>JARHVA010000386.1:225000-1570000 GCA_037957365.1 Torreya grandis | reverse complement strand
TGGCTCTATGACCACTCAATATATTTGGTGGCTCTAGGCCAATCGAGAATGCCAACCACTACAGGTGGAGTAAGGCATGAATCTAGTGTATAACCTAGAATATTGTGTCTAATGTATACAATAAAAAAATAAGATGAAATTTGTCATTCTATATGATCAACCAGTGTGTAAGTGATCATATGGAAATAATGTGTCACACATATGCCCCCAAATCTAATATCTGAGCATATGGATTTTAGAATAAGTTATAATAATGCCCCCAATATAAATAACCTAGTATGAATTTGAGCTAAACTAAGCAAAACTGATAAATCTATAACTAAACCTATGTAAACCTTGATTGTACATGCTATACTTTTTTGTCCAATCTATATTTTTCTAAAGCTGATGTTACTTGATAGTAGTGTTATATCTTGGATAATATCACCATGTGGTGCTAGTATCCCAATTTGGATGCTAATGTCTAACTATTTTGATTTTTGTGCAACTCTAGCTAATCTTTGTGTCACTATTTCCCAATATGTTTACCTAAGTTTGATTTCTATAATCTGAGATTCTATGATGAAAATTGTACTATGAGTGCATTCTAATAGCCTGATATCTAGAAAAAACCTATGAATTCCCCCTCTTTTAAGGGGAGTTGTTGAACCTGTGTTAGAACTATCCTCAAAAGAAAAATGTCTATAAAATGTGTGTTAGTTGAAGAACATATGATATCTACATAATAATCTAATATAACGTGCATACATAAAATTAAAATGTAAGATAATATGAGCATAAGTTTGTAATGTACAATGTATGTTATGTATAACATTCACAAGGGTATCAAGATAGATATAATAATGTGTGTGAACAACAAATCTTAGTAATAAATGAGTAGCTACCTAGGGGGATGGGGCATGATGTCCATCATGACACTCAAGTAGGAAGGGGAAATGCATGAGGTCCCTCATGGAATCTAAAACTAGAGTGTGTAACAAGTAAGGGACAAGTGTAATGACCATGATGTATATAAAAAAGAATACATATAACACACACGAGGTATACAAACTAGGTTAAGGGGCCACAATACAAGAGACATGGGAACACATCACTAAATATAAGAAATTAATATGTATAAGAACATGTTAAAATGTCCACTTATGTAAATAAAAATCAATTTGGATTAGATCCACTATAAGGACATATTAAAATGTTTTCATACATGATTAGGAAGGCATACATAAGGACATGGGCATATGTCCAAAGCATACATACTGTGAAAATAAGTGATGTATATAGCAATGGCATATTGAAATGACATTGTATAGAAGAAACATAGAGACATAATCAAGTCTAAACTAGGAGAGATAGAAATGAAAGTATGAATGAACATGTACTACAAATCTATGTAAGAGGTAAGATCTACATATGCCGAGTCTAAATCAGTATTAGCCAACAAAAAAATGAAGTGTAACATGATCAATATTAAGATATAACAATCTAAATATATTATTTAGAGTTTTAGAAAGATGTAACCTAGTAATTGAAACTATGTATAGGGTACCCCCAAATGAGTGAATGTGTCAAATGAAGAACCTATGTATCTATATATATGCCCTAAGTGGGTAGATAATATCAAATATAGATTAAAATAGTGGACCTGAGTCCTATAGAAATATGCAAGCACTTGATAAGAACAAGTGGAGCATGTATGTATGATAAAACTAACTATACTAATATAGTTAACATATATAGTGTCTGAAAAATATAAGATGTCTAAACATAGTAATTCATATGATCTATAATTTATGTTTTCTAAGTAAATATTTGTTTTTTTTTTTGTGTTTTTTGAAATATTGTATTATTTTTTCATTTTATAGATATAAGTGATGTATAATAAATATGAAAAGGAAACTATATAAAGGATCAATAAGTAAGGAAAGTATGTACAATAAAGGAGGAAAAATACTAACCGATGAGACTTATGGGAAACTTACTATCATTGTAGCCTATGTCAAAAATGGGAATGGTAATATCTCGTGGAGTGTGACTACTATTTTTTAGTTAAATGGTGTTGTAGTATTAATTTGAGTATTATTCATTATCAAAATCATAATAATCATAATAACTTGGAGTTCTAGTTTTGACTTCTATTATATCTGGATGATCATAGGGAAGTGCCTCATATTATGGAGTTGATATTTTTGAATTATTCTTTGGACTATTGATTGTGATTTTTCCCTTTGAAAATGTGTTTATTGTAGGCATATGGTGCTTTGGAGGATATTTTTTTATAAATATTCTTGTGATAATTCTTTTTGGTTTATCATAAATTTGACTTTACAACTTAAGTTCTTGCTCTTTTTATAACATTTCTTGTGTATTTGGACTTTTTACCTTGATAAATTATATTTATAAAATATTTGCCTTATAATGTTTAATAAATCCTAAACCTTGTTGACCAACATTATCAATTGTTATAATAGGATTAGTGATGCCTTAGGTCTACTTTCCTAAACCATGACCATGATAATCAAACTATGGTAGATATTTTTGACTAAACCCATACTGATTAGAAAGTTGAGCCTCATTTTGGAGAGGTAGATTTGCATATTTTACTTTATTTACCTATTATAATCACCCAAAATTGGTATTTGAGTGTTAAGAGTGTTATTTGAGACTACCTATCCTTGGTTTATCCCTATACCTATCCTAGAACCTATTATCACACTTATTTAGCCTTCATGCAGGCCATAACCATCCCTAGTTATCCCTAAAGTAGTACCCTACCCTCAAATCCTTATCTTAGCCATTCATGCCTAGTGTTATACTAGTTGGAAACTAGAACCACATAGTGATAGTGTCCTAAAAATGGTGTTAATGTCCTTTGCCCTTTCTTATCCCAAATATATATCTTTTCAAAATGAGAACCTCCTAGGGTTAGCTTAGACCTCTTTTATCACCCTCACAAGCATCAAAATAGTATAAATACATGAATTTTATCCCTCTAACCACTAGATGAAAATTATATGTAAAATATAAATTCAAACTTAGAATAAGTTGAGCATAATTAAGGTTATCAATCCCTATTATACCCTACTTCTGCATACTACCATCTACAGTAGCCCTAATCTCAGATTACCCAATTTATAGTCTCAAGCACATTCAAGGCACTCAAGGCCATTATCATACTATTATAAATTAGACTTGAAACAAAACTTAGGTTGGTAGAATTACTTTAGGCTTAATCTGTCCTCAAATTATTGTTATGTAAGCAACTCTCTTCACAGTGGGGTGTTAAGGATATCCAACCTACCCTACTAACAAACATACTTTTTAGCTCATATCAAATAGATACCATAATTACATGGAAGATTATGGTTTTCATAATAAATAAATAGTCACAATAAAATATAGGGTTTCAAGACTCATGCACATAGGAATAGACCTCAAAGATCTAGACACAAGAGCACCCAAAAGTTCAAGATAGTCCTACATAGAGGACACTACCACCACATTTAAAATAATGGTGTTACTATCCAATTATGGAGATACTATCTAGGAAAGGTTTTGATACTAGGATCTAGTTTATGATACTCAGACCAACTTTTGCCTCAGTTTTTAGCACCTAGATCATCTATCTCAATTATTTTCCATCTAATTTATTACTTGTGCTATTTATTACTATTTTTAGAAAAGTCAAAGTCAGTAAATTATGTAAAAAATAAGTGTCTATATTTATTGCATATTATTTCCCTAATTTAGTCAAATTGACTCTTTAACAAACATATGATTTACATTCAATTAAGTCCTAAAAGGTTAAAAATTTGGTAAACCTAACTTCAAACATTGCTCAAACCTTAACCTTAGATGATCCTAGGATTTATATCCTTATTTTTCCTATTTTAATTATATATTTTAAGTTTTTTAGATTTCATATATTCTATTTTACAATCTCTATTTCACTTTGTTTACTATATGCCATCTAAAAAAGCTCTCTCTCTTCCATTAAGAAGTGCTAGGCTAGGTGGTAATCTGATTGAGCATATTCATATTCCTATTATTTGAGCTTATAACATAGATAAAGGACTTATTATAACTCCTATTGTTGATCCTTCACACCCTGATTATGTGGATTTAAATGATAATTCATCCAAATATGAGACATATAATCAAAATCAATATGATGCATAATTTGGAAATCATGACACTCTCCCTCCACTTAACAATGAAAACCTAACTGTCAATATGGATGAAATCCTATAGAGATTTAGAGATAGACTTCAATAATAATTCCTTGATCATGCACACATTTTATAAGCCATAATGGAAATTAAGAATAAATCAAATAATATCCAATATTCAACTCTCACAGCTAATAACATTATTACACCTATAGTGGGGCCAACTCAACTATCACAACAACTAATTGTAAATAAACTAATTTTAATGAAAATTACACCTCTTATGGCTAGTTCCTCCACTCCAGATGTATAATCCCTTATACATGAGGTTCATACTCTATAGGATAATGTGTTACATATTGAGAAGGGATCCCACTAGACTATCACATGACTTGGATTCTAATGTTCTCTTACATACACCTTTATCACATCACATAACAACAACTCCCTTTCCATCCAGATTTGTGGCACCTAAGCTTACATTGTATTATGGTAAGGGTGACCTAGAGCATCATCTTTGATCTTTTCATGTAGCATGTTTGAACTATGTATCCAATGATTAGCTCCTCACTAAGTTGTTTCCATAGAGTTTAAAGGATTATGCCTTAAAGTGGTTTTATGAATTACTGAATCAATCCATCACAACATTCAATATTTTAGAAAACATTTTTTTAGCACACTTATCAATCAACATCAATGACAAGATCTCATATGCTCAATTTGCACAATTAAAACAAAAGTCAAATGATCCTATTGTAGAATACATCTTACGATACAAGACTATATTATCTAAATTGGCTAGCCCCATGGAAAATAAATAAATTATAAACATATTCAAATGGATTTTTCTACCAACATTCCATGAAGATATCTTGTTTAATAAGTTTCCCACATTCATAGATTTGTGACACAGTACAAGAAAGATAAGTCAATCTTCTATCATTGAGAAAATTGAAATACATAATTGGATCAATATAAACTACTGATATTTATAGTAAGACTCCATATAAGGTAAGATCCACTAAAAACAAGAGTGATAAAAAGGCCATAGTTAACATAGCTTCAAATCCATCTCCTCGTCTAGTTTTATCATCTCTTCCAAGTAGAGTTTTTACCAAAATTCTATAATCACTAGAACATGTTTTATGTCAAATCGTGGAATGCAATGTCATATATAACCATTCCATTATATAGGTTGATATGACATAACCTCTTACAAATAACTATGATTCCAATGCATTCTACAAGTATCATAAGGTAGTAGGCCATACAACAAACAAATGCATTCGCTTGAAACATATGATATAAGATTTGATTGAGGCTAACATTATTGAGTGGGCACACCCATAAAGGCACAAAAATTACAAAAAATAAAAGATAAGGCATTGAAAATATTCTCAATTCTATTTTTAAAGTACACAACAAATGAGATAGAGAGCACTTCATGTGTTCACTACACATATCATGCATATCCACCACCAGCTTCATATCACACTATTATAGAGGAGGCACACCCATTACATAAAATCATTGGTATGTAAAACACTATAATTCTAGTTTATACACTCATCACCTTCTTAGAGTAAAATATTGTTAATGATGATACATATTTATATACCTTCTTTATATGATCTTACATAGATAATCATCCTATCTAGAGTGTTATGGTTGATAATGAGTTAAGCATTAGTATGTGCACTATCACACTTATAAAAAATTTAGGGTATTAAGAGTAGTATATATCCCCTATAAACACAATTACCAGTGGTTTTATTGGTCATATTCAATGCTCTATCAATGAGATTATGCTTCCACTATAGGTTATACCAAAGCATGTGGCCACTAGGTTTATAGTAGTACCTAGTGTAGGCATGTTTTATATGTTATTGGGTAGACCATGAATATAATAGATATGATCCATCCCATTCACAATGCACATATGCCTAAAATATATAAATTCAAATTAAGTGGTCATAGTTGAGGGTTTTCCATATGAGTATCCTCTACTTATTCCATAGACAATGACATCATAGTTACTAATTATAACATAGTTACTAGTTATAAATCCTAACATAGTTCCTATCGATACACCATAGAGTTCAATAGAGCCACCAGTGTAGGATAGGTCTACTCCTATAGTATTTACATGTATGCATACTCTCCCATGAAAACCAATATTAGATAGACCCCTACATTAGAGATATGTTACATATTCTAGAGGGCCTTCTTCTACTCATTTTATGTGAAGATCATTATTATTGATTTTTAAAGGTTCTCAACATAGGGCACCTATACCACCTATAGCTTCTTCTATCAAATGGGTCCCTAAGACCCCTATAGTTCATAATACACCATAGTTAGTGTCATATATTCCTAACATCACTACACAGGTAGAGCTAGATATAGATCACTCAGTAAAGAAGATTTTGAGACCATAGTTTCCCTTTCACATGATATACATGATCATAGTTCCTTTATTTGATACAAGCCATAGTGAAATTAAGTCTCCCATGAGACTCATTGATTAGTATTGTTCCTCCTTTTTTGTACATACTTTCCTTCTCTCTTGATCCTTGTATATAGTTCATTTTCATGTTACTTGTACATAACTTATATATATAAACTAAAAAAATAATAAAATATTTCAAAAACATAAAAAAATTCAAATATTTACTCAAAAAACACAAAATTACAGATTATATGCATTATTATGTTTATATTTCTTATATTTTCTAGACATTAAATATGATAGGTATCTTGGTATAGTTATTTTTATCATACATACATACTTCACTTATCCTTGTCGAGTGATTATATATTGATATAGGATTTAGGTCCACTAAACTGATCCAGATTTACTATTATATACCCATTGGGGTCATATATAATAATGTATGGGTATTAACTTGACACATTCACCTAATTTTGGGTACACTATTCAAATATTTGATTCCAAGGTTCCATCTTTATATACTCTATATCCCAACTTTAGCATTGTTATATCTAGATATTGATCATACTACTCTTACTCATATTTTTTGTCAGCTATTACTACTTTAGAGTTAGTATATGTACATATTACCTCTTACACATATTTGGATTAGATATTCATGCATAATTGCATTTCTAGTGTTCATAATTTAGACTTTATTATATCTCTATGCTTCTTCTATTCAAGGGCATTTGAATATGTCATTGTTCTTTGGATTTATGCCACTTCTATTCACAATATGTATGCTTCAGACATGTGCCCATGTCCTTGTGTGTGCCTTCCTAATTATATATGCAAACATTTAAACTTGTAATTCAATATGGCTCTAATCCAACTTTTTTGATTCTTACATATATGGAAATTTTAACATGTCCTTATATGTCTTATTTTCTCAGATTTAGTGACATGTGCCTGTGTCCCTTGTATTATGGCCCCTTGGTCTAATTTACATGCCTCATGTGTTTTATATGTATGATTTATTATATGCATCATGTCCATGACATTTGCATTTAATTTTTACACACACTAGTTTTGTATTCCATGAAGGACCTCATGCATCTACCCTTTCTACTTGGGTGTCATGATGGACATCATGCCCCATTCCCCTAGTTAACAACCTAGTTTTACTCAGATTTGATATTACATGCATTGTTATATCTATCTTGACACCTTTGTCAATGCTAAGAATGACATACATATTACATTACTTACTTATTTTTATATTATATTATATTATATTCTAATGTTATGTATGCACATTATATTAGATTATTATGCAAATATAATATATGTTTTAGCTAACACACATTTTCTAGAGATTTTTCTTTTAAGGATAGTTATTGCATAGGTTTAACAACTCCCATAAAAATAGGGGGAATTGATAGGGGTTTGCCATAGATATTAGGGTCCTATATTTCACTCACATTACATTTTCAACACACAAGATCAATTACATAAATCAGACTCAGGTAAACATGGTAGGAAAATAGTGACCTAGTAAGCAGTACAGTTTCACAAAATTTAGACCATAAGGACACTAACACCTAAATTGGGACATTAGAGCCATATTTTAAAAAATGAAACTACTATCCAAGACATGGTGCTACTATCTAGTAGCCTCAATTTAGAAAAAAAAAAAAAAAAAACCTAGATTAGCTAAAAATATAGTAGGTATAGTATAGGTTTACATAGATTCAATTACAAATTTATTAGTTTTACTTAGTTTTACTTAGATTCATATCATTTTTCTCATATTGGGGGCATTTTATGTGGCATGAAAATTCCCATATCTAATTTAAATACCCAATTACAAATGATTACAACTCAATCTAAAATCCATATGCTCAAATATCAGATTTGGGGGCATGTGCATGACACATTATTTTTGTATGCTCACTTACACACTAGTTTCTTGGATGGAATATCAAATTACATGTCATTATATTTATTATATACACACAATATCATATTATATCTTTCATACTAGTTTCATTCCATAATGCATCTGCAGTGGTTGGCATTCTCGAGTGGTTATAGAGATGACATACCTAGTTAGACATTTAAAATTATTTTTTATAGTTTAGTTTTATATGTATATAATACACATGGTTTAGAAATGATTGAGTCATATCATACTTGAGTTCTTGATCCACCTGCATGAGAGGGTTGGACACACCATTAGTCCAATGCAAGCTATTCATAAGTCATAATCCACCAAGCAGGGGTGGGAAATGGAGTCAAAACCATATTGAGTTCTTGAGCCACCCATACATGAGTATTGAGATAGTTATTAGTTTTGTCCAAGTTATTCATTGATTGATCACTATTTACATGCACACACATAGGTTATCACTAGGCTTATACATTGGTTTGTGTACCTAGTGAGGTGTATTCATTCCTTTCCTCTTTCCCATATCTTTACTTAGTTTTAATTATTTACTCAATTTAGTATTTTAATTTTGATATCTTTACTTAGTTTTACTTCTTTACTCAGTTTAGTCTTTTAATTTTGATATCTCTTAAGGAATTATTTATGCATGTTTCACTTGTAGGACATACATTAGAGCATGCTTCACATACTCATACCTAGCTTCACATACTCAGACCTAGCTTTACGAGCTTAAACTCTTAGGTAAGTCTAGGTACTCTTCTTTATTCCTTTATCATGGTTACTTCTCTTTGATGCATTTTTAGAATAAAGGGGGGGAATTTAATCACCCAAAAATGGTATTTAAGTTTTTAGATTGCTACTTAAAACTACATATCCCTAGCTTAGCCCTAGACCTATCATGGAGCCTATGATCACACTTATCCAACCTTTGTGTGGGACACAAGCATCCCTAGTCAACCCTAAAGTAGTCATAAAACCTCATTTCCTAATCTTGGCCCTTCATGCCTAGTGTTTTGCTAACTAGACACTAACGCCATAATAAGGACACTAGTGCCACATGGTGATAGTGTCCCAAAAATGGTGTTAATGTATTTTTCCCCATATTTTACAAAATAGATATTTTTCAAAACTAGAATCCCCAAGGGTCAGCGTAGACCTTTTTTATCACACAAGCATCAAAACAATATAAATACATGAATTTTATCCCTCTAACCACTAAATGTAAATTCAATGCAAAATACACATTCAAACTCATAACAAGTTGAACATAATTAAGGTTTTCAATACTTATTATGCATACTACCATCTATAGCATCCCTAAGCTTAGATTATCCATATTTCTAGTTTCAATCACATTTAAGGCACTCAAGGCCACTATCATACTAGCATCACTTTTACTTTCATAACACTTATGTTGGTAGACTAATTTAGATTGTAAATTTGCGCATGATATTTGTATGTTATATACTCATTTTTTCATTGTATAGTCTCTTTTATCCTATCTTTATAACTTATAATAGGCTAGTATATGAATAGGCTCCACTTTTGGTGCCAAGTATGAGAAGAAGATGAACAATCATAGATTGGAACATCTATATATACCTATGTTTGTAAGAAGAAAAGGGTTCCACTCTTGAAGAGATTAATAGAGATTCATTTGGTTATGGATACCTATGTGATTTCTTATTATGTTCCTTGTGTGCATTCTTATGTATAATGTTTGGTTATTTTCTATCTAATTAATCTGAATACTTTATTTCTATTTATGAAACACTAGTTATTCTTAGTTCCTAAAAAACATAGGATTATTAATGCTTATTTTTTTCTATTATCCAAACTCCTATATGAAGGCAATACATTATCTGCACACATGAAGTATATCACTTCTATCCTTATCCTTAACATGTTATGATGTTTTAGGAACCTCTACTAACAATGGTGTAGTGAGTGTGAAACTCCTTTTTAGAGGTAATTATGCTAAGATGGTTACCAAGGCAAAGAGATATTGAGATATGGCTAAACCAAAGGATATTTAATTTTATAGAAGAAGAATCAAAACAGACTAGTCTTACCATACAAGAAATCATTAGAGAGAAAATTTATAGAGAGATATACAAAATTTTATGGTGTGAGTTATCTAAATTTATAGATAACTAGTTAGAATGGTTGGAATATTATTGCTTTAATCTAAGAATAGAAGAAACTATAATTTGGACTAAAGAAAAGATAGATTGGTTACAAAGATTAGAAACTAACTGGACAAGAGCAATAGATCATTAGGTTGATACTATAGTAGATGGATATATAACCGAGTTTCCAATATAAGGATACATATATTTATAAGTTTTGAAGTACTTGTTCATTAGATGAATACAAGGGAAATTTTTCTAGTGAAGACCTATTTTTTTGAAGATGTTGGTTGTGGACAAGAACATGGTACCTACTCCAGCCAATAGGGAGTAGTCTCTTTGAGTAAATGGGGGTGTATGTGACATGATAGTTAATGATGATTAGATGAGAAGATAAGTCTTGAATTTGAATATAAAAGAGATACATGAGGGAATAAGAGTCAGAAGACAATTCTAGATTCATAATTTGAGTTATGATAATAGAATAGATGGAGTAAATAGAAGAATACCCAGGTAGCTACGAGTGGAGTTAAGAGTAGCGATAATATAGGGAAAAAATAAGTAGGAAGATGTGATGAATGATTAGAAAGAGATAAAGAATGAAGGATGAATAAACATGAGATATAAGAACATGGATGCCAAAAAAAAGAAAGAAGTGATGAAGAATGAGAAGAAGAAGAGATGCTTGAAGAAGAAGGTAAGAATAGTGTAGACATAGATTAGTTAGATGATAGATGTAGTGCCTAGATAAAATAATGGGTATTATGAAAATAAGGACTTGAAATATTAAGAAAAGAAGAAAATAAAGTCACAGAGTAATTATAGGTTTAAGCTTAGAATAAGAGCTCATAGGAAAGAATCATTCACCAAGAGAACACACATCCCTGCAACCCAATTTCCTATATTCTAGTCAAAGTTTTTAGCCAAAACATTAGGTAGATAATAATTAATAAGGTCAATTTTAAGAACAAGTGTATATTTGGGGTATTGAAATTGAAATAACATCAATTTATAAGGCTTTGAAGGCCATAGGGTTTATTGAAACCAAGCAAAGAAAAGTAGGAAACACAGAAAAATATAGTGCACAGATTAACTCTCCTAGTGCATAAGTAAATCTTTGTAGTGTGAAAATAATATCATATAGAATATATCCTCCCATTGTAATATCTACAAAGTAGATCCCCTTGACACTAGTTTATAAAATGGGTATTGTAAGAGAATTTATCAATCTGGTAACATATGATGGGTCTGTAGACCTGAGCATTACTTATTAACATGTGAGATGAGATGGCAAGTTAAGGGTATTACTATTGAGGCTATAAATAAGTGTGATTTAATAGGGTCACTAAGTGGAATATCACTTGATTTTATGTTCTATAGATAAATTGTGCAAGTAAGTATATAGTAGGTTAAGGAATGGATTATCATGGAATTTAAGATAAATAAATGTACAAGTCAAACTATTCAAGTCCTAAAGGAGATTAGGTAGAAGTGGGGAGAATTAGTCTACAATTATGATTGGAAGTTCTTTGATATTATGAATAAGGTGAAATTTGCCTTAGCAGCTAAAGATAAAGTTTCATGGTTTGTCAAAGGACTATGTTCTAGAATAATATTTTCTATAGCATAGACTTAATACACTACTAAGATAGATTCTAGAGTTATTGTTGTACGAGTAGAGAAAATTGAATACTATGGGGAAACTCCCATAATGGGTTGTAAGATTGAAAATACATTTCAAGATTTTATGAAAAGGATGGAAAAATATGATGAAGTAGATAAACCTAAGATAAATCTATGGTGTATGGAGTTTAGTAAATAAGGAAATCATAGGAATGATTCTCCTAAGATTAAGATAGAGTTATATGAAATTTTTAGAGTAGTAGGGAACGTAAAAAACAATGTCATCTCTTACATTAGTATGTCAAAATCCCACAAATTTTATATAGTAATTTGTGTAAGTCACTTAATCATGATGAAAATAATTATACGGATTTATAAGAGCTCAAATAAGACATTACAAAGAATGTATTCATCATCATTTTGCAACAAGTGTCCTTGGTGAAGCAGGTGATTCCAAGCCCAGAGGTTGATAAGGGTTGTGTGAACCAAATAGGTCCATAATGGATTCTGAGTTTGCCTTAGTAATAGTCTCAAGGTCTAAATAGATGGACCCTTCCTTCACTAATTTAGACACCACCATCACCATAATATCAATATGCAACACCTTAGAATCCAATAATGATGTAGCAATAAAAAATGAGTTGGACCACACCAATTATGAAATAATAATTTGGAATTGGAGATAATACCCGACAACATCATCACTGAAATACAAAATAGCAATATGGAGGTTATAAAGGAGGTTATCATTAAAATAAAGGATCTAGGGGTAGATAAAAAGGAGGTTACCAAGGTGGCAGAGGAAATAATTACCAATTCCCTTATTTTCAATGTTACTTATGTGGAGAGTATAATCATGTACAATGCAATTTCCCTTTGAATCCCCAAAGATAATCTTACTACACATATTATAGGGTATATGAGTAGCATAAGACATAAGAGTACCATATCTTAGAAAATTAAAGAAAGGAAAAGGCCATCAGGAATGCTAACATGGTGAATCCATAGCATAAGGAGGATGCATTTTTGAATGTCATTACAAGACACCAACATGCAAAGAGAGGATTGCCTCTTCTTAAAATACCTTAGGAACAAGGAATACAAAAAGAAAAATAGGATAAATACCCAGACCTAACTATAGAAAATGGGCTCATGTATGAATCTTTCAGATGTTAAAAAATATTTAACACCAAGACACTATTGAAGGAGATGCTACAATAATAGATGCCCAAATGTATGTCTAAATCATGCACATTATGCATCAGGCTGGAGTTGTTACTACATTGATAGATTTAATGAATATTTTAAGTACCCTACACAATGAAGACATCTCTAAGAACAATATAAATTTAATACATAATTTACTGGAGTGTGTGTAATGAGGTAAATATAAGATAGAAAAAATTGTTTGGTATGTAAAAACAAATAAGCCATGGGATGTAGATGCATGAATCAACATTGAAGTTATAGGATATGAAATTATGTTGGGAGAAGAAAAGGATAGTAAAGTTTCATAAGATATTCTTCTAATATTCATGCATTATATATTTAGTTTATTAGATATGTGTATATTTTGTCTTATCTCAACAACTTGTAATAGGTTAGAATATGAATAGACTCCTCTTTTGGAACTAAGTATGAGAAGAATGTGAATATTCATAGATTGAAAATGACTATATATATATATATATAAATGTATGTATGTATGTATGTATGTAAGAATAAAAGAGTTCCACCTTTGAAGAGATTAATAGAGACTATTCTAGTTATGGGTATATGTATTTATTATTTTGTTCCTTGCATACATTCTCATGTTTAATGTTTATCTCATTTCTATTTAATTTAATATGAATGATCTTTAAATGTTAATAAAACATTGGTTGTACTTAATTTCCATCTAATACACAATAATTCATCTTTGCTATGCTTCTATTTTCCCACCTTGATTATAAATTCTCTGCACTATCATGTGTACTAAATTAAAACTTAGCTATCATCATCCTTAGCATTTTGTGATGCTTCAAGAACCTCTACTAATAATGGTGTAGTGAGTGTGGAAACACTCTTTCCAAAGGAAACTATGATAAGATGGTTATCAGGTCAAAGAGGCATTAAGACATTTTTAGACCAAAAAGTATGTAATTTTACAAAATAATAATCCAAACAAACTGGTCTTAAAATACAAGAAATCATCCAAGAGCATATCTAATGAGAAATATATGAAATATTTTGGTATGATTTACATAAATTAATATATAATTGGTTAGATTATTTGGAATACTATTTATTTAACCCAAGAATAGAAGAAATAAATATTTAGACTAAAGAGAAGATAGACTAGTTGTAGAAATTAGAAACTGACTAGAGAAGGTCAATAGACTATTGGGTTGATACCAACATAGATTGATACATCATTGAGTTTATGGTATAAGGATACATAGCTTTCAAAGCTACTTAGGACTTATTTGTCTGAGGGATTAGAGGGAAATTTTTACAATGACCACCTCTCCTTTTGAAGATGTTGGTTGTGGATAAGGCCATGGTGCCTACTCCAAGAAATATGGAGTAGTTGCTTTGGGTGTATGGGGTTGTGTGTAACATGATGATGAATGATGAGTAGATGAGAAGATAAGGCTTGAACTTGAATATAGCATGGAGACACGAGGGGAGAAGATTCAAAATAAAATCCTAGATTCAAAAAAGGAACTATGATAATAAAACAAATGGAATAAATAAAAGAATACCCATGTAGCTGTGAGTAGAGGTAAGAGTAGTATTAAACTAGGTGATGGATGAGTAAGAAGATGTGATGAGCATGATGAAAGAGATGAAGAATGAAGGATGAAGAAATAATATGATGAATTTTAGTAGATAAAAAAAAGTTATGAAGAATGAGATGAAGAATGGATGTTCGAAGAAGAAGGTGAGAATAGTGTAGAAGTAGATCAGTTAGATGATAGATATAGTGCATAGCTATAATAATAAGTAGTATTAAAAGGACACAAATAACTTAGTAAATAATTAGAACATATTCCTAGGTTAATTTCAGGTTCAAGCACAAAATAAAAAGTCATAGGAAAGAATCATTCACTGTAAGAGCACACATCTCGTAGACTATTATCTTATATACTAGTAGAAGTTTTCAACCAGGAAAATATGAAGATAATAGTTGGGAAGGTCCATTTATAAAACAAATACATCATTGGGGTACTAAAATTTTAAAAAAAAAATCAATTAAAAATGATGAAGGCCATAGGGCTTTTTGAAACCAAGAAGAGAAAAGAAGGAAGCATAGAAAAATAAAGTGCACATGTTGACTGTCCTAGTGTGTAGAGTAGTACACAGGTAGGATTGCTCAGAATGCAACCTCATCTTGTATTAATTATATAATAGATTCAATCAACACTAGTTTATACAATGGGTCATTTAGGAGGATTAACAAACCTATAAATCTATGATGGGTGTATGGACCCTAAAAAGTACTTATTAACCTATGAAATGAGATGACAAGCTAAGGCCATTACTGATGAAGCTATCCAAAAGTGTGAGTTAGTAGGGGCATTAGCCAGAAAAGCACTTCTTAAGTTCATATACTATAGTGATGTTCAATAATAAACTCTATAATAGGTTAAATAGTGGCTCATCATAGAGTTTAAGATAAATAAATGTATGATCTAGACTATTCAAGACTTGCAGGAGATAAGGCATTAGTCAGGAGAATCAATCTATGACTATGAACATAGATTCTCTAATGTGATGAATAAGGTATAATTTTCCTTCATTTATAAAGACAAATTTTCATGGTTTGTCAAAAAACTACATTCTAACATCATATTTTCCATTGTGTATACTTAATATGTTATAAAATTAAATGCTAGAGTTATTGACAGGTGAGTAGAGAACATTAAATACTATGGAGAAGTTCTTGTTTCCAATTCAAAGATTGAAAATACACTACAAGATTTTATGAAGATAATGGAGTAATACCATTAAGAAAATAAACCTACAGTGAATCTATGGTGTATGGATTTTTGAAAATAAGGACATCATAGGAATGATTGTCTTAAGATCAAAATAAAATTCTATGAAATCTATCAAGTAGTGGGGCATGCAAAAATGCAGAGCCACCTTTCTACAAAAGTATGTTAAGAAGCCAAAAAATTTATATTGTAATTTTTTAAAGTCAAACAATCATGATGAAAAGAACTATAGGGATTTATAGGAGCACAAGGAAGGCATCACCAAAAATGCATTCATCATCACTACACAATAAATGTCCTCAGTGAAGTAAATGATTCTATGCCCAGAGGTCGATAAAGGTTGTGAGACCCAAGTAGGTCCATAATGGATTCCTAGTTTAAAAAATTACTAGCCTCAAGGTTTGGCTAGTTGGACCCCACCAATTATACAACAACAGTTTTAAATTGGAGATAATACCCAATAACATTAGCATTGGAACACTACACAATAACAAGGAGGGTATAGAGGATATCAATCCAACAAAGGAGGAGCTAGGGGTGGATATAGAGGAGGTTACCAAGGTGGTAGAGGAAATAACTATCAATGGCCTCCTTTGCAATGTTACTTGTGTGGAGAGTACAATCATGTACAACAAAATTTCCCATTGAATCTTCAAAGATAGTCTTACTATGCATACTATAGAATGTATGACCAGCATGACATAGAATATTGTCCTATCTTGTAGAATCAAAGAAAGGACAAGGTCATGTAGAATGTGAATATGGTAAATTCACAACCTAAAGAGCATGCTTTATTGAATGCTAATACATGAAAATAACACGTAGAAAAAGGTTTGATTCTACTTGAAATGTCTCAAGATCATGGAATTCAAAAAGGAAAATATGATAAATACTAGACCTAGCTATAGAGAAGGGGCTCATGTATGAATTTGTGCATATTTTGAAAAAAAATACAATATCAAGACACTAATAAGGGAGATGTTATAGCAATATATTCTCAAATATATGGCCATATCATACATATTATGCGTTAGGATGGAGTTGTCACTACACTCACATATTTTTTTAAACTTTTAAGCACACTGCACAATGAAGACATCTCACAAAATATCATAAACTTAATACATAATCTATTGGAGTGTGCATAGTGTAGACAATAAAAGAAAAGATAGAAAAGCTTGTCTGGTACATCAAGACAAAGAATCCCTTATATGTATATGAATGAATCGACATTGAGGTTTCAAGTTATGAGATTATAAATGCCATCTTTGATCTTGGCATCACAAGCAACATGATTCTTAGGTCTATATGGGAGGTTATTGGATGACTAGTTTTGAGTTATAACCTAGTAATTTTGAGCTTAACTGACTATAGAAGAGTTGAGCCTATTATTAGATTAGAAGATTTTGAAATGAAAGTCATAGAATTGACTGTATGAGGTGAATTTGAAGTCATTGACATGAAGACAACAACAACACATCACCCTACACTTATTAACAAGAAATAGGCATATGATGGTCAAATGACTATCAACATAGTGTAGAATTAATTAGAGGTACACCAAGGAGATAAGGATTTTTCCATTTATCTAAATAGATCACACAAACTATACATTATTTTAGTTGAACTCAACTCTCCATATGTCTCACAAGAAACTACCTAGATGAAGATGAACTCTAAATAAAATCTGAAATCTCAACACACAACCGAGTGTAACTTCTTGTATGTTCATATTAATCCTTAGGTACAATAATTAATCACTTAATAGTTAAAGATAACTAAATAATGGAGGCCCAAACTAGTAGTTATTCAGCCATTGGCAACCCAATTTATCATAGAAGATTGTGCATCTATGTCTACAAAATCCCCTACTCATTCAAAAGTTAACTTCCTATACCAAGTAGATGATCATATATAGGACTATATAGAGCCAACTCAAGAAGACACTTTGCCTTAAGAAATAGATTCATCTATCAATGGAGACTTATACATGCACATACTCAATTGGGCCTGAGGTAATTATGAACTTTGACCTCTAACAATGGTCTTTGTACATGAAAGATAACTTCCTATGTACTATGAAACTAAGTCTATTAATGACTTCATTATATTCTTACAATTTCATATACCTACCATCAACCAATGGGTCAGTGTTCTAAATTATGCTCTGAAGGGAGTTGCCCTGACATGGTGGTCAAATCATATAAATGACTAGCTCGAGTGGGATAATGCATGTAAGCTCATGATTAGCAAGTTCTAGCTACCATAGATCATCAAAAGCAATTGGCCTTTCTTTCAAGAAGATGAGTGTATTAAAATTCATATTCATAAATGTGTTGAAGTCTAGACTGAGGAAGATGTGGCACCAAATTACTAGGTTCACATCTTCCATTATACACTTGCTCCTTTATTATCATCATGGTATATGCAATCAAGAGCACAAGACGGAGACAAAGCATTAGGCATAGGTATGAAGTGATTTCATACAAACATTTATTTTTGAAGATTAAAACCCTCTGGTTCACAATACACTATAGAAAATCAAACAATTCTTATACTATGGGTACACATAAGACTTAAGCACTACAATGGAATCCACAACATAGAAGAACGTAGCCTCTGATCTCCACTAGAGATTACAAAGATATAAAGCCACAAAGAAAGAAAAGAATCTCTTATTTAGCCATGCCATTGAATACAATATGAAGAAGAGGACATTGAGGATTATGATTCTGAGGGTGCTCTAGATATGACTGATTTAATTGAACTTGAATGACCAACATAACCACTAAAGGACATCAACATAGAATCTACCGAATAAGACAAGCTACACAACATACAAATTATAGAACATGAAGGGTAATGAATGATATAGGAATATGTTGATGAATAAAAGTGAAAGATTTATTAGCAGACCATCAAAATGCATATAGAAAACATCAAAACTGAGGAGGTTCCCAAATTGGCACATATAGGTGACTATTGGATAGAATATGAAATTTCTAAAGTTATGTAACTCCTACGAGATTATCAGGATGTTTTCCCACTAAATTATATAGGTTTGAAGAGTTGATCTATTTTTAGGAAAGATTTTAATATCAAAATAAAGTATTACGGATGACTTATAAAGAAATGACCATACAATCTAAATCCAAACATGAAGCTAAAAGTGAAGGATGAACTTGATAGAATGCAAGATGCAAGAATAATCTATCCTATAGACAAGGTAAATTATGTTAGACCCATGGTAGTGCATCCCAAGAAAATAGGGGAGATTTGAGTATGTGGGGATTCTCACATTCTGAATGATGCATGTGTAAATGATCCATTCCCAATTCCCTTCATAAATAAAGTTTTGGAATCTATCACAAGCCATGAAGTCTACTCTTTCATGGTTAATTTTAGTGGCTATCATCAAATACCCATCATAGAAGAAGATAGAGCTAAAATTAATTTTCCCATGGAATTCATATCTTTTGCATAAAAGTTCATGCCTTTTGGCCTTAAGAACACACCTACAATTTTCTCTTATACAATGGTGACTACATTTAAGGACTTTATTCATGACTTTCTAGAAGTCTATCACAATGACTGGGAAGTGTTTTCCTTGTTCAAAGAACATTTGTCTAAGTTGTGCCTAATGTTAGAATGATGTTGAGTTATGCATATTTCTTTGAATAGAAATGTCTCTTATTCACACCTTTTGGCATCTTATTGGGCCATGTAGTATGCAATGAAGGCATTTCAGTTTACCAAGATAAAATTGTAATAATTCTAAGTATGCCTCCACCAATTAGCTCCATATAAGTGTGATCTTTTCTAGGTCATATAGGGTATTATCACAAGTTTATCAAAGTATACACATCCATTTCATCTCCATTAGAATATTTAATACATAAAAGTGTAAAGTTTGTCTATACTTCAAAATTCCAAGCGGCCTTCATCAAGTTAAAATAGAGATTGGTTATTGTGCTTATACTCATATTTATAGAGTAGATCAAACCCTTTCATGTGTACATTGATGCTTTGGGTATCATAGTTGATGTTGTTCGTACACAAATAGGAGATGGTAGACTCAACCATCAAATTCATTTTGAAAGTAGGAAATTATATAATGTAGATAAGAACTATATAACAACTAAATGAGAATCACTCACTATCATATTCACATTATATAAATTTTGACACTATTTTATTATGACACCATTTAAATTCTTCACTAATCATCAATCTCTATGATACCTTATCAACAAGTTGATGCTAGGAAGATTTATCTCTAGGTGGTTGATATTTTAGGAGTTCTAGTTTTGCATTAATGTCAACTAAGAAGAGAGAATATGAGGCCAGATAACCTCATCTATAATCCTAATGGTGAGGAACCATAAGAATTATAGGAAGACTCTCCTGATGCTCACCCTTTTTTCATGTCTATGATTCTTGAAAATTTTCAAAGCAATTGCCAACTTCCTCAAATAAGGAGTATTCCCTGTGCACTATCAAGAGAGGGACAAGAATAAATTTATCACCTAATCTTTACCACACATCATCATTAATGTTATTTTGTATCATTTAGGTAAGGAGAAAGTAATACACAAGGTTGTTCTATAACATGAATTACCTCAAATTTTGTAGGAGGCACACTAAGGAGTTACAGGAGGACATTTTACTGGAGAAGATACTACCAAGAATCTATTACAGAGTGGGTTATGGTGGTCTAATCTATTTTAGGATGCACCCAGAGTAGTAAAATAATATGATGTCTACCAACACATGGGTAAACCACTACAAAAAGATGAAATGCCTTTACAACCTATATTAGCTGAGCAACCTTTGGAACAATGGAGCATTGACTTTGTTGGACCTATCAATCCACTAAGCAAACATAGTAAAGAAAGGTATATTATTACTAAAATCAACTATTTTACCAAGTAGGTTGAAGCTATTATGACACCTAGTTGTATTGTAAAGGATGCAACAAAATTTATATATGAAAACATCATTATAAGGTTTAACTACCCCATGAAGCTCATTAGTGATCGAGGCATGCACTTCTTGAATAACACCATCAAGGCTCTTACTAAGGAATTTATGAGTTCTAATCATAAAATCATTACATATCATCTATAACAAAATGGCCAAGCTAAAGCTTCCAACAAAGTGTTGGGAAAAATGTTAACCAATATTTACGATGTCAAAAGGGATGATTAGGAGGATCACATTCCTATGATTATATGGGCATATCACACTCACTATAAGAAGACCACTAATTTTACTCCCTTCTAGTTGGTGTATGGACTTGAAGAAGTTATGTCAATGGAATACTTAGTACCTAGTCTACATATTACCATGATCATAGATTAGGGGATAATGAATCTCTAACCAACACACTTATTGAGCTAAATAAGATGGATGAGTATAGATGTAAAGTAGCATGGACATAGGAAGTTCACAAGTAGATCCAGAAAGTGTGGCATGATAAGAATTTACACCATAAGGAATTTCATAAGGGTTAACCAGTATTATTATATGATATTCATTTCAAAGCATTCTTATGCAAGTTATAGATTTAATGGAAAGGGCCTTATATTATACATGAACTAATGTAGAAAGGAACGATGGCTTTAAGAGATATTCAATGAACCATTTTACCAGGGTAGGTAAATGGCTCTAGTATTAATCCCTACTACCAATAATCAAATTAATCTAATTTTGATAAGTGAGTGGGTGCTAAGTAGCACCAAGTAAATTAGGATTTTTCAATTTTGTATGTTTTTGTTAGTTTATTTTCTATTTATGTGTGTTTTTAGATATTTATTCACTACCAATGAAGAACCAAGATACCAATCATAGGGTGCACTAGCCATGTACAAGAGAATCCACATGTGCCATCATGGGTGTTAACATGAGTGAATGAAATAAATTAAGTATGGGAAAGGTATAGAAAAGTTACATCAATAATATTTTCACCATATAATGGTCATCCACCATATGTAAATGCTAGATATAAGGGTTGATTAACTTGATATTCAATAAATCGGTAGCCCATCAACATCATTTGCTGATAACCCCGTACGAACACCAAAGATCATAATGATGTAACTCCACATATGTGCCAATGATTAACTATCTTAATTATTAAAATATATAAAGATTTTCCACATCCACCATTACATTCATGATGAATGGATAGCTAAGTATGAAATTTATGAAGAATCCAATAGGCACCAAATCTATAAAGGTCAAGTTTAACAACCAATTTAGTATTTCATTCTTGCACATATTTTTATGAGTTATAATTCAAAAATATAACTACTTTCCTTGCATGGAGAGTTGATAACATTGTAATTTCATCACTTTAGTAGACATAGATGCTTCATGTCTCATCAGGGGTTTGACAAGGGCACAAAAATAAATAATGGGCATCAATATGGATCTCAAGAAGACAAATTTTAACAATACATAGCCATTTAAATTCCTTTGAGAAGAAAAATAAAAGTTATTTTATCTAGACCTTGTTGATGTTATGCAATTGCTCACTCTCATAACCCCCCATCAATTCCACAACATAGATGTTGAGTGCCTGCTATGAATGCCTACCTTTAGTAACTTGGGTGAGATAATATAAGTTTTTATCAACCAATACAATGATGAAAATATCTACCTTAGCCCATATGTCACTATTGTAAATCAAACTGCCACCCTTGTGAAGGTAGTTTTAGGCCTTCACAATCTACTGAAACATGGAAACAATCCTAAGCTATGGGTAGACTAATCAATGGATTGAATCTCTAGATTCTAAGGGATAACTCCATTTGGTGTATCAATTAGGATCTCTACTCTATGCTACAAAATGCCAAGAAATGGGAAGAAAGAAAACTAAAGGAAAAATCCTATCTAATGATGGTGATACACCTAAATTTTGGTTCATCCACTTGATTTGAGATCTTAAAAACCCTGATTAGACAAGAAAAATATTGAAATTTCAATTAAAATTAACTCTTATGCATTAGTATTTCATGAAAAGGTTATATCTGGTGATCAATATTAACAATTCTCCTGAAAGAAAGTGACCATTTGGACTTGAACAATTCCTTCAAACTTTTTTTGAAATGGACCATTTAAGAACCCAAAGAAACCTCCATGATGATTTTCTAAAAAAAATCCTCTAAAATCCAAAGTGAATGCCTAAAAAATGCCTATTAATCATGAAATATTTCAAGGACTTTTTAGGACCAATAACTGACTCACAAGATGGACTACCATGATATGCAAAGTTTTGAATGGTAGAGGTGACAATTTGACCTGTAGGGTCAAAATTGTCAACATTTTGGAGACTCAACTAGGAAGCATGCCTTCTATGCTTGAGAACTCAGACCATTTACATGATATTTAAACTCATAAAATAATGGTAAATTTGGTCCATGACTAAAAGTATAACCTTTGATCTGAAATAAGATAACCTTTATCCCGCAAAACAAGAAGGAAAACACAAAAAATAGGAAAACTAACTAAATATATAAAATTTACAAAAAAAGCACTTATTTGGGACCAAATACAACTAAACTAATGTTCTTGAACAACACTTGGAGGAAAACAAACTAACTAACTATGTATAAGGAGCTAAGCTCTTCAGTAGCAACATTTTAGATGTATCCCATTCACTAGGATTGGAAGCTCCTTGCCATCCATCTTTGTAAGTTGGAAGGCATTATGGGATTTACAGATGGAGATTGTGTATGGGCCACTCCAAAGGGAATCAAAATATTTGTGCCTTCTTGGTTTATCTATAACCTCATCTCACTTGAGGAACATATCTCCTTCTTTGAAACTTCTTGAAGATGTTCCTTTATCAAAAACTCTATTCACTTCTGTTTGATGAATTTCCATGGCTAACATGGACTAATTTATCATCTCTTCCAACACCATAATCTCATCATACATGATATCCATAGGCTCATTCTCCAATAATTCAAGATGATGCATTAGTTCTAAAGTAATAACTCAAGAGAAATGGGTAACCTCGCTTCCTTACCATATACTAGCTCATAAAGAGAGTTGGCTATTGACCTTTTGTAGGTGATACTATCATCCCATAGAGATGAATTAAAATTGAGATTCCATGACCTCTAATTGTCTTCAATAGGCCTTCTTATGATCTTCAATAGGTTCTTATTCATAGATACAACAAGGCCATTGCTTTGTGGATAATAGTTTGATGAAGTGCTAAGATAAATTCCATGTTGAACAACCCATTGGATGATCCTAGTTCCCACAAAAGCCATTGTATTATTAGGAATAATAGTTGGATGAACTCCAAATTTAGTAAGCAAACCTTCATAGAAATCTAAAACATTGGTTTCATTTGCTTCTTTCAATGCCACTGATGTGTGAAGTAATTTGTAGCAGTTAAAATCCATTTATGTCATGAACTTGAAGGATGCTTTGTGAGACCAATAAATTCCAATCCCCATTAGACAAAGGGTTGATCCACCATAATTAGTTGAAGAGGTAAGGCTGCAAGTTTCACTTTTGTTACAAACATAACACACTATTTGCACTTCCTTACCCATGCATGGTAATCACCAAATATAATAAGCTAATAAGATACACCTCTCATGATCTTAAGGGATGTAGTTATTTTGTAAAATTTCCCTCTACCATGTCCATCATGGAATTATTTAATAAATCTTTGAGTTTGGCTTGGCTCTATACACCTTAGCAACATGCCATTGATATCTTTCTTGAACAAAACAAAATTAATAAGAAAAAATAGAATTTATTACACACTAAAATATCTTATTTTTAAATCACTTAGATGAGAGGGATAATTACCATCTTGGAGATATCTTACCAAGTCATGAAACTAGTTGGAAGGTAAGGTATTACCAGATTCGACCTCTTCATCATTTGACACCAAAACAACCTCATTAGTCTTTTGAAAGTATTGAGCTAGATCCTCACAAGGTCCCTTACCTCTAATCAGCTTTGTGACCTTAATTTCCACATCATACTCCATTACCTTGGTTATCCAAGTAGATATCTTCTCATTTATATGTTTGTTCAAAAGGAACTCTTTGATGTTTGGATGGGGAACCATTAGGTGTATTTTATTTTTAGACAACAAGTATCTAAAATTTTTAAGAGACATTATAACTGAAAGTACATGTTTTTGAATAAAATAATACCTTGTTTCATACTCTTCCAAGCCTTAACTAAATAAGTCTATTGACTGATCCAAAGCCTCATGATTTTGTTACATAAGAATGCCTGAATGGTGTCCATGTTAGCATATGTATACAAAATGAAATATTTTGTGAAATTTAGATTTATAAGTGTAAGAGCACTAGTTATGGATTTATTAATATCTTCAAAACTTCTAACTCTTTTGGACCAGCTGAAGCTCTAATTCTTCTTTAGTATGACTATAAGTGGCTTAGCTAAAATGACAAAATCTAAAATATATCTCCTTATGAAGTTTATTCTCCCAAATAAAATTTGCATAGCCTTCTTGTGATTAGGCAAGTAAAGTAAAAGAATGGAATCAATCCTTTTATAATCTATACTTAAAATATACTTTGAAACCACATGGTTAAGAAGCTTACCTTCATGAACTGAGAAGACACACTTTTTGGGATTTAGAGATACCCCAAATTGCCTACACCTTTTGAACACTTGATTAAGATGAACTATGTGATCACTTGCACTCTTTTAAAAAAACTATTATATCATCCAAATAAATAAGTAAAACCTTGTTAAGAAGGCCTTGAAATGCCATATTCATGGCTCTCTAAAAGGTTACTCCAATATTAGATAAACTGAAAGGCATCTTTCTATATGCAAATGTCCCCCACTTGGTTGTGAAGGCTATCTTAAATTGGTCCTCTTCCTTGACCAAAATCTTATTGTAGACACTATATCCATCCAACAAAGAAAACCTTTATGAACCTACAACCAGTTGTAAAATCTATTCCATTGATGGCAATGGATAATGATCTTTAAGTGAAGCCCTATTCAAATCATAGAAGTCAACACACAATCTAATCTCACCATTATTTTTCTATACCAGAATAAGATTTTCTACCCAAGTTGAGTTTTGATTGGAAATATAATAGTTGACTCTATGATCTTGTGAAGCTCTACTCTTATCAAAGGCTCAATCTTAGGATTAATGGGCCTTTATATTTATCTCACTAGTTTAGTTTTAGCCTCTAACTCAATGGTGTATTAAGATAAACTTGGGTCAAATCCCTTGAGATCACAATATTTCCATGCAAATACATCAGAAAAATATGTTCATAACTCAATGAAATATTCTTTTTGTGAAGGAGTGCATAACTTACCCAACTTCAAAAAATTACCAGCTGCAATCTCTACATTGGCATAGTGCTCTTCTTTTGTTGAAAATGATGACTTCTCATTCCTTAACTCATCATCCCCACTAAAAATGTTCTCAAGTGTTACCAATCCCTTGGGAAAGTTATTTTTTTTTAGTTTCACAACCTAATCACCATACTACTACAAATACTATGATTAGTTTCTTGAAGAAAACTCAACCTCCTCTTGCAAGAATCTCATAATTTGATTTTCATCTTTGAACACCTACCAATTCTCATGATTATTTGGAAAATAAGGCCTTACAACAACCTTTATATGTGACTAATTTTTTTCACTCTTTATATCAGCTAGAATGCTAAATTGTGACCCAATGGTGGCTAACATATCTGTGTGTTTATTCTTGCCTCTTGATATTGCCTGAATGTTAAAAGCTTGAAAATATTCAAGTAAGTACCATATTATATGATTTTAAGATTTAAGAAAAAAAAATTACATAAATTTTAACCTCTTACTTGGTGAACTATAAGTTCACTATCACCAAAAACTTGCAAGGAATTGACTTTCATCTTCTTAGCCCACTGCAAACTATGAACTAGTAATTCATACTTAACAATGCTATTTGAAAAACCAAACTAAAATTTAATAGAATAGAAATACATTTGACTTGTTTGATATAATAACATCATTATAGATCTAGTACCATGTTTATTCCTTGATCCATCAAACTATAATTTCCATAAACCTTCACTAGATTCGTCGTCCTCAACCATAGCTAGAATTGGTACATCATTCTCATGAAGGCAATACACACCAAGTCCTTATTATTAAATTATATTATAAGGATAATTATCATGAAAATTATAATCCCACTAATAGATAAACAAATTTATAAATCCATCCAAATTTGATCTATTTTTTACTCCACTAGTTTCTAGTACATCATCTGAGATTATCCAGTTAGTGTTCACAACACTTGGCATATATGAATCCATATGGAAACATGAAATAGGTTAAGAATGAATTGTTACATTGGTAACATACCTAGTCTTAAACAAAAAATAAGTCCAATCAGCTAACAAATATCCCCTAATCTTTGAGGTGAAGTCCCTTGAAAGGCACATAGCAAAGTAAGGAGGGAAGTCTACCACAACAATATCCTACTGAATAATAACATTGGGACAAGCATGTAATGTAAATTTCATATCTCTAATGATGAATAATTTTTTTTGTTACCCATAAAATTGTAATACCCCCTTATTTTTTGTCGCATAAACAAGGCCGAGCTTGTCCGTAATCTATTTAGGCATGACTGTATAACTAGCTCCAATATCCACCATACAGTTATGAACCAAAGTATCATCTACTATAAAAAAAAGGTAGAAATGAGGATTTTTATTTTGTTTTACCTTATTTATATCCACATTTTCCATATTATTTACTTTTTGTACGTTTTGATTAGTTGGTTGATCTAAATTAGCGAAGACAACACCTTTTTTCTCAACCAGTTTTAGAGATAGAGAGCTAAAAGCCCTTGGATGAGAATATATTTTTGTCTTGGGATGGAAAGAGAATCACAAATGATAGTTATGATATTATACTTCTTCATCTGATCTACTATACTGAATTGAGATCCACTAACCTTTGGTTGCACTTTCTGAAGAACTGACTGCTCACGAACTAGAGGTATTCGATGAAATTTACTAACCTCTATATTATAATTTTTTTGAGTTGTAGGGGAAAAAATTTGTTATTTTGTAATCTTAAAAACAAAATTAGGAGTAATTGAATAATTTTTCACCTCTTGAGCCTCATCAATGGCTCTTTTTAATCTCTAGTTATAGCTGCAACTTGACCACTTTATTGTTAGTTTTGACACCTTGAGTAAAAGCGACATGATCATCCACTTGCCAATTTACATTAATGGCCTTAGGATTCCCTTAAAATTGTTGAGTTTTTACTTGTGATACCAAAATTATATCTTTATATTGACCTCCTTGAAAATAAAACTCTTCCTATGTCATTTGTGGCATAGTGATATTTTGTGATACCAAGGCTTGGTTTCGAGCATCATTAAGATTTGAGAACTGCCAACCTAAATCCTGCATTAATTTATTTTGAGTTGGGGTGGGAACAATGGGCTTTGAAGTGGAATGAGCATTAATATCAAGGGTATCATAAGGCTTAGCTAGAGTTATGGCTCCTCATGTTTGATAAGGTGGTCTATTATCTTTGAAAATTTGATAAGGAGGCCTTTGATCTTTGAAGGGCTGATAGGTAGTCTAATTTCATTGTTGATAGGTCATATTATCCTAATATTATTGTCTCTTAAGTTACATTATTTCATTACCAAAGGATTTTAACAAGCTTTTCAACTCTCTTGTCTCACTAGCTTGACTAGTAGGCGCTACAATTTGAACTTGAGGTGATGGAATTAGAGCTAAGGATGGAATTTGAGGAACTTGATTGGCTGGTATAAAATTTAATTTTAGGAATATAGGAATTAGAGGTATTGGAGAAATCTTACCAGTTTGTATCAAATTATTCTTTTCCCTTATTACATCCTCATAAGCATCTAACAAAGTAGTACCACCCATTGATTGTATCATCACACTGATGTCAGAGTTAAGTGATTTTAAATAATATAAAAATGCATATTTAGGAGATAGCCTAATCAACATAGGTATCCTAGTCCATGTATTTTGAAATCTGAGATTAAAATCAAACATGAACTCATGAGGAGCTTTGTTTATGGCATTTAACTATTCAACTAAAGAGAAGTGATCAGGTTTGATTTCAAATTGCTTAACTAACATTTCACCCAATTCATCATAGCTAGAAATGGAGTTTATTGGGAGGTTTATATACCACTACAATGCTTTTCCTTTGAAATAAGTAGCAATTAATCTAATACCAACACTATCCTCAACAACATTATAGATTGAATAGAGATTAACTACATCTTGGCTATGCTCAATAGGGGTTGTTTGACTTTCTCATGAGAAGAATGGGATAATTTTGAGAGTAAACATAGGAATATTTTCAAACTAGGCTAGATTTAGTGGGCTACCTCTATTGAATGGAACAAACACCTAGTTTTTTATGGTCATTTGGATAGTGGGGATTGTAATGCCTAGAACAATAGGACAACCAAGAGATATATTTATTTTGAGGATGTGGATTTGACCTCCTAAACCTTGATATTTTATATGATATAAATTCAAAAAGAATACCTTTACTTTCTAACCTTGTGTTAGCCTTTGGGATGAAAAAATTTCCTAAATGATGCTATGAGCTCTGCAACTAGATGTTGGTGATGATGAATATCTTCTTCTACTAAAAAACTTCTTTAGATATGCAAATAATTTCTTTGATGTCCCACTAGGCTTACAAAAAAATATTTTCAATAAGACTCACACCCTTGTGAAGTTAGTTTTAGGCCTTCATAGTCTACTGAAACATGGAAACAATCCTAAGCTGTGGGTGGCCTAATCGGTGGATTGAATCTCTATCTCTAGATTCTAAGGGTTAACTCCCTTTGGTGTATCAATTAGGATCTCTAATCTATGCTTCAAACTATCAGGAAAAGGGAAGAAAGAAAATTGAAGTAAAAATCCTATCTAATGATGGTGATACACCTAAATTTTGGTTCATCCACTCAATTTGAGCTCCTAAAAACACTAATTAGATAAGAAAAAGACTAAACTTTCAATTCCAATTGACTCCTATGCATCAATATTTCATGAAAAAAATTTATCTAGTGATCAAATATTGAGGTAAATAAGGTAATAGTCCTAATTCAAGGCAATAAAATCCACTTACATTTGTTGTAACTTTAGTTAAAGACATCAAACATAGAACATGACTTGCATAATCTGATCAACTAGTAACTAGGTAAGAATCAGGACTTGATAAAGAAAAGAATTCTATTGCATATGAAAATCATTGACATAAATACACTATACCAACATACTAGAATATAAAAATAGTCCTTCTATTTATCTAAAAAGGTTACAAAACTCAAATTTTGGTAGTCTAATCTTGTCAAGAGAGGGATCATCAAAATGGTTGAAAAAACCAACTTATATAGAAAAAAACATACAAAAGCTAAGAGATTGGTGCTAAAAATAGAAGAGGAGATCAACTCCCACATCACCCCAATTCCAACTCTAGCTATGCTAAGATAACCAAGCCTTCAAATAATATCTTTTTGTCTTATGCTTTCATGAAAGGCTCCTTGGTGTTGAAAAGGATGGTGAGCCCATTTCATAATCATTATTTAAAATAAAGATTAAATTCTTCAAAATTCATCAAACATGTATGGATCTTTTGTAATTCAATTCTCTCCATGTATGATGCTATGCCAATATTCAAAGAGAAACTCCACTTGAAGCTAAGTTGGAAGTATTTGAAAAGGCTTTGATTAACAAGATAAAAAAGAGTACATGCATGAAATTCTATGTTAAGCTTTCCTTGAATAGCCATCCAATGTTAAAATCTTCAAGACCTTCATGCATTCAAGTCTTCCTTTTGGAACTAAGAGAGTCATGCTTGAAGGCAGTTTCATGTCTTTTCCAAGTCTAAATAATTTTATTATTGCATTAAAAACTTGACATGCTCCTTAGTTTTGTCTAATCTTGCTTAGGCCACTTTGCATGCTCTAAAATTGAGCTATAGATCACATCACTAGAGTCAAAAGGAAAAGTCCTCATTGTCTTCTACTGATTGGCTGTTGAAATCTCACTAGATTAATGTGCTTATGCCACTTGTCCTTGACTAATTGGTCCTTCAAATTTTCATTGGGTACCTTTATATTTTCTTTACCCTTATTTGTTTTGGCCAATTACTGTGGGTTTTTTATTTAGGCTCTTTGTAATGTCCTCCTTTAAAAAATTTCTTGGGGACACTTCATGAACTTATTTTCCTCAAACTTTTATTATGAACCTTTCCTTCTTTCATTTCCTTCAGATAAATTGTTCAAAGGAATTGTTTCTATTTATTTATTTTGGAACTTTTCCTCTCATTCATTTCCTTTGAATAAATTTTTTGAAGGAATTCATGTCCTCGGAACCTTTGCAATTTTCCCTTCAAAATTTTTGAAAATGAACTCTCTAAAGGTAAAGTGCCCTTTAGAGTTTTGAAATTTGCCCTTAATTTTTTTTGAAAAGTCCTTTTCTTTAGACAATTTATCCCTATCTATTTTTGATAGACTATTTGTCTGAGACTTTTTTTTAGCTTGAACAATTCCATCAAGTTTTATGCAAAAGATAATTCATTCAAATAAAAAGTCTAAAGGAATTCATGATATGGACTTTTGTAAATTACCCTTCAAAAAATTTGGAATGGTATTTTTGAAATGGTCTCTCAATTGAGGAAAGGCCCTTCAAACTTTTTGATTGTCACTTTCCTGAAAGAAATGACCTTGCAGAAAAGTTAAGTGACCCTTCAGCTTTTTTACAACCTCTTCAAAAAAACTACCTCACCCTTTTGAAAATGTCCCTTTAGAAAAATTTAAATGGTCTTTTTGTCTCTAAAAATGCCTTTTTCTGAAGGGCATATACCCTTCATATTTCTTGCAATGGACTTTCCCAAAATAAAAGAGCCCTTCAAAAAAATTGAAATAAACCTCTCCTTAGAAGTGCCTTTTGGATTTCTATAATAGACCCTTCAGAATTTTTGAAATGATCCTCTTTCTCTAAAAAAGACCCTTTCAAAAAAATTACAAAGGTCATATTGCCCTTCAAAAAATGTGTAATGGTCCTTTGGAAGAATTGGAATGATCCACTTGTCCTTTAGAAAAGTTGTAAGGGACTTTTCTGAAGGAAAAGAACCCTTCAAAAAAGTTGTAAGATACCTTCAGGATCTTTGAAATTGAAATTTTTGCATGAAAATAACCCTTTAGAAAAAAATTTAGAGACTTTGAAAGGAAGGAACCCTTTGGATTTTTTTTCAAGTCCACCCTCTCAAAAAGAAAGAACCTTTAGATTGTTGTAATTGCCCTTTCTAAAAAGTGAAAAGTTCCCTTGCTTTTAAAGATGCCCTTTGGGCTTTATGAAAATGCACTTTAGACTTTTTGCTTGGACAATTCTCTTGAAATAAAGTGACCATTTCTACTTGAGTAATTCCTTCATACCTTTTTTGAAATGAACCATTTAAGGACCCAAAGAAACCTCTAAAATCCAAAGTGAATGCCTCAAAAAGGCTTGTTAATCATGCATTATTTCAAGGACTTTTAGGACTAATAACTGACTCATAAGATGGATTGGTATGATATGTAAAGTTTCAAATGGTAGAGGTGATAATTTGACTTACAAGGTCAAAATTGTCAACAATCACCATTTTCATCAACATAAAATCCATGGCCTAAGCTCTAAGCATGCCTGTGGGAGGAGACTCTTTGTCTCCATACAAGACAAGAATTCTCCCCATACTACAATAGGTTTGATATTTGTATGTTTAGGCAATATAGGGATTTTGATTGATAAAATTCTAGATGAGCTAGTGTGCTTCCTCATCGAGTGCATCACAAGAAGGTTCTAAAAGATGACCAAGTCTACAAAACAAATATCAAAAAGAGTTGTGGACATCACCCACCGTATGATCCATAATAATGAAAAATTCAATTAGCTTGAGTAATTTTTTTAGAATCTACTCACCAACATTGATAAGTGTCACACCTTCCTAAAGTAGACATTTCAATACTAGTTCCTCATTTGCTTGCTCTACTTTATGTAATGGAATTCTTTAAAAGGAGAAGTGCACCCTGAAATATATTATTGGTTAGTGTAGTAGTTTCCCAATATCATCTGGACATAGGAATATGGATCCATAACACATGAGGTAAAATTCAAATCATGGTGTGAGGAGTGTCTAAAAATGATTGCAACACATCCCCAGGTACCACCAAACATCATGCAATTTTTGGGCCAACACGTAGTTGTCACTTAAATACCAAAGGGTGTATTTATACATGTTCATGAGTTTTTGCAATCACCCTTTGCACTTCTCCCATTATTTATCACCATGGACATAGTGAAGGCAAAAGTCACCTGATAAAAATATTTCATATTTAGGCATGTGACTCCATTATAATCCATACCACCTGGCACAACCATCCCTACCATGTAATAACTTGAATAAGCCACCAATTCCAAGCCATAAAATGGAAAGTGAAATATTTTTATAGAGCATCAATTGGTATCCCCTCTTTTGAATAATAAGACATGAAGCACAATAATATGGTTGGATGATCTGAATGTATCACAAATTGCTAGCTTGTGTGACCTTCCACAAATGGGCATAGATGATTCAGAAGTATACTAGGTCATGATTGTAGACATGGAAAGATATTTCTATGATAAGGAGGAAAATAAATTCTTCTTCTAGAAGGCTATGCACATAGTTCAAGTATGCAATCAGGTTCCCCCATAACTATGGGTGGACCTTCCATCTTTCTTTCCATCCATTATTGTTGATACTATCAAGGAAAAAGTAGAGTAGCTGTAATAAATGATAATGGAGGATAAAAAAATTATAGCCATAACCTGCTCCTACATTCATAGTTGAGGATATATTTTTACCCCTTCTAGAGAGCCCACTAGAATCACTCATGCATAGAACCTGAACAAATAAGGAGGTTAGGGTCTCCCCAACACTTAAAGAGTGAAAATTTGGATGACCAACTACTATGAAAGAAGCAGAACCTACCCCTTCCTCTACTTCACCACCACTAAAATATAGGTTGGTCATGCTTGAATATAAGAAGGTACAGGTTTTCAACTTAGAAGTCTAACTAAGTGATTCTCCACCATCACCACATGAACAAGTCTAAGAGCTCACACTTGAACAACCCACCAAAGAAGAACAATAGGCATCCAAGGAATAAGAATCTCATGAAGAAGAATGATGAGTAAGGAAGGAGGAGAAAAAATGACAAAAGGAATAATCTTAACAACAATAGGAAACTCAACAAGCTAAATAATACAAGGATGCACAAAAGGCTAAGGATGCAGAGGCTGATAGAAAAAAGGCCATGGATGTGGCCAAGAATGCTAAGGAAACCATTGACATAACTTAGAAATCACAAGAGGAATAAGTGAGGAAATAAAAATAAGTTGAGCTTGCTACCAAGGCTAAGGTAGAGGGAGAATAGAAATGAAAATAGGATGCAATGACCCAAACATAAAAGGATTTGAAAGCTAAAAAGTGAGCATAGTAGAAATTAAAGGAAGCTATGAAGAAAAATAAGGAAGAAGATGAAGCCCAATGCTAATAACAAGCACAGACATTGGCATAGGCACAATAATAAGCACAAGTACAAATGTGAGCCTAGGTTGCATAGGAATAAGCCAACGCTATATCTCTAGTAGAATAAAATAATAAATAAGAAAAAGAATGTGTGTAGAAGTTGATGGTCAAGGAGGAACAAGAAAAGTTGCAAGCTACACAAGAAGAGAAGAAAAAGAAAAAGGAGGAGGAAGTAAAAAAAAAGTAGGATGAAGGCACTATACAACAACTCAAGATGGTAGTAAAGGCCACAACATAGTAATAATAGACACATAAGAAACCTTAGGTAGAAGCAGAGTATCCAACATAAGAATAACAACCAGTTGTAGCATAGATAGGTCCCTAGCTCCTAGAGTTTCCATTGGGAGGATTTTGGCTCTGGGATGTCCTAATAGTTGTTGCTCAATGTACCAATTTTTCAATCCCACTTGCCATGACCAAACCTTTTAGCATCTATGAGTATATTGTCTACACTTCTACTCAAGCAAGAGGGTTCTTTGGATCTTTCCAGGCTCCCACTAAAAAAATAGTTAGAGGATGTAGTAGCTTTTCAAGAATCAATTATGCATAAGACTACCTCCATGGAGCTAGATATGGGTCAATCCAAGGTGGATAACATGGAGTTAAAGGCTTGAATTCATGAAGTTTCAAAGATGATCTAAGACACCTATCCAGAGTTAGTCACTTGAGCAATTAGGGACCAAGTCATATCTGACCAGTGCTGACTCAAGATGTTAGTCTCTGAGATGACTAAAGATTGGTGTGAAACTCAAAAACTTTGCATAGTTGGCATATTTAGCATAAAGACTAAGGTATCCACATTGATCACATTACTAGAAGAGTACCAAGGCATGCTTGACATTCTTGCACTATAAGTACAATAGGTCATGTGCACCTTGTTAGACTAAAAATAGTAACTAGATGCCTCTTTAGCTAGTTGAAGCATAGACTTCACCACATCCAAAACCACCAAAATAATAATGGCTAGCCACACCACTTTTATGGATGAGAATTATAGAGCTCTCTAGGACTTTCTCAATGCTAGAGAAAATGTGCATGATAAACTCCTCAATTGACAAAGTGAGATTCTATGCAGTTCATTCATAGGTCTCTAGGCCCAATGCCATGTAGACAAAATAGAGAAATTGAGTGATGAGATATAGGTGAGGGTGAATAACACTAAGGCAACCATGATCATCACTAATGACTCAAACCTGAAGTATCTCATTAGATATCATTTACCACTATGCACCCCATTGTACATGATTTAAGAAGCTATGCTTGACTGACATGTATATAAGATTGACCTATCTCTATTTTATAGCAAGGTTACCCATATCCTCAACACTCTAGTCTAAAATCCACCATTTGAACTCTAGTAGGTCATCACTCAATGTAATACTACATAGATCAAGGTTAAGGACTCTTCTATCCAATCCTCATCTATGGCCCTGCCTCCTCTATCAAGTTAGGTACTATACAAAGTGCTAATTTTATCAAATTTTGTAGATAATTTTATAGTAGGGATGACTAGTAAGACAAATAGGGCCAAGATGGTTGAAAACCATAAAGAGTGGCTACCCGGTTATACCAACCTATTAAAAACTTGAAATGGTAGTAGGTTGGTATGCTACTTAGTTGAAAACCTAAAAGGGTGGCTAAGTAGTGTAAGAGGTGAAAATAAGAAACAATCCTTAAGAGATTAATGCAACTCTTACTATTCTAACCACTTCTTCATCTTCTACCCTTTGTGCACATTCAAAATATCATGTGACATTCTCTCAGGATGAGAACATTTTAAGTTTGGGAAAGTGTTCGAAGAAGAAAATGGATTGTAAAGCTGCACAAGATATTCTTTTGATATTTATACATTATATATTCAATTTGTTATATATATATATATATATATATATATATATATATATAACAAATTGAATATATAATGTATAAATATCAAAAGAATATCTTGTGCAGCTTTACAATCCATTTTCTTCTTCGAACACTTTCCCAAACTTAAAATGTTCTCATCCTGAGAAAATGTATATATATATATATAACAAATTGAATATATAATGTATAAATATCAAAAGAATATCTTGTGCAGCTTTATACATTATATATTCAATTTGTTATATATATATATATATATATATATATATATATATATATATATATATTCTTATATCCATGACTTGTAATAGGTTAGAATATGATTAGACTCCTCTTTTGGTGCCAAGTATGAGAAGAATGTGAACAATCATAGACTACAAATAACTATATATATATGTATGTTTATAAGAAGAAGAGAGTTCCACCTTCAAAGAGATCAATAGAGACTATTTTAGTTATATGTACCTATTGTATTTATTATTTTGTTCCTTGTGTATGTTCTCATGTTTAATGTTTAGCTCATTTCTATTTAATTTAATCTGAATGCTCTATAAATGTTAATGAAACACTGGTTGTTCCTAATTCCTATCTAACACACAATAATTCATCTTCACTATGTTTCTATTTTCCCACCTTAACTATGAATTCTCTACACTAAATTAAAACTTAGATATCCTCATATTTAGCATATTATGATGCTTTATTAACCTCTACTAATAAATTCTAAATGGTGTCCTTTATTTTGGCAACACGGTCAACATGATCCCTAGGTCTACATGTGAGGTGACTGGTAGACTATGAAAGAGTTGAACCCATTGGTAGATTATAATATATTGAGATCAAATTTATAAAATTGAGCCTACAAGGTGATTTTTAAGTTATCAATATGAAGATAACAATAACTCATTACCCTACACTAATTGGTAAGAAATGGGTATATGATGGTCAAATGATGATCAATACTATGTAAAATCAACTAGAGGTGCATCAAGGAGATAATAATGTATTTATTCCTTTGAATAAGGTGCATAAACCCTACATCATTTTGGATGAACTATACTCTCCTTATGTTACACAAGAAACTAGCTAGATGAAGGTAAACTCTGAAGAGAATCTGAAAGGTCTACATGCAACCGAGCATAAATTCTTGTATGAGAATATTAAACCTTAGGTACATCTCTTACTCACTCAATTTTTGAAGGCATATGAATAATGGAAGCCTAAATCACTTATTAATCAACCATTGGTACCTCAATTTGTCACAAAAGATTGTGTATTAATGGTTGTTAAATCCTCTACTCACTCAAAAGTTAATTTTCTCTATCAAGAATATGATCATATGAAAGACTATATAAAGCTAAGTAGAAAAGTCACTTTATCATGGGAAATAAATTCATCTATTAGTGGAGGCTAAAATATGTATCTAATTAATTGGGCTCATGGTGATCATGAACTCTGACCTATGAGAATGGCCTTCACCCATGAGAGATAATTTCCTTCATACTATGTGATCGAGGATATCAATCAATTTATTTTGCACCTAAAATTTCATTTACCTACCATTAGTCAGTATTTAAATGCCTTGAATTATGCTTTGAATGGATTTGTACTGACATGGTGGATAATTTATAGAAATGATCATCTCAATTAGGATGATGCATGCAAACTTATGATTAGAATATTTTAACTAATATAGGTTATTAGATGTAATTGGATTTTATTTTAGGAAGGTGAGATGCCTAAAATCCATATCCAAAAATGTGTTAAGGTCTGGACTAAATAATGTGTGGCACTAAAGTACTAGGTTTACATCTTTCATTACATACTTGCCCCTTTACCATCAGCATGGTATATGCATCAAAAACATAGGAGGGAGATAAAGCATTAGGTGAAAGTGAAAAGTGACTTCATACAAAAAAAATTATTTGAATATGAGAATACTCTAGTTCATAATTCACTACTTAAAATCAAACATTTCCTATGCCATGGGTGTGCAGAAGATTTAAGCACCATGACATAATCTACTATGTAGAAGAATGCAACCTATGATATAAATACAACATTACAAAGATATAAAGTTTCTAATATGGAAGAAAAATATATTATGCATCTATGCCACCAAAAATAGGATGAAAAAGAGGAATTTTAAGATTCAAATAATGATGGTGATATCGATCTGACTCATTTGTTTGAACCTAAATGGCTAGTAAAACCATTAAAAGACCCAATCACAAAACCCACTAAAGAAGATAAGTTGCACAACATATAGATCCTAGAATATTAAGGGTAATGAATGGTACAAGAATCTATTTCTAAGGAAAAGACTAATATTTATTAACAACTTATTAAAAATCACATGGAAAACATCAGAAACGAGGAAATTCCTAAACTAGCATATATAGGTGACTATTGGAATAAATCCAAAGTTTCAAAAGATATACAAATTTTATGGGATTATCAAGATGTGTTTCCCATTACATTTTCATAGGTTATAGAAGTAGATCCATCCTTAGTTGAAATGTATATCAAATTCAATGAGTATTCACAACCCATAAATAAACAACCATACAAATTGAATCCAAACATGAAGTTGAAAGTGAAGGTTGAACTAGATAGAATGCAAGATGTAAGTATAATCTATCTCATAGAAAAGGTATATTGGGTTAGTCCCATGGTAGTACATCATAATAAAATATGGGAGATCATAGTATGCAGTGATTATCAAATTTTGAATGATGCATGTTATTTCACTAAAGGTTTTCTTTATTTCCTTTAGAAAGAAAGTTGTAAAAATTGAAATAAGGGTGAGGTTAATAAAACCTGATATGTTGTGTGCATATTTATCTAGATGATTATGGAGACTCCTCTTTGTCTAGGAAGGATGACCTATAGATAAGAAGGCACTAGAAAAGAATGGTTGATTAGTGAGATAATAGGATAGATTGCCTACTGTGATATAGATCCAAGAAGCACAACCTTCTCTGGAGGATGTCAATCCATAATTTTAAACATTTAATTTATAAAAATGAAAGATAAATTGCTTGTATAAATAAAAAATATATATTGAAATGAAATACAAGAAGTGTTTGATGAGAGATAGATGAATTTGACTAATTTTAGCAATAAATGATTAAATATCAATGCTAGATGAATCAAACATGATTCAAAAAATAAATTGATCCTCTGTAATAAAATAAAAAATTAGAAAATGGAATTTGGTTAGGGTATGATAGGTCAAATTAGTTTTCTATTAGAAATTGATAGACAATGATCCTTGGTGATTAAGGACTAATCATCGATGGTTACTAACCATCGATGGTTAGGGTCAAATCATTGGCAGTTAGGTGACCATCAGTGGTTACTATGGGATCTAACTTAGGAAGAGAATTTTCATTGGGAAGGTTGTAGGAAAGTTATATAAGGCGAGTTTAGGTTGGATGCTAGTTGTGAGATAGAGGGTATTGTTCATAGGTGTTTAGTTCAGTTAGAGGGTGTGGGTAGTCTTAGGGAAGAAAATAAGTGTCTGGAGTTGCAGAGCTCTAACATAAGAAAGTGGGATGAAAAATAAAGTGACACAAGAAATGAAATAAAGAAACTAATTATTGAATCTTTATAAGAAATAAATATTTATATTTATTATTTTTGGTTTGAATAATGTTGAAGTTGGCTAAAACCTTGTTATATAATTTGGAGCAATTTTGGTAGAGTGACAGTACCTTGGCTATTGACTGATGAGTTACAACATCACTTTTGATCTCTATCTTGGTCACTATTTCACTAGAAGCTTTCTTAGATTCACCATAAGTAAGATAAACACCTACATAAGAAGCTCTGATCTCTTACACCAAGAAATTATCCTCCTATTTCACCTTTCCTTCTTCTCTTAATATATAAGGAAGGAAATGGTGAAATAATAAGTTGTTAGAAATATTGCCATTGATGTCAAAGGTCTAGTATTGGTGATAAAGGCCCCATTACATTTAATGGTGTTTTTAATATTCATATATTGGCTAATGTATGTTAATATTTATTTAATATTGATGAATATATTTTTGGTTGCATATAATTCAAAAGAGGGCCCATGGAGAATTCAAAGAGTCATGGGGTAAAGACAAAAGAGGAATGGGATAAATTTTCTCATGAAGACTCATCTTGAGGAATTCCAAGAGTCACGATGTGAAGATAAAAGAGGGTATGGAACATTTTTACATGAAAGGACACTTTTAAGAATACAAAAAGTCACCAAGATAAAGACAAAAGAGGAAAGGATGCATTTGCTTATGAAGGGTCACCATGTGACTTTTTAAATGCAAGGATATGAAGAGTCATCCAAGTTTGGCACCTTTTTTCCATGAAGATTGAAGGGTCACAAAGGGTGAATGCCAAAGGTCATTTAGAAATCTATAAATAAAGGCTTGAGAATCCATTTGTAATATGCAAGAGAGTGTATGGTTTGTATTTGTTTTAGAGAAGAGAAAAGTAGGAGATATTGTAGAGTTCTATCATTTGTTGAGTAAGCAACATTCAGAGATAGTTGTGTTTTATACATAAAAGGATTTTGTACTATTGTGCATTGGTGCTCATGTAGGTTGGTGCTCACAAATAGTTGCTATGTTGGTGCTCAACAAAGGGGTTGGTGCTCCTGCAAGTTGGTTCTTACAAACTTTTTAATTTGAGTTGGTGCTCATTCATATCCTTGAGATTATTCTTTGTGATTTTTCCCACTTTGGGTTTCCATGTAAAAATCTAATCTCTCTCTCTCTCTCTCTCTCTCTCTATATATATATATATATATATATATATATATATATATATATATATATATATCATGTGGTGCATGTTATTGTTTCAATTTTATGGCATATATTGAATGTTTGATTAAGAGATTAAATAAAAAAATCAAATTAAGTAAAAGATATATAATATACTGATCCACCCCCCCCTCTTAGTATAGTTTGTGATTAATAATTAGTATTAAAGTAGGTTCTTTTAAAAAAAAGTTTTATAGCTTGAAAGTAGATCGGGGAAAGTAGAATGGCTAGATCACATGAAAGTTTTTATAAAAATAAGGCACCTTTGTTTGATAGGACAAATTATGATTTTTGGAGCATAGGGATGAGGACTTATTTGATGGCCCTTAGATTTGACATTTGGCAAGCAATGGTGGAGGAATATGAAGAGCCACAGACACTTGTAACTACTCTGATGAAAAAGAAGGCAAGTGAAAATAATTTTAAAGCTTTAAATGATATTTTATGTGGTTTACGTGAATCAAAATTTGTTTAATTTATGCAATGTAAATCTGCTCATGAACTTGGGTAAAACTTGAGAATATTTACAAAGGTGATGGAAAGGTTTAGCAAGCTAAGCTTCATACTTTTAGAAGATAGTTTGAGAGTTTGAAGATAGAAGAAGAATAAAATATAGCAAGTTACCTTTTTTATGTTGATCAAATAGTTAATTAGATTCAAGGTCGTAGAGAAAAGTTAGAAGAATCAATTGTGGTACAAATTTTTTTGAGATCTCTACCATTGAGATATGATACAAAAGTTTTGACAATTGAAGAGATGAATAATTTAGCCAAGCTAGAGATGGATGAGCTATATAGTATTATTATGGCATATGAGATGTGGATCAAACAAGAAAAACCCTCAAAGAGAGAATATACTTTCAAGACATCAAAGAAAGAGAAGGCTAATATTTAAGAATCAAGTGACAGTTCTAGTGATGATGAAGATGACAATGGAGCTCTATTCATTTGCAAGCCAAAAAAAGGCATAGGTAAATATCAAGGAAAATTAACTTTTAAATGTTCTCTCTCTCTCTCTCTCTCTCTCTCTCTCTCTCTCTCTCTCTCTCTCTCTCTCTCTCTCTCTCTCTCTCTCTCTCTCTCTCTCGTGTGGTGCATGTTATTGTTTCAATTTTATGGCATATATTGAACATGTGATTAAGTGATTAAATAAAAAAATCAAATTAAGTAAAAGATATATAATATACTGATTCACCCCCCCCCTTAGTATAGTTTGTGATTAACAATTAGTATTAAAGTAGGTTCTCTTAAAAAAAAGTTTTATAGCTTGAAGGTAGATCGAGGAAAGTAGAATGGCTAGATCACATAAAATTTTTTATAAAAATAAGGCACCTTTGTTTGATAGGACAAATTATGCTTTTTGGAGAATAAGGATGAGGACTTATTTGATGGCCCTTAGATTTGACATTTAGCAAGTAGTGGTGGAGGAATATGAAGAGCCAAAGACACTTGTAACTACTTTGATGAAAAAGAAGGCAAGTGAAAATAATGTTAAAGCTTTAAATGCTATTTTATGTGGTTTATATGAATCAGAATTTGTTAAAGTTATGCAATGTAAATTTGCTTATGAAACCTGGGTAAAACTTGAGAATATTTACAAAGGTGATGGAAAGGTTTAGCAAGCTAAGCTTCATACTTTTAGAAGATAGTTTGAGAGTTTGAAGATGGAAGAGGAAGAAAATATAGCAAGTTACCTTTTACATGTTGATCAAATAGCTAATTAGATTCAAGGTCTTAGAGAAAAGTTAGAAGAATCAATTGTGGTACAAAAAGTTTTGAGATCTCTACCGTTGAGATATGATACAAAAGTTTTGACAATTGAAGAGATGAATAATTTATCCAAGCTAGAGATGAATGAGCTATATGGTATTCTTATGGCATATGAGATGTGGACCGAAGAAGAGAAACCCTCAAAGAGAGATGATACTTTTAAGACATCAAAGAAAGAGAAGGCTAAGATTTAAGAATCAAGTGACAGTTTTAGTGATGATGAAGATGACAATGGAGCTCTATTCATTTGCAAGCCAAAAAAGGGCATAGGTAAATATCAAGGAAAATTAACTTTTAAATGTTCTCTCTCTCTCTCTCTCTCTCTCTCTCTCTCTCTCTCTCTCTCTCTCTCTCTCTCTCTCTCTCTCTCTCTCTCTCTCTCTCTCTCCCTTGTGTGGTGCATGTTATTGTTTCAATTTTATGGCACATATTGAACACGTGATTGAGTGATTAAAGAAAAAAATCAAATTAAGTAAAAGATATATAATATATTGATTCACCCCCCCTCTTAGTATACTTTTTGATTAACAATTAGTATTAAAGTAGGTTCTTTTTAAAAAAAAGTTTTATAGCTTGAAGGTAGATCGAGGAAAGTAGAATGGCTAGATCACATAAATTTTTTTATAAAAATAAGGCACCTTTGTTTGATAGGACAAATTATGCTTTTTGGAGAATAAGGATGAGGACTTATTTGATGGCCCTTAGATTTGACATTTGGCAAGCAGTGGTGGAGGAATATGAAGAGCCACATACACTTGTAACTACTTTGATGAAAAAGAAGGCAAGTGAAAATAATGTTAAAGTTTTAAATGCTATTTTATGTGGTTTATATGAATCAAAATTTGTTAAAGTTATGCAATGTAAATCTCTTCATGAAACCTAGGTAAAACTTGAGAATATTTACAAAGGTGATGGAAAGGTTTAGCAAGCTAAGCTTCATACTTTTAGAAGATAGTTTGAGAGTTTAAAGATGGAAGAGGAAGAAAATATAGCAAGGTACCTTTTACATGTTGATCAAATAGTTAATTAGATTCAAGGTCTTAGAGAAAAGTTAGAAGATTCAATTATGGTACAATTTTTTTTGAGATCTCTACCATTGAGACATGATACAAAAATTTTGACTATTGAAGAGATGAATAATTTATCCAAGCTAGAGATGGATGAGCTATATGGTATTTTTATGGCATATGAGATGTGGACCGAACAAAAGAAACCCTCAAAGAGAGAAGATACTTTCAAGACATCAAAGAAAGAGAAGGCTAAGATTTAAGAATTAAGTGACAGTTCTAGTGATGATGAAGATGACAATGGATCTCTATTCATTCGCAAGCCAAAAAAGGGCACAGGTAAATATCAAGGAAAATTACCTTTTAAATCTTTTAATTGTGGAAAGATTAGACATTTTGTAGCTAAGTGCCCAGATAAGGGTAATGGTGACAATGAAGAAGGAAAGTCTACATACAAGAAGAATTTCAAAGGAAAATTCAAGAAGGGATTCAAGGAGAAGAGTTTGTATTCTAAAGATCCTAGCTCAACTGAAGATAGTGGAGTTAGTGATTCAAAAGAAGAAGTGATTCTATTCATGGTCATACATGAAGATGCCTCCACAAGCAAAAGTAAAGATGATCAAGAAGAAGAATAGGATGAAGCTGAAGTGAATCTGGAAGGATAACTCATTTGTGCCTTAGAAGAGTTAAAAGCTCTTGAGAAGAAGAATCAAAGATTGAATCTTTAGATCAAGAAAAATAAAAAAGGAGTCAAAGGAAACAATTGAAGATCTACAAGCACACTTTGAAGAAGCCAAGAATAATGAAAAATATCTAACGGCATAGTTACAAAAAGTAAGTGAAGAATGTGAAAGGTATGTTATTGAAATTTCTTCTTTAAAAGTAGATTTGAGAAAAAAAATAAAGTAATCAATGATAGAGTAGCTAATGATTCAAAATTTAAGAATAGCACTAATATGTTGAATAAGATATTAGAAATTCAAAGATCAATGTCAGATAAGATAGGTATCAAATTTGAAAAAGAGAAAGGGGAGGCCACTAATTTCACAAACAAGGTTAACATAGAAAAAGGAAAGAGCTATGTTGAAGCTCTTACAAAAGAGGAAATAAAAAAGGAAGAAGTTAAGAATACAGAGGACATCTCAAACAAAGAAGGTTGGAAGGAATAGAGCTATAAAAGGCAATCAAGTCAGAGATACACAAATAGGTCCTATTTTTATGGTTACTATTTTTATTGTAATATATATGGTCATAATAAAATAGAATGCCAAAAGGGGGCTAACAATTTTAGAAATAAGGAGAAGAAAACTCATGTAGAGTCAAGTAAAAGCCACAACTCTTTTACTTCTCTATCAGGGTTTAATGAAGAGGCCATAATATGTTATAAGTGCAATAACTTTAGACACATATCTTAGTACTATAGAATAATATTCAAGTCAATAAATAAGGACCAGAGTTTTAAGGCTCTATTCATCAAGAAGAAAGTTCATATAGGTTTATGGTAGAAGAAACAACCTAGAAAATCTATGTTGGTACAGACAACTTTGCATGCAAGAAATGAAGAAAAGTCATGGTTCATTGATAGTGGATTTTCAAGTCACATGAGAGGAGATAGGAGAAATTTCATAACCTTGAAGAAGATCAATGGTGGAATAATGAAATTTAGAGATAATACTACTGCCAGAATTACTAGAAAAGGTACACTAAGTTTGGATAATGGTAGAACTAAAACTAAAAATATTTTGTATGTAGAAGGTCTTAAGCATAATCTTTTGAGTGTAAGTCAAATTTTTGATCAAGGGTACACACTAAAGTTTTATGCATAATTTCATAAAATTAGGAGAAAATATTTAGATGTGTTGGTTTCATATGCTCAGAGAATAAGCAATAATTTGTATATGTTATCAGACATCAAAGGTCAAAGATGTTGTTTGAGTCATATTGAATAAAGTTGGCTATGACACAGGAGAATGGGACACATAAATTTTGATAATCTTGTCAAAATCAGCAAGAATAAAGAATTGAAAAATATTCCAAAGATTACAAAGCCATCTAACATGCTTTGTGAACCTTGTCAGCATGGGAAGAAGGCCAGAAGGTGGTTCAAAACAAAAGAGTACTCAACCACTCAGATGTTAGATTTTATTCACACTAATTTATGTGTACCTATGAGAACTCAAAGTACTTAATGTGAGAAATATTTCATGTTGCTTATTGATGATTTTTCACATATGTCTGAGGTAATGTTTTTAAATAAAAATTAGAAACTTTTAGACATTTCAAAGCATTCAAAACATTAGCTGAAAATGAAACCAGTTTCAATATTAAGTGTCTAAGATTAGATCAAGGAGGAAAATTCATGTTAGATTATTTTATTGAGTTTTGTGAAGACCATAGAATAAAGAGACATTATTTAGTAGCCAAAACTCTACAACAAAATAGAGTAGTTGAATGGAGAAACAAAACAATTTAGGAGATGGTGAGGACAATACTAAATGAATCCAAGAAATCAGATAAATATTGAAGAGATTTAGTTGCTACAATATTGAATATTTATAATAGAGAATTATTGAGATTTAATATTGACAAGACTCCTAATGAGCTATGAAAATACAAACCAGTAATAGTTGATTATTTTAGATTTTTTTGCAGCAGATGCTTCATAAAAAGAATAGATGAAAAACATGGTAAGTTTGAATCTATAGAATATGAAGGTATTTTTATTAGTTATTGTTGAAAAATTAAAGCTTACAAATGTTACAACAAAAGAACCAAGAAAATAGTTGAAAGTGCAAGTGTCAGGTTAGAAGAAGATAAAACATAAAAAATCAGTGATCTAGTAGACATTCTTAAAATCATTGAAGAGGAAGAATTTGAAGAATTAGATGAATATGAGAAGGAGAAAAAGGACACCAAAACCCCATCCAAATATGTCTAGATAAATCATAATGAAAGTGACATAATTAGGGACATAAATGAAGGAATTCACACCAGAAGAATGATGGTAAGTGAATCTAAGCAAGTTAGTTTCTCGTTGTTATCCAAAATTTAGCCTAAAACTTTTTTAGAAGCTAGACATGATAAGCATTAGATTAAGGCAATGGATGAATAATAAAATCAAATAGAAAAGAATGATACTTGGGAATTAGTGCCTAGACCAAAAGATCATAATGTGATAGGAATAAAACGGGTTTACATAAAATAAGTTGAATGAAAATAGAGAAGTGACCAAGAATAAATCAAGATTAGTATGTAAAGGATATGCTCAAATTAAAGGAATAAATTTTGAAGAAAATTTTGTACTAATGGCAAGGCTAGAGGCTATTAGAATGTTTCTTGCATATGTAGTGTTTTAAAATTTCAAAGTATTTCAGATGGATGTCAAATCTACCTTCCTAAATGGGAATCTAGAAGAAGAGGTCTATATTGAGCAACCTAAGGGATTTATTCTCTCAAATATTAGTAGCCATGTATGTATACTGAAAAAAGCATTGTATGGATTGAAACAAACTCTTAGAGCTTGGTATGCAAGACTTGATAACTACCTGCAAGATTAAGGTTTCAAGAGAGGATTTGCTGATAGTAATCTCTACATAAAAATAGAAGGTGAGCATAAATTAATGGTTGTGGTATTCGTTGATGGCATAATTTTTGGAGGAAACATTGAAAAGATGATAAAAGAACTTTATGATAATATGCAAAAATAATTTGAGATGTCTATGCTTGGAGAATTATCATTTTTCTTAGGGTTGCAAATATTTTAGTTAGATAAAGGAATTTTCATATCTCAAAGTAAATATGCCAAGTAAATATTGAATAAATTTGATTTTAAGGATTGTGTACCAGTTGGAACACCAATGAGTACAAGAAATAAGGTGAGCAAGGATGAAGATTCATCTATTGCAAATCAATCTTTGTATATATCTATGATTGGTAGTATTTTATATTTGATAGCATTGAGGCCAGACATCATGCATGCAGTAGGTATGGTTACAAGATATTAGTCAACTCTAAAAGATAGTCATGTTCAGTTGATGAAGAGAAGATTTAGATATATCAAGGGGACATTAGATTGTGGTATCCCACAGGTAGAGATTTCACTTTGGTTGCTTGTACAGATTCAAAATGGGTAGGTTACTTAGATGACAAAAAGAGTACAAGTGGAAGAGCTTTCTTTATCAGTGATAACTTAGTATCATGGCTAAGCAAAAATCAGAATTTAGTATCACTTTCTACAGCTGAAGTATAATATATTGCAGTGGTATTATGTTGTACTCAAGTGCTTTAGATGAAGTAGACTTTGGAAAATATCAAGGTAAAATATGATGAATATATGTCTATTTTTTGTGACAACATAAGTGATATTAATATTTTAAAGAATCCAGTGATGCATTCAAGAACAAAACATATACCCATCAAATATCACTTCTTTAGAGAGTAGGTTGAAGATCAACAAGTTAAGATGGAATATATCAGTAGTATAGAGTAGATTGCAAATATTTTCACAAAGGCACTACCAAAAGACACATTTGAGTATCTACATGAAAATTTGGGAGTAATTTATTTTACTTCTTGCCATTGAGGATCAACAAGTTGAAGGAGAGTTGAGTTTTAGCTACAAGATAGGCCCTTTGACATTGATGTAAAAGGGGGAGAAGAATAGAAATAGGTAAAGGTATAGGTGCAAAAATAGGTACAGGGAATAGGTATAGGTTGCTATAGTAAGGGGGAGTTACTATATGTTTTTTAGATGGTAGTATGTGTAAGTTGGCATGTACAGTGTAGGTTTTGGGATGTGGTTATTTTAGTTTGAGGTTGTCATCAATGACAAAAGGGGAGATTATTGAAAATATTGTCATTGATGTCAAAGGTCTAGTATTGGTGATAAAGGCCCTATTACATTTAATGGTGTTTTTAATATTCATATCGTGGCTAATATGTGTCAATATTTATTTAATATTAAAGAATATATTTATAATTACATATGTCAAAAGTGGGCCCATGAAGAAGTCAAAGAGTCATGGGGTAAAGACAAAAGTGGAATGGGATGCATTTTCTCATGAAGAGTCATCTTGAGGAGTTCCAAGAGTCACCATGCGAAGATAAAAGAGGGTATGGTGCATTTTTCCATGAAGAGAAACTTTGAGGAATACTAAAAGTCATCAAGATAAAGACAAAAGAGGAAAGGATGCATTTGATTATAAAGGGTCACCATGTGACTTTTCAAATGCAAGGATACGAAGGGTCATGGAAGTTTGGCACCTTTTTCAATGAAAATTGAAGGGTCACAACGGGTGAATGCCAAAGGTCATTTAGAAAGTTATAAATAAAGGCTTGAGAAGCCCTTTGTAGTATGAAAGAGAGTGTATAGTTTGTATTTGTTTTAGAGGAGAGAAAATTAGGATCTATTGTAGATTTATATCATTTATTGATTAAGCAACATTGAGAGATAGTTTTGTTTTATACATAAGAGGGGTTGGTTCTCCTATGGGTTGGTGCTCACAAACATTTATAAGGGGTTGGTGTTCCTATGGGTTGGTGCTCACAAATATTTGTTGTATTGGTACTTGGAAAAGGGGTTGGTGCTCCTGCAAGTTGGTTCTTGTAAACTTTTTAATTTGATTTGGTGCTCATTCATATGCTTGAGATTGTTCTCCATGGTTTTTGCCACTTTGGGTTTCCACGTAAAAATCTAGTGTTTCTCTCTCTCTCTTATGTGGTGCATGATATTATTTTAGTTTTATGGCATATCTTGAATGTGTGATTAAGTGATTAAAGAAAACAAATTAGATTAAGTAAAAGATATATAATATATTGATTCGCACCCCCCTCTCAGTATATTTCATGTTTAACATAAGTATAACAAGCTATATAATTTTAAAATAACATGCATTGATCAAGCAAATGATGGATCAAACAAGCATTAATAAAAAATCAAACTAGAGTTTGACTTGAAGTTAACTCCTAAGGTGGTTAAGGGTAAACCATTGATAGTTAGGGTTAACCATTGATAGTTAAGGGTCAACCATCGGTGGTCAGAGTCATAGTCAAAATTGGCTAAATATAGCCATTTTTACCAATGAATAGTAGGGTAAATGGTCAAGAAATGGTCCCAAGTGGGTCAAGGGGTGATCTAAGGGTCAATGCAACATCAATAATAGTACTGTATGATTTTATAGTGTCTACATTTTTCCCTTTTTATTGTGTAGTTTGTATCTATAAGCTGTCAAATAAAAATTGAAAGGTTGGTAGAAGATCAGATGCCTCAAGTATGGGAGGAGGTATTCCCACTCAAAATGGGAATCGATGAGGTAAAATAGAATTAGGTGTGGGTTTGATAAGTAGGTAAGTAAGTGATATAGTGGGTGAGAGGTTAGGAATGGAAGTACAAATATGTGCACAAAATGTGATAGCACAAATTATGCATAGACAAGGATACCATAGTTGAGGTAGTTGGTAAAACATGGTTGGTACTAGAAGGACAAGTGACAAGTGGAATACGTGACCATATTTAGGCATGGTAGTTGTGGTTTAAATCATGAACATAAGTATTTTAGGAAAGTTTAGTGTATTTGTAGGTATCCAAGGTAGGATGTGATCTTGGGAAGACACAAATGGTTGGTGCACAAAATTAGTATAAGTTAAAGTTATAAAAATATGGTGAGGTAGTTATTATGTTCAAAATAACCAGGCATGTTTGACACACAAAAAAATTGTGAAAGTTGGATTAAAAATGACTAAATTAAGGTAGTTGGTTTGTTATAAGAGAAGGTAATCAGATGGATGTGTTATACGAGGAGGAATTGATACACATGAGGTGACATACTGGAGGCATCCACTATGCACCCTTATATAATATGGACAGGGGAGTGAGATGGGTCATGATGATGATGATGATGATGATGATGATGATGATGATGATGATGATGATGGTTGTGACTCGTTATACACCACCAGATTCAAGCAGTGATATATTTCCCTTTGTATTTTTAGGCATTCTAGTAGGTATGATGATGAATTAGATAGTATATACTATTGCACCTATCCTACTAGTTTAGATATATCAAGAGATCTGGGGCTATAGGTCTCATAATAGGTATGGTATCAATGTTAGGTTTGTTCTTCACTACTAGGAATATGAGCATCAAGGTGCTTTAACCAAGTGTATTATCATGGCATGGATGGGTATAAATGCACTACATGTTTGGTTTTATGTGTTAGAGGTATGATTATGCTCTTACAAGATAAAGGGGAGGGTCATGAGACCTAGAGTGGTACCAAGATAGATTAGATGCACTGTTCAAGGCTAATGTCATATGGAGATCATATACCCAATTTCTTACATGGGTAGGTCTTATGGGATATATCTTATCATTATAGAGTTATAGGTGGATTGAGGGAAGATGGGATCCTGAGTTAGAGTTGATTCCTTTTGATAGGATGAAGAAGCAGTTTGGGTTAATACAGGGTATCCCAGGAGCATTACCTAGGTATAAGAGAGTGGATGTAAATTTTTTACTACCTGAGCCACAATCAAAGGAGTTTGAGTTTGAGTAAGAGGAGCTACCTCGAGAGAAAATATTGATGATCCAGGGGTCACACAAGAGTACTTTGTTTGGTTTTAGGCACATTATGATGTTGTAATGTTTGGTACAGCTGGTGGATAGGTTAGGTAGTAGGTTATGTATGTTGAGATGGAGGGGGGGTAAGGAAAAGATGGATATGGATTCCTTTGATAATAATACACTCATCACACATAGATTAAGCTAGGGAAACACTAGTAGTAGCACATGCAACTCTAGTGGTAGTGCCCCTAGAGAGATATGGCTAAGGGTTAGGTGGCCACTCTAACACAAGTGAGGAATTAGGCTAAAGCCTAACTAGCCTTTATCACATAAGAGAGGGACACCTTGTGTCAGGAGAACCTACAAACAATCAATATGCTCTGATACCAACTGTTAGGTGACCCCTTATCCAATGGAAGCACAATTGATTACTTTCTTATAAGCAATTAAACACAGAATTATACCAGAATGATAAAGTAACTAGAAACTTGAGACAACAAAGAATTTGAGAGACAATACACACTCTTGTATTAGATATTACTAGAAGAAAATACAATAAGGAAGATGCCACTTCTTCCTCCACCTCAAAGGCTTGCCACACCTCAAGACCTTCTTCCCTCTCTCTCTTGCTCAACACAAAACCAACTCTACAACCTGAGTTGCTATCCCTCCTTGAATGCTTCAACTGATCTCCTTGACCTTACACCTGTAGATCTCCTTGACCTTGCTTGCTTCAGTACTTTTTACTTGCCTTCTTGATGATTATAATACATGCCTTATGGGTCTTTAAATAAGATCCCATGCTTACAAAAATAGAAATCTAACTACAATAATTAGACACGCAGCTCATGACTATAATTAGTCATTTGACATGCAAACACTCGCATCACTTAACTAACTATTCATCAACAACAGTTCTAGAAATACACAGGTGACCGACATCGGTCCCTGCTTGCCTGGTGCTGCCGACATTGGCCGACTACCTGTCGTCGCTGGTTTCCTTCTCCACTGTCTGTGACCAACGTCGGTTATACTGCTAACACCAATTCCTCTGGTTCTTCAGCATCCTCTTCTTGTGTCTTCAAATAGTTGAAGCTTTTAGCTCCACACCCTAACAATCTACCACTTAGAGATAAATAGCTAAAACTTATACCTATACACCATCTATTTTGTTCCTTAGGCTCTGTATCCCTCTTCAACGTCACTCTTGAAGACCAACCACCACTGAACCTATGATGCAATACCTGTCTCTTATGCCAAAAGAATTTTTCTACTCCCAAATTCTTCATGACATACTTCTGAACCAACTCTACCCTTAGCTCAGAAAACACCCTGTATATGAAACCCTGCAATAAGTAACACAATACAGTAACAGGATAATGTAGCTAGTATTATCCAACCTGGTAAAGATAAAATACAATGGTCAAACCTCCATTGTCTGCAGCCTAAATAGGACCATATACCATAGCCTTTTGTCTCACGTGTCCATCCACTCTCTTCTCTAAAATGAGAATCCATCCCTCTATCCAGTGCTTCCTTCCAACTGACAACTCTACCAACAAATACCTGTTTGGTTCTTCTCCAAGGACTCACACTCCTCATCCATGCCAAGCTTCCACTATTTTTGGATTCTACCTGCATTACTTCTTCCATCTTCCTAGTTCTTGACTGTCAGTAAGCAATATAAAGAAGGTAAACAATGAATATGAGGTTCACTTACCATTTTTGACCTCCATATGGGTGTTTGAGACTCCTTGACAGCTAGCTGTCCACCCATCATCCGTTCCAATGACTGATCTCAGCCATCTCCCAGTCTACTCCCGACCGATGTCGGTTCCCTGCACTGACCCTGACTGCTGACATCATTTCCCTGGCCAACGCCGGTGTCCCACCTGCCGACCTCAGTCCTTATGACCAACATCAGACTTCCCCTGCTCGACCTACCGACCCTACTGGTCTGCACACGATTGATGTCGATATCTGACTGACCGACGTCGGTCCCATGTGACCGATATCGGCATCTGTGTGTTCCTGTAAGTGATGAAATTTTCATCTACAAGCTCTTCTTGGATCAAACCTCTGTCCATGCTACCCTACTTAGATTTATTCAGCCCCTGTGACTGATCTCTATCTTTCATCTCCTCCATAAACACCAAGGCTTTTTTGTTCCTGTCAAAAGCATCAAATTTCCTCTTTCTGCAATGAACTCTATCTATGCTTTCCAAATTTGAACACATACCTTTTGAATCAAGAACATCCATTCCCTTCTTATTCATGTGACCAAGCCTATTAGACCACATCTTCAAATCTACACCACAAGTAGAATTAGTAATACAAGTAGGTAGATAAAGAGTACCTACTTTCTTACCTCTTGCTAGAACAAGTGCTCCCTTGGTAACCTTCCAAGAGTCCACTGTGAGGGTTATTGTGCATCCCTCATCTCCCAACCTTCCTACAGAAATCAAACTCTGCTTCAGAATTAGAACATGCATGACCTCCTTCAACACCCATGTGTTGTCAATCTACAATCTCAGCTGCACTTTCCCTTTGCCAACTATCTGACAAGGCGTACCATCCCCTAAATAGAGCACTCCAAAGTCTCCCTGTTCATACTCATGAAACAAATCTCTGTTTGGGGATGCATGAAAAGATGAACTAGAATCTAAAATCCATGATCCTACCTGACTATCCAAAGAAAGTATGAGAGCATCTTGTACCACAATATTTGTATCCTTTGCTTCTTCAGTACCTACATGTTGATTCTCTTTATCTCTCAACCAACACTCCTTCTTTGTATGTCCTTTCTTTCCACAAAACTAGCAGGTAATACCTTTGGACTCGGGTCTCCTTCCCGACCTTGATTTCCCTTGTTCAACCTTCTCCCTTTGCCTTTCCCTGCTTTCTGCACTTAGAGCATTCCCTAATGATTCACCTGTGCTTCTCCTACGTATTTCCTCATTCAAGATCACACTCACAACATCATCAACTTTTAAGATTTTAGAAGCAGATGCAGAATTACTTACTGCCATAACCAAATCATCCCAACTTTCAGGCAAAGAACATAAAATCAAGAGAGCCTTTACCTCATCATCAAAAACAATATTGATTGAGGCTAGTTGGTTTACCAAACCATGGAAATCACTGAGATGAGTATGTACCGATCCACCTTCCTACATTTGCAAAGTAAATAGCTGCTTCATAAGATATACCTTATTAGAAGCCGAGGGCTTTTCGTATAAATTTGCCAAGGACTTTATCAACTCTTTCGTGGTCTTGCACTGTGATAAGCTGGAAATCATAGACGATGGAAGGCTCAACCTTATGGAACTGAGAGCCTTTCGATCAAGAACACTCCATTCTTCATCCTTCATATCTGTGGGCTTGCATGCAACCCCACCCAATGGTAAGTACAAATCCTTCTGATAGAGATAATCCTCAATTTGCATCCTCCAGTGTTGATAATTCTTGCCATTAAACTTCTCCATTTGTAGCTTACTTTTTTTTGCCATTGCTGAACTCCCACTCAATCAAAAAACCCTGTGAATGACCTGTAATCAAAAAATTAACCTGCTTCCTACAAACCGTAGCTCTGATACCACTTGTCAGGAGAACCTATAAATAATCAATATGCTCTGATACCAACTGTTAGGTGACCCCTTATCCAACGGAAGCACAATTGATTACTTTCTTATAAGAAATTAAACATGGAATTATACCAGAATGATAAAGTAACTAGAAACTTGAGACAGTAAAGAATTTGAGAGATAATACACACTCTTGTATTAGATATTACTAGAATAAAATACAATAAGGAAGATGCCACTTCTTCCTCCACCTCAAAGGCTTGCCACACCTCAAGACCTTCTTCCCTCTCTCTCTTGCTCAACACAAAACCAACTCTACAACCTAAGTTGCTATCCCTCCTTGAATGCTTCAGCTGATCTCCTTGACCTTACACCTGTAGATCTCCTTGACCTTGCTTGCTTCAATACTTTTTACTTGCCTTCTTGATGATTATAATACATGCCTTATGGGTCTTTAAATAGGATCCCATGCTTACAAAAATAGAAATCTAACTACAATAATTAGACACGCAGCTCGTGACTATAATTAGTCATTTGACATGCAAACACTCGCTTCACTTAACTAACTGTTCGTCAATAGTAGTTTTGGAAATACACAGGCGACCGACGTCGGTCCCTACTTGCCTGGTGCTACCGATGTCAACCGACTACCTACAGTCGCTGGTTTCCTTCTCCACTGTCTGTGACCGACGTCGGTTATACTGTCGACGCCGGTTCCTCTGGTTCTTCAGCATCCTCTTCTTGTGTCTGCAAACAGTTGGAACTTTTAGCTCCACACCCTAACACCTTGGGATAGGGATAAACACAACTATTGGTACCTGTAAGACCACCAGGGATGATTACAATGTTTAGATATGCTACTATAGTAGAGGAACTCTAGTATTATGAGGCACTGGTATTTACCTACCTTCTAGATGAACTAATATTTTATGATTATGTGACATAAAGAGGGGGTGGGGGATCCAATATTAAAACACTATGTTAGTGGGAAGCATTTATAGGTTCATAGAGAGGTCCTACAGGTGGACAATATCTAGGGAGTAGCAGTGTACCAATACCCTATATTCTTATGAGATTCTATATTTTGATGTATTATATGATTTTGATACTAGCCTATGAGTTGATTTATCTAAATGTATATTATTTTGAGGGATATATACGTTATTATTATATATATGATGATTATGAGCTCATGATGTGGTAATGGTTGTGGATATGGCTTATGGTTTATTGCTCATGTTTATGGATGTGTTGTTATTATTATGATGTTGTAATCTTTGCTTATGATTAGCATCTTGTTTAAGTAGATGTATGTTTGGTTAGAAATGTGGATGTTTTAAATTAATGAATCTATGTTTCCTTACCTAGCTAGGTATGTGATGGACTAACATATTAAATGACTCGTTGATTTATGACATGATAGATGGTGATGATGTGAGAGATAGTTTTTGATTAGGTGATGTGATTGGTTATGTAGATTGTTTTTAATGATATGATCATGATGCAATGATGTTATTTTAAGTAGAACCATGTTTAGGTAGGTTATTAAAATAGAAATGTGATGGATAAAAAATGTGATGACTTATTGACTTATGATGTGATAAATGGTGATGATGTGATTGATGGAATTGGATAGGATGTTTTTAATGATGTGATTTATTACAGTTGGTTATGATGATTGATGATTATGTTCATGATGGTATGATATGATGTTTTTTGAGATGGTTAATTCATTAATATGTTCTCTTGATTGAAAAAACTTAAACAAAGAAGACAAGATGGCAAAGATAGAAGAAAACACATAATTTAATATTTTTAATGAATTGCATATGATTAGATGAAGATGAATGAATCTTAAAACACATAGAGTGAGTCAGATAAAAAAACTAAGTGTGAGGAAATATAAGAAAGATGAGATAATCGAAAAGAAAAGCACTTTAATGAATGCATTAATAAATAAGTATGAGAGAATAAGAAGACATGATGCTTCTTCTTTGGCAAGGACTAAAATAAATAGAGGTTAGATCAGCTTATGAACATAAGACCTTCAAATGCTTCATATTAGCATTCGTTAGGTGGTTAAATTTTTTTTATCACATAATGTCAAGTAAGCTCAAAAATCCCTTATTTATAGAGGGAAGATGAATGATAATAGAATCTTCTTTTGGGACTAGCATGCCTCTTATGTAGGTCACCAAAGAGCCATTATAAATAAGTCCATGTCACATAAGGTGTAGATTGATCAATGCAGGAAGTATACTTATGAAAGTTGATTATGGATTCCAAAATTATCTTTGCCTTTTCTAATTTTGATAATGGGTCTTTTGATATTTTTATATTGATTGGGAAGCTGGGGAAGCTGACCAATGAGAAGCTTCCAAGAAATTTATTTGCTTTGACAAAGTCTTTGCTCAACCATCCTTTAAGGGAGCGGTCTAAGTTTTTTAGATTTGGTTAAGGATTTTTATAGCTATCCTTCAAGGGAGCAGTCTACCTTATAATGAGCAATTTTTATTGGTTTTGGTAGTTGTCCTTCAAGGGAGCAGTATGTGATTGCTTGTAATGACCCATATAGAATATATGATTTTTGTTTTTTTGTGATTTTTTATTTTTTTGTTGTTGACATAGTTATGATTATATAGGCTTAAAAGGTTCACCTTCATGAAGACATGACTAAAGTAAAATAAGGTTGATAATGGGTAAAGGAGTTTTAAGCAATAATGACCAAGGGAACCTATCCTATAAAGGGGTAGAGAGTACCATGAGAATCATGCCATGGGTAGAGTCATAGTATTCATGTTCAATATTAGGCTAAGGATATGATGGATATTCACATGATCTAATTTTAATTAATTGTCCTTAAAATAAGGGGATGAAAGTGGTTAAGTATAAGGGATGAGCTGAAGTTGGATAAAAGGTGAGTTAGATGTTGTTTAACAAAAGAAAGGATGTAGATGTGAAGTATTGAGGGCCTTAAGTTCTAGTTTCCCTTCAATAGAGGATAATTTATAAGCTCTTGATCCATACTTATGCATTATGATATAAGGTCTAAGCCAATTAAAATAAAACTTTCCTTTCTTGATTTTCTCCATATTGGTTACATGTTGATTTTCCTTTAAGATCAGATCTCCAATATTGAATTCTCACATTTTAAGGTACTTTTTATAAGCACACTTGATTCATTATTGATAGACACAAAGATGGGTAAGCATGGATAAATAGCATTTGTCAAGTAGCTCAAGCTAGACTAAATGTTGTTGATGATACTCATCTTCAAAAATGATATCCTATAGGGATATATGAAGAGAGGGAATTTAGACTTCGAGAGGCAAGATAACCTCTAATATAAAAACAAGAGATAAAGGGGTAGCACTCATAGGGATTTAAATGCTAGTATGATATGCCCATAAGGTGAAGGGGATGGGTAAATGCCAATCTTGACCAGATGCATTAACCATTTTAGTTAACATGTTGTTAAGAGTTTTATTAGAGGCTTCAGCCTATCTATTAGCTTATGGGTGATAAGGTGATTAGAAACTTAACTTGATATTGAATATGTCACAATGGCCTTGGAATTTCTTGTTCTTAAAATATTTACCATTATCGGTGATTATTTTATGAAGAAAAATAAAATCACAAATAGTGTGATGGTTGATAAAATCAATAACCTTTTTGGCTTTGGTTGAGGTGAGAGGAATATTCTCCACCCATCTGGTGAAATATTTAGTCACCATAATGATAAAATGATGTTGCTATAAATAATGGGGATTAATTTTACCAATAAGATCCAATCCCCACTACAAAAAGGGCCATAAATCCTTGTATACTTGGAGTCTATGGCTAGGTGCATGATTTAAATTGGTATGTTGTTGACATTTAACACACTTATTCACATAATCCCAATAGTATTGGTTAAGTGTGGGTTAATAATAACCAAGTCAAAAGATGTGTTTAACAATGGCTAGGCCACTAAGGTGTCCCCCATATATCCCATCATGCATTTCCTTAATAGCATGAGAGATTTTGTGGCTATGTAGGTAATGAAAAATAAGGCCATTAAATCCATTCTTGCAAAATATTCCCTCTAGTATGGTGTAATGAGAGGTACTCTAGATGAATGCTCTTCGAATATTCCTAGAAAGGTCAGAAGGAATGATGGTAAGGTTGAGATAGTCAAAGATCTATTTATACCAAAGATCAGACGAGGATTCTTCCACATTATATATGGAAGGAGGGTTTTATTTGGCATAAGAAGGTTTGGTAAGATGATTAATAGTGATAAATAGTTTTGAATTAGAAGGTGTGGATAAGATCTAGGAAGCAAAGGAAGTAATTGTGTCAGAAAACTTGTTTGTAGATTGCAGAAAGATTTGGTTATGATAGTGTTTAAATTATGCCAAGAGTAGATCGACCGGTTGCTTGTATTTTTTTAAAAAACAATTCTTACATTGATAAGATCCATTGATTTTATTAACCATGAGTTGAGAGTCACCAAAGATGTTTATTGTTTTGACTCCCAAGGTTAATACAATTTGGAGACCTATCACTAGGGATTTATATATAGCCATATTATTGGTCCAATAAAAATATAGCTGGAAGGATAAAAGAAGAGGTTCACTATTAAGGGGGATAAGGATAACACCATTTCCCCCACCATGTTGACATTTTGATTCGGTGAATAATATGGTCATTTGATAGGTGATGTCCCCTTGAGAAAGGGTGGCAATGGACTCATCAGGAAACTCAAATGGAGATGGATGGTTATCAGTTAAGGGTGATTTGGCCAATTTATTGGTGACAACTTTCTCTTTTATTGAATTATACTATAGGAATTCAAGGTCAAACTCATATAAGAGCATGAGCCACTTAGCCATACGCTAGTTTTGGCATGGCTTGGAGTGCATATACTTAAGTGGGTAGATATTGGTTATGACATAGGTCTTGTGGTTGAGAATGTAGTGGCAAAGTTTGGAGGCCATGAAGACCAAGGTGAGGCAAAAAAATTTGGTATGGGTGTACCAAGTTTCATATTTTATAAGCGTTTGACTTATGTAATAGATTGTTTTCTCTTTATGCTACTCATCTTGATGCACCAACATTTCTCCTAAGGAGTGATCGGTAGATGAAATATAAAGGTAAAAGGGTTGATCTTATTTGAGAAGAATGAGTATGGATGGAGATATAAGGTACTCTTTAAGTGAATCAAAGGCATTTTAATAGTCTTTTTTCTTCTTAAAAGATACATCTTTCTCAGGAGGTGGTAAAAAGGTTGGCATCAATCAAAAATTTGAGAGATAAAGTGATGAATGGATTGGAGCTTCCCCTATAAGTTGTGAAGTTACTTGAGGTGGGTGGGAGGAGGCATGTCAAGGATTATTTTGATTTTAGTGGGATAAACTTTAATTCCTCGAAGGGAGATGACAAAGCCAAGGATATTTCCTAAAAATACCCTGAAAATATACTTCTTAGGGTTAAGGCAAACATGGTAATGGATGAGGCATTCAAAGATAATCTTAAGAATGGCCAAATGATCTTTACAACATTTGGATTTCCCAAGAAGGTCATCGACATAGTCTTCTATAATTTTATGAATAAGTTCATGGAATATGTAACTCATATCATTTTGGTAGGTTACACTAGTGTTCTTCAGACCAAAAGGCATGAACATATAGCATAAATTTACCCAAGGGGTGATAAAGGCAGTCTTATGTTGATCTTCAAGGGCAGTTAAGATCTGATTGTAACTTGAGAACCCATCTATAAGAGATAAAATATCATGGTCAGTTGTAAGATCAATCAATTGGTCAATATTTGGTAAAGGAAAGTCATCCTTTGGGAAAACAAGGTTAAGGTCATGAAAGTATACACAAATGTAAAGTTACCCTATTGATTTGGTGATAGGGATGGCATTCGAGACCCATTGGCAATAATCAATGGGTTGAATGAAATTTATGGATAGGAGGAATTAAATTTCTTCTTTGATGAGAAGGGCTATGTGAGGGTGCATCTAACAATTTTTTTGCCTAATTGGTTTGGCATCATGGTTGGTGACTATATTATGGGTAGTGATGGAAGGGTCAATTCCTAGCATGTCACTGTAAGACCAAGCAAATGCTATGCTATGGTCTTGTAGGAAGGAGGGAAAATCTTGAAGATCTATGGAATTTAGTGATTAGATAATTTTTATAGTGTGCAGGTTATCTAGAGTACCCAAGTTTATATCTATGGTGGATCCATTCAACATGGTTGAAGTCTCAAGAGGAAGGGATTTATAGATAGAAGAATCTTCTACACCAAGATAGGCAAGAATGAAACCATCTTCCTAACATTGAATGGTATTAATGGTAAGAGAGTCATATCTTACCATCTCAAGATGAGTCAGAGGAATGGTTACTATGTCCCCATCCTTTTGATAAGTCAGGGGTCTAATGCTAATCATGTTGATGAAAAAACAATTTAGGGGGAATGATGTCAAAATCTTTAGATGTTGATGGTGGAGTGGTTGGTGAGGATGGGACTTCCTCATTTATAACGATAATGGGAGGCAAGTATTTTATCTCTTTGGGTGAGTTGAAACTGAGACCAACTATTTTATGAGGATTTTGAATCTTACATGGAGGCAACTCATGTAGTATGTGCTCATAATGTCCTAGATTGAATCCCTTCCAAGTACACCTATATAGATATGTCTTAGTGAACTCTAATTTATCTAGATAAGAGAAATTAGAGGTGAATAGTCAAGAAGAAGAGGACATCAAGGAGGAAATAAGTGGTTGATCAATTCCACCATAGATAAGATTCATTTAGAGATTGGAAGGCACAAAATAAATAGTGGTTCTAGTATTGGGGTCATAACTAGGGATTTGGTCAAGGTTCCCATACTCCTAAGGAGTAGGGAAGGCATCGAAGGCCAAGAGGTGATATTCCCCAAGTGAGAGAAACTAGAATGTGGATTCTAAGGGGTCATATATGGGGATTTGAGTAGAATAAATGGATGATCTAGTTGAGGCTTAGTTGGTAAAAGGAGTGAAATCATTATTAGTGGGAAGGAGGAGAACATAGTTTAATTAGTATGTTATGTTGTATGATGTGAAAGGGCTTAGGTTAGCTTGTATGGTAACTAATTGACCTTGGTGTTTAAATTTGATGCAATGATGTAGGGTAGATGGGACATAATTCATGGAATGGATCCAAGGGTGGCCAAGCACAACATTGTAATAGAATTCACCTTCTAATACATAGAAGGGCTCACGAATCATGCAAGGTCCTAAATGAATTTGGAGAATAAGGGTTCCTAGATTTTTTGCCATAGTGTCATTGAAGAAATGGAGTACCATTGTGGTTTTTAACATAATGTTCTTGGGAAATTTTAGTTGGTCATATGCATGGGAGGAGATAATTTTGATGTTATCCCCTCCATCCATAACCCTCTTGATGTTGGTTTGGTTGATGTATACAATGATGAAGAAAGAAGGATCTAGATATAAGGGATGAATAGAGGGTATTTTCAAATCTTTAAAGGTAACAAGGGTGGAAAGTTGGAGGTCTTTGACAAAGGTTGATATAGGTTGTGGATATTTTGATTGGACCTCTATGGACCGTAAAGATTATATCATTTCTTGGTGGTGATCGGGTGAGGTATTGATTAGTTTACATAAACTCATCTTCATCAATGTTTGGTGAAGTTGATTTGGAACTACTCTTTGGATTGACTCAAATGGGTTAGATTAAGAGGTACCCAAGATGGATATATTGGGTTTTAGAGAAGGTGTGGGTGTTTGGGTTTGGTTGAGTGATTGGGTGGTATAAGAAAGGTATGTCCATATAATAGACACCTTTTCATTCCCTTTATCATTTTGTTGGGTTTATGATCATGTGACCACATGGATGGTATGGACTTGGGGAAGAGTTAGGCTAGAGGACTAATTCAGTTCCTCCTCACTCTTAAATGAGAGTGTAGGAATAGGTAGGTTTGGGGTGGTGTCTTGTGGTTCCTAGAGTGACTGTGGGGTTATAGGTATCTCTTTTGACATTAAGTCATCATCAACACATGCTGATAAACTAGGACTTGACAAGCTTTACAGTTCTCTATATCATGTCCTAGTATTTTATGATTTAAACAAACCATATTATCATCAAACCAAGATGGATAAGGACTATGGGGGTCAAATGGTTTGATGGGAGGTAAAGTCAAGAAAGAAGCTTGAAATAATCTTTATAAGATGGCTGAGTAAGACTCGGGTAAAGGTGGCAAGGATGTTGGAGTTCTAGTTTTGACTTTTGGGGTAGAAGCCTTCTTAGGATTAGGGTTATTAGTGAGAGTTTTGGGTGGTGGAGTATTCTTTGTGTTTAGTGGTTTGGAGGCAAGAGTTTTAGAAATAGCAGGCTTGGTAGTGGGTGGTTTGAAAATAGAAGGGTTAGAAGTAGGATGTTTTTTAGTGGATCATTTGGAGGTAGAGGGTATGAAAAGAATAGGTAGGGATGTAGCTAGAAGAGGAGGCTAAGTTTGGGTTATCTTTGGGAGATGTGTTTTCTTAATGGAAGGATGAGGTCCTAGGATATAAGAAGCATATGGTCCCAAAATGGAATTCAAGGTAGAAATAACTAGCAAGGTTATGATTTTGGGATCTTAGGTGGTTTCTCTATCTTTATTATCTTTACTTAGAGTTTATTTGGTGGGATAGGTGGTGATAAATCTAACTTTAACAAATTGTGATTAAGGCTCTACATAGGGAGCATGCTTAGGTTTTGTATGGGCTTGTTTCAGATGGTATAAAGTGATTAGGTGACTAATGGTTGGGTGGAAATGGTGTAAATAGAGGTACTTACCATAAGGTGGGATGGAATACCATAGGGTAGGTCAATAGGTGGAACTGAATTAAGGGTACAGTCGGATATGGTGTTAAGGTAATGTTGGAGGGCTATAGGGTTGTTATCTAGAAAGATGGTGAAATTTGTATCACCTTGGGAAACTATCTGAGGGATACTAGGAATTTTTGAGGGATGGGAAAAACTCTCTACATTTGATATGTACTCTATGGATGAAGATGAAGAGGAATACAGGTAGTCAGGAGGTAGATCTTGGTTTGCTTGGTTTCTTAGTTATTGTCTAGTGAGAACCATGAAAGGAAGGGGAAAATGAAGATACAAGCAATCTCACAACTCAAAAGAGAAGCAATCAAAATAAAAATATCTCAAGGAAAATAATTCATACACTAAAGTGCATTAATATCCTAGGATAATTTATTATCTCTCTTTAGGCTTATGCCTCAATTTTAAAGAAGTTATGAAGACCAACTTGGGCTTGTAGAGTGGGTACTATAGGAATATATCTAAGGATGGTTTCAGGTAATTAAAGGCTCTCAATATATGTACTAGAACTTGGTACATGGCTTGATATTGGGGCCTACCCCCTCACTTCACACACTACAGTGATAAGGGTGTCAGGTGCTTAGCCAAAATATACTGAGTTGATAAAGATTATACTCAGCCAACATACTAAGTTTGTTCTCCCATTGGTGGTGAAATATAAGTAGGATAATCAATGAAAGGTGACTGCTAGGTGATGAAATCCCATTCAAGACTTATTTAAATGTTTTGATGTTTAATTTAATGTTTGGTTTGGTCTTGTGTGTGTGGGGAGAAGTGAGACTATGATTAATTTACTTGACTAAATTAAGCTATGTGAGCTAATCAATACAAGCTGACAATCGGTACAAAGTTAATTTTAATCCAAAATAAAACTTTGGTGTCTTTTAAAGAGAATACAAAATAACTAAGATGCACCTAGATATGATGATGATAATGTAAATCCTAAGCTTGGGATGAATAATTTTGAGTTTCATAAGTGAAAGCAAAACAAGACAATGTTTAATTTTTTCTAAGAAAACAAAAGAAACTAGAACTTGTGTTTTGGAAATAAATAAAGAAGATAAGGAATGTTTAATTTTTTGAAAATAATGTAATGGATGACTCTTATTTAATGAAACTAAATTTCCTATATCTACAAACCCAAGAAAAATCTCAAGGGTCCCACTGGGCATGCCAGAATGTTTCACTAAAATTTTGCTTTATTTCTTTTAGAAAGAAAGTTGTAAAACTTGAAAGAAGGGTGAGGTTAGTAGAACCTGATATGTTATGCATGCATTGATCCATATGATTTTGGAGACTCCTCTTTGTCTAGGGAGGATGACCTGTAGATAAGAAGGCACTAAAAAATAATGGTTGATTAGTGAAATAGTAGGGTCAATTGCCTAGTGTGAGCTAGATCCAAGAAGCACAAGCTTCTTTGGAGGCTGTTAATCCACACTTTTAAAAAATTAAGTTATAAAAATGAAAGATAAATTGCTTACATAAATAATATAAGATACTGAAATTAAATACAAGTGCTTGATGAGAGATAGATGAATTTGATTAATTTTAATAATAAATGATTAAATATCAATGCTTGATTAATCAAACATGATTCATAAAATAGAGTGATCCTCTATGATAAAATATAAACTTAGAAAGTGGAATTTAGTTAAGGTCTAATAGGTAAAATTATCTTTCTATTAGAAATTGATAGATAGTGACCATTAGAGGTTAAGGTCTAACTGTCAGTAATTATTAACCATCGATGGTTCAGGTCAAACCATCGATAGTTAGGTGATTATCAATGGTTAATGTGGGATCTAGATTAGGAAGATAAGTTTGATTAGGAAGGTTGTAGGAAAGATATGGAAGGTGAGTTTAGTTTGGATGTTAGTTGCAAGATAGAGGGTAGTGTTCAAAGGTATCTGGTTCAGGTAGAGGGTGTGGGTGGTCTTGGGGAAGAGAAGTGTCTGGAGTTGCAGAGCTCCAACACAAGAAAGTGTGATGAAAGAGAAAGTGACATAAGGAATGAAATAAAGAAACTAATTATTGAATCTTGATAAGAAATAGATACTTAAATTTATTGTTTTTAGTCTAAAGAATGTTGAGGTTGGTTTAAAGTTTGTTATAGATTTTGGAGAAATTTTAGCAGAGTGATAGTACCTTGGTTGTTGACTGATGAGTTACAACAATAGTTTTGATCTCTATCTTGGTTGTTGGTTCACTGGAAGCTTTCTTAGATTTAAAAAAAATAAGATAAATACCTACATAAGAATCTCTAATCTCTTTAACCAAGAAGTTCTCCTCTTTCAACTCTCCTTCCTCTCTTAATATGGAAGGAAGGGAGTGGTGAAACAATAAGTCTAACAAGTTATCTAACAAGCTATCTAATTTTAGCTTTGCATGCATTGTTCATGCAAATAGTAGATCAAATAACTATTAATAAAAATTCAAGATAGAGTTTGAGTTGAAGTTAACTCCAAAGGTGGTTAAGGGCAAACCTTCAGTGATCAAGGTTAATTATTAGTAGTTAAGGGTTGATCATTGGTGGTTGGATTCATAGTCAAAATTGGATAAATGTAGCCATTTTTACTAATGACTAGTAGTGTAAATGGTTAGTAAATGGTCCCACAGAGGTTAAGGGGTGATATAAGGGTTAGTGTGACATCTAGAACCATGGTGTATAGTTTTTTAGTGTCTACACATGTGTGAATGGTCCATTTTTAATTTCCTTTACAGATCAAGTTTTAGAATCTATCATAGGTTGTGAAGTCTATCTTTCATGGATGGTTTTAGTGGCTATCTTCAAATACCCATCACAAAATAATATAGATATAAAACAAATATTTTTATGAAATGGGGATCCTTTGCATACAAGGTAATGCTTTTTGACCCCAAGAATGTACCTACAATTTTTTCTAAAGTAGTGGTGACTACATTTAAGGATTTCATTCATGACTTCCTAAAATTCTTTCTTGATGATTGGATAGTGTTTTATTTGTTTAATGAACATTTTTATAAGCTATGCCTCATGTTAGAATTCTACCAAGATTTGAACATTGCCTTGAATTTGAAAAAGTGCTTATTTTTTACACCTTTTGGTGTCTTACTAGGTCATGTAATGCAAAGTGAAGGGATTTTGGTGGACTAGGCCAAAATTTTAGTCATTCTTAGTATGCCTCCACTATTCAAATCCATATAATAGCAATATTTTATTGGCCAATAGGGTACTATCAAAATTCTATCAAAGGAATGTAGCCATTTATTCTCCATCAGAGTATTTAATACGTAAAGGTATGAAGTTTGTATGGACTTCTAAGTGTCATTAAGCCTTCATATAACTAAAATAGATACTAGTCACTACACCTATTCTCATATTTCTAGATTGTAACAATCCATTTCATATCCATGCTAATCTTTCTAGTATCACATTCAATGTTATACTTGAAAAACCAAGAGATGGTGGATTGGACCACCCCATACATTTTACACGCTGAAAGTTGTTTAACATAGAAAAGAATTACATGTTAACTAAAATAGAAGCACTATTTATAGTGTTCATACTACAAAAATTCTGATGCTATCTTCTTGCAACACCATTTGAAGTTTTCATGGATCATCAATCTCTATGCTACCTTATCAAATTTCAAGATGGTTGATGTTATTTCAAGAATTATGATTTTGCATCAATGTCAAACTATGTAGAGAAAATGTTGGACTGGATCATCTCAATCGCATCCCCAATGGATAATAACTAGAAGAACTATAAGAAAATTCTCTTGATGCCCATATTTTTCACATTCATATGATTCTAAAAAAAAATTAGGCAATTATTAATTTCTTATAATGAGTATTTCATATGCACTACCTATTGACGTCAGAGATTACACCCTTGGCAGGAGGCTGAGCTCCTGCCTTCTCCTCGCAACTATGGAAACTCCCCTCTCACTTGTGGGACTGGTAAAGCTGGAGGGGAGAGTCTCTAGATAAGGGCTAGCTCCCTTTGATGCATCATGTTCATTCCAACAAGTGCAAATACATGTATATATACAGATATATAATGGGGGGGATGAAAAGGGAGAAAGCTATAGGAAAACAAACTATTCTAAGGAGATGATACACCAAAATGAAATGACCTTCCCACATCCACACTTAAAACTAGACAAATGCATACATACGCTTCACACTTTGGCAGAAGGACCAGACTGTGAAAGCTTGACAAGGAGGTTTTAATGAAAATACAGAGAATAGAGGTTCATCAAAGGTGTTGTGAGAGGCACACTAAAAGGTAATTTCTCTATTTTTGCACCCCCAAATAGAACTCTCCTTACCAGTTGCAGAAAAGGGCACTTTGTAGACAACAGATACATTGGTGTTGAACCTGTGAAAGCATCAAGAAATAATGGCTAAACAAAAAGTAACACTCAGAACATACATAGAAATGTCTATACAAGATAGAGGTAAAAAATGCATTTATTGATTTAGGTGAAATTTTGCCAGGGCTACACCTTACAAATGTGGAAGATATTTCTCAAATGACAAGTCCTCAATATATAGGAGAAGAAAAGGAGGCCTTTTGGCACCCCTTTTTTACAAGTGGCTCATTCACGTCCCCTCATTGGGAAGAGCAGGTTGGTCAAAACATTAATGAGCTATGCCCTTTGTCTATTTGTAAGGCCACTTCTTCAAGGTGATTACATGGTTTGTCTACTCATTAATGTGAAATGGAGAAACCGGTTGCACTGCTAGCTATTTGCATCCCCCAATGGTCAATTCATAGGCACTGTTTCACATACTAGAGTCACTTCTCAAACTGGTGCTTCCCTTCACCACTTGGACTACCTACTTACTCATTCCATGCTTGTCACTTTATCTTTTCCCTTTTTTGTCTCTTCTGGCTCCTTTGACCCTCGGGGGTGAACTTCAGGTGTGTCACTGCATTCTAGGCTCTCATGGTTAGCGCTCTTTAGTTTGAAAGCAAATGGCTATTTCATTACACTAATTTTGACATTCACATGGTCATCATTGGTTTGAAAACCAATGGCTAATCTACTTTGTTAATTTTGATGGCCTCTGAGATGCCCTCATCCCTGTCAAAACATCATCAGGTCCTTCGCTGGCTTTTTGCAGCTTTGCTTTTCATCTTAGAACCCTCCTGAAGGGAAGGTGACCATCTAGCCCTTGAAAGTGTCCTTTGTATTTGGCCAAGAGTTCCTCATAAGGGCACTTGCCCTTCAGGGTCCTTCAGTGGGTCATTTTTTGCCTTTGAATTGCCTCTCGGGTTCTCGCAGACCTTGTATCCGCAGACAATTTTCCTGTAGACTTTGTCTGCAGACAATTTTCCTAGGTCTGTCCATGCTTTATATATTTTCTATGGGATTTTGTCCATGGACATTTTCTTGCAGACAAAAATGTTAAGGTGTGGAGCTAAAAGCTTCAACTGTTTGCAGACACAAGGAAGGATGCTGAAGAACCAGAGCCACCGGCATCGGCAACATGACCAACATCAATCAGATGCAGTGGAGAAGGAGACCGGTGATGGCAGAGAGTCAGCCGATGTCAGCAACACTAGACAAGCAGGGACTAGTGTCAATCGCCTGTGTATTTCTAGAACTGCTGTTGACGAACAGTCAGTTAACTGAAGCGAGTGTTTACATGTCAAATGACTAATTATAGTCACGAGCTGCGTGTCTAATTATTGTAACTAGAGTTCTATTTTTGTAAGCATGGGATCCTATTTAAAGACCCATAAGGCATGTATTTTAATAATCAAGAAGGCAAGTAAAAGCATTGAAGCTAGCAAGGTCAAGGAGATCTACAGGTGTAAGGTCAAGGAGATCAGCTGAAGTATTTAAGGAGGGATAATAACTCAGGTTATAGAGTTGTTGTGTTGAGCAAGAGAGAGAGGGAAGAAGGTCTTGAGGTGTGGCAAGCCTTTGAGGTGGAGGAAGAAGTGGCATCTTCCTTATTGTATTTTCTTCTAGTAATATTTAATACAAGAGTGTGTATTGTCTCTCAAATTCTTTGCTATCTCAAGTTTCTAGTTACTTTATCATTATGGTATAATTTCGTGTTTAATTGCTTATAAGAAAGTAATCAATTTTGAATCTATTGGATAAGGGGTCACCTAACAGTTAGTATCAGAGCATATTGATTGTTGTAGGTGTTGTTCTCCCCTGTCAAGTGGTATCAGAGCTACGGTTTGCAGGAAGCAGGGTATTGTTTTTTTATTACAGGTCATTCACAAGGTTTTCTGATTGAGTGGGAGTTCAGCAATGGTAGAATAAATTAGGCTATGAATGGAGAAGTTTAACGACAAGAATTATCAACATTGGAGGATGCAAATTGAGGACTATCTATATCAGAAGGATTTGTACTTACCATTGGGTGGGGTTGCATGCAAGCCCATAGATATGAAGGATGAAGAATGGAACATTCTTGATCAGAAGGCTCTCGGTTCTATAAGGTTGAGCCTTGCATCGTCTGTGATTTCCAGCTTATCATAGTGCAAAACAATGGAAGAGTTGATAAAGTCCTTCGCAAATTTATACGAAAAGCCCTCGGCTTCTAATAAGGTATATCTTATGAAGCAGCTATTTACTTTGAAAATGCAAGAAGGTGGATCAGTACATACTCATCTCAGTGATTTCCATGGTTTGGTAAAGCAACTGGATTCAATCAATATTGTTTTTGCTGATGAGGTAAAGGCTCTCTTGATTTTATGTTCTTTGCCTAAAAGTTGGGACGGTTTGGTTATGGCAGTAAGTAATTCTGCATCTGCTTCTAAAATCTTAAAAGTTGATGATGTTGTGAGTGTGATCTTGAATGAAGAAATATGCAAAAGAAGCACAGGTGAATCATTAGGGAATGCTCTAAGTGCAGAAAGTAGGGGAAGGCAAAGGGAGAAGGTTGAGCAAGGGAAATCCAGGTTGGGAAGGAGATCCGAGTCCAAAGGTATTACCTGCTGGTTTTGTGGAAAGAAAGGACATACGAAGGAGTGTTGGTTGAGAGATAAAGAGAATCAACATGCAGGTATGGAAGAAGCAAAGGATGCAAATATTGTAATGCAGGATGCTCTCATACTTTGTTTGGATAGTCAGGTAGGATCATGGATTTTAGATTCTGGTTCATCCTTTCATGCATCCCCAAACAAAGATTTGTTCTATGAGTATGAACAGGGAGACTTTGGAGTGCTCTATTTAAGGGATGGTATGCCTTGTCAGATAGTTGGCAAAGGGAAAGTGTAGCTGAGATTGCAGATTGACAACACATGGGTGTTGAAAGAGGTCATGCATGTTCCAATTCTGAAGCAGAGTCTGATTTCTGTAGGAAGGTTGGGTGATGAGGGATGCACAATAATCCTCACAGCGGATTCTTGGAAGGTTATCAAGGGAGCACTTGTTCTAGCAAGAGGTAAGAAAGTAGATACTCTTTATCTGTCTACTTGTATTATTGATTCTACTTCTAGCGTAGATTTGAAGAATTGGCCTAATAGGCTTGGCCATATGTATAGGAAGGGAATGGAAGTTCTTGATTCAAAAGGTATGTGTTCAAATTTGGAAAGCATAGATAAAGTTCATTGCAGAAAGAGGAAATTTGATGCTTTTGATAGGAACAAAGAAGCCTTGGTGTTTATAGAGGAGATGAAGGATAGAGATCAGTCACAGGGGCTAAATAAATCCAAGCAGGGTAGCATGGACAGAGGTATGATCCAAGAAGAGCTCGTGGATGAAAATTTCATCACTTACAGGAACACACAGACACCGATGTCGGTCGCTTGGCACTAACGTTAGTCATCCAGATACCAACATCGGTCATGTGCAGACCAGTAGGGTCAATAGGTCAGGCAGGAGAAGTCTGACATCGGTCATAAGGACCAACGTTGGTAGGAGGGATGCCAACGTCAGCCAGGGAAATGACATCGACAGTCAGGGTCAGTACAGGGAATCGACATCGGTCAGGAGTAGACTAGGATATGGCTGATATCGATCACTGGAACGGATGTTGGGTGAATCAATAAGTCTCAAACACCTATGTGGAGGTCAGGAAAGGTATGTGAACCTCATATTCATTATTCACCTTCTTTATATTGCTTATTGATAGTCATGAACTAGGAAGATGGAAGAAGCAATGCAGGTAGAATCCAGAAACAGTGGGAACTTGGCATGGATGAGGAGTGTGAGTCCTTGGAGAACCAAACAGGTATTTGTTGGTAGAGTTGTCAGCTGAAAGGAAGCACTGGATAGAGGGATGGATTCCCATTTTAGAGAAGAGAGTGGATGGACACATGAGAGAGAAGGCTATGGTATATGGTCTTGATTAGGCTGTAGAACAATGGAGGTTTGACCATTGTATGTTATCTTTACCAGGTTGGATAATATTAGCTACATTATCCTATTACTGTATTGTGTTACTTGTTGCAGGGTTTCATATACAGGGAGTTTTCTGAGCTAAGGGTAGAGTTGGTTCAGAAGTATGTCATGGAGAATTTGGGAGCAGCAAAATTCTTTTGGCGTAAGAGACAGGTATAGCATCACAGGTTTGCATGGTGGTTGGTCTTCAAGAGTGACATTGAAGAGGGATACAGAGCCTAAGGAACAAAATAGATGGTGTACAGGTACAGGTACAAGTTACAGCTATTTATCTCCAAGTGGGAGATTATTAAGGTGTGGAGCTAAAAGCTTCAACTGTTTGCAGACACAAGGAAGGATGCTAAAGAACTAGAGCCACCGGCATCGGCAGCATGACCGACATCGGTCAAATGTAGTGGAGAAGGAGACCAGTGATGGTAGAGAGTCAGCCGACATCGGTAGCACCAGATAAGCAAGGATAGGCGTCGGTCGCCTGTGTATTTCCAGAACTGATGCTGACGAACAGTCAGTTAAGTGAAGTGAGTGTTTGCATGTCAAATGACTAATTATAGTCATGAGCTATGTGTCTAATTATTGTAACTAGAGTTCTATTTTTTTAAGCATGGGATCCTATTTAAAGACCCATAAGGCATGTATTGTAATAATCAAGAAGGCAAGTAAAAGCATTGAAGCTAGCAAGGTCAAGGAGATCTACAGGTGTAAGGTCAAGGAGATCAGCTGAAGTATTCAAGGAGGGATAATAACTCAGGTTATAGAGTTGTTGTGTTGAGCAAGAGAGAGAGGAAAGAAGGTCTTGAGGTGTGGCAAGCCTTTGAGGTGGAGGAAGAAGTGGCATCTTCCTTATTGTATTTTCTTCTAGTAATATTTAATACAAGAGTGTGTATTGTCTCTCAAATTCTTTGTTGTCTCAAGTTTCTAGTTACTTTATCATTCTGGTATAATTCCGTGTTTAATTGCTTATAAGAAAGTAATCAATTGTGCTTCTGTTGGATAAGGGGTCACCTAACAGTTAGTATCAGAGCATATTGATTGTTGTAGGTGTTGTTCTCCCCTATCAAAAAAGTCTACAGCAATTCTCCCCAGCCTTGGCCTTTGCTTTGAACTATGGCTCGAATTCCTTCAGACTTTTTATCCGAAGGAATTCCTTCAGACTTTTTGTCCGAAGGAATTCCTTCAGACAAAAGTCTAAAGGAATTCGGGACTTAAACAAATTTTAACTTACTTGGTCCTTTCCTTTTGTTTGAAGCACCTGCCCTCCGTGAGGGTATTTAAACTTTGGACTACCCTTCGGCCAGCTGGGCATACCCTTGAACCAAGCCGTTGAACCAAAATGGTTCAATGGTTCAATTGGTTCAACCATTGCGCACTGATGAACTACCCAATGAGCCAACTAATTGAACTAGGCCGATGAACTAAGTGTTGAACTGGGCTGAAGAACCATGGAAAGAACTTGTACAACCTAAAAATGACTGGCATTGAATAGAAAGGGAAGAAGGGGACCAAAATTTTTGCTTGTGGGAAAAAATTGGTCAACACTACCAAGAAAGAGACAAGAAGCATTTTCTCACCAAAATTTTACCATATACTATTATAAATGGGTTCTTATATCATTTAGGGAAGGATGAAGTACTACGTAGAGTAGTTCTAGAAGATGAACAACCAAATCTATTATAAGAAGCACACCAAAGAATAGTAGGAAGTCATTTTTCTAGAGAAGCTACTATAAGGAAATTATTATAGAGTGGGTTATATTGGCGTAGCATTGTGATGTATGTCAATATATGGGTAAGCCACTACAAAAGGATGAAATTACATTTTAACCTTTATTATCTGAATAACCTTTTGAATAATAGGGTATCAATTTTTTAGGACCTATCAATCCATCAATTAAATTTAAAAAAAAAGGTATAATATCATTGTGACAAATTACTTTGCCAAATGGGTTGAAGCTACTATGACACCCAGTTGTGGCATGAAGGATGTAGAAAAGTTTATTTATGAGAACATCATCATAAGGTTTAGATGACCCATCAAGCTCACTAGCAATCAAGGACACACTTATTTAACAATACCATCAAAGCTCTTACTAAAGAATTCATGATTTATCATCATAAAAATATTGCATACCATCCACAAGCTAATGGCCAAGTTGAGGCTTCTAATAAAGTGTTGGGCAAGATGTTGACAAATATCTATGATGTCAAGAGATATGATTGGAAAGATATCCTTATGATTATTTAGGCATATCACACATAATACAAGAGGGATATATGTTTTAATCCATTCCAATTGGTCTATGGGATTAAAGCAATTTTGTTGATGGAATACTTAGTACCTAATATGCACATTGCAATAGTCATGAGACTAGGGATTTTGAGTCTCTCACCAATAGGCTTATCAAACTGAATAATATGGATGAGTATCTATGTAGAGAATCTTAGATTCAAGAAGTTCATAAGCAAAGATAGAAAGTAAGCCATGATAACAATTTGTGCCATAAGTAATTTCACAAAGATCAATCAGTTTTGTTATATGATAGTCATTTCAAAGCATTTTTGAGTAAATTATAGATTATATATAAAGGGCCTTACATTATACATGAAATATCATAGCAAGGAAATATTTTTAAAGAGATCTATAATGAACCACTTTGCTAGGGTGGGTGAATAGTTTTAGGCTTAAGCCCTACTACCAAGAGTCTTAATTGATCTCTTTTTGCTAAATGAGTGGGTACCAAGTAACACCAAGTAGATTAGGATTTTCCATTTCTATATATTTTTTATGTGTTTATTTTTCTATGTGTGCATGTGTGTTTTTGTAGATGATCTCTTTAGTATTGTTTGGGAATTAGGATAACAAGTATAGCATACACCAACCATGTGTAGAATAATTTAGGTGCACCATTATTGATGTCAACAGGAACAAAAGAAGTAAATTAAGTCTAAGAAATGTATGGTCAAGTCACATCAGTCAAGATCTTCATCATATAATGGTCATTTCTATGTAGTTAGTGCCAAATCCAAGGTTTAATTAATCTAGTCTTCACTAAATTAGTGGTCGATCAACATCATCCATTCGTACTCTAGTATAGACAACATAGAACATAATTATGTATCTTGATGTATACACCAATTCCTAACCACCTTAATTGTTAGATCAGATAAGATTTTCCACATCAACATTCACATTGATGTCAAACAAATAACTCAACATAGAATTTAAGTGGAAACCAATAAGAAAAAAATCTATAAAGGCACAAGATTGTGAATTAAGTTTTAATTTCATTCTTTTAAATATTTTCATGAGCTGAAGTTTCAAGAGATGAACTAATTTTTACTACACAAAAGGCAAATTTTTTTCAATTTCACTACTTAGAGAGCATGGATCATTTACAACTCATTAGAAGTTTGATAGATGCTCAGAAGGAGGCAATGGACATTAAACTTACACTTCATCAAATAAAATTTAATGATCTATATTTGTTTGATTACTTCTAAGTGGTAGAGGAAAAACTTTTCCAATCAAATCGCATAGATGTTATGTAACCACTAGATCTTGCATTCCTACATTGAATCTAGAATATAGACATTGAGCACCTAATTTGTATGCCCACTTTTGGTAATTTGGGGATATTGTGCAAATATTTCTCAATATCTATAATGATGACATCTACATTGGCCTTGATACCATGATAGTCATTAATATAGAAGCAATGGCTCAAGCTTTGGGCATGCTTGTGCGAGGTGATTCTCTTGATCCATAAAAGACAAGAATACCTTCTATCTTTCAAGAGGTTAGAGATTTATATGTTTGAGGGTTCTAAGGAATCCTAATTGAATAAATTCAATATGAATTAGTCTACATCTTGGTTGAATGCATCACACTAAGATTTTGATAGACCACCATGTCTACAAATAAAATTCTAAAAGGGGTGGTAGACATTGCACATCACATTATCCACCATAATGAATAGTTGAATTAGACAAAATAATTTATTCAATATCTACTAACAAATATTTAAAAGTGATTCATGTATTCTAAGTAGAGCTTTCAGTACCAGTTTCTCATCTTTTTATTATGTTTTACCTAATAGAAGTCCCCTGAAGGAGAGGTGTACCTCAACACTTACTACTAGCTAGTGTAGTAATTTTACAACCTGATATGGACACCTGTGTATAGTGCCATAGAACATGAGGTTAAATTCAAAACATTATGGGATGAGTGTTTGTATTTGATCACCACACATCCTAAAGTATTATTTGATGTCATGGAATACCTAGTACAACATGCTATTATCACCTTTCTATTGAAAGTTGTGTTCATCCACATTCACAAACTATCCAAGTTTCTATTTGGACCTCTACCATTATTCATTATTATGGAGATGGTGTAGGCCAAAGTTATCAAGCAAAAATACTATGCAACTAGCCATGCAATACTACTCCAAGCCATACCACCTAGCACAACATTCCCTTCAGTACAACAACAACCAAAAGCCATAAATTCATAGTAGTAGAAAGGAAAGTGCAAGTTCTCCATCAAACAATATCCATCATCTCGTCCACTAAAGAGCAATACAAGGATCACTAAAATCTAGCTAGATAACCCTATGGTGCTCCAAATTTTAAGATCTTATGACCTACCACATATGGGAATGGATGAATAGGAGGTATACTAGGTAATGGTCATATATATGATAGGATACTTCAATGATAGGGAAGAGAAGGATTTATTCTTTTGGAAGGTAGTGCACATAGGATAAGTTCATAAAAAGGTTCCTCCAAGTCTTTGGGTGGAACTAATACCATGCTTTACATATATTGTGGTTGACATTGTGCATAAAGAAGTTGAGTAGATGTTGTGAAGGGTTGATTCTTCTAGCAGAAACCTTTTACCACCCTCATAACCATCAACATCTTCATTCCACTACTAAAAATTCCATATGTGTCTCTGGTATGTAGACCTAAAACTCAGAGGCTAGGGTTTTTCCTACCCTTAAAGAACACACATTTGGAAAGACAACTACAATGAAGGATGTGTAACCTTCTCCATATTTGAATTCACCACCACCCAAATATAGGTTGGTTACTTTGGGGTGAAAGAAAGCACATGTATCCATATCCATCATCCATACAAGTGATTTGATGCTATCACAACAAGCCTTAGAGGTTGAAAATATCACACCAAAATAACCTATAGCTAAAGAACAACAAGCTTCATGAGAGGAAGTGGATCATACAATAGAATGATAAGTCATACAAGAGGAAAAGAAATGATAGAAGGAGAAATCCCAACAGCAATAAGGTCAACAAGTAAGTCATAAAGATAAATAAGTTGAGGCCACACAAAAGGCCCAAGATACAGAGTCTTACCAAGAAAAGGCTCTATAGGTGGCCAAGAAGATATTGATGCACCAAAGTAAGCACAAAAAACACATCAAAATAAAATGAAGGAAGAGTAAAAGAGCAAAAATGCTACACTCACTACCAATTTAAAGGCTAAAAAATGACAATAGTAATAGGATGAAGTGGTACAAGAAAATAAGGCTCTAGAGGAGGCCACACATGCATAACAACAAGCTAAAGAATCTACAAATAAGAAGAAAGAATAATAAGATGAAGCCCTATGCAAACAGTAGGCCCAAACAAAGGAACAACAAGCACGTGTATCTAAGGTGTAAGATGACCTAGAGGACAGGCATAGGCTAAGGCCAACCAAGCTAAGTCTGTTGCACTTGAGGAATAAAAAAAAAGAAGAGTGTGCACATAAATTGTAAGAAGAGGAATAGGTGAAAAGATAAGCTGTGAAGGATGAGCTCAACATGAAGGTAGTAGAAAAAGTTAAGAGAAATCAAGATGAAGATATTGTGTAACATGTGAAGCCTATGTAAGTCCAAAATAAAGAAACAATAAGTTTTTGAGAAATAACAAACTAGGTCAAAGCATCTAGAACAACCAAAAGACCAACCCACAGCTCCAATAGGTGTGCAATAACTAGAATTGCCTTTAGGAGGAGTCTAGCTATGAGATGTTCTGATTATGGTTTTTTGGTACACCACCTTCTCTCTTCTACTTATGACCATACCATGACCCAACCATTTGGTTATTACAAGAATATTGACAACTTTACCCCTTTAGTAGGAAGCCTCATTGGATGTCTTCATATTACCACTAAATAAATAGTTGGAGGGCATTACAATATTTTAAGAGTCCATTGCATAGAAGGATGCCTCTCTAGAACAAGAGATGGATCAATCTAAGCCTGAGAATGTTAAGTTGAAGGCTCACCTACATGAAGCTACCAATCTTATCTAGGACACATATCTTGAGTTGGTCACTTAAGAAATTGGGGATCAAGTCATGTCTGATTAATATAGACTCAAGCCACTTGTCTCTAAGTTAACCAAGGACTAGTGTGTAGCACAAAAACTCCATGTAGTAAGAACATTGGGGTAGGATGTTAATACTAAGTCTACTATACTCATAACACTATTATAGGAGTATCAAGGGATGATTGATAGTATCACACTTTAGGCACAATAGATCACATGCAATTTGTTGGACTTGAAGCAACAATTGGATACCTACTTAGCTAGTTCTAGTGCAAACTTTGCAAAGGATTCCATCACCAAAGAAACCAAATCCAACCACACTACCAGTAGGGAAGAAAATGATAGATCACTCTAGGAGTCACTCAATGTTAGGGATTTTGTGCATGACAACCTTATGAATTGGCAGAGTCAACTTTTATGTAATTCTTTTGCAGACCTCTAAGCTCAACAATATGCAAACAAGATGGAATAGCTGAATGGAGAGATCTAGACAAGGGTCATAAACACCAAGGTAGCCTTGATCATAACTGATGATGTAAACCTCAATAATATCATTGGATATCATGCTCCATTTTTCACCCTATTTTAGTTGATCCAAGAAGTAATGCTAGACTAGCGCACCTACAAGATAGATCTGACCCATTTTTCTAGTGTAGTTGCCTAGATTATTAATACACCTACATATAAGCCACCTTCATAAATCTTAAATATCATCAGTAAATGTAATGACATGCATTCCAAATCTAAGGACTCTTCTAATTAATCATCATTTATGTTTATGCAACCACCATCAAGTTAAGTACTGTGTAGAGTACCAATTTTGAAAATTTTGTATAACATTTTATATGGGGGATGATTTAGTAAGACAAGTGGGGTCAAGACGGTTGAAAACCTATAAAGGTTAGCCACCTAGTTACACTAGCCTATTGAAAACCCTTAAAGGGTGGTAAGTTAGTATGCTACTTAGTTGAAAACCTAAAAGGGTAGCTTAGTAGTGTACAAGAGGTGAAAATAAAAAATGGCACCTTGAGCAATTACTGTGAATCTTACTGGTTTAACCACTTCTTAAATCTTTAGTCACTTTTGCATTGATAGAGATATTTCAATGTTATCTTGGGATGAGACAACATTTTAAGTCTCAAAAATTGTTGGTAGAATAATTTAGATTATAAATTTGCATAAGATATTTTTTTGATATTCATGTGTTATATACTCATTTTATCATTTTGTAGTCTTTTTTATCCTATCTTCATGACTTATAATAGGATATAATATGAATAGACTCTAATTTTGGCACCAAGTACAAGAATAATATGAATATTCATAGACTGGAATGTCTATATATACCTATATTTTTAACAAGAAAAGGGTTCCACTTTTGAAGAGATCAATAGAGATTCATCTAGTTATGGCTACCTATGTGATTTATTATTATGTTCTTTGCATGTGTTCTCATGTATAATGTTTTATTACTTTATGTATAATTAATCCAAACTCTTTATTTTTATTTATGACACACTGGTTGTTCTTAGTTCCTAAATAATGTAGGATTATAATTTTTTATTATGTTTTTGTTATCCAAACTCTTGTATGAAGCTAATACATTATTTTGCACACATGAAGTATATCACTACTATCCTCCTTAGCATGTTATAATTATTTAGGAACCTCTAGTGAAAAATTAGGTGGGGATAACTACATTGGGCTTCATCCCTCTTTGGATTATTGGTATGTAGGTAACTCTCTTCATAGCAGGGTGTTGAGGATGTCTAGCCTACCCTACTAACAAACACACTTTTTAGCTCATATCAATTGGATACCCTAGTTATATGGAGGATTATGTTTTTCATAATAAATAAATAATTATAAGAAAAATATAAGGATTTAATACTCATTCATGTAGGAATTGACCTCATAAGTTCAAATACAATTACACCTAGAAGCTCATGATAGTCTTACATAGACTACACTACTGTCAATATCAAGACACTACCACCAATTTAATAATGGTGTTACTATCTAATCATAGCTATAATTTTTAGGAGATGTTGTAACATAGATATATAATTTATTACACTTATACCTACTTCCACCTCATTTTCCAACACCTACATCATCCGTCTCAGTTATTTTTTAGCTAAGTTATTACTTGTGCTATTTATTACTATTTTTAGAAAATTTAAAGCTAGTCAATTTTGTAAAAAATTAGTGGTTTTATTTATTGCATATTATTTCCCTAATTTATTCAACTCGACTCTTTAACAAACATAGGATTTACATTTAGTTAAGTCCTAAAAGGTTAAAATGTTTGGTGAACTTGACTTACTTTAAACATTACTCAAACCCTAACCCTAGATGCTCATAGGGTTTGTATCCTTTTTTATCCTATTTTCAACTCACCTCTTTAAAAACATAGGATTTACATTCATTTAGGTCCTAAAAGGTTAAACCACCTATGCTTATTATACTATTTCTTCCTTTGATTATGCTTTTTGAACCTTATATTGTTTCGAGTTATGCTTTGGTAACCATTTTTGTATTGTTTCTTAATTAGACCCTTGTTTAATTTGTGCATGTGTCATTGTATGTTATTTGGATTATGTATCACTATTTTAGTCATTTGTGGTACTTTGAATAATATTCAGATCTCCTCATTGGGTTTATAAGGGGTAGGTTGATTAACTTATATTTAATCATTTACCTTAGTACCTCACTTGAACTCTTATTGAACCCTTTTAGGATTTTTGAATCATTTATAATAGATGCATTATGTTGTAATTTATGATTTGGCTATGAAAGAGTGTTAGGAACCACTTTGATATGTGTATATGCATATACATGGTGTATACTAGCATATTATAAATATTGTTTACATTTAATTTTATTTACCAATAATGTGATCTTTTCACTTAATAACTAATTTTAATTGTGTAATTTTGATATTAGATTTCTCATACTAAAAATTTGATCCCTTAGAGCCTCACAAGTACAAACTCTAGTTGCTTCTTATTGAACATGTAGGCACACACCCTATATGGGAGAGGTGTGGACAAGATAAGTATGGGCATTAGTAATAATAGTATAGGCTACTACAGCTCGTGGAGGAGTGATATCATGGACCTAGTTAGAGGGAAAGTAACTATCACCCTCATAGAGATGAGGAGGAGGATATTTTTTTCCTATGCATAATATATGACATTAAAACTTGAAACATAGTTGTTAGATTATGTATTATATCCTCTATGTGTGTAAGGATTTACTTGTTAATGATATTCCACATAAGAGAAAGATAACATGCTATGAAATATGACATATATTTAAACTAAATTAATTCATCATGTACATGGGTTTATGTCATATTTGAATTCATTCTAAATGATAGGAAATAAGCCTATAAGAAAATCTAGAAAACTTTGCATCAAAAAGTAATTAACTTCATCTATTATTATTATCATGATTATATAAAATATATGTTTGGTTGAGGGTCTTATAAGGCTATAAACATAAATTATAGGGTTGTCTAGGGTTAGGGTTTATGTAATATTTGAAGTAAGTCAGGTTCACCAAATGTTTTAACCTTTTAGGACTTAGTTGAATGTAAATCCTATGTTGTTAAAGGGTTAATTATAGTAAATTAGGGTATAAATATGCAATAAATACATCCATTTATTTTTTATAGAATTGAATAAATTTGAATTTTATAAAAATAGCAAATTAAATGAAAAATTAGAATGGAAAATAATTAAAATAGATGATATTAATATGAAAATTGAGGTATAATCTATTTTAAGTGTTGAAAATAGGATCTAGGTGTTAAAATCCCTCCTAGATAGTAGAACCATGTGGTGCTAGCGTCCCTATTTTGGTGGTAGTGTCCTTTGTGTAGAACTATTATGAGCTTTTAGGTGCACCTGTGTTTGGGTCTATCAATATTTTTCCTATGCACATGCACTCCAAGACTTTGTAGATGACCTATTCTGACTATTTTTATGATCAAACCCCAATCCTCCATGTCATTAGGTCATCTAATTGATACAATTAGTAAAGTCTATTTGTTAGTGGGGTAGGATGAACATACCTAACACCCAACTATGATGAGAGTTTATTACATACCAATACTCTGAAGAGGGATCAAGCCCATTTTTATTCTCCCCACCTAAGTGATAGTGCAAGTGAAAATAAAACTAATATTATTGTAGAACTGAGTAATTTAAATGTGATTAAGACTATTAATTTAAGTAATCTAAGCTTAGGAATGTTTTAGATGTTATTATGTAGAAGTAGGGTATAATATGAATTGATAACCCTGATTGTGCATAACTTATTCTGAGTTTGTATGTGTAATTTACATTTGATTTCTATCTAGTAGTTAGAGGGCTAAAATTCATGTATATATATTATTATAGTGCTTATGTATGTGTTAAAAGAGGTCTAGGATAACCCTAGGTGGTCTAAGATTTGAAAATATATCCATTTACAAAAAAAAAGGAAAGGACATTAGTGCCAAAACTGGGACACTAACACCATGTGGTGTTACCGTTCTTATTATGGCACTAGTGTCCAAGTGGTAGAACTTGAGGCATGAAGGACCAAGATGTAACAATGAGGGTCTAAGATTTATTTAAGTATGGTTATGGATGAATTTGGACCACACAAATTCTAGATAAGTGTGAAAATAGGCCCTAAGATAGGTATAGGGCTAAGCTAGGGATAGGTGGTGATGCAGTAACATCAACCCATTTTTATAAATTTATACATAAGTAGTCTACGTGAATTAATAAGCCCTTATTATGAAGGTTTATAAGCCTTGATAAGATTCTAAATTCATGTAAAATTCCTAATAAGGTCCTATATATATTATGTAGTCTTAATCTAATGAAAATAATGGTGTTTAAACAACTAGGAGGTCTTAAATTATAAATCTAGGCGAAATTCAAGTTTGCCCTCCAAAAGCTCCCATTTAAAAATTCAAATTTTTAAAAGAGACTTGTAAGCCTTTTGGAATAAATTAAAGGGTTTAAAAATTATATAATTATCCTATATTATCATAAACATGTTGTAAAAATTATCATTCCTACCTTGGTAAGTGTAAATACACCTCATTATCCTATCTTGAAGGCAAGTTTGTTGATGATAAAGGTAAAAACATAGATTATTGTCCAATTATAAGACCATAATAATATATAAAACTTTTTTTTATTCATTATATAATTTTAACCTCAAGCATAGGAGGATGAAAGGTTATAAAGTATAGGCTTTGGGAGTCATTTGGTATGATTCAAGTTCATTCTCAAGATGAATTCTTGAGAAACTTGCGTAAATTAGACTCTTAGAAGTAGTTGTAAATAATAGAGTTTCATATTTATATATAATTATGTTTATTTTTATGTAAAAATGAGGATTCAATAAATAAATTATGTTTGGCATCCTATGAACAACTCTTCTTATGTTATAAGTGTTGTATAGTGTATTCTTGATGTTATATAGCAGGATTGGATTTGGTTTAAGAATGAAACATGCTTAATGAGTTGTTTGATGATTTATAAGGATAAAAATAAGTGGATAATAATTATATAAATATTTTTCATATAAAATATTCACCATTATTGGTAAGGCAAAGAATTTACATCAATAATTTTTGAGTGCATAGTCTATATGTAAAGTTTTTATTGATATAGTCATAAAAACACTATGATTTTGTACATTGTGGGTGATCATTTAAATACATATAGTGGATTTATAGTACTATTATTGTGTTATGATTATATAAAATCCTTAATAATGTATTTTAATCTCTATAAAGGTGAACAAGAATAACTAATTTAGCTTAACAAACTTGTGAACAAAGTTTTCTAGGGTATAGTCTTATTAGAGGAAGAATTTTATATGTTACAGGAATATTTGACTAATAACCCACCAAATGTTGTTCTAAAATGTTTAAACAAGGTTATAATACCATTATCAAATCATATAAAAAATTAATAAGTCTTAAATCATATTTTATAAGTCTTTATATGCTCTCAGTTTGAGAACTCAAAATTTTATATACTACAATCTATAAACAAAGAAAAATGAGTCAATCTATACATTATAGACTATAAGTGTCTAAATATTAAAGTTACAAAACCAAAAAAATAACCTTTATATTTATAATGGGGTATTCACATGTTGTTTATCTCAACTTATGATTGTTTTAAGCTTGTTTCCATGTGACAAGACAACCTAGGATTTCTAGACAAAAATCTATGTTGTGGGAAATTTATGATGAATCTAAGGTTATAAATGGTTTTAAAAGTTATATGGTGTAAAAATGGAACTTTAAATACCAATTGGAGTCCTTTAAAACTTGTATAAAGTGTTAGGAACCCATGTTAATCCTCTTTATTTTGTTAGTGTAATAGTTTCTATGGATGCATATGCTTTGTAAGTCATCCCATGAGCATTTTGTTTTGTCTGACATTCATGGGAAGTAGTAGTTGCTTATATTATACTTAGTATATAAGTAAGTGTTGAGGCCAATGAAGGAATCCATGAATTTATTGTATTGAGCTTGCTCAAAGGAAGTTGTACCCTCAAAGTGGCCTACAATCAATATAATCCTTTTACTGATTCTGCTAATTTTATAAATCTATTCTTTCATATATTTTTATTGATTTTTTGCAAGAGTATCATCTCATCTGGTATCAAAGCACTTTCCAAGGCCAATTTTTTTCTTCATAAATACTTAACTCTATTTTTTTGCATAATTCCTTTCAATATTTTTTTTGAAAATCTTATCTCTATTTTATGGCATAATTCATTTAAATAATTTTCTATATCACAATAATCTATTTTAGATCAGGGTAAAAATATGAATGCATAACTATGGGAAGTGCTTGGGTGAAAGCCCTAAAACTCATTGTGATGAGTACCATAGGAACCCCAAATTAACTAGCCCATTAAGAGGACCTACCAATGAAATGAGAAATGACCCCTTCCTGATTGAGTAGTTCCCATCCATGAGGAAAATGAAGAGCTATTGCTTAGAGGTAAATATGTGTCCATAAAAATTTTGGAGAGTGGTACTCATGTAGACAACATTGGTGGTCAGAGTGATATATTTAAACCCTTAGGTAGCTATTGAAACTTGGGCCCATTTTTATTAGTTTCAAAATATTTCTAGTAGACTATCAAAAAAATCAATCAGTAGAGTATCCATAGACTGTTAGATGACTTATAGCCAGATAATTGATAGAAACCAAAAATTGGGAAATATCTATTTTATCAATTTTAGAAAACTATCTATATATTATCAGAAGACTCTTAGAGGACTTATATATAGATAAAAAATAGAAATAAAAAAAATAAAATGAGTATTTTTTTTGCCATATCTCTCCATCTATAGCCCTAATGAACCTCAAACTTTATCCAAACAATTGAAATTCTATTCCTCATATTTTATTCCTTGAGGTCCTATATCCTAATTCCACTCGTAATTCTCATAAATTTTTATTTTCCCTTTTTTGAGTTTTGTCATAACTTCTATTTTTGTGCATTTGCCTCAAAAAATTTCCACAGTGTTCATCTCCCTTTTCTATTCCTTTGAGCCTCTCTGATAATTTTTCTAGTTTTTCCATTTTCACTCCTGAAATTGTCCTCACCTTCATCAATCATACTCTCACTATGCAACAAAATTAGTAAAACTACCTTAACCCATTCTAATTTTTCCCAAATTAAAAAATTCCCTTACTAAACATGTCTTAACTCTATTTTTCCCACCCATTGCTAAAAAAATCTCTCATTCTGGTCATGGTATTAACCCTAATATGAGCCAAAAATATGGAGGATGAAATTACCACCCTCAAGATCGATATCAAAGATCTTGATGAAAACATTCTCAGCCTCAGTCTTCAGCATACCATCATACACAATAGATGGCATCTAAAGTCCTCTTTAGACACTAGGTTTTCTTCTTCCAACTATTTTTGTGAGCCAAAGCTTATTTTTCCTTGATTCAATGGTGCATATATGACTAGATGGATCTATCAGGTAGAATAATAATTTAGTCTACATAATACTTTTGATACCAACAAGGTCCCACTTACATCCTTTCAATTAGAACATGAAGCCCTTCAATGATATCATTGTCATACCAAAGATCATGACGAGCCCATATGGACTGAATTTTTCACCCTCATTTTACAATGTTTTATCCCTAGTGCTTTTGATGACTTCAATGGAGCACTCACTAAACTTTACCAAATAGGAAATGTGAGAGAATATCAAATAAAATTTGAAAAATTGGCTGATCATATAGAGGGATTGTCTGATGAATTCTTTAGGAGTTACTTTGTTAGTGCACTAAATGGTGAAATTCGATCAGAGGTTAAAATGTTTCATCCCAACACAATGATGGAAGCCCTAGGGTTGGCCAAGTTGGTAGAGGACAAGATAATAGCTCAATAATGATTCAAATCCATTTTTTCTCCATTCATAAATAAAAATCCACAATGATCTCAAACAATGCCAACCCCTAGAATCACTCCTATCAAGTGTTTGATTGAAATAGAGATGTGAGCCCTTAGATAAAAAGGAATTTATTATAATTGTGATGATAAATTCACTCAAGGATATTGATGTGTAAAGCAAAATCTCTACCTACTGGATGTGGATTCTCTACCTAAAACTAAAGTTTTGAAGATGCTCAAGATATAACAAATGATCTAGAAGAAGATTCACTGATTATGGAACCTGCTTCTCAAGAAGACCAACCAGAGATATCTCTCCATGCCTTAGTAGGAGTCACCACCCCATAAATGATGCAAGTCAGGGGTTAATTCAAGAATCTCTCTCTCACAATACTCATTGATTCAAATAGTACTCATAACTTCATTGACCCTTGGATCACCAAATAAGTTGATTGTTTTATCCATCCTTGCTCTAACTTTGAAGTCATGATCGCTAATAGAGTCACATTACCTTACAAATGGAAGTGTCATAATATGCATATCTCTATTGTATATTATAACTTGTGCTCAAACATGTCTGCCTTATCCTTAGGTGGATGTGATGTTTTTTTAGGAGCCCAATGGTTACACACACTTGGATCCATCTTATGGGATTTTGTTGAACTTTGGATGTAGTTTTCAGATGATGGATAAAAATGTACATTAAAAGGCTTACAATTTGGGTCTCTCAGCATCATAATCTCACATCACATGAAAAATATTCTTAAGAATAATTGATATGACATCATTACCCAGCTCCATTTTATTATAATTCAACCATCAATGGTCTCCACTACTCCTTCTGATCTACAAACCATTCTACAGAGGCATACATGTGTCTTTCCCAAACCAGTGAGATTAACACCTTCATGGCCAAAGGACCATCATAATTATCTCTTTTTTGGAAGTGTTTCTCCCAATATTAGGCCTTACCACTACCCATTTCAACAAAATACTAAGATCCATATGGTCATGCAAAACTTACTGAAGCAAGACATTATTCATCCTAGTACAAGCCCATATTCTTCCCCAATTCTCCTTATCTAGAAAAAAGATGGGTCATGGTGCCTCTGCATTGAATTCCATGCACTTAATCACATCATAATCAAGGATAAGTTTTTTATCCCTATTATTGATGAGCTTATTGATAAGATTTATGGTGCTCATTTTTTCTCCAAGTTGGATCTCTGCTCTGAATATCACTAGATCTGACTTCATGAGGATGATATCTATAAGATAACTTTTCACATGCATGATAGCTACTATGATTTTTTGGTCATGACATTTAGCCTCACTAATTCTCCTTTAACATTCTAGGCATTAATGAATAAAATATTATGGCCCTACCTGCATAAATTCATTCTGGTTTTCTTCGATGATATCCTCATCTATAGTAAAACATGGTTTGAGCATCTTTAACATCTGGAATTCACACTAAAACTTCTCTCTAAACATCATCTTTGTGAAAAATAGTCCAAATGTGCTTTTGTCCAAGATGAAGTAGATTATCTTAGGCATATTATTTTAGCTTAAGGGGTTCATGTAGATCATAAAAAAATAGCTACCATGAATAGATACCATCACAAGTTTTTCAAGGATTATGGTAATATTACAGCTCTATTGATAGCTATGTTGAAAAAGGATTCTTTTACATAGACACAAGATACTAAGTGTGTATTTGAAGAACTAAAACAAGCTATGTGTACTAAACTTATTCTAGCTATGCTAGATTTTACCAAGACCTTCATTATCAAGAGTAACACTTAAAATAATGGACTTGGTTTTGTTCTCCTCCAAGAAGGACACCCCATTACATTCACTATCAAAGCCCTTTTTGGCAAGAATTTAGTAATCTCTACTTATGAGAAAGAAATGATGACGATTTTACATGCAGTATAGAAGTGGCAGCCATACCTATTAGGGAATCATTTTTACATTAAAACTAATCACCAAAGTCAAATATTTCTTGGAAAAATTGGTCTCCACCTCATCACAACATAAATGAGTTAGTAAAATCATGGGTTATGACTATGAGATCACTTATAATAAGGGTAAGGACAATATTGTGGTCGATGCTTTGCCTTACACATTTGCAGACCAAGATTCCCTTTAAACTATTTCTATGCCTTTTCTAAATTGGTTGGATGTTGTATAGCAAGGGTATGCAAATGAATCCTCATTATCTAAAATCATTTAATAGCTAGCCACTAACCCCTCTATTGTACTACATTATTCTTGGGATGGTGCTTCTATATGATACAAGGGTCATTTGGTGCTTCCCTAAAGCATAGATCTTTAACATGTTGTATTTTATGAACTCAATGCTTCTCTATATACATGGCACTCAAAGTTTTTCAAAAATTATGATCAGGCACAATGCAACTTCTTTTGGAAGGGAAGGAAAAATGTAATTAAACAAATGGTGGTTAAATGTGAGACCTATTAATGTAACAAGGGTGAAACAACACTCATCCTTGGGTTTCTCAAACCCTTGCCCACCCCTACTAGGATTTAGACTAATATTTGTATGGATTTCATTGAGGGGCTCCCTAAATCTAGAGGTAAAATAGTGATCTTAGTTATGGTTGATCACCTCTCCAAATCTTAGTCATTTTTGTGCCCTCAGCCATCCCTATATTACCTCCATAGTCTCACAAATTTTTTTGGACCAGATTTTCCATCTTCATGGAATTCTTTCATCCATTATCTCATATCATGATGTAACCTTCACTAGACATTTATGGAAAAAACTATTTCACCATATCGATACCTAACTAAAAATGAGTTTTAGGTATCATCCCTAAATGGATGAGTAGACTAAAATTATCAATAAATGCATGGAGCCTTCCTTTATTACTTTACCTTAGAACAATAACATCAATGGACCAAGTGGCTCCCCCTTACCAAATGGTGGTATAATACCTCCTACCACACACTCCATATTGAGTGGTGTTATTCACTTTGAAAAAATTAGGCAAGGCTAGCTCATAGATATTTATCTCATAAATAAAAATGACTCCATATGAAATAGTCTATGGTTAAACACCACCAGTGCTCCTTTTATACACCCCTAGTAGTTCATCAGTTTAAGCGATCAACATGATTCTCCAAACCTAAGATTAGATCCTCAGCACCCTATGAGACAATATTTATATGGAAAAAATTTGAATAAAATAATAGGTTTATTAGCACCATTTTGAGCACACTTTTCAAATATGTGATATGGTTTTTCTTCACCTAAAACCATACAAGCAATCCTCCCTAAAACTTAAAGGGTGTCATAAGATGGCTACCAAGTTTTATGGGCCCTATAAGGTTCTCTAGAAGATTGGGTTAGTTGATTATGAGTTGGAGTTCCCACCTTATTCTTGAGTTCACCCAATATTTCATGTCTCTTATTTAAAGAAAGTTCTTGGCACAAACATCAGAGTACAAACTATTTTACCAGAACTTGATAATGAAGGATCCATCCTTATCAATCTAGAATAAATCTTAGACAGGTGCACGTTCCAACTTTAATCTCACTCCATCATAGAGGTTTTAATTTAGTGTCATGGAATTCACCCAGTGGATACAACATGGGAACCAATATTTTAGATTTAACACCAATTCCCATATATGAAGCTTTGAGGACAAAGCTTTTTCTAAGATGGAGGAGATGTTAAGAACCCATGCTACCCCTTATCTTTATTTTATTAGTGTAATAGTTTATATGGATGAATATGCTTTTTAAGTCATCCCATGAGCATTTTTTTAATCTCACATTCATGGGAAGTATTAGTTTCTTATATTAGACTTAGTATATAAGTAAGTGTTGAGGCCAATGAAGGCATCCACAGATGTATTGTATTGAGCTTGCTCAAAGGAGGTTACCCCCTCGAAGTGGCTTGTAATCAATATAATCCTTTTAGTGCTTATGCTAATTTTAAAAATATACTATTTTATTCATTTTTATTAATTTGTTGTAAGAGGATCTTCTCATAAAGCTTAGATAGTGGAAAAGTACAGTGATAGGCTTGAAAATTGTGTTTTCTTAGGTTGTCAAAATAAAGAAACTCATTTATAAATAAATGTACATGTTGAAAAATAAAAAAACTTGGAACCATATTTAATTTGACATGTTTTATATGATCCAAGTCTTTTTGGGTTGATTTGGTTTGGTTTGGCATGTGTGGAGTATTGGAGCAATCTTATAAGGCCTAATTAGGCCTGAAAGTAAATGTAAAAGTTGAAAATAAAGTGGAGCAGAGACTAAGTTGGATCCTGATACTTTTGTAGTTGTTAAAATGTCCAAATGGGTATTTTTAAAAATTATTATTTTATGAATACACTTATTTTAGGGGACGAAAAGTAAAAAAAACCTATAAAATAGGGTTAAAAGGAAAATAGGTAGGGTCACAAATTAACTATGTCATAGAGATGGAAAAAAGGTTGTAACCTTTTGTACCACTTCAATTGGGTCTAAAGCATATGTATTAGAGTGTTTTCAGAGGTACACTAAGTGTAGAGAGTCCTTTTTTCAAAGGAAAACTCATTTTACTTATATAAGGCGTAATGAAGGGATATGAAGAATGCTTATGAGAAAATGGCATGACAAAGTAAATTTTTGAGTTTATATAAAAATCTTATGTGGAATATAGTTTATATATCTCATATAATGTTTTAAACATATGGGATCAGGATCAAGGAGCCCATCACCATATAATAATAATAATAATAATAATAATAATAATAATAATTATTATTATTATTATTATTATTATTATTATTATTATTATGCATAACAAGCTTTGAGGCAAAGCAAGTTAAGCGATAGATTGGTCATCAATTTTGGTATCAAAGCTTAGGAAGATCTTAAAAAAGGAAATTTTGGTACTTTATGATTAGTTCTTGCAGAGATTAAGAGCTTCTGTGAACTTGTAGGTTGTGGAGATGAAGCTTTAAATATGGAAAGGTAATAAGAAATTTGTGAAAAGTTGTTTTAAAGCTTTTAAAGACTAATTTTTATTTCTCAAGTTCAAGGTAGTGAAGAGCTTGAAGAGATAGTGAAGAGATTGTCAAGCTCAAGAGAGATAAGAGCATATCAATTTACTTAGAAAGATATCCAAGGTAAATATGAAGCTTGGATAAGACTAAGGTGAGGTAAAGGATGGAGTTTGAAATAATGAGGAAAATGATAGATGAATTGCCAAAAATAAAGAACCAAGTAAGAGAGAAACAAGAAAGAGAAATGAGAAGAAAACAAAAAGATTAATACTTCCAAAGGGAAATGGAATATTTGAAGAAAATAATATCACTAATAAGGATCATGGTTGAGATCCTGAAAAACCCATGGTGTGTATGGGTAATGTAGAAAAAAAGAGTAAGATGGGCAGACAAATTGATAGCAAGAAGAAGAAGAAGAAGAAGAAGAAGAAGAAGAAGAAGAAGAAGAAGAAGAAGAAGAAGATGAAGATGATGATGATGATGATGATGATGATGATGATGATGATGATGATGATGATGATGATGATGATGATGATGATGATGATGATGATGATGATGATGATGATGAAGAAGAAGATGAAGATGAAGATGAAGAAGAAGAAGAAGATGAAGAAGAAGAAGAAGATGAAGATGAAGATGAAGATGAAGATGAAGATGAAGATGATGATGAAGATGAAGATGAAGATGAAGATGATGAAGATGAAGATGATGATGATGAAGATGAAGATGATGAATATGAAGAAGATGAAGAAGATGAAGAAGATGATGATGATGATGATGACGACGACGACGATGATGATGATGATGATGATGATGATGATGATGATGATGATGATGATGATGATTATGATGATGATGATGATGATGATGATGATGATGATGATGATGATGAAGATGAAGATGAAGATGATGAAGATAAAGATGATGATGATGAAGATGAAGATGAAGAAGATGAAGAAGATGAAGAAAATGAAAAAGATGAAGAAGATAACGATGATGATGATGATAATGAAGAAGAAGAAGAAGATGAAGAAGAAGAAGAAGAAGAAGAAGATGATGATGATGAAGAAGATGAAGATGAAGAAGAAGATGAAGAAGAAGATGAAGATGAAGAAGAAGAAGAAGATGAAGATGATGATGAAGATGATGAAGATGATGAAGATGAAGATGATGAAGATGATGATGAAGAAGAAGAAGAAGAAAGGAGTTTCTATGAAAACTCCTTAATAATTAATTAGATAAACTTAGGATGAACATTAAAATTAAATAATATGAGGAAGGTGATCAATACCTTGACAAGGAATAAGACACCCAAGGGGAAAATTGGACTAATTTTTTTATATCTCATGTTGCTTTTGATGTTTTGAATGCAGGTACACAATTTATTAATGAAAATGAAGTATTTGAGCTAATTAATGGGCTCATACATGAAATATAAGATGAAGTGAAGGCTTAATGCATGGAATTAAAACTTGAAGAATATCTCTTAAAGGAGATAGAATATACTAAATTAGATTACAAATGATAGAGAGTTGCTAGTTGAGAAACAAGATAAAATATTTGTCTATCAAGGTGTAAAATAACTACAATTAGAGATGTCATCCTTAGAACATGACATAAAAAATGAAATAGAGGACAAATTTTATCTTAAAATATCAATTCAGGAGTTAGATAGTTGGTAAGAGACAAAGGTGTCTCAAAAAGAAGAATTAATAGTTGAAAAGATAATAAACATACTTGAACAACAAGTATGGATTCCTAAAAGATTTGGAGAGACCTAAGGGTCCCAAATTTTTGTCTCTAAGTTTTATTTGGATTGTGTATTTATAGGTTTGATTGAGGAGTTGAAGTACATAGATAAAATAGCTATCTAAGATCTCAAGATAAGAAGATAAGACTTAATATACTCATTCAAGAGGATAAACATGCAAAGAGGAAGATTGAATTAAAGATGGAGAAAAAACAAAGCATAGCATGGATAGAGAATATATAAAGCAAGAAAAGACATAAGTTTGGAAGCAAGGAGCATGCACACTTTCATGATAGATTGAAAAAAGAAGATAATCTAAAAAATATTTTCAATTGTAATTGGGAAAACCAAATAAGCTCATGAGCAGGAGATCATGAAATTTTTTAAGCCCAAGAGAGAATATCATGGATAGAGAATATATAAATCAATAAAATACACAAGTGTGGAAGCAAGGAGCATGCACACTTGCATGATAGATTGAAAAAAGAAGACAATCTAAAAAGGATTTTCAATTATAATTAGGAAAACCAAAGAAGCTCATGAGCAAAAGATCATGAAATGTTTTAATCCCAAGAGTTTGATGCATGAGAATCAACCCATTTTTGTAAATTTGTACATAATTAGTCTAAGTGAAACCATTTTTGTAAATTTGTACATAAGTAGTCTAAGTGAATCAATATGCCTTGATTGTGAAGGCCTGGAATCCCCGATAAGATTCTAAATGAATGTAAAAGGCAAAATAAGGCCCTAAATATATTATTTAGTCTTAATCTAATGATAATAATGGTGTCTAAATAACTAGGAGTTTTAGGCCAAATTCAAGTTTTCCCTCCAAAAACTTCCATTTGAAAATTCAAATTTTGAAAAGAGACTTGTAAGCCTTTTGGACTAAATTAAAGGGTGTAGACCTTATATAATGATCATAGAGGGTTATAAAAATTATTATTCCTACCTTGGTAAGTGTAAATACACCTCATTATCCTATCTTGAAAGCAACTCCCACATTGGAAGGGGATAGAAAAGCAAGTTTGTCGAGGATAAAGGTTAAAAGAGAGATTATTGGCCTATTATAAGACTATAATAAGATATAAAATTTTGTTTCTTCATGATATAATTTAAACCTCAAGCATATAAGGATGAAAGGTTATAACTTATAGGCTTTTGGAGTCATTTGGTATGATTCAAGTTTATTCTCAAGATGAATTCTTGAGAAACTTGTGTAAATCAGACTCTTAGAAGTAGTTGTACATAATGTAGTTGCATGTTTGTATATAAGGAGGTTTTTTTGTATGTAAAAATGATTATTCAAGAAATAAATGATGTTTGGAAGCCTATGAACAACTATTCCTATGTTGTAAGTGTTATATAGTGTGTTCTTGATGTCATATAGAAGGATTGGATTCAGTTTAAGAATGAAACATGATTAATGAGTTTTTTTATGATTTATAAGTATCAAACCAGGTGTATAATCATTATAAAAATATTTTTCATGTAAAATAATCACCATTATTGGTAAGACAATGAATTTGCATCAATAATTTTGAGTGCATAATCTATATGCAATTTTTTTATTGATATAGTCATAGAAACACTATGATTTTGTACACTTTGGTGATAATTTGAATACATATAGTGGATTGAGAATAATATTATTGTGTTATGATGATATTAAATCCTTAATAATTCATTTTAATCTATATAAAAGTTAACAAGAAGAACTAATTTAGCTCGACAAACTTGTGACCAGAGTTTTGCAGGGTATAGTCTTGTTAGAGTAAGAATTTTGCATCTTAGAGGAATATTTGACTAATAAACGACCTAAATGGTGTTCTCAAAGGTGTAATTTTTTAAAAAAAACTTTATAAAATAATACAACAAAATAATAAGTCTTAAATCATATTGTATAAGTCCTTGTATGCTCTCAGTATGAGAATTCAAAATTTTGTATACTATAGTATGAAAACAAAGAAATATGAGTCAATACATACATTATAGAGAATAAGAATTTAAATATGAAAATATATCACCAAAAATAGAAATTTTTTCATTATAATTGGTTATTCACATGTTGTTTATCTCAACTTATAACTATTTTAATCTTGTTGCCATGTGATAGGATAACCTAGGATTTCTAGATAAAAATACATGTGTGAAATTTATGATGGATATAAGGTTATAAATAGTTTTAAAAGTTATATAGTTTTAAAAAATAACTTTAAATACCAGTTGGAGTCCTTTAAACCTTTTATAAAGCTCAGAAAGTGGAAAATTATAGTCATAGGCCTGAAAATTATGTTTTCCTAGGTTGTCAAAATAAGGAAACTATTTATAAAGAAAAGTACAAGGTGGAAAATTAAAAAAACTTAGAATAATATTTAATTTGAAATTTTTTATATAATACAAGTGGTTTTAGTTTTAATGGGTTTGGTTTGGTGTATGTGGAGTATTGGATTTCTCCTATAAGGCCTAATTAGGCTTAAAAGTAAATGTAAAGGTTGAAAATAAAGTGGAGTAGAGACTAAGTTGGATCTTGATACTTTAGGATTTATTAAAATGTATAAATGGGTATATTTAAAAATCATTATTTTATTAATACACTTAGTTTAGTGGAATAAAAGTTATAAAAACCCTTAAAAATAGAGATTCAAGGAAAATAGGTAGGTTAACAAAGTATGTGATAGAGATAGAAAATAAGGTTGTAACATTTTTTACCACTTAAGTTGGGTCTAAAATAGATGAATTATAGTGTTTTAAGAGGTACATGAATTGCAGAGAGTCATTTTTCAATGGAAATCTCATTTTACCTATATAAGGCCTAATGAAGGGATATGAAGAATGCTTGTGAGAAAATGGTATGACAAAGTAACCTTTTGAGTTTATATAAAAAAATTATGTGGAATATAATTTATATATCTCATATAATATTTGAAACCTATTGAATCATGATAAGGATCCCATCACCAAATCATTATTGTTCTTATGCATAACAAGATTTAAGGCAAAATAGGTTAAGTGATAGATTGGTCATCAGGTGGTCTCAATCATTACTCTTAGCACTCAAGTGTCATTTTAGGTGAGTACATTTCCATAAATTTTGAAACACTAAGCATAAATATTTTTTATTTTTCTCTACATTTTTAGAATAGATTAGTACATCATCAAAGAATATTAGAATAAACTTGTTTATAAAATCTCTAAATACACTATTCATTAAGTTCATAAATACAACAGGTGCATTAGTCAAACCAAAGGGAATTACCCTAAACTCTTAATATTTATACCTTATTTTAAAATCATACTTATGGATGTATTCTTATTTTATCCTCATATGATGATAACCTGATCTCAAGTCTATCTTCAGAAAGATAGTTGTATCCTTCATTTGATCAAATAGATCATCTATCCTTGACAAAGGATAATGATTCTTAATGGTAACCTTTCTAATTATACATTATTCAACATATAATCACAAGGTTCCATCTTTATTTTTCATAAATACCACTGGTGCACCTCAAGGTGACACACTTATTCTAATACTCCCTTTTTTCAATAGTTCTTATAGTTGAGCATTTAACTCCTAAAATTTTACTACATTCATACTGTAAGGTTCTTTAGATGTAGGGGATACCCCTAAAGATACATCAATATAGAAATAAAATTCACATTTATGAGGTAAACCACACAATTTATTTGGAAAAAAATATGAAAATTCTTACAAAAATGGATATTCTTTAAATGTTAATTATATTGCAGGTGCATTTTATTGCATCTGAACAACATATAACTTGCAACCTTTAAGTATTTATTTTTTAGCTATAAATTTGATATCAGATTATGTGATTTCAATTTTAGCAAACATTGAATTTTTATAGGTTTCCTCAAATCATTACAACAATATATCACTTCGTTACAGAAGTCCAAATTAGTTTTATGTTGCTACAATCAAGCCATACCTAAAATAATATCAAACTATCTAGGAGGAGATAAAAATAAATTAACTTGGGTCTAAAAAACACCTAAGTATATACTTACTCCCTCAAGACACTTAGTAATCAATACTCTTTTACCTGAGCCAAACTCAACATCCCAACCATCCTTCAAAGTTACTAGATTCAATTTATACCACTTTACTAACTTAGGATCCATAAAATTGTTAGTTGCTCCTGAATAAAATGAAATTGAAACAAAAAGATTATTTATTTTACCTCTACTTCCAATAACGGTTGTTTGGAAATTCACATTTATATTATCCATAGTTACATACACTCTATGATTAGCTAATTAGCTCAATTTTAGCTTAGAACAATCTTTGTGATATTGGTTATCTCCACATTCTCAATATACTACATTTATTTAAAGATTCAAGGGAATGGTATTGTCTCTATTAGAAGGAACATTTTGACTACCTTGGGTTAGATTTATTTTAAAACTAGCAGTCTTAAAAGAATTCAAATTCTTGAAATTCTTATTATTCCCTTGAAATTTATTGAAACCACTCGTACTCTTAGTAATTCTACAAATAAATTTAGATTTATTAAAATTATTAGGATAAGGGGATAGATTTTTTATTAGATTGTTGTCTATTATGTCTAAATATTTCCTTGCCTTTTGATGAGCCTTCTCTTTTTCTTCTACCCTATATGCAGATTCAATAATAATAGTTAGATTATTGGGATTGGTCATATTCACATCATGTATCAAAATATCTTTCAAACCCATATTTAACTTAGTGACCTTAGTCTTTTCATAATGCATGTAGTTAACATGGCATAATAGATTTAAAAACTTGTTTTCATACTCAGTCACAGGCATATTCTCTTGTTTCACACCTGAAAATCAACTATTTTTTGTTCTTTGAATTTATAACTAAGATACCTCTTCTTGAAATGCCTTTTAAAAGTAGGCTAGGTAAGATTCATTGGTTGGTAACCTTATAAATCACATATATGGTTGCACTAAAGGGCTGTAGATCCTTCTAAATGATAATCAACTACTCTTGCCTTCACATTATAGGACATGCTACTTATATAGGTGTACTAACCATATATTAGGTACATCACCTGATTCCTCACCTTAAAAAGGTTGGTAGAGGTAAATTTTTATCTCTTTAAGGATGTGATTAGCCACATTATCAAGGTTATTCTAAAGTTTTGATTCAAAAACTTACCTTTCACCTCTAATTGGAAGTTATTTAGCTAGAACACCTTCTAAATTATTCAACCTTCATTCTTGGGTGTGTAGTTTACTTTGAAGTGAATTTAATGTAGTCAAAATTCCATTTAAAACTATATTCTAGTTAATGTTGGGATTGTTTTCCTCACGATTAAGGGAATCAATATTATTATAAACATTATAGAGAGGTGGTTCCCCTCTCTTAGGAATATTGGTCCTATGACCTTGACCTCTTCCTATACCCAAGTTAAAATTTCTTAGGTTATTATTTGTTATTCCAGATCATGTCCTCGCCATCTTGTGGTGAAATAGACAATAACTCAATAAAAACCAACAAGAAATATTTTTTAAAGTTTTCTAGAGCATTAAACCATGCTCTGATACCAATATGTTAGAACCATAATTTTTTTGTATAATCTAAACAACAATAATAGAACAAAGTTTTTCCTAGAGTTGAGCATGAAAACATGTAATGAATCCATAATGGTGTTGCATCCAACACATGAACTAGACCACGTACATAATCCATCAATGAATTTATTAAGAAGTATTTTAACTACTTAGTATTTAGATATAATTGGGTTAGTGTGGTCTTAACCACTCACCTATAACTATGTACTATGTTGTGGCCTTCCCAAAAGAGTTTTCACTAACTTATTCCCTTACCTGAGTACCTATACAGACTATAGAACAACCAATACCTCATGGGGTAATTTAACAAAGTTTAGTAAATAGTGGTAAAGTAAGATTAGATTCAACAAAAGAATAATCATACTAATATTTCTTAAGTAAGATTTACCAAATCACAAACAATAGACAAAGATCAAGGAAAAAGGACTATTTTAAAAAGCAATGCAAAGCATTTGAACATCTTTTCATTTCATAAGAAAATTGAGGTAAAAGGTTCGACACAAATTGATTCAAGATGTATGTAAGATTCATGGGATTTTTTAACAACCATGCTTAAGTTATAGTTAGGAACATCTTACCATTATACAATTAGGGTGCAAGCTCATTAAAAAGCTTGCCTAAGGATTTTATAATGACTTAGGTTAGATTTATATTTCCCATTATTACCAATGAGTGAAATAAGAGTTAAAAGGATGTGATACATATGAATATTCTCATGGACTAAGTGTACTTAGATTAATTCTTTATTTAATCTTGTTCTTAAATATTTAAACTTTGTCCTAGGTTCATGAACTTAGCCTAGGCATATTTTAATTGCTTAACTTAAGATCAGAACTTGTTCTTAAAGTCCAAATTAGATTCTTATAATATAATTTCATCAAATTATTTTACAATTTAAGGATATGAACCAACTTGTTAAAAAGTATTCAAATTGCAAATTCCGAACATGGAGCATTTGATCCTTAATCACAATATGCTTTACCTAAGAATAGACACACTTTTTTTTTAAACCTTCCATGAAGTATATTATTGAAAATTTATCTTAAACATATGCGTAATATTCATATAATCTGGTTGTAATTCAATATCAATGAAATATTTATGAGCTACCCATAAAAATCCACTACACTTAATAGTGCTTAACAATTTCAAAGAGAAATTATTAGTTTTAGGTAGACTTTATTTATAAGATGTATACATTTTTAATCACTTAAGTAATTATCACATGTTAATCATTATTATACATTATATCAAGTTGTTACAACTCATGCATAAGTATTATGCTAAATATAATCCATTTAATTCTCCAGTTATAATACAAGGATTTCATTTTACTAAACCGTATAGTTATAGTCTAAGATATTTAATGAAAAATCAACAAATCTTATTAGTTAATAAATATCCCAATGAAGTTGGTATAGTATAACATTATTTTAAAAGTCATTTAAAACATAACCTTCAACTACATTGAATTATTGTATTATAATTCTTATTATAAGTGAACATTTTTAAAGAATAATATCACTTAGATTTTTATAAGCTTAAGGTTAATTATATAGGAAGCATTCAAAGTAACTTATCATACTAACATTCATTTCAATTCCTATATTTTCAATGCAATAAAATAATCATGTCATACTCATAATTAAATTTTACAACTGAGTTCTAAGGCAATTATTTGAATCTTCAAATAACCAAGTAATTCAATACCATAATTATAATAATGTATAAGTTTATCCAAATAAATGAATACATTTTCATATTAAAATTCAATAAAGAACCAATATCATTTAACAACTCTATAATGACTTAGGTTAGATTTACATTTCCCATTATTACTAATGAGTGACATAAGATTTTAAAGGATGTGATACATATTAATAGTCTCATGGACAAAGTGTACTTAGATTAATTCTTGCTTTAATCTTGATCTTAAATATTTAAACTTTGTCTTAGGTTCATGAACTTAGCCTAGGCGTCTTTTAATTGCTTATCTTAAGATCAAAATTTGTTCCTTAATTCCAAAGTAGATTCTTATTATATAATTTCATTGACTTCTTTTACAATTTAAGGATATGAACCAACTTGTTAAAAAGTATTCAAATTGCAAATTCTAAACATGGAGTATTTGATCCTTAATCACAATATTCTTTAGCTAGGAATAGACATACTCTTTTTTTTTTTAAACCTTCTACGAAGCATATTATTGAAAAATTATCTTCAACATATGCATAATATTCATATAATCTTTTTGAAATTCAATCTCAATGAAATATTTAGGAGCTACCCATAACAATCCACTATACTTAACAATGCTTAATAATTTCAAAGAGAAATGATTGTTTTCAAGGATACTTTATTTAGAAGATGTATACATTTGTAATTACTTAATTAATTATTGCATCTTAATCATTATCATACATTCTATCAAGTTATTACAACTCACGCATAAGTATTATGCTGAATATAATCCATTTAATTCATCAGTTATAATGCAAGGATTTCATTTTACTAGACCATATAGGTAAAGTCTAATATATTTAATGAAATCCCATCAACTCTCATTAGTTAATTCATCTTTCAATGAAGTTGGTATAGTATAAAGTGATTTTAAAAGTTTTTTAAAACTTAACCTTCAACTACACTGAATTATTGTATTATAATGCTTATCATAAGTGAAGATGTTCAAAGAATAACATCACTTAGATTTTACAAGCTTAAGGTTAATTATATAAGAATAATTCAAAGTAACTTATCATACTAACATTCATTTCAATTCATATATTCTCAATGTAATAAAATAATCATGTCATAATCATAATTAACTTTTACAACTGAGTTTTAAGGCATTTATTTGCATCTTCAAATAACCAATTAATTCAATACCATAATTATAAAAATGTAAAAGTATAACCAAATAAATGAATACATTTTCATATTATGAGTCAATAAATAACCAATATCATATAACAACTCAAAATGCTACACTTTCTCATCAATGCTATCAAACTACTTATTCCAAAATAAGGGACTAACTATTGGTACGTGATAAAAATCACATATCAATGTTCTTCTATCAAATGGATTAATGAACCAATGTAATTTCATATTTAAATAGTAATACAAGATTACACTGATAATCAAATTAACAACTAATAACATATCATTAATTAGACTTGTATGATAACATACATCTCTTTGTATAAATTACAACTATGATGAGTAAATGAATTACAACCATAATGAATTACATAACATTTTTAATTCATCTACAACCAACCATCATAACTTGAAGTACGAAGAAATGAATCAAGATCATCACATGCAAACTAATGAAGATAAACTCACCTCACCATTCCCAATGAGACCAACCATAAGTAGCCCTAGACCACCATAGCCATTAGTTGGTTTTAGATTAGGGTAATAGATAAACATTGGAGAAAGGTGATCAAACACACACTAAGCTTGCCATGATCAATCAATCAAAAGAAAGAAAGAAAGAACGTGTTCATATTCTATCTCACCAAGATCCATTAACTTGGTACATCATTATGTTTATCACTTAAGCCCATGAGCTTATTGATTTATGAGTCATACATCATTTAATGAATGTCATATGATCCATAAATACATGACATGAAATCATCATCAAATACCATTTTTATGAATACCACTAAACTAGAATAAAACTCATAGTAAGGTGACGATAAATTAAAATGGAAATGTAACAACCAATCATAAATATATGGGAAAAATATAATTTACTAAAAATATAGGAACATTCAACCACTATTAAACAACTATAATAAAAAAGAAATCAAAATCATAATGATATCATAACCAATTGATCATAACTTCTCAATGAAATTCAATTCATAATGACTTATAATAAAATATAATGTCATGATCAGAATCATATAATAATCCAATAGGAGAAAACCCAAGTCAAATCATAATGACTCAATCATAAAAATGGAAGAAAATTATATTTATTCAATCAAAGTTAAATAAAAATAAAAAATTACTTTTATTCAAAAAAATTAATGATTATTTCTAACACTTGAAGACTCACAGTAATATGTCATTGCCTCCATGATCATGGTCGTGGATTTATCACAAAGCAGGGTTTGATAAAAATAAACATCATTGCCAAGAAAACTGATATGACCCAGCTAAGGTTTCATTCAAAAAAAATGATTTTGAAACACAAACCCTAACCAACCCAAGCACTGTTGTGGCCTCTCAATAACATACTCAATTGTAAGTGAACATAGTTAACATAAAAATGAAAAAATGCACAGTCATGTATAAAAATGAACACATCCACATAGATAAATAAACACAACCATCCATGTAAATGGATACCCAAAATGTGCATCATAACCATGCTAACAAAATTATATGGTCGATCCAAAAATGGCTATCATATAAATATATACAAACAAAAATATAAACCCAACCTAACCATTCAAACCTATATGATTTATTTGACATTATGAGCTCAATAAAAACCATTTCAAATAATAATGGTAATAGGAAAATAACCCATAATTTTAAGTACACTACTTACTTGGAATACCATAAAAAGGCAAACAAGCAAACTTTTTTTCACTCTCACAATTGCCCAATGCACTCTATGAAAACCAAACATCCATAATAAATAAAATGACCTCAAAAAAACTCTCCACAACTATTATGTTATGAAGCTTATTTCCACATTATAATTTATTTTAAATATTTTACATTAAAATGTATTTTACACTCTTAATGTATTATTGTCAGGGTTTGGGGCTGGGCTAAGCTCTGAGTAGGAGTTTGGGGGTGATAGCCCCTAAAAAAAATTCTTGACCCCCCTTTTTTTCTAGTAGTATAGATACATGGATTATCTATACTTGTATATGTGTGGTGTCATCACCCATCATTAATGGGTAACCATTATGGTTTGAATTGGCCCATGGTTTTGGTACCCATTATTTTGTAAAACCACTATGTTAGTTACCTATTGATTTAATTATATATAGATGGACATACAATAGGTAATGCATTGGAAAAACTGAGTTTAAGAAGGTGAATAGTGTGTGTGTGAATCTGGTAGAGTTTGTTGAGTGCATCTCCAAACAATATTTGTGCATTGTAATTATGATAAGACTGATTTGAGAGTGGATTATAGTCTTATTGTATTTTTAATAATATCGAAGTGTTTCTTAATGTATGTAGCCCACATTGGGTAAACCATGTTAAATCCTATCTTTTTATTGTGCATTTTAATTTCTATTCTTTATGTATCTCTATTCATAACTCTTATTATTGTGATTATGTGAAATTATTATACATTAATTTTTCATTTTTTTCTAATAACTAGTATCAAATCTTCAAGTTGTATTTGTTAAAGTGTTGAATCATAGGAAGGGTTATTAGTTTAAGTGGGAACTATGGCTGATGTAGTAGATCAAAGGTTGAAATTTTTAATGAGTATAAATTTGGTCTATGGAAGATGTACATGGAAGATTACCTCTACCAGAAGGACCTCCATGATCCACTAGGAGGAAAAGTAAAGAAACTAGTGGGTATGTCAGATAAGGCTTGGGAGCTACTTGATAGGAAAGTACTTGGAGTGATTTTGTTATGCCTTGCATCTTTGGTCACATTTAATATATCATAGGAGAAGACCATGAAAGGTCTCATGAATGTGTTAGGGAAGTTATATAAGAAACCCCCTACTTTTAATAAAATATTTTTAATGAAAAAGTTATTTAATATGAATATGTCTAAAAATGGTTTAGTTATTGATCATTTTAATGAATTTAATATGGTTGTGAGTATGTTGAACTTTGTAAAAATTGAATTTTATGATGAATTTAGGGATCTACTTATTTTTTGTTCCTTACCAGAGAGTTGGAACAACATGGTAATGATTGTGATAAACTCAGTCTCTAACAATTGTAAGTTGAAGTTTGAAGATGTCATAGGAGTAATCCTTAGCGAGGAAATATGATATAAAAGCTCTAGATAAACTTCTAATTTAGGTGATGATTTGGTGGTGGATATTATAGGGAGACAAAATTATAGAGGAAAAGGAAAGCATGGAAATTCAAATGGTTAAGGAATGTCAAAATCAAAGAGCAAGATGGCATGTTGGCACTATGAAAATATTCGGAATGTGAAGAAGGATTATTGGGATCTTCAAAATAAGAATAAAAATTAGGAAGAAACCAAGGAGGTGAATGTGGAAGTAGGTAATGTTTTTCTAGATGCATTAATTCTCTCCATATATAATACTATTGAGTCTTGGGTTTTAGATTCAAGGGCTTCTTTTTATGCTACATCACATAGGCATTATTTTATTAATTATGTTTAAGGGGATTTTGGACATGTTTATCTTGGTGATGATGATCCTTGTATTATATTGGGAAAATGATGTGTTCAAGTCAATAAGTAGAATGGGAACACTTGGATACTAAAGGATGTCAAGCATGTGCCCAAGTTAATATGGAATTTGGTATCCACAGGGCAACTAAGAAGTGAAGGTTGTATGGTGACTTTTACAATAGATTCTTGGAAGGTGACCAAGGGTGCTCTTGTGTTAGAAAGAGGTAAGAAGGTTTGTACCTTGTATTTATCAAGTAGTGATGACTATTGTAATTTAGTTTCTATAGATACAAATACAATTTTATGACATTATAGGCTCTATCACATTATCCAAAAGGGCATGTAAATTTTGAAGGATAGGTTTCCAAGATTGAAAGGGTTTGATTTATATTTATATGAAGACTCTATGTAAAAAAAAATAAAAGGGTAAATTTTATCAAGGTTGGACCTATAAGAAAGGATAATAAGTTAGAGTTGGTTCATTTAGATGTATGGGGACCAGATCAGGTATTTGCCATACACCCAAACTTTCTTAATAAGACGAGACACTAATAAGATGAGACACTAATAAGATGAGACACTAATAGAAAGTTTGGGTGTATGGTATTAGGATAAAATCTGATGTGTTTGATACATTATAAAGATGGAAATCCTTGGTTGAGAATGAAATAGGTTTCAAGTTAAAATGTCTCATGTCAGATAATGGTGGGGAATATTACAACATTAAATTTTTTCATTACTATTATAAGAATGGAATTCATAGATATAGGATAGTTATAGGAACTCCACAATAGAAGGGATTTTCAGAAAGGATGAATAGGATTATCATAGAGCATTCTAGGAGCATGAGGTTGCATGTGAGATTTCCCCTTCAATTTTGGGCATAAGTAGTAGACACAACTATATATCTAATCAATAGAGGACCTTCATCTTCCTTAGATAGAGGCATACCTAAGGAAGCTTGGTCTAGAAATAAGGTTGATTATTTCTTTCTTAGATTATTTAGCTATGAATTTTTTTTCATATTGATAAACATGATAAGACCAAATTAGAGGCTAAGTCTAAAAAATCCACCTTTATTGGTTATGGTGAGGATGACTTTGATTTATGGATTTAGAGTCTTAAAGACAAGAAAATATTTTCATTTAGGGATGTGGTCTTTAATGAAAAAGTCATGTATAAATAGTAGTTACAGGATCAAAAAGAGGATTCCAGTAAAGAGTACATAGTGTTAGAGGACATTACAGATTGTGAAGTGTCCAAGTAACTAGTTCATGTACCTACTCCATAGGAATCCTAAAAGCCTAAGGTGAGAAGGTCTTCTAGGGTAAGAAGGGAACTTGAACATTTTTCTCCATCTATTAATTATTTATTAATCACTGACAATGGAGAGTTAAAGTGCTTTGAAGAAGTAATACAGGTAGATGTCAAGAAGAAGTGGGAACAAGCAATTGATGAGGAGCATTAATCTCTCATGAAAAACTAGACTTGGGATTTGGTAAACTCACCTAAAGGTAAGATATCATTACAAAACATTTAGGTGTATATAATTAAAGAGGATGACTAAGGAAAGAAAAGGTACAGGGCCTGATTGGTGTTAAATGGATTTACATAGAAGAAAAGAATCAATTTTGATGAGATTTTTTCTCTAGTGGTGAAGATGAGTTTTATTAGGACTATTCTTGGGATAGTGATAGCAGAAGATTTGTAGTTAGAGTAGTTAGATGTGAAAACGGCATTCCTTCATCATGATTTAGAGTAGGAATTATACATAGAGTAGCCACAGGGATATGAGGTCATAGGGAAGAAGAATATGGTGTGTAAACTAAAGAAGAGATTGTATGGCATGAAATAAGCTCCATGATAGTGGTACAATAAATTTGATAGTTTTATGATGGATTAGGAACACTCTAGGTGTCATTCAAACCATTGCATATATATTATGAAGTTTTATGATGGTATTGATATTATCTTGTGTTTGTATGTGGATGACATGTAGGTTGTAGGTAAGAACATGTAGGAAATAAAGGTACTCAAGAAACAACTTAGTAATTACTTTGCTATGAAGTATTTGGGAGTATAAAAACAAATCCTTGGTATGAGAATAACTCAAGATAAGAAGTAACAAAAGCTAAATTTATCTCAAGAAGACTACATTAAAAATGTATTGGAGAGGTTAGTATGTAGGATGTTAAACCGGTTGGGACTCCTTTGGTAGGACATTTCAAGTTATCAAAGGAGTAGTGTCCAAGATAGATGAGGAGAGAATCCAAATTTCTTATGTACCGTACTTATCATCAGTTGGTAGCTTGATGTATGCTATGATGTGTACTAGGCTAAATATTACCCATGTAGTGGGAGTAGTGAGTAGGTACATGAGTGATCCAGGTAGAGAGCACTGGTAGGTAGTGAAGTGGATCCTTTGGTACTTGAGAGGGACCATGGGGATAGTTTTAAGCTATGATATATTAGACACCACTTTTCATGGTTATGTAATTTAGACATGGCTAGAGATTTAGATAGCATGAGGAACACAATAGGATATGTATTTACTATAGGTGACACAATGATGAGCTAGATTTCATGACTATAGAAACTTATGGCTTTTCTGACTACAAAGGCTAGGTATGTTTCTACTATAGACACAATAAAAGAGATGATTTGGTTATAATAGTTTCTTAAAGAGTTGGAGCATAAGCAGGAGGAATGGAAGCTATATAGTGATAGTTAGAATGTTATAAACCTAATAAATAATTCTACCTTCCATTCTAGGATGAAGCATATATATTTGAGGTACCATTTCATCAGGCTAGTTTTGGAGTAAGAGAAGTTGAAACTAGAGAAGATTCATACCAATTAAAATCCTGTATACATGATGACCAAGGTGGTCACAAGGGAGAAACTAAAGCTATGTTCAGCTTTGGTTGACCTTCATAGATGATAGTCAAGGGTTGAGAAGCCTACTCAAAGGAAATAAATCTCCAAGTGGGAGATTGTTATGTTGTGGACCCTATTTCCACATTATAATTTATTTAAAATACTATACATTAAAATGTATTGTACACTCTTAATGTATTCTTGCTAGGGTTTAGGGCCAATTCAGTCATTGAGTAGGGGTTTAGGGGTGGTAGCCCCAAAAAAAAATTCTTGAACCCCTTTTTTTATAGGAGTATAGATACATGGTTTATATATACTTGTATATGTGTGGTGTCATCACCCATGATTAATGGGGAACTGTTATGGGTTGACTTGGCCCATGGTTTTGGTACCCATTATTTTTTTAAACTGCTATGTTGGTCACCTATTGATGTAATTATATATAGATGGACATATAGTAGGAAATCCATTAGAATAAATGAGTTTAATAAGGTGAACAAAGTATGTGTGAATTTGAGAGAGTTTGTTGAGCACATCTCTAAATAATATTTATGCATTTTAATTATGAGGAGACTGGTATGAGAGTGGATTATACTCTTGTTGGCTTGTAATAAGATCTGAGCAAGTGTTTCTTGGTGTATGTAGCCCACATTGGGTTAACCATGTTAAATATTATATTTTTGTTGTGTATTTTAAATTTTATTTGTGGAATGAGCTAATGCCACCATACTAAAGTCAATGTGAGGAAAAAAAATTATCAACTAATTCCAAGTCCCCCAAGGTGGGTCATGACCTTATTACCTAAGCACAAGGCCAAGCCAAACTTGGCTACAAAAATCAATTAATGACAAAAGAAAAAACCATTAAAATTAAGTCATTTAATTCAAAGACCTTCTAACATAGACCAAGATCAAAACCATCATTAATGCTTTCAATTTTGACAAGGTTGATATAAGTCATTAATCCAAATAGGATCAAAAAATATAAGAAATTAAAATTAAGCAACACTTAATCAAAGTGATTTTGAATACAATAGCCACTAGAGACCAATTACCATGTCAAATCTGACAAGTCTTAAAGCCAACGAAAACATATATCACAAGAATGCCTAAAATGAAGATGTTAATTAGAATTCAATAGTTTCAATACTGAAAAAACTTAGCCAAGATGATGAGGCACAAAGTCAAAATTGACTAAAACCAATTCAATAATGAAATCAAACTATAAAATGATAACACTCAACACTTAAATCAAGTACATAAATGCTTCAAGAAATAGTATAATCAAGTTCATTTTTGCTCATAATATTTATGGTTTTGATCTCATTCATTATTTATCCACATTTCTCCACTACTCAAGTTTGAACATAATCTATCTCAAGTACCTATCCCTGTAGTCAAATAATAGACCATAAACAATATATGGACATCTTAAAGTAATAAATGGATTAATAACATTTTTAACATATCTAAAATGAATAATAAATTAGTAACCCATTAATCATAAATGTCTAATGCTATAATGAAAATTATATCAGTGACTATCTCAATTAATAATAATAATGGATCAATGTAGATCAAAAAAACTATACCATAATAATAATAATAAATATGTCTGAATAATTTACAATTAAACAATATCAGCGATGAAATGAATGCAAGTCAAATGGTTCCATGACATGGAGACCTGATTAGGTCTAGGGAGATGGAAAAATTTAAATGTAGAATAAATTCACCCCAGAAAACCTGATTACAACTAGACATGTAAATTTGAACTTGATAAACCTAAATGGATATTTTTTCAAGTTTTTTGCTTAGAGAAGCATGATTTTTCAAGTACAAAATGGGGATCTAGGAGTCATTTTGGGGAGAAGGTCAAAACATGAAACTTACTCAAATAGTCCTAATGAACATGATGGATAAGGTTTTAGAGGCTAACATGACATGTAATCCAAAATGACATGCTAGAGTGAAGTGAGAGACTTGATCAAGTTAGATAACAACTGGTCTAAAGACTTAAAGAGTGGGATAGGTGCCTTGAAAATGTGTTTCTACTCATAGATTAAAACATGAAACTTGTCTACACACATGAGGCATAAAGTATGGAATAGGTTTTAGAGGCTTGAAAGGCATGAAAATAAAATTGATGCCCTAAAATGGCTATAGGGAGCTAAGAGCACTGGTAGGCAAGAATGCCACATGAGCAAAAGTACAATAAAACTCTATTTTGGGGTCAAGTGTAATATTCTAAACTTAACAATTCAAAATTGGTAATCATAATGGGATAGGTTTTAGGATCTTGAATGGCATAGATATCAAGATGACCTCATAGAGTAGGCTAATATATCTAAAAATCTAAGAGAGCCATAAATTAAATATAAATTAGGAGGTCAAAACTCTAATTTTATGTTAAGTATAAAATATAAAGTTGACTCACATGCATATGATATTTCCAATGGTGATGGTCTCAACTCTTGATTTTACATAAAAACTGAGATGAACTACCAAGGAAACTTATGGTGTTGAGACCAATGAACTGTGAGTGCAAGTGGGAACTGAGAAAAATGAAAAAAAGGAGGTTCCTTGATTTTTGGAAGAATTATGGCATGTTTTTCAAGAAACAACATATATGTATTGAGATCATGCATTTTTTTTGTTATTTTATGAATATGTTGTGCATGCATATTCTACATGGATTATGACACCTGAATCTAAAATTGGAAATGTAAAATTAGACATTGATTGGAGGATAATGTAACCCCTAACCAAGTTAATACTATTGTATCCTCCTGATTCTAAAGGGATGATAATTTTGGCTATTAAGGTGAATATTAAATCTCATGGATTATTCTATAAGTTTATTTTGATGTGAAAATTATGTTCTTCTCCAAACTTTGTGATTTATTAAATAAATTCCATCATTCTAGTATTATCAATATTTGGGTTGTGTATAAATATTGTTTGATATAATTATACACATTGTGAAATAGCTAATATGAAGGATTTGTGTTTAATAATCATAATCATCCTTTTTATTTGTATAATTAAAATATTATATCTATAACAACCTTTGATTATGTGCACTAGATTTTACTGTATTTTATTTATGTGGACTCTTAACTATGTTTGGCTATTTTGTGTGTTGATAATAACTTGCAATAAGCATTAGTTATCTAACTACTTGTCCAACCCATAGTGTAGGATCTAGTCTCGAAAGGTTTCATCTATCTTTGATTCATAAATCTTTTCTACCCTATCTTTCCCTCTTTTTTGAGTTTTCTTTTGATCCTGCCCACCTAAGGTTAGATCCACCCATCCATCTTGACTATATCTTAGAATCATGTCATAACCAAACCATATGAGGTAAAAAAATAATCCACTCACCACTACTCCACCACCAGGTTACTTACAAAATTGAATACCCTAAATCTTGTTCCTTGGAGTGAATCTTTTCACCAATCCTAAAATGTTTGAGGCTATTTCAGGTTATGTGGTGTGCATAAAATCCACATCAAAAAGATGTATTAAAAATATATCCATATTTTTCAATGTATTTTGAATCTTATTAAGATATTTTATATGTCACTTAACCATATATCCATCCAATTTGCACAAGAACAATAATGTAAAAATTTATGCTAATTTAAGTAAAATATATGCCATGATGAACTAATTTTGAGATCATATTTAACTAACTCATTTTATCATTTGGTTTTCTACTCATATTAATATCTAATAATATTAATGAATTCCTTGAAAAATATAAATAATAACCCTCATTTTATACCCAAGATGTTTAAATCCTTCAATGATTTTTTACATTTCCCATATTGCATCACTGCACTATGTCCTATTGTGTTGGCCCCCAAGTTTTACCTAAGTATAGAATTGCACAGATGAAAAAATGATAGTATAGGGTGAAAAAGATATGCATATTTTTAGTACTTAACACTAAAATAAAAGGGGTGAAATAAAATAAAATTAAGCCCTAGTTTTGACAAGTCTAATAATGCACAATCAAAACAAAGGAATGGGAGGATGAGGCTGTGTAAATGTACCAAAAAACCTAGGACCACTAAAAATAGATTATTGATCAAGTCTTGGAATTCACCAATGGAAATAGAATATTTGAAAAAAAAATATGGAGAGTGGGGAAAGGGAATAAGGTTACATAGACCATGGAGCATGAAAGAAGGATCACCATATAAAGCACGTACAATGAGTCTATAAGAAAGGACATTAAGACAAGCTATTTTAAGAATGGATATTAGGTGAATATAGTACAATGTGGCATAGATATAGGAATTTTTGATCAAATACATTAATTATAAAGTAGATAAACACTATTATTTATATAAATTATTTATGTATCGTATGGGGTGCACATTGATTATTGTAACTATGAGGTGTTGGCTTGCAACTATAAAAGCAACCCTTGGTTTCTGTGATATGTTTTTTTTTTCATTATTGAATCCATGTGCTAAGTTATTGATGCTAGGATAATTATTTTTTTATATATTGTTTAGGAATTTTTTGTCAGCATGCTATCAAACCATTCAATCCTATGTTATTTTGTGTTGAACACTTGATTTGAGAAAATTCAAGTAATCTTGACATTCATGAGAATTGATTCAAGCTTTAATTAATGTTTATTGAATTTATGTTTATATATCTCAATGGTAAATATCCTTAGTTTATATCTATTTTTATGAATATCATTTATATAAATGTTAAAAATAATCATGTTAAAATAGTTCATGTTATTTGAACAATGTTATATTCATGCATGTATAAGTGTTAGTTTACACTTGTACCCTATTAAGTGAACTAAAATGTTAATAATAAATCTTCCTATAAATAACATAACCATGGATTTTTGATCTATATTTATGACTTGGGTAATCATGCAAGTCTCTTACATGATATGTGGACATGATGAACATTAAATGTTTGAGTATAACACGTTATCTTCAAAATTATCCTGGTCCAATTTTTGGTCATCAACATAGATTATAAAGTAAAAATTTGAGTAAAAGGTGAAGGTCATTATTTATAAAACTATTGAATACAAGAATTATTTAAGTCAAAATTGGTTATGTTTTTATAAGGAAAAATTATAAGTGTTAAGCATATACACATGCCTTGTACTCTTATGAGGCCTAGCTTTCCTGATATACTACGTGTGTTGGACATGGGGATGCATCCTAACACACCATAGGTATCACTATTTCACACATTTAATGAAATTAATTTCAAGACCACACAACCACATGAGCTTGGTAGATATGACTTTGTGTCTACCTCGTCCATAACTCCTGATGGAACTTGTCAAATGGGTGCAACCCCCATGAGTAAGGGAAAGGTCGGCACCAAAGTGTGCCAACTATTCACCCCCATCCCAACTAAAATTTATTTAAATATAACTATTGATTTATCATTTCCATTATAAATTATACTTAGCTTAATGCTATCACACTACAAAATTTTTAGCATTCTGCCATTCTCTCCCATGAAAATTGATTTTTCTATAAAATAGTTAAAATATTTGTGTTTTTAAGTAATTAACATTGGTGTGAATTTAAGAGGTCTTATAAAATGGTTCAAATAGTTTTTAATCCTAAGGAAATTATCAGTACCTTGACACATCATAGTTTTGGGTACTTACTATGATCATCTAGTGGAAAATTTAGAGGAAAAACTAACACTTTTATCACCATTATGACATGTTATGTACAACCACACAAACATTTCCTACCTATGGAATCACAAGATAATTTTCAATATCTCATTGAGGTAGCCTTTAAAATCACTAGGTAAAAATAATATGATGATTAGATACATTTGAAATATTAGGTTCAATAATTGGCTAGTTATGACAACTATCTTTTGAATCTAGTTGAAGGCCCAATAGTCTCTCAAGTGGATGCCACCCAAGTTATTGACATCATAAAGGAATCAATATAAACTATAAGTATGTATAAAAATTATGGAAATATTCTTGAATCCTAGGTTGAGTAATTATTTTTAGATGAATTGAAATATATTGAAGAAAAGACTAAATTATATGAAAATATTGAATTTGAACAAGTCAAATTCAATAAAAACATCAATGCCATGAAAAGGAATTGAACCTATTAGAAAGTATGAGAGGATATTCTTATGCCTATTTTTCATACCCCCTCAATTTGTTCTTTGAAACTAATACTCCTATCTACCATAAAGATGGCCTAGTCATAAAGTTTAAAACTGCGGTTAGAGACCTAAGTCAATTAGTAGTAAATTGAGTATGCATATTTTCAATTAATGATTTGGGTAATGATTTGTTTGTGAATTTGGATCCATATTAAAGTGGTTTCAAAAATAAAAAATGGATGAAATTAATAAAATTTGCATTTGTATTAATCACTTCTAAATGTTTGTGATCAGTCATTTATTTTTTAGTTGATTATTGACCGAATTACAGTGTTTGTTACAACATTTTCAATTTGAAATGGGTAATATTTTCTATGTTTTTATCAAAATTGGAGGAATTATATGATTTTAATAATAGAATTTAGTCATTTACATTGATCCTCAACTGTGAAACTTGTATGGACTTATCCTAATAAATTTCAGATCAATTTCATTTACATCTCAATTATAAGTTTGGAACATTGGCATTATGGTTATTTAATAATTTTGGTTTTATATTTAGACAAGTTCTTTCCTAAAACTATTAACTATCCTAAGGTGGCCCTATGTTTTTAAATACATACACTATTATAAGGTTTGTGAACCTAGTTCGAAGACCTTAAATAGTCTTTAGTGGCTTATTCATTTGAAAGGTTATATGAATTAATCTTATGATTTACTCAAGGCACAAAATTTTTTATATGATTTAAAAGGTTTATTTGAATTTGGCCTATGTTATAATATTGACGCATGAGTATTTTATGTGATTCAAATGTCAAATAGAAAGTTGATTGTTTTAAAGTGACATATTTGGTGGTCTTAGCTTGAAGCTAGGTGCCAAATTGGCATTTTGGTTTAAATGTAAAACCATGGTAGAGACTTCCAGATATCAACAAGATCAAAGAGTGGTTTAAGGCATTTAGTGAGATGTGAACATGCCTCAATTGATAGAAATTAGTAGTTGTTTTATCAAGCATATTTGTAATAGTTAAAATTGATGGCATTGCTAAGTAAGTTGGCAAATTGTTAAGTACCGACCTTGAATTGATGAGCCAATGACAAGAGTGTACATCGACATAGGTAGTTAAGAATTAGACTTGGAATATAAATGGTATTGTTTTTCCTTTGAGTTAGTCATTTTGAAATATTTTTTTTGGAAGTGGCATTCTATCAGATAGATTTTGGGTGGTTACAAATAAGAATTCATAAATAGATAAGGTTACATGAAGCTTACACAAGTATGCCATGAATGGAAATGAATAAATTTTAAAGGAGTATTTATAGTTTTCAATATAATTGGTGCATGGAATAAATATAATGTTTCAGCTCTATATCTTTTGATAAGTTTTGCATGGAGATAAATAATTTGTCTTATTCATAATTGGAATTTTGGAATAAGGAATGTAAAAGATCTTTGAGCTTTAGTTTACTTGGCAAATTATTTTTTAGTTCTCGCGTTGTTTTTCGGTGGTATGATATATTAAAGATGAAATAGGCTCTATTTTTTATATGAGTTTGTTCATTTTAAGTTAAACCTAGGAAATATAAAGGATGGTCAATTTTGATATCAATGATAAGTATACTCGATGGTTTTTGGTGAATGGATAATGGAGATTATTTTGTCATATGCACATCTTGGTTTTGGGTTTTTGATGGTTTTATTATCATGACATGTTGGGTATTTTAGTTTGATTTTGAGCATAACAGTTATTTTTTAAAGTTGTGTTAGGGTTTTACATAAAGAATGAATTTTGTGTGTATGCTTTCATGAATATATTAAAGGGTTCAAATAGTTTTTGGTATGTCATAAAGAGTTGTTTCAAAAATATTTCAATATATAAAGTTTTATTTGAACATGCAAAGATGATAGTTCAGTGGTGGTTTTTGTTTATATTTTGGTATTTCAAAACTATAGTTCATGCATGTAGGGGTTTGAAGGATAAATGCTTCATAGTCATTTATGAAAAATAGTGTGCTTGAACTTGTTTGAGATGAGTTTGGAAATTTAGTATGAGAATACAACATGTTGGTTCTATTTGTCTATCAGATAAATTTTGTAACAGTAGTGTTTGGATGCGTAATAATTATATATCCAATTTCTATTAAAACTCAGGGTTTTAGTACAAGGAAAATCTTTGTATGTTTATTTTTATGGAAACATAAGCCAATTAAAAGATTATTTTATATTATACTTTGAAGGATTTTTTTGAACAGTTTTGATATTTTGAATCATTTACATGAAATATTTATGATTTTATAGACACAAAAGATTATGTTTTGGGTTTTGTTCCAAGACATGGATATGAAATAACAATAAAAGAAGTGGTTGAAAGTTTTAAGTTTTAAAATGGATTTATTATGAAATTTTGAGTATGTTATTTTAAGATTTTGATAGAAAAGAATGAAATGGCATGCAATCTACAATTTTTTGGGTTTATTTCAAAATCATGAATATATAAAAACAATAAGTGATGTTTTATAGTTTTAGGAAAACTATGATATTGACTTAGAAAAGATATATTATTGTTCAAAGTTGATATTTAGATGAAAGGTTTATGTTGAATTTTTTCTGATGGCTTAGTTTCTTATCAGTTTTGGGAAAGATATGTGGACTACAGTTTGAAAAATACATGTTATGAATGGTATTTTTGTAAAGTATTTATTTTAATAGTGTGGAAATGGTTCAATTTGAGGAATATGTGTAGTTTTTAGTTTGATAATTATACATATTTTGAGATTATATTCACACAGTACAAACAGATTGCAAAACAATATGGCAAAATATCGTGAAAATAAAATTATGAGGATATCATTTTTTTTAGGTTTTTAGTTAGAATTTTATGATGATAGTTGACACAGTTGGAAAAATTTAATTTTTGTTTCAATCAATAGGCAGTTCAAAGATTATTTTTTGATAGTGAGAAATTATATAAGTGACCGAGAATTTGACATATAGAAATTTAGTTGTTATTTTGGTTTCATATTTGAGTTATTCATGTTGATATTAAGTTATTTAATATCAATTTGAATATATTTCAAATTAGATATAAGATGTCAGGTTGGGACTAACCTGGTTCAAGTCGAGATAATGATAGCAGAGATTGGGGAAAGAATAAGAATTCAGACAATGTCAATCAAGAAGCACCCAATAGATAATTTCCAAGAGGGGGTTTCACAGCTAGAAGATTTGTCCTTAGGTATGTTAGTATGGGAGCTAGATTGTCAATCTATTTTGATGCCACTGACCCTAAATTTTTGAATGTCTTGAATAATTTACTCTTCAATCCTGTAAACTATAGGGGTAATAAAGGATTTTATGATCATAGATTTGGATCCAGGTCTCAATCTCATTATAATTCTTCTCATCAATTGTAGAATAATCCAAACCAATTACCTATTCAATAACCTACCCTAGGGAGAATCTATCATGTTAATGAACCACATCATGTCAATGAGCCAACTTAGCTAGACAATGAAATAGTCCATGCTAAGAATTTTGTCAACCTAGATTTGCCTTCTTATTCTGATAAACTCATGTCATCTTAGAGAGATCCTATTTCAAGATGTAGAAAGATAAATTTGAAATAGCCATTTATGGGGTGCATAAAGATAAGTTAAGAAAAACCAATTCATGTTATTCATCTAACCTCTTCCAAAAAGTATCCAATCAATGAGGATAAATCAAACACTCCGATAGAGATTAGAGTTGTGAAATGGATTAAGTTAGAGATTGATGATGTTACAAATGATTAGAAACTAATATGGTCTAATTTTTTGTTATTGAAATGGAATATAATGAGTATGTGAATGAGTAGAGAAAACTAGTAATAAAGGTTCTATATGATTTTAATGACTTTTAGTTATCAAAAAGATAAACTTTTCATTACAAGTTAAACTTTTAAGTTGATATTGTTGAGTTGTGGAGCTAAAAGCTTCACCAATGAGCAAATGCAGAGGTTACTAGTTTTACACAGTAATCGACGTCGATCATAACCTACCGACATTAGTCAGGGATCAACCAGAATCTATCGACATCGGTTATGCGTCGACTGACATCAGTCATCTCTAGACAGACAGAGACTAGCATCAGTCATCTGTGCATTTCTAGAATTCTAATTTTAGATAACAATTAGTTTGCATGTAAAGACTAAAATTAGTCTTGAGTCTGTTTTTCTATTTTTGGCAGGACAGATTTGAACCTTTGATTAAGAGGTGCATCTAACGGTGGAGATTGCATGGCTCATGAATCCTAGAAATATATAATAGGGTTAGATTCTCATAGCATGTACACAATAAGATATAACAATAATTGGGTTGACTGTGATTGTAATTGATTGAGAGAGAGAGAGAACTCTTGAGAGAGAATTACTGTACGCCTAAGAGGTGTGGGAAGAAGAGGTTTCTTCATTGTATTTCCTTCTAGAAGAGTTTAATATAGATTGTATTGTTTCTCATATCTCTTGTTCTTTGTTGTTTCTGATTTCTAGTTACTTATTACTTTTGGTTTAATTTTGTGTTTAGTTGCTTATACAAAAGTAATCAATTGTGATCTAAGATCCTAACAACTGGTATCAGAGTGTGTTAGTGTTTGTTGATTATAGAATTCACTCGTAGGGGTTTCTGATTGAGTGGGAGTAAAACAATGGTAGAAGAAAGTAAACTAAGATCGGAGAAATGCAATGGCAAGAATTATCAATTATGGAGGATGTAGATTGAAGATTATCTATATCAGAAAGATCTATACTTACCATTGGGTGGGGTTTCAAGAAAGCCCATAGATATGCAAGATGAAGAATTGAATGTTCTTGATAGAAAGGATCTTGGATCTATAAGGTTGAGCCTGGCATCTTCTATGATTTCCAACTTATCACAAGTAAAGACAATGATAGAGTTAATGGATACTTTTGCAAATTTATATGAAAAGCCCTCAGCTTCGAATAAAGTATATCTTATGAAGTAATTATTTCATTTGCAAATGCAGGAAGGTGGATCAGTATCTGGTCATCTTAATGATTTCATGCAATAGTAAATCAGTTAAATTCAGTCAAAATAGTTTTTGATGATGAAATTAAGGCTCTCTTAATCCTATGCTCTTTACCTAAAAGTTGGCATAGTTTAGTAATGGCAGTTAGTAATACTTCATTTGCTTCAAATATCTTGAAAGTTGATGATGTTGTTAGTGTAATCTTCAATGAAGAAATTTACAAGAAAAGCACAAGGGAAACATCAGATAATGCTTTAAGTATTGAAAGTAGGGGAAGGCAAAGAGAGAAGGGCAAGCAAGGGAGATCAAGGTCAAAGATGAGAAGGCGATCCAAATCCAGAAATGGAGGAATAATCTACTGGAATTGTGGAAAGAAAGGGCATGCAAAGAAAGATTGTTGGTTGAAGGATAAAAAATAAAATTAGCAAGAAGGTAATAAAGAAGCAAAAGTTGCAGGTATTGTTGCATAGGATGCTCTTATATTTTTTTTGGATAATAAAATAGAATCTTGGGTTTTAGATTCTGGTGCCTCTTTTCATCCAACCCCAAATAGAAAATTTTTCAATGATTATGCCCATGGAGACTTTGGAAAAGTTTATTTAGGGGATGATGAGCCTTGTCAAATTGTTGGCAAAGGAAAAGTGTAGCTAAAATTATAGAATGGCAATACATGGGTGTTGAAGGATGTCATGCATGTACCCATCCTGAAGAGGAATCTGATTTCTGTAGGAAAGTTGGGTGATGAGGGTTGCACAATAACTCTCACAGTTGAATCTTGGAAAGTTTCCAAGGGTGCACTTGTATTAGCAAGAGGTAAGAGAGTAGGTACACTTTATCTATCTACTTGTATTACTGATTATTTTCCTTCTATTTTATCTACTTCAGATGTAGATGCAAAGTTGTGGCACTGTAGGCTTGGCCACATGAGTGAATAGGGAATGAATGTTCTTAAGTCAAAAGGTAAGCTTTTAGATTTGAAAAGCATAGATCTGGATTTCTGTGAGCATTGTATTTTTAGAAAATAGAAGAAAGTGAGGTTTCTCAAAATTGGGTCAACAAAGAAGAAGCAAAAGTTGGAGCTTGTTCACATAGATGTGTGGGGACCAGCTCAGGTAGCTTTTATTGGAGGATCACAGTATTATGTTTCTTTCATTGATGATGCTACAAGAAAGGTATGGGTTTATTGCATAAAGAGGAAATCTAATGTTTTTGACACATTTAAGAAATGGAAAGCTTTTGTTGAGAATGAAACAGGTTTGAGATTGAATTGCCTTAGATCTAACAATGGTGGTGAGTACTACAACAATAAATTCAATAGTTACTATTCTATGAATGGAATATGTAGGGAAAGGACAGTTCCAAGGACACCTCAACAAAATGGAGTTGCTAAAAGGATGAATAGAATAATAATGGAGTGTGCACAAAGTATGAGGTTGCATGCTAGTTTGCCCTTATAGTTTTGGGTAGAAGCTGTAGATACTGTGGTTTACCTAATTAACAAAGGACCTTCTACTACACTGAATGGTGGAATTCCAAAAGAGGCTAGATAGGTAAAAAGGTAGATCTTTCATTTCTCAAAGTTTTTGGTTCTAAAGCTTTTGTGCATGTTGATAAAGAAAATAAAAAGAAGCTAGATGCTAAATCTATGCGGTGCACTTTCATTGGTTATGGTTTTGGAGATTTCAGATTCTAGTTGTGGAATTTAAAAACTAACACAATTATTAGAAGTTGAGATGTAGTTTTTAATGAGAAGGTGATTTACAGTGATCAATTCAAGAGGTTGAATAATTCTGAGTAGGGCAATCATGATTTGGATGAGGTTATGATCCAAAATGAGCTCATGGGTAAAAATCATCACTCACAAGAAAACACAAAAATTGACGTCGATCAGGTAGGAACCGACGTCGATCAAGCAGAGACTGATGTCAGTTAGGAAACTAACATTGATGGTTAGGTGGAATTGACATCGATTAGGTTTAGACTGACATTGACCAGAGATGACCGAGATCAGTCACTGATAGAATGAAATTTGGGTGGACAGCAAGCTATGAATGAGTCTCAAACACCCATAAGGAGGTCTGAAAGGGTAAGTAAACCTCTAATTCGTTATTCCCCTTCTTTATACTACTTATTGCTCACTGATGGTGGAGAACTAGAAAGTTTTGATGAGGTAATGTAGGTAGAATCTAGGAAATAGTGGGAGCATGGCATGAATGAGGAAATTGATTCCTTGGAAGAGAACCAAACGTGGGATTTGGTAGAGTTGCCAGCTAGAAAGAAAGCACTAAAAAATAGATGGGTTTAAAGGTTAAAGGAAGGAAAGAATGGACAAATAAGACATAAGGCCAAGTTAGTATTAAAGGGATTTGCACAAAAACCAGGTATTGACTTTGGTGAAATTTTTTCTCTTATAGTAAAGATGACTTCTATTCGGACTGTATTGTCTTTAGTTGTTATTGAAGATTTACACCTTGAGCAGCTTGATGTTAAGACAACATTTCTTCATGGAGATTTGGATGAAGAGATATATATGGATCAGCTAGAAGGTTTTGAGGTCAAAGGTAAGGAGAAACTTGTGTGCAGGATGAAGAAAAGCTTATATGGTCTTAAGCAAGCTCCAAAATAATGGTATTTGAGGTTTGACAGGTTTATGACAGAGCATGGCTTTAGTAAATGTGAATCTGACCATTGTGTTTATTTTAACAGATTGAATAATGGTAGTTATATTATCTTGTTACTATATGTAGATGATATGCTTATTACAGGTTCACACGTAGGATATTACTGAGCTTAAGGTAAAATTAGCTCACACATTTGCCATGAAGGATTTAGGAGCAGCAAAGAAAATCCTTGGCATGAGTATTAAGAGAGACAGGAAAAATCATAGTTAAGTTTTGTCTCAAGAGGATTATGTGAATAAGGTGTTAGAGAGGTTCATTATGCAGGATGTAAAACCAGTAAGCACACCTATGGCTAGACACTTCAAGTTGAGCAAAGAATAGTATCCTAAATCACATGATGAGGTTGAGTACATGAGTAGAGTTCCATATGCTTCAGTAGTTGGGAGCTTGATGTATGCAATGGTATGTACTAGACCTGATATTGCCCAAGCAGTGGGAGTTGGCAGCAAGTTTAGGGCCAATCCAAGAAAGGAACACTGGAAAGTAGTTCAGTGGATTCTCAGATATCTGAGAGGGACTAGTAGTAGGCATTTATGCTATGGAGGGTCAAACACTTCTCTACACGAGTATGTAGATTCGGATATGGCAGGTGACTTGGATGGCAGGTCAAGCACCATAGGATATGTGTTCACTATTGGTGGAATGACGGTTAGCTAGATTTCAAAGTTGTATAAGGTTGTTTCCCTCTCTACTACAGAGGCAGAATACATTGCAGTCACAGAGGCTAGCAAGGAAATGATATGGATGACTCGGTTCATGGAAGAGTTGGGAAAGGAGCAAGAGAGTTGCAGATTGTATAGTGATAGTCAAAGTGTAATTCATTTGGCAAATAATTCAGCATTTCATTCAAGAACCAAACATATATAGCTTAGGTACCACTTCATTAGACAGGTATTGGAGGATGGACAGTTGAAGTTGGAAAGATCCATATGGATAAGAACCCTGCAAATATGTTAACAAAGCTGGTAACAAAGGAGAAGTTGAATCTTCATTCAACTTTTGTTGGTCTTCAAGATTGAACTTGAAGATGGAGAAACAAGCTAGAGGATGTTATTGTATAGGTATAGGTGCAGCTATTTATCTCCAATTGGGAGATTGTTGAGTTGTGGAGCTAAAAGATTCACCAATGAGCAAATGCAGAGGTTATTGGTTTTACACAGTAATCGACATCGTCATAACCTACCGACATCAGTCAGGGGTCAACCAGAATCTACCGACATTGGTTATGCATCGGCTGACATCAGTCATCTCTAGACAGACAGAGACTGGCATCGGTCATCTGTGTGTTTACAAAATTCTAATTTTGGAGAACAGTTAGTTTGCATGTAAAGACTAAAATTAGTCTTGAGTCTGCTTTTCTATTTTTTGTAGGACAGATTTAAACCTTTGATTAAGAGGTGCATCTAACGGTGGAGATTGCATGGCTCATGAATCTTAGTACTATATAATAGGGTTAAATCCTCATAGCATGTACACAATAAGATACAACAACAATTGGGTTGATTGTGATTGTAATTGATTGAGAGAGAGAGAGAGAGAGAGAACTCTTGAGGGAGAATTACTGTATGCCCAAGAGGTGTGGGAAGAAGAGGTTTCTTCATTGTATTTCCTTCTAGAAGAGTTTAATACAGATTGTATTATTTCTCATATCTCCTATTCTTTGCTATTTCTGGTTTCTAGTTACTTATTACTTCCGATTTAATTTCGTGTTTAGTTGCTTATACAAAAGTAATCAATTGTGATCTAAGATCCTAACAGATATAACTTAAGTAATTATAGACTTTGATAGTTTGATTATCATATTTTGTTACTTTGGTTATGATATTTTGAAGGTACAATAGACTTTTAATATATATATATATATATATATATATATATATATATATAAAGTCTATTGTACCTTCAAAATATCATAACCAAAGTAACAAACTATGATAATCAAACTATCAAAATCTATATATATATATATATATATATATATATATATATATATATATATGCCTAAGTAATTTTGATTATATGCATTATGAGATTAATATGGATAATAAATTATTATACTTGAATTTATCTAATTATTTATTGTAGTATCTATTTATTATTATTAACTAATTTAAAATTCCCCACCCATTAGGAAGTACCTGATATATTTTAAAATTTTAATCTCTTAAGACTTTTTATCTCTTAAATAACCTTAATTAATAACTGTCTATATTAATTAATTTGTAAAAGTCAATTAGTAAAGTTAACAAGTAACTAACTAAAGGTTAGTTGTAACTTCTCTCAACCAAGTTTGAAAGTATTAAAAGATATCAAGGATTCATTTTAAGAGGAGGAACAACATAGTTTTTGAAGACTTATACATTGTGAAGTCAATCATTTATCTCTTTCTTCTATGCAACTTCTCTCAGATAACATGACTTTTATAGATAGACCAATGATACTTTATCTGGCAGTTTCGTATCTTTCTTAGGTAACACAAGTATATCTAGTTTTATATTTTCATTTATAATAGATTATCTAAAGTCTATCGAGTTTAACATCTTTTAATGATTTTTCTTGTGATTCTATGTGCAAAATTTGAGTATTCAACCTGAATAATGATGAAAACTTTACTGTTTGTCATATTTAATTGATTTAATTAATTGTAAAAGTTATCCTTTTAAGATATTTTGAAAATAAGATGGTGGTTTCTCAAATAAAATTAATTTATTTTACTAAGATGACTCTCTTCATTGAGACTCACATGTTTTGCCTATATTGTACTTTATTTTTATTTTGACTTTAACTTAGTTTAATCTAATTTTAGTTCAATTTCTAATTATTCTAACTTCTTTTCTATTTTATTTAGTTTTAATATATTTTACTTTAAATTTAGTTGTAACTTGCTATTGATTTATATTTTGATTATAAGTTAAGTTTATTAGATTAATTTTATTTATTTTCTAGTTTAGAGTTAGATTAGTTTAGTTGGTTAGACTAATTTAGTTTCTCGATTAGTTTTTTTTTGTTCTAATTTAGATTTAATGCTTTACTTTTTCTTTAGTTTATCATCATCTAGTTTGTTGGTTGTTATTTGTTTGTGTCCCTTTTGTGTTGAGTTCTGATTGGTTGCTTACATTATTGAAGATTTGTTCATCTTTGATTTTTCTTAATTCTATATTAATTTGATACTTATGGTTTATTATCTTTGTGATATCTATAATTTATTATAGTAGAAGCAAGATATTATATTGAAGAATATTATTATTCAATCAGGTTTCTTTATTTTAAGAGATTATCTTGTTTATAGGCTTTCTCTATCAAATATGATAGATTACACATTAATATCTAAATTGATTCATTATTTGATAAGTGTATTTTTGAAATTATAATGAAATATGTTATATTAAATAGCTTATTTATTATTTCCCAAAATATTAAAAAAACCTCCCACATCTTTAGGATCATAATTGAACCTTTAAGAACCTTGCTATTAGACTAATACGATTCTAACTTAACCTTCACAATAGGCAAAAGGGTTGATTAATTGATGAAACAATTTTCACTGTCAACAAATTTGGTGACTCCATTGGGGATAAATTTAAAAATGTTATTTGTTTGAAGCTATATTTTTTTTTCTTGCTCATGGTACTTAGAGAACAACCTCCTATTATCTAACCTAGAACTGATATTTTTGATGATCAAGTTGATTTTACTTTTAATTTAATGTGTTATGCATGGTATAATCATCCTCATTATCTTTAACAGGCTATCCAAGTCATAAATGAAGAAGAATAAATTTTAGAATTTGAGATAGATTGGTATACTAATCTTACTTGTGAGACTTAACAAGACTTTTTAAATATAAATAGATGAATTCAAGAAGTTAGAACTAGAGTTTTAGTTGTTAATCTTAGACCTAGAACTCATTTTTTATGATTCTTTTCCTTTTGATGATCTGGTTATGTCCTCTGAACCTATTGGTAGAAATATTCAATCAAATCAAGTTGATTAGGTTCAAGATAATTAATCAATTTAGGTAGAAGTAACCGATGAAACTTTTGATGGGAGACTAGTTAGAAGAGAGAACACAAGACATGACTTAATGTCTACAAAATAATAGAGATCAAGATGATCTCATGGATGATGGAGTTGATTTTGAATCTGAAGAAAAAAAATAGCATTAACTCCATGTATTTATGAAAATCTACTTAACATTAGAAATAGGCCAGGTAAGTTACCTTCACTAAAAATATTAAGTATACCAAAATTTACTAGAGTTTCTAGGGAATCTTGGGAAGATCATTTAGATGATTTTAAATTAGTTTATGCTACTCTTGGTATAAAAAGTGAAAAATAGTTGTTTAAGAATTTTTTTCCAAATACTTGAAGAGAAAGCTTATCAAGATTTTATTAGTTTATCTGTTAAAGCAATAAGTGCTTGGAAAGATATTGAAGATTAGCTTCAGTTAGCTTTTGGAAAAGCTAAAGAAGATCTAGACTTAGTCAATGATATTGTAAATTTTTCTCTCGATCTAGGTGAGATCAGTTACCATTTCATTACCATATTTACTAAGTTGTGTCAAAATATTCCTTGTGATCCTAGACCTATAAAATTATCTAGGCTTTACTTTTATAGTGATTTACCTTTAAAATATAAAATGGCCTTAGAAGATAGAGACATTATAGATTACACTAAAAATGTAACATTTTACATTAAATATGAAAAGAATCTTGAATGTATTGGGTTTAAAGATAAGTCTTCTACAAGTCTAAATTTAGATAATATAATTTTTTTAAAAGCCATTCAAAGTCTAAGAAATGAACTGGTCACTGTTAAAAGACAATTGAATGATAAACCTTCTTCATCTAATATAAGTATTATTGAAAGTAAAAATTAAAAAAAAATATCATTATTTTAATGTGTGTTAATTGGATCATGATCCAATTTCATGTATTGTTTTTTAGAAGTTTAAATGGTTTATTCAAGGGAAGGATAGTATATATGTTGATCTAACAGAAAACATAAACATGTGTGTTCTTGATGATCCATCAAAAAATGAAGGTACTTATGTTGTCAATAATAAAAATAATATTATAACTCTTCTCAAAATAATAAAACAACAAATAATGATTCTTCTTCTAATGATAAAGGTAAAATAGTTCAAAATAACTCTTCAAATAATTTATCTGATAATTCTTCTCAAAATATTCATTTATCAACTGGTTATAATAATAGCCAATATCAACATTATAATCCTAAGAATTTTTGACAAAATTATGATAAAATGTATAATATAATTGATTATTTATCTATAATTAAAATTGGATTCTCACTATTACAAGCAGCTAGCTTTCCAAGACAATTTGATAAAATTAATAAAGTTGTTAAGAATCTTGAAAATGATGTAGGCTTATAAGAGGAAGATAGTAATGAACAAAAATCTATTTTTTCTCAAAATTATGATCCTCCTACTAATTATATACCTCTTTTTTATGTTTTAGTCAAAATTGCTAATAAGTTAATCCATAATTGTATCTTAGATACAGGTGCTTCAAAGAATATAATGCCCAAATTTATCGCAGATCAATTAGACATTTTTTTATGAAACTGATAATAAAAAGCTTACTAGATTTGATTCTAGACAAACTAAAAGTTGTAGTAAGTTTCAAGACATAGTCATTAATATTACTCAAAATGAAATAATTAGATGTATGACTAATGTCCAAATTTTAAACATTCCTATTAATTACACTATGTTATTATGAAGAGATTAGTCAAAACCAACTGGTGATTTTGTTAGAAAATATATTACATGACTTCCCATTAGTAATGATATTGACTTTGTTAAAATATAAAATTGGTCTAGTAGACTTATAGAATCATTCACTTCTTCCACTATTGCTTATGTTGAGACAATAATTAGAACTTATGAAATGTTAAATTTAGATGAACTAAAAAATCAACATGAAGAATTCTTTGAGAAAAAAAATTTATGGTCACTATATTTTGATGGATCCTATTCTCAACAAGAAAATGGTGCTAAAATTTGTTTAATCTCTCTTATTTGTAAGTAATTACATTATGCTTACAAATTATCTTTTGAAAACATTAATATTATAATAAAATTTGAAGCATTATGTTTAGGTTTGGAAAAATCTACTAAACTTAATATTAAACATTTATATGTCTTTGGGGATTCTGAATTAGTTGTTAGGAAAGTTTGAAAGATTTATAAAACTAATCAAACTCATCTACATCATTACACTCAAAATATGTGGTCTTTAATTGAACATATTGAGGCTTTTAATATCTCTCACATCCTTAGAGAATATGATATTAGAGATGATAAGCTTGTTATTTTTTCATCTAACTCAACTCTAAGTGAGAGTGAACCAATCACAAACTTCTCATATTCTAAAAAATTTTGACCTAAAATTCCTGATTTGAATGATAGTTGGCATGTTTTTAGTTGTGATGAATATATAGATTATTTTATTAAATGTAATTAGTTTAATCATGATGATTACATATTAAATTGTGGTGATTATCTATAATTAAGTAATAATAAATTTTTTGCTATTTTATTAAGTTTGGAATCTATGTTTACACCTAATGATCATCCCAAAATTTCTAGAATGGTAGAGCCTTCTAAGAGAATTATAGGTGAAACCATTCCTATAAACTTAGGTACATAAGAAGATCCTAAATATGTATATTTAATAATTCAAGTTACTGAGAGTGAGAAGGTAAAATGCATTAAATTATTTAATGAATTTATTGATGTATTTGTTTGATCATACAAAGATCTTAAAGGTTATTATTGGTATTCTAGATTTGCACCCTAGCTGAGCAGAAGATTGTTCATGTATTTTACTCAAATCTAGTTCAACATGGGACTAATCCTAGGTTATGGGTATCCTAATAATGGATCAAACCTTTGGAGAAGGTTAGCTTCCTTATGAATTTATCACCTAAACTAAACATAAATGAGCACTTGCTTAGAAAAGGGAGAGAGACTTGATAAAACCTATAAATTATGTAAAAAAGATGATGTACCAATGATCTAATCAATTAAAATCACATAATACACACTATGAAACACTTTAAAGCCAAATAATATCAATCTCACATAAATATTTTAGAATAAGGCATTAATCAGTCATCAAATTAGCAAGAGAGGGAAAATATCCACTTTCAAGCTTAGATAATAAAATATAAATTGCACTTATAATGACCTATAAGAAATACTAAGCACTTAATAAAGGTGAAAAAAACTTAGACATAATCAAGGAACATACATTCACTTAACCACAATACATGAATTCATAGAACACACTTCAATCTAGCTTAGAAAATGATGGAATTTAGTCTTTATTGCATCAAAAAGATGTTATAGTACAAATTTTGGTAGAGTCTGGTCATACCAAAAAGAGGGATCCATTTTAAAGCTTGGAATCCTATATTTATAGAAAATATAAGGAGAGAGAGAGAGAGAGAGAGAGAGAGAGAGAGAGAGAGAGAGAGAGAGAGAGAGAGAGAGAGAGAGAGAGAGAGAGAGAGAGAGAGAACTGAGGTGATAGAAAACATTGAACGAGGCCCAACTGTTCTTGATGGATTAGCATTCTTGAGGATGATGGCTCATGACTTATCAACAAGGAAAAAATTATGCAAAAGAATTAAATGACCATTACCCTTATCCAATTATCTAGTGCCTTTCTTAGAACCATGTCATTATCTACTTGATTTACTGACAAGGATCATGTCTTAGAATTGATCAAATTATGCCACATCTGCATTAGGTGGCCATCTATACTTGTTTATAAAAATGTGACTCTAATGATAAGTGAGGCACTTCTCTATGATCACATTTATGTTTTTACTAGTTCCAACTCAAACGTGGGTCTATTTTATATAAAAATAACCAATCTTAAACCATTGGTTTTTACATAGTCACAACATTCATGAAAACCTGCAAACTACTTGACCTTGCTTCATAATCACTAGTCCATTTTATATTTCTAAATCTAGTCTAATATCAAACACTTGTCCTTCATCCAAAACCCTATGAGAGTCGATAGGCTACTATGTACAAGGATTCTTCATTTAAAAATAATAAACATGTTATGGAATGACTCTATAATAGGGTCGATAAGTTGAAATTTATTGATTAGAGGTCCTATTGACTCTTCAATGGTGATAGAGCCTTGTCTTTTACCATATTACCTATATGATATTGTCTATTACTGAGTGAGCTATAATGGTGATATGGATGCTTAAGATTTTGTTCACCTAGGTCAAAGAACTGGTTCATCGAACTTGAATAGAAACTCTTTAGATTTGCTTGATGTTCATTGGTCATCAATTTCTAACTTGGTCCATTCATATTATACCCAACTATATTTATTCTTATTAGTCTTCTAGATTATGCTAACTTATTGACTCTACTTGCACCATTAGATTTGGATGTATGATTGCATGTGAGTTATTGATTTTTTTCTAGGACCCACTAACTTTTGACACTTGTCTTCTTTATATTCATCATCAAGATCCTCTGACACTTTTTGAGTTATCTCACTCCATCAATTTTAATGTATAATTAAATGTACTCCATTGATCTTCTGGAGACCCACTAATACTGTTAAGTTGCCTCACTCCATTGGATCAAGGTGTACAACTGAACTTGAGCCATTGATCTTGGACCTATTTAAAACCCCAATTGTTAATTTACTATTCTTAAATTTGACATTCATGTGAATGTCATTTGATGTCTCTATGGCCATATTTGACATTCCATAGACCATTAAATTTAAGTTCATATGGATTTTTTGCAACGGCTTAAATTTGACTCTCATATGAGTGCCTCCCATATTTTGATTAATTTTGAATATTTATATCTTGAAGCACAATAATCATGGAGGGGCCAAATTTGCTAGAGATGTTCTTGATGTCAAAAGGATTCTACCTACTTGATTTATTAATCACATAAGCTTTCTAAAAGGAAATAAAAATGCTAAAAAAAAATTGGTCTATGTGTTTTTGCATGACATATATGCAAATATATTATATTTGATCATTTGAATCTCAATGGCTATTCATCAAGATATAAATTTGACACTTGCATGACTATCTTGCTTTGCCTGACCAACTTTGAAACTCTATAACTTAAGATGGGAAGCTCATGCAGACTTGAAACTTGAAGGATATGTTCTTGGCATGTAAAACTACAATTATGCTTGATCTACTAGTCATACAAGCTTTTTGAGTGGAGATAAAAAATTACGTAAGTTGACTAGTCCATTCACTCTTATGTGACATCCACATATCTATCATGGTTGAAGACGGCTAAGTATAGAAATTTAGCAAATTCTATCTGAAGAGCCAACTTTAAACATGCATAATTTTTATCATGCTTAGATGCATGGCTTAAAACTTAGCACATTGAAACTAGGTACTAAGCTAAACAAATCTATGTGATCATTTCCTCTTAAGACTGCCACATGTGTGAGATTAACATTATCAAACTATCCTCTTAGTTTAATTTGAACTTCTTTGCAAATTGGTTAATTATGGAAACTTAGTGAATTTTGTTTGAGAAGCCAACTTTGAGTATTCATATCTTCTATTGTGCTTAGTTAGATGACCTAAAAAATGATTCATATGTTCTTGGGACTAATTTGAACAAACCTATATGACCAATTATTTTTAACTCATCCACACATGACAATGATGGTGTCAACAAACTACTTACTCAAAATTTCTGCCACTGGACCCAAAATGTCTAGATAAACACAAAGAAAAACTAGATGAATGCTATGCATTCCCACACTCATTCCAAGCACTCTTGACATCCCATAGGGATCTTTACAACACTTTGGAATTGTCCCTTAGAAATTGACAACTTACACTTTAAGTGAATTTAAAGTGTTTCAAAAGCTTCATTGGTAAAATGTTCTTGAACCACTCATTCCATTTATAAATTTTGTTCATCTACTCATCCATTATCAACTTAATCTATTTGGGTAAAAGCTTGGTATGTAGGCAAAAAATGGCCAATAGTTATGATACTAATATTATTAAACATGATATACATATAAAATATGGTATTAAACCTATAAGATAGAAAATTAGCCCTTTGTTAAAAGACACCATTAACAAAGAGCTAGATAAAATCATTGATGTTGGTGTCATTTTTCTTGTAAAATATTTTAAATGGGCAGCGAATTTAGTGTCAAATAGAAATAAAATTGGTGATATTAGATTTTATGTTGATTTTAGGGACTTGAACAAAACTAACATTAAAGATAATTTTCCTCTACCAAGTATAGATCAGATTTTACAAGTTACAAGATTATAAATGATGTCATTATTAGATAAATTTTTTGGTTATAATCATATTTTTATAAATCCTAAAAATAGACATAAAACTACTTTTACTACTCGTAGAGGGAATTTTACTTATAAAAAAATACCATTTGGATTAATGAATATAGGAGCTACTTTTTAAAGAGTTATGCATGTTACTTTTGATGATTTGATTGACATTATTATTTAGGTCTATCTTGATGATCTAACCATTCATTCGAAAAGACAAAAATAACATTTAGATCATCTTCATGGAGTTTTCACAAGATGTATAAAGTTTGATATTTTTTTTAATTTAAAGAAATCAATTTTTGGTGTTACCGAAGGTAAGTTATTAGGACATATCATTTTTAGAGATGGAATTTCTATAAATCTTAAACATATTAAAGCCATTAAATAATTAACTCCTCCTAAAGATCAATCTAGTTTACTGTATTTCTTTGATAAAATTAACTTTGTTAAGAAATTCATATCATATTTTTCTAATAAGTCTAATCCTTTGCAGTTATTGCGTAAGAAAGATAAAATTTATACTTAAGATGAAGATGCTGATTTAGCATTCAATAACATTAAAAATCTCATTACAAGTAATCCAATTTTTTCTACATTAGACTTAAAGAAAGCATTCACTCTTTATGTGAATGCTATTAAAAAAGAAATTGGAACTGTTATCACTTGAGAATTTGAAAATAATGATGAAATACCAACTGGTTATATGAGTCAAGTTTTAAAAGATGCTGAAACTAAGTATCCTCTTATTGAGAAATTTGTTTTCTCATTAGTTTCCTCTTTAAATAAATTTTGTTATTTATTGATGGGAAACAAAGTTTTGATGAGATCTAATGTACTTATTTTATCCTGTCTTTTGAAACAACCAACCATTTAATGAAAGCTTACTAAGTGGATATTATGAATTCAAGAGTTTGATATTGAATTTGAAACTTCAAAAATAATTAAAGGTAATGACTTGGTAAAACATTTAGTTGAAAATACTTCTTCAAATATTAATATTTTGGTCTATCCAGTTGATGATAATTTGAATGCAAAGCCTCATTTAAAGACCAAAAAAATATCTAATTTTTTTAAGAACTTCAAAATTAGTCTTGAAATGAATGAATGGAATCATTTGTTGGCTGAAGATGATTGGTATCATGATTTAGTCTTTTATTTTCAATAGTGTCTTAATAATTTTGATATGAAGCAAAAACATTTCTTATGGTTAAGAACTTTAAATTTTTATTTATTAGAATTTTTTTTATTTTTTTGAAATAGAGATGGAGTTTTATTAAGATGTCTTACATATGACCAAACTCAAATAGTTCTTATAGGTTATCATGAAGGAAATTGTGGTGGACATTATGTTGCAAAAACCATTGCTTATAAGATATTATGAGTAGGTTATTATTTTTCTACTCTATTTCAAGATGCTTATAAGTTAGTTCATTCTTGTATGCCATGTCAATTATTTATTGGTAGGGATAAGTTACATGTAATGCCTTTGAATCATGTTATACCTGAAAAACCATATACAAAATAGGGCATTGACTTTATTTCAGATATGCATCTTCCTTAATTAGTTGGTCATAGGTATATATTAGTAGTAATAGATTATTTCACTAAATGGTTTGAGGCCAAATAACTTAAAAGTTCAGTAATAGGTGAAATAATCTCATTTTTAGAAGATCAAATTTTCCTTAGATTTGAAGTTCCTTACTAAATCATTTTTGATAATGGACCTCAATTTATTTCAAATGAATTTCTAAATTTTTTTGAAAAATACTCCATTATATCTAGTCATTAATCTAAATATTACCCTTAGGGTAATGGTCAAGATGAGTTAGTGAATAAAAATCTGATTTCAATCATGAAGAAATTAGTTTGTGAAAATAAAAAGAATTGGTATTTTAAATTTTTTGAATCTTTATGGGCCAATGAAACTATTGTCAAGATAACAACTACTTATTCACCTTTCATTTTAGATTATAGATTTGAGGCCACCTTACCAATATAACTTTATATTTCTTTAGTTAAAACTATTTTATAATATGTTACTAAAGATAGAAATTTTATTGAATAAATATTACATGATCTAATAGCTCTTGATGAATCAAAATCAACAACATTATAGAAATTAGAAAGGGATAAATAAATATTGAAAAAGTTTTTTGATAATAAAGCTTATAATAAAAAGTTTACAGTTGGTGATCTAGTTTTATACTGGGACAAAGCTCATGAAGATCTAGGTAAACATCATAAATTTGATTCATTCTGGTTTGTTCCTTATCAAGTTGAAATTGTACTTGGAAATAATGATATTCATTTGAAACATCTTTACGGGAATTGGCTACATTAATCAGTTAATGACCATCATTTGAAATTATTTCATGATTAGTTTCCTTTCAAATTTGTTTGTTTCTTTTTGTTTTATTTATTTTTTTAGTTTATTTCTTATTTTGTTTGATTGTTTCCTTCTTGTTGTTTGACTTTTTATTTGAAAGATCAACAAGTGTTTCAAGTGGATGAATTTTTCATATTATGGAGGAAGAATGAAAAGATGTTGTAATTTGATTGTAAGTATATATTATTTTCATATTTTATTTTTTATAAACTCAATTTTCTTTATACATGAATAATATATGTTGAGTTATAACTAGTTGTCAAAGTTATACTTTATTTTCAGATATTGTATTGGAGGCATTTATATTTGTTTATGCATCCAGTCTGAACTTCCCTATATATCATTCCCTTTATTAGTGACATGCTAGCTGAACATCTCATCCATTATTAAAATTTATTATAAAGACATTCATGCATAGTTGATTGAGAAATGATTTACTTGGATCACACTCTCAAGATTACATTTTTTTATAATAGGCAATATGATGTCTACTCAATTTCATTATTCAAAATTTACTATCAAGGTCACTTGTGTTATGACTATTTATCATACTCCATCAAATTTTTTTTAAAACTAATACTCATATCTACCATAGAGATGACCTAGTCTTAAAGTTTAAAATTGTGGTTGGAGACCTAAGTCAATTAATAGTAAATTAAGTATGCATATTTTTAATTAATGATTTGGGTAATGATTTGTTTGTGAATTTAAATCTATATTAAATTAGTTTCAATAAACATAAATGGATGAATAAATAAAATTTATAGATGTATTTATCACTTTTGAATATTTGTGATCAGTCAATTATTTTTTAGTTGATTATTTGTCAGATTACAATTTTTGTTACAACATTTTTAGTTTGAAATGGGTAATACTTTCTATGTTTTTATCAAAATTGGAGGCATTATATGATTGTCATGATAGCATTCAATCATCTACATTGATCTTCAACTATTAACCTTGTATGGATTTATCATAATAAATTTTAGATCAATTTCATTTGCAACTCAATTATAAGTTTGGAACATTGGCATTATGGTTACATAATAAGTTTGGTTTTATATCTAGACAAGTTCTTTCCTAAATCTATTAACTATCCTAAGGTGGCCCTAAGTTTTTAAATCTGTACACTATTCTAAGGTTTGTGAACCAAGTTATAAGACCCTAAATAGTCATTAGGGGCTTATGCATTTCAAAGGTTATATGAATTAATCTTATGATTTACTTGAGGCACAAAGATTTTTGTATGATTTCAAAGGTTAATTTGAATTGGGCCTATGTTATAATATTGAGACATGAGGGTTTTATATGGTTCAAATGTCAAATGAAAATTTGATGATTTAAAGTGACATATATGGCAGTCTTAGCTGGAAGCTAGATACCAAGTTGGCATTTTGGTTTAAATGTAAAATCATGGTAGAGAATTATAAATCTCGATGAGATCAAATGATGGTTTAAGGAATTTAATGAGATGTGTACATGCTTCAGTTGATAGAAAGTAGTTATGGTTTACTCAAGCATATTAGTAATGGTTAACATTGATGCAATTGCTAAGTAAGTTGGTGGACTGCTAAGCACTAACCTTGATTTGATGATTCAATGGCATGAGTGCGCATAGGCATGGAAAGTTAAGAATAAGACTTGGACTACAAATAGTTTTGTTTTTCCTTTGGGTTAGTCATTTTTAAAGCTTTAACATGGAAGTGAAACTTTATCAAATAGGTTTTGGGAGGTTACAAACAAGAATTCATAAATGAAAAAGGTTGCAAGAAGCTTGCATAAGTACACCATGAATGGAAATGAATACATTTTAAAAGAGTATTTATAGTTTTTAATATAACTGGTGCATGGAATAAATACAATTTTTTAGCTCTGCATGTTTTGATAATTTTTGCGTGGAGATAAATAATTTGTCTTATGCATTCATGGATTTTTGGAATAAAGAATGTAAAAGATCTCTAAGCTTTAGTTTACTTGACAAATTATTTTTTGGTTCTTGCTTTGTTTTTCAGTGGTATGAGATATTAAAGATGAAAGAGGCTCTATTTTTAATATGAATCTATTGATTTTAATTTGATCTTGGGAAATATAACATATGGTCATTTTTGATATAGATGATACGTATACTTGATGGTTTTTGGTGAACAGATAATGGATTATTTTATAATATGCACATCTCAATTTTGGGTTTTAGATGGTTTTGTTATCATGATATGTTGGGTATTTTAGTTTGATTTTGAGCATACTAGTTATTTTTCAAGGTTGTGTTAGGGTTTTGCATAAATAATGAATTCTATGTGTATGCTTTCATGAATATATTGAAGGGTTTGAATAGTTTTTGGTATGTCATAAAGAGTTGTTTTAGAAATATTTCAATATATAAAGTTTTATTCGAACATACATATATGATGGTTCAGTGGTGGTTTTTGTTTATATTCTGGTATTTTGAAACTATAATTGATGCATGTAGGGGTTTGAAGGATAAATGCTTCATATTTATTTGTAGAAAATAATGTGTTTGAACTGTGTCTGAGATGAGTTTGGAAATTTATTGTGAGTATACAACATGTTGGTTCTAGTTATCTATCAACTAAATTTTGTAATGGTAGTGCTTGCATGTGTAACAATTATATATCAAAGTTCTATTGAAAGTTAGGGTTTTGGTAAAAGGAAAATCTCTACATGTTTATTTTTATATAAATATAGGCCAATTCAAAGATAGTTTTATAACATATTATGAAGGATTTGCTTGAATAGTTTTGATATTTTGAATCATTTAGATGAAATATTTCTAATTTTATAGACATAGAAGATTATGTTTTGGGTTTTATTCCAAGTCATGGATATGAAAGAATAGTAAAAGAAGTGGTTGGAAGTTTGATGTTTGATAATGGCTTTCTCATGAAATTTTGAGTATGTTATTTTAAGATTTTGATAGACAAGAATGAAATAGCACGTAATCTACAATTTTTTGGGTTTTATTTCAAAATCATGAATATATAAGAACAATAAGTGATTTTTTATAGTTTTAGAAAAACTATGATATAGACTTGGAAAAGATTTGTTATTATTCAATGTTGATATTTAGATGAAAGGTTTATATTGAATTTATTTTGATGGATCAATTTAATATCAATTTGAGGAAATATATGTGGATTACAGTTTGAAAAATACATGTCATGAATGGTATTTTTGTAAAGTATTTATTTTAGTAGTGTGGAAATGGTTCAATTTAAGAAATCTGTGTAGATTTTAGTTTGAAAATGATACATATTTTAAGATTGTATTCACATAGTAAGAAAAAAATGCAAAAAAATGGCAAAATATTGTAAAAATAAAATTATGAGGATATAATTTTATTTTTATAGTTTTAGTAGGAATTTTATGATGATAGTTGACACAGTTGGAATAATTCATATTTTGTTCTAGTCAATAAGAAGTTCAAATATTATTTTTTGATAGTGGAAAATTATATAAGTGATTGATAGTTTGACATATAAATTTATTTGTTATTTTGGTTTCATATTTGAGCTATTCATGTTGATATTAAATCATATAATAATCAACTTTGAATATATTTCAAATTGTATATAGGATGTTAGGATGGGACCAACTGGTTCGAGTAGAGATAATGATAGCATAGGTTGAGGAAGGAATCATAATTCAAATAATGTGAATCAGGGAGTACCCAATAAATAATTTTTAAGAGAGGGTTTTAGGGCTAGAATATTTTTCCCTAGGTATGTTAGGAGGGGAGCCAAAATGTCAATCCATTTTGATGTCACTGACCCTAAATTATGGAATGTCTTGAATAATTTACCCTTTAATCCTGTAAACCATAGCGGTAATAGATGATTTCATGGCCATAGATTTAGATCTAGGTCTCAATTTAATAGAAAAATTTCTTATCAATTGTAGAATAATCCAAACTAGTTACCTATTCATTTGCCTATCCCAGAGAGAATTCATCATGTTAATGAACCACATCATGTCAATGAGATAACTCAGCTAGACAATTAAATAGCCAATGCTAAGAAAATTTCAACCTAGATTTGCCTTCTTATTTTGATTAACTGACACCATCTTAGAGAGATCCTATTTTAGGGTACAAAAAGATAAGTTTGATAGAGCCATTTTTAGGGTGAGAAACCTAAGTTCAGAAAAACTACTTCATGTTATTCATCCAACCTCTTCCAAGAAGCATCTAATTAGCAAGGATGAATCAACCACTCTAATAGAGATCAGAGTTGTGAAGTGAATTAAGTTGGACATTGATGATGTTACAAGTGATTCAAGAACTAATCTATTCCAAATTCCTAATGTTGAAATGTAATATAATAATTGTGTGAATGAGTAGAGAAAATGAATAATAGAGGTTCTATTTGATTCTGATGACTTTTGGTTATTAGAAAGATAAAATTTTCATTACAAGTTAAACTTTTAAGTTGATATAACTTAAGTAATTTTAGATTTTGATCGTTTGATTATTATATTTTGATACTTTGGTTATGATATTTGAAGATATATTAGACTTTTAAAATTCTGATATATATATCCTAAGTAATTTTGATTATGTGCATTATGGGATTGATATGGATAAGGAATCATTATACTTTGATTTATTTAATTATTTATTAGAGTATGTATTTTTTATTATTATTAATTGATTTAAAGGTCCCCATCCATTAGGAAGTATCTGGTTTATTTTCAAATTTTGACCCCTTAAGTTTTTTTATGTCTTAAATAACCTTAACTAATAACTGTCTATATTAATTGATTTGTAAAATTTAATTAGTAAAGCTAACAAGTAACTAACTAAAGGTTAGTTATAACTTCTTTCAACCAAGTTTGAAAGTATAAAAGGAGATCAAGGATTCATTTGAAGAGGAAGAACAACATAGGTATTGAAGATTTGTACATTGTGAAGTCAATCATTTATCTTTTTCTTCTATTCAACTTCTCTGAGATAGCCTTACTTTTGCAGATAGACCAATGGTACTTTCTCTAAAAGTTGAGTATATTTTTTAGGTAACATAGGTATATCCAATTTTATATTATCATTTATAATATATTATCTGAAGTTTGTCAAGTTTAACATCTTTTAATGATTGCTTCTTGTAATCTTATTTGTAGAATCTAAGTATTCAACCTAAATAATGATGAAAACTTCATTGTTTGTGACATTTTATTGATTTAATTGATTGTAAAAGTTATCCTTTTAAGATATTTGTTAAAGAAGATTTTGGTTTCTCAAATAAAATTAATCTATTTTGCTAATATGACTCTCTCTATTAAGACTCACATATTTTGTCTATATTATAGTTTATTTTAATTTTGACTTTAACTAAGTTTAATTTAATTTTAGTTTAATTTCTAATTAATTTAATTTTTTTCTATTTTATTTAGTTTTAATATATTTTACTTTTAACTTATTATTTCTTTATGTTCTGATTTTAAGTTAAGTTTCGTAGATTAGTTTTCTTTCTTTTCTATTTTAGAGTTAGATTTAGTTTAGATTTAGATTAGTTTAGTTGGTTAGACTTAGTTTCTAGATTCATTAGTTTTGTTCTAGTTTAGATTTAATGCTTTACTTTTTATTTAGTTTGTTATCTTTTAGTTTGTTGGTTGTTATTTATTTGTGTCCCTTGTGTGTTGAGTTTTGATTAGTTGCTTATGTTATTGAAGATCTGTTCATCTTTCATTTATCTTAATTCTATATTAATTTAATACTTTTGGTTTATTGTCTTTGTGGTATTCAAAAGATATTATAGTAGAAGCAAGATATTACATTGAAAATATATTATTATTGAATCAAGTTTATTTCCTTCAAATGATTGTCTTGCTCATAGGATTTCTCTATCGAATATGATAGATTACACATTCATATCTGAACTAATTCATTATTTGATAAGTAGATTTCTGAAATTATAATGGAATATGTTATATTCAATAGCTTATTTATTATTTTCTAAAACATTTAAAAAACCCCTTGCATTTTTAAGATCATAATTAAACCTTTAATAACCTTATTATTAGACTGGTATAATTATAACTTAACCTTCATAATAGATGAAAGGGTTGATTAGTTGACGAAACAATTTTTATCATAAATAGAGACATTGAGGAAATACTAACCACTGATGTGGAATTATTGGTTAAAGCTAGAAATATTGATGGGAGAGATAATCACATCACTTATGATTTATTTGAGCACATCCTACAAAAAGATTTAAATTTTGAATAAGGCCATGGAGGAGTTGAAAAAATAATCCCATATCAGAGGGGAAAATAAGGTTGAATTTTGTTCGAATGTGGGTAGTCTACATTATAACTTACTTAAGGAGGATGGATCTAGTTAATATAATGCAAACAATACCAAGGATAAATTTAGAAAAATAATAAAATAAGGTGTTCTCAATATTGGTTCCATGACTATGATTAATGAGATTCATGTCTCACTTTAATATATAAACTCCCAATTGGTTGATCTAATCAAAGTTCCAAATGTAATGTTGCTAATATATGATAAATGGGCAGTACATTGAAAGCATGTGATAGTTCCTAAGTGAAATTCAATCATGGAAGAATAAATTCATAATATATAAGACAAACAGGGATAAGATGAAGGCTTCTAATTTATTATATATTTCACCTCCATATTCATTAAAATTATCTCCTACTCTAGGGAAGGCTTCCTAAGATGTTTCTTATCAGTTTTCTAATTTTGTCCTCTTTCTATTTTAGGAAAATTTTACTTTTATTTTTAAAAAATATGAATATAAGAATAAAATAAAATAAGACAAAAATTGGAATAAAAAGGGTCATCCAAATACCTCCTACAACTATAAATAGGAGCATTGGTAATCAAACAAGAATTTTTTTATATAGATTGTAATTTTTCTTATAAGGAATAAGAAGGAAACATTGTGTTTAGTCTTTCATTAGGAATACAAAGGAGAATTATGCTGATTGTTCCTTTGACACAAATGGCCAACAAGCTATAGGCATGTGTTTTAGAGCACTTCACCTCCTAAAAGGAGGGAAAACCTGAGATATCTACTCCCCAAGGTCTCTTCTACCTAGTCTAGGTGCATTGATCTTTACTAAGTGGTTCATTATAATGATTCCAATTCAAGGGGCCTTTTATGGTATTAGGTGCTTTAGGCATATCATTTGATATTGAAATTTCAAACTTATTGTCTAGTAAATCAACAAACTAATTAAGCATGAAATACAACTGATTTTAGATGTCTATTGCATACAAGAGATTAAATAATGCATGAAAAGTAATAAGCAAGGGAACCTACAATCAAGATAGACATATAATAATAGATTGAAACTCAAATACTAAACTAATCTAATCTAAAAGACTAATATAAATAAAAAAAGAGATAGTGTAGGGAGAAAGATAAAGGATCTCACTTTACAGTAAACCATAACCGATTCTAAGTAGACAAAGTCCCTACATAATCAATATTTGAGTGGCCAACATGGTATAACCAGGTTCAAAACTACTGTAAGAGTATGAGGATCAAGTTAGAAATGTAAAGGAAGGAATAAAACCAACATATTTCATGTATAGTCCCTACATATCCATTGACAGAGCTTTCATATAAAATATGTTTCATTCATTAATAAATGGAGTTCATCAAATACTTAGTTGAATTACAATCCTAACTCAAACATCCTCAACTCAACATAATAGAAAACTACTCTAAATTTTTTAATAAATTTAGAATTAAAATGGGCATAGTCCAATCTAACTAAAATTAACCAACCTTGAACAAGGCTCTTAAAAATAATATATACACGAAGGGGCTAGCCCCTCCTTTAACTATCATCTCAATACACTAACATGTTAGTTACAAATATTCATTATTGATTGAGGAAATTTAGTTGAGTGTGGTTAGACATATCTAATATTTATTAAAGATCCATAGGTGAGCCCATGATTTGCATCTAGAGGCTATGCCATCATTATTTTATCACAAGTTAATTACCTTAGGATTTACCATCCCATCTAGTAATTTCCATCTATCACTTTCTCATTGGTTTGAATATGTCTTATGTATCTTATTCATTATTTCATTTAAACATTGAATCACCCATTTTGAATTGTGCTTCATTATTCAAAAATGATCTTTTCCATTGTACTAACCTGAGCTTGTCTTTTCTACATTATGCTCTAACCGAGGATTCAAACTCCCTAATGAGGACATGCATCCAAACCAATGACACAAATTGAAAGATGATCCCTATAATATCACATGAGAGGGTTAAGTGTAAATGTATTAAATAATGACAAGGTAGATGAATTAAAATAATTAAATTCAAAATTATTAAACCTTAACCAATCTAATTAAATGTGAGAAATAAAATATTTATCTATTTAGTCCTAGACATTAAGATTAATTAATTTTTTATTCAAATACACATCTTTCCTATGAATGTAACATACATTGGTTTATATATAACTTAGATCATGAATTTAAAATTAAATAATGTCATCATTAAGCCCCTAATAGAAACTTGACATCTAACCAAACAGTGTCTTTATTAGTCCGTTGATAGTTTTGATGTTCAAGATGCCCATTAATTGTAAGCCTACTAAGTGTCATGTGGCATGTCATAGTTCACCCATAGGTTTAGGGATTATAGTTTGGTGATATTATAGGCCCATAAAATTTGAGTTCAAGGAAAGGTTGACATCATTGAGGTGACATATAACATCCCCTCATCAAGATGGGTCTTTAGTATAAGAGCACAAAATTATGCCACATGTCATCACCATAGAAGGCCAAGTCTTTGGGCTCACTACTTTAATTTTTTTAGTTTATGTGGTCCCAAGATCCTAATAAGTCACTCCATGGTATCTTCTCAAGCCTTTGAGATAATGGGATTATTATCCCATTACCTTAGTCTTCGTATCTTCATGGTTTTAGGATCCTAAGAAGTCACCATGTGGCATATTATTGGGACCTTAGGGCCATAGCAATATTAATCCATTATATTAAGTCTCTGTGGTCCCAATATCATGAGTATTCACCACATGTTGACTTCTTGGAGCCTTAAATCCATGATACCATTATTACTTTAGACTTAGTTTAATTCCCCACCAGGTTGGGTTACCTATATCTTTCCATGTGGAATGATCTTGAGGTATGGAGCATTAAAAATACTTAGAAACTTTTTGAATTTTAAAATTTTTTAGAATATCCCAAACTCAAAATGATCTAATAGTGACACATGAAAGGGTCCACAATAAATCAAAAGACTCGTGATAAAATAAAATAAATGGTTATATCGGATTTGTTGCCAGAATTCGGATAATGCAAATGCAATGGAGATGTGATCACATGAGATGAAGCTAGTGCACATCACATAGATGTTAAAGCAATTTGAAATTATACAAGAAGATAAATTGCACAAGATAAATAGGAGGAAACCCAATATTTGATTAACATGAGATGACCAAAGTGAAGAATACATATAGGAGAGCACGTAAGTAACTCCTCCACAAAAGGTGGTCAAGGCACCCCAAGAATAGACTGTAACTCCTCCATGAAAGGTGGTAACAAGGTGCTAAGAATAGAGAAGTAACTCCCATAAAGGAGTTACTTATGACATTCTTATGACACCTATGACACATCTATGACACACATCTCCACATAAGCTAGCCTATCCCACTAATGTAGGAAAACTCCAAATATGCACAAATATAATTTCCCTAATTAAATAATAGGGAAAAATAAAAACCTACACTAATACCCCCCATAAGCGTAGCTTAGGTGGGTAGTGTGGAAATATAAAATGGGTCCCAACAACTAGGCCTGATGAGGTACCCATGTACAAATGCAATCTCCCATAAGATAGAGAAAAGGAGAAAACCCATAGGAAAAACCTCCCCCCCCCAAAAGAGACATAAAAGAAATGAAGAGGCTAGAAGGCCCCCCCTGAAGATGATGCTGCTACAGATGTAGATTGTACCCCAAGAAGAGCTCATAGATGAATGAACTTGCTCTCAGTGAAAGGTTTAGTGAAGATGTCTACAACCTGCTCTGAAGACTGACAAAAGATTAAGTCAATGACATGACTATGAATAACCTCCCAAATGAAATGCATGTGAATCTCTATGTGCTTGGTCTGTTGGTGCTGAACCAGATTCTTGCAAATATGAATGGTACTCTGGTTGTCACAATAAATGATGGTGGGCTACTTGATAGGAATGCCAAACTCAAAAAGAATCCCCTGAAGCCAAATAGCCTTAGTAGTTGCATTAACAGCTCCCCTATACTCTACCTCTGTGGATGATATAGTAATGACATTTTGCTTCTTGCTAGACCAACTGATAGGACCATAACCTAGATAAAAACTATAACTAGAAGTGGACTTGTGAGTCTGTGAATTGCCAGCCTAGTCTAAATTTGTATATCCAACCAAGTCAACCTCTATGCCAAATCTATAATGAATCCTATATCTATGTGAACCCTGTATGTAATGTTAGATCCTCTTAGCTACTTTCCAATGTAGCTCATGAGGTTCCTACATAAATTTGGAGACAAGTCCCACTGTATATGATATGTTAGGCCTGGTGTGAGTCACATAGATGAGACTACCAACAAGTTATTGATACCGAGTGGCATCAACCAATGGTGAAGAACAATCAACCTCAAGCTTGACTCCTGATAGAAAGGGAGTCAGAGATGGCTTGTAATTAGCCATGTGAAATCAAGCTAATAAGTCAAGAGCATACTTAGGCTATTCAAGAGAAATCCCTGAATCTGACTGTGAGATCTCGATGCCAAAGAAGTAGTGTAACAAACCCAAGTCTGTTATGTCAAATCTATCTTGGAGAGATTCCTTCACCACTGCAATAGCCGATGAAGAACTCTCAATGATCAAAAGGTCATCAACATATAGAACCAAAATTAGGAGCAAATCATCCTACTGCAAAAAGTAGACATTGGGGTCAGAATGGAACCTAGTGAAACCCGCTATGAGAAGGAAGGAATCCATCTTGGCATACCAAGCCTGAGGGGCCTATTTGAGGCCATAGATATATTTCCTAAGTCTGTATACTAAGGAAAAATCTTGAACAAATCCTGGTGGCTGCTCCATGTAGATCTCCTCCTCTAGGTCTCTATGAAGAAAGGCACTCTTCACATCTATCTAGTGCACATCCCAACCATGTACTATGGTAATAGCTAAGGTGAGTCAGATAGAAGTCATCTTTATAATGGGTGGAAAGGTCTCTGAGTATTCAATGCCTACCACCTATGAGAAACCCTTGGTGACCAATCATGCCTTATACTTATCAACCGACCCATCTGCTGCAAACTTGGTCTGATATATCCACCTACATCAAACCATCTTTCTTCCCTTAAGAAGTGAAGTCAAATCCCAAGTGTGTTTTTTGATTAAGGAAGAATATTATTCCTCCATAGCACTATCCCACTCAGTTACCCCTAATGCCTCTCAAAATGTCTATGGATCTAAAACTAAATCAAAGAAGGCATGTGGATCTCTCTGAAAATCCCCCCTAGTACGTCTATCATCTGCAGGATCTCTTGCCCAAGTGCCAACACTCTCAAGTGTCTGTCTGGCCCAAAGTGGCCCAGAAGTGGGTGAGTCAGGTGTTAACTCCTCATCCTCTGACTAAATAGAGGTGGATGACATGACATCACTATCCTTTCTATCTGAACTTGAAGAAGAAGATGTCTCTAGCTCAAGAACCTACTGTGGCTAATCTGAATCTGATGAGGAATCAACATGAAGAAGTAGCTCTAATGAGGGAGAAGAAGTGCCAAGTGTTGAGTCTCTAAGACTCTCTTGAAAGTAGACACGTCTCTCAATGAACAACTCATGAGTGATTGGATTTATAAGGTGATACCCCTTAATACCATCTAGATATCCTACAAAGACGCAAGGCTTAGACTGACATTCCATAGCTTTGCATTTCTTCTTTGGTATGTAGGCCATGGATGGGGATCCAAAAACCCTAAGGTGCTCAACATCAAGTTTCCTTTTATGCCAAGCTTCAAAGGGTGCTATCCCTTTCAAAGCTTTATGAGGAACCCTATTTTGAATGTAGCGAGCATAATTGATGGCTTCAACCCAATACTATGGTGCTAAATATTTGGAGTGAATCATATAGCTACCCATATCTTTCAAGAACCTATTTTTGCATTCTGTAACCCCATTCTATGAAGGACTATAAGTGATTGTGTGTTGTAAATCAATCCGCTCTATGGTGTAAAAATGCTCAAACCTGATGCACACATACTCCCCTCCATTATCAGTTTGAAGAACCTTGATGGATTTCTCACTCTATTTCTCAACAAGAGCTTTGAAGTCTAGAAAAATTTTAAACACTTCAAACTTTTATTTGAGAAAATATATCCAAGTGTTCTTAGAGAAATCATCAATGAAAGTGAGGATGTACTTGACCCTTGTGAAGGATGGTTTGGGAAAGGGTTCTGATACATCACTGTGGACTAACTCTAAAGGTTGTGAAGCCCTCCAAGATTTACCTTTGTCAAATTTTGCTTTGGGATGCTTCTCAAGGGAGCACCCCTCACAAAGTCCTTTTGAGAATTGGACACGAGGCAAGCCAATGACCATGTCATGTTTGCAAAGTTGCTCAAGGTAGCGATATTTAAGGTGGCCAAACCGCTTATGCCATAATTTTATAACTCTATCTGAATGAGTTAGCAATGTTGTTGGAGAAGAATCTGGTGCAAAATGTGAGAAGGTGTATAACCTTGCTTGGTGATCTACCCTACCCACTGCCACTGTAGTATCACTATGCAACTCCCTGATAGCCACTGAATCTGGTGAAAACTCAAATCTCATGCCCTGACCAATGTGAGTGATTTGGTACACTTATAGGAGATTGGTTGAAAGAGAGGGAACACTTAGAACATTATTGAATGTTCCTCCTTTCATTTCAATTGACCCTCTCCCTAAAATAGAAACTGATGTGTCATCACCCAAACTAATTGAAGTCATGCTACAAGGCTCTAAAGATGAAAACTCAACTAGTGATGAGCCCATGTGGTGAGAAGCACCTAAATCAATGACCCATGAAGATGTAGAATCTAATGTAGCTACAAGGGCCTTGCCCTTTTCTTTCTCCTTACCCTTTCCTTTTGCATTGGTAGAATTTTGGGTAGATGAATTCTGCTTGATGGACTTAGGAACACCTATGTTGTGCTTCTCTAGAAGATGAGTTAGGTGATCTAATTGTTTCTTCATGCATTTGTGTTCATCATGCCATGTCTTCTTACAATAGGCACACTTAACCTTCTTCTTAGGTTTAGCATTGGAGGAGGAAGACTCAGTGTTTTTTTTGGCAGGATTGTTATTTTCTTTCTTCTCCTGGTCCTTGTTCTTTTTCTTCTTCTACTTTGTTGAAGTCTTATCCTCACCATTTCTAGCTATCAAAGCTTGGGGTTGAGTAGACTTCATTGTGCCCATTTGAATTAGCTTATCTTTCTCCCTAGTCAAGTCGACAATGAATGAATCTAAAGAAGGCCTTTTCCATGTGGTGCCAAGGGCACTTTTTATGGCATGGAAAGTGGAGACAAAGACTGAATAGCTTGAACCTAACTTTGCAAGAATAGAAAGGATGAGTTTATAATATTTCTTCTCTATCCCACATTATTTCAATTGCAATCTAAGGTCCTTAAAATTAGTGAAGAAGTCCTGTAGGGTGTCAAAGTTGCTAGGACTTAGACTTATGAGTTCGTTTTTGAGCTCATGACCTCTCATCTCATCAAGCTTCCCAAATAAGGTTTTTAGGGTGTCCCATATGTATTTAGGAGTCTTGGAGGTTTCTAAATGGAAGATAATTTATGGATACATGGACAAGCTTAGTAATCCATAGGCTTCATCACTATAGTTGTACCACTTGACCTTTTCAGCATCAATGTTGGGTTTTACTTCAGTACCCATGGTGATCATATACAACTCTTTACTTCTAATAATGATTGACATTTTAACCTTCCATTCATGATAGTTGAAGGGTGTTAGGGGTTTAAGTTGAAAAGAATCCATTTTAAGCTGAATTTAGGTGAAGTTGTGTTGATTGCAAGTTGTAAAATTATGCAAAAAGAAGAATGAAAGCAAAGATTGCAAGTTGTGAAAAGAAATCACACCCCCCTGAAATGTTGAGTTCCCCCAAATATGCAAGTTCATGATAAAAATATGTTGGGCTCAGCCGAGAATGTGTCTTAGAGCAATTGGTGCAAGACTTTAAGCAAATAGGACGTCAGACTTAGTCGAAAATGCATCTTGAGAGACCCAAAATTTTGGCACTTTACAAAATAGTGCATTTTTGACAATTATCTAGTCTAAATTGTGGAAAATTGAAAACTAAGCACTTTTGCAAAAGATGGCACTTGAATTCAAGCTATTGTTTGCAAGATTTTAAAGTTTTAATTTCTCGTAAACTAGTAATTTTGCAAAAAAAAGCACTAAAACATTAAAAAATGCCTATTTTGAGAGAGAAAGTGGGCTTCCAACCACTCATTGGACTCATCATGGAGCAAGGAATTCAAAGGAGGTCTTTGTGAGGGGGAATTGGCCTCCTGCCAACCCGGGCCTCACCCTTCATCTTCGTAGGTCGAAGATACAAGTTTTGAAAACCTTTAAACTACTTTTTTTGAATGCTAATTTCCAATTTGAATTTAATTCAAAAATCAAATGACTGATTTAAGATCAGAATAATTATCAAAAGCAGATTTACCAATTAAACAGGGAGAGAGGGTGGGCCCACCAAATGAGGCATGATTCAAACTCGGCACCTGGGCGTGATTCTTCAGCGCATCCACAGTGAATGCAATAACAAACACCTTGGATTCGGAGGGTAAGATAAGTTGTAGTTACATTTCAAGGTGAGCTCAGGCTTCATTGAAAAGTACGAATAGATAAGTATCTAGCATGGCCTTGGGGCGCAATGGATGGCCATTATTGGAGAGCGCGTGCCTCACAAGGTTACCGTTGTGAGTGCGTTGTGCTTGGACTGGTAGTCCTCAACCCTTTCCTCATGCTGGACGTCATGCAGTTCCATTGCACCCTATTGGAGTCCTACTCCACATACACCTCATCCTACTAGACACCCCATATGGACCTCCACATGCAGATGTGCTTCCTGAAGAGCTACCCCAAGCTAAAAGTGGCATCCAAGAATAGAAACCAGATGTGCAGAGATCTCTCTTTTCCTGTAGAATGACCAAAAAAAGAATTCCACCACCTTTTTTGGAGCTACAACAGATCTATATAAGATGTCTTGATAAATTTTAACTTAGATATCTAAAGGGTAGATCTGAATGAAACTCAATAGAAGTAATTTTTTTAACAGGTTTTCATATGGATTTGCATGAGTTTTCAAGAAACTCTACCAAAACTCTCAAACGCAACCGAGTTAAAAAAAACTACTAAGAAAGCAAAGTAAGAATTTCAAAATAAACTAATAGCATAACCAGACACACGATTACCAGGGTGGCTCTTATACCATATCAGAGTTGTTTTCAGAATCCAGATAATGTGAATGCAATGGAGACATGATCACACGAGATGAAGCTAGTGCACATCACATAGATGCTAAAGCAATTTGAAATTATACAAGAAGATAAATTGCACAAGACAAATAAGAGAAAATCCAATATCTGATTAACATGAGATGACCAAAGTGAAGAATACATATAGGAGATCACGTAAATAACTCCTCCACAAAAGGTGGTCAAGGCACCCCAAGAATAGACTGTAACTCCTCCATGAAAGGTGGTAACAAGGTGTTAAGAATAGAGAAGTAACTCCCATAAAGGAGTTACTTATGACACCTATGACACATCTATGACACGCATCTCCACATAAGCTAGCTTATCCCACTAATGTAGGAAAACTCTAAGTATGCACAAATATAATTTCCCTAATTAAATAATAGGGAAAAATAAAAACCTACACTAATAGGTTAAGGTAAGGATCAAACAAACAAAATAAAAAAAAGGAAAATGAAAATGATCTTAGGTTTTTTTTAAACATGGTTGACTTGACTCAACCAATTTTAGACTTGGCATATTTCAAGCTCAACAATGAATTGACTCAAGTAACTCAGGCTCAAATTGAAATATGATCAAAACAACACTCTAGGGCTAGGCACTCAACAAGAGAAAATTAAAAGAGGGTCCCCATTTTTCATCCTAAAAATGAAGTGTGTTGTGAAAGTAACAATAAATGTTAATTCATGTTGTGAAATATTCTTGAGTATTTTAAGAATCTATAATCTTTGGTTCTTGCATCCAAACATCAATCATTAACTACAAATGGTCACTTAAGAAAAAATTAAAATAAATAAATAAAGGCACTAAATTCTACCTCTACATGTGGCATACTCAAGTATAATTATGTCTAAAGTCCACTAGTGTGTGCTTTATGTTATTTATTATTTAATTTTGCATCCACAAATATTAATTTAGATTTGTCTAACTAATCATAAATTTTGAATGGTAAAGGATTTAACTGTTTATCTCAAGGGGAAATGGCATAGGCATTTCTCTATTACTATATGGAATATCCATAGCCCCAATAGAGATACCTATGGTCCCTATAAAAGATTTGCTCCACTACCAACCAAGATAGAAAGCCTATGGTGGAGGTTACCATGATCACCCTTTTGAGGAATATTTATATATTTTGTATTTTGGTTCAAATATTTTAAAATGATACTTTACTTTTGTTTTTTATATACATGGAGGGTTGGGGACCAATCCATGGGTTCAGTGAAAATTATAAAGTTCATGATCAGTTAAGAAAAACCTAAAAAGATAATGTTGCATTTTATTTAGATGTTTCAATTAAGTGTGTGGATGGCTTGGGAAAGAAAATAGACCTTTCTAAATCCACACATTGTATTTTTAATTATTGGCCATCATAAATTCAAAAATTCTTAATAATCACAATAGTTCACAATAGCTATTCAATCAAGAATTTGAATTTTAAGTTTTGGAGTGCCATTGATGTCACCTAATTCATAAGCCAATCTTCCATCGATCATTTATTATCAAGGGAATCTTAGGATAAAAATAAATGTTTAGCTTGACAAAAAGGGGAAAACACAAGGTTGAACCAAGAAACAAAAATTAAGAAAAACTAACAAAATAAAATCTACACTAACAATAAGTGATTGGAAGAAAAAAATTAGGAAACCAAAAAAGAAAGGGAAAATAAATTATTCACAAAGATTTTCAAGAAAATTCATGCTTGAATTAGTTAGACACCTGATTATTCAATATTTTGATAAGGTCAAAGGAAACATCTACTTATTTATATATTGTCCTTTACATTGGAAAAAACTATCCTAAAGAGATTTGTCAATAGTCTTTCCATACAAATTGAGCAAATGCAGATTGTAAAATACATATTTATACCTACATATAATTTTTTGAAAGTATGAGGGTTTGGGTGTGATAAATACCTCTGCCCAAACATGGAATTGTGATGGGGAATGGGGCTGATCATCAATACATACCATAATTAATTAACAACTCAACTTAGTAGAGATTTGTCCTTTATGACATCTAATAGATGAGTCACTTGATGGATATGCTTTGTTTGAAATAGATGCTTGAACTGCATCTTATTTTTCATTTTTGTTGCTAAAGGGGTATGGGAGTGGTTCTTCCCATGTCAAATATCTCCTAGCATTATCATCAGTGGCTTAAGTATGTGGAGGTTTGGGTCAAATTAAACCACTTTTAACTTGCAAATCTATTGACATGACTTCTTCATTTAGGCCACCATGTTGCTACTCTTTCCCTTTGACTTCCTCTTCTACTAAGAGGATCACATGACCATTTTTAATTACTTTAAATCTAAAGATGAATTAAGGAGAGATATCATACACTTCAATCTATTTTAACTCATCCTCCCTATATACTTCCACTTTGGTCTTGGTTTTTTCTTCATTATGCAAGTAGTTCAACCCATTATTCAATTCATTTAATTTGGTTACCTCATTTGATGAAAAGAGAGCTAAACTATTACAATAAATCTATTGGTCCTATTGGGTTAGCCTTTCAAATGTACGGATGGAATCAGTATAGAAAAATTATGTTTTATATGTATAACACATATCTTCCTCAAATGAATAGATCCAACTCCTCCAATTCTTCTCTTGGTTAATCACAAAATATATCTTAATATTCATCTTGTGTGGTAATCTCTCCATCAATTGGCTTCTTAGACACTAGGTTACCCATAACAACTATGGCATTTTCATCATATAAATCATCATCATTAGTGATGCTTTCAAATAAGGGATCATGCTTGTAAGATGGCATATAATTAATGTGCATGCTCATTTTAGTATTATGCCCAATTCTATATTGGCATGCTCCATATTGTGAAGTTGGGAACATGCTCCCATAACCCAAATTTCACATTGTGTGTTCATATTCCCTTGAAAAAAATGGCTTTTAATTAGGAAAAAAATCAAAATAAACTTGTATACCAGCACAATGAAAACCTACCTATTTATTATACAATAAGTTAACATAATCATATGCATTAAAATAACAAGTAGGTCTCTCAATCATTATTGTGAGGCTTATTTGACTATAAACTTGAGGCAACATTTCATTCAAGGGACATATTGGTCCATGGATTGACTTATAGGAGAAATAATCAAAAGGTTTTGGGTATGAATACTTGGATGATCTAAATAGACTAGGCCAGCACCATAACCATGTGGCATTGATTACTCCTCAATAGTGACAACTACTTGGTAAGCCAATGCTAAGGATGAGAGTAGAAGTACCCCTTTAAATAAACATAATAGTTAGAGAATCCAACACATTAAGATAGACTACAATTTATGCAACCTCAATTTATAAGAAAGGGTCCTTCAACCTAGTGTACAAATGGTTAAATTAATGGTTGAATGTATTAACTAGTCCATTTGGATCTTTATAGGTTATGGAAAATTGGTAAAATAAGATAGAAGGATAAATGGGTACACCAAATTGGTTGATAAACAACATTTAAAAGGAATCCCATAAAGTGGCATATATTTTTGGTATACTAAAGGTAAAAATAGTCTGAAGTTTCATATAGGGAAAAGGGGAATAGGTGATATGACACATCCTCATATTAGATCTAAGCTTGGATAAAGGTATCTCTAAAATCCTAAATGTGTTTTTGAGAAATTTTAATCCCATTGGGTGTATACTTTGATAAAAAAAAATTGTAGGAATCCTTTGGAAAGTCATGGGAATGCCTTAGAATGTTCATAGGGTAGGAACATCCACCTAGCCAAGCAAAGGCCATGGGTGGCCTCATAAAACCAATATTCTATCCTTATAACTTGAAATAATACTAGTTAAAACTACTATAAACAAAATAAAAGTCTAAAATTCATGAGAATATGACCTCCTTATAGAACCAAAATGTTGATTGGTCCTTTGACATAAATGGCTAACCAATTTTAGGCATGTGTTTTTTATGCACTTTCCCCTCATGAAAGGAGGGAAATCCTGAGATATTTTCTTCCTAAGTTCTCTTCTACCTGGTCTAGGTGCACTAATCTTTACTCAATGGCTCACTATAGCCATTCCAATTTAAGGGCCCTTTATTAGTATTGGGTATTTTAGATAGATTATTTGATCTTAAACTTACAATCTTATTGCCTAGTAAATCATCAAACAAATTAATCATGAAATACAATTGATTTTAGATGTTTGTTACATACAAGAGATTTAAAAATATATGAACAACAATAAATAAGGGAACATGCAATCAAGATAGACATATAAAAATAAATTACAACTTAGAGAATAAACTAATCTAATCTAATAGAATGATAAAAAGAATGAAAGGGAGAGGTTAGGGAAAAAGTGAAAGGATCCCAATTTCTAATAAATTATAACCAATTCTAAGTAGATAAAATCCCTAAATAAATAGTCTTTGATTGGTCATCAAGTCATAACTAGGATCAAATCTAGTGCAAAAGTCTAAGGATAAAGTTATAAATGTAAAAGAGGAAACACACCACCATATTTCATGTGAAGGTCATGTATATCCATTCATAGAGCTTTCATATAAAATATTTTTCATTCACTAATCAATGGGATTCATTGGATACTCATCTGAATTAAAATCTGAACTCAAACAACCTTAACTCATTAGAATAGAAAACTACTCTAAAAATATATAAAATTATAGAACTCAAAGGGGCATAGTCCAATCTAACTAAAATGAACTAGCCCTAAGAAAGGATATAAAAAATAATATATACACAAAGGGGCCAGCCCCTCCCTTAACTACTATCTCAATGCACTAATGGGGTAGTTAAAAATATTCATTACTAATTCAAGAATTATAGTTGAGGGTGGTTAGAAATGTCTAATATTTATAATAGATCTAGAGGTGTACCCATGATTTAAAACTAGAGGCCATACCATTGTTCTTTGATCACTAGTTGATTGCCTTGGGATTTACCATCCCATCCAGTAATTACCATCTATCACTTTCTCATTGGTTCAAAGCTATCTCATGTATCTTATTCATTATTGTATACAAACCTTAACTCACTCCTTTTTTCTTGTGATTCATTATTCATAAATGATATTTCACATTGTACTAACCTGAGCTTGTCTTTTCTATGCTATGTTCTCACTAAGGGTTCAAACTCCCTGATGAGGATACACATCCAAACCAATGACTCAAATTGAAATATGAGCCCTACAAGATAAAATGAGAGGGTTAAGTATAAATATTTATAATATATTACGAGTTATAAACATTAAAATAATTTAATTCCAAATAACTAAGCCTTATCTAATTTGATTAAATGTGATAAATAAAAGATTTAGCTATTTATACCTAGACATTCATGTTAATCACATTTTAATTCAAATATAGGCCTTTATTATGCATGTAATATACACTGATTATCATTAACTCAGATTAAGAATTTAAAATGAAATAATATCATCATGAATCCCTTAATATAAACTTGACATCTAATAGATTAGTTTATTTCTTAGTCCTTTGATAGTTTTGACATTCTAGATGACCACCAATTTTAAGCCTACTAAGTGTCATGTAACACACTCTAATTAACCTAGAGTTCTAGGGTTTACATTTTAGTGATGGGTAGACACCAATCAGATTTGAGCCTAAGGAAAGGTTGACATCATTAGGGTGTTATGTAGTATCCCCTCCTCAAGATGGTTAAGGGCACCAAATGATGCCACACATTTTCACCATAGTAAGTCAAGCCTTTGGGATCATTTATTTAATTAGTTTAGTCTCTGTGGTCCTAGGCTCTCAAGAAGTCACCATGTGGAAGCTTCTTAGGCCTTTGAAATCATACGACTATTATCCTATTACCTTAGTCTTATGAGGATCTATGGTCTTGTGCTCTTAAGAAGTCATCATGTGGTGTCTTATAGGGACCTCAGAGCCATGGGACTATTAAGCCATTACATTGAGTCTCTGTGGTCTTGATATCCTAAGGAATCAACAAATATAAACTTCTTAGAGCCACTAAGCCATGAGGCCATTAGACCTTTAAACTTAGTTTAATTCCTCATTGAGCCAGGTAACTAGGATCATGTCATATGACATGATCTTAGGTCCTAGTAGCATTAAAATTACTTAGAATTTTTTTGACTTTTAGAACTTTTTAGATTGGCCTAGAACATTAAAATGATTTGATAGTGACACATAGAAGGGTCTGGGAGGAATCAAAAGACTCGTGAGAAAACAAAAGAAATGGTTAAGGAAAGGATCAAACATAAAAAATAAAAAAAGGCAAAATCAAATGAGCTTGGGTCTTTTTGAATAAGGTCAACTTGAATCAACCAATTTTGGACTTGAAATATTTTGATTTCGATAGGGACTCAATTCTAGTGATTTGGCCTCAGATTGAATAGTGATCAAAACAACATTCTATGGCTAGCCACCCAATAAGAGAAAGCAAAAAGAGGGTCCCCATTTTCAGACTAAAAATGGGATGTGTTGTGAGATCAATAGCAAATTTCACAAATTTTTATTTTGTGTTTTTTATTTTTATATATGTTTTTCCCAATCTCAACATGTCATTATCAACCCTCAAACAATACCTAATTTATTTCTAAACTATCAAAATATATTTAAATTTCATTTTATTGTACATAAAATGAGATCTATATTTTATTATCCATGTCTAAATTTTCATATTCCTTATTTTATATTCTTATTTTATAAGTAAGAAGTAATAGAATACAAAACCAAATTCTATCTATAAATATTATAAATAATTTAGTTCAATTTATTGTTTTCGATAAAGGGAACTTCCCCTTCAAATAAAGGAGGGACGTTTTCCCCTTCACTATTGTCAAAACCTATATTTATCTTAGTGCCAAATATTTTTCCAACATTTTTTGTGCCCACCAAAGTGTACATTTTAGGTATTATCATGTTACCCCAAAGACCTATTACTCCATGATCAATTTATAAGGTAAAGAGTTGTCCCTATTCACCAAAGTGATTGATAGGTAAATAATATTTTCACATCAATTTTTCATCCTAAATGAAAATAGGTTCACAAGATCTATTAAAATTAAAGGAGCTTCTAACCCATACTTTGAATTTTAATAAATGTCCAATTTCAAAATTTCTTCATAAGAGAGAAAGAGAACTAAGCAAAATTGAATATAACTATATCTCTCCTCAACATCCTAATTATTAGAGACATATTTTCAAATCATGGAATCTCTACCAATACCTTTGGGTCCATGGATTGGACCATTGTATATAAAATCAACTTTATGAATTACGCAAGGGATCAAGGAAAATTTTCCTTATATTCATTAATGATGGTAATACCCACATGAATACCTAAAATAATTTTTTATTTGCTTGTAATTTTTTGGGTGTAAATTATAAAGATGTGATGGTTAGATTGTTCATTGAAACTCTCAATTAAGGAGTAGATAAATGGTTTTATCACTTTCAACCTAGTTGCATTACATATTAGAATAAAACAAGAACCAGATTTGAAGAAAGATTCAAACTAGGTGCATATGAACATTCACTTCTAGCACAACTAACATAAATAAAAAAATATCCTAATGAACCCATGAGAGAATTCATTACCAAATTCAACTAGTTGGTTCACAAGATTAAAAAAAAATCCTTACCCACTTTATAAAATAAAAAATGTTTCTTTATTAATGCACAAACCATAGAAGTAATTTTATTCCTACACCATAGTCGGTCACTAAATTTGGAACAAGCCCAAAATCAAGCCATCAAGACAAAAAATGACATGATAATGGTTAGAAAGCTAAAAAATGATGTATCCAAAGTTAAAGTACCATCCACATCAACTTCATTAGTTTAAAAATTAGTGAATGATCTTCTACCTTTTAATAAATAAATTTCTCACTTTCATCTAGTTGTACCATATCAAGATGTACCTTGAAGACCCTTTGTACCATATAACAATGTTCACCCTTGTATTCTTGATACAACTTGAAGATTTGATGTTGAATCAAACCCTACTCACATCAATTTTTTATGGGCATGGCATGCTAATAATCAACATGATGTGGTTTTAACTACCCACATAATTTAAATTTTCTAAAATTATGCACCTTGGTCAAACATTAACTGAAGGTATTGTGCGTACCTTTGATCCTAAAATTTAAGAACTTGATAGTGGATCCAATGTGGGTTATCTGTAATTTGAACCCAATGAAGATGATCATAATGAAAGAGTGTAGGATGTGAACAATCACTCATTCATGGTGTTCATAAGAGATCAAAATGAGAAATTAGAGGATGCATGAAAAAGGTAAATAAATAGATTAAAAAGAATGTGAAAGAGAAGTTGCTTAAAGATCCAAAGGTAACTCTTATAAAGGTCATATTTAATACCTATATGACTTTTATTGAATTTATTAAAGATAAATCAACTGATAAAATGGGAAATATTAATATGGTTGTGAATCATGAAGGTCCTAATTTTGGTTGTCCTTTTTTATTTGATATCATTGATCACATGAATAAAACCAAGATTGAGATCACTCAGGTTTAGTATCTTAGTGCTAATCTAGATCATATTGACCAATTGATTAGATTAATTCAAGGAGAAGGAACTAATTCTTCATCTAAAATATATTCAAAATAAAATTCTGGTACTAATTCAAATCCTCAAAATCATATGGATTCCTCTATTCAAGGGGGAAAGAATTGCATCACTATATCTTTTCTATGTTTCCCTTTTCATTGGAGGATTTTGTCTCAAGAATTACATCACTAATTCTATGGCTTTAGATAATGTGATGCTAGATAATTTCACACATGCCTTATGTTTAACATGTATAAAGACATTTGGGTAATGTTATTTCATGGAAGATAAACAAATCCCTCTCATCATGCAACTCAAAATGCCTAGGAGGATCTTGCAGCCTTCTCATAGAAAATGATCAAAATGAAAATCTTGGTGGAAAAAATTCCTTAAAGTTATGGGATGATACTAATTAAAAAAATTTAAAACTATCTTCATGGTGAAATTTATATGGGCTAGACTCATGCTACTATTTTTGTGAAAGGAATTCATGTGAATCTCATGCCAAAGCCTATATCCAAACACTTAGTGAAAAAATCAAAGGGTCCTAGAGTTGATATTTTATACAAGTAAATAAGCCCTTATACACACATGATGATGTAAAATATATATTTGGAGCTACATGAGCTTGTCAAAGGAAATGAAAATAATGTATGGACCTTAGAATCTGATGTAAGTTTTATATCCATAGGGTCAAGGGTCAAGATAATTTTGATTTCTCCTTAGAATGATATTTTCCCATTTTCATACACACTTCAATTTGAGTGAAACAAAAATAAATATAAATATTAAGAAATAATATTGGGATTGAAAGTACCAGAATAAATGGGAATCTAAAACTTATGGTGTTGGGATATGTTTAAATGATTGTGAAATAGGTACAAAACCAATATCAAGTTAAGAATGATAGACTAAATCACTATAAAAATAAGGTTTGTCATTGAATTAAGATGTTTGGATCTTTTAATATTATTTTTTGATAATATAATAAAATTATAAGGTTGAATATTTGGTTGTATCCATCTCTTTTTTGATTTCTCATACTGAGATATATAATGAAAAATATACTATTTATATAGTATAATGTCCAAGTATCCTAAAAACTTAGAGAAATGGTAAGTATTCAATAATGATGAATAGATCATTGCATTTTTGGAACAATATATAATTTTAAAAAATTGTACTCTAAAAGAAGTTCATCAACCTATATAGAATATTCTTCACAGGAAAGCAAAATTGGAGATACAGGTGAAACAAAAAAATCTAAAAAGAATGAAACTAATCAAGATATTAAAGTCAAATGCAATAAAACTATGAAAGGATTAGTATCACTAGAATAATTTTTTTAATAAACATGATAGATATATAAAGAATAAAACATAATAAGATTATAAAGGATTCCTAGATTACAACAAGGTAAACATAGGCACATAAGAATAACTGTGATATGTGAACATTGGTAAATGTTGCTCTAAAGAAGAGAATAGGAGGTTCATATCTCTCTTCAAATTGTATAGAGATATATTCACTTGAATTTATCCCGATATGAAATATTCCTACCCAAAAGATATGCATCATAGCATTCCATTGAAATAAGGCATCAATCCTTTCATGAAAAAGCTATGGTACTATAATCCCAAGATTGTGAATACTATATATGAAGAGATAACTAAGATGTTAGATGATATAATCATGTTCCCAATAGAACACTCCACATGGGTATCAAGTATAGTACTAGTTATAAATAAGAATGGGGAAGTTCATATTTGTGTTGATATCCAAAAATATAAATCAAGCTTCACTTAAAGATAACTATCCTCTACCAATAATGTAATATATTTTTTAAGTAGTAATAGGGTCCAAACTGATGTCAATATTAGATGGATTTTCTAGATATAATTAAGTGGAGGTAGATCACAAGATCAATATAAAAAAATATTCACCACACCACAAGGAATTTTTTCTTATCGAAAAAATATTTTCAGACTTATCCATGTTGGGGCCACTTTCTAAAGAGTTATGGATTTAGATTTCAGTTATTTAAATAAAAAATTATAATAATCTATATGGATGATCTCACTATGTTTTCAAAGAAGAGATATGATCATTATGAACATTCAAAAATGGTTTTTGAAATATGTATAACTCATGGAATTTATTCGAATCCCAATAAGTCCATTTTTTCAATCATTGAAGGAAATATCTTTAGACATGTGTTGTCCAAGGTACCAAAATCAGTCCAAAAATTGTCTATGCCTACCAATAAACCTGATGAACATTCCTTCTTCAGTAAGGTAAATTTACTAAGAATATTTGTACTTAATTTTACCATACTAACGAGGCATATTACTCAAATGATGAGAGGAAAGATAATATTTTAAGAGACAAAGAAATTTTTTCCAATGCCTTGATAACACTAGTCCACCCATATTTTAAAAACTACTTTATGGCATATTGTTACTCCTTTGAATATATGTTTTTAGCCATCCTAGTACAAAAAAATGAAGGCCTTGAGTCTCTGATTACTTTCATGAGTTTTGTACTAAAGGACCATAATCTCAAATACTCTTTTATGGATAAATATTCATATGATATTGTATAATCTATAAAATATTTCATATTTTATATCTTAAATTCTCATATAATAGTAGCAGTTCCAAATCCAACTATTAAATCAATCTTGACACAACAAGAACTTGGTTCTAAATAAGGAAGATGGATCGCCAAAGTATAATAATATGAGTTATAAATCAAACTTACTACATTTTTAATAGGACAAGGAATTTTCCAATTAATAATGAATGGGGTTAGTTATAAATAATAATTTGATCACAATGATTTTATTGAAAGCAAAACATAATATTTATCACTTGTGGTTTTCACATATAAAATAGATGAATGGTATTCAAATATTTCCTACTTATTTTCATATGGGAAATGCCCATCTCATTTGAATGATAAATATAAAAGGTATTCAATCTAAGGGTATCACGTTAAATAATTTGGGAAAACACCTTGTTTAAGAAGGGTATTAATGGAACTTTTATGAGGTGTGTAGACAAAGAACAACAAAGAAGGTTAATAAAGGATTTCCATAATTAATCCTATGGCAGTCATTTATTTTCTCCTAACACTACACATAAATTTATAAAATCCCATTACTACTAGCCCACATTATTTAGAGATGTACAATAATGGGTTTCAAAACATGAGGCTTGCCAAATTTTTATTAAAAGACCAAAAATTGGTTTCTATACCACTATGGTTGGTAGTCATTGAATAAACTTTTAACAATTGGGGATTGGATATCATTGGCACTTCAAACCCTAATTCAATTTTAGGAGATAATCACATGTTGATGGTGACATATAACTTCACAAAATGGGTAGAGGTGATTTTGGTGAGATGCACAACCTTAGAGGTGGTTTACAATTTACTCAAAGAAAATATTCTAGTCAGATTTGGTGATCCTCAAAACATAGTGATTGATAATGATTAAATTTTTCCTGATATTAAATTATAGAATTTTTCTATGGATACAATATTTCTCTATCTCATTATTCTTATTGTTACCCTCAAGGTAATTGATAGGTAGAGTTTGTCAATAAGAATGTCACTATTATTTTTCACAAACTTGTAAATGAAAATAATATAAATTAGCATAAGAAATTTTTTGATTCTCTTTGAGTAGATCACATTACTCTTAAAAGATACATTTATTTTTATCCTTTTAAAATAGCATATGGAGTAGACATTTATATTCCCATTTCACTATAAATACTAGCACTCAAACTGGCTCATGTAGTGGAGGAAAATAAATTACAAAATTCATTGGAGAAAATGATTACGTACTTTAAAAAATTATAATAAGAGAGAGATGGTCATATATTATATTTCAATTCATCAAGTAAATGCAAAAAATACATTTTATTAGAAGGACAAGTAATGATATTTTCAACATGGTGATCTCTTGTGGGATAAGAGGAGATAACCCAGAGGGAATCATAAAAAGTTTGAATCCTTGTGGATGAGTCCTTTAAAAATTCATCATTTCTATGGAGAAAACACATTATTATTGTCATATTGTGATTGAAAACATATCCCATTTCCATACAATGGGAATATTTGAATATATACAAAAAATTAGGGTGGGTTGTCCCCTACCACATCCTTTGGTGATTTATGATTTTGGTTTGTTTAATTTTTGTTAGTGTGTTTAATTTATTTTCATCATGTTTATTTTATGTTTGTGTGTCTTCTTTGTTTTTCCTCCTTTAGTTGGATATTTTATTTTGATCCCATAGCCCTATGGATAAATCTTTTGTCTTAAGGACCATAAGATTTTAGAGCTCATGTTATGTCTTTTTGTAAAGACCATGTTATCACTTGTATCTAGTTGTTGTATTTAAAATATTTATAGTCCAACTTATGGTTGTCAGTATAAATTATCAAGTTAGAAGTTGATTCAAAAATAAAATATTTGAGTTATAAAATTATTGAAAGTAAGAAGGATCTAAGTCAAAAGCGGTTAAGTTTTGAGAAGGAAAAATTTTAAGTGATAAGTAGGTACTTGTGCCATAAATGTTAAAGAGTTTAGGCTTTCTCAACCTCTAAAGTTTTTCAGATGTGGGTATGTGTCCTAGCACACTATGGTGCCCATGTTTTTAAAACTATCATGCCCATACCAGAGTAGTAGACAAAAATCTATGTCTTTGGTAAAATTTAGAGGTGAATTCACATGTAAAACACCATAGGGCCTGATAAACCCCATCATGTGTCTGCACTATGCACATGCATGTGGGGAATATCAACACCAAAATGTGACAACTCTTCCCCCCCTAATTTTATTTAAATTTAATTATTGAGTTTTTATTTACATTTAAAATTTGGTCTTAACTCAGTCCTAATACATTTAAACCTTATACCATTCTCTCCCACGAAGATGAAATTAGACTATAAAATAGTCAAAATATTTATGTTATAATTACTTTGCATTGGTGTGAATTTGAAATGTTGTATCAAACATTTGAGAACTTTTTTGTTCCTAGGGAAGTTTTGAGTACCCTAGGTACATAAAAATTTTAGGTAGATGTTATAGTCATTTGGTGGACAATTCATAGGAATAACTAACACTTTAATGACCACTATGGATTTTTATCCAAAAACACACAAAAATTTCACACCTATGGACTCACATGAAAATTTTTGGGCTCTTGATGAGATAACTTTCTAAATAACTAGGTAAAAATAAGATGAGATCACTCAAGAATAGATAAAAGACTAGGTTTGATATTTGACCAATTATTTTAACCATATTTTTAATATAGTTGAGGGCCCAATGGTCCCTCAAGTTAATTCTCCAACCCAATTTCCATGAATCAACAAGGAATCAATATCAACCATAAGTAGTTACAATAATTATGGAATATTATCAAATCTTGGGTTGAGATAATGTTTATGGATGGATAGAAATATATTGAATAAATGATAAAAATGTATGAAAATATAGAATTTTAAAGAGTTAAATTTGATCAAAAAAAATTTGCCTTTTAAAAGACTTGAACCTATGGGAAAGTCGTAGAGGAGACATTGAGGAAATTTTGGCCACTAGTGCAAAATTTTTGGTGAATGTTAGAATTTTTAACAATAGATAAAGTGAAATATATTATGATTGGTTAGATTCAATCCTTAAAAATATATAAATTTTTAATAAGGCCATAGAGGAGTTGAAGAAACAATACTAGATCTGAGGAGAGAATAAGGTTGATTTTTTTTTCTAATGTGGGTAGTTTACATTTTGACTTGCTCAAGGAGAATGGATATATTCAATATACTACAAATGAAATAAATGAGAAATTTTTTTAAAAATAAAGGAAGAACTATTCAATGAAGTTGTTTTCAATTTTATTCCATAACCATGATCAATGAGATCCATGACTAACTTGAATAGCTAAAATCCCAATTGGTTGAGTTACTCTAATTCACAAATTTGATGTTGTTGATATCTAATAAATGTCTAGTACATTATAGGCATATAATAGTTCCTAAGGGAAATTCAATTATGGAATAAACAATATTTTTATAATATACAAGATATCTAGGGACAAGAAGGAGTTCACCATTCAATCAACTCCTTTACCTCCAGATCCATCCAAATCAACTCCTACTCCAAGGAAAGTTTCCTAGGATGTTTCTTATCACAATTCTAATTTTGTACTCTTTCTATTTGAGGAAAGTTTTAATTTTATTTGGTAAAAATATGAATATAAGTGTAAAATAGTATAAGACAAAATTTGTAATATGAAGGTTCAACTCATTCCCTCCTAAAATTATATGTAGTATAAATGACACTTGTAGAAGTACTTTTTTATATCCATTATAAATTTTCTTGAAAGGAAAATGAAGGAAACTATGTGTTCACTCTTTTATTGGGAATATAAAGGAGAATTGTAGAATTTTGTGTCTTATGTTCTTATTTGTAGATGTCTTATTCCTAATTTTAATACATCATTCTCAACCCTCATATAATACCTGATTTATTTTCAAGCTATTAAAATACATTTACATTTAATTTTTTTATGCATAAGATGAGATTTGCATTTTTCATACATATATGACTTCTTATCTTCCCTTTTTTCTATTTTTATTTTAGAATTAGGAAGAAATGGAATATAACACCAAATTATAGCCTAAAATATTGTAAATAATTTATTTCAATTTATGGTTTTAAATAAAAGGAACCTCCCAGGCTACAGACTTCATCCCCTTTGTTGTTTTCAAAACCTAGATGAAACTTAGTGTCAAATATTTTTCCAAGAATAGACATGATTAACATATAATTAATGGTGTATATAAAATTACCCAACATTACGGTTTTGTTTTTGGGACCCTAGTGAATTGGTTATAAAATACGATGAATGAAGATGATTTACCATGTTTCATGTTTTAATAATTGAGTTTGAATTTATATAGGAGTATAATAAGATCACCTATCAAACACCGTATATGAAATATTTTTAGTGAGATACCAAAACAATTTCATGCATGGTTTGTTGCATATGTTATGAGAATAGTTAAAATCCATGGAAGAAAACACCCTTGGAAATAATCATGAATATAGTAGACACAACACACATATACCATTTGGGCTACATTTATTGATGTGTGGTGGAGAGGTATATTGAATATATCCTTCTTTGAAATTGTAGTGTCTACCTATTCTTGTCCAAAGGAAGTAGAACACCATTTCTTTTACAAGTTGAGAGTATCCTACATAGGAAAGTTTATCCTAAAAATCAATAAACTAATTGTATATTATGGGATTTAGAATATACACATCTCCAACTAAACCTCTTCATGAATGAACTAAACATATGGTAAAAGGAGAGGTGGGAAAGGTTTGCATGAATAATTTATGAAAATGGAGAGATTTAAATTTCAACACAAACAAATCAAATGCTTCATAACTCAAGCAATCTAAATATTATAACAAATAGTAAATAGTGATCACTATTATGGTCACTAGGAGGAGAGAGGATTTGATTCAAGAGGATGCTATGAAGACCCATGCATAATTAGGATGTTATGAGGATGACTATTAAACTATGGATATTTTCCTTAGTGAAGAGAAAATATGTGCCACATATTAATAATATATTTAGGGAGAAAGGGTTGAAGTGTATTATAACTCAAGAGATATGGAGAACCATGCAATATAGTAAGTACTCTGATCCACCTAAAGTGCAAGATCATGTGTTTTTCTCACAAATTAAAGAAAATAGTGACAATAAATTTATTTTTTCTTAGATTATAAAAATTGGGAGATATGAAGTATAAAGGAGTGTCTTTCATAAAATATTACCCTACAAGCCTTTTAAACTAGTAGTTACACCACCATTAAAATCATAGAGCCTAGTTATCTTGGTCATGTCACCAAGTAAAGGTGGTAATCCATCCATGAAAATGAGTAGCACCAAAATGTGGGGATAAATAATTATGGGTGTTGTAGAAACCACATAGGGTGTCAACATGGTTGTGACACAAACTAGTGTGGGGGATAGCAAAGTTATGCCCCAAATATAAGGAAGTGTGGGTGGCATGGTATAATGAAAGCCTAGAGGTATCTAAAGCTAAATAACCTAAGAAAAACTAGAGAATTAGTCACACTTATAGAACATCCTTTCCCTCAAAATTTCATTTATGAAATGTTAATAAGTTTTATTTACTATAAAGTTGTGTAAAATGTCACATAGCATGTCCAAAAGTGTGAGCTCATTTTGTGTGCCAAAGGTACCACTAAACCAAAAATAAAGGATAGCTAGTTCATGGAAATGTTTATATAGTTAAATCATACATGGTATCACAATCATGAATGAAACCAATAAATTTTACAATAAGACTATCTCAAGGAGGCCTTTTTTAAGGAATTTTATATCCTTGATTTTGAACAATAGATCATCTTTGATTTAAAGTATATAAAACAAAAATTGAGTAAGAGCATCTATGTGTATGATAAAGGTTTAAAATTTTAATATTTAATCTCTCATATGATATACATATATTTTATCATGTATAATAGGTTTTTTGAGGGTTAATTTTGCCTTTCAAATGTACCTTATTAATGAATAAATTTAGCGAGTCTATAGAGACAATAGATTCTACTTTAAGCATTGAATAAGTTGCTAGCATAGGCATGGGGATAAACACATTCATGGAGGATAAAATATCCTCAATGGATTCTCAATATGAAAATTTAACTGATAATAGAACACATGATACTTGTTGAGGTCTATGGTGTAGTGATAGTGAAGTTGAAGGCCACAACAAGAACAACTATCCAAGGCACAACATAAGGTTTTCACCAAATTCTTACAAGATCTACCATAAATACCATGACATATGAACTTTACCATTATTTATAATGGAAAAGTAGAACAATGTCTCCTTGTAGTGTAAGATATGTGAAGTTTCCACCCATGATACTGAATATTTTTAGGTGATATATGAGATCCACAAATTTCACAAATGAGAAGCATAATAGAAAACTATAGGATCATCAAATCAATAAGGAGTTAGATATAATGGTGATTTTCCCTATAAATTAAAAAGTGATGGATATGCTAGTGGGTGATATCCCTTTTTATATTGATATAAATTAATAACACCTAATCACTATTAGTGAGACCACCCCAAATTTCCAACATGTAGATATTGCTAAGGAGAGCATATGTTATAAAAATGTCTTGACCTCTATACTAAGTTAACCCAAAAATATAAGGGTAAAAATGGCATAGGAATCATAAGGATCTTATGACTAGGTGATCAGTGGATGAAAAAAGAGGGAGAGTGAAATTTTAACCAAATTTCCAAGGTTAATATAATAACACAAAGTGGCACCACTACTTATCCTCATGTATAATAACTTGTTAAAGAGAAGATCTAATGAACATAGCCTTCATCAGCACTAGATATGATGGCACACTAAACCAAATCATTAATCTATAAGTGATAATGGATCTAATTAAAAACCTTTAGGATGAGCTTTAACATGCCAAGTATATGGAAATCAAGGCATGGGAATCACTTCGATAGATGATTGATGAGAAAGAGGTCAATGACCTATCTGATTTGTGAAACATCCTACACTCTAAAGGGTTTATTACCTTGATTAATAATTAGATAGTAAAAACATCCCAAATCACATAGTAACACCTTCATATCCATGCCAAGCAAGGGGTCATGAGGTTCAAACTAAAAAAAATGCTATGATAAATACTTGTTGAGCAATGCCACCATTGATGGATGGTAGGTTTATGACATCGTAATTGATACAAGGGCTAAAGTGAACATGTTAAATAAAGAGGTCTTGTGTATAATTGGCATTCCACCTTTAAAAACTTCCCATCATGTTTTATTCATGGTAAAAAAATTGTATGTAGCCCTTGTGGATATTTAAAAATATGTTTGTTGATATCAAGGGTGTGAAAATTAGTGTTGAATTCAAAGTAATTTACTTGGTTTAAGTAGATAGATATCCATAATTTATAGGTAGGCCCTAATACTATAAAAAGACATAGATATGCACTTTTATAAGAGCTATATGAGTTTTAAAATCAAATAAAATCATATGCTTATTCCACTTGACAATGATTATTAGATAATCTATGACAAAATCATAAATATGGATGAGGATGTAAATGTTGAGCATGGTAAAATTACAAAGTATAATAGAAGGACACATGTGTGAAGTATATAGTTTTGTCTTTTATTTAAACTTTTGTATGTATTTAGACTGATAAGCCTAAGTAGATAGTATAATAATGTGAAAAGTCTTTCCTTTTATATCTCAAAAGGTTATAATACAAAGAGATAAAGGATTATATAACGCTTTGTTGTAATAGAATATAGTTTTGATATGTTGATAGATAATAATTGACTAGTTTTGATATGGTTTTCTTGATCATCTTTTATGTATGGTTAGTGTGCAGCAAGTACTTTTTTTAATTTAGTCTATTAAACATATGTTTTTCTATTATGTTCCACTTTTTTTATAGTTGTATTCTTCCTAATATGTACATGTAATTTTGTATGTAAATGATGAATTATAAGTTTGTTCGATTAATTATTGTTTATATTTTATCCCCACTACACAAGTTGTCTATATAATTAGTATGTTTTGGAGTATTTTTAGGAACCTCTAATAATAATGGTGTGGTGAACAAGGAATATATTTGGATGAAATATGTTGAGATGACTACCAGGACAGAGAGATATAGAGAGATGGTTGGATGAGAGAATCCATTTTTTTTGTGAAATAAGAATCAATAAGAATTAAAATAACTTGAAGGAGATTATCCAAGAGCACATTTATGGTTAAATTTATGAAATCTTTTGGTGTGAGTTTCCTAGATTGTTAGCCCTATGGTTAGCTAGGTTGAAATATTATTTCCTCAGCCCAAGGAAGATAGATCATATAGTTTGGATAGAATAAAAATTAGATAAAGTGTGAAACCTAGATATAGATTGGTCTAGAGTAGTAGATTATTGGATGAAGATTATAATAGATATCTATATTAATAAGTTTGTAGTGCAATGATATGTATATTTTGAGACTGTATAAAATAGATTCATTTAAGGAATCAGGGGGAAATTTTTATAGTGTCTACCTCTATAGATAAAAATGCTGGTTTTGGAAAAGGACATGGTGCCTACATTAACCAAAATTGAGTAGTCACTTCGAGAACCATGGGGATGTGTGTAGGATGAAGTGAATGATAGAAAGTTGAGTAAGATAAACTTGAACCTATTCCCAAAAAATAGAAGGCAAAAATACTGACAATGATAAGAAATTCTAGGACTAGAAATGGAATTGTGACAACAGAGAAGGTGGAATAAATTAAAAAACCTAAAAGTAACTACAAATAATATTATAAGTAAAGAAGAAGGTGCTAGATCTAGAACAATGCAAGAAGAAGATTCTAGAGATGAGGAGATTATTGTAATTAAAGGATGTGTAGAGCATGCATAAGGGCCCTATAAATAAGATAATGAAAATAATAATTATGATGATATAAAGGTAAAAAAATAAGAGGAAAATGTAGGATAACAATAGAAAAGTTAAAAGGGAGAGGTAGATCACAGTTAATGAAAGGGTTTTATCTAGACAAAGAGAAGAGAATCATGGGAAGAAGTCAAATTAAAATGAATTAATTTGGTAGGTTCAATTTAGAAATTAATATAGTTCCAAAATAAAATTCATTCACTTTAAGATTTTGCATCCCCCAAACCCAATTTATTACTTGATAATAAAAAAAGTGTAGGCAAAGAGGCAAAAATAAATTGGTTTGATTCATTTCCAGATAAGTTTGGAAAGTCATGTGAAAAGATAAAGTAGATAATAGATAGAATAAAAATATAGGGATAATAATTATTATTTAAGACACCTAAATATTCTATTGTATAGTTAATAGTAAACATTCAATAGTGCATAACCAATAGTGCATCAACACATAAAGTCACAGTCACCACTATGAAGATACCTTCAGTCACAGTGGTTACTATTTAGTAACCTATAATAATAATTGTTCCCATTTTGGTATTGACTATAGGAATGTTTAATTTTATAATTCCCTATGATTAGTCTATGGACCCAAAGCAATACTTGATAACTTGCAACATGAAATGGAATGTGAGAGGAAAAACAAAAGATAATGTTAAGAAATGAAAACTCATAGGGGCCTTGTCAAGATGATATCTAAGGTTAATTTTTAAGAGGGATGTAAACACCTTGGAACTCACACAAGTTAAAAATTTTATGATATAAAAATATAAATTAAAGAAATGCACAAGATAAACCATTCAGGATTTGAAAGAGATTCGATAAAAATGAAAAGAATTAGTTGCAGAATATGATCAGAGATTTTCTAATGTTATGAACAAAATTTAATTCATATTTTAGGATAAATATAAATCCACTTGGTTTGTAAAATTATTGAATCTAATAATTAGATTTACCATTGTTTAATCTCAATATCCAACTAAAGTTAATGCTTGGTCCACTACCTTGCGAGTAGAGAAAATAGAGGACTATTGGGATGCCCCCATAACTAGATCTAATGTTAAAGAAAATCTAGATGTATTCATGAGAAGAATCAATGAGATGCATGAAAATGACAAGCCTAAAGTAGGTATATGGTGTATAGAGTGTGGATGAGAATGACATCATATAAATGATTATACTAAGCTTAACCATGAATTTTATGAGATATACAAACTAGTAGGGCATGTGACTTCTAAGTGACATATATTACAATACTACATACAAAAATTATAGGGTTTGTTTTATAATTTTTGTAAATCCATGAATCAAGATGAAAATAATTATTGATCATTTCAGGAGTTGAAGGAAGATATTACTAAGAATGTCTTTATAGTTACAACACAACAACTTCTAACTACAAAGTAGACAATTTTGGGACCATAAGTAGTGATGACTAGTACAATTCAAGGTAGTCTAATATGGATACCTTTATCACCTTAATATAATATACCTTCATCATTTTAGTATCAACCATAGGGCCTAACAAGCTATAACAATACTTCATCTCCATCATACCAATATTTTGGTCAGTACGTACAAATGTGAACCAACACAAATCTTTAACAACAACAATAAAATTAGGTCCCAATTTCCCCTCAACATCAATATGGGGGATATAATACATAACCAAGCCAATAAGGAGGGTATGCCAAAAAAAAAAAACAAGGTTGGGGATACCAATAGAATATAGGAGGCTATAGAGGGGGATACAAGGACAAATATCATGGAGGATATCAAGGTAGTCATAACAATGACAATCAACAAGCCTGACTACTTATGTAATGTTATCTATGTAGTGCATATAACCATTATATTAGGAATTATACTACTAATATGTAAGACAAGTATACTACATATACTTTAGAGTAGAAGGTCAACACCAAACAAAATATTAACTGGTGTTGGAAAAACAAAGGAAGGAGAAAACAATGTACAACATAAATATGATCAATGTCTAGCCAAAAGAAAGTGTGTTTATGCAAGTAGTCACTTGGTAAAAAAATAAATGAGAAAAGGTTACCACCTTTTGAAATGGATTAAGATCAAATAATTATAAAATTAAACCCACACAAATATCCTAATCCTGCTATTAAAAATAATTTGATGTATCAAGTTATGCATGTCTTGTAAGAGATCCAATAACAACCAGTTCTTAAGGGTGATAACACAACTATTAATGACCAAAATGTATGGTTGAATTATTGTGATCATGAGATAAGATGGTTTTGTGATTTATTTAATAAACCTAATAAATTTAATCAACACATTACATAACAAGGATATCTCCCAGAACATCACTAATCTCCTACATAATCTTATGGAGTACATAGAATGAGGTTAAAAATGGACTGATAAGGTAGTTTGGTATGTTAAAATAAATCATTCTTGGGATGTTTATTCTTGAATTAATATTGAGTTAGATGGATATGAGATTCCAAATGCAATATTTGAGTTTGTGAGCATAGTCAATATGACTCCATGATCAACTTGGGAAGCCATTGGCCAAATTACCTTAAGTTATAGTCCAGTTACGCTTAGTTTGGAAAATTATGGTCAAGTTGAGCCCATGAAAAGGTTAGAGGATTTTTAAATCAAAGTGGTTGAGTTTAGACTATGAGGATATTTTGAAGTTATCGACATGAAGATAATAGATACTCATTATCCTACTTTAATCGGTAAGAAATGGTCTTGTTGTTGCTAAATGGCCATCAAGACTATGTATAACCAACTAGAATCACATTAAGGGGAAAAAATAGTGGTCATAACCCTGAATAAGTTTGATAAAAAACCATACATTATCCCAAAAGAGATAAAGTCCCCTTATGCCTATGGGGATAATAGTTGGTTTAAAATGTATAGATAAAAGGCAAAATGCTTTACAATCTATAGAATATCAATATGGAAAGTTGCACACTATACAAGAAGAAGAGTGAAAAATATATAAACCTATCATAACAAAGTATTCAATTGGATAGGCTCATATATAAGAATGTGTTTCTCCATTTGTGCTCTCTTTGACAAAATCTAAAGTCAATTTTCTATATAATACAGGTGCCACAATTATGGATTACATGAATCCTACTCCCAAAGGTGTTCTACCATGGGAATAAAAATAATTAATAAGTGGTGAGTCTAATGGGTATGTTAAGTTTTTTCATTGATTTCATTAAGTCATTAGCAATGACAAAGTGGTATGTGATGTTTGTGAAATAGAACATGGTGGCATAGTGTGCTTAGTATAGTGTGTAGCTTGTATGGGTGACCTAGATGGATATATTAGAGCCTGATATGAATATGGTTGACATGTTAATTATGTGTTATATACTCAAGGGTTGACTTCATGTGACCTTCATGAGGTATGCAGGTCAGTTTATGCTTGTAGGCTTGATCATGCATGGTTACCTATGGGGTTTTTAGCACTATGGCATATGTGACATGGTAAGGAGCTTAGTATTATTTTAATATACATATTATACATGTATAGGGTGATAATAGGTTAGTTTTATGGTTTTAAAGAGGTGGTAAGTGATTTTTATGACCACTTGGTTATTTGTCTAGTTGGCCTAGGTGGGCTAATGAGGCTATGTGAAGGGTCAAAGAGTGATTTCATATTGTTAAAGATTATATATTCATGGTATATGATAAAATAAGATTTTTCAAGTTCATTTACCAAGTAAGAGGTCAAAGGTTGAAGTAAAAATTTAGAAAAAGGATCATATGGCTTTAAGAGGTGTTAGAAAGGTGTCTAGTGAGCCTGAAAAGGACTTTTTTGTGTTTTTTGGAATTTTTAGGTTTGGAATTGGGAGATGATATTTTTGGAGTATTTGGGTAATGTCCCTAAGAATATTTTATAATAATTTTTTTAGGGTTTAAGGGGCACAACTTTATGAATGATTGTTAAGAAGCTAAGAAGGTTTTTGAGTGCTTAAACCCTAGTCTTAGACCTAATTGAAAATATATTGCTTGTTGGTGAAAATTATGATGGTTAAAGGTTAATATTATGATTTTATATTTCATATTACTTATTTAGGTTTATGATAAAGTATCTTTTGTCTCTTGACAGTGTGCAGGTCCCACAAAAAATGGGTTGTTAACAGTATTCTTATTTTTGAGGAAGATTTATATAAATGACTAGGTAATATAATGGATGATTGTTGAAGATAAATAATTTAATAAAAAATTCATGAAAATTTTTAGGAATATTCAATTCTCTATGTCTAATTTCTAGGTCCTCAAAGTTGATTAGTCGCTAGAGTGAAAATGGAACAAACAGTGAGAAAGACCAGTTGGAGTGAGAACATGAATTGGGAAGGTGATCAGGTATTTAAAGATGAATTTTAGATATTTATGGTGATTAAATTGCTGTATTAACTCTATACATTCATTTTAATTTGTTCTTATTCTTTAGGTATGATCAGAGAGTTGACTTAAAGTTGACCTTCTTGGTCATTTTGATTTTGTGTGCGCTAGTGAAGTGAAAATGGTTTGTAGAAGAGTTTTTGATATTTGAGCCTATGATATAATTTCAAGAGAGTGATATAAGGTATTTTTAGGATATTATTCATTCCTTTGAATATATTATTTAATATATTTTAGTTAAGATAAATTCATATTTCCATGACTAGTTTTTAGATCTTATAGGCAGTCTGAAGTGGCTTATTTAGAGAGGCTAGGTTGAGTTATTCTGAGTAGAGTTTGAGGTGAGTGAGAGATTTTTAGTATTATATTATTATCATATATTTATTTCATGTATTTTTTATTCATATTTTTCCTCTAGTTTGGTTTTAATATTCAAATATCTTTGAATAAGTTTCTAGTATGCATAACCAATTTGAGTAGGTCACTTGAAGTGAGTTAGTTTGGATGGTTCTGAGAAGTGTGAAGGTGAAAAATGAATTTTGAGGTGTTTATTGAGTTATTAATGAATTTTATAAGGTATTATATTGTTTTTTTACTTTATAAATGAATATCTTGCTTCATTTCTTCTTGGCAGTATTTTCTAGGTGTTTATAGGTCTTAGAGCGAGAGAGAAAATGGCTTGGATAGAGTAGTGGTTTAGAGTTACAAGTGGATTGGACACTTCGGTAAGTGTGAAATGTTATTTTTAGATCCATTTTAATATTTTTTATCCCTTTTTTTAATCCCAAAATTTTCATCTTGTTTAATGTGTGAGCAAGTGGTTTTAGACCTATTAGGTCTATTTAGGCCTAATGGTGAGTTATGAGTATATTTGATGTATGAGACCTTGTTGGGATATGAAAAGTTTTGAAGAACATTTTATTATATTATATAATTGTTTATTATTATTTGTTGATGTATATTATTCATGGAGATGGTCATATATGGTGAATGACTTATAAGGGATAATTGGGCCTAATGTAGCGTAGTAATTAGATAGGTGTTATTTGAAGTATGGATGACATATGGAGTGTTTGAGTTGCCTTGATGGAGTTTAGAGGATATTTTATTTATCCTTATATTTTATCTTGGCTTACCAATATGATATGAGGTGTGGAGAAAGGTATATAATCAAGACTAGTTGTCTTGTTTAATGTGGATGTGAGAGGTGTGGACAAAAGTGAAGGAAAGAACTCAATCAAGGAGAAGAGATAGGTCATTGAGGACCATCAAAGGGTTAATATGATAAGTCATGTTTTTTTTATCAATTTCATGAGCTAACAAGTCATTAAACCTAATAATTTAAAGGATGACTTGGTTGAGTGAATGAGATAGGAGTGCCTACCTAGAGAAGAGAAGTAGATTGTAGGTGTTAGAGCAATGGAAGGTCATCATCAGGTGTAGAAGACATCAGAGCAATGGTTTAAATTATATAAGTGGTGTAAATCAGAGCTAATGTGGTTGAGTGGGTGCTTAATCACCTAGGGGTTGTATCTTCCTTGCTAGTTGGAACTAGCTAAAGGTCTAGTAGGTACTGGACTAAATTGAGGGGTGGATTCTCCTTGATCAGTTGGTGATGGTCTAAATTATCTTATTTGTTCCATATTTATATGAAAATATTCCATTGTTAATTTAGGATTTAGAGTGGGTTTTTTACCCCATGAGGGTTTCCCATATAGATGAGGTGTACTTGTGATTGATTTCTCTTGATCTTACTTATGTGTTGATTTGTTCATGTTATTCTTAAGTGTTTGTTTCATTGGAATAAAATGGAATTAATTATGAGATTTTGAGAAATTGATTCATCCCAATCTCAATAGCTACTTCCATCAATTGGTATCAGAGCAAGACCTTTGAAGGAGGCTTAACAGCCTATAGGTGATCCTAAGTAGCTTAAGGTATGATGAAGACAAGGTTCATCTTATTTCTAGTGATGGATAAGTTTGTGAAGATCAGAGTTGAAGTCTGCATAAGGGTATACATGTTGGAAATATCAAGTTTAAAGAATAAATACTATACTAAATCTAAATCCAAGATCAAACCTAAGTTATATGGTAGGGCTTCTTGAAGATGGTCTCTTGGTCAGCAAGCATGATAGGTACAAATATGTGTAGGTGTCTTAAAAGGTAGAGGTTTGAAATTGAAGGATGAGTTGATCATCAAGATAAAGGAACATGATAATGTTGATGAGACCTATTTGATGTTTATTTGAGCCATCATAAGATTTTTAGGTTTACAAGAATACTAAGGAAGCATGTATGATACCTTAGGAGTTTCAGGGAATAACCATTGGAATTTGAAAATTTAAATTTATCAAAGGAAACCAGTTTGAAAAATTGGATTATAGATGTTATGGATAAAGTCTAATCAAGATGAGGTAAGAATAAAAATTTAAAAATACTCTATGAAAAATATCCTCCAAGTCGTGGTTTGTTTTAGGTGTCTGTACAAGGGTAATAAATACAAATCAAGGTTGACTATTGTAGTTTGTGTTTGAAATGGTGAACCCAATTTGAGAAAAAGAGGATTAGAACTCATATAATGATCTATTTTTGATGTTACAATAATTTATGATTATTTTAATTCATCATAGTACTGATCCATACTTTGAGAGAGCTTTGAATATGTTCATTTGAGCAATAAAATCTTCATGGAAGGTGACTATGTGTGAAGGTCTCTGTTGTTGATAGATAGAGATTTCTAAGTGAGTTGTTTTAGTAGCTTTATTCACTCAAGGTGTTTAACATAAGAGTTTGGAGATGACCTCAAGGTCGTAAGGCACCTATAGGTGAAATATGCAAGATTATTTTGGTTTTTGACATAAAGAACATGCCTAATTCTTGAAAGACTATGATATGAGGGTTTGGTGTCCTCAAACCCTAATAGGAATGTTCTTGATGCTAATGGCTTTGTTATGAAATATGGATCTATATGTTAATTATTTGGATGGTATTCAATGTTTCCTTTAGTCTTTATCATAATTGTGATGCATGGTTGAGTATAAGGTAGTATCTAAGATGGAAAGTTTAGAACAAGGGTCTGTGATCTAAAGATGGGTTTTCATGATCAATACCTCTTTGATAGAAAATGAATATCTATGGAGTTCAATGAAAAAGTCTTTGTTTCAAAAATACCATTAAGGATTTTATTTTTTATGAAGGTATGTTGTTAATAAGAGACTCCTATAGGTGAAGAAGCAAGAATGGTGTTCAAAACGTATGTTCAAGTCTTTTGGTCCTAAAGTGCATTTTTGATCAATTTTTGATACCTTAGTTGAGTGGTGATTTGAAGGAGAAGGAATAAGTGGTTTGTATGAGGTCATGAGGAAGATATTCATGAATCATTCCTAGGTGTTCTAAGTCCTTGATGAGCTCAAATGTGAGTTCTATGGTCAAAAATCTATGTTGACCATTTTTGGTAGTGGTGACTGCCTAGAAGGTGCCAATATAGCACTTAGAGTGTTCCAAGGTGGATATAATGTAACTAATAGATGATTAAAGTTGGTTTTTTCATGTCAAATAAGGATAGATATATTGGAGATGCTCCTATGATGCCTAGGTGTGATTTTGACCATTTGGTCAAGGTGTCTGTTGTAGATGATGACTCTGTATGCCCAAAATGCTTGGTTTCAAGGGTCATATGAAGGTTGGATATGTATCATAAAGTATTATATGATAAATAAGGTTTTAATATGTGTTTAATACATTTTATATGTTATTTCACAAGTTTTTCAATCCATATGTGCCAGGTAGAGTGTTTTGAGTGGTTTCAGGCTCTTTTTCCCAAGAGCAAGTGTTTGGTAGCTTATAGGAAGTCATGGTTCCCCATGGAATGAAAGTTTTAAATTTGTTCCAAAAGTTTGGATAGGTTAACTACAGGTGTGGAATCAGTGTCAAGTTATGGTGTTGATTGAAGGTTGACTTTTGACCACTTGTTGCTTTGAAGGCCTAGTGATTTGGGCATGTTTATAAAAGTGGTCTATCTTTAGATTTGGAGGTTGAAAGATCAAAATCAATTTAATGGGACAAATGGGTAGCTAAAACAAGTTTTATAGTGGTTTAAAAGTAAGTATAATTCATTTTATTTAATTTTTTTCTCATTAGGAGGCCTAATTGGCTTATAAGCTAAATAAGGAAGTATGCTGAGATGAATGAGTTGAAGGATAATTTTTGGCATGCCTAAGGGGGAATGATATTGGTATTCAAATATGAAGTTTCGTGTCTTGAAGTGATTAAGGAAAAAATTTATGAGGTCTATAGTGGCCAAATAGGGTTATAAGGGGTCTAAATAGGCTTAGTGAAGAAAATGAAGATTTTTGAGAAATCTTTCCAAAGAAGGATGACATGTTTGGTTATTTTTGAGCATGTTTTACTATTATAAGTTAATTATAGGTATGATGGTGTTCTTGGAAAGCCTCTGATATTCTATATGATGCCTTGAGAATGATGGTAAATGAGCTTGCATGGTGTTTTGTTACTCATGTTATTTTTTGAGTTGATGGTAGCAGTTCTTGGAGATCTTGTAGGTTTGCATTGGTTATTTAGACAAAGGTGGGGCCTTAAAAGTGGATAAGGGTCTTAGGGGGAGCTATGGTGCCTTGTAAATTGATAATAGGTCCAAGGATCTTGATAGACTACAAGGCAATATGAGTATTTTTCATGATTGGAAAGTAGTTTGATGGTGTTCAAGGAGTGCTTCAGTTTAGAGATCACAAGGGGAGCCTTCCTCCATATATTCAAAAGGTAATTCTTTCATGATGTTGGATTTGAAAACATTTTAGATTCTCTACTTCATCATTGTGAGCCCAATTTATCATTTTGGTAAAGGGGGAGAAGGATTTCATACATTGCCATCAATGACAAAGTGGGAGATTATTGGGAATTTGATGGTAAGTGTTGTCATTGATGTCATTTAGGCATTAGCAATGACAAAGTGGTCTATGATGTTAGTGAAATGGAACATGGTTGCATAGTGTGCTTAGTACAGTGTGTAGCTTACATGGGTGATCCAGATGGATATATTGGAGCCTGATATGAATATGGTTGACATGTTCCTGATGTGTTCTATGCTCAAGGGTTGACTTCATATGACCTTCATGAGGTATGCAGGTCAGTTTATGCATTGTAGGCTTGATCATGCATGGTTGCCTATCAAGTTTTGACAACTATGGCCTATGTGACATGCCAAGGATCTCATTATGATTGGAATGTACATATTATACATTTATAGGTTTCTAAGAGTTCAATTTTATGGTTTTCAATAGGTGTAAAGTGATTTACATGATAGCTTGGTTATTTTCCTAGTTGGCCAAGGTGGGCTAGTGAGGCTATGTGAAGGGTCAAAGAGTGATTTTAGAGTGTTTAAGATTATATCTTTATGGGAGATGATTATATATTAGTTTTCAAGCTCATTTACAAGTTATAGGTTAAATTTTGAAGTAAAAAATTATAAAAAGGATCTTATGGCTTTAAGAGGTGCTAGAAAGGTATCTAGTGAGCCTAAGAAGGACTTTCTTGTGTTTTTTGGCACATGCAGGGTCTACATGGGGATATAATAATTTTAGAGTATTTTTTTAAGTTCCCTAATAATATTTTATAAGCATTTTTTTAGGTTTTAAGGGGCATAACTTGATGAATGATCGTTAAGAAGCTAGGGAGGTTTTTGAGTGCATAAACCCTAGTCGTAGACCTGATTGAAAAGATCTTGATTTTTAGTGCCCATTATAATGGTGAAAGGTTAGGATGATGATTTTATGTTTTATATAACTTCTTAAAAAAATTTATAAAGTATTTTTGGTCTCTTGATAGTGTGTGGGTCCCATAGAAAATGGGTTGTGAACAATATAATTATTTCTATGGAATATTTCTATAAATGACTAGGTAATATAATGGATTATTGTTAAAGCTCAGGACTTACCTAAAAAATTCATGAAAATTTTCATGAATATTCATTTCTCTATGTCAAATTTCTAGGTCCTCAAAGTTGACTAGTCACTGGAGTGGAAATGGAACAAATAGTGAGAAAGACCAGTTAGAGTGAGAAGATGAATTGGGAAGGTGATCAGGTGGTTAAGGATGAATTTTAGAGATTGATGGTGATTCATGGGTTGTATTAACTCTATCCATTCATTTTAATTGTTCTTATTATTGATGTATGATCAGAGAGTTGACTCAAAGTTGACCTTCTTGGTCTTTTTGTGTCTGTGTGAGCTAGTGAAGTGAAAATGGCTTGTAGAAGAGTTTTTGATATTTAAGCCTATGATATAATTATAGGAGAGTGATCTAAGGTAATTTTATGATATTATTAATTCCTTTTAATATCTTATTCAATCCATTTTAGGTAAGATAAATTCATATTTCCATGACTAGTTTTTGGAGCTTACAAGCAGTCTAAAGTGGCCTATTTGGAGAGGCTAGTTTGAGATATTATAAGTAGAGTTTGTGGTGAGTGATAGATTTTTGTTATTATATTAGTCTCATAAATTCATTACATGGATTTTTTATTCACATTTTTCCTCTATTTTGGTTGGAATAGTCAAATATATTTGACTAAGTTTCTGGTATGCATAACCACTTTGAGTAAGTCACCTGAAGTGAGTTAGTTTGGATGGTTCTAAGAAGTGTGAAGGTAAAAAATTAATTTGGAGGTGTTTATTGAGTTATTAAGGAATTTTTTTAGGGATTTTATCAGTTTTTAAAGTGGATAAATGAAGAGCATGCTTTAGTTCTTCTTGGTAGTATTTTTTGGGTGTTTACAGGTCTTGGAGCGAGAGAGAAAATGGCTTAGATATAGTAGTGGTTTGGAGTTACAGGTGGATTGGACACTTTGGTAAGTTTTAAATGGTATTATAATATCCATTATAATATTTTTATCCTTTTTTAATCTGAAATTATGTGTCTTGTTTAATGTGTGAGCAAGTGGTTTTAGACCTATTAGGTCTATTTAAGCCTACTGGTGAGTTCTGAGTATATTTGATGTATGGGAAATTATTGGGATATTAAAAGGTTTGAATTAACTTTTATTATATTATATAATTGGTTCATATTATTTTTTTATGGATATTATTCATGGAGATGTTCATATGTGGTGAATGACTTATAAGGGCTAATTAAGCCAAGTGTAGCGTAGTAATTGGATAGGTGCTATTTGAAGTATGGATGACCTATAGAGTGTTTGAGTTTCCTTGATGTAATTTATAATATATTTTATTTATCCTTATATTGTATCTTTTCTGACCAATATGATATGAGGTGTGAAGAAATGTATATAAGTAAGACTAGTCCTATTTAGTGTGGATGTGAGAGGTGTGGATGAAAGCAAAGGAAAGATATCAATAAAGGAGTAGAGATAGGTCATTGAGGACCATAAAAGGTGAATAAGATCAATCATGTTTATATAATTATTTTCATGAGCTAACAAGTCATTAGACCTAACAGTCTAAAGGATGACTTAGTTTAGCAAATGAGCTAGGAGTGCCTACCTAGAGAAGATAAGTAGATTGCAAGTGTTAGAGCAAGAGAAGGTCATCATCAGGTATAAAAGACATCAGAGTAGTGGTGTAAATTATAGCTAAGGTGGTTGATTGGGTGCTTAATCACCTATGGGGTTGTAGCCTCCTTATTGGTTGAAACTAGCTAAAGGTCTAGTAGGTGCTAGACTAAATTGAGGGGTGGATTCTCCTTGATCAGTTGGTGTTGGTCTAAAGTATCTTGTTTGATACATCTTTATAGGAAAGTATTAAATTGTATTTTTATTCTTGAGAGTGTTTTTTCTACCCCATGAGGGTTTCCCACATAGATGAGATGTACTTGTGATTGATTGCTCTTGATATTGCTTATGTGTTGATTTGTTTATGTTATGCTTAAGTTTTTGTTTCACTAGAATAAAATGGAATTGATTATGATATGTTGAGAAAATAATTCACCCCCCTCTCATTATCTACTTCCATTAGACTCAGACACTCAGATGTTAAATTAGGCTTGTAGGGATCAGGACTTATAACTTCTACACATGGTGTTCACTACAAGATGATAGATACCTCAAAATTTTATAATATAAGATCTAAATACATTTATATTAAGGTTAGAAAACCATTTACTAGAGGTAGATCAATGACTTATCATACTCAACTATGCACTAAAAGGAATTACATGACTTGATGGGCCATCCATATGAATCCATAAATTCATTGGGAGGAAGCATGTGAATTTTTACATGCAAAGTTCCAGCTACCAGATACTATCAAATCAAAATGTCCTTTCTTATAAGAATTTCAATGTCTAAAATTACACACTCATTAGTGTGTGGATATATAGACTACATAGGGAGTAGAGTTGAGATATTGGGTGCACATTTTTAGCCACACCTTATCACCTTTGCCAATGGTCTAGTATATGCACCAAAAGTGCATAAGAGAAACTAATCATTGGGTGAAATTTAAACAATATTTTATTCAAACCTTTGTATTTGAATATGATAATCCATTAGTTTATAAGTCCTTACATAAAATCAAAATATTTTTTTGTCATAAAAGTTTAGAAGATTCAAAAAGTATAATTGAATCATCACCACAACAAGAGGTTGCATAGGATTTTAATATGACATTGCATAATTATAAAGCTAACCAACTAGAACAAAATCTTGTTAATCTATGTATCAAAATAAAACATGACATGATAGAGTACAATGATAGTGACAAACATTCTTGATCCCAAAGGTCTATTTGATACAAAATGAGAAATTGAATCAAACCTAGTTCAAAGCACATATCAATTGGAAGAAGAAAGACTTTGAAACATAAACATTCCACAATTAAAATATAAGTTATTTTTTAAATATGCTCTACATAATGCATCAAGTAAAATATATCCAGATCCATTGCAAAAGATTGAATGGAACATTGAAATAGAATTATTTCCTAATCTTGTGATGATAGGAGATTATTGGGAATAAGATCAGATTTTGGATGACTTAAAATTTCTAAGGGACTATCAAGATGTTTTCCCAACCAAATTCTCAGAGGTAAAAGGTGTTGATATATCTTTAGGATAAATTCATATAAAACTAAAAGAATGCACTCAACCCAATAAGAAGTAGCCATATAGATTAAATCCTAACATGAAAATAATGGTAAAATCTAAGTTAGATAGAATTCAAGAAAATGGAATCATATATACAATATAAAAGGTAGATTAGGTAAGTCCCATGGTGTTGTAACCAAAGAAAAATGGTGAGATATGGATTTATGGGTAATATTGCACACTCAATGATGCCTGTGTGAATGATCCTTTTCCAATACCATTCATGGATGAATTCCTTGAATTAGTTTTAGGGCATAAATTATACTCCTCTACATATGGATTTAGTGGATACCACTATATTCCAATCTTAGTAGAATATCAATCCAAAACCATGTTTGTAACTAAATGGGGTTTATTTTCATATAAGGTAATTCCTTTTGGATTGAAGAATGCACCTGTGGTCTTTTCTAGATCCATAGTGATTACGTTCAAATAATTTATTCATGATTTTATAGAAGTGTATTTGAATGATTTTTAAGTTTTATCTTTGTTTAAACAAAATCTATCAAAACTATGACTCGTGCTAGAAAGTGTCAAACATTGCACATTCTCTAAATCTAAAAAATACTGATTTTTCACACTTTTTGGTGTTCTATTGGGACATTTCATATTCACAAATGGCATTTTGGTTGATCTAGCTAAGATTTTTTTCATCATAGGGATTCCACCTCATATTAATTATATATAAGTGTGCACATTTCTTATTCATACATGATATTATAGGATGTTTATTAAAGGGTATGCAACTATATCTATACCTAGGGAAAAAATATTGTGTAAGGATATAAAATTTGAGTGGACATTAGAATGTCAAACAACATTCATTGAACTAAAATAATGGCTCATAATAACACTAATTTTAGTCTTTCCTAACTAGAATAACCCATTCCATGTGCATGTAGATCCTTCTAGTACAACATTAGGAGTTGTCCTAGTAAAACTAGGATAAGGTAGACTAGAACATCCTATACATTTTACTAGCACAAATCTATTTGTAATTGATAAGAATTATACTACTAATGAATGGGAGGATTTAACCATAGTTTTTTCAATTTAAAAGTTATAGCACTACTTTTTGGTTACACAATTTGAGCTATTTATAGATCACTAGGCATATTGATACCTAGTTAATAAGCCCATGTTGGGAGGACACATACCTAGGTGTATTATGTTATTTCATGAAATCTAATTCTATATTAATGTCAAGCTAGGATATAAAAATGTTGGTCTAGATCACCTTAAAATACTATTATCACTAAATCCTTCACCCTAGAGATGGTTTTTCAATCTTACTCTAAGATTTGGGTAACATTGGAATACCTCTAGGATTGTGAGATGCCTATAGTAAAGGTAGACCTCTAGGTTTAAGGGCTAGTCCCTAGATTAATCCTTGCTTGCTTATCAGCTATACTAATTATTTGATTAGGTGAAAAGAGATAGAAAGAAACATGAAATTAAACTAATCTAATGAGGTGATACACAAGAATGATATCCAATAGACTACCACACACTTGCACTAAGAGACATGACTTACAACACTAGTCTCAAAATCCTAAATTGTTATAAAATTAGTATTTTAAACATAGAGATGATATGAATTATACTAATCAAGGTGATTAAACCAAAGTTTAAATTTAAAAAACTAAGGCTATTCGTCACACTTAAAGATATACAAATTCACTTGACTACACTTCATGTGACTTAGTAGAGTGGAAATCCCTTTCATCAAACATGGAAGATTTGAGATAAAGTAAGGATGGATACTAATCACTTAACATTTTCCTATACAACACTTCACATACTTTGAAAAGAGGTTTATGAGATCAAAACTAGATTAAAAATATTATTTCAAAGGTAAAATACAATATCAAATTAAGGGGGCTTCACCATACCATTTGTGTATTCCTTTACAAAAGCCAAAATGGCTTGCATTTAGAGAGTGTGTGAGAAAAGAAAGAATAAAAGGATATCAAGGGTCACAAGAACAAGTTTCAAGATGAGGACCAGTTAAATTGTATAATAATGAAGTGTTAAATAGAACATGAAGGTCTCCTTAGATAAGTTTCCATCTGAAACATGACAAACTCTCCAAAACTGGCATAGAGACCTTCAATGCCTTCCTAAAACTTCATTCATCATGAATCATCTCTTAATCATTTGAAACAATATTAGGGATACTTAACACATGTTAAATATCTTATGGATGTTGGAAACATGTTATGATAGTAATAATATGAGTCCCTAACTGATATCCTTCTTCTAGATACTTGTACTCACCATTTACAGTCATTCATTAGCCCTCTTGGCCTCATTATTCACATTTGTCACCCAAGTGGCCTTCAATTTTTCAAAAATATATATGGAAGAGGTGTTATAACACTTTTCTAGGGTCTGTTTTCCTTCCACTCCATGAGGTAAACCTTATAAATATCTCAAATCAAACTTCTCATCTTCTCACTTGGCAGTCACTTTATCTTTCCACTATCTGTCAGCCTATGATGAATGGTGTAATATAGATGTTTATAAGTTTTTTTGAGGTGATAAATGGATATGGAGAGTTATAATAAGCCCTCATATACCTAATAATTTTACTATCATCTATTCAAAATCTTTAGAACCTATAGCACAATTCAAATCTTTGCAAAAAACCATGTTTTTACCTTGTCTGTACAAGTAGGGTACAAACCAATTAGGTGGGAAGAAGCATGGGAGATTATTAAACAAGTCCAAAATATTTTTCATGCCATATTACTCCTTATTAGTGTATCTCAATTTGTATTTCCTCTATCAAGTCTTAGATAAGGGTTTAAGAGGGTTTTATCATGTTCGGACTGTTAAGGATTATTCATAAAATATTGATGTCTAACCTCAAAAAAAATGTCACTAAAACCAAGTTTAGGACCCTAATCAGATACACCTATCTCCTTAGGACACCATGAAATGTGTTTGTAGAGGTATGAGTGTTTTAAGTTGGCCTATAGAGCTCTTCCTTTGCATTTTGTGTGCCCATATGATGGATTTAGGTCAAATATTACCACTTTGTGCAACTCACTACAAACCAATGGATCTACATCATTATAATCTCCCTCATAAATTTCATCAATGGTATTTTAATGGTTATATGATCATTTGAATGGATCTAGACCCTTGTAGGGCTCAGGTCTAGTTTTAGGCCTAATAAGCCTAACTGTGTTTCATGACCTAGAACCTCCTCTGAGTGTTAAAGTTTCATATATAGTATTATAAACCTATGTTCATACTCAAAAAAACCTTCCACATCATTCCTAAATATCCCAAGACTCCTCTCTTCATTCACACACCAATGTTACAATTTAGACTATCTTAGAGTGCCCTCTATCTGAGATAAAAGAGAGGGAATATCCCCTATTTACCTTGCAAAATTAGAGTCATGACGTGTTATATTAGGTAATGATGATGTTAAGGTGTGGAGCCTAAAAGCTTCACATATGAGTGCATTACCAAAGTTGCAGGTTTACACAGTCACCGGCATCGGTCAAGAGTGACCGACGTCGGTCAGGTGCAGTTGAAGAGACGCTAGCATCAGCAGATAATCAGCCGACATCGGTCACAGGCAAGCAGGCAGGAATTGGCATCGATTACCTGTGCGTCCAAAATGCTATTTTCGAGGACAGAAGCGAGTGTTTGCATGATGAGTTTAAGTCTTAGTCTTAAGTTTGTGTTTCTATTATTAGCAAGATTGTTTTTAGAGCCCTTGTTCAAGAGGCTTAACTGTTGGTTGTAAGTGCATGCTCAAGTTTCCTAATTCTATATGTAGAATTAGATCTTCTTAGCTTAGTGTGAATTATTGCAGTAGCTCATTGTATGTGAATGTTGAAGAACAGTATAGAGTTGTATCAATCTAGGTTGTTGGAATTGATTATACTTGAGAGAAAGAGCTCTTAAGGGATAGAGATCTAGAGAGAGATCTTGTGCATCTGAGAGAGGTGTGGAAGAAAGAAGTTTCTTTAATTGTATTCCTTTTGTAAAGAGTTTTAATACAAGTTTTTAGGGTGGTTTCTTGTATCTCTTGTTCGTTGCTATTATTTGATTCTAGTTACTTATCTATCTGATTTAATTCTGCGTTTATTTCTTTCATAAGTGTAATCTATTATTGGTTGATCCCCAACAAGTGGTATCAGAGCCAGGTTGTAGGTTTAGATTTTGATATCCAATAATTGGTATCAAAGCTCAGGTTCACTAATAGGCGGTTCAGATCTGTGTAGTGTGTATTGATTACAGGTTGCTCACAGGAGTTTCTGCAGGGATTTTTGTTTGAGTGGGAGAAGTAATGGCAAATGAAAGTAAACTGAGAATGGAAAAGTTTAATGGCAAAAACTATCAACATTGGAGAATGCAGATAGAGGACTATCTATATCAGAAGGATCTATACTTACCGTTAGGTGGGATTGCAAAGAATCCCAAAGACATGGAGGATGAAGAATGGGAAGTTCTTGATAGAAAGGCTCTGGGGTCTATAAGACTGAGTCTAGCATCTACTGTGATATCTAATTTATCACAAGCAAAAACAATGGTAGAGTTGATGACTACTCTAGCAAATTTATATGAAAAACCCTCAGCTTCTAATAAGGTATATCTTATGAAGCAGCTATTCAATTTGCATATGCAGGAAGGTGGATCTGTATCTAATCACTTGAATGATTTCCATGGTATTGTAAATCAATTAATTTCTGTCAAAATTGTATTTGATGATGAAATAAAAGCTCTTTTAATATTATGTTCTTTGCCTAAAAGCTGGCATAGCTTAGTAATGGCAGTTAGCAATACTGCATCTGCATCAAATATTTTAAAAGTAGAGGATGTTGTTAGTGTTATCTTGAATGAAGAAATTCACAGGAAAAGCACAGAAGAGACATTTGGGAATGCTTTAAGTTTTGAGAGCAGGGGAAGGCAAAAAGAGAAGAGAAAGAAAGGCAGATCAAGATCCAAGTCTAAGGGGAAAGGCAGATCTAAATCTAGAAATGGCAGAAGGCCACAATGCTGGAATTGTGGAAAGATGGGGCACATAAGCAGAGATTATTGGTCAAATCCTAAGGAGGACAATCAGCACGAAGGAAAAGAAGAAGCAAAGGTTGCAGGTATTGCACAAGATGCTTTAATATTCTCTTTGCATAATAATATAGAATCTTGGGTGCTAGATTTTGGTGCATCTTTTCATGCTAGCCCTAATAGGGAATATTTCTGTGACTATATCCATGGAGATTTTGGAATAGTATATCTGGGGGATGATGAACCCTGTAAAATTATTGGCAAAGCTAAAGTGCAGCTGAAAATGCAGAATGGCAACACATGGGTGTTGAGAGAAGTTATGCATGTTCCTAGCTTGAAGAGAAATTTGATTTCTGTAGGAAAGTTAGGGGATGAGGGTTGTACAGTAACTCTCATAGTAGAATCTTGGAAGGTGACCAAGGGTGCACTTGTTATGGCCAGAGGTAAGAGAGTAGGTACTCTCTATTTGTGTAATTGTGTTACTAACAATTCTCCTTCTGTATTATCTACTTCAGATGTGGATGCAAAATTGTGGCACTCAAGGCTTGGCCACATGAGTGAGAAGGGGATGTCAATTCTTAAGTCTAAAGGTAAGCTTTCAGATTTGAAAAGCATGGATCTAGAATTTTGTGAGCACTTCGTATTTGGAAAATAGAAAAGGGTTGGTTTTCTCAAGACTGGGTCTACAAAGAAGCATAAGTTGCAACTTGTTCACACAGACGTGTGGGGACCGGCTCAGGTAGCTTCTATTGGAGGATCACATTACTACGTTTCATTCATAGACGATGCTACAAGAAAGGTATGGATCTACTATATTAAGAATAAATCTGATGTATTTGAGACTTTTAAGATTTGGAAAGCTATGGTTGAGAATGAAACAGGGGAAATATTAAAGTGCCTGAGATCAGACAATGGTGGAGAGTTTTGTAGTTATAAGTTCAACTAGTATTGTTACATGCATGGAATCCGTAGGCAAAGGATGGTTCCAAGAACACCTCAGTAGAATGGTATTGCTGAAAGGATGAACAGAACAATCATGGAGTGTGCAAGATGTATGAGATTGCATGCAGATTTGCCTCTAGAGTTTTGGGCAGATGCTGTTGACACTGCAGTGTACCTAATTAATAGAGGACCCTCTACAGCTCTAGATGGTGGAATTCCAGAAGAAGCTTGGACAGGTAAAAAGGTAGATCTCTCTTTTCTCAAAGTTTTCGGTTGTGAAGCCTTTGTGCACGTAGATAAGGAAAATAGAAAGAAGCTCGATGCTAAGTCTATGAGGTGCACGTTTATTGGCTATGGCTCAGATGATTTTGGTTTCAGATTTTGGAATCTAGGAACTAACAAGGTAATTAGGAGCCGTGATGTTGTTTTCAATGAAAAAGTGATGTATAGTGATCAGCTGAAGAAGTTGAATCAATCTGGGTAGAGCAATAGTGAATTGGATGAGGTGATGGTCCAAAATGAGCTCATGGGAAAAAGAAATAATCACTTGTAGGAAAACACAGAGACCGACGTCGGCAGGTTAGGAACCGGCATTGGCAGAACAGAAACCGAGGTCGGTCATACAGAGACCGATGTCGGTAGGATAGGAACCAATGTCAGTTAGGCAGAACCGGCGTCGGCCAATAATAGGTCTTGAGGTGATCGAAGTTGGTCACTGTCAGAGAATTTGGGTGGACAGCATGTTGTGAACGAGTCTCAGACACCCATCAGGAGGTCAGAAAGGGTAAGCAAGCCTCCAATTAGATATTCTCCTTCTTTATTTTATTTATTGCTAACTAATGGTGGAGAACTAGAGAGTTTTGAAGAAGCAATAGAGGTGGAGTCCAAGAGTCAGTGGGAGCGTGGCATGGTTGAGGAGATGGAGTCCTTAAGTGAGAACCAAACATGGGATTTGGTTGAATTCCTAGCAGGTAAGAGAACACTAAAGAATAGATGGACCTACAGATTGAAAGAAGGTGAGAATGGATAGATGAGATATAAGGCTAGATTGGTAGTGAAAGGATTTGCACAAAATCTAGGTATTGATTTTAGTGAGATTTTTTCTCCTGTTGTTAAAATGACTTCTATAAGGATTGTACTATCTTTGGTTGATGTTGAGGATTTGCATCTTGAGTAGCTAGATGTTAAGACAGCGTTTCTTCATGGAGATTTGGATGAGGAAATTTATATGGAACAGTCGGAAGGATTTGAGGTCAAGGGCAAGGAGAAGTTAGTGTGCAGATTGAAGAAAAGCTTGTATGGCCTCAAGGAAGCTCCTAGGCAATGGTATTTGAAATTTGATAGGTTTATGACTGAGCATGACTACAGTAGGTGTCTATTGTGTGTATTTCAAGAGATTTGATAATGGTAGATACATTATTCTATTGTTGTATGTAGATGATATGCTGGTTGCAAGATCACACATGCAGGATATCTCTAAGCTTAAGGTGAAATTAGCTCAAACATTTGCTATGAAGGATTTGGGAGCAGCAAAGAAAATCCTTGGCATGAGCATTAAGAGAGACAGGAAAAATCACAGGTTGATATTGTCTTAAGAGGATTATGTGGACAAGGTGTTGAAATGGTTCAATATGCAGGATGCTAAACTAGTAAGCACACCTTTGGCTGAACATTTTAAGTTAAGTAAAGAACAATGTCCTAATTCACATGATGAGGTAGAGTACATGAGTAAGGTTCCATATTCTTCCGCAGTAGGGAGTTTGATGTATCTAATGGTGTGTACTAGACCGGATATTGCCCAAGCAATGGGAGTTGTAAGTAAGTATATGGCCAATCCAGGAAAGGAACATTGGAAAGCAGTTCAGTGGATCCTTAGATATCTAAGAGGAACCAGTAGTAGGCACTTGTGCTATGGAGGTTCAGATACTTCTCTACATGGCTATGTAGATTTAGATATGGTAGGTGATTTGGATGGCAGGAGGAGCACTACAGGATATGTTTTCACTGTAGGTGGAACGGCGGTTAGCTGGATATCTAAGTTACAGAAGGTTGTTGCCTTGTCAACTATAGAAGCAGAGTATATTTCAGCCACAGAAGCTAGTAAAGAGATGATATGGATGACACGGTTCATGGATGAGCTTGGTAGGGAGCATGGGAGTTGCAGATTGTATAGTGACAGTCAGAGTGCAATCCATTTGGCTAAGAATTCAGCCTTTCATTCAAGAATAAAGCACATACAGCTAAGGTACCATTTCATACGACAGGTATTGGAAGATGGTGATTTGAAGCTGGAGAAGATCCATATAGATAGGAATCCTGCTGATATGTTAACCAAGCCGGTTACAAAGGAGAAGTTGAATCTTCATTCAACTTCTGTTGGTCTTCATGATTGAGTTGAGGATGGAGGAGCTAGAAGATGTTGCTGTATAGGTACTGGTGCAGCTGTTTTTCTCCAAGTGGGAGATTGTTAAGGTGTGGAACCTAAAAGCTTCACATATGAGTGCATTACCAAAGTTGCAGGTTTACATAGTCATTGGCATCGATCAGGAGTGACCGACGTCGGTCAGGTGCAGTTGAAGAGACGCTGGCATTGGCAGATAATCGGCTGATGTCGGTCACAGGCAAATAGGCAGGAACCGACGTCGGTTACCTGTGCGTCCAGAATGCTATTTTTGAGGACAGAAGAGAGTGTTTGCATGATGAGTTTAAGTCTTAGTCTTAAGTTCATGTTTCTATTATTAGCAAGATTGTTTTTAGAGCCCTTGTTCAAGAGGCTTAACTGTTGGTTGTAAGTGCATGCTCAAGTTTCCTAATTCTATATGTAGAATTAGATCTTCTTAGCTTAGTGTGAATTATTGCAGTAGTTCATTATATGTGAATGTTGAAGAATAGTATAGAGTTGTATCAATCCAGGTTGTTGGAATTGATTGTACTTGAGAGAAAGAGCTCTTAAGGGATAGAGATCTAGAGAGAGATCTTGTGCATCTGAGAGAGGTGTGGAAGAAAGATGTTTCTTCAATTGTATTCCTTTTGTAAAGAGTTTTAATACAAGTTTTCAGGGTGGTTTCTTGTATCTCTTATTCGTTGCTATTATTTGATTCTAGTTACTTATCTATCTGATTTAATTCCGCATTTATTGCTTTCATAAGTGTAATCTATTGTTGGTTGATTCCCAACAGATGACATTATACACCAAAATTTATGGTTATATCACACCCATATGCCACTCAAATTTTCAAATCCCTTAGAATTGGCTTTCAAAACTATGTATTGAGCATAGGGATTGAACTGATTATAGGTGAGGTCTAAGACTTGTGTTTACTCTGACTCTTCTCTATGAGAGTTTCATGGAGTTGAAATTACCACTATGGGAATGGTTTTCACATGCTAACCATATTATATTTTTACAAACCCTCTCAAACCATCTTTTCTCACTAACTTAGGCTAGTCTACAGATCTTTTGACTCTATCAGTTATAGGTGACAATCAAGGAGAGTCCAAAGGACCCTTGTAGATGTTCATTTAAATCTTATTAATTCATTGCTATCTCTTAATCCTTTTGATATCATTGTATTAATTTAACCTAAGTGAATATCTATGCCTTCCAAGCTTATAACTTCTTGTTTTTCATCGTTAACCCTGTAGGCCTATAGTGAGGCTATAGATGACAATTTAGGGACTATGAAACTTATAGGTGATGATTTATACTTGATACTAGATTTCATTCTCTTTGACTTTCTTCAGGTTACTAGATTCATTCCAAACCAAATAGAATCACTATGCCTTAAATTTTGTAACCATTATTTCATTATTAGAGTGTAAGGTCATCTAGGTTTTAAGAGTACTATAGATTACATTGAAAGTCTATAGTGAGAATTTTCTTGAGTTGGAAACCTATTTACATATTCCTTATCATGACAAAATAATAACTCTTTATTTCGATACATTTTATTTATATTTGGGCTACAATATATAATAAGTTTAGACTAGCACAAACCTCTAATTTTTTTATCATAAGATGGCATTGAATATGGATAAAACCTTGATTCAAATAAATTAAGGTGAGTTGTCCCCAAATGCAATATTCCATACTTGTAGACATGGTTCTAGGTCTTTATACATATAACAGTCTAACCATTGTCACCTTGATGATTTCTATGTTCTTAGACCTCAATAAAGGTTTCAAATGAGATCCAACACTTTTATTCTGACTCCTCAAACCTCTATTGAAGCTAGTTGTAGGTGTCACTATTGAACACTATCTATAGGTGTAGATATATAGGAGAGTGTGTGGTGTATTATCTCTTAAAACCAATATTTATTTATTTAAAAGTCTTATTCCTATTTTTTCCATCTTGTGAGTCTTATCACCATGTTGAAAACCTCCTTGTGTCATGAATATGATTATTTAGGTCTCCTTTACACTTGACCGTAGGTGATAGTCACAAAGAAACTTGACTGTGTTTATGTATTATTCTCTTCAATCCATGTAGAAAAATATTGATACCATACATTCAAAGTACAAATGATCACCATGTAATTTAAAATTGGAAACAACATGTATCCTTTGATTTGAGAGCACTATAGGAGATAAAAACTTTTGCAACTTATGGAACCACTATCTATAAACCTCAATGTGTCTTCAAATAGCACGATGAGATATTTTACTCATTATTCCACCTTCACACATGAAAAATATACTAATAACTACATGAAAAATTTATTTTCACTCTCAATATCATGTAAATAACTTGAATTATAGAGAATAATGCAAACAAAGAAGAAACTTGAAGGCCATTAGGATGAGCATGTAGAAAAGATGAGCAAATATTCTTAAAAATGGTTCATATAGGAAAAGAAACCAAACCTAAAAATTTTTCCATGAATTTTAAGTACACATATTAATATCATCCCTCAAAATAATTTGATCCAACTCACCTCCTCTTGTCTATACCATGCAAAGACCGGTTGACCATTTTTGCTTATCTAGGAGAGCGATGGAAATATAGAATGGTTTTTTGCCATTTTCAAGTATTTAAAATCTACCTAATCATGTAAATGATAATCCCAAGAATCACTCTTAAATTTTTCCCACATTCTAAATGTGTTGTACAAGTCATACAACTACTTGAAACCACATGAAACTACCTACTCTTCTTATTTTCAACATTGCACCTATAGTTTGTTAGCCTTAAAATAGTTCATCTGACATATTTTTACATGTGGGATGTTGAATATTTATTTTTAACACTTTTATTCTATGGAAAACTTGTACAAGTTCAATAAATAACCCAAAAGTGACCCCTAGATGACATAAGACAAACTATACAAAGATACCAAAGCTAAAACACATATATATGACCTTATTAAAGACCATGGTACACATTTTACACCCTATAAGACCCCTATAATAGGTTTAACTATATAGGGGGTTGACCTAATTTGAATTGTGGTTAAATTAGTCAACATTTTGGAATATTCCTAGGGGTAGCAAGCTAGCTATGCCAAAGACCAGTAGCCTTATCTTATCCATTGGGTTATGGAGCTAACTATGTACATATTTGACATTGAATTGCCTTTTAAAGAACAAAAAAACACACCAAACAACAATAAATAAACACACACAAAAAGATACCAAATGAAACACATTTGTGTTCTCAAGAAAACTTAGGGAAGAAACATACAACATAAGTAAATAACATCTATCCTAGTATGTACAAGACCTCAAATACTTGTGGTGAATTAAAATTCACCATTATTTAACTAGGATCAAAGATAACACCTTTTAAATCATTGCTACTCTAAGGAAGAAATTCATCATGTGAAACATTTTTATCAACAAACACTTAGTTATGTAAGTAATCAAATGACTTAACATATTAGACTCTTCTTATATTTTAAAGTGTGCCTCTTGGATCCTTCATTATTACTTCATATTACCCTACAAGAATATTGTTTGAACTTGTAATTTTATTGACTTTTACCATGTTTGATTGGAGATTCTCAAACTACAACTTGGGGGTTATCAAAGTTACCTTAATTTTAAATTATTCTTGTACATGATACACTTAATGTATAGGACCATAAAGTTTCTCTTATTTCTTCTCCAACTCATCTAAAAATGATTCAACCTCATGTTGAGGTGCTGACTACTACTCAATCACACACATCTCTACCTTGTGTTCATTTAACTTCTCCATGATTGTAATCTTGTTGGAAGTAGCTAGACATTCATTCTCATGATCAACAAGATTCTCTCCTTCATGTTTATGAGACTCATCAACCACCTTATCATCATATTAACACTTCTTATGAGGAGAAGTAAACTTACTCAGTTTCTCAAACTCTCAACTTATGGCATAGAACCTTTAACATAGGTCATCTTCCTCTTCATGGTTATCACCTTCAAGGACTACTCAATCATGTGTAGGTAGAATTTAATTATATTTCTTACTATCCTTCACTACCATTCTTTGAAAACCATCATCATCATGCAAATGAATAAGATAATTACCCTCAGTACCTTATGGAAAAGAATCTTAAATGATTACCTCATATTGTCCATCACCTACCTCTTGGATGATGTATGTAGCAAGATCATTTTGATCAAATAAAGTGTATGGATCATGTCTATAAGTGTCTACACCATACTCATCTAATAAAAGGTCAAATATACCTTCAAACTTAAAATATGTTTTGTCATCCAAAATAGACTCTTCTTGATCATTAATGACATAATTCTAATTGGAGCTTGCTTCTACATAGGGCTCAATATGAAACTTATCCAATGGTTGAGTTATTATGGTTACCTTTACTACAAACCTTATCTTGAAGGCCAAAAAGGACCAATTAGTTGAGAGGTAGCCTTGTACCTTGGATATGAAATCCTTTGAGAGGTAGATATTAAAGTGAGCAAGTAAGTCAACCTCTAATATATCTTGAAGAATAAGGAAGCTAGGATAATCATAAATGAAAACTCTCAAAACTTTGACAAGTCACACTAACTTAATTAGTGTCCCATAAAGTTAAATAACTCCCTTACTATATGGTTTATATTTCAATTCAAACTTATCTACTACAAGCTTAGGCATAACTAAGGTGCTAGTCCACAATTCAATTATGAATAAGCTTATCTCCAAAAATGAGAGTGAGGTAGAAGGGTGGAGGATTTTTATATTTTTTAGAGGGTTAAATAATGTGAGTGGGATAATTAGTGATTGAAACATTACCATGACTTGATGGTTGAGGATTGAGGTGTATTTAAGAGAGTTATTCTTGAAGAAGCTCCTTTTGATCAGGCAAGTGAAGCATTTTCCAAAGAGAGAGACTAGCCTTAACACTCTTTAAATAATATTCAAAATGGTAGTAATCACATTTTATTTTATTCCTGAAGGCAAATAAGTGCCTTGATCTTGAGGTATTAAAATACTTTGATTCATCTTTCCAACACTTTGATTTGAAATAGGTGCAGAAATTATAGGGACTGTCACACTTATAGTCACACCTTTCTACCTTTTAGGAGGGTTACTTAAAATTGTATGAATACCATATAAATCTCCCAAGGCCATCCTCTTTGATCTATTATTATCTATAACTAAATTATTCTTATTGAGGAGAAAATTATCTTCTACTATAAAGTTTGAAAGATTTACCTTTTGGGGCTATCATCCTTTATTTACTTGCATGTAATTATTAGTTTTTACTAAAAATTGAGGAGTAACTCCTAATTGAGAAATCAAATCTTACTCTCCACATTAATTATCATACATGAATTTTCCTTTCTTCCATTCTTCTCCTTGGACCAAGTTATTATGCATTGGGACCATGGCTCTTGTGTTGGAGGTGGAAGTTGGGCTACATGCATTCGGTGGCCTATTGAAGTTAGGTTGTCCTTACCCTCTACCTCAACCATATTATTAAGGTGGGAACCTATTTTATTGTTGAGGATAAGGGTATGGATTTTGGTTAACTCCATACTATATATTTATCTACCTAACTTGAGCCTCTAAGGCCTTAGACCTTGCCTCCCAATCAATAATATCTTCTACCTTCTTAAGGGTAGTTCTAAACTTGGTATTTGTACTTGGGAATTGAGAAAAAACTTGGATTAGAAGCAAACATTTTAGGTATCAGAGGCATAAAAACTTTTTGAGTAAATTTTATAGCTTGTATTAGACCATTCTTAGATTTAATGGAAAGGTCATAAGAGTCAAGTAAGGTATAACCACCCATAGATTGTAACATGATGGCTATATCAGTACCAATAGCCCTTAGATATTTAATAAATAAAAAGCTTTTAGGTGGTCTCATGGGAGGAGGTAGCCTATGGAAATTTCTTTGATATCTCTCATTAAAGTCATGCATAGTCTCCTTAGGGGATCTTTTAATTACATTGAGTTGATGAATGAGTGATGTGTGATCACTTTTATCTTCAAACCTTGAGGTTATCAACTCTCCAAAATCATCCCAAGTTGTGATACACCCTCTGGGTAATGTCATATACTAGTCAATAAATCTCACTCTAAGGGACATGGCAAGTAGTCTAATGCTAATGTTGACCTTAGTAACATTATTAAAGATGAAAAATTTTGAGATATCCCTAATATACTCACTAAGAGTGACATGACCTTCACCATTTAATGTAAAAACATTTTTGGTAGCATTAGGGGGTATATCATCATATGCATTGAGGTGGATGGGATTTTTAGTGTTAAAGGCTAGTAAGGCATGCTTCCTATCCATGTTATCCTCAATTTCTTCACTCTCTTGATCTTCTTTGCTTGGAAAATATTCTTGTTCTTCAAAGGTCAAGATAGGCTAAAAGATGTTGAACTTCGAGAGGAAGTTGAGGTTGAAGGAGTGGGTTTATAGGATTGATACCTCTAATAAAATTTGACCTAGTAAGGACCATTAAGTATGAATAAATAATTGATAAAACCTGGTGTAAAACTAGATACTACCTTGAATGGAGTCACCAAATGCTAAGTACAACACCATATGCAGTTGTGATGCTGTCAAGACTAGCATTCACCTTAACAAGATGTATTTGAGACAATGGTCCCACCAAGTGCACTAAAAATATTGTCAACAAATATTTCACCCTATATATGGTTTCTCAAGCCTACTCTAATATTTTGGAAACATTATAATACCTCTAGGCCTATGGGTTGCCTATAGTAGATGTAGACCTCTAGGTTTAAGGGCTAGCTCCCTAGATTGATCCTTACTTGATTATCACCTACACTAATTATTTGCTTGGGTGGAAAGAGATAGAAAGAGACATTAAATTAAAATAATTTAATGTGGTTATACACTATAATTACTTCAACTCGACTACCATACACTTTCACTAAGAGATATGACTCACAACACTAGTCTCAAGTTTTTAAATTGGTCTAACATTAGTATTTCAAACATGGAGGTGATATACATTGTAATACTCAAGGTGGTTGAACCAGAGGTCAAATTTTAGACACTAAGGCTACTCCTCACACTTAAATATAGACAAATTAACTTGACTACACTTAATGTGACCTATTATAGTGGAAACTACTTGTAAAAAACATGGAAGATTTGAGAGAAAATAAGGATAGATATTAATCACTTGACCTTTCAATATACACCACTTCACATACTTAGACAAGAGGTTTATGAGATACAAACTAGATTAAAAATATTATTTCAAAGGAAAAATATAGTATCAAACTAGCAAGACTTTGCCATACCAGGTGTGGATTCGTTTACAAAATCCAAAATGGCTTGTATTTATAGAGTGTGTGAGAAGAGAAAGAAAAAGTGGAGCTCAAGAGTCATAATATAAAGTGTAAAGTGATGAGGACCAGTTAAATTGAATAATAATGAAGTTTTAAATAGACCATGAAGGTATCCTTAGACAAGTGTCCATCTAAAACATGACAAACTCTCCAAAACTGGTATAGAGACCTTCAAATGCCTTCCTAAAACTACCTTCATCATGAAGCATCTCTTGAGCATTTGAAACTAGAATAGGGAGAGTTGACACATATACACTATATTAGGTTGGTTGGAAACATGATATTATAGTCATCATATGCATCCTTAATTGATATCCTTCTTTTGAACACTTGTACTCACCATCTACAGACATTCATTATCCCTCTTGGCCTCATTATTCACATTTATCACCCAAGTGGCCTTCAGTTTCTCAAAAAAATCTATGAAGGTGTTAAGACACATTTATAGGGTTTATTTGACTTAAGATACATGAGGTAGACCTTAAAAATATCTCAAATCAAACTTCTCATCTTCTCACTTGGCAGTCACTTTATCTTTCCACTATTTATCCAAGATTGCCTATGATAAATGGTATAGCAGAGATGTTTCTATGTTTTTATAAGGTGATAAATTGATATGGAGAGTTATAATAAGTCCAAATATACCTCATACATTAAATATCACATATTCAAACTCTTCAATACCTCTAGAACAAGTCAAATCTTTACAAGAAACCATGTTTTTACCTTGTTCATATAAGTAGGGTATAGACTAATTAGGTGGGAAGGAGCATGGGAGAGTCTTCAACAAGTCCAAAATAGTTTTTAGGCCATATTAACCCTTATGAGTTAATCTCCATCTGTATTTCTTCCATTGGGTCTTACACAAGGGTTTAGGAGGGTTTTAGCATGTTTGGATTGTTAAGGCTTGTTCATAAAATCCTAAAATATAACCTCCAAATAAATGTCATTAAAATAAATTTTAGGACCCTAATAAATCAACCCTATATCCTTGGGGAACCATACAGTGTGTGTGTATAGGTATTAGTGTTTTGAGTTTGTTTGTTGAGTTCTTCCTTTGTATTTTATGTGCCCCTATGATGGCATTGGGTAAAATATGACCACTCTATGCAATTCCATACAAAAAAATGGATATAAATCATCCTAAAATCCATATTTAAGGTATTCAATGGGATTGGAATGGATCCATGATCATGTGATTAGATCTATACACTTATAAGGCTCAGGTCTAGTTCTAAGCCTAATTGTGTTTCATGGCCTAAAACCTCCTCTAAGTGTTCATTCTTCCTAAAAAGTATTTTACACAATTTTAAATAATCAAAAAAACCTTCCACATCCTTATGCAATATCCCAAGAATCTTCATGTCATCCTCTCTTCACTCACACACTAATCCTACAATTTAGACTACTTGGGAGTGCCCTCTATTTGAGATAAAATAGAGGGAATTTACCCTATTTTACTTTTAAAAATTGAGACATTAGGTCTTAAATTATGTCATGAGGACATTATACACAAAAATCCAAGGTTGGATCACACCCATAAACCACTCAAATCTTTAAATCCCTCAAAACTAGCTTTCAAGACTATGTACTGAGCACAAAGATTGAACTAACTATAGGTGAGGTCTAAAAATTGTCTTTAGTCTACCTCTTATCATTTAGAGTCTCATGGAGTTTAAATTACCACCATGGTATTGGTTTTTACATGCTCACCATCCTATATTTCTGCCAACCCTATCAAACTATCTTTTTCACTAATTTATGTTAGTCTACAGATCTTCTGACTATGTCACCTATAAGTGATAATCAAGGAGAGTCCAAAGGACCCATATAGATGTTAATTTTCATATAAATAATTCATTACTATCTCTCAATCCTTATAAGATCATTGGATCACTTTCACCTAAGTGAATATATATGCTTGCCAAGCTTCCAACTTATTATTTCTCATCATTAACCTTATAGGTCTAAAGTCAGACTATAGATGATAATATAGGGACTATGAGACTTATAAGTGATTATTTATCCTTTAAACTAGATTTTATTCTCTTTAAACCTTCTTTAGGTTACTAGATCCATTCTAAACTAAATATAATCACTATGCCTTGAGTTATGCAACCATTATGCTGCTATTAGATTGTAAGGTCATTTAGGTTTTAAGAGTATTGTAGATTACACTGAAAGTATATAGTGAGAATTTGATTGAGTTGGAACCATATTTACACAATCCTTCTCATGACTAAATAGTCACTCTTTATGTCAAGACATTTCCATTAGACTTGGGATGTGAAATATAATAAGTTTAGACTAACACAGACCTCTAATTTCTCATCATAAAATGGCATTGAATTGTTGGAAATATTGTCATTGATGTCAAAGGTATAGAATTATTGGTGATAAAGGCCCCATTGCATTTAATGATATTTGTAATTAATATATCTTGGCTAATGTGAGTTAATATTTATTTAATATTAACGAATATATTTTTGGTTGCATATGAGACAAAAGAAGGGCCCATGGAGAAGTCAAAGAGCCATGGGGTAAAGACAAAAGAAGGATGAGATGCATATTCCCATGAAGATTCATCTTGGGGAATTACAAGAGTCACCAAGTGAATACAAAAGAGGAAGGGTGCAATTTCTCATGAAGGGACACTTTGAGGAATACGAAAAGTCACCAAGATAAGGACAAAAGAGGGAAGGACGTTTTTGCTCATGAAGGGTCACCACATGACTTTTCAAAGGAAAGGATATGAAGGGTCATAAAAGTTTGGCACCATTTTCCATGAGGATTGAAGGGTCACAAATGGGGAAGGCCAAAGTTCATTTGGAAGGATATAAATAAAGGCTTGAGAAGCCATTTGTAAGATGTGTGAGAGAGGTTAACTTGATATTGTATTATCTAGCTTAGAAGAGCATTTGAGAGAGAATAATATGATTTGTATTTGTTATATCTAGCTTAGAAGAGCAAAGGTGAGAGAGAGGAAAGAGATGTTTTAATGAAATATCATTTTTTGAGATAGCAACATTGAGAGATAGTTGTGTGGTATACACAAAGGGGTTGGTGCTCAGCAAAGGGGTTGGCACTCCTATGGGTTGGTGCTCAGCAAAGGGGTTGGTGCTCACAAATTGTTTCTAGGTTGGTGCTCGAAAAAGGGGTTGGTGCTCAGCAAAGGGGTTGGTGTTCCTGTGGGTTGGTGCTCATGAATAGTTGTTGGGTTGGTGCTCAGCAAAGGGGTTGGTGCTCTTGTGGGTTGGTGCTCACAAATAGTTGTTGGGTTGGTGCTTAACAAAGGGGTTGGTGCTCCTGCAAGTTGGTTCTTGAAAATATTGTTTGGGTTGGTGCTCATTCATATACTTGAGATTGTTCTCCATGGTTTTTCCCACATTGGGTTTCCACGTTATATCTGGTGTCTCTCTCTATCTTGTGTGGTGTTTATTTTTTGAGTTTTATTACATATCTTGAATGTTTGATTAAGTGGAATTTGATTAAGGGAAAGTTTTATAAGATATATGATATACTGATTCACCCTCCCTCTTAGTATATCATATGATTAACAATTGATATTAGATCAGGTTCCTTTTTGAAAAGTTTTACAGCTTGAAGGTAGATCAGGAAAGCACAATGGCTGGGTCACAAGAAGGATTTTATACAAATAAGTCACCTCTATTTGACGGGATGAATTATTATTTTTGGAGCATAAGAATTAAGACTTATTTGATGGCCCTTGGATTCGACATATGGAAAGTAGTGGTGGAGGAATATGAAGAGCCATAGACATATGCAATTAGTCTAGTAGAAAAAAAGGCAAGTGAATGTAATGCTAAAGCTTTAAATGATATTTTATTTGGTTTATGTGAATCTAAATTTGTTAAAGTTATGAAATGTAAATCTTCTCATGACACTTGGGTAAAACTTGGGAATATTTACAAAGGTGATGGAAAGGTTCAGCAAACTAAGCTTCAAACTTTTAGAAGATAGTTTGAAAGTTTGAAGATGGAAGAAGAAGAAGATATAACAAGTTATCTTTTGCGAGTTGATCAAATCATAAATTAGATTCAAGGTCTTGGAGAAACGTTGGAAGACTCAATGGTGGTACAAAAGGTTTTGAGATCTTTACCAATGAGATATGATGCAAAGGTTTTGGCAATCGAGGAGATGAAGAATTTAGCCAAGCTAAATATGGATGAGCTTCATGGTATACTTACGGCATATGAGATGTGGATAGAACAAGATAAACCCTCAAAGAGAGAAGTGGCTTTCAAGACACCAAAGAAATAGAAAGCTAAGATTCAAGAATCAAGTGATAATTCTAGCGATGATGAAGATGACAACGGAGCACTTTTCATTTGCAAGCCAAAAAGAGGAATAGGTAAATATCAAGGAAAATTACCTTTTAAATGTTTTAGTTGTGGAAAGATTGGACATTTTTCAGCTAGATGCCTAAATAAGGCTAATTATGATGAAGAAGAAAATCCTACATACAAGAATAATTTCAAAGGCAAATCCAAGAAGGGATTCGAGAAGAAGAGCCTATATTCTAAGGATCCTAGCTCAGTCGAAGATAGTGGAGTTAGCGATTCAAAAGAAGAAGAGATTCTATTCATGGCCATACATGAAGATGATTAAGAAGAAGAAGAGGAAGAAGCTGAAGTGAATATGGAAGGAGAACTCATTTGTGCCCTAGAAGAGTTGAAAGCTGTTGAGAAGAAGAATTAAAGATTAAAGCCCCAGATCGAGAAAAATGAACAAGAGTCAAAGGAAATAATTGAAGATATACAAGCACACTTTGAAGAAGCCAAGAAGAATGAAGAAGATCTAACAACACAATTGGAAATAACAAGAAAAGAATGTGAAAGGTATGTTATTGAAATTGCCTCTTTAAAAGAATATATTAAGAAAGCAATCAATGATAAAGTAGTTAGTGACTCAAAATTTGAGGATATAACTAATATATTGAATAAGATATTAGAAAGCCAAAAGGAGAATTCAGATAAGATAGGTATCAGATTTGAAAAGAAGAGCTATGTTGAAGCTCTTACAAAAGAGGAAACAAAAAGGGGAGAAGTGAAGAATACAGAGGACATTTCAAATAGAGAAGGATGGAGAGAAGAAAGCTACAAAAGGCAATCAGGTCAGAGATATACAAATAGGTCTTATTTTTATGGCTATTATTTTTATTGTAATGGATATGGTCATAAGAAATTAGAATGTAGAAAAAGAACTAACAATTTCAAAAATAAGGAGAACGAAAGTCAAGTAGAGTCAAGCAGAAGCTACAACTCTTTTGCTCCTCTATCAAGCTTTGATGAAGAGACCATAGTATGCTACAAGTGCAACAACTTCAAACACATAGCTCAGTATTTTAGAACCATGTTCGAGTCAGTCAAAAAGGATCAGAGTTTCAAAGCTCCATTCATCAAGAAGGATTAGAGTTTCAAAGCTCCATTCATCAGGAAGATGGTTCAGACATGTTCATGGCAGAAGAAACAACCTGAAGATTCTACGATGGTTCAGACAGCTCTGCATGTAAGAAATAAGATCAGACATGGTTAATTGATATCAGATGTTCGAGGTATATGATAGGAGATAAAATTAAGTTCATCACTCTAAATAAGATCAATGGTGGCACAGTGAGATTCAGAGATAAAACCACTGCCAGGATAGCCAAAAAAGGTACTTTGAGTTTGGATTATGGTTGAACTAAGACTAAAAATGTTTTATATGTAAAAGGTCTTAAGCATAATCTATTAAGTGTTAGTCAAATATGTGATCAAGGATACACATTAAAGTTTCATGCTAAAGGTTGTGAGATTAGAAGAAAATATTCAAATGAGTTGATTGCAAATGCTCAAAGGATAGGGAACAATGTGTATCTATTGTTAGATATCTTCTCAAAGGCACGATCAAAGGACACATTAAAAGATCTATGAGAAGAGTTGGAAGTAATTTATATTACTTCCTACCATTGATGTTCAGCATTAGTTGAAGGGGAGCTATGTGTTAGCTCTAGGTAGGCCCTTTGCCATTGATGTCAAAGGGGGAAAATAATAAGTACAGGTGTAGAAACAAGTACAAGGAAGAGGTATAAGTTACTACAATAAGGGGGAGTTACTATATGTTTTCAAATGATAGTATGTGTAGGTGATAGGATGTGGCAGTTTTAGGATTGAGGTTGCCATCAATGATAAAGGGGGAGATTGTTGGAAATATTGTCATTGATGTCAAAGGTCTAGCATTATTGGTGATAAAGGCCCCATTACATTTAATGATATTTTTAATTGATATATCTTGGCTAATGTGAGTTAATATTTATTTAATATTAATGAATATATTTTTGGTTGCATATGAGAAAAAATAAGGGCCCATGGAGAAGTCAAAGAGCCATGGGGTAAAGACAAAAGAAGGATGGGATGCATTTTCCCATGAAGAGTCATCTTGGGGAATTACAAGAGTCACCAAGTGAAGACAAAAGAGGAAGGGCACAATTTCTCATGAAGGGACACTTTGAGGAATATGAAAAGTCACCAAGATAAGGACAAAAGAGGGAAGGACATTTTTGCTCATGAAGGGTCACCACATGACTTTTCAAAGGCAAGGATATGAAGGGTCATACAAGTTTGGTGCCATTTTCCATGAGGATTGAAGGGTCACAAAAGGGGAAGGCCAAAGGTTATTTGGAAAGCTATAAATAAAGGCTTGAGAAGCCATTTATAAGATGTGTGAGAGAGGTTGATTTGATATTGTATTATCTAGCTTAGAAGAGCATTTGAGAGAGAATAATATGATTTGTATTTGTTATATCTAGCTTAGAAGAGCAAAGGTGAGAGAGAGGAAAGAGATGTTGTAATAAACTATCATTTGTTGAGATAGCAACATTGAGAGATAGTTATGTGGTATACACAAAGGGGTTGGTGCTCCTGTGGGTTGGTGCTCATGAATTGTTGTTGGGTTGGGGCTCGGCAAAAGGGTTGGTGCTCTTATGGGTTGGTGCTCATGAATTGTTGTTGGTTTGGTGCTTGACAAAGGGGTTGGTGCTCTTTTGGGTTGGTGCTCATGAATTGTTGTTGGGTTAGTGCTCGATAAAGGGGTTAGTGCTCCTATGGGTTGGTGCTCATGAATAGTTATTGGGTTGGTGCTCATCAAAGGGGTTGGTGCTCCTATGGGTTGGTGCTCATGACTAGTTGTTGGGTTGGTGCTTAGCAAAGGGATTGGTGCTTCTGCAATTTGGTGCTTGAAAATATTGTTTGGGTTGGTGCTCATTCATATACTTGAGATTATTCTCTGTGGTTTTTCCCACATTGGGTTTCTACATTATATCTGGTGTCTCTCTCTATCTTGTGTGGTGTTTATTGTTTGAGTTTTATTGCATATCTTGAATATTTGATTAAGTGGAATTTGATTAAGGGAAAGTTTTATAAGATATATGATATACTGATTCACCCCCCCTCTCAGTATATCCCGTGCTCAACATGAATATGGCCAAAACCTTGATTCAGAGAAATTAAGGTAAGTTGTCCCCAAATGCAACTTTTTAAAATTTTAGACATGGTTCTAGGTCTATATACATATGACAGTCTCACCATTATCACCTTGATGATTTTTATATTCTTAGACCTCAATGAAGGTCTCAAATGAGCTCCAACACTTCTACTCTATCTCTTTAGACCTTTGTTGAAGCTATCTGTAGGTGTCACTATTGAATACTATTTGCAAGAGTAGATATATAAGACTCTCTTTGTGTGTGTGTATTGGCTCTTACAACTAATATTTAGTTGATTTAAAGGCACAATCCTATTTTTTCATCTTTGGAGTCTTCTCACCATGTTGAAAACCTCCTTGTGTCATGAATATGATTTCTCAAGGCTCCTTTACACTTGACTATAGGTGATAGTCACAAAGAATCCTGACTATGTTTATGTATTAGTCTCATTACTCCATGTAGAATAATATTGAGACCAAACCTTCAAATGACAACTGATCACCATGAAATTTAAGAGTGGAAACAACATGTATCCTTTGATATAAGACCACTATAGGAGAGATAAACTTTTGAAACTGATAAAACCACTATTTGTAGACCTTAGTGTGTCTTCATATAGTAAGATGAGATGTTTGGTCATTCCTCCACCTTCACATGTGAAAAATAACCTAATAAATACATGAGAAAGGTATTAAAACTCTCAACATCATGTACACAACTTTAATTACATAGAAAAATGCAAATAGAGAAGAAACTTGAAGTCCATGGGGATGAGCAAGTAGAAAAGAGAAGCAAACCTTCTTAAAAATGGTTCAAAGAGGATAATAAACCAAACCTATAACTCTTTCCATGAATTTTAATTACATATATATTACTATCATTTCTCAAAAGCATTTTATCTAACTCACCTCCTCCTATCTGTACCATGCAAAGACTAGTTGACCATTTTTGCTTGTCTAGGAGAGCAATGGAAAGATAGAATGATTTTTTGCCATTTTCAAGTTTTTAAAAGCTGAAAAAGTGTGTAAATTAGATATGGGAATCTCAAGATACACTCTTGAAGTTCTCCCATGTGCCAAATGTGTTGTGCAGGCTATATAATTTCTTGAAACCACATGAAACTGTCTATTATTTTTATTTTCAACATTGCACCTATAGTTTTTTTAGTCCTAAAATAGTTCCTCTAATATATTATAACATGTGGGACAATAAATATTCTTTTATAACACATTTATTCTATGGTAAACCTATACAAATGACCCAAACATGACTCATGGATAATGTAAGACCAACTATACAAAGATGAAAAAGCTAGAGCAAATATATATGACCTAATTAAAGACCATGGTAGACATTTTACACTAGAAAATACCCATAAACAAGCTTTAATATATAATGGGTTGGCCTAATTTGACTTGTGGTCAAATTAGTCAACATAAACTTCATAATGGGGAGGATCTAAAATAACTTGAAGATGAATCTCTAAATGCACATCTATTCAAAACTATTATAGTCCTTGATAATATGGAAGATATTAAAAATTTATTAGAGAAAGAAACCTTCCATTTACATTATATATATTTAGATAAAAATTAAATGATCACCCAAGCTATACCTTATAGACTCATTAATGTGTTTGTGTATAAGCTTAGTAGAGATGATGTACTATGTAGAGTAGCTTTAGATCAAGAACGACCCCAGTTGTCACAGTAATAACATCAAGGGATTGAAGGAGGTAATTTCTTAGGTAAAGCTACTACAATGAGAATATTACAAAATTAGCTCTAGTGGTCTATATTATTTTAATATGCACACAGAGTTGGAAAACATGGTGATATATGTCAAAGAATGGGAAAGCCAAATCAAAGAGATGATATACCTTTGGTGCCAATGCTCATGGAGTAACATTTTGATCAATGGGGAATCAACTTTGTTGGTCCCATAAGTCCACAAAGAAAATTAAGTCATGAATGATAGATTATTTCACTAAATGGGTGGAAGTTGCTTTTACTCTAAGCTATGGTGTGAAAGATGATCCTAAATTTTTATATAAAAACAAAATTACAAGATTTGGATTTTTATTTAAGATGATCAATGATAAAGTTATACATTTTATAAGTAATAATATCAAGACTCTCACTAAGGAGTTTATGATTTGCACCATAAGAGTACATCTTATCACTCACACGCAAATGGACAGGTTGAAGCATCTAATAAATTATTGGAGAAAATGCTCACAAAAATTTACAATATACAAAGGTATGATTGGGAATATTATATCCCTCTAATTATATGGGCCTATAGAACACATTACAAGAGAGCTACATGGTTTACTCTTTTTCAACTAGTATATGGCCTAGAGATAGTAATGCCTATGGAATATATTATTCCTAGTCTACACATTATGATGGTTATGAGATTAGGGGATCAAGATTGAATAAAATCACAACTAATGGACTTAAAAAATATGGAATAAAATATAAAAAGGGCACAATTGATACAATATATTAATAATTAGAGTTAGAAAGCATGACACAATCATAAATTGTGATCTAAAGAATTTTACTTGGAACAAATGGTATTACTTTATGATAGTAGATTTTAAATATTCCCAAGAAAGCTATGTATTATATGGAAATGACCCTATATTATTCATGAAGTATCACAATAGGTTACTATATTTATAAAATATTTACATCAAACCATATTACCAAGATGCATAAATGGTCATAGGCTTCAGCCTTATCACCTTTAATCTCTATCAAAAGATAAAAAAAATTGAGTGGGTATTGAGTGGCACTATGTAGTTGTGATTTTATTTATTTTTATTGTTTTTTAAATTTTTTTAGGTTGTAATGTTTGTAAAATGAATTTTATGTATTTTAAAACAACACAATAGTCTTAAAGTAGTTATAATCACAAGGTGCAATGACATTCTAGAGAGCTCACAGGAGACAGCTAGCCACAACTACATTAAGGATATCAATTAAATATAGGAAGGCAATGACAAGATAGGAATTTAAAATGTAAGGCTAATTGTCATGCCAAATCATTAATGATGTGGGTTTCCAAATATTGCATTGTTTCCAAGGTAGATTGAGTAGTAAATGGACAAGTGGACACATAAAACAAATTAGATAGACAAAAAGATATCTAGTCACATCAAATAACTATTAAAGGGGTAAATAAAGGATTTTAAAGCACAAAATTTCATTTTTAGGATAGGTCATATCAAGTGATATTAAGGAGGAGAGTAACACTCATGTGTAAATAGTCAATGTATTCAAACTAATTGGTGAGATAAAATTGGGTGCCAAAAATTATATAAGAGTGAGGTATGGACAACACCAAAACATTACAAACTATGGATAATAAGAGAATTATATGATCTACTTCCATAATATATTCCTATTAATGGATTTCAAACTATATCCCAATCATGCACAACAATCACTCATCACAAAGCATATATAGTCATGGATAGAGGTTGGTTATTGATCCTGCTCATAGATGCATAGAAAGAAGAGATGGGGATTGGGTTAAGTCTTTTCCAAATGAATTAAAATGACCCCAATCCCTTTTATGTCATTGACATAGTATAAACTACTATGTTTTCCCAATATTCTCAAGGATTTGCATAATCAAGGGCCCTCATACTTCAACATTCACTTTGAGGTTCTGACACAGAAAGTTTGATTAGGTTGCTTACATATTGGAAACTATATGAGGTCATGATGACTCTGTTGAGTCTCTAAAATCAAGGTTTTATTAATTTATCTCAAGATATAAAAAATTTTATCACTACATAGACAATGGCATGAACCATAGGCCTTTTAAATTAAGGTAAATCCCTCCTTTAATATAAATTTACAACACCACTAATACATTCAGACATGGGAGAAACATATACCACATGATCAGGCCAAGGAACACCATTTGATTCCATTGAGGATGATTTGATGTGCACTCTAATCAAATATATCACAAAAAGGTTTTAGCATACCACCAAGTAGTCAAAGCAAGCAATAAGAGTAGTGATTGATATTGTGTATTATATGATATGGTTGTAAGATGAATTCAAATGGCCTAAGTTTTTGGTGTTTGAGCTCACTTCCAACATTGAGAAGGTACTTGTAAGAACCAAATAAATATTTCATTGCAATTTTTTGTTTTTGTTATTGTGATTCATGTAGTAGAAGTCCCCACTCAGACCAATCAATGTGATTATAGATTTTTGGCCCAATACTACCTTACAAACATCATTTAGATGAAAATAGGGTATTATTATGATAAATTGGGTCAATTTAATACATGGTGGCTATAATCCCTCACTTTGATCAAAAAAAACCCTCACATACCATAATATATTATGAACTATTTGGGACAACATGCCTCGATCATTGAACTACATAATGGCATTCAAATAAAATTCCATGACTTTACATCACCACCTATGACTCCAATGTCATTCTTTATTTCAATGATTGAAGCACAAGATGAAATATATAGGCAAAATATACTTACCTATGAGTTTGGTTTCACCTCTACAAGTTATTCCTATATAGGTGCAAAAATCAGATCTAGTACAAGTACACTATAACAACCACCACAACAACCATAAACTCCACCACCACAAGATAAAGAAAAAATAAGGCACCTACATGCCATGCTTCACCATTGACACCAAAGAAAAAGATGTGGTAGACAAATTCTTGGTTGGATAATCCTATGGTTCCCAAGATATTAAATGAATGCGACCTCTTAGAGCTAGGATTTGATTAACATGAAGTCCTCAAATTTATGTTATAATATATTAGGAAGGAAGTCTACAATAAATAGGTGGATAATGAATTATTATTTAGGAAAGTAGTATGAACTTGTAAATTGAAAAATTAGGTACACTGAGACCTCTAGGTTGAAATTACTCAACCACCTCCATCTATTCTTGTGGATAATATAGGGTAGGAAGCTACTTGGTGAAAGCTAGAGGCAGAAATATTTCTAACCAATCCAACTAAATGATCATCAGTTTCATAGGTGGTGGATCTACCAAAACATGATAGCCTTACATGACCATTATTTCAATGAATACATACACACCCCATCACTATAACATCACAAACTATTAGGGAAAATATGGTGTCATTAGATGAGCCTACAAGAGCAAGTGGTGCATAGAAGACACAAGGAATACAATAACATGACTGACCTCTTGTTGTAAGGAAGTAGAAAGAGACTCTCACTTCTCCATCTAAATCCATAAAGAAGAAGCTTGTCTATAAAGGTCAGGTCAAATCAGAATCATCTGAACATATGAACTAGAAACTAAGCTAGTAGATGTGGAAGTCATTAAATAACCCCAAGACACAACTGTGTTGTAACTAACAACAAAACAAGTTGTGTAGGATACACTGGATCTTAAGGAGGTGAAAAAGGAAGAGGAAAGGAAGAATAAAAAGGCATGATGAAAAATAAATAAAAAATAAGTGGCAGAATAAGTAAATGTGCAAAAAGTATAATAAACACAACAATAAGTTATGTAGGGGCAACAACAAAAGCCACAAGCTAAAGAGGAAGAAAGACAAAAAAAAGATGAAGAAGTAGAGGATATGTAGAAGTAGGTTGAAGAAGATGAGGCTACAAGGAATAAATTTGAGGAAGTAGAGGTTGTGAAGATGGTGGATAAAGAGCAGAGGCAAATAGGAAATAATAGGATAAAGCTCACCAAGAACAATAAAAGGCACAAGATGCACAATAAAAGTTGGTGGAATAAGAAGTGTAAGCCAAGGTTGTTAAGAAATAACATAAGCACATAACATAAGTTCAAGTAGATAAATCCAAAGCTAAGGATAAGGTATACACTAAATTTAAGACTCAATTTGATGTTAAAGATAAAGATGAGGAGAAAACTAAAGTGTAAGTAGAAATAAATGCTAAGTCTAGATTAAATCTATAATTTAGGCCTGGAAGGATAAAAATACGTAGAAATAGAGAGAATGGTCTAGATGAATGTTATATAAGAGGCATCATAACCTAAACCATAGAGATTTAGTCAATGGTTTTGGGGTGTCTTAATAACAACAACTCAATGAACCACCTTCTTGATTCTAGTGGCTCAATTTACACTAGCTCCTGTGACACTAGAAACCACATCCATGGCACATTATGAAACTGAAATAGAAACATATTTAGATGTGACATAACCACTAATATCAAAGTATATTGAAGGAACATTTGCATTTTAAGAGTCTATTATGTAGAAGGCTTCAAATTTAGAGTAAGAAGTTTTAAGGTTGTGCAAGGATAAGGCTAAAAAAAATCAATTGGAAAAGGCACACCAATTAATAAATAACACTTGTCCCACCTTAGTTATGCAAGTGATAGGTGATCAAGTAATGTTTGAAGATAAATAATTCACTACTCTTTTGACACAACTTTCAAATAATTGGGAAGCCACACAGAAAGTGCTTATATTATACACATAAAGGCATGTTATCTAGAATGAAATTGAACTCTCTATGAGTTAATTAAATAATATGAGTAGGCCTTGGATACAACTATGTAATAAGCCAAGAAGATATCCAAATAGATGATAAATTAGAGATAAGATCTCAACCAATCATTGGCAACTATGAAACCTAAGTTTACCATTATATATAAAGCTAAAGTAGTAATGGATGACCAAATGGCTATTACAAAGGCAATGGGAGGGGAACTCAAGCATATTATTAATTATATGGATTATAAAATGAAGAAATTAAAAGTCTTTCATGATAAAATAATGCATAATACCTTTATGGATATTCAATCCTAAAGGACTACCTATAGACTAGATGAGCTCATAGGATATACAGCTCAAACTATTTAATGTCAAAGCACTACTCACCATTGCATAGGATGAAGATGTGAAACACATGATGGTGATTTAGATGCCTCTACACATTTTACTTTCCATGGTATGATAAGTGATCATAGATTAGAAAACACTTTTTTAGGATCTATCTCAAGTCAATCTGACTATTTCTAAAATTATGTATGAGCTACAATTCATTTTATCATAGCAACTCCATCAAATTCTAGAAAATAAAAATTTAGACGTAAAGGCACGATATCAACAACCACCTCCACCATTGGGTGCATTATAATATAGTGGGATTGTAGATGAATAAATTCAATAACCTACACAATAACATAGTCAGATTTTTTCACCATCACAGTAGTAGGTAATGTGCATTCTAATTTTGTGACTTAAATTTTTTAACAATTTTTGTAAGATAGCCTAAACATTAGGAGTGGGGTCAGATTGGTTGGGAGGCCACTTGGTTATGATATTATATTGAAAACTTGAAAGAGTGATAGGCTAGTATTCTAATTAGTTGAAAACCCAAAAGGGAGGCTAAGTAGTGTGCAAAGGGCAAAAATAGATAAATGGTACCTAGAGTGATTATTGCAACTTTTGTTTATGGCTCATTTTTTAGCTCAATTTAGAATAGGTTTTGAATTTGTTTCAAGATGAGATAAATATGTAAGTCTTAGAAAGTGTTGAGCATGGATTAGAGAATGGTAAAATTTTAAATTATAATAGGACACATATGCATAGTATAACACCCAAAAAGAAGTTAACAGCTATTAACCACTTAGGATTTGATCCAATGGTGATTATTTTCTTAGAGATTTTAATCTAATGGTGTGAATTAAATATGACACTTTAAAGGATGTTAACAGCTTTAACCACTCAATACTTGATCTAATGGTTCACATTTCCTTGAAGGTTCTCAATCCAATGGTGTGCATCAACTCGGAAGCCTCAAGATCTCTCAAAGGTTTTTATGCATGGAACTCATTCATTGGACATTTTATCATCTTAAATTTGATAGATTCAATCCCATCATTTGACATCTACAAGGATGTATTTGACATAACTGAAACCATAAAATTTAACATAGATAATCCTTGAAGCTTTGAGATCTCCTGATGGTTTTACACATGGCATTTAGTTATCAGATCAATATATTTCATTATTTTAAATTTGACAGGTTTAGTCCCATCATTTGATGTATGTGAGGATGTATTTAATGAGACTGAACCCATCAAATTTAAATTAAAATAGAAAGATTATATTATCTTAAATTTGATAGGTTCACTCCCATCATTTGACATCTATGAGGATGTATTTGATGGGTTCAAACCCATCAAATTTAACTTAGACAATCCCTGAAGCTTTGATATCCCCTGATGGTTTTACTTATGGCATTCAATTATTGGATCAATAAATTTAATTATTTTAAATTTGATAGGTTCACTCCCATCATTTGACGTCTATGAGGATATATTTGATGAGACCGAACCCATCAAATTTAAATTGAAATAGAAGGATTTTATTATCTTAAATTTGGTAGGTTTACCCCCATCATTTGACGTCTATGAGGATGCATTCGATGGGACCAAACTCATAAAATTTAAATTAGAAAATGTTTTAATCCTAATCAAAGGGGGCATTTCTAAAGCCTTTTAATAAATTCTTAGTTTTATTATGAAGGCAAGATTGAGATACAAAAATCTTGGCCTAAGTCATTTTTACTGATTAAAAGGGTAAACATCCTATAGGAACCAATGGTGATTGCTTGCTCACTAGATTTGATCCAACAGTGTGACAAAATTGAAGACTTTTCAAAGGCATTGAAAGCTTGACACATGGCACAATCAATAAACTCAAAGATCAAGAACCAATGAAATGTAAGGACTTGGATTTAGTTTTATTAAGAAAAATAAAAGGGACTTTTGAAAACCAATGATCACTCTTCAAATGGCATCTATGAAAAATTACCATGAAAGGCATGGAACCCTACTACATAAGCTCCACATAAGTATAGAGAATCCTAATGAAAGATATCTCATGATTGAAAACATAGGAGATATGATAGTAAGGTTCCATCATATCTAAGGCATGTATGAGATCACAGTTGGATGTTTTTGTCATTAAAGAAAAAATAAAAAACCCTAAACTTTCTATAAAGAAGGCTAGAGTCAGTTCAAACTGATTATGTGACACTTGAGATAATTGCAAACTAAATTCAAAGCAAGTGCCTTAGTAATAAATTTGATAGCTTTGTAATTACAATACAATGTTATCAATGGTAGTGGGCAGCAAATAGATGAATATTGAAGTAAAGATTTATCTAACTTTAGATGGTGAAGGAAGTGTCTTTAGAGACATAGAGTTGGTTTCAATAGCATTGAATGTATAGGGAATTAGGAATTGTTCTAAATTATTCTTCTTTATTGAAGAGTTGTAACCAATTTCTTAGGAAGAAAAGAGGAATGCTTTAGTGTACCAAAGATACAAGGATTTAGTATCAATTTAAATGGCAAGCCTTCATCATGAAACTACTAAACTATAGGTAATACATTGCATCGACCTTCTTGTTCCTATTTCTATTGACTATAGAGTAGATGGAGAATGGATTATTCATGAAAGAAATGTCAATAAAGTTGTATGCATATCTCCCATGGCCTTTGAAACTTATTATAAGCTCCCTTTACCTCATGTTGATCTTCCATCTTTGATAGAATGGACAAATTCCCCAATAATAGAATGGCTAACCATATTCGGGATAGGAAGGTCCCAATGATTGAGTACAAGCATGAACTAGGTGTGTAAGATGGTATTTACACAAAGGCAAAGAACTTTGAAGAAGTCCTATATAGGTTTAAAAACTACAACATAACTCTAGAACATAGGTTGTTCAAGGATAATAAGCCTTTGGGAGAAATATGGCAGTTACATCCTTTACAATATCACTTGTTTCTAGGATCTTTTGGGACTACACATCAAGAACCACCTATTGAGGGAAAATCTTCTGAGCCTCAACAAAGAGAATTGATAAAGTCATCTTAGATTGAGAAACTTGAGGATGCAAAATCAAAAGGTAAAACTATAAGTGAAGACTCCAAGATTGAGCAAAGACCTATTGAAAGCCTCCAAATTCAGGCATCCACACCAAGGCCTTCTTCCCCAATAGAAGTTATTAGCATTATTTTTTTGGAAACTAGAGAAATAGTGGAGAGTGCCCTTGATAAAATCATGGATACATATGGTTCAGATAAGGAAGAAGACTCATCTGAGGAAGTAGGCAAGGAATTTATTTATGGGAAGTTGTAGAAAATCCCATCTCTTTCTCCTTCACTAGCTCTGACTCGAGTGGACATAGGTGTTCAGGATAATGTCAAGTCATGGATTCAAGATATGTTGAACAAATAAGTAGAGAGAAGAATCTAGATTCTTAACAATAAGGAAAGCCAATGGGTTGGTACCCTAAGAGCCTTTGAGAGTTAAAATGTAGAGATTCCTGAACAACCATTGGTGAAAGAGTTTGATCCTCAGGTCTAATTTAATCCAGAGACATCAACTCTATAAATATTAGTGACCAAGAAAATTAATATTGGTACTGAGGAGTTCACCTTTCAAAAGGTGGAGCCATTTACAAGCTTAACTCCTATTATAGGGTAGGTAACAAGGAAGCATCCTATTTTTCAAGAAGATGTAGCTAGTGTGGTATTGGCCCAATCAATAATGACCTTGGCTAGAGTTCAAGGATTAAAACATAAGATTCTCAACTTGGAGAAAGAAAAGCAAGATTTGGAAGCTTAGGTTTTCTTGAAAATTCTTTAAAATATATTGAAAATAATAAATAAATATTATATGGATGCATTTTAGAGTTTGAAAAGCATCAAGTATAGATTTAATGCTTTAGACCATCAAGTTGACATGGCACAAGCCTTAATCACCCATTGGAAAAATTCTCAAGCTCAGATGGAGGAGCTTATCAAGGTGCATAAGATAAAGTAGGCCTTAAACTTCAAGATTATCAAACTCAAACATCTAGACATCCTCATGGTAGTTTTGGTAGATAAACAAGAATATTTGATCACCTAGAGTAGTGATGTTAATGACTTCATCAAGAGAGACATAGACTTGGTAAACTGGATTGAGAAACTTCTAGGGAATCTATTAAATAACCCTTCTCAAACCATTACTTTAGCATGGATTGATGATGAAGAATTCAAGCAGAGGGTTGGTACCCACATCTAAGCCATTAAAGATAGCCAAGGTCATTTAGATAAGTACAACCAAAAGACCCTTGATACCATTACTTTTATAGAGAATAAAATTGTAGAATCACAATATGTCAAGGAACTTGTATCTTGGGTAGATAGTGAATTTGAAAAGTTAGAAAATAAAGAAGAGGATTATCTAATGAAGCATGTAATGGATTTTGAGCTGATCAAGGAGAAATACACCAAGGTGAAAGACTTCCTTAGATAGGGCTAATTATAAGGACCCACCAATGAAATTCCTAAAAGAATATTCTTTTTATAAAGTATATGTTAGTCTATTAGCATATACTCTTTCTTGTCAAGTTGGCATGATTTTTTTTTTGCATTTTAGATTTGTATCAAAGATAGTTATCCTTATCCACATCTGGATATTTCTGAAAGTTAACTAGTTAACTGCCTATGTTTCCTATAAATAGGCAGATGGTTACCATTTATAAAGATAGAGTTTTTGAGAAATTTATACCAGGAGCATTTGCTACAACTAAGGAATTATGAAAAGATTGGATAGTTTTTGTTAAATGTCTATGTTATCTCTCAATTATAGGGAGTTATCTTGAATTTAAATGATTCTTATTTTTTGAGTTACATTATTTATCATAGGGTTGTTAATTTGTGATAAATGTTAAATTAACTGTAAAGATCTCAAATATACTTCATTTTATTTGCTTTGTATTTGGATGTACTTAGGTTATTCAGATCATAATAGCAAACTTTTAAAGTAAATTTGGTTCTTACTTATGATTCATATTTTTCCTTTGAATTTTTCCTAATTTGTGATATAATTTGAGCTTATGTTATTTTATAACATAAAGTGGTTCAAATGTGCTCAAAGTAATTGGAATTTTGTCATAATATTTGAGATGAAAACTTGTAATCACATTCCTTTCTTCCTTACCCTTCCTTTTTCTTATTTTTATCAAGATTCACTCTAGCTTAGAGGTCATTGTTAATAATCATTTAGATTAACTACCAAATCCTTAGAATTATTAAGTATTCAAATAGTATATACCCTAGTGGCTCCCAACCACTAAATCAAATATTGTGGACAGTTTTCATACTTTTTTTCTATTCCACCACAGATAATCACTAAATAGTCATAAACTACATCTCATGCCATGGATTCTCAAAATCCTAAAATGAGAAGTGTTATTCAACACTATGAGAACTTGTGGTAAATTTAGAATCATAAAAAATGTCTTTGATTCCTTTTATATCATGATCTCTAACCACACAACCTTGTTTGATCCATGTAACCTTCAAGAATCACATGACCCCTTTGACCACTGTGTTCTCATTATTCATTTATGAAAACATGACTATATTCAAGTGGCTAAAGGTGCATGTCTATTAGGTATATGACTATGTTATGAGTGATTTAAGTCTTTCCTCATGATCCTTTGATTTATTTAATACTTGGAGAGTTGGAAAACTAATCCCACATTGGTTTGCCATAAGGAGCCTTATTCAATCCTTAAGAGCCTCCTTTAACCGCTATTCATGATGGTATCCTTGAATGTTTCATTTTTTGTACATATATAGGAAATTATTGATGTTTTCATTCCACTCTCACTATCAAACACATTTCAATATTAACTCCTTTCACAAGATTGATTTATATTTACCATACAACTCCTTCACTAGTTTTCCATTAGGCAATTCACTTAGGTCTTAAAGACAAAATCTTGATATAGGTTTCAAGAATCCAATATAAATACATTGATGGTATTATATTATCATATCACACATTTTATTAGCCCTTTAAAGTGATAAAAAACACTTCAACATTCATTTCTACCTTTTAAGCTCTCAATGACCTTATGAGGCTTGTAGCCCTTTTTTTACCATTTTTCCTTATTTGGTCAAACTAGACACTATTTTGAATATTTAATCACCTTTTAATCGACCCTCTATCTCCTTTGAGGTTTGTTTCAAGTTTCATGGTCAAATTTCACTCCTAGACCACACTTTCTTCATTAGCCTCCCCTCAATTAGGCCTAATTATCCCTTAAGCACACCCTGGTCTAGAAACCATACCATACGACCTCCTACTAACCCAAAAACACTTGATTCACTTAGGTAAAAATTAAAAATATAAGACCTTAGGTTTTTGGCAAATTTTGAGGGTTGAAACTCTTGGAAATAATAGAAGCCTAGTCTAGGGCTTTTCTTTTGTATACACAAGTTGAGAGCATACATAAATCCATATATTGAGTTGTAATGAGTTTAAAAGGACCCAATCACCATAATTAGGTATTTTTTTACATCCCTCACATTTTAAAATACTTTATATCCTTTATTTTTCCTTTTCAAGGCCTCCAACCATCAAAACATAGAACTTTTAGGTCACATTTAAGACTGTGTTTGACAGGGTTTTGCATTAGTGGGTTCCAAGATTATTATAATGGATTTTTAAAAATACAAGCATAATAATTTAACATTAATTAATAATTATCACCTAATTAAATCAAACAAATTCCTTTTTTATGAAATAAATTCACACCTCACTACTTGATTGTGCATGCAACAAGGTAGCCTACAGGCTTGTTTGCAAGTTAAAGAGCATAAAGATGTTCTAAGCTTTCTCAAAAGGTTACAAAATTTTTGAAAGGTTATAAATACTTGTAATTACCCCAATTTTTCTCCTTGAGTCACCAAATACCTATTTTGACACTACTTGATGCATCCATCTCACCCTAGGTTGATCGTGTTGTCTCAAACAAATTGTGCCCACTTAAAAGGTAGAAAGATGATGCTCTAGGGCTATTGAAAGGTATCACACATCTATGAAGATAATTAGACTTTAAAAAAATAATATATACTTTTTTTAACTGTTTATAGACTAAATTCCATCCAAAATCCTTCCTTTAATACACACAGGCCTCATTTCTTGGAAACATGACTTTGCTACTAAAACCCCTTTTCATTTTCCATCTCCAAAGCTTGAACCTAGTCATTTATTAAAACCAATTACCTCATTGGTTTTTAATGTCACCATGTATTAAAACTTGTATATTTATTCTCAATTACTTATTATCCTTTTGTCAAACAAACCTCAAATTGTTTAAATTCCAATTCACTAGGTACAAAACCAAAAGGTGGTTGTAGGTGCATGTTTTAGTTCATAAACTATAATATCTCTAAGGACCTCCTACTAACATGATTTTACCTTGTATAAGTTAACCTAAAAACTATCTTGGATAACCTAAAAATTCTCAAGATGACCATTTCATATTCTATGGGTGATAAACTCCACTAAGGTGCTTGAGTATGCTTTACATGATGGTACAGACTATTATAGTACTTGAAACTTTAGAGAGATTTATATTAGGTGGAAAGGGATTTTAGGAGTCTTTTATTTTTTATTATTCTTATACAAGCTTCAAAAAATCATACAGAAGTTAAAATATCCTCTATAGTTCCTTTTGCCTGCACACTATCTTAACATATAAACCATCTAGTTGTATGTTATCTTAATGGTTATAGGTGTTTTTGTGCCTCACATAGGTCCTCCTTGTTATTTGGTAAGCCTTTCCTTTATGATATATTATTCATGAATTGTAATTAAACACTATCCATGTTTTTATAATCTCATAACTAGCCTCCTTAAACCACAAGATGGGTAAAATATGTCACTATTATAAGACTATTGTAGGTTCCCTTTTGAGCTTGTAGGGGTTGATAGAGGATCATACCCCACTCTTCATCATTTTCTAATGAATTTTGAAGCATAAATGTCATCATCACCATTATAGGACCACTTACCATACATATACATGTCCTTGAATTGCAACTTAGGTTTGTGGAGCTCTTTTGAGTTTTAAATCTTGTAGAAGTCACTAAAAACCTACAGTGAATAATTTCATGATTTGGGAGCTTTCAAACACTATGATACTCCAATCACACACCCATTATTTTTTAAATTGATTTTACAAAAGGATAGGGCTACAAGGTAGATGAATAAAAACCTGATTAACCTCTATGTAACATTATTATTTGGCATCAACAAAAGGGCCCAGAGCTTTATTTTGAGACTTTTAGAGATTTTGACCCTAAATCTTAGCCCTTTAATCTGAAGATGGTTTCACAAGTCTAAAAACTAGTCCAATTCTTTGATCATGACTAAAAATTTATCTTTAACCTCCACCACCTTCATGGGAAGCTCAAAATATGTTAAAATCCTTCATGACCATGCTCAGGTCCCTATAGTACCCTGTAAAGACACACATAGTAACATATAAGGCAGTGAAGGTAGCATATAGACTATGCATAGAATGTGACCTTATACTATACCTTCAAGGCATCTCCATATTCTTCAAACATGATGAAGGCATAAAAAATTTCTTAAACATCTACCATATATCACTTTGATTCTCTATGGGGCCACCTGTAGGTGTTTATTTATGCCTACAATATAGTGAGTGTGAATGTGAGCCATGTGCATGGAATGTATAGGATTTTAACCAACCATATACTTTTTCAAGGCACTTAAATGGATTTTACCAACACTGACAAGCTTGAAATAAGTTTCAACATCATTTCAATGTGATATATTTCTACAGACACCTATATGTGCATATCCATATTATTTGACTATGTGCATATGAAAACTTGTGTCTACATGTTATCTATGAAATTTGGGGGATTATCTTGATTTTTTATGTTATGAGAATGTGTTCAACCCATTTTTAAATCTTAATAACATCTCTATGAAACTCTTCAAGACCTCACATACTTCACTCAATTTTTTGTGTATGGAAATGCAAGAAATGACTATTTGGCCTACCAAGGCTTTGATGAACCACTGAGAATTGAGGATCAAGATCACTTTACTGATATTGATGTATAATAATGAGGATGAGGTACATTATCCCTCAAACCTAGGTTGTGCTCTACAATTAATTACATAGGCCATTCATAAGGACAAGAAAAAAAAATATTTTATGTCATAAGTAACTTCCTGGGAGGAATTATATGATGAAACCAATTATAATAGGTCCAATTTGACCTTTAAAAAACACCCATAAAACCATTCTTTCTCATTGAATTCTGAAGCAAAGAAACAAGGGAGAACCTGGACCTTATTTGGATGAGTAGGCCATCTAGACACCCCTAAACTATTTTATCGATTATTCATAAAGATGGGAGGATTAACTAGACCAAAAATTACACAGAGTGGGAGGAAATTATGGTCCCTATCACTTTTCATATTATTTTATCCCAAATCTCTCACTTATGACCATACCGTGTGAAAACCTGAGGCTCTCCTAGAGCTATCCCAAACTGCCAAAAATGGTTTTTCCTTAGCATGAAGAAACAAAATATTTCCTATGTAATCTAAAACTTGGTAAAGATTTCTTAGGATAAAAATAACCTTTCATTCCTTTTAAAAACATTCTAAAATTCTTGGACTACCATTAATGGCATAAAATCTATTTCATGCCTAGTTTGAAGCTAATAGGTTTTTCTTACCTCTACTAGTTATCATGTTGGAATATGATTTAAAGAGCCTATAAGAGGATATTAGGGACACCATGAATTCATTCATATGATATTTGAGCCCCTAAATTAATAAAAATATCCAAAAACCTATTTTTCTAAAGCTCCAAAATGCATCCTTTTACTCCCAAACTCCTCTCCTCCACTCCAAATGACTTAATATGACCTTGAACATGTCTAAAAGGGGAAAACAAGCCATAAGGAGGTGGGAGGATTTAAAAACCAATTTGAATTCCTCAAAAGTTACTTTTTCACTTGAAATTTCTATTTTGAGGACCCTTAAGTCATTTAATGCACTTTTGGGGGTCTTTTGGGCATAATAGATTCTCTAGGCCTCATTTTTGGGCTTGTTAGAATATTTGAGACTTTTTGAAAACCTCCTTTATTCCCCTAAATGTTTGAACACCCTCAAGACCTGTTGGATCCTTCACTTGTGATTTTAGACCTATTTCTAGATCTTTTCTCAAAATCACCAAATTCACATTAAAGCTTGCTTAAAGAGTTTCAAAAAAGTTCAAGTGACATGTGGTAGGATCATGAGGTTTGTCTTATCCTTACACCATTGGATCACCCACTCAATAAGAACTTTGCTCAGCTTCTCATACCACACCAGGACCACCCAAAATACTACACTACATCATCATGTCAAGACCAAGAAGGGACTAGTAATAGGGGTGGAAGGTTACTGAAGGGTCCAAGAGAGTCGCCTAATACATCTAGGAAAAATTTTCATATGTAGGAAAATTTTGGAAAACATTTATGGTGACCTCCTGGTATTGCATGCCTACTATGTAGCAAATTAGTTGCCTTGTCTGATCCATTGGGCATACAGGGTCACAAGTATTTCTTTTCAATTGACATGAAAATGATACAAGGTTATCCCTTTCTAAAAACCTCATTTTTAAGAAACAAGGAAAATATAAAACAAAACCAACACTTTTCCCAAGGTGCTTAGGGAAGGGAAACACACAACTAAAAATATGTGCACAAGACACTTAGAGGAAAACATGAAAAATTATACAAAATATACAATATATAAAATGGATGCAAACTCTTATAATAACAAGGATTTAGATGAATCCCATTGAATAGGATTGGTAATACCTCTCCATCTATCTAGGTGAGCTGAAAATCATTATGTTATTATCATCTATGGATCAAATAAGGACCACTCCATAAGCTATCAAATTTGGTATGATTTCTTGGCTTGGAATTATTTGAATCCCACTTGAGGACTATATCCCCATTTTTAAAGTCCCTTGATATGGCTCTCTTATCAAATGATTTCTTGACTTAATCTTGATGTGACTCTAGTGTCTTCACTGCAAGGTCCCTTGTTTCTTTAAGCTCCATGAGCTCTACCATCCTCACACTCATAGGTTCACTCTCCATCAACTCACGCTGATGGGATAACTCCAAGGTAGGTAACTCAAAAGAGATGGGTAACTTTGATTCCCTCCCATATATAAGGATAAATGGTTATTTTCCAATGGAAAATTTGGGAGTCACTCTATCAACCCATAAGGTTGTCCTTAACTTTGTGTTCCACAATATATAATTCTCTTTCATAGTACTCTTGATGATCTTTATCAAGTTTTTATTTGTTGACTCTACAAGTCCATTATATTTAGGGTATTAATTGGAAGATGTATTAAGGTAGATGCCTAGCTCAAGTGCCCACTCACTTGTCCTCATTCCAATAAATGTTAAGGCATTATCTAAAATTATTTTTGTTATTTCACCAAACCTCATTACTATACTATCACATAAGCCCAACACTATTATTTCATTAGCTTATTTTAAATAAATTTCTTTCACCCACTTGGTAAAGTAATCAGTAGCAATGAGTACCCATTTGTTTCATCCATTAAAAGGTGGATTGATCATTCCTATGAATTAAAAACCCCACTTCATGAAGGGCTACTATACCTAAATTGGGTTGAGAGGAAGGGCTGCCAATATTTGCTTACCTTTAAAAAGAGCACACTTTTGTCACTTTTTCACCCATGCATACACATACTTTAAGAGGTTGGGCCAATAATAACCAACTCTCATCACTTTTGATGTTTTAGTCCTTTGAGCAAAATAGCCTCGTACAGGCCCATCATAGAATTGATCCAAGAGCCTAGTCACTTAGTCATGGTTATTGAACCATAGGATCACTCCATTGAGGTCTTTTTTGAATATAACTCCATCAACAAATGCATAAAGTATGGACTAAAGTCTAAAATACATTCTCTATACCCTATCCATACCTTGTGGGCACTCACCTATTATAAAGAAATGTGTCATATTCTAGAGCCATCTAGTGCAAGGTGGAGGTGCATCTGTTTGTGAGTTATCTTATGTCACCAAGATAAAATCTTTATCTTCATGAAGGTCATCAACCATATACTCACACAATCCTCTACCTCTCACTATCTTAATGACTTTGATCTCCACATCATATTTCATTACCCTAGTAATCCAACTAGCCCTCGTCTCATTCAAATCTTTGTCAAGAAGGAAGTCCCTCACTCCAAGATGAGAAGATAGATTTTACTATAGGAGAGCATTAGTCTAAAAAATTTAAGGCTTCTTACATTACAAGGACTTGATTTTATACAAAATTATACCTTACCTCATACACTTCAATCCCTTAATTAAAAAATGTAATTGAATACTCTATTCCTTTACCATTATTTTTCATCAACATCAATAATATATTGTCAATATTGGTAAAGGCATACAATATGAAATCCCTTGAGAAATCAAGATTCATGAGGTTATGTGCATTGGAAATGGCTTGATTGATGTCCTCAAATCCTACTTTAACCTCATTTAACCAAGTGAATACTTGATTTTTATTTAAAATGGTGGTAATGGGTTTGAATAAGCTTACAAAGCTATGTATAAATATTATCATGAAGTTTATCTTCCCAAGGAATCTCTAAAGTCCCTTCTTATGCTAGGGTAAGGATAATGCCAAGATAACACTTATTCTATTAGGATAAATAACTAGTCCTTATTTTGAGATAATATAACCCAATATTTTTCCCTCATGGACAAAAAGCACACACTTCTTTGGATTTAATGAGATCCCACATTCTCTTTTCTTTCAAAGATCAATCTTAGGTGATCCAAGTGCTCACTAGCCTTCTTGGAGAAAAATTTTATGTCATCCAAGTAGAAAAGCACCATTTGATTTATAAAGCCTTGTAAATCCATGTCCATGTATCTTTGAAAATTATTCATGGTATTTTATAGGCCAAAAGGAATCTTATGATAAGCATATGTTCCCCACTTTTTGGTGAAGGCAGTCTTGTATTGATCTTTTTCTCTTACCGGCACCTAGTCGTATCTTGAGTACCCATCCAAAAGAGATAAGCTTTCCAAACTAGAAACCATTTGAAATATTTACTCCATAGATAGTAAGGGGTAATGATCTTTCAAGGATACCTTATTCAAGTCTCTAAAGTCAATACACAACCATATCTCATCATTCTTCTTTCTCATAGGTATTAGGTTGGCTACCCATGAGGAGTGTTTGATGGGAAAAATGATATTATATTCAATCAATTTGGTTAATCCCTTCCTCATTAGCTCTTCAATTTTTGAGTTGATATGCCTTTGCTTCTACCTAATAGGCTTGGCATTGGTCTCTAAATCTATAGTGTGTTGGGCTATCTTAGGATCAAAACCTCTCAGATCACTTTAATCCCAAGCAAAGATGTCTAAATATTATTTAAAAATTTTAATGAAAGCATGCCTCTATGCCTCATTTCTCACTTTCCCAATCTTTAGAAGCTTATATTTGAAGATAAGGACTCTTTCATAGTTTTATTCATTAGTTCGCATCACTACCTTATCTTTCCTCATATGATCTCCCTCATGGAAAGGACCTTCAAGGGTGACCATCCCTTTGGGAATTTTGTTAGACCTTAGCTGAACAACTTGATCCTCATATTACTATTGAATCTTACCTTGATTCATTAAGTAAAAATCTACCTCCTATTGAAAGAAACAAATAATATACTTGTCACTCTCAAAGATATATCAACGAGCCTCATTATCTAAAATTGATGGCCTTACTACCACTTTGACAAATGGTTGTACTTTGGACTTCATCAACTTGTTTGGGATGTCAAACTAAGCTCCCACAGCTACCAACCTATTAGCATGTTGATTTTACCCTCTTAGCATTGCTTGGATGTTGAAAGCTTCAAAGTCTTAAAGCATGTCCCACACTCTATGTTTGTAATATTCATAAGGGATTATTTATGGTGTTTTGTCCTCTGACCTAATGTAGTATTATCTCACTATCCCCATACACTTGTAACTACTTGATTCCCATCTTACTAGCCCACTAAATTCCATGGATAAGGCCCTCATACTCAATTGAATTACAAGAGAAACTAAATTTTAACCTATAAGATGAAATTTTGTTATTGGAGGGAGATATAAACATCACACCTAAACCTATTCCATGTTTTCTCCTTGATCCATCAAAAAACAATATCCACAAGCCACTAGTATATTCTTAGGGTCTAGTGAGGAATGGCATGAACTCATTCTCCTGATGTAAGCAATAGAATCCCATGTATCTTTCTTCAACACCTTCTAAAGGGTCAATTAGTTGGTTCTTAATTCATAACTTATCCAATAACATATTAGGTATCCCCTCAGGATGAGTGCTTAGTTCTTGACCAACTAGGTGGTCATCTTCATCTAGAATGGTATAATTTATGTTTGGAATACTTGGTCTATAAGGATCAATGTGAAATTAGTCAATAGGATTATCTTAAATAGGCATCTTGGTCCTATACCTTATCCTGAAATCTATGTAGGACCAATCTGCTACTAGGTAACCCCCAATTTTGGCTATGAAGTCTCTAGATAAGCATAGAGCAAAACAAGGAGGCACCCCTAGAATTAACACATCCTGAGGCACTAAAACACTAGGACAAGTAATGAGGGTCAAGTTTAGACATTGGATTTTACCATCTAGTTTGGTACAAGACCCATCAAGCTATAAAATTCCTTTAGATTAGGGCTCATACTTCAAACCAAGCTGATATGTTATTGACTTTGGCATCACTGAAGTACTTACTCTACTATCTACCATGTAGTTGTGTACCAAGAAGTCACCAATGATTACATAAATGTATAAGGGAGGAGGTTTGAATACATTTTTATTAGGCCCTTTGGTTGTATTGATGAGAACCACATTTTCCTTGCTTGGTGGCTTCTTAGAAACATCGATCTTTGACAAACCTTCTTGAAGGATATCCACCTAACTAGGCATAGAAACATGTACCACATTGGAATAATCACATTAGACTTTTTCATTTGTTCAAAAATATTGATGGGCAAACCACCAACCTTTGATTGTGCTTTGGGAGCCACAACTATACTTTGAACTTGTGAGTTTTGGGGTATAAAGGCATTCCCTTGGATTTGATAATAAAGGAGTAAGAGTAGGAGAATATTTGACTACTTCCTAGTTACCATCTATGTTCCTTCTCTTGAACCTTATATTGGCTACAATTAGAATGTTTTCTTGGCTAGAACTAACATGTTGATTAGATTCATAACACTCTTCTTTCTCATAGTTAACCATTATATCACCTAACTAGTTTGGTCCTTCATTAGGCCCTTGGCCTTGTTGAGGCACCTTTAGTTTTGTCATCATAGGTACTTCTATGTTTTGAGCCATAAGAGATTGATTTAATCCATAGCTAGAACCCTACTACCATTTATCATTAAAAGCCTAATTGAAATCAGTGTTTGGGATAATGGATTGACTAAATGATTGATTCCAAGGCATAATACCTTCACTTTATTGAGAAATGTTATTTTGAATAGGAACAAAAGTATTAGAAGTACTTGTAGAATTAGGAATATAATTATTTTTCCTAGTATAGTTAGGTTTCCCTTGTCTTTTCCCTTGGAAATTCCCCTTGAAGGGTGGCCTATTTTATTGATAAGGATTCTAAGGCTAAGATGGAGCTTGATAAGGTTGATTAAACTAAGTTTTTTGCCTCTTCACATTCACCAATTCATTTCCCAAGGATTGAAATATGCTCTTAAGTTATTGGAAGTTCTTGTGTTCTTGGGATTTGCTAGATTGACCAGTTGAAACCTTTTCTTGTTTTGGTGTAAGTATGGAAGCAAGTATTGGCATAGGTGGAATGACAATAAGGGGAGGAGTAAAAATAGGATTTGGTTGAATCTTAGGAAGTAAAGGCATTGGTTTCCTAGGTATAATCTTTCCATCTTGTATTGGATATTTCTCTACTCTGAGTGACACCTCATAAGCATCTGGTAGTGTGTTTCCTCCCATAGACTAAATCATTACTACAATATCACTATTAAGAGCTTTCAGTTAATAAAGGAAAGTATATTTAGGAGTAGGACTAATATAGATTGGAATCCTATCCCATGTTTTTTGAAACCTTGTATTGAAATCCTTCATAACCTTTTGAGGAACCCTCTTGATTGTAGTTAGTTATTCTGTAAGTGACAAGTGGTCACTCTTATCTTCAATCCTTTTTCACAAAACACCTCCTAACTGATCCCATGATGTGGTGGAGTTATAATTAAGTTTTATATATCAATTTAGGGCCTTGTCCTTGAATGAGATGGCCAATAACCTGATAGCCATATTCTCTTTATTAATGTCATGAATGTTACAAAAGTTGGCTATATATCTGAGGTGCTCAAAAGGGGTTATAAAATGGTCTCCCATGAAGTAAGGAACACTTTTAAGAGATACCAATAGAATAGGATCATACTGATTTAGGTTTAAAGGACTTTGACCATTGAAGACCACAAAAGGTAATGTTGTAGGGGTAGCCATGGTAGTGAAAGGACCCACCAAAGATATTATTATAGAGGTAAACTTAGAAACTAGTTTAGGAGGAAAGTTTCCTTTGTAGGAATGAGTATTATTAAATCTTAAAATTTTTACTGAGTTTAAAGGTAATTCAACAAATTAAAAAATAATACCTCTAGAAGCTAATCTTGTAGTCACCTTTGTCATGAAAGATAGGTACTATTCTACCACTATAATGTTGAGTGCTTTTTAGAGTTGCTAGATACTGAAAGATGAAAGCTATAACCACTATAAATTCATCAAACCAACATCAAAATTGACCAATCTTATTAACAATTGGTCCCATTGGTCATGTTTGAAACTATTGTAGCATAGAATTTCACCCTTGTGGGAGATTTTTTTTTAGGCTCTCCCACTCCCATCTACAATATTGGAGTGACCTCAAGCTGTGGGTATCTTGTAGTGAGGTTGAACCTCTGGATAAGGTCAGCTTCCTCTTGGAAGATCACCTAAACTAATAATTATACTTGGAAAACTTATAGAAAGGGGGTATAGGATGACTCAAAACACTAAAATGGTGATACATCAAATTAATTGACACTCACATAAGCTTGAAATAAACACTAACTTAGCATAAGACAATTTTTATTCACACAACCTCACAAAATAGCTAATTTGCATAAGTATTTCATAACCTAGGCTCACCAAGCAATGAATAAAGCAAAGAGGAATTATAAAATTCACACCAAACATCTATTAATGGTATAAATAGCTCAAGTTCAGACTTGCAACTAACTTTGAAACACCTAAAAATAGGCAAGAAAGAAGGACAATGGACATGGAAGAATACTTATTCATAAGGCCATCATGCACAAGCTTACTAAACATAATTTAAAGGAAAGAAATAAGTGAAAAAATATATTTATTAATTTAAAAGGTATTTATTATAAATTTTGATAGGGTTTCTCCTTGTCAAATGAGAATATCCTAAAAAAATGAGGGAGAAATGGGAGATATAAGAGGGGGGAGAGAGAGAGAGAGAGAGAGAGAGAGAGAGAGAGAGAGAGAGAGAGAGAGAGAGAGAGAGAGAGAGAGAGAGAGAAGCAAACAAACAAACATAATTCAATAAATGAGACACAACCACTTCCATGGAGTATCAAAAAAAATTGGGTTAATTATAAATAATCATTCCTCAACAAATTAGCCTTCATTAGCCCCAAAAGTCTTCAAGTATTCTCATTGGCTTAGAAACACAATAGAAGATAGAAAATTTTGAGGATGATGATGTCATGATCCACTAAAAAATGAAAACTATCCAAAGACTTTGAAAACTCATTGAATTCTCTATTTACTCCTTCCATCCTCCAAATCTCTCTCCTTTGGACTTCTACGCTCCCATCCATTTGCTATTTTTAAAGGTGCTTGGGAAAAGGTTAGTTGACTTAGCATAAAATGCTTAACTGACCATGGAGGCTAAGTTTTGGAGTTGATTTTTGATATTTTATTCTATTTTAAACTTTAATTTTCTCCTCCAACCTAAAATAAACTCCATAAAACATTCAACTCTCATAGATCCCATTGTTGAAAGTCATAAGCTTGAGCCATCCTCAACCAGTTATCCTAAAACATGATCTCAAGGCCATTTAGCACCCTTAAGACCACTTATATACCTATATAAGACTTCCAAACATATATATCATGCATATGAGGAAGAAAATTAATATTTATACAACCATCAATACCTAAAAAAAGGGTGGATGGAAATCACCATTAAACCTATAACAATGCATTAAATGTCAAAAAATTAGGTTTTTCACCTTTTAGCTCAGAAAGGCACCATAGAAACCATTTTTAAGACATCCAAGTGCCATATAATGATTTTTTATGTCACATTAGACCTTTTACATGGCTTTAAACCATTTCTCCCTTTGAAGACCTATAAAAATAAGCATTTTTGAGCCATTTTGGGCCTCTCAAGCACCCAAACATGTTAGATTATTATAAAAAATAGGTTTTTAAGGATATATATGGAGTCTTATACATATTTAAGGTGATTTATAAGAAATTATAGTCCATTTTATGTACCTATGAGTCTAAAAACACAAAATTAGTCAAAAAATTTCCTTTAGCAGCCTAAACAAGTTCAACTTCAAGATGATCATTCATACAATTTACACATATATTACACAAATTATTAGCATGTATATATATATAATATAACCCTTAAAAATACTTAAAAATATTTGGCTCTCATGTAGAAGGTCTGAAAAGATACACATGTAAAGATGATTGCCTATAGGGTTTGCAAGCATTCTAGATATGCTTACACTCTTACCGATTGTTCATAAAAACCAAGCCCTTAAACAAAATAAATACTTAGTTAATTTTAATCTCATATTTTTAATAAAAACATACTAGAATAACTTATCCCAACTCTTCATGGTATGAAAGATATGAGCATCTAAAAAAGGGCTAAAATTGGGTGTTTTAAGCCTAAAAAGCTTAAATTTATCCAAAGGACCAAATTGATCTTTCTAATGAAATTATTTGATTTTAAAAATATTAATGTCACATAAAACATCTCATAACACCTTTTCAAATGATCAAAAACCAGCTTAGCTCTTTATGTCTCTAAGACTACCTATGGGGTTCTGAGCTTGCCTACGAGGTTTACATGAAGTTTGGAGTGTGAAAAATATTTAAATATTTTTAATGGGATTAAAAACATATTAATATTATTTTTAAAACTTATATAATTTTTTAAATCTCAAACGCACCTTAAAACTCCAAAAAGTATGCATGTATGAATAGTGACCATTATGAGACATAGAGGGGAATATGTCAAAATAACGGGCAATTATACTTATCATATGACCTTAAAAATATTATGGATATGTATATTAGGTAATGAGGAAAAATTATACCAATTTTAAAGTCTTTTGGATGTGTACTTTGTCTTGTATACCTTTTTACTAAAATTTACCTTGAGCTACATGCATGCTTCCTCTATGCCTAAACTTGTCTTTATTCAAAATTTTGCTTCAAAAACATAAATGTGATAACTTATATAGTATAATATATGTTTAAAACATCATATTTCATGGTTTAAATACCTATCCAAGTCCTAAACTCCTTCTTGGCACCCAAAACTGACAAAACTTCAATTGGCCTCTAATGGCTGCCTTCTTGACTGCAAGGGGACTGTGTAAGAGCAACAGCTACTTTAACTCTTTATAAAAACTTTTTTAAGGAATTTTATGATGTTTTGTGTCATTTATACCATTATTACCAAAAAAATTTATTTGAATAAACCTATAGATGCCCTAAAATGACTAATTCCTCCAAGGCATGCTCCAATGTTGACCATGATTTGACATAGGGTTGACTGTACTAAAATAGTAAATATTTACCATTTTAATAGAACCTAAAAAATATTTTTAATAGGTATAGTAGGTCATAATTATCCTTTCCACCAAATTTCATGATTGGATCCTGCATATTTTGACTTGTAGGCCCATTTTGGCAAAAACTAGTGACACGTGTTTGCTTGGTCAAATTTCACAATTGATATTTAATTATTTTTGCCTTGTTTTGTATTTTATCATGATGAATTTTCATTTAATAACTCATTAATACCTCCACTTTAATTATTTCACTCTTCATTTTCTATCTCACAATCTTCCATGTTACCTTATGTCACCTTGTACCTTCTCAAATGACCTCCTATGACTGCATGCCAATAGTATTTGTAGATTAATTCTAGGATAAAATGTATTATTTGTTATAATTCACACCTATTTATCCCCATTATCACTATTAATTCATTTTCAACCACCCTTCAACCTTATTCTAGCATGGTTGACCTCTTAGCAAGGCATTTAGGCCTCACACAGTCAACCTCCATACAAGCCCTGTACTATTTCCTTTTAGGTTGGAAATTCTCATTGGAAACTTTGATCAGGGTATTTATAATTTCAAATTTACATTTATTTTCATATGATGTCTCACCTAAAACCATCTCATGACCTTGAGGTGCCTTGAGTTATGTTTGCTAGTAAAAGACCATGACAGCATGTTACTCTTGGTTGTAGGTGCAATTCATGAAGTGGATGGTTGTAGGGTAATTTTTGGAGCCTCCCCCAAAATTTCATTCACTATTTAACATCTTTTTTTCTATTTAACCACCTTATTCCTTTTTATTTTAAATATTTTTTATAGACATTAGTCCTTAACTAGCATACAAGTTTATAAGTAAGCCTTTAGCCTCATGTGGCTATAGTCACCGCTTTCTATGTTGAACCTGACTTAGATTGGTCTTTTAGAGTATTTTAAACATTATTGTACCTCAATAAATTCTATAAATTTATATGGTAACTCCATACCATCATGAATCCCCATATGAACCACTATGTTTATACACTCCTCATTTTGGAGAAAAGCATGCCTGTTAGGGCTTAAGATATATATCTATAGGGTGTATGACTATATTTTTTTTTTGAAAAAATACAACATGACATATTATTCATATATCATCTTTATTCTCATAAAACATCCTTATCAAATTAATTATCTAAGAATTCTATCTTCAATTACCTAAACCATTACTTGGTTGTCGATAAACTTTTATGATGGTTGAAGGTGTATTTTGAGCTTGTATGCATTATATGTCTCCTTGGAATTTGAATGTTACCTTTTAATTTAGGTATATCCATTAAATATCTTATCTAAAATCTATTTGTGATCTTTTTATGATCACATTAGTCTACTTGATCCTTGAAAGTCTTAAGACCACAAAGTAGGCCTTCTTAGGAATGGCACAAGCCTATTATTTGGTTATTTGAGATGATTGTATGGATAATGGCCATGATTGAGGGTGTTTTTAAATCCTTTAAAACACATGAGGTATTTTTAATTCCTTATATATCATGATCTATGACCACACAACCTTTTTTGATCGATGCAACTTCATGAATCACATGACCCCTTTGACCACTATGTTCTCATTCTTCATTTATTGAAACATGACTATATTCAAGTGGTTGAAGGTGCATTCCTATCAGGTATATGAATATTTTATGAGTGCTTGGATTCCTTCCTCATGATCCTTTGATTTATTTCATACTTGAAGAGTTGTAAAACCAATCCCACATTGGTTTTTTGTAAGGAGCCTTGTTCAATCCTTGAGAGCCTCCTTTGACCACTATACATGATGGTTTCCTTGAATTTTTCATGTTTTATACATATAGAGGAACTTATTGGTGGATTTAATCCACTCTCACTATCAAAAATAGGTAAATCATAACTCTTTTCACAAGATTGATCTCTATTTACCATACAACTCCATGAGTTTTCCACTAGGTAATTCACTTAGGTCTCAAAGACCAAATCTTGATCTAGGTTTCAAGAATATAATATAAATTCATGGATGGTTTTATATTATCATATCACACCTGGTATTAACCCTTTCAAGTTCTCAAACACACTTCAACATTCATTTTTACCCTCTAAGCTCTTAATGACCTTATGAGGCTTATAGCCCTTTTTTATCATTTCTCATTGGTTTGGCCAAACTAGACAATCTTTTGAATATTTAATCACCTTTTCATCCACCTCTATCTCCTTTGAGGTGTGTGTCAAGCTTCATGGTTAGATTCCACTCCTAGACTACATTTCCTTCATTAGCCTCCCCTCAATTAAGCCTAATTAGCCCTTAAGCACACCCTAGGTCTAGAAAACATACCATACATCCTCCTACCAAACCATAACCAATTTATTTAGGTCACCTTGAAAACTATTAGAATACAAGTTTTTGGAAAATTTGGTGGGTTAAAACTCTTGAAAATAACAAAATCCTAGTCTAGGGCTTTTCCTTCTTCTGCATACACTAAGAGCATACACAAATCCATATATTGATTTGTACTAAGTTTCAAGGGACAAAATCACCACCATTATGTCTTTTTTTACATCCCTCACTTTTTATAATATTTTATATCCTTTATTTTTCCTTTTCAAGGCCTCCAACTATCAAAACATAGAGCTTTCTAGGTCACATTTAGGACTATGTTTTATAAGGTTTTACATTAGTGGGTTCCAATATTCTTATAAGGGATTTTTAAAAATCCCACCATCATCCTTTGACCTTAATCCATCATAATCACCTAATTCAATCAACAACATTCCATTTTTAATCAAGAAAGTCACACCTCACTAATTGACTGTGCATGCAACAAGGCAACCTACAGGCCTATTTGCATGTTAAGGAACATAAAGATGTTCTAAGATTTATCAAAAGGTTCCAAACTTTTTGAATGGTTATAAATAATTATACTTACCCCAACTTTTCTCCTTGAGTCACCGACTACCTCTTTTGACATGACTTGATGCTTCCATCTCACCCTAGGTTTATTGTGTTATCTCAAATAGATTATGTCCACTTTCAAGGTGGAAAGACAATATTCTAGGGATCTTGAAAGGTATCACACATATGTGAAGATAATTTGACTTTGAAACAACAATATATACTTGTTTTAACTACATTGATGGACCATATTCCATCCAAACTCCTTCCTTTAATACACACAGGCCTCATTTCTTAGAAACATGATTGTGCTCCTAAAACCCCTTTTCATTTACCATCTCTAAACATTGAACCTAATACTTAATTGATGAAAACCAATTCCCTCATTATTTTTCAATGTCACCATGTAGCCCACCTTGGGTATTTAGTCTTATTGACTTATTATCCTTTTATCAAACAAACCTAAATCCATTTTAATTCTAATTCGCTGGGTACTAAACCAAAGGGTGGCTGTAGGTGCATGTTTTAGTTCATAAAATGCACTATCTCTAAGAAAATACTATTAAAATACTTTTACCTTGTATAATTTCACCTTAAAACTATCTTGGATAACCTAAACATTCTCAAGATGACAACTGCCTCTTCTTTGGGTGATAAACTCCACTAAGGTGCTTGACTATATTTTCCATGATGGTATGGACTATGACAGTAATTAAAACTTTTGAGAGATTTATGATAGGTGGAAAAGGATTTTATGAGTATTTGTTTTGTTATTATTCTTATAAAAGCTTCAACAAACCATAAGAAGGTAAAAACATCCTCTAGAGTTCCTTTAGCCTACTCACTGTCTTAACATATAAACCATCTAGCTGTAAGTTGTCTTAATGGTTGTAGATGTATTTTTCCCTCACATAAGCCCTCCTTGATATTTTTTAATCCTTTCCTTATTGATATATTATTTATGAATTAGAATTCAATGATATCCATGTTTTGGGAAGATCACACCTAGCTTCCTTGAGCCACAAATGGGGTAAAGGACTTGACTATTATAAGAATGACGTAGGTGCCCTTTTGAGCCTACAAGTGTTGATAGAGGATCATACCCTGATTTTCATCCTTTTTAATGACCTTTTAAACATAAATTTCCTCATCACCCTTATAGGACCATTTTACATATATATACATATCCTTACATTGTAACTTAGGGTTTTGGAGTTCTTTTGAGGTTTAAATCTTGTAGAAGTCACTAAAAACTTGTAGTGAATAATTTCATGATTTGGGAGTTTTCAAACACTATGCTACTCCAATCACACACCCATTATTCTTTTCATGGATATTCCCCTAAGATAGGGCTATAATGTTGATGCATCAAAACCTGATCTACCTTTATGTAATGTTGTTATTTGGCATCAACAAAAGGGCCTAGGGCTCTATTTTGAGACTTTTAGGGATTTTGTCCCTAAATCTTAGTCTTTCAATTTGAATATGGTTTCACATGGATTCAAATTATTCTAATGATTTTCTCATGAATACCAAGGTATTTCTAACCTCCACAACCTTCATGAGAAACTCAAATAATGTTAAACTCCATGACGGTGCTTAGGTCCTTATGGTAGCCTATAGAGACAAACACAACAACATACAAGTCAATCAAGGGAGCATATATACTATGCATATAATGTGACCTTATAATATAATTTCAAGCCATCTAAATCTTCTTCAAACATGATGAAAGCATCAAAAATTACTTGAACATCTACCATACAACACTTCAATTCTTTGTGGGGCCACCTGTAGGTGTGCATTTAGGATTACAAGACAGTGAGTATGAATGTGAACCATGTGCATGAAATTTCTAGGCTTTAAATCAGCCATATACTCTTTAAATGTACTCAAATGGATGTTATTAACACTGACATGCTTGAAAGATGTTTCAACACTATTTCAACATGATATAATTATGTAGGACCATGTAGGTGCATAACCATATTATATGACTATGTGCATATGAGAACTTATCTCCACATGTTATATATGCCATTTTGGGTCTTAGATCGCTTATTAATGTTATGATAATGTGTTAAACCCATTTTTAACTCATAATAACATCTCTATGAAACTCTTTAGGACCTCACATACCTCACTCAACTAACTATGTATGGAAATGCAGGAAATGACTATTTGGCCTACCAAGGCTTTGATGAACCACTAATAATTGAGGAGTAAGATAAATTTAGTTTTTTTTATGTGTCATAAGGATGATGAGTTACATTATCCCTCAAACCTAGGTTCTGATCTAAACTTGATTAACAACCCATTCATAAAGACAAGAAGGAAAATAGGTTTTATGCCATAAGTACCTTATTAGGAGGAATTATCTAATTAAAATAATTTTAATATGTAAAATTTGAAATTTAAAAAACACCCCTAAAACCATTCTTTCTCATTTAATTCTGAAGTGAAGAAATAAGGGAAAACATGGACCCTATTTGGATGAGTAGGCCATCTAGACACCCCTAAACTGTTAGTGATTGTTCATAAATATGGGGACATGAACTAGACCAATAATTACATATAGTGGAATTTTTTTATGTTACCTATCACTTCCCAAAATATTATTGTCCAAATCTCTCTTTCATGATCATACCGAGTGAAAACTTGAGGCTATCCTATAACTATCCCAAACTGCCAAAAATGGTTTTTCCTCATAATGAAAAACTAGAAGCCTTCATATGAAATATAAAACTTTGGAAAGTGATTTTAGGATATAAATTACCTTTTATTCCTTATTTAAACCTTCTAAAATTATTGGACCTCCCTTAATGGAAAAAAACATATTTCATGCCTAGTTTGTAGCTAATAGGTTTTCTTTACCTCTGCTGGTTCTCATGTTAGAATATGATTTTATGTGCTTATAATAGGATTTAAGGATACAAATAATTCATTTATATGATATATAATCCCCTAAATTAATCAAAATATCTAAAAACCTATTCTACCAAAGCTCCAAAAGGCTCCAAAATGCATCATTTTGCTCCCAAACTCTTCTCCTCCACTCGAATGACTTCAAATGACATTTAAAATGTATAAAATGGGAAAACATGCCATAATTATGTGGTAATAAGTTAAAACCAATTTTAATACCTCAAAATTTACTTTTTCACTTGAAATTTTTATTTTGAGGACCCTTAAGTCATCTAATGCACTTTTGGGGGTCTTTTGGGCATAATAGCTTCTCTAAGCCTCATTTTTGGCTCATTAGAATATATTAGACTTTTTGCCTTCACTTTTGGTTTTAGAACTATTTCTAGAGCTTTTCCTCAAAATCACCAAATTCACCTTAAAGCTTGCTTAAAGTGTTTCAAAAGCTTGCATATGACATGTGGTATGATCTTGAGGTTTATATTATCCTTACACCATTGGATCACCTACTCAAAAATAACTCTACTTATCTTCTCATACCACACCAGGACATCTTAAAATACTATACTGCATCATCAAGTCAAGACCAGAAAGGGGCTAGTCATGGGGGTAGAAGGTTACTGAAGGGTCCAAGAGAGTGGCATGGTCTATATAAGCAAAAGTTATGTATGTAGTCCAATTTTTTCCAATAATAACATTAATGAAATAAAAGTTTATCTTAGATATAGAGGTATAAAAACACCTAAGCTGGTGTATCTTATCATTATAAAACATAATCATGATAAGAATATGTTTTTTTAATTTTATAACTTACATATTTGTTTTCTTAAAGCATGTAGTTTACCCTAGGTTGTGATATTTAAACCTTTATAGGTGTCAATTTTTTGAGGTGAATATTATTATTTTTTTGGACATTTAATGATTTTTGATAGTACATGTACAAATGCATGAGTAATTTAGTGGCATGCAGAACTATATTAGATAATTGGGTTAGATCTTGGGGATTGTAGTGCTTCATTTTGAACCAAGCCACACTCTTGATTGTAGTTGTCTCTTTGGATATTATTTTGGGTAACTTGATGAGATAATTAGGTGTTGTACATACATGATTCTTGGGATTTTTTTTACCTATGAGGATAAATTTTACAAATGAAAGAATTTATAAATTAATTAAGAAGTGTCATTTGTATTTTTACTCATTATATGATGTCTTTTTGCCTTTATGCAAAATTGTCCTCAATATTATATGAGTTTCAGTATAAATCAACTAGAATATATTAAATATATTAGGTATTGTTTGTCTAATAACCTAGTTAACATAATCTCGTGATGTGTGTAACATCATGATAAACTAGGGGAAACTCTAGAAATGTTAAGGCATAATTTGAACAAACCTAGGTTAGTTTAATCACATCGAGTGATGAGGATTGATAGTTGAATTATAAGAAGTTTTTAGTGAATTTAAAACTAATATAAATATTTCAAAGGATGGAAACATGTTCTTAATAATATAATTAAAATGTCATTTTGGATAAGTAATATGAAATATTATGTGAAACATTGAGCCGTGTGCACTTTTTGGAGATCATAGTTTGGGTAGACCTAAGGGATGAGTGATGAATAAGTAACATGAGTACTAAGAAATGGAAGGAATCCTATTTAGTCTCACATTGGCTTGGTATTTAGTGATTTTGGATCCAACAAGGGGAGTTTGTCAAATCCAAGATTTGGAAAGGGGGACTTGTCAAATTTAGTCTTATGGCTATTCACATATATATTGAGGAATGTTTATTCCTCAATATTGTATTTTTTATACATTGGATATTCATTATTTCTAGTTCCCATTCATCATCATACTTGCCAAGAGATATGTGGAGTAGATAAAGTATTGACTAGTCATGCTTGTCAGGAACTACATTAAGTAGTGGCAGTATTGACTTATACACACTATCCTTTGCAAATTCTCTAACACTTTTCTTGGAAATGAGGAAAATAATCTATGGGTAAGGGAGGTTTGCAGAGGGGATGAAAGTATTTATGTAACTCTCCCTAACCATTTATTTTTGGATTTTGTGATGATATTATATGCGTATGATTTATGAAAAATATTTATGTGATTTGTGATAACATTTCACATATGTGGTATGGGACACATACAGGACATGTTATTACTCTTCACCCTAATTGAAATAGGTGATGAAATTAAATAAAGTTTGTGCAAAACTTGCTAAGCATGTGATTTTTTTTGAATAAATATAAAAATCAAACCAACTAGTACTGAGGAAGTAAACTTCTTGGTTTCTATTGAAAGGAATTCAAATGAAAGTAATGCAATTTTTGAAAACAACTCATGTTTTCCAAAGGTACTACCTGATCAATATTACAGTTGGATAATTATGAGACTTTTCTTTTGTGTTTATAATCAATCTTAAGTTGACTAATCCATTGGGATGATGTATTTTTCAAGGGAGGAAAGATGTAACATCCTATTGTTTATGTTGGGATTTATGACACTCGATGAATAGGTGCCCATTTTTTTACATGAGCTAGATAACTCTATCAACATTGATGTGGGTAGTCTTTATGACAAAATATATACGTATTCAATAAAGAATACAACTTAAGTTGGGTGTGATGATAAATCTCATATTTAGTTATCTGTTTTTCCCTTGGCCTTGTTAAAAGGCATTTACTAGTTGAGGAAAACTAATGATATTTTATTCATATAATTTCATAGTCATTATTAACCAACTTGTAGGTTTGAGGCCTCTTGTAATAAACTCTTTAGATTATTATGTTTATCAAATAACTTAGAGTACTCCATAAATCCTTGGTCCCATCATAATTATATAGGTTTCAAATGATATGATAATTTAAAAGAGGTATGGGGTGTAGTGGGGTGCACATAATAAATAGATAGTGGCATACAAATTAAATGACCCTGTCACATATCTACTACACCACCCATTCGGGAAATTAAATATTTTTTAATTAAAATTAGATATTCCACTTAAGGGAGATATTATTATGGAAGGTGGATAAATATTTGGACTAGGATTTCTAACCTCTTATTTTTTAAAGAAATGTGCCACAAATGGAGGAGGAAACTAGGTGAATACACAAGCAAGGAGGAGGAGTTTAGGAGGTAGTCGAAAGCACCCATAAGGAAGGAGTTGTGAGATTTTGAATTTAAGAAAATGAATCACCTCATAATTTCCAATTTTTCATATGAGTAATAAGCAAGTAGACTTATGTACTCTCTTTTGATTATAAATGGAATAAATACATGTAGATTAGCATAGTATTTGTATAGGCAAGAATCTTATTTGGTGTGAGTTTTCATCTACTTTTATTATGGTTTTTAGACATATTGGCCTTATTTTTGCATGGTATTTAGTAGATATACAGTCTTTATTTATGAATTTCTAAAATCATGTTTATTCTTTGGCATATTATCTCCTCATATATGTGCTTCTCTTTGGCAAAAATGACTCTATACTAGTTACCAATATGCCTTAGGAGATGATTATTTTACCATTATATGTCATAGTTTGGACCATCTAGATATGAATGAATACAAATTGTCCATAATCTTGTGTGTTATCCATGGATAAATAGCACATTAATATCAAGTGGTGTGTGGATGTATTAAGGATCCACTCTAAATTTAGATATATCTTTCATATGACTATATTACCTATCATGTTATGTTTATCTAGTCTATATGGATTTTGGTATGGATAAAATTCTTTCAATTTTATTTGGAGAAATACTACCCTCCATTTTTGTAGCTAAATACTAACTTGCTATAGGATATTTATAGCTATTTAACCTCTATTATCAGAGTCAAATTACTTTGTTATTGAGTATGTTAGTCAAGTATGTTATGGTCTGTACATTACTTGGTTAGTCTTCCTTATAGTGGTAAATTGATAAAGTTGAATGGGGATTTATAGTGATATTTGTGTATAAAATGATTTTGAGATTTTAAGTTATCAAATATGAAATGGGTTTATTTTTATTTTTGTTTTTTTATGTAATTCATAATGTTATTCATTTGACATGGGATATAATGCTTAATTTAAAATATTCTTGATGATGATCTGCTAAGAAGTAATAACTAATGCAAATTATCATATCCTTCAACATGATGGAATTTCACATGAAACCATAAAACTATATACTTCAAAAATAATAAATGTTTCACAAATTATATGGAATGGCTCTTTACCCATCATGGTGTAATTATCATCCTTGTATTTACATTGTTAGTTTCTTTATACCAGTGGTAGGTGATTCTAACACATTAATAGGTACTTCCCCACTAAATTCTCAGGTCTACCAGTAAATGCCCTTTGAAATGCTCCTTGACCATAATATTAGAACATATTAAGTTTTAATTTGTAAATGCCCATAAATATTCCAAAAGACTTGTGAAATATGTCTCAACGTTTGGAATTCAATGTCTTATTGAATGTGGGTTCAAATGGAAAATTATGATCTGGAAAGGGTGATCCATATAAATGAATTAAAAATTGAGTTTTATTAGATAATATAGTTGCGGCAGTTGTATGGAAGCCTCAAAAACCATTTTAAAAAGTGTCCCATTGATATTATGCCTTATGGAATGATATGACTATAGGATACCTATTCATAGAATGCAATTGTTGTTAAGCCTCAAAGAATTTTGAATAAAATAGATGTTATGTGTGGAGAATTTTATGTGAATGGAGAAATATATAGGTAAGATAACAATAATATATGTATTATTATTTAATAATCCATAATATTAAGGAATATATCATTAGGTATAATGTTTTCTTATATACATGGTGAGATAGTTAAATGCAACATTGTAATTTAATAGTGAATTAAATAAGTATTTTAGTCTTGATAAGGGTGATGGTATTATGGTTTTGTGAGACTTAAATCAATAGTTTGTAATTCCCTTTCAAAGTATCCTAGTTTGGTGATTTGGTGTGGATTTGCATTTAAAAGTTAATTGGTCCAAGATTAAAACCCACTATTAACAGCTAGCATGTTCCATGCCAAGTGAACTAAGAGAGTTGTATAAACATAGAAATTTAAGAAGGATATTTAATATGAATCATATATATATATATATATATATATATATATATATATATATATATATATATATATATATATATATATATATATATATATATATATATATATATATATATATATATATATATATATATATATATATATATATATATATACTCTGAGAAACATGGTATGAGATGTTTTTCATTTGAAGCTCCATGTAATTAGCTATTCATTAGATGTGGTACTTTGACTAAATTCAAATAATATTAATATTAATATGATACTCAATCACGAGTTTAGAATCAGAATTTGATTTGGAAAATTCTTTAATATATGATTTATTTTATTATTCTTAAAAACTATCATGAGATAGGTTTTCTAATAATCTCCATTTTGAGAATTATATATTTGCGTATGAATAATAAGTATTATTGCAACATCCCCAATGGGATTTTAAATGTGAAGTCCCATTTAAGTGAGGATGTACATATGTATGTGTTTAAAATGATATGTTATACTCTCAATATGTATTATTGAATCTAAAACAAAGACATGATATTAATGGTTAGTTTTAATGAAAAATATGAGGGGTATATTTCTTTGAGACTATGTATAGTCTTTTGTTCAAGATTATAACAAAGCAATTTCTTTGTCTGTTACACTGTCAAGAGCATGTTTAACTTGAACATGATTTTATTTAATTATGATAATGGGTCAAGTAAAATATTTTAATCTTTAAAATAATTTTGAAGTGAAGTTTTAGATGGATCTTGTTAATAAAAAAGCATTCCAATATGGTATTATTTGGACCGTGGTAGGGCCACTTAAGTCTTCAGGAAAATTTTATATGCAAGTAGATGGGCATATGAATATGGCCAAATGATATGTGTCAGGGAATTAATTTTAATTATTATATCAATCATATTATCACCTTTATAAATTATTTATGTTTATCTATATTACACTCTCTCACAAAGAAGGACTTGTTCCATGATAAGATAAGTTGCATAAATCTTAAATGAATTTTATAAGATGAATTATAATGCCATCATAACTTATTGACTAGGGAGATGATATATTTATTTGGAAAAGGAAATAATCATGTTATAATTGAATAAGCTAGGATAGTAGATGAACATGTTATCTTATTATTGAAGGTCGATGTTCATTAAAACAAATTAATGTCAAATACCCTATTTTATTATACCCATCGATAACAATATTTTGAGTTGGGACTATAAGGTTCAAAGAACTCAATTTGATTACAAATGTATTTTATGCTTTCTATGATAGTAGATCAAATAATAAGCCTATGTGCTTCATTATAATGGTATGATCCATGTGCTTCATGTGTTATGTTCTAAGTTTTCTCTCTTTATAAAAGGATGAATAATTTGCTTAAATATTTGATTTGATAAAGGAGTAAATTCCATAGATGTTTTCTATGATTAGTATGCTTTATTGATAGTGCATTCAATGAAACTATTTTTCATTATTTAAATGATGCAATAATTTATGATCAATTTATTACAATATTATAAATTTTGGTAAATACTTACTTTAATGAGAATATGTTATTATTGCTTAAAAACTCATAGTGTGTGTTGTTGTAAGAGCAAAAACACATTTTAACAATGGTTAGATATAATTGTATGTATGTGATTATAGTCATGAGTGTCATAGTGTTTAAGGACATAAAATGATGAAAGTCATCACTAATCTTAGCTTATGCATTTTTTAATGTAAGCTATATTATTGGAAAAGATTGTTGATTCTTCTCACTATAGTTAAGGAATGTGGTTATCCTTACTTTTTGTATGTAATTTTTCAGAATACACATATACCTTCAGTAGTTTTGGAGAACTACATCTAGCCCTAATTCTATGCATGGATGGATCATCATAGATATGTATGGTAGCCTAGGGAGTGAGTGCAGACATAGTAAACAAACCCTTAGGATGTTTCATTACATAGATAATTAGAAATTAGCCTTAGATTGTTAGTGGGAAGATGTGCTTCAATATCTAGTTCCCTTAGATCATTTTCTTTAGCATGAATCTTATTTTATTGTTACATGGAAGTAACACTTACTATTGTGGGTTAATGAATCTCACTATTTATTGGGATATGATCTTATTTTATTGTGTATTAATATAGGGTAATGTTATTGACTCACTCAGGAGATGGAGGATCTCTGGTCAATGTAATTGTTTTGATTTATGAGTTTTTGGTCTTGTTGGACCAACATAATGTGGGTTCCTTGTCACATAATTTTTTTTTAAAATTATGTGAGAGTGCTTCGGTAATCACATATACCTTGGGATGTCAAGGTTCTTTGTGGCTTGTGACCTTTGGTTATGTCATTCTTTTGAGTAGGTGACAAGATCTTAGTAGCTTGTTTGAGTTTACATGCTAGATTACTTATTGTCTTAGAGTGTCAACCTCTTTGGAAATGATGTCTTATGGAGGAGACCATCAAAAGTGAAAGGAGAAATACATCAGAACCTAATTTTGAAGAGCAGATATGTAGGCTACCCAAGTTAAGGTGGGGGAAATAGGGCTAAGTCCTTAATCTAGTTTAGGGTTCGTTTGGTTACACAATAACCTTGTGAACTAGAGTTCGTTTGGTTACACAATAACCTTGTGACTATAGAATTTTTTATAGTGCTTGGCATGTCAATTATGGATATATTTTTTTGTATTTTGCTAATGAAACTAGCTAGATAGTGGATGTTTAGTGTTATATGTTGCTTTAATGTTTTTTGTTGTGTTTAATGGAAACACCAATTCAGTTAACCATAATGGTTCACATATTATTGAATTTCATAGAAGGATAAGTAAGAATACCTTTTCAGGGAAATTATATAAAAAACAAAGTAGTATATTTTTCTATACCTTATCAGAGGGGTTATTATAGGTAATTATTGGTATGATCACATCATACATTGTTTGTTATATGGAAATTGTATTTTGGAATTGAATTAAGATCAAAGAAGAGCTCTCATGTTAAAATCAGTCCATTACATGTTAAATAAAGGAGTAGTAAACATAAATAATTATGAATAAATCTATCTTAGGTGTGTATCCAAACAAGAAGTTGAAGGCATTTTAAGTTATTTTCAAGAAATACTTGGAAGTGGTTATCCCTCTAGAAATATAATAACACATAATATTCTAAAAGTTGGTTACTATTGTCCTATGGTTTTTTACAACACACAATCATGTTATAACCTATCATCAATGTTAGAAATTTTCCAAAAGAGAGATACACACATCTATTCCACTTCAACCAATAATAAAAGGTCACCCTTTTATATAATGAGGCTTGATTTTGTTGGCATCATCAATCTTGGTTCATTTGAAAGGAAAATTTCTGTCTTAATAGTAACTAATTATTGCATTATATGTATTGAAGGTATTGATATGAATAATTTTAGAGAAAATATGTTATCTAATTTCTTGAAGAAAAAAATTCTACAAGATTTGGTACACCACTTTTGTTGGTATGTGATAATAGGTATGCTTTCTAATTAAAAAAATTACAAAATGGGCCTATGATAACATGATAAAAATCAAGTTTTATTATAATTATTATCCACATAATGGGGTATCAAAATCTACTAATAATAATTTGATTTATGTAATAAATAAGTCCACAAATAAGAAACATAGGGAGTGGCATTCTTTGCTAAAGTATGCACTATGGGCAAATAGTATTCAATACAAGCAAACTCTCAAGTCATCCCCATTTCCTCTAGTATATGGGTATTAACCCATTTTCCCAATCACTCTAAAATTTACAACTTATCAATTCATACAATAAGACATGGAAGATGATGACATAATATCATCTAGATTGTTGGGTATCATTCAAATGGAAGATGCAAATGAAGAAGCCCTTAAAAATTCATTAATCATAAAATCATTATTAATATATGGTTCAACAAGAGATAAAAATTAAAATCCTTTAGGATTTCATATTTTGTCTTAATTTTGGACAAGGCACATGAGAAGAAAGTTCGACATGACAATTCTTTTGTGGATTGGTTTATACCAAATTACATAAATACTAAAAAATAACACTTTTAGAGTGAAGGATTTAAAAGGAAATGATTTGGCATTTTCCATGAATGGGAAATAATTAAAGAATTAATTATTAGTTTCACCATCAAAAATTAATTAATGTTAACTATAAATCATATTTTAGGAGTAAGAATAGGTAGGTAGTTAGACTAGTTTCTTTCAACTAGTTACAATTTGTTTTACCTATTCTAGTTAGTTTTACTTCTTTTTATTGATATAACAATTTGATTTTCTTAGTTATAATTTTTAAATAAATCCTTAAATAAAATTATTTTAGTTGAATAAATAATATTTTGCCAAAATCATAATTCACATGAATGATAGGGTAGTAGATTGGATGCTCTAAGTTAGAAATATTGATAAATGTTTGATCTTGGGAAGAACTGAATGATATTTGAGTTCAAAGTAATTATTGTTTATAATCATTTTTTTTTTATTATGATTGAAAATTATTTCCACTAAGTTTTTATTTGATACTAGAATAGTTTCTATATTATATAATAACCTTGCATACACTTGAAACATTTTTTATTTACCTGGGTTAAAGTTTTTGTTGAAGGAAATATTGTTTTAATAAATTTATCTAATAAATACCTAAACCCAACTATATTGGTTCTCAACCTTCAAGAGGAATGTAAAATAATAATTATAAATAGGGAATAAAATTAATTTCTTCAATGAAAAATTCAAACTCAAATTCTCCTTAGAAGGTGATTTGGGTAATCTCCATCAGGGTTAAACATGCCTGATTAACAATGGAGAAAGGCCGAGAGTAGATCCAAAGGGAATATGGATGCTTGGATGGTAAAAAAGCAATGCCCAAGCCTTCCTAAATAATAATTCCATCATAAATTTTTTTGAATCATTAACCCTAGGTTATCTAACTAACATCCATGACAATGGTAATTTAATCATCATGCACACATATACGATTCTTTCTATAATGTCTAGACTTTCTTTATCATTGGGTAACTCTCTAGTTTGAATTTTTAGTTTTACTAATAATATGGAATATTTTGGTACAAAATTTATTTTTTTCCTTAATAATATTAACAATATATTCTAAGTTTTAAATCCTTACAACATTTCTCCATATAATTCACCATTTTTTGTCACCAACACATGTCCATCCAAAAAAATGAATACCCCTTTTGGATTTAACTGAGTTTGTCTTAGTAAGTGCATGTTTCTTGGTATTATATTTTTAAAATGATAAATCTTTCTATTTGAAGTCAACATATTTTTCAAATGTTTATCCCTTTTGACTTCTAATATTGGGTTTAGATTTGATGTAAGGCTTATATGAATTTATATCTATGTAATCAATCCATTTCATATTCTTGAAATACAAATAAAAAGAGGAATTTTTGGAACTAGTTCTAATAAGTCTATTTACTAAGTTCCATTTGGATCATTTAATTCAAGTTTGTCTTTATGGTGTGTAGATTCACACCTATTCACATTTGTTTGTAGGAATTTACCTATAATCACATGAAATTACATTAGACTTTAATTACCACATAATTATCTTATTATATGTGTCATGTTTTCATAGCAACACAACATCTCACACAATATTATTTCAAGCCACTAGACACAATCTTATCACATGTTTCAACCTTGCATTAGGTTGCATCATATAAAGTCATGGCCATTTATATTTGAATTTGGATATCTTTTACTATGAATATCCAATTCATCATAGTGGTGTCATGTTTCAATACTACATTCACTTTTAGCTTCAAAAATTAGCAACCAAAACATTTTCAATATAAATACATCATAAGAATGTGAGCCAATCAAAATATGTTAAGTGTCACTATCATATTTAGTTTTGTCATACCCTGATTTCTTGGAACCATCTGAGAGTTTTTGTTACTTCTATTTGAGATTTACATGACATAGTTTATGATGATTTTATTATTATATTTGATATATCATGGACATGATTCACATAATTTGATTATTTTAGTTGATTATTCCATTGTTATGATTATGATGTTTTGATTACAGTTATTTATTTTAATATTAACATTTTTTGATATAACTGATATAGATATTGTTGATGTCTCATTTTTATAACTAAAATAAACTAAAATGATCAATGGATTCTAGTAGACATGCATGTGTGTGTGCCTATTCAGTTGTATTCTAAAAATAGGAATTCGAGATAGTTAAGATTCTAAAATAACCACCAATTTATGATTATGTTATTGACTATTGAGTTTCATTTCTTTTATTTGACTCTTGGTTACCTATGAAGTCTCGGTATATGTGTAGATGTTTGTTTGTCACTTTATTATTTATTATCTTGAAAGTTTGATTTAATTTACATTATTAAATATACATGATTTTTTAATTTGATGTCATATTGTTTATTGTATCCAATTTACATTCATTTTGGGAATCGATATTTAACACCTACACTATGATTTTAAAATTAATTGTGATCTTATCTACATCTTGTGATAGTATTATTTTATGTGATACATGGGCATGTTTTCAACACATATTATTTTCACTGATCTTGCCTTCATCATCATTTTTATTATCTTGTTTCACATATAAAATTTTCACCTTGTAAATGATTATGGTTTTCATTTTTAGTTGTCTTGACTTGGCATTATTGTTGGTCTTTCTTAATTTGAGTGGACCTTAATCGATTGAATTACATTATTGATTATCATTTCTAATGAAAAATGATGTAAATCTATCTACGCCATCATATGCATGATATGGCATGACAATGATTTGAATTGGAGGTAAGTTGACTTAGTGTTTATTTTGGTTGATGTTATTAAAAGATATTGGGTTCTCATGTCTTCTTTGGCCTCTTAATCATTATTATTATTTATTGAGATTGACTAGGAACTATAACTTCCACTTCTATTTTGTTTCAAGATTTTTTCTCCACTAGTAATCTCTTGGGTTTGATAGCATATTTAGGATTATCAAGGGAGAATTTTTTAATGGATAGCCTATTTTTTTTTTGAAATAAATGGGGAATGTGGGGGAACAAGAAGTTTATGTCTTTATATTATTGAACCATGCCCTGAGTTATTCCATTTTTGCTACAAAATTTGGAGGGTTTTTGTTATGTTTAAGTTTTTCATCTTCCATGGGAGAGAGGGTGTGAAAAGAATAGAAAAGAAAGTGAATCTATCGTGGGAAAAATTTAGAAGGAAAAATGAGAAATTTTATCCAAGTAATTTTAGTTTTGGGTTTTTTTCACTTGTTTTTTATTGAGCTAAGAGGAATTGTAAGTAATGTGGATGGGAAAAATAAACTTTAGGTTTTATTGGAACTGTAAAATGGACTCTTATTCTTTGGTTCCCTACACATTTATTTCAATATCATTGATATTTTCTTGTACTATTTTTTTGGATTAAAAATCACACCTTTATAAATATAAATTAATATAGTACATCACCAATCATACAAAAAATTGGGTAAAGTCACTCCCAAAAGCTAAGTCACACTAAGCTAAACAAGCCTCAAGAAGAGAACAAGATTAAAAAATGGATAACACAAGGCCAAAAAAACCATGAATTAAACTAACCAAACTACATATCAACCAAAAAAAAGGATAATAAAATCATAAACAACAAGGAAATTTTTTATCAGCAATAATGAACATGGCAAGTAAAAGAGGCAAAAGAGGTTAAGGATCCTAATAATTTCCTCCCCATCCCCTTTGAGCAAGGGGATCCTCATTAATAGGTAAGGGATTCCAACCATCATTATGTTATTTGTTTTCATATTCGTCCTAACTAGAAGGTGAAATGCTAAGGGGAAAATGTGGAATCTTATCTTGTGAAGGGATGCACCAACCCCCCGCCCACTCCACCACTACATTTTTTAGACCTATCAAAGTTATCATGGTGTGGGAATGAATATTGAGAAAGATGAGATGGGATCCATTGTCTTTGATACCATTGATTCTAAAACCCAAGACCAAATCCATGATAGGGAAAGTGACATTATGGAGGATATGGAGGCTCATAGATGAAATCACAATGAGCATTCCCCTAGTGGTAAAATAGGGTTTATAGATGATGAAACTCAAGGAAAAATTTATCATATTGGACCTAGATTTTAAGGGTAACATTATAAATCACAACAATCTTGTTAGTTATAAAAAAATTCCTTTTTATTTTTTAATGATTAAAATAAGATTTATTCCTAGTTTTCTAAATCTAAAAAATTATGTGAGCATGGAAAATGTGCTAAAATATATTGTATCTTGTAGGGAGTAAGGTAGAGTCTCATAAGAAAAACATTTTCCAAGTGAAGAATTCATGTATAAAGAGCTATAATAGGGTGTGAATCCATATCCAAATAGACTACGCATGAGGGAAAAACTAGAAAACATGTTTAAGGGTTTATGGTTGGTGACAGATAGGGAAAATGGGTTTAAAAACCTAATGTGCTTGAGACGGTCATCTATAGAAAAACCTAGTATATATTTCACCAAAGGAAATTAGATTTTTTAGGCTCGATGAGAGCATCCCAAATGGTAGCAAACCCTTTATACCATATAACATGAAGGGATTCAAGATTCTATCAATGATTGAGGGTTTTAAGTTTTAATGTGTTGAGGAGCCAAAAAAGTATACCCCAATCAAGGATAGTAACAAAAAAGGGTGTAGTTTTAATCCAATGTCAATCTTTCCACCAAGACATAAGGTAGGTAAGACCAATCTTGTGTAAATACTCCTTAGGTATGAAAATTTATATCTTAGCAATGCATTTTGCATCTTCAATATTAAGATTAAACTTGGCCTTCATAAGATTAAAAAGGATCCATACATGACTATATTTGCATAATAAATACCCAATGTTTTAATACCATTTTAAAATAATATCAAACTCTTGATCTAAATGATAATGGCAAAGGGAACACTATGAAAATTGAGCATTAGGGACCCCATAGGGAATGATAATTTAGAAAAAAAATATAAATTCCTCCCCCACCAAAATGAGGTGGGGTTTTAACTACTCCCAAGCCTTCTAGATATTTTTCATAAGAAAATTACCTTTGATCTTAATAATATCATGGCTAATGAGAAGGCTCATTGACATTAAACTCCAAGGTCTTTTGTTGGTTTTCACTTGAAGTGTTGTATTGTATTTTAGTTTTTTTGGGTTGTTTATTTATGATTTGAATATTTTATGTTTGGGATGTGAATGCTTTGTGTTTTTATAGCACAAACACTTTAGGTCCTAAAAGTGAATGCTTTGTGTTTTATGGCTTCTCATGTTGGGTTTGTTTAATGTGGATGTTAGAAACTTGGATAAATCTGTGGATACACCACCACAATATATGTTAGGATCCACCATCAAAATAATGGATTGGGTGGCTAGAGACACAAATGGGGGCTCATAAGGATAGAATGGGTAAGTTTTTCCACTCTAATATTTATCTTCACTCAGTTGTGCATGATTTTTAATGTCATATTCAATTCATGGAAACATTGTTGGAATGGACCTATATGGGTTGAGATCAATGTTATGCTCAGTCATATTATTTTTATTACTTATTTATCTTTATTTTAGATTCATGTGTCACAGAGTTTTCTACTCATTCATTTATTTGTAATAGTGTAACAAGAAAAAATGTTGACTGCATTCTTTCACTTTGAATCTATGGTGACTGCATATTTGTAAATCAATTATTAATGTGTTATCATCATAAAATGATTACACATGGAGTGTACCACTATGTATTTTAAAGATTCTACTTTGATAATAAATGTTACTATTCATCTCTAATTTTAATAAAAGTCATTTATAATTTCTCTTTCGGATTATTAAGTTGGTTTGTGAAACTTATGTTATTTATAGATGAGTTATATTGATTGAATAGTGTTATGTGGGAAAATATAAGATTCATATAGTGAATTGACTAGGATGAAAGATAATAAAAGGGATTATAGTTATTATTATGAACTTAATCAATGGTTGAGTCATATGTTTACATGTTGTTATTGGTGTAAAGGAACTCCTCATTAATTGTTAGAGTTGTTGATGGGTAATTTGGGCTTGAGGAAATACATAAAACTATTTATGTACCTTTATTATGTTGAGTTATATTTATTATTATTAATAAATTTATTAGGGTTAGTGTATTATTTGATATTATAGTAATGGTCTTTAATATTTCTAGCATTATGAATTTTGAGTATATGTGTTATCAATACATATTAGAATAACATAGTTTTAGTTAGAAATGTTATTGAATCCTTTATTATCTTAATACTTAGGAAACATATTTAGGTTACTTAAGTATTACGAGTTTTTTTAATGTGATTATTCCTATAACATTCTTTGGAAAGGATAAATCCATGCTTGAGTTAGTCATACTATATAATAGTGTAATGGAGGTTATGAAATATTAATTGTAAAATAACATGTTATAGATATAAATTACTATTTTATACTTGTTTCTTAAATATTTTGGTGTTTTTGGAAACTCCTTCTAGATGCATTTGGTTAGTATTAAAATATTTTTTGCAAAATATTTGTTTATTAAGCATGATTGTTTTTATTTTTTGATGTATTATTTGTATGTTCCTTAAGCTTTTCAAACTGTCACATTTTATGGGAAGTTATGGCTTATGAAGTTTTATTCAAATGATGGGAAATGTTCTTGCTACTTTAGAAGACAACTTAATATGGAATGTATACTATAATTTATTCAATTTCATGTATTATCATTGATATAATGTAATACTCATTTTAATTCATGGTATAAATGTGGTCTAGTTTCCCTTGATAAATATACTACTTGAATTAAGGACAACATACACAAGATGTAAAGGTTATATCATGTTCATAGGAGAGTCATTATTATATCCTTTTATCATTTGGAATTAATTTAAAGAATATTAATGATTAAATTCATTAGGTTGTTAATGCATTTTAAAGTTTGAGTAAATATGGCTCTCTTATATGGATAATCCCTTTAGAATATATTTAAATATATATTGATTTAAATGGAGGTTAGTTCAATTGAGTTCCTCAAAAATAATTATTAGTTAGTGGATGTTTTTTTGTCATTATTACCTAGTTATAAGAATAAAAGTATGATATATCAATTTCATGACCCCAAGACAAGAGAATAAAATAACCTCAGTTAGGTATGATTGAGTACTAGTTATTCGATATACTTGTTATGGTATATTCTAGTTTGCTAATGGAATTAAACCATTAACATGTGTGTTAATGTTGAATTTTAATTATTTATAAGAGTAAATTTTATGTTAATGAATTTGTATATGTAATTAATTTGGTGGTATTTAATTATCCCATAAGGTATGTTTATCTTGTTATAAAAGTGATCAACACATGGATGAAAGTGCTATGAAATTTGATAGAATTAGATAATGATTATTTTTAAATGTTTGTTCTTTACCTATGTTATGAACACTCACTAGTGTATATGGTGAACATTTTATTCAATTAGTGAAAGGAAGTTATGAAAAGTATATGTATAATGTTGTGGAAAAAATATTTAATCATTTATTTATAATATTATCTCAATTTCATGTGGATGATATGTGTGATTGTATAATGTCTTAATTAAATAAAAACATCTCAATAATAGTAAATTTTGATATGACTCTTTTAATATGGGTATTGAATGAAGAATAGAACATGGGAATCTCATATTATTTTATTTCTCCTATGTAATTTGTTCATAAAGGAAACTTAACTAAGGCTAAGTATCTTTATTTGGTATGGGTAAGATGACCATAAAGAGTATTTAGGTCAGAATGTATAAGGGTGTAGTGGTACACTTCTACATCTCCAATATCAATTGCGATATGAAACACTTCCTTATAAATTCCACTTAAGGTGATTTAACCCCAGATGAGTGGTAAATAGTTACTTTATTATTATTATTTTGTTAGATGAATAATTATTAATTAATTGGAGAAATTTTTAGTGTCATTTAGTAATAAGAGTGTGTTGTTGCACTCTGTTTAATTCTTTCTTATAAAATAAAAATATGGGGTTGTTACATTGATATTTGAGCATGGTTATTGCTCTAGGGAACTTTGGGGAATTTTTTAAAAAATCTATAATATGCCTAAATTATTATTATATGACTCTTAAATATGGTTATAACAAGATCTAGTGGTGCCAATACCAATAATAACTTGGGTAATATCAACCCATGAAGAGGAAAAGGTAAAAATAGAGGAAGAGAGAATTGTTCCCACAATCTCAATAAAATATCAATGAACTACCACCTATCAATAATGTTGATAGAAATTATGAAGTTCATATTACTAATGAAGTTGAAGGTAACCCAACTAACAAGAATGAATAAGTCCTTAATGGGATTTTCCCAACTTTAAATGCCATTCAAGGTAATATTGAAACTCTAAAATGCAAGATGAATAAGTTTGAGGGTGTTCCTCATGAATACTTGCCCACGTTGGAGAATTATTAAGAGGAGGAGTAGATTCTCTAAGAGCTTCCCTCAAAAAATTTTGGCCTCAATCATAAAGTATATTTAAAATATTCCACCACATACCTTTTTAGGTGAAGAATCTGGAGATGAAAATGATGCTTGTCTTTTGCATTTTTAGAAGTCCATTAATCTACAAAACATTCCCTCTAATTATAAATATAGAGTTGTAGACTATCATTTGGTTGGTGTTGTTACCTTATGATGGAATCATCTTTGTGCCTTAAAGGGATACCAACCAATGACCCTTAGAAATATTTGATAGGAAGTGATAGAAAAGGTACTTGAGTGTTGATTTCAAGGAACAAAAGATAACATAATTTCAATTATTGAAACAATAAAACATGATTGTTACTAAGTATGAAAATAGGTTTTTGAATCTAGTACATCATGTAAACTACATTAATGATGAAGATACTAAAGTGAAAAAATTTAAGTTGGGATTGAAATAGATGTTGAGGCATGACATCAATAAGACCAACCCATAAACCCTATTGGCTATTATTGTAGCACAAAATTACATCCTTGTGAGAGATTTCTTCAGGATCTCTCAATCTTATCTAAAAAATGGGATCAACCCTAGGATTTGGGTATCTTTTGATGGGGTTGAACCTCTAGAGAAGGCTAGTTCCTCTTGGTAGCTCACCTAAACTATTGATTCTACTTGGAAAATGGATAGAAGGGTTACAAGGGATAAAAAAACAAATAAGGTGATGCACCAAACTTAAAGACACTCCAAATTACATGAAATTAACACTAAGGTAGTTCAAAGATAAACCTCACTTACACAATCTCTTAAACTAGTCATTTTTCATTAATATTTCTAAAACTAGGTCCACTAGACAAAAGATGAAGCATAAAGGGGTATCAAACTCACACTATACCTTCACTAATGAACAAAAAGGCACAATTTAAAACCTTAAAAAATGGTGGAATACCTATAAAAAGTCAATAAAGAAGGATAATTACCAAGGAAGAACACCTCTCCATAAAGCAATCATACACAAATTGAGTAGAGCACTAGATGCAAACAAGAGATAGGCAAAATAAGTTATCTTATTACTTCAAAGGCTATTTTTAAAAATTTTGATATGGTTTTACCTTATAAAATAATATTATATATTATAAATGGGGAATAAAAGGGATATATAGGAGAAAAGGGAAGAGAGAGAAGAAGAAAGCTCTCATAATTCAATAAATGTCACTAAACCACCTTTCATGGAATCTCAACAATGATCAGATTAATTAAGCATTGATCGTCTCTTATAAAATTATCCTTCAAAGGTCAAAAGGGTCTTCAAACTCTCTCATTAGACTAAAAAGGCACTAGAAGACAAAAAACTTTGAGGAAGATGATGTCACACTCCACTATCTTTAAGAAAAGTCTTCAAAAACTAGAAACCTCATTGAATGTTCCAACTTTCTCTCATCTCCCCAAAGGCTCCCCCACTTGACTTCTACACCCCATTACACTTAGCTTATAGAATTCACTTTACAACATGGTTAGTGATCTTGGAATTTTATACTTGCAACTAACCCTGAAGGTTAACTTTGAGTGTTTACTTTTTGATGTATTTTCAACTCAAAATTGCTCATCCAACCTAAAAAAGACACTATGAAACCTAGAAATCTCTTGGACTTCATTGATGGAAGTCTTCAAGCTTGAGACACCTTTAACTACCTACCCTAGAACCTACTCCCAAGGCCACTTGTCACTATGAGAACCACTTTTGGACCTGTAGAATACTTCCATACATCTATATCATTCCTATGGGGAAGAAAATGAAGATTTAGGCCACCTTCAAGACCTACAACAATGGTGGAAATATGCATTAAACCTGCAACCATTCATAAATTATCAAAAAGCTTGAGTTTTCAACCCTTCAACTCAAAAAGTCACACTAAAAATCCATATGAATGGATAAAAGTGATATATAATGGTGATTCAGGTCCCATTAGGACTATTTCATGCATTTATACCATTTCTTTCTTTGGAGACCTATAAAAATGAGCATTTTTAGTTCATTTTGGGCCTCCTAGGCACCCATACGTGTCAATTTATTTAGAAAAATAGGTCAAACATGAGATTTATAGATATTACCATACATTATCAAGGTTATTTCCAAGCTATTACAAGTCATTTCATGGACTTATGGGTTTAAAAACTCAAAACTGGTAAAAAATAATGTCTTTGGCAACTTAGACAGGCCAACCTCTTGACACTTGTTCATAAAATAGAAATATTCATTATAGAAATTATTTAAATTAAAATTTATCCCATATACCCCCTCAAATTTATTTAAAATATTTGGCTCCCATGTGGAAGGTGTGCAAAGATACATAAGTAAAAAAGTTTACTTTTGGGGTTCTACATGCATTTTAGGCCTGCTTATAGTATTAACGATAGTTCATAAAGCTCAAAAAATTTAAATTAAATATTGGTCCTAAAAACATAATAAAATAATTTTTCCCAATTCCTTATGTGGTGAAAGATATGAGCATTTGAATAGGGGGTCAAAATGGGTATCTTGGACTACATAGTTCAAGTTTTTTATTTGGACTCAAACTGACCCCTCCATTATTTATCCCTAATTTAAAAACCTCATTTATTATATAAAACATCTCATCATACCTCCTAAAGCTTTCATCTTACATTGATAGGGTGTGAATGTGCCTCAATGTGATATAGGCCTTTTAGGCCTTAAAACTAGCTTCAAGGCTTAATAATGAGTTTCAAGGCTTGAGGAACCTGTAATAAGATATTATGGATTAAAAAAAATTAATTAAAATTAATTTACATCCATTTTTAACTCCTTTTTATTCTCAAGTTTCACTTTTACCTCCATGCTTCTTAGGATTGTCTATGTTTTAATGGTTGCCTACCTACTTGTTTTATCCCTCAAAGGCATGGTTTGCATTAATCATAGAGTGTGATCACTTATAAATAGGTTTATAGAGACTTAAAATAACCTAATTTCCTTAAAAACCCCCAAATTATGTCCAAAACCCTCCACCAAAATTGTATACCTTAAAAAAGGTCTCCTAGCTACAATGGTGACTACCAATAGACGTGGGTGACTGTAACAAAATAATGGACACTTACACTCATAAAGTGACCTATAAAATAGTATATATGGTTATAATAACTAATTAAAATCATATCCACCAATTTTCATGCTTGGATAATTCATATAAGGACCTATAGGTGGATTTTACTCAAAATTAGCTTAAGCTGCTTGTTTTGGTCTTTCTCTTTTAAACCTGCTTTCGAGGAAATTTGTCTTGAAAAATTGAGTATTAACTGACTCAATAATAATATTATGACTATCATATTACCTTATTTTTTCCTTTTAAATCTTCATATGGATCCTAAAAACTTTGTCAAGCCCTCGAACTTCTTAAAGCTTGTTTGGTTTACCCCATGACTATCTGCTGACTGCAAGAGGTTTGTGCTAAAATAGTGAGCACTATAACCAATTTAATGAACCTAAAGATGATATGGGAGGATTTAAAAATTAATAAGGACCATGTGTACCAATTTTTTAGTCTTTATTAGACATATATATGCCTCAAATTCACCATTTCCTCCAAGATAGGCTTCCAATTGATTGTGTGTGCTTCATGATTGTGTTTTCATGTTATTATATTTGTCCTTTTGTGTAATGTTTTTTTATAATGATATATTAGGATTTAAAATGATTATTTCATCACTTTTTCCTTCATTATTATATTACTTATACCCCTATTCAACCTATGTCACTTTTGTCACACCATACATTTTCAAAGATTCCTCATTGTGACTATGTATTAACACTATTGTAGATGGTTTTGATGATATTAAAAAAATTTGTTATTAAATACATCATATTTTGGTCCTTTGATACCTCCCAAGGTACCTAAAACCTTCCACTTATCTCCTTTGGTATTCTTCTCCTCAAAGGTACTTTATAGGCTCTAATATAGTCTTATGCATACACATGCCTATGTATTCACTTTGTTGAGTTAGTAGACATCTTCATGATATTTATGAAGGTTTATAGATTTCCAATAGTTAATTTAAGGCAAAGTTAACTTCATAAGCTTAACCTTGAATATAAATGTCTTTAGTTTTCACTTTAGGGCATATAAGTGATTGTGTATGAATTTGTATGGCTATAAGTTACCTTCATACAATGAACTTCACTATAGTTTGCTTGGACACTCCTATTTATATGATTGCTGATATCATATCATCATTGTTACATGAAAATTCCATGATCATGAGACTCCACCATTGATCATGAATCTCCATCATGGATTGTTTACTATCAACTTCATAAGGTTGGGGATAGGCTTGTACCCTCATAGATGTAGGTGCCTTTATGAGTCTTATGACAGTGTTACTATGTCATTTTAAGTTCAAAATTTTATATAACCTTTCTCACCATTTAATATACTCTTAAAACCTAAGTATAAACCTCCATGGATATTCAAGGCACAAAACATCATTCTTAACAGTCTTGATGTACCTCAATATTTTACACTTTAATATCCTTCATAAACCCTACTGTAAGTGTGTATTTTATTGAAAAAATGTTGGGTTGAGGGTGATTATAATTCATGATATTCCCTTGATCTTTACATATGTGTATTACTTTCCACACTGTCACTTTTCACATCATCATTTCACCTTCTTAAAAAATAGGCCTTCTCTCTTAGGATATACTTGACTAAAATGATGTGAAGTGTACCTTTAGAGAGTTATTATAGATGGAAAACCAATTCCTTTATTATTTTCCCATATATTCTCTAGTATCCACTTTGATCACAACCCCATCAACTCTATTCTCCTGCCAAACACCTTGAACCCTCATTCACTAGCCACTCTACACAAGCTCTTTTTTTAATTCAACATACCAAATCTCATTATAGGTTTTGTGAGGAAAATATAACAACTTAATTATATTTAATGATCATATTACACTTTTTCAAACCCCTTTAATCCTTTCAATCTTCCACCAATACTCACTTTCACATCTCAACCTCTATATAGCACCCCTTGGCTAGTAGCCTTATTTTATTACATTTTCTCTTTGTTCTTAGAATATATCAAAATTATTGAGGATATAATACCACTTTATGTGACAATATATCATCTTAAAACCTTCCATAAATTTTCAAGTTATGACTCCAAGTTTATGTTGTATATCCTTTGTTAGCACCCTTCTAATTAGGCCTGGTAAGCCCAATCACACTTACCTAGACCTCAAATCCGTACTATACCATACTAAAACAAACCAAAACCATATGATTACTTTTAAAAATGATAAAATATACCTTATTACAATATTTTATGATTTTTCACTATTTGAAACTCTCTATATTGCATGTTAGGTTTCAAAACCCTATGTGACTGCCTATAGAGGTTGAGAGCCTTCCAAATTTAATTTCTTTAGTTTCAAGATGTCTCAAAGGAACCATTTACCATTAATAGGTATTTTTGAACATTATTAATATTCTCCAATAAGTTATATCCATTATTCAATCATAAATTCCTTTGAACTAATCAAAATATAGAATTTTGTACCCTCTTTACAAGACTGTGTAAGAATATGTCAGGTTTAAATCTGTTTCTTTGGTTCGATACCATTCCATACAAAATAATAAATATATAATTTCTATATTACCCTCCTTGAATATTATAAATTATTTACAAAACATTCATAAATATTTATATGCTCTTAACAATGTAAGTCACAAAACACTGTGTCCTTTGGTTTGACTAAGTAAGGGTTTTGTTCCTCAAACAAGGACTATAGGTTATCTTTGAGGTAGATTTTATATATGGAAAACCAATTAATATATTTATTTTACATATAATATTTTTCACTTACCTTAATCAAAACCCATCAACCATATTTTATATCGTACACCTTGAAAACAACCTCAACACATCTCCAATTCTACTTTTTGAAGACTGCATATTAGAGGCCTAATAGGTCTTGGTTGTAGGTGGAACTTATATTGGCCACTTTGAGCGGTATGAGATTTTGTATGTATTATTTATAAAAAATTTATCTCCATACACATCTTGGATACCACCTTTTTATGTCTCTAAGACTTTTCACCATGGTTCTTTGCCTTTTCTTGCACTCATTGACCAATCTACAGGGTACTCAGTTTCCAAAGTGTCTCAAATTTGAGGCTAAATATAGGGTATATCCCTTATTTATTTATATTATATAATACCTTTAAAATATATCATGGGTCATGATGACCCTCTATGCATAATTTCATAGTTTGATCAAACAATTAAGACCCCCGATCTCTTAAGTTTCCTCAGATTAGCCCCAAAATTAGACTATGTGAAGGACAATTGAGATACCAAGTTAACCCTTACTCAAACTACCACCTTGGAGATGTGGATAAGATGATATTTTAAATTTATAGGTTGATTTATTATTACCATTGTGTTCTTTCACCTTATAACCATTCTAACATGGAGACTCTTTACTTCACATTTTCAAGAATCATGTTAGTCTTAAGGTTGCCTTTGTTATTTTATGTATATAACCTCTTGAGGGATGATAAAAATATTTTAAAACCTCTTTGTTAGTCTTATAAATTCATATTCAAAATTATATAGTCCACCATTACCAAATAATACTATCTAACCATTATATCCCAATTTTTTCTCATATAACACAAGTTGACAGTCAAAACCTATGATTATACAGACTGTCACCTCTAGGTTGGACCTAATGGGAGTGTGATCTATCATCCTTGGAAATTTTTTTTGAATGATACCCTCTCATTATTCCATATATTTCTATCAATCTTGTATATTCTATCACTTTCCCATATTATTCACCTTGTACACTTTAGCTCTTTCCAAGCATAAGATATCATTGTAGGTGTAATTCTGAGTTTAGAAGTCTTGTAGGTTGTATTATGCCAAAATGTATTATATAAATTTATTGATAACTTATTAATGTTATGTATACCTCATTAAATTAAAAAATGTCACTTTCTCATTCATAGAACACAAGACTAGTTCTAACTTCCTCAAGATACTCCTCAAAGTGTCAAGGTTGGCTATAGGTCACTATTGTTCAGAAATTATATAGGTTGTCGTCAATAGGAATATTGTGGCCAACTTATTTAACTCAATTTGAGATTATGATATCCATCACATGAATATATTCATTCATTTATTCCATTTTTCATCCTAAATCACCAAAACACTAATGGTAGAAATCAATTTGCATTTTTTAGGCTTGTTTTGGACTAAGTACCACTGTGCACACTATAGATTTCTAGTCACCATTGCTTAAACTGAGACATCATTAAATCTCCTTCCCTACTCAAATAGAAACTATATAATTTCCTTGAAATATTTATACTAATTAAAAATTATTGTGGTAAGATGATTTGGATGGTCTAGTCTTTCATAGTCATCCTCATGGCATGAAACTATGTAGGATTACGACTGACTTCAGATAAATTAAGGTAAAGTTACCTTGAAGCAACTTGTATTTTTTGCATGAGGTGTATGATTTGAATAAAGAGTTTTATAAGAAACCACTACCACCAAGACCTTATTCACATTACTAAACCAAATATAAACTCTTAAAATTGATTCAAATCCCTCCAAGGTGCCCTCAACCCTATTTCAAAGCTTTATATATGGGGAAACCTACAACCATCTTCTTTAACACTTAGACCATTGATTGAAATGAAGTTCATAGGGGTGTATACCTAAATAATGGATTTGAAACACTAAAAAAAAATGTATTTATAGTGAATATATATGTTCTATACATTATGGATCTTTTCAAAGTGTGTATACCTAAATAATGGATTTGAAACACTAAAAAAAAATGTATTAATAGTGAATATATATGTTCTATACATTATGGATCTTTTCAAAGTGTGTATACCCTATAATTAATACTTCAAAACTCTGAGACAACTTCAATCAAATAATGAACATGTCAAGACAAGCCTTAAAGACTTAACCTATATATATAATGGAGTAATTAGAACATAATTATAAGGTAATTATATTATTATAATGACTCTAACTATATTTAATTTCACTACTTTCTCAAGATATATATTAAGGCCATTATTTTCACTCCTCAAGACTCCAAGCAGTAGAATTCATCAAAAGTAACCTATACACTAAGGCCTTCTTATTTCAAGTGAAAATTCCACAGGGATATGAATTATCCAATGAAACTAAAATGAAATGGATATAAAATAATTTTAGAAAACACACTTAAAATATTTATTCTCCATGATATCCTAAATCAAATAAATAGAAGAAAACCTAGACCCTGTCTGGATGAATAGACCATCTAAACACCCCTGTACTATTAGTGATTATTCATAAAGATGGGGAGATGAACCAAAAAAATTAAAAAAATTGGAAGGCCACTATAGTCCCTATCATTTACCAAAATATTCTAACCCAAATCTTTCTCTCCTAACCATATCGAGTGAAAACTTGGGGCTCTCCTAGAGTTGTCCAAGACTGTCCCAAATAGTTTTTCCTTAGCATCAAGAACCAGAAGCCTATCTATGAAATATAAACTTTGGAAAACTTATTCATGATTCAAATTAATTTTATTTATTTTTTAAAACCTTTTTCAGTGTTTGGACCTCCATTAATGGTAGAAAACTTATTTCATGCCTAGTTTATAGATAATAGGTTTTCCTTACCTCTACTGGTTATTGTGCTTGGATATGATTTAAATTGCCTAATAGATGATATTATGGACACCATGTATGCCTTCATATGATATCTTATCTCTTTTAATAAGAAAAATCTTAAAAAAACCTATTCAACCAAAGCTCTAAAAGGGCTCAAAAATGCATCTTTTTTGCTCTCAAACTTCTCTCCTCCAAATGACTTAAAATGGACTTAAACATGCCAAAACTTGGAAAAAATGACATAAGGATGTGGAAGGATGTCAAAACCAATTTCACTTCTCCAAAATTCAATTTTTCACTTAAGAATTTCTATTTATAATGTCCTCAAGTCATCTAATGCACTTTTGGGGGTATTCTGGGCATATTAGCTTCTCTAGACATCATTTTTGACCCATTAGAATATTTGAAACTTTTTGAAAACCTCTTTCCTTCCCTTGAATTCTCAAATACCCTAAAAACTAGCTAGATTATTCACATATAGTTCAAGACCCATTTTTAGGCCTTTTCCTTAAAATCTCCAAATTCACCTTAAAACTTGCTTAAAGTGTTTCAAAAGATTTCAATGGAAATTAGGTAGGCCATGAATTTTTTCTTCCCTTTCCACCATTGGATCATCCAATGCACAAGGACTCTACAAAACTCCTCACACCACACCAGGACCTTCCAAGATATTGTACTACATCATCAAGTCAGGACTAGAAAGAGACTAGTCATGGGGGTAAAAGGTCACTAAATGATCTAGGAGAGTGGTCTGATCCATCTAGGCAAAATTTTCATATGTAGGCCAAATTTGGCCAAATTTTATTGTGACATTTTGGGATTGCATGCCTACCTATGTAAAATACTAGTTGCCTTAGTATATCCATTGGAATTATGGTGTCACAAAAGTCTTTCTTAAATTAGTTTTTAATTGATCACAAGGATACAGAACTTCTGATTAGGACTCAAAAAATAGTAAGTGCAACCCAAAATAAAACAACAATGTGATCAAATCACTTAGGGAAGGGAAACACATAATAAAATGGAAATGTGCATGAGGCACTTGGAGGAAATCAATAAAATCTACTATAATATATACAAGTGTACAACTCAAATATACTTTCCTCCTAGATAAAATGGGAATATTTTAGCATCATTCACATGTAATGGACAAGGATGAAAAATACCTTGCTTATGAGGCACCAAAACTGGTAAACTAGTCTATTTGATTGTCAATCTCTTTGGTAGGCTCTCTAATAGATGAAATGGTACAAACATGTCTCTAATGTAGAAAAGTTCCTATTAGAGGTACAATAATTAAGAGTGAGGGGTGAACTGGTGATCCCAAATAATCCAAATTAAATTTTGGTCTTTACAAATACTTAACCAGTTACCACAAGTGTTTATGAAACATAAATATCATTCATAAAAATAAACAAGAGAGATAATGTAAGATTAATCACATAACACATGACATACGTGGGAAAACCTCTTGGGGAATAACACCCACTTGAACCTAAAATTGGAGTACTATCTTATAAAATAAGAACCAATTTATACCATCTACAAATTATCAAGGAATTACAATCCCTATTTAGTGAGACTCCAATCCCATAAGGTGCTACCACACCTATCTATCTGAGTTGTAATAAAAAATAGACCTTTTAGAAAGTTTCACCTTGCAAGGAGGCTAAAACCACCTTAGATGTTGATCTAACACAATAACACCTATGAAAAAATCCACCTTTGAACTAATATCAACCCCTGATGATGGACCTCTGCTTAGCACATTTTTCCTTTGCTCACACTCAAAAAACAATATCTCTATTTTGCCAATAGAATTATGACAAACAAGTCATAAAAATAGTCGTCAATATATTATACTCTTGAACTCATTCTCAGGTCACTCTACCCCTTCTTTACTCTACAAAAAACACACATAAGCCTCTATATTAACACTCCTTAATCTCTCGCTTACAAGTCTAGAACCCAACATCTTTAGTTCCACTATTTATAAAGAAATATTGATAACCACTACCTTGTTTGGCCATTAGGCATGTCTTAACCTTTAATACATCTATATTACAAATACAAATCCCAATAAAATCTACATAGGTCATTCATAACAACTATGGGTCACCCTTAAGGAACTAAACCTTTTAATAAGGCCTTTGTATCCCTTCTAGGTCTCATGTGAACTCATTCACTCCCTCATCACTCCCTAGATCAAAACATGAACACAGGACTAATTTAACATCCTTAAATAATCATAGTCAACTAGCTCACCTCTGTATATGCTTAAACAACTCAAACATAAACCTTATGCATAGTCACCATGAATGAACACACAGTTAGATTCTTAAGCATTATTCATTATTAATATAGATTGATTATAAATCTAAAATCCACATAGATCATCCTCATGGAGTCTAAAACATGTTCCAATAGATAATTCATCATGAGACATCAAAACAACATCAATACAAGCTCAAATATCCTTTTTAGATTACTTTCAGAACATGCATGAATACACAGTCAACTTTTAGGCTCAATATCTTTATTTTCACACACTTCCAAATATATAAATTAGGTTCATTGTATGCACCATGTATTCCTCTATCACTTTTATTATTATATCATTATTAAATTCATCTTTTATCAAAATATATGGTTGAAATACAAAGCTATAGTTTTTCCTATGCTAAATTATAATATTTGAATAACAATGGTCATAGTTAACCTTTGAACACAATTTTTAAATCTCATGGACTCTCAGCTTAGGATCAATCTCACACCATCAATTTTGTCTAATATTTAACTCATAGACCAAAAAACTCAAATTTTAAACCACAGTCACTTCGACCTCATATTGTGTCCTCTCAAATTGTTAAATTAATGCACTCTATCCATCTCTATAGATCAATAAGGTCAATAACAATTAATGCTCATCATTGATCAAACTATATAAACACCCTCTTGTCATTAAATCACTATCCATACCTTTGCTTAAATGTTAAATGTCATATACCTATCTTCATCTTGTTTCCTCCTAACTCTTTAGAGTAAATGCGTACCATCAATCTTGCTCAAGCTTTAACACTTCTAAAAATGACCATGGGGACCCTATCAATATGTATGAGTATCCATTTTTTCACCTTAATAACTTCTTCTTCTCTTCAACACATGATATCAAATTTGGATTAGATTATTTACTCGCATAGGAGAATCTAACCATGTGACGCATTACTCTTGTAACTCTTGTGCATGTGAGATATAACACCATAAAAATGCCTTCTCATAAACTTCTGTCTCAGAGCCAACCATGTCCAAACTTACTTGAGATGCCAACTTTGATCATCCATAACTTTTACCATACTTTAGTGGATGATCTCAAATTTAGCACAAATTATCTATGCTCAAAACTAAACAAACCCATATGATCATTTTTACTTTACATCTTCACACATTCAATATATAATACTAACAAAAAGCTCACTCGACTCTTTCTACCTCAATGCAAAATTGGCTAAGTATGGGATAACACATTCAAACTTCTTGGGAGCCCAACTTTGCTTATGATTTAGAAATTAGCACAAATAAACTAGGCCCAAAATTGAACAAACCCATATGATCACCTTATCTTGAAATGTCCACGCATGTGAATGTTGAACTCATCAACATGATTACTCAGCTCTTTCTGGCCACTTTGCAAATTTGGCTATGGGAAAATAGTGAAATCTATCTTAGAATCCAACTTTGTACCCTCATATCTTTGACCACACTTTGATGCATGACTTGATATCTATTGCATAAAAACTAGGGACTACTATGATCATAACCATATGACCAAATCCCATTGACTCATTCCCACATGGAAATGGTTATGTCATCAAACTACCAACTTAAATTTTTTTCCACTAGACCCAAAGTGTCTAGATTAGATCTATGATCAACTAGATGAACTCCTTGTGCACACAAGCTCTCCAAGCATAGATAACATCATAGGGATATATTTTACATGCTCAAATCACCATATTCCTCCTTAATTATTTATATCCATGTCAATAATGAATATTAACCAACCATAAATAGATCACACTAGAACAAGCACATTCCACACTTTGTCATACAAGAATAAGCATATTTCACACTTTGTCATTGTCACATAGAATATCAAAGCACTTCATCCACTCAATAATACACTTTCATGACAACACCATGACATCATCATGACAAATATCCAACAATATCCCCCTTTGTCATTCATGTCAACACCCATCAATAAATAGCTCACCTTTTATCTCTTCAAAGTACTCCTAAAACAAGAACTTTCTCCCCAACAAGAACTTTTTTCCCATTTGACACAAAGATAAATTTCACTCAAAATGATCTTAAGGGCATGAAAAGACAATAAAAAATTAAATTACCATCTTGAAAAGATGATACAAACTCCCCCTTACCTTGAGCCAACCTCTTACTGTCTTGACAACTTCCTCTTACTCCATGTCAACACTCTCTTCAATCAAACACTGCAACCAATGAAGAAAGAACACAAAAATGAACTCAAATCTGATGTAACTCACTATAAAAAATCTAAGAGGGACTCCCCCTAATAAATCTAAGCAATTTCACCTTTTGAGCATCTTTAGATCTCCACATACCATGAAGAACCACCATGCAGGCTTACTAGCCTTCTTTCTCAAGACACTTCCATGACCACCAAATATTCATCTTCACTATATAAAATAGGAAACATGCACTAATTCAACCTAATAAAATACCTTCAAACACTCATACCTTTCTCTTTTGGATAAACTGAGCAAAGAGCACTCTTCTTCAAACTAGGCCTGTTTAGCCTCCTTGTATCCCTACCTAAAACTTGTAGAGCCCACACACATCTTCAAGACCTAAAACTACATATCAGGAGAAATCTCATATTCCCCTTCAAGTAAAAAAATTTTCATAACTAGGCTCGTTCTCTGTAATATACTTCCTTCACAAACCTACTAGCCAATTAGCCCTCCATATTGACATAAACAAAAATTACTTGAGAACCATAAAAATTCAAATCTCTGTGATGCATGATTTGACCACCCATTTGGCCCATTCAAAAAATTAAAAAACCCTAGACCTCAAATCATAAGGAAAACCACTTTTCTAGTAAAGCCCAAAACCCCACAATCTCAAAACAAGCAAGGTCAACAAGCCTCCTTCTGGTCAACACACACCTCTGAAACTATTTGAACACTTGGAGACACCCATCATAGACTTTTGGACCAATATTTGAGATTCCATACATTTGGGAACCCATACATCTTATAACCCATTTTAGGCTTGCTTTTCTTTAACTCAAAAACTGAGAAAACCAAAATCACTCAAAAATCATCAATTAGCACATACATAAATTCAGATCTCAAAAACACCTGGATCACACCAAAAATAAATGCATAGAAATTTTTGAGCACCAAAAACTTCTTGATATTTTCATTAATCTCATTAAACCACCTAGAATCACCCAATCTGACTTTGTATTATAGCTCCTTCACAAACCTCTAAAATAGGCTCATGAACTTATTGTTGCCCCTTAACCAAAAACCTTCTCTGATTGGCATTATCATCTTTATCACAAAAAAATATTTTTCCACTGAAAGGAGTCTCTTAATAAGCATAGATGGAGAGACCTTCTATACCTCAATACTCTAAAATAAATACAAATCCTCATATTTCATCTCCTCCTTACTCATCTGATATTTTTAATTCTTATTCTTCTTTGGCTTAGGAGAAACAACTTCCTCAACCACTAAAACATTATCATTTTCTTCTAGAATTGGATTGATAATAAATGTAGACAACATGGATTCATTACATACCTTTTCATTTTAAGGATCCACCTTATAATTTAGAACCTCATTACTAGGCACAAACAACTGATGTTCTTTGCAAGATACATGTTCAATAATAGCAAGATGTTCACTTGGATCCATACATACCTCAAGACTATCCTAAACCAATAACTTGGTCTTTTCCTTGAGCTTGATTTCTTCATTCTCAATATGAGTAGACAATGAGACCTCTTTGGACTCTTCAACTTTAAAAGCATTATCCATCATATCAAATAGATTACTTGGACCTATAGTCTCATCATGACATACCCTTATCACCTTTGTCTTCCATGTGTTAACTTGCCTTCTTTCTTAAACTCTTGGAGCCTAATTAAATATATTGTGTCTTGTAGGCCTTTTCTTGCAGAACCTACCAATGTAACCTCTCTATTCAAAATTGTAGCACACCATACCTTTTGTAATAAATGTATTTGGATATAAATTTACAATGTGTCTTATGTCATGAAAAACAAAATAACCTCCCGTTTTTAAAGAGGACTCACCTTGTCTAATCTTATGTGGACAATGGTTTGCAAAGTATCCAACATCAAGATAGTTAAAGCACTTGATTATTTTCACACCTTTTGACTAATGACCCCCATCATAGTCCCATGAAAATTAATTTCTAATAGGTATCTTGAAATCTCTACCCCTATGACCAAATTGATTACATGTATAATAGTAACCACTGAATTCTATATACCTCAAGGCATTTTGTTGTCTAATATGATTTTTCTTTACTCTACCAGCACCTTGATTCCTTGTTTGATGATTTGTATTTAAAGTATGATTGTCGTAGTTAACTTTATCCTTCATCTTGTCTTGAGTTACAATATTTTGTTCTTCTTCATATCCAAGACCTTTTTTATCACTAGCATGATTTTGACCACTTAGAATATTATCTAGATCACAAGAGCTCTTTTCAAATCCCACAAATGTCTTCACCTTACTAGCTATATTTTCTTGATCAGATTTCAAAGATTCATTTTCAAAACCATAGCTTGAACATTCATCTTCTTTAGATTTTAGGCTTGTAGATAGAATTTATAATTGACAACTGAGATTTTTTATCATATCTTCATGCTCCTTGGTGTCTTCATTCAATCTTGCCTCATATACATTGAATCTCTCCTCATAGTCCTTGAGCTTAGATTTCATCTTCTTATTAATCTTCTTCTCAATCTTCAGTTCTTCAAGAGCATTCATAAAAATAGTCTCACAATCCACCTCATCTTCATCATCATCTAAATCACTTAAAGTAGACTCCTTATGATGTCAAAAACTTCCTTCCTTGACCATGAATAGGAATTCATCTTTAGCAGAACCATCATCTTTATGATCATATTCCAAGTCACTATCTTTATCTCATCTGATGAGCTATAATTTTCTTTGGTGTAAAAACTCTTCTTTTTCTTTAAGGACCTCTTCTTGTTGTTATAATTTATAAACCCTTTCTTCTTATACATCTTTTTGTCTTCATCTTGTCCTTCATCATCTTTCATTTCATACTTATGAGGTTAATTTTGATCAAAATGTCTTATCTTTCCATAGTTGAAACATTTGAAGGGTAGTTCACCCTTATACTTCCCTGAGTGAGTGTTCAATTTCCTAGTAATCAAAGCAATTAATGCATCATCATCAATATCAGATATGTCATCCTCTTTGGACTTATTACCTTGGAAATTCTTCTTAGCCTTTATTTCTATCTTGAATGCAACTTCATTATTTGGTGGTATATATCATTCTTCCTCATCTCATAGGTAGTAAGGGTGATATGCAATTGATCCATCTTTAGCTAAGTAAGATCATGATTCTCTTTTATATCAGTTACTTTCATATCAAACTTGGGGGAAAGAGACCTTAATACCATTTGAATAATAGTAGTCTTTTCAAGATTTTCTCTAGGACCTATGATGATATTCACAATCTCATCAACTCTCTATAGAATTTCAAATTGCCTTATGTGAGTCTACAACTTATCAATCTTAACCTTTAAATATCCTTCAAAAATAGTCTTCAATTTATCCCATGTTTCCTTAGAATTAGTGCAATGAAATAATTTGGTGAACTTAGTTTTTGTAAGACCACTAGTGATGGCATTTATTGACTTAGAGTTGTTCTCAAATAGATTCTTATCTGCAACACTAGATGGAAGAATAATAGGAGTAACATAACCATCCAAAACTAATTTACATACATCAAGCCCTAGGGACATAATTTAGGTCTTCATCTTATCACTCCAAAAAGTATAATTAGATCCATTGAACATCGATGCTTTCGTAGTAGAGAAACCACCTTGTACATTTTGATAAGCCATTGTACCTTGGATCACCTTCAAGCTATCAAACCTTTACCAGAGGACCTCACTCTAATACCAATTGTTAGAGGTATAATAATTGAGAGGAGGGGGTGAATCATTGATCCCAAATAATCCAACTTTAATTCTGATCTTTATAAATTATTAACTAATTACCACAAGAATTTATGAAGCATACATATCATTCATAGCAATAAGCACAAAAGACAATGCAAGATCAATCACATAACACATGACATACATGGGAAACCCTCTTAGGGAATAAAATAAAATAGAACCTAAAATTGGACTAATTTACTATAAAATATGAACCAAATTAGACTATCTAAAAATGATCAATAAACTACAATCCATATTTAGTGAGAATTCAATCCCATAAGGTGTTACCACACCTGTCTAACTGAGATATAACAACAACCATACCTTTTTATCAAGTTTCACATTGTAAGGAGGATAAAACCACCTTATATTTTGAGATAAAATAATAAAAATTATACACAAATCTACCTTTGAACTGATGTCAATAATACCTAATGATGGACCTCTACGTATCACACTTTTCCTTCACTCACACTCAAATAATAAGCTCTCTATTCTGCCAATAAAATTATGAAAATAAGTCATATAAATAGTACTCAATCTATATTTCTCTTTAACTCATCCTTAGGTCACTTTACTCCTCCTCTCTACAAAACACACACACAAGCCTCTCTGCTATTGCTCCTTATTCTCTCGCTTACAAGTCTAGAACCTAACATCTTTGGTTCCACTATTTATAGAGTAATCTTGATAACCACTATCTTGGTTAGCCATTAGGAATTTCATAACCCTTAAGACATATATTTTATGAATACAAATCTCAATATAATCTCCATAGGTCATCCATAGCAACTATGGGTCACCCTTAAGGAACTAAACCTTTTAATAAGGCCCTTGTAGCCCTTATAGGTCTCATGTGATCCCATTCATTCCTTTATCACTCCCTCAAGAAAAACATGAACATAAGACCACTTAAAAATACATGGGTCTACTCCTTATGTCCCCTTCAACATCCAAAAATGATCATAATCAACTTATCTCACCTCTACATATGCTCAAACAACTCAAACACATACCTTATGCACACAATCATCATGAATGAACACATAGTCAACCTCTTAAGCATTTTTCATACTCAATATATATTGATCACAACTTCAAAATTCACATAGATCATCTTTATGGAGTCTACAACATGATCAAATAGATAATTCATCATGAGACATCAAAATAACATCAATACAATCTCAAATATCCTTCTTAGGTTACTTGTAGAACACACACAAATACATAGTCAACTTCTAGGCTTAATATATTTGATTACACACACTTCCAAATCTTCAAATAAAGTTCAATGGATGTAACATGGAGTCCTCTATGACTTTTATTTTTATATCACTAAAAAAATTGTCTTATATCAAAATATATGGTCTAAATATAGAGATCGAGTTTTTCCTATGTTAAATTCAAATATTTGAATAAAAATGGTCATAGTTAACCTTTGAACACAATGCTCAAATATTGTGGACTCTCAGCTCTAGATCAATCTCATACCATCAATCTTATCTAAGATTTAATGCATAGACAACCAAACTTAAACATTAAACCATTGTCACTTTGACTTCATCTCATGTCCTCTTAAAATGTTGACTTAATGTGCTTTGTCAATATCTGTAGATCAACAAGGTCAATAATAATCAATGTTCACCATTGATCAAACTGTATGAATGCCCACTCACCATTGGTTCATTATCATATACCTTTGCTTAGACTTTAAACATCATGCACCTATCCTCATCTTACTACATCCTAACTCCTTAGAGCAAATATGTACCATCGATCTTGCTCAAGCTTTAACACTTCCAAAAATGACTATGGGGACCATGTCAATATACATTAGTAGCCATTTTTTACCTTAATAACTTCTTCTACGCTTTGATGTAAGAGCTTAAATTTTGACCAGATGATCTCCTCATATAGGAGAATCCAACCATGTGACACACTACTCTTGGAACTCTCATGTGTGTGAGATATAATTCCATTAAAGTGCCTTCTCATAAACTTTTGTCACAGAGCCAACCATGTCCAAATCTACTTGAGAGGCCAAATTTGATCTTACATAAATTTTATCATGCTTTAATGGATGATCTCAAATTTAGCATAAATGATCTATGCTCAAAATTGAACAAAACCACATGATTAATTTTACTTTACACCTTCACATGTGTAAGATATAATACCAACAAAAAGCTCACTCAACTCTCTCTGCCTCAATTCAAAATTGGCTAAGTATGGGAAAACATGGTTAAACTGCCATAGGAGCCCAACTTTGTATATGATATAGAAATTAGCACATATAAACTAGGTTAAAAAATAAACAAACCCATATGATCACAATCTCTTGAAACATCCACACGTGTAAATGCTGACCTCATCAACATGCTTACTTAGCTCTTTCTGGCCACTTTGTGAATTTGGCTAAGTATGGGAAAATAGTGAAATGTCTTATAATACAACTTTGCACCCTCATATCTATTACCTCACTTTGATGCATGAATTGAGATCTAACACATAAAAATTAGGGACTACTATGATCATAACCATATGAACAACTCCCCTTGACTCCTTCCATGTGGTAATGGTGATGTCATCAAACTGCTAACTTAGATTTTTTACCACTGGATCCAAAGTATTTAGATGAGAAATATGATCAACCAGATGAATTCCACTTATGTAGACAAGCTATCCAAGCATATATAACATCATAGGGACCTCTTTCACATGCTCAAATCACCATACTCCTTCCTAATCCTTTCTATCCATGTCAATACTAAAGATCAACCAACCATACATAAATCACACTCGAATAAGCACATTACACACTTTGTCATACAAGAATAATCATATTTCACACTTTGTCATTATCACATAGACTATCAAATAACTTCATCCACTTAATAAGACACTTTTATGATAACACCATGATATCATCATGATAAATCTCCAAATAATCCCTTACCAGTTCAAGACTTGCTTGATGTTAGTCTTTATCCTTGGGAAAGCTCTCTAAGCTCACTTCATGATGGGTTATAGGATCACTTTCAAAAATTTCACTTAATGACTCTTTTGTATATGATGGTTAACTATCTAGGCTTAGGCAAAATATCTCTAGTTCATCCCCAAAGGCAACTTCCTCTTGGTCACTTGTAAGAGAGATAGCCTCAACTTCACCAAGACTCAATCTATAGAAAATAGATTGGTCTTATTTATCTATATAGAAGGGAGTCTCATCATTGCAAGAAAAGTCTAACTCATCATGCTTTGAACGTCTTGATTTGGCCAATCTTCTTCAAACCTAAAGACATTAGTATTGCCTCCAAGTGACACATCATTCCAAGATTGATCAACTACTGTAACCTCATTCTGATCTTCTTTATTTTCTTGCCTACAACCACTAACATCTCTCTCTTCATGATCTAATGTATGACAGTATGATTTGTATTTTTTCTCATCATTGCATAATATATGTTTATTAGTCTATTTAGAGTCTAGTTGATGTTTATCTTGAGAAATTTATGATATGTCTTCTTCAAGGACCAATTTAAAAACGTCAAACCCATGTCAAATGGATTGATCCACTACTTTATTCATACTATCCCCTTAAAACTCCAATACAATAGGATCCTTAAGCTAGTCAAGAGACTCTAAGAACTACTCCATGATCTCCTCAAGGGCCTCCTTGACATGATTCGCTAATTGACTGACTATTGCAACCATTTCAAAGATTTCATCTTTTTCATTTTCATGCTCAAAACAACTAAATCGAATCTCTTAAAATAGGCTAACCCTGCATCCTTTTGGATAGATTCTTAGACCATCTCTAGAGGCACCTCCTCTTTATTTTAAAGGTACTCTTTGATAAATTTATATAATGGAAAGGTATGAAGTATATCCACTTTTTTGTCTTCTTGTTAGTTAATATGAATAGGAGAGAGTGATCTTACTAGTGAAGGCATGGTATAACTAGGATCATTGGCACAGGGAGAGATCCATGGTGTAATGTGTTGGGTGAATATTTTTTCATCAACTAACTAATAGAAAAATGGGTATATCAGCCATATCATAATGATATTTATACAGCAAAATGGGCATGGTGACCATAGTTATAATGAGACAAATCTCTCCTCTCAGCAAGGGGAGGTTCCCTATAAACTATAACGTACTAATATAAACTGAAAATAGACTCAGGGGTAAAATCATACCATTCATCTATCTTTTTTTAGAGATGATGTTCACAAAACAAAGGAGAATTTTGGTGTAATTATTGAATGCATTTCTCTTCTTTCAAAAATGATATTCAGCAAACAACAAGGATTCTTCCAGGGTAGTAACTGGATCCACAAGAAACCCACGAAAGCAAAAAGTCTTTAATTGTTTCTCCTACTAATTTAGGACAAAGTAACATAGTAGAATGAAGTGCAGCATAAAGTCTCCACCAAAAACTACAACAAAGTAAAATATTATGAAGGATAAGGGGAGCTTAAAGTCTCTCCAATATCTTGAAACATAAAACACATAGAATAAAGACAATTATGGTAGCACAAAGTCTCCTACAATCGACTTTAGGATGTCTTCCAAATTATTTCCACTTGTTATACTTATTTGAACGAATGGACAAGACTATATTTAGGAAAATACATAAGAACAATTTCTTAGATAATGCAAGCTATTTCAACATAAAGTCTGAAAGATCACTTGCTTTCTCATTCACTTGATAAAATATGATTAATAGTCTGAGCTTAAAGTCTCAGGAATGCCTTTCAATTTGGTTAGAGTTTCGCTTCTAATAACAGAGAGATCCCTTCTATTCAAAATGAGATATTACAATATATAGCATCCAAAGAAAGACTTGGATGCTTGTTTTCATGAAATGGCCCATGCTGCATTGAATGCATTGAATGCATTAGAAATTTTCTGAAGGGGTCATACTAGAATAGGTTATCAGCTTTAACTCTGGCATTATAAATCATCTCAAATGTCTCCTCTGAAGCATGGGTCATCACTTGGTCTTCTTTATGATGCTTACACAGCTATCCATTCACCTTTACTCAATGAACAAAAATAGGCCATGCCATTGAATGTTTGCGCTCTCTGAGGTCCACCTGGTGGACTGCTCCACCTACTAGAATAACTCTTCTACAGATATTTCTAGATTCTCTATATCATTCCTTATTTCTTTGCTACATTTTATCTCTTTTTGGTGATTTGAACTCTCGGGGCTATCTTCTCACTTTTTGCATTATTTGAAAATCAACAGTTATTCCATAATCTTGAATTTGACATCCACAGGGACGTCACTGGTCACTTGAACCACTTTGAACCTTGAACCTTTGAACCTTTCAGAGTTTGATGGTTCAAGGTTTAATGGTTCAAATTTCAATGATTTGGTAGTTTGGTGATTCAATGTTTTATAAAGAGCCACATTCACTTAGTCTTCTTTATGAGTTCAAGGTGTCGTTGAACTAGTTGTTTGAACCATTTGGTTGATCCTTTGAATCCGTTGAACTCGTTAAGCCTTTAAACTCGGTAAACCTTTAAACTCTTTTCGAGGTAGAGTTAAATGGTTCAACGGTTCAATGGTTCATTCTAACTCTTTGAAACCCACTGTTGAATGCTTTTGATTGAACCTTAGCATTGAACCATCCTTATGATTTTTTAATAAATGCCTTAAGTGTTTTGAACTTCCCCTTGAGAAATCCTGCATGTTGAACCTGTGATTTCCTTAGCTAAAAAGGCTTGAGTAATTAAAAAACTTGATTGCTCAAAACATTTTGAGAAAGGAAGAGAGCATTTTGGCTATAGGACTAAAATGGTCGACATGTTTCTCATAAAAATAAGTGATGGATTTTGGAAACAGTAGCTGGCTCCCGCTGGGGAACTTCCACTAATTAGACTTTGAAGCAATCAAAGGGAGTAGAATCTAGACTCTAAGTTACTTCATCTATGCCATTGGGCTATGAAGTCATGCCACCCAAAAAGAAAGATGCCAAAAAACCAAATGAACAACACAAAACAAATAAAGACTATACAAATGTATAATTTGGACTTATCTGATACTTCAAGGATTGAAGTGTTTCAGATGCTGCCCACTATGAGGCAGTGAAAATGGCATTCCATCTTGATATTTTAGCAAGAAACTATTTTTACCATTTAATCGATGAATGGAAAATGGACCTCTCCATAAGGAATCCAATTTTCCATGCATTCCTTTTCGTTCTCTCCTCTTGTCCCACAACAAGACTTGATCTCCAATCTAAAAATCATGAATCCTCACTTTCTGGTCAAAGAGTTTCTTTACCAGACTTTGATGTGTAGTAATACGGTCCACCACCATAGTTCATTGCTCATTTAGTTCAGTCAAACACATGATTCTCTTGTCAATGGAACTTTCAAAAGTTTAATCTTCTACTGCCTTTGCCAACCTTAATGCTGGTAAATCTAGGGTGATTGGTATCTCTGCATTTAAACCATACAGAAGATGAAATGGTGATATACCTATCATCCTTTTGGGTGTAATCATGTCTGCCCATAAAGTGTCAAGCAATGCTTTATGCCAAGTTCTCTGATTGTTATCTACCAACTTCCTGATAATGGTCACTAGGTTCCTGTTACTTGATTCTGCTTGACCATTTCAATGTGGGTAATAGTCAAAAGAGTGGGTGAGGATAATCCCATAATAGTAGTAGCACTAGGTAACCTCATGAGAAGAGAAATAGGCTACATTTTCTGTTACAATCTTAATTGGGACTCCAAACTGGGAAATAATATTTTCCTTGAGGAAATTACATACCACTTCTAAAGTAGCATGCTTGACTGGAATGGCTTCCACCCACTTGGTAAAATAGTTTGTGGCCATGAGAACATAGTTATGTCTAGCACTCAAGGATGAGTTTATAGTGCCAATGAAATCAATACCCCATTGCTAAAAAGGCTCTTCAATCACCACAGGTTTAAGAGGTAATGTGGCCAACTTAGGTTTCCCAACAAACTATTGACACAGCTCGCATCTACGCACCCAAGTGTATGAATCTCAAAATAGAGTAGGCCAATAGTACATGGCTCATAAAATCTTATGGGTAGTCATAGGTGCAAAAACATGTCCTCCACAAGTGAAATTGTGGAAAGACTCTAAAAGTTTTCTTTGTTGCACTTTATCCACACAACGAAGAAATACCCCATCAAGGTTCCTCTTATACAAACTATTGTCCCACAGGACAAAGTTAACAACTTTCAACATAATAGTCCTCTTTTCTTTATGAGATAGGTGGGAAAGACACTCACCATAGGTAAGGAAATGAGAAATATTAGAATACCACTCATTCGTAATAGTGACAAAGATAACTATAGGTATGTCTACAACCTCTATTTCTTCATGCCCTACTTCCTCTTGTATGTTATCAACAATTAACTGGCAGAGACCTCTTCCTCACATAAGCTTCGTAAGTTTGATAATAAGATCAAACTCATAGATTTTAGCAATCCAATTGCCCCTTTTAGTTCCAAACTCCTATTGAGTTAGAATGGACTTTACTGTTGTATCAAAAACTAGAGCAATAGTGTGTGAGTTCAGGATGTAAAAATGGAAGTGTTTTACTACCTTAACCATAGCATAAGCATACTTCTCCATGTTTGAATATTTTAGCTCATGAGCTTTGAGAGGAAAACTCATGAAAGATATGGGGGACTCCACACTTTCTTTATTTTGCTAAACCAAAATGGTTGAAAGCATGTGTTCAAAAGCATAGCTATTTATTACGAAGTCTTTGGTATAATCTAGACAAACCAAGATTGGAGCATGGGCGATAGCTTCTTTGATATCTTGAAATGCTGATTTAACTTCTTCAATCCAATGGAAATTATCTTTACCCTTCATCATGTTGATAATGTGGCGAGCCATCTCTATAAATTTAGGAATGACCCTTCGTAAAAAATTCACCTTTCCAAAGAAAGAATGGACTGCAGTCTTACTAGAAGGAAGAGGAAGCTCTTGGATGGATTTGAATCTTTTTGGGTCGATCTTTATGCCTTCTCAAGATAAAATGTGACTGAGAAGTTTCCCTTTTGTAACCCCAAAAATTGATTTCTTAGGATTGAGAGAAATGCCATTTTGTCAACATTATTCTAGCACTTGTTGTAAATGATTCACATGATCAGGATGATATTTTAAAAAGATGATCAAGTCATCAAGATATACCAAAATGAACTTCCCCATTTCATTTTTGAAGGTAAGATCCATTGCTCTCTAGAAGGTGGCACCAGTGTTGATCAGACCAAAAGGCATTTTTCAATATGCAAAGGTGCCCCAAGGTGTAGTGAAAGTGGTCTTATGTTAGTCTGCTTCACCAACTTCCACTTGATTATATCTGAAAAAACCATCTAACATTGATAACATCTCTGAGCCAGTCACTGTCTATAGCAACTGATCCATGATGGGTAGGGGATAGTTATCTTTTAAAGAGGATTGATTTAGATTCCTAAAATCAACACAGAGGCAAATTTCTCTATTCTTTTTTCTCACAAGGACTATGTTTTCAATCCAGGTGGAATGATGGATCGAAAAAATTATCCTCGCATTTAACATTTTTTGGATCTCAGAAATAATAGTACCTGATATCTTGGGGTTGTACTACCTTTGTTTCTACTTGTGAGGTAATGACCCAACCTTGAGAGATTTCAGATCATTATAAGAGTACACCAAAACATCAATGTAATCATGAAGCAAAGTAATGAATTTGAGTTTTTCATCAAGAGTGCAACAATTCTTGATGTTGACCATTTTGGGATTATCTTTTATACTCAAATTTATTTGATCAAAATCTTTGGAGGAGCTTGAATCTATTGGTGGCTTCTTGATAAACCTATCATGCTTATCGAATAGCTTTTCAAGAGAAACTAATCCTTTGGAAAAAAATTCCATTTGAGTTGAAGGAACTCTTCATAAATTTTTAAATTTGTTTTAGAAGATGATTTCTGTGGCAAAAATTCACTACCTTCAAAATAAAGCTCCTCAAAGCTATCCATCTAATTTAGAAAATTAATGATTTGGTTGTCACCATTAAACACCTACCAATGGTTGGCATTATTAGGTACACTTAGTTGAAATACCAACTCAATAGTGTACTTGTTCCCTTTAAAATCTTGGTGAAGAACCATGAGAGTTTTAGAGATGGCCAAGGAATCTGCTCGATTGTTGAATTCTCTGGGCACCACAGAAATACTGAAAGTATCAAAACTTTCAATGAAGTCCCATACAAGATTGTGATAATGTTGCAATATTTCATTCTTAGTTTGATACAAGTTCCTCACCTAATAAACCACCAGTTCAACATCTCCCCAAGCATGAAGGAGCTTAATGACTTTAGCTTGAGCAGCTTTCAATCCGATCAATAAAGATTCATACTCGGCCGTGTTGTTGGTATTGCTGAAATATAACTTAAACAAATAGGGGGAAATATCTCCTTATGGAGATATTAAAACAATTCTAGCTCTAGAATCAGTAGAATAATTGCTGCCATCAAATTCCAGAATCTAGACATCATTAGAATTCAATCTCCTTTCAGACTTCTCTTCATTAGAGAGGGAAGGTCCTTTTTTATCTAAACTGTGCTCCATGAATTATTCTGACATCTTGTTTAAATGTTTTGAATTGTCACTCAGTAAATTTTCATCTGAGGAAATACAAACATCTTTTGTAGACATAAAGTAGTTACTCATTCATGAGTTTCAAATAGAATTTGAGCTTCAGGGGCTGATGTTTAGGTGACAATGTATTTTGACTCCTTCTCAGGAAGCAGCCTTTACATGATGCCCTTGATAGGTATCCTCACCTTAGATAGGTCCATGTTAAATTCTCCACCAACATCCTTGCAAAAATTTTGTCCAAGCAGAATGCCATAGGAATCTGGGACGTTAGCCACCGAGACTATCATTTTAATCCTTTTTTCTGGGAAGGCCACAAATGCAAATTGGGCATCTTTAATATATCCCAAAAGTGGCACTTGCTTGTTTTCCATGGAGAAACATCTCCTAAAAGTTTTAGTTAGATTGAGATTGAGAGAGTCTGCCACCTTGGCGGGCATCACATTGTTAGAGTGTGCCAGAGTCTATTATGCAGTTGTTCAGCTTATGACCATTTATCAATAGGGAAACATAGAAAGGTTCTATTTTCTTAAGGTAAACAAGAGGAGTAATGACAATATTTTTTTAGGTGGATGTGTTCTTTGGGGGATCATGATTTACCTTTGGAACATCTTGTCTTGCAGGGACGGTTTTGTTCTTGATGCATTCAACTAGCCTATCCAACTGCTCAGGGTTGGCTTGTAAGTATTCAAACTCAGACATTTGGATATTGGTCTTCCTAGTATGATCAATTATGTCAAATAGCTGAAATGAACTATAAATAAAGGAAGTCCATAATTTTGGGTTTTTTTTGGTGTGGTACTGGTCTGAGAAATTAAAGCAGAAGGTGCAGGGTTGTTTGAGGTACTTACTTTTTTATTGATCACCAGGTCCTTTGATTGGAAAGGTAGTGAAGTCCCCCATTTAGTAATTGTAATTTTTGGTCGAGATTCTTCCCCTATTTTTTTCTTATCAGTTTGTTGAGTTTTCTAGTTCTGAGACCTGGTAAATACAATGTAGGATATATCAAACACTTCTCTTTTACTTCTAGCTTCATCCTAGTAAGTCAAGAAACCAATGTTGGAGTCACTAGCTAATTCTTCTTCACCTTATGCAAAGAGATCAATGTCATCTTCTTGGTCCAACTTAGGTTGGAAAGAGAAATCATGTTCAGCTTCATGATAACCAACTGTTGAGTTAGCTGGTGTTACATCAATGGCAAGCTTCCCCTATGGGGGAGGAAGATGATTTGGTTGCCCTTGATTCCTGGCAGCATTGCCTTGATATGACTAGTTGGGAAACGTCCTCCTTGGTATATCTCGATAAGGAAGGGTAGACATCCCTTGTGCCATTTGTTTTTTTAGAGCTAGCAATTCATTTGCTAGCTTTTGTACCATAGGATCAGTGGTACTTCTAGAGAAATTTTTAGAAGATGAAGAAGATTTATTTTTGTTAGGATCTCTTCTTATCTTTCCTACCAAGATAAGATCATCTTCAACCTCAGTGGCCAAAATCTAAGCTACATCAAGATCTATGTGGCTAGCCCACCTCAATAGGAAACTCACTTTAAGAATCTGAGAATTGATGAAGAAACATTTAAGATTTTCTGGCATCGGCTGAGCAATTATAGGAATCATGTTCCTCAGCTTGTCAAATTTTGCAATGAAGTCTCACATGGGTTCATGAGGCTCCTTCTTCATTTGCATAAGCTGGGCTAATAGGGCATGTGCATCTTCTATGGGTTTAAACCTAGCCTCCAACTTAACCTTGAGAGTGTTCCATTCAGTTACTATTTATGCTTGCAGATGATAAAACTAGTCTGCAATAGTGCCTTACAACATTTCCACAAATAGTCTGACCGCTATATCTTTAAATTCAATGCCTATCACACCATAGGATATGCAGAAAGCTACAATATGCTCATCAAGATGAACTCTCCCATAACCATAAAACTTGGGAAAATTCTTTCTTGAATAATGGGGTAGTTCATGTAAAGGTGGGGTTAGATTTAGAGGGCCAAAGGTGTTACCCCAAGGGCATTGGGCTGCCATGATATGATGATTGAAAAGAGGGATAAAAAATATCTATAGGGTACATATAGACAAAGCTCTAATAGCAGAGGAAAGAGAAGCTTTGCCTAGTATTGGGGAGCTAATGTTGGTAGGAGGAAAACTCTTGGTTCACTGAAGGCGAGCTCATGGAGGAGAAAGATCAAAATTATTTTGCTACACAAACTTGAACACAGGATCAACAATACCTTGAGCTCTTTGGCTTCATGTATATCATGGATCTACCAGAGTGTATAATGGAAAAGAATAGGAAATGCTTCAATTTGAATCTTGAGGCTTCAAATTTCACATTCATGCCTAACAGAGTCACCAAAAACTATTAGGTGAATATTTTATCATCAACTAACTGATGGAAAATGGGTATATCAGCCACAACATAATGAGATTTATATAGCAAAATAGGCATGGTCACCATAGCTATAATGAGACAAATCTCTTCTCTCAGCAAGGGGAGGTTCCCTATAAACTATAACATACTAATATAAACTAAAAATAGACTCAGGGGTGAAATCATACCATCCATCTCTCTTTTTTTAGAGATGATGTTCACAAAACAAAGGAGAATTCTGGTGTAATTATTGAAGGCATTTATCTTCTTTCAGAAATGATATTCAATAAATAGTAGGGATTCTTTCTGGGTAGTAACTGGATCCACAAGAAACCCACGAAAGCACAAAGTCTTTCATTATTTCTCCTACTAGTTTAGGACAAAGTAACACAATAGAATGAAGTGCAACACAAAGTCTCCACTGAAAACTACAATAGAGTAAAATATTATGAAAGATAAGGGGAGCTTAATGTCTCTCCAATATCGTAAAACATAAAACACATAGACTAAAGACAATTATGGTAGCACAAAGCCTCCTACAATCAACTTCAGGACATCTTCTAGATTATTTCCACTTATTCTACTTATTTGATCGAATGGACAAGACTGTATTTAGGAAAAGACATTAGAACAATTTCTAGATAATGCAAGCTATTTCAGCATAAAGTCTGAAATATCACTTGCTTTCTCATTCACTTGATAAAATATGATTAACAATCTGAGCTCAAAGTCTTAGGAATGCCTTCTAATTTGGGCAGAGTTTCACTTCTAATAACAGAGAGATCCCTTCTATTCAAAATGAGTGATTACAATATATAGCATCCAAAGAAAGACTTGGATGCTTGTTTTCATGAAATGGCCCATGCTGCATTGAATGCATTGAATGCATTGGAAATTCTATGAAGGGGCCATGCTAGAACAAGTTATCAGCCTTAACTTTGGCATTATAAATCATCTCAAATGTCTCCTCCAAAGCATGGGTCACCTGGCCTTCTTTATGATGCTTACATGGCTATCCATTTACCTTTACTCAAAGAAGAAAAATAGGCCATGCCATTGAATGCTCGTGCTCTCTGGGGTCCACTTGATGGACTGCTCCACCTACTAGAATAACTCTTTTATAAATATTTCTAGATTCTCTATATCATTCCTTCCTTCCTTGCTACATTTTATCTCTTTTTGGTGATCTGAGCTCTTGGGGCTATCTTCTCACTTTCTACATTATTTGAAAATCAACGGTTATTCCATAATCTTGAATTTGACGTCTGCAGGGACATCATTGGTCACTTGAACCACTTTGAACCTTGAACCTTTGAACCTTTTAGAGTTTGATGGTTCAAGGTTCAATGGTTCAAAGTTCAATAGTTTGGCAGTTTGGTGATTCAATGTTTTGTAAAGAGCCGCATTCACTTAGTCTTCTTTATGAGTTCAAGGTGTCATTGCACTAGTTGTTTGAACCATTTGGTTGATCCTTTGAATCTGTTGAACTCGTTGAACCTTTGAACTTATTTAAACCTTTGAAATTTTTTGAAGGTAGAGTTCAAGGGTTCAATGGTTCAATGGTTCATTCCAACTCTTTGAACCCCATCGTTGAATGCTTTTGATTGAACCTTAGTGTTGAACCATCCTTAGGATTTTTTAGGAAATTTCTTAAGTGTTTTGAACTTCCCCTTGAGAAAGCCCGCCTGTTAAACCTACAATTTCTTAGCTAAAAAGGCTTGAGTAATTAAAAAACTTGACTGCTCAAAACATTTTGAGAAAGGAAGAGAGCATTTTGGCCTATAGGACCAAAATGGTTGACATGTTTCTCATAAAAACAAGTGATAGATTTTGGGAATAACATAATGGCTTCATGATCTTAAAGGAGAGTGTGTGTAGGGGTAAGATAGGGTTAAATGATTTTTTTTGGTTTGATATGTTCTCTCTCCCAATTCTCTAACACCTCTTTAATGGATAATACCCACTCCTTCATCTTTAGCTTCTCAACATATGGATAGTCACCTTATTTAATATATTCCCACACACTCCAAACCTCATTCAATAAGATCCTTATCCATTGATGGCATGAATGGGGAATTCTTATCTAAGTCTAGCCTCCTTATTTATGTTCATGATCACTTTCCCTTGGTCCAATATTGTTTCTCTGATTCTTGACAAGGATGGGCCTTGATAAGGTTGGATATGGGGATGATTTGAAGCTCTTGGAGGCTAAGCTTGAGGCTCCTAGAGGATAGAGGACACATAAGACTAATTTAAATGAGTTTATTGATCTTCATAAGATATCAACACACTCTCCAAACTTTGGACCATGCTTCTCAACATCACTTTGTCCTCCTTCTCACAAACTACCCATTATTCACCCTCAAAAACTGACCACCTATTCTTAACCAACTAAATAAAACTCCTTACCTCTTGTAAACCATGGATAGGGATGACTAAAAAACTATCTAAACCCCTACCAAAGTCCTTTATCAACTTTATATAATCTAATAATTCTTGCTTGAATCCTAAAAAGGATGTAACAAGATAAACATAGTCTTGCAATGGGAATTAGAAGACTGATTTAAATGCAAAAGAGGATGATCTTGGTCATATGCAAGAATGGGAGGGGAAAATGCCATGATAGGGATAATAGGTTGCTTGAAGGCCACTTAGGTGGAATACATAAACATTATTAGATTGATATGAGTGATGTTGAGGTAGAGAATAAGCATGTTGATCAAAAGGGTTTTGAGTATACATATCAAAGTTATGATTGTGGGCACTTAGGCTACTTGACTAGCTAATGTTCACAGTGGAGTCACCATTGATGTTTGAAAATATGCCTTTGAAGGCTGATTGTATTGAAGATAAATAACAAGAAACCTTTAGTGAAGTGAATAATGTAGTAATCCTACCAGAAACTATTGTAGCATATAATTTCACCCTTGTGAGAGAGTTTTTTAGGCTCTCTCACTCTTGGCTACAAAATGGGATAAACCTTAGGCTATGGGTATCTTATTATGGGGTTGAACCTCCAAATAAATTTAGAACCTCTTGGTAGCTCACCTAAACTACTGATTCTGCTTGGAAAAGGGATATAAGGGTTATAATGGATGACAAAAAAACACAAATAAGGTGATGCACCAAACTTAAAGACACTCCAAATTTCATGAAACTAACACTAAATCAGCTCAAAGACAACCCTCACTCACACAATCTCTTAAACTAGTCATTTTGCATCAATATTTCTAATACTAGGTCCACTAGATAAAAGATGAAGCATATAGGGGTATCGAAATCACACTATACCTTCATTAATGACCAAAAAGGCATAATTTCAGACCTACAATAATGGTGGAATACCTACAAAAAGTCAAGAAATAAGGATAATTACCAAGGAAGAACACCTCTCCATAAAGCAACCATACATAAATTGACTAAAGCACTAAATGTAAACAAGAGATAGGTAAAATAAGTTATCTTATTACTTCAAAGGCTTTTTTACAAATTTTGATAGGGTTTTTCCTTATCAAATAAGATTATATCTTATAAATGAGGAAGAAAAGGGAAGAGAGAGGAGAAAAAAGCTCTCATAATTCAATAAATGTCACTCAACCACTTTTCATGGAGTCTCAACAACATTTAGATTAGTTAAGCACTGATCCTCTCTTAACAAATTAACCTTTAAAGGTCAAAAGGGTCATTAAGCTCTCCCATTAGCCTAACAAGGCACTAGAAGACAAAAAACTTTGAGGAAGATGATGTCACAGTCCACTATATTTAAGAAAAGTCTTCAAAAACTAAAAACCTTATTAAATGTTCCAACTTGCTCTCATCTCCCCAAAGGCTCCCCCACTTGACTTCTACACCCCATTCCACTTGGCTTCTAGAAATCACTTTATAACATGGTTAGTTATCTTGATATTTGATGCTTGCATCTGACCCTAAAGGTTGACTTTGAGTGTTTAATTTTTGATGTCTTCTTTTGTTCTCAACTCAAAATTACTCTTCCAACCTACAAAAGACATCATGAAACCTTCAAATCTCTTGGACTCAATTGATGGAGGTCTTCAAGGTTGAGCCACCTTCAACTAGTTACCCTAGAACCTACTCCCAAGGCCATTTGTCATTTGAGAACCACTTTTGGACTTGTATAAGACTTATAGACATCTATATCATTACTATTATGAATAAAATGAAGATTTAGGCCACCTTCAAGAACTATAATAATGGTATAAATATCCATTAAACCTATAACCATTCATAAATTATTAGAAAACTTGGGTTTTTGACCCTTTAGCTCAAAAAATCACCCTAAAAATACTTATTAAGGGATAAAAGTGCCATATAATGGTGATTTATGTCTCATTATACCTCTTCCATGCATTTATACCATTTCTTTCTTTGGAGACCTGCAAAAATGAACATTTTTAGGCCATTTTGGGCATCCTAGGCACCCACACATGTCAATTTCTTCTATAAAATAGGTTAAACATGATATTTAAATATTCAAATTCATTATATAGGTCATTTCCAAGTTCTTATAGTTAATTTCATGTACCTATGGGTTCAAAAACTCAAAAACTAGTCAAAAATAGGGTCTTTGGCAACTTAGACAAGCCTACATTCTTGATAATTATTCATAAAATATAGACCTCCATTATAGAAATTATTACCATAAATATTTATCCCATATACCCACTCAAATTTATTAAAAGTCTTGGGCTCCCATGTGGCAGGTTTGCAAATATACGTACGTAAAATGTTTGTTTGTGGGGTTTTACATGCATTATAGGCCTACTTATAGTCTTAACAATAGTTCATAAACATAAGCCCCTTAACCTAAATAAATACATAATTTATTTAAATTATATATGAGTGCTAAAAACATACTAAAATGTTTTTTCCCAATTCCTTATGTGGTGAAAGATATGAGTATTTGAATAGGGGGTTCGAAATGGATGTCTTTGACTACAAGGTTTGAGTTTGTTATTTGGACTAAAACTAACTCTTCCATGTTTCTACCTAATTTAAACACCTTATTTATTACCTAAAACATCTCATCATACCTCCTCAATGTGTCATATTTCATTGATAGGGTTTGAATGTGCTTCAATGTGATATAGGCCTTCTAGGCCTTAAGACTAGCTTCTCGACTTAATACTGAGTTTAAAGTATTGAGGAACATATAATAATATATGAGGGATTCAAAAAAAAATCTTCACATTAATTTACATCCCTTTTTACCTCCTTTTTATGTTTAATTTTCAATTTTACCTCCATGCTTCTTAGGATTTTTTGTGTTTTAATGGTTGTCTACCTTCTTGTTTTAGCCCTCAAAGGCATGGTTTGCATTGAACCTAGATTTTTATCACCTCTAAATATGTGTATATAAAACTAAAATCATTTAATTATATTATAAAACCCCACATGAGGTCCGAAACCCTCCACCAAACTTGTAGACCCTAAAAAGGGTCTCCTAGCTCCAATGGTGAATGCCAATAGACACATGGGTGACTGTAACAAAATAGTGGATACTTCCACTCCTAAAGTGACCTATATAATATTATATATGTTTATAATAACTCATTAACGTCACCTCCACAAATTTTCATGCTTGGATAATGCATATAAAGACTTGTAGGTGGATTTTGCTCAAAATTAGCATAAGCTGCTTGTTTTGGTCTTTCTCTCTTAAATCTGCTTTCAAGGAACTTTGTCTTGAGAACCTAAGTATGACCTGAATCAAGGATAATATGAGGACTATCATATTACCTTATTTTTTCCTTCTAAATATTCATATGGATCCTAAAACCTCTATCAATCCCTTAAACTTCTTAAAGCTCGTTAGGTTTCCTCCATGAATGTATGTTGACTACAAGAGGTTTTTGCTAAAACAATGAGAACTTGCACAAATGGTATGAACCTAAGGATGATATGGTAGTGTTTATGATCAGCAATCCCCTATTCTTAGAATGGGGACCCTCATATCTTTAATTTTCAAAATTTCCCAAGATGTTAAGCATATTAAATTATTTAACTACATGGAGAATTAATTGAATTGACTTAATACTTATGTAATTTTTTGGTTAATAATTCATTTTTTAATAAGGATATATACTTATAAATATTCCAAACTATTGAAAATTTTTTCAAGTTTTTATTTGGCAATGAATTATTGACCATGGAAGGTTCAATGATGTGAAGATAGGCTCTCCCTAGGGAAATGTAACCTGGATCTTCAATAGACATAAACACAATAAGCTTAACTAGGTATTATTGAACTAACATTATGTTGTGTTTAAAGAATTTACTTGTATATTTTTGCTTTAAATTTGTTTAAATTGGCCTAATATGAGCTATGAAATCTTTAAAAATCTAACTTAGTTTCTCATTTGGCCTTGTAAGACGTCAAATTAAATTTATAGTTTATGACACCTCATGGGATGTCAAAGTTTGGACTTGTTGGGTGAATATTTTGTCATCAACTAACCAAAGGAAAAAAGGTTGTATCAACCACATTATAATGAGATAAATCTCTCCTCTCAGTAATGGGAGGTTCCCTATAAACTATCACAAACTAATATAAAGTAAATATTAACTCAAGGGTGAGATCATCTCATCCATTTCTATTTTTTTAGAAATTATGTTAACAAAATAAAGGAAAACTTTCTTGATATTAACTAAAAAACTAAGAAACCCATGAGAGCACAAATTCTATCGTTACTTCTTTTGTTGATTTATAACTTGGAACACAGCAGAATGAGGTGTAGCTCAATGTTTTCACCAAAAACTACAACAAAGTATATGATCACAAAAGATAAAAGTAGTTCAAAGCTTTTCTAATATCTTTTGTTCTAAAACATTAAAACACAAACTAAAGATAATTATGGTAGTACAAAGTCTCCACAATCAACTTCAGAACATCTCCCAAATTATTTTCACTCACACTACTTATTTAATCAAATAGATAAGACTGCATTAGGAAAAGGACATAAGAACAATTTCCAATACAACACAAGTTATTTCAACACAAAGTTTGAAAGGTCACTTGTAATCTCATTTACTTGATAAAATTTGATTTACAATTTGAGCCCAAAGTCTCAAACTGCCTTTCAATTTTAGCAGAGTTTCGCTTCCAATAATTCCAAGATCCTATTATAAAAGAGGCCCTCTTTATTTATAGGGAGAGGCCTTGAGAAAATTTAGGAAAAACCTAACTACTTTGACCTATTCAAAAATAAGAGTCCTTATTGACTTGGGACTTCCTATTTTTTTACATGTAATTGCATATGAAAAAAGTACACGTAAAAATGTCCAAAGTTGATTCAAAATTACATTTGAAAAATGGAAAATAAACTAAGGGAAAAAGACATTGCTTCAATTCGTATCACCATCCTTCTTCATGTATCCATCATACATAGTGAAAGTTGCTTGTATCCCGATACTGTCTGGACTAACAATGTTTTTGAAAATCATCTTGGCTCTAATTATGGGATCTCTTACTATCGTGACTGATTTTGTATGACTAGTTAACTTGGTTTTCAAATTATCCAGAGTCAATTGATTGTCTAGGATATTGTCCACAGTGGCTATAGAAAATGTTTTATCTTCAAATTCTTTCTGGAACATACCTTCAAATTCCCAAATCATTTCTTCTATTGAAAGTAATTGGTTATCTTGAGATGTAAGCTTGCAAGGCAGCTCTTCCAACTTATGCAAAAGGCTAACATCACTTTGTTCACTGAGTTCTCTTGTAGATTCAAGGTCATTGATTAAATCGTTTAGCACACGACTCCTATATGTCAATGCCTCATTTGTTTCAGTATAATACTCCCTATCAATAATGGTACTAATTGATATTAAAGTGCTTATTTCAATTTTCTCATCTCCACCCATTTATCATGATTCTTTTCTATGCTCTCAATATATTGAGAAATATCTTCAATGAAATCATCAAGTTCTGCTCTTATTTTCCTCATTTTATCTATTTTTTTAGATAATTTCGTAAGTAGGGAAATTCCTTGTGCATGCATCCTATCTGAGTACTCTTCAAGTACTTTTCCTTTGAGATGAATCTTTTATGCTTTTTGAATGATGGGGTCTTATATAGAAATGGTTTTAGGAGTTAATGCTTCTGAAGTGAAAGTGATTCTCCTTACCACTATAGTCAATTGTTCCACCATTGCTTTTTAGTGATCCTTCATTTCTTTCTCCTTATCAAATTTCTGAATCAGGATGTCCATGGCTGATTGCATATCACTCTTGGCACTTTCATGAGTTATCTTACCTAATTCAACTCTAGAGATAGAGTTATCATTTATATCAAAATTTTCACTGGTTTTATCCTATGGACGTCTTGCAATCTCCAAAAAATTGTGTCCTTTATCTCCAAGCATTTTTGAAAGAATCTTTGGCTTCTTTAGGGCCTTTGCTTTTACTGGCACCAACTTATTAAAATCAAAATCATCTAGAGAGATGGTTTGTTTCTTCCTTTTTGGTGTATAGGTTTATAACCATGGTGGGAGCATATAAGTACTCATGTTAGGATTTGTCTCCATTGTTGGCATCACTGGAGCTGCACTTACACAGGTAGTGGAAATAATAGGTGGAGTGTCAATAAAAACTACACCTTTTACCAAGTGATCAAAATTAGAACTATCTCCAATATCAAAATATGGGTAGGATAAACTAGGAATAGACCCAGAGGAATGAATAATATCTTCAAAAGTGCTTTGAGGATTGTCAAAAATTATTTTAGAAGGAGAGGGTGATCTAGAAGAGGGAACATTGATAGGATAAATAGATGAAGGAGCTGCAACCAGTGTGTCAGATGGGGAAGAAGAGACTCTCATTTATTTTTGTGAGTTCTCTTATGGGGACAAATCTTCCTCCTCTTGTTCATTTTTAGTCCTATTTTAAATCTCCATCTCTTCTATCACTAGTTCTTCAGTGCTCTATTTCTCAACTTCTATATCTTCTATTTCAAACTCTTTTTTCATAGCTTTTGACTTCTTCATCACAAATATGATCTTAAGCTTATGTGGCTTAGAAGAAGAAGGAATATCAATTTTTTTATTCATCTTATTTCTTCCTTTCTTCTTATTTTCTCTTGAATCTCTGCTTCTGAACCTGTGAGGAATTATTTCAAAACAATTCCCTTGTTTGTTAGTCAGTTATTGGTGTTTGCTAGTATAGGTTCAAATCTTTTCCTCAATGAGGTCAGCTCTTTTTGAGACCATTAGATTGGAAGAATAGGAGTATTAGAAATTTTTTCATTATTATATCTATCATTAATCAAATCTCTATCATCCACTACATTCTCAAGGATATCAACAAGTCCTAGATATTCAATCTGTGCAAGAGACAACCTATTGTAGTCTATTTTCCTGACATCTTCCATTATTCTCAAATCAACCTAAACATCTTCAATCATATGTTCATGGAATTGGGTTTTCCTCTTGATTATATCTTTCACACCCATAGAATCAAAATTTGGTCTTCTTTTGAATTGCTTCATGGTTACAAGCTGCATTTCAGTTTTCATGACTCTAGCCTTCCTAGCAATTAACATTGAAAACCTGCCAATTTCAATTGAGAATCTGAAACTAGGCTTTTTGAGTTCCATCTAATTATTATGCACAATGATCATTTGTCTTCATAGCTCCATTAAGACCAATTTGTCTGAGGGAAATCTTGGAAACATATAAGGATGACCTTAGAAAAAGCCAACCCTTAGGTATGAGAAAGAAGAAAACTATAAGAACATGCATCCAAAATCATTTACCATTGTCCAAGCCTCATTTGACCCTCTTCTTTGATCTAGCTGAGGATCAAAAAGACATAAGAATACTTCAAATAAAGCATCAGTTACCCTCCTAAAATGATGAATATAACCCTTTAATGTTAATTGAGAGTAGTATTGATACATTGGAATTACTCTCCTATTTCTTTATGATGTTAGACTTGGAAAGATTCTCATTGAAGCTATAATATACACCAAATAAGAAGTCATATAGAACTTGAAGGTAGTAGACACCTTCATCAATTGCTCATGCAAAGCATTACTGGTTTGTTCTCCCCAAAAGATGGTTTGTTTGCCTTGGAGTATTACCTTAATGAATGGATACATCTATTCATGAAACTGTGAGGAAGAGGGCAAACCTCTTACCCTGCTGAGAAGAGTTATCATATCACCAACTTATTCTATAAATTCACTTCTTGGAAAACTCCATGGCCACCTTGACAAGTTTGCTCTTGAAGTCTTGAGCCATTTATTATTGATTACCTTGTTTGATTTTTCAAGATTTTTATCATATTTTTTTTGTGTTTCAACAAAATCAAGTTTTATCACTTCTGTAACAGGAGGGCACATAAACACTTTGTCAATAAATTTAGGATCCAATCTAATTACCACATTGCCACTAGCATCCAACATAGCCCTAGTATCTTTATTATAAAATTGAGCACATTAAAGAATGAATTCTGTGTTGTGAGCTGCTATCGAGAAAGAAGATACCAAATGAATGTTGTTGTCAATTATCTTCTTCATTTCAAAGCTAGGATTGATGGACTTAGTTCTTTCCACAAACTCAGTCATGTCCACATGACCAATCTCTATATCTCTAATGTCATCGACATTAGAAGTAACCAATGTGATTGGAAAAACACCTTGATATTTATACTTCATCACTTTCAACTTCTTTGGAGAAAACTCAGTCATCTAAAAGATCTTTTACTAAAAGGATGTTGATGAAGAAAAAGGATCCACATAAGAAACTACAACAAAAAGTCATGATCATGCAATTAGGAAAAGTATTGGCAATCTGGGAAAATTGCATGTTAATGATCATGACTATGGAGATGCACTTGAAAGGGCTAAAATGCGAGCAAGCTGGAAAGCCAAAAGAAAGTGGGCTCAGAAAAGCAAAATTGAAAATATCCCTGAGTTGAAAAAATCCAAGAGAATGTTTGCATGGGTGGTGAAATTTACCGCCATTACATAGAGAGGAAATTTGTATTTGCATTGGCAGAAAAATTTGCCACCTTTGCATGTAGGGAAACATTCTTGTTTATGCAGAGGTGGAAAAAATAACTACTGATGCATGTCATTTGAATTTTGGGTGGCAAAAAATGATGATATTACATGTGGTATGAAAATGGAAGTTTTTTGTCATGGTGGTAAAATTAGCTGCTACTGTAGGAAAAGGGGGAAATGATCAAGCGGTAAAATTTGCTGATATTACGTGTAGTATTAGTCGTTGTTTCCACTAGGATAAAGTAGTAAAATTCATTGCTCTTACACTTGTTAAGAATTTTTATACAACTTGCAAGCGGTGAATTTTGGCAATTATGCATGTCTTGTTCATGATAGGAAGGGTGAGAGTGGTAAAATTTTTTATCACCAAGTTATTTGTTATTTTTTTCAACCAAATTGAAAGGGCAAACAAAAGTTGGGTCAAACCATTGAAGATATGTAAGATAGTCGAGGGCATGATCGAAGGTTTGGTGGAATTTGCCACTAAGGCTTACTAAGGTAAAACAAAAAAATAAAAGAAGGGTCAAATTACCAAAAACCAAAAAATAATAAAATGAAAACCTAGGGTATGAAAAATACTTACCCGATAAGCTCGAAATCCTAAGCTCGATGGAGAATTCAAACTTTTCCCTCGTTTATGTGGTCGAGTGGCTATGGAAAGGAGTCTAGGAAACTTAAAATAAAAGAAATGACAAACAAAAAGCATTTAAAAATCCCCAAACAAGTTTTCAAAAACATGGTGTGCGTGGCCATTAATGTCACACAAAATTCAATATTTCCAATATCTTTGCTTAGGTGGCAAAAATTGATGCCCTGACATGTGCCTGGGTGTAGATTATGGATTGGTGGCAAAAAGTGCCACCTAGGTATGCATGCAATGAGTTAGATCATGCACTAGCGGCAAAAAAATTTGTCGATGCATGATTTAATGAAAAATTAAAATGTAAGGGTGGCTACAAAACTGCTTATGCATAAAGAAAAATAAAATACACCTTAAAAATGATCAAAACTAACATTTTGATTAGATAAATATTTACAATGGGTTTCATGATTTTTGAGAAGTCATGGCGAAGGAATGTTGTAAGATTTCATAGGATGTCAGATAAATTCACTTGAGATCAAGAGAAACTTGTCTTGAATGATGAACTTAGAGTGTAGATTATGAAATAGACAAGTTTCATAGGGGTTGTCCACAAAATGAGCGTAGCTGATTTTGAGAACAACTGGCTCCAGCTAGGGAACTTCTATCGATTGAAATTTATTATGATAGAAGTAAGTAGAATCTAGTCTCTAAGTGCCTTCATCCATGCCATTGGGCTACAGAGTCAAGCTACCAAAAAGAAAAGGACACAAATAACTAAACAAAAATACAAAAATAAAAATAAAAACATAAAACTATACAAATATATAAATGAACTTATCTGATACTTTAAGGATTGAAGTGTTTTAGATGTTGCCCACTGTGAGGCAGCAAGAATGGTGTTACATCTTGATATTCCAGCAAGAGGCTATTTCCACCATAGAATTGATGAATTGTGAATAGACCTCTCCACAAAGAATAAAAATTTCCATGCATTCCTTTTAGTTCTCTCCTCTTATCCCATAACAAGACTTGATCTCCAATTTGAAACTCATGAATCCTTGATTTCTTGTCAAAGAGTTTCTTTACTTGATTTTGATGTTTAGTTATACGGTCCACTACCATAGTTCATTTCTCTTCTAGTTTAGTTAGATACATGATCATTTTATCAATAGAATTTTCAAAAGTTTGATTTTCTACCACCTTTTCTAACTTCAGTGTTGGTAGTTCCAATATAATTAGAATCTCTGCATTTAGACCATACAGAAGTTGAAATAGTGATATACCTATTACCCTCTTAGGTGTAATCATGTCTACCTATAAAGTATGAAATAATGGTTTATGCCAAGTTATCTAATTGTCATCTACCAATTTCCTGATAATAGTAACCAAATTCTTGTTACTTGATTCTGCCTGACCATTTCCTTATGGATAATAGTTTGAGGAATGGAAAAGAATGATCCCATGTTTGTATCAAAATTCAATAATCTCATGAGAAGACAAACAAGTGGCATTATCCGCTATAATCTTGTTTAGAACTCTAAATTGGGAAATAATATTTTCCTTAAGAAAATTACAAACCACTTCCAAAGTAGCATGCTTAACTAGGATGGCTTCCACCCACTTAGTAAAATAGTCTATTATGGTGAGGACATAATCATGTCTAGAACTTGAGGATGGGTTCACAACACTAATGAAGTTGATACCCCATTGCTGAAAAGGTTCTTCAATCACCACTGGCTTGAGAGGTAGTGTGGCCAACTTAAGTTTCCTAATGAACTGTTGACATAACTCACACCTACGTACCCAATTGTACACATCTTGAAATAGTGTAGGCCAATAGTATCTAGCTTATAGGATCCTTTGAGACATCATGGGTGCATAAAAATGTCCTTCACAAGCTAAATTATGAAAAGACTTTAAAAGTTTACTTTGTTATGCTTTATCTATGCAATGAATAAATACTCCATCAAGACTTCTTTTATACAAACCATTGTCCCATAAGATGTAGTTAGCAGCCTTCAACTTAACAGTTTTTTTCTCCTTATAAAATAGATGGGTAGTACACTCAACATAGGTAAGAAAATGAGTGATATTGGAATACCACTCATCAATAGTAGTGACAAAAAGAACTGTTGGCATGTCCTCAACTTTTACTTCTTCATCCCTTATTTTTTTTGATACATTATCAGCAATCAATTGACACAAGCCTCTTCCACATACAAGATTAGTAGGTTTGATATCAAGATCAAACTCTTGGATCTTAGCAATCTAATTGCCCCTTTTAGTGCCAAACTCCTGTTGAGTTAGAATAGACTTTACCATTGTATCAGGCACCAAAATCATAGTATGTGAATTTAGGATATAGAATCAGAAATGCTTTACCACCTTAACCATAGCATAAGCATGCTTCTCCATGTTTGAATATTTCAATTCATGAGCTTTGAGAGGATAACTCATAAATGATATGTGAGATTCCACACCTTCTTCATTCTACTGAACCAAAATGGTTGAAAGTGTATGTTTAAAACAATAACTATATACTATGAAATCTTTGGTTTAGTCCAGACAAACCAAGATTAGAGCATGAGCAATAGCCTTCTTGATATCTTCAAATGCTACTTTTCCTTTCGTAGTCCAATAGAAGGTAGCCTTACCTTTCATCATGTTGACAATGTGACAGGTTTTCTCTACAAATTCAAGAATGAACTTTCGTAGAAAATTCATTTTTCCAAAGAAAAAATGAACCATAGTCTTACTAGTAGGCAGAGTAAGACTCTGAATAGATTTGACTCTTTTTGAGTCAATTTTAGTGCCTTCTCATGTTATGTACCTAGGGATATGATATATGGGTTGATGGAGATGTTGACATGTGGCACACATCCTCTTAGTTAGTTATATGGGTACAATATATTAGGATAATAGAGTAGCTTGTGGAAGTAGTACATTGGGTAATGGTCAGCCTACATTGAATTAGGAGGTTACCCATCCATGGGTTATATAGATGTATATATATAGGAGATTATTATCATGGTAAAGATATCAAGTAAGCATTGAGTCTTCTATTGTAAGAGGATATTGGAGGTTGTCCCCTCAAAGAGACATTGTGGAGTTATTCCTTCCTAAAAGAGTATTATATGGTGTTTCCCTACCTTAAGGATATTCTATATATATTGAATATCAAGATCATTACAAGTGGTATCAGAGCTTCGATTTGGGCAATTTGTGGAGTGAAACTCTAGTTTTTAATTTTTGAATTACCAATAACTTTTGATTGGTTGTGAATTTTTTCACAAATTTTTTATTGAATATGGATAATATTTAAAATAAGTCACAGTAAAAAAATTGATATTTTTTTATTCGTTTTGAGGGATTTATTTCTATTTTAGGATTTATAATAATTTTGCTATATCTTCTAAAATATAAGGAATTTTTATTTGAAATTTTTAATGGAGATGTAAGAAGATATAAGAGAAGTACAGTTAAAAATTCAAAATTTTTTGAGTTATTTGGAGTGATTTTTTGCGATTTTATGGATCAGTTTTGACATTTTAGGGTTTCATGAACCTTAATTTTTTTTGTGGATCATGGAGTTGCAAAAAAAATTATGGGAAGATGATGTCGATGCTATAGAATGGTGGCTCAATTTTAATGAGAATAATACTAAAAAAATTTATGGAAAATAGAATTATGTTTTTCTTTGTCTGGGCCTGCAAAACATTGGTGGACTAATGATTGAGCTTTGCGCAATAGCATTATTCATGGGAAGCAATGGAGAAAACCTTCCTAGATCGATGGGATATAAATGAAAAAGAGGATGTAGAAGAGGAAAAAAATCATGATGATAAAGAAGAAGAAGAATTAGAAAAAGAAGAAGAAATAGAAGAACAAGAAGAAGAAGAAGTAGAAGAAGCAATTGAAGAAGAAGAATCGGATGATAAGGGTTCAAATAATTTGGCTCCAAAGAAATCTGAGTCAATTTTTTAATTTCATGGATGCATTCAAAATAAGGTGGTTGTGTCCATAAACCCTAGTAGCAAGTATAACTTCATTAACATGAATGTGGCCAAGCATCTACATGTTCAAACAAATAATATCAAGGAGGTTCAAGTAGATGGTAATAATATCACTTTTTAAAGATTTGAAGCTTATTATGAAAAAATATGTTTTGCATTCAGATTTTTATGCTCTGGATATGAATGATATAGATATAGTTCTTGGATATCCATGGTTAGAGACTTTGGGAACAATTAATATTAATGTTCAGAAAAAGTTCATGAAGTTTTGGTATAAGAAAAAGAAGATTACTTTACAAGATATCATAGTGAAAAATGCACCAATAAAAATCCAGGTAGATCATGAGAATAAAACAAGTGATGCAAATCATGATAAAGATTTAGATGATATAGATAAAGACACACTACAAATGAACACTTCATCTACTCAAGAGACAAAGAAAGAAAAGGTAGAAGAGGTAGAATTAAAGGTGGATAAGATCAAGGTATTGGAAAAATTTGAGGTATATAGACACCCACATCATCATGAGAGGAAAAAATCATGGAACCAAGTGAAAAAGTGTCATAATAATAATCATTTTGTTTGTACAGGAAATAAAATTTCCAATCATTATGGATATGCATGGAATCCAAAGAAAAAATACTATGGCACATGGAATGAATGGGGAAATCATTATGACTATGCATGGAAGAATACCTACTATGGTCATGGTTGGAATTAGAGAAGCACATTGGAATATGGTACATGGAATAAAAAGAGGAGTAATTATGCTGGGACACCAAAGCAATATAATTATGATCATAAATGAAATCAGAGGAGCACAATGGATTTTGGACACAAGCTTGGAGAGATATCACCTGCCCAGATCACATATGGATGGTTAGATGATCAAGATTGGAGACAAGTGTGTAATGATTTGAAGCACACTCATTATTTGGTTTCTTCCTATGTTTCAGGGATGAAACATGTCAAAGAGGGAAGTAATGCTATGTACCTAGGGATATGATATATTGATGTATATGGGTTGATGGAGATGCCGACATGTGGCACACATCTCCTTAGTTATATGGGTACAATATATTAGGATAATAGAGTAACTTGTGGAAGTAGTACATTGGGTAATGATTGGCCTATATTGGGATTAAGAGGTTATCCATCCATGGGTTAGATAGATGTATATATATAGGAGATGATTATCATGGTAAAGATATCAAGTAAGCATTGAGTCTTCTATTGTAAGAGAATATTAGAGGTTGTCCTCTCGAAGAGACATTGTGGAGTTATTCCTTTCTAAAGAAGTATTATATGGTGTTTCCCTACTTTAAGGGTATTCTGCATATATTGAATATCAAGATCATTACAAGTGGTATCAGAGCTTTTATTTGAGCAATTTGTGGAGTGAAACCCTAGTTTTTTGATATTCAATATATGAAGAAATATCCTTAAGGTAGGAAAACACCATATAATACTCCTTTACGAAGGAATAACTCCATAATGTCTCTTCGAGAGAACAACCTCCAATATCCTCTTACAATAGAATACCCAATACTTACTTGATATCTTTACTATGATAATCATCTCTTATATATATATATATATATATATATATATATATATATATATATATATACATCTATCTAACCTATGGATGGATAACCTCCTAATCCCAATGTAGGCCGACCATTACCCAATGTACTACTTCCACAAGTTACTCTATTATCCTAATATATTTTACCCATATAACTAACTAAGGGGATGTGTGCCACATGTTGGCATCTCCATCAACCCATATACATCAATATATCATATCCCTAAGTACATAGCATCTCAGGATATAATGTGACTAAGAAGTTTACCTTTTGTAACCCCAAAAATTGACTTCTTAGGATTGAGAGAAATACCATTTTGCTGACAGCATTCCAATACTTGTCGTAAATGATGCACATGATCATAATGGTGTTTAGAGAAAATATTCAAGTCATCGAGATACACCATGATGAACTTCCTTATTTCATCTCTGAAGGCAAGGTCCATTTCTCTCTAGAATGTGGCGTTAGCATTGATCAGACCAAAAGGCATTCTGCAATATACAAATGTGCCCCAAAGTGTATCGAAAGTGGTTTTATACTAATTTGCTTCATTAAATTCTACTTGATTATACCTAGAAAAACCATCTAACATAAACAACATTTATGAACTAGTTATTATTTGCAATACTTTATCCATGATGGGTAGGGGGTAATTATCTTTTAGAGAGGATTGGTTGAGATTTTTGAAATCGACACAAATAAGAATTTCTTTGTTCTTCTTCCTTACAGGAACTATGTTCGTAATCCAATTGGAATGATGGATTGAAAAAATTATCTTTGCATTCAGCATCTTTTGAATCTTAGAAAGGATATTACCTGATATTTTGAGGTTATATTGCCTTTGTTTCTACTTTTGAGACAATGACCCAGCTTTAAGAGGAATTTCATGCTAAATTTTCTTAGGCCTAAAAGACTTCAAATCATCATCAAAATATGCCAAAACATTAATGTAATGATGGAGAGTAATGAATTCAAACTTTTCATTTTTAGTGTAACATTTCCCAATGTTGACCATTTTGGGATCTGCCTTCGAACTCAAAATTACTCGCTCAAATTGCATAAGACTTGAATCCATTTGTTATTATTTCTTAATATATATATATCATGCTTATCAAATAGATTTTCAAGTGAAACTAAACTTTTTAGAATTTTATTCCCCTTTAGTTGAATAAACTCTTCACCAATTTGTGCATTTATTTCATAAATTGATTCTTGTGGTGGAGATTCACTACCTTCAAAATAGAGCTCATCAAAACTATCTATCTTTTCTAAAAAAGTAATAATTTGATTATCACCATTGAACACCTACCAATGATCAATATTATCAGATACACTTAGTCAAAAGACCATCTCAATAGTGTATTTGTTTCCTTTGAAATATTTATGAGGAACCATGAGAGTTGCGGATATGGCCAATGAATCAGCATGATCATTAAACTCTCTTGGCACTGTAGAGATATTAAAAGAATCAAAACTTTCAATGAAATCCCATACATGATTATAATAATGTCACAATCTTTCATTTTTGGTTTGATACAAATTTTTCACTTGACAAACCACTAATTCAGCATCCCCTCAGGCATGAAGAATCTTAACACCTTTAGCACGAGCAGCTTTCAACCCAAGCAACAATTATTCATAGTCAACAGTGTTTTTGGTATTGTCAAATTAAAACTTATATGAGCAAGGAAAAATATCTCCTTATGGGGATATCAAAACAATTCTAGCTCCAGAACTGGTAGAGGAATAACTACCATCAAATTCTAAAACCCAGACCTCATTAGAATTTGATCAATCTAAAGATTCCTCTTCATTAGTGAGGAAAGATCCCTTTTTACCTAAACGTTTCTCTAAAAATTCTTCTAATTTTTTGTCTAACTTATCTGAACTATCACCTAATGAAATTTCATCTAATGAATTAAAAATATCTACAGTGGATAGAAAATAATTACCCATTCCTAAGGACTCAAATAAAATTTGAGCTTCAAGGTTTTCCATTTGGGTAAAAATACATTTAGCCTCCTTCTCAAGAAGTAACTTTTTAATGACTCTTTTAATAGGTATCCTTGCTTCAGATAGATTCATGTTCAAATCTCCACCTACATCCTTGCAAAAATTATGTCTGAGTAGAATGCCATAAGAAACTGGAACATCAGCCACTAGGACTGTCATCTTAATCCTCTTATCTAGAAAAGCTACAAATGCAAATTGAATATCTTTGATTTGACCCAAAAGTGGTACTTGTTTATTTTCCATAGAGAAATATCTCCCAAAAGTCTTAGTTAAGGTAAGATCAAGAGAGTCTGCTACCTCGGTAGGCATAACATTATTAGAGGCTCTAGAATCTATTATACAATTGCTCAACTTATGACCATTTATCAATAGAGAAATATAGAAAGGTTATATTTTTGTAGAGGCAACAAGGGGAGTAGTGACAAAATTATTTTGGGTAGATTTGTTTTTTAAAGAATTATGGGTCATTTTTAGAAAATCTTGTCTTGTAGAAATGGTTTTTTTTTGATGTATTTAGCCAACCTATCAAATTGTTCAGGATTAGCTTGTAAATACTCGATTTTAGACATTTAGATCTTGGTATTCCTAGCATAATCTATTATGTCAAATAATTGGAATGAACTACAAACAGAGGAAGGAAATCCATCATTCTAGTTTTTATTTGATGTGGTACTGGTCTGAGAGATAGAATCAAAAGATACAAGATTATTAGATGTATTTATTTGCTTATTGTTTATCAAGTCCTTCAATTAGGAAGGCAGTGAAATTATTCATTTAGCAATTGAGATCACTAGTTGAGGTTCTTCTCTTGATTTTCTCTTATCAACTTGCTAAGTTGGCTGATTTTAGGACCTAGTAAAAATAGCATATGCTCCATCATACACTTCTCCTTTTTTAGCTTCATCTTGGTAATTTAAAAAATTAATGATGGAGTCACCAGCTAATTCTTCTTCTCATTTTTCAAAGAGATTAGCATCATTCTCTTGGTCTAACTCAGGTTGGCAAGAATGATCATGTTCAACTTCATAAGAACTAACTATTGAGTTGACCAGCGTTGTTTTAATGGCAAGCTTCCCTGTGTGGGAGGAAGATGATTGGGTTGCCCTTGATTTTTGGTAGCATTGCCTTGATATAAATTGTTAGGAAATGTCCTCCTTGGTATATCTCAATAAGAAGGAGTAGACATAACTTGGGACATTTGCCTTTTTAGAGCTAGCAATTCATTTGCTAAATTTTGCACCATAGGGTTGGTGGTGCTTGTGGAAAAAAATTTAGTAGAAGAGGAAAATATACTTTTGTTGAAATCTCTTCTTATCTTTCCTGGAAGAATAAGATCATCTTCAATTTTAGTATCCAAAATCTAAGTGATAGGAAGATCTACAGGACCAACTCACCTTAATAGGAAACTCGCTTTAGGAAGTTGAGAATTGATAAAGAAGCACTTAAGATTATCTGGTGTTGGCTGAGCAATTACAGGAATTCTATTCCTTAGCTTATTGAATTTAATGATGAAGTCTCTCATAGGCTCATGAGGCTCTTTCTTCATCTATGTAAGCTGAGCTAATAAGGTGTGTGCATCTTCTATGGGTTTGAACCTAGGCTCAAACTTGGTCTTAAGAGTGTTCTAATTGGTTATAGTCTGAGCTTGAAGATGATAAAACTGATCTACGATAGCACATTGTAGTGTTTTTACAAAAAGCCTTACTACTATATCTTCATGTTCAACACCTATCAAACCACAAGCTATGCAGAAAGCTATAATATGTTTATTAGGGTGAACTTTTCTATCACCATAAAACTTGGGAAAATTCTTTCTCAAACTATGAGGTAGTTCATGCAAAGGTAAGGTTAAATTTAGAGGGCCAAAAGTGTTACCCCAAGGGCCTTAGGCTGCCATGATATGATGATTAAAAGGAGGGATAACAAACCTTTGAGGAGTATGAATAGACAAAAAAAATTTGGCACTAGAACTAGAAGCTTCACCTAGTATTAGACACCTAGCATTGGTAGGAGGAAAACTCTTAGTTTACTAAAGTCAAGATCGTATAAGAAAGAGATAAAAATTCTTTTGTTGTATCAATTCAAATACAAGATCAATAATACCTCAAGCTCTTTGGCTTCATGTATATCATAAATCTACTAGAATGTAGAATGGAAAAGAATTGGAAATGCTTCAACTCGAAGTGTGAGGCTTCAAATTGCACATTCTTCCCCAGTGGAATCACCAAAAATAGTTTGGTGAATATTTTGTCATCAACTAACTGAAGGTGAAATGGTTATATCAGCCACAATATAATGAGATAAATTTCTCCTCTCTGTAAGGGGAGGTTCCCTATAAACTATTACAAACTAATCTAAACTAAATATTAACTCAAGGGTGAGATCATATCATCCATTTCTCTTTTCTTAGAAATGATGTTTATAAAATAAAGGAAAACTTTCATGATATTAACTAAAAATTTGAGAAACTCACAAGAGCACAAAGTCTATCATTGTTTTTTTTACTGATTTATAACTTAGAACATAGTAGAATAAGGTGTAGCCTAAAGTCTTCATCAAAAACTAAAAAAAAGTATATGATCACAAAAGATAAAAGTAGTTTCAAATCCTTTCCAATATCTTTTGTTCTAAAACACTAAAACACAAGCTAAAGATAATTATGGTAGTATAAAATCTCTACAATCAACTTCAAAATATTTCCCAGATTATTTTCACTCACACTACTTATTTAATCAAATAGATAAGATTGCATTAAGAAAAGGACATAAGAACAATTTTCAATACAACACAAAGTTTGAAAGGGCACTTGTATTTTCATTTACTTGATAAAATTTGATTTACAATTTGAGCCCAAAGTCTCAAATTGCCTTTCAATTTTGGCAGAGTTTCACTTCCAATAATTCCAAGATCTTATTACAAAAGAGGCCCTATTTATTTATAGAGAGAGGCCTTGAGAAAATTTAGGAAAAACCTAACTACTTTGACCTATTCAAAAATAAGAGTCCTTATTGACTTGGGACTTCCTATTTTTTACATGTAATTACATATGAAAAAAGTACATATAAAAATGTCCAAACTTGATTCAAAAGTACATTTGAAAAATGAAAAATAAACTAAGGGAAAAAGACATTACTTCAATTTATATCACCATCCTTCTTCATGTGTCCATCATACATAGTGAAAGTTGTTTTTATCCGGATACTATCTAGACTAACGGTGTTCTTGAAAATCATCTTGGCTCTAACTATGGTATCTCTTACTATGGTGACTGATTTTACATGACTAGTTAACTTGGTTTTTAAATTATCTAGAGTCAACTGATTGTCCATGAGATTGTCTACAGTGGCTATAGAAAATGTTTTATCTTTAAATTATTTTTGGAACATGCCTTCAAATTCTTGAATCATTTTTTCTATTGAAAGGAATTAGTTATCTTGAAATGTAATCTTACAAGGTAGCTCCCCCAACTTATGAAAAAGTCTAACATCACTTTGTTCACTAATTTCTCTTGTAGATTCAAGGTCATTGATTAAATCTTTCAGCACATAGCTCATATATGTCAATGCCTCTTTTGTTTTAGTATAAGAATCCCTATCAATAATGACACCAATTGATATTAGAGTTCTTATTTTTAGTTTTCTCATCTCCACCCATTTATCATGATTCTTTTATATGATCTCAATATCTTGAGAAACAACTTCAATGAAATCATTAATTTTTTTTCTTATTTTCTTCATTTTATCTATTATCTCAGATAATTTTGTAAGCAGGGAAATTATGTGTGCATGCATCTTGTCTAAGTACTCTTCAAGTACTTTTCCTTTGAGATGAGTCTTTTCTACCTTCTGAATGATGGGGTCTTCTATAGAAATGACTTCAAGATTAACTACTTCTAAAGTGAAAGTGATTCTCCTTACCATTACAGTCAACTATTCCACCATTGCTTTGTAGTGATCATTTCTTTCTCCTTATCAAAATTTTGAATTAGGATGTCCATTGCTGATTGTATATCGCTCTTGGCACTTTCATGAGTTATCTTGCCTAATTCAACTCTAGAGATAGAGTAATCATTTATATCAAAATTTTCAATGGTTGCATCCTATGGAGGTCTTATAATCTCCAAAAATTTGTGTCCTTTATCTCCAAGCATTTTTGAAAGAATCTTTAGCTTCTTTGGGGCCTTGGCTTTTACTGGCACTAGCTTATTAAAATCAAAGTCATCTAAAGAGATGGCTTGTTTCTTCATTTTTGGTGTATACGTTGATAACCTAGTGGGAACATAAAATTACTCACATTAGGATCTATCTCCATAGTTGGCATCACTAGAGCTACACTTACACAGGTAGTGGAAATAATAGGTGGAGTGTCAGTAAAAATTACACCTTTTACCAAGTGATCAAAAGTATAACTATCTCCAATATCAGAAGATGGGGAGGACAAACTAGGAATAGACCCTGAGAAATGAATAATATATTCAAAAGTACTTTGAGAATTGTCAAAAATTATTTTGGAAGGAGAGGGTGATCCAGAAGAGGGAACATTGATAGGAGAAATATATGAAGGAGATGTAACCAGTGTGTCAGATGGGGAAGAAGAGACTCACATTTCTTTTTTTACGTTCTCTTTTGGGGACAAAGTTTCCTCTCCTTGTTGATTTGTAGGCCTATCTTAAATATCTATCTCTTTCGTCATTGGTTCTTTAGTGCTCTGTTTCTCAACTTCCATATCTTCTATTTTAGACTCTTTTTCCATAGCTTTTGAATTCTTCATCATAAATATGATCTTAGGCTTATGTGGATTAGAAGAAGAAGGAACATCACTTTTGTTCTTCATCTTATTTTCTACCTTTATTCTTATTTCTTCTTGAATCTCTACTTCTGAACCTGTGAGAAAATCTTTCAAAACAATTCCCTTATTCACTAGCTAGTTATTGGTGTTTGCCAATATAGGTTCAAATCTTTTCCTCAATGAGGTCAGCTCTTTTTGAGACCATTAGATTGGAGGAAGAGGAGTGTTAGAAATTTGTTCAGTATTATATCTATCATTAATCAACTCTCTATCATCCACTACATTCTCAGGGATATCAACAAGTCCTAAATATTCAATTTGCTCAAGATACAACCTATTGTAGTCCATTTTCCTGACATCTTCCACTATTCTAAAATCAGCCAAAACATCTTCAATCAAAGGTTCATGGAATTAGGTTTTCCTCTTGATTATATCTTTTATGCTCCTGTAATCAAAATTTGGTCTTCTTTTGAATTGCTTCATGGTTACAAGCTGCATTTTAGTTTCCATGACTCTAGCCTTCCCAGTAGTTAACACTAAAAGCCTGCCAATTTCAATTAAGAATCTAAAATTTGGCTTCTTGAGTTTCATCTGATTATTATGCATGATGATCATTTGTCTGCATAGCTCCATTAAGACCAAATTTTTTGAGGAAAATCTTGGAAGCATATAAGGATGACCTTAGAAAAAGCCAACCCTTAGGTATTCGAAAGAAGGAAATTGTAAGAACATGCATCCAAAATAATTTACCACTATCCAAGCCTCATCTAACACTCTTCTTTGTTCTATCTGAGGATCAAAAATACATAATAATACTTGAAAGAAATCATCATTTACCCTCTTGAAATGATGAATATAACCCTTCAATGTTAATTGAGAGTAGTATTGATACACTAAAATTAATCTCTTATCTCCTTCTGATGTTAGATCTGGAAAGATTCTCATTGAAGTTGAAATATACACCAAATAAGAAGTCATATAGAACTTAAAGGTAGTAGACACCTTCATCAATTGCTCATGCAAAGCATTACTATTTTTTTCTCCCTAGAAGATGGTTTGTTTACCTTGGAGTATTACCTTGATGAAGGGACACATCCATTCATGAAACTATGAGGAAGAAGGAAAACCTCTTACCCTACTGAGAAGAGTTATCAGATCACCAACTTATTTTATAGAGTCACTTCTTGGAAAACTCCATGTCCAGCTTAACAAGTTTTCCCTTGAAGTCTTGAGCTATTTATTATTGATTACCTTCTTTGCTTTTTTAGGATTTTTATCATATTATTTTTGTGCTTCAACAAAATCAAGTTTTATAACTTCTATAGCAGGAGGGCACATAAACACTTTGTTAATGAATTCAGGATCCAGTCTAATTACCACATTTCCACTAGCATCCAACACATCCCTAGTATCTTTATTATAAAATTGAGCACATTGAAGAATGAATTCTGTGTTGTGAGCTGCTACTAAGAAAGAAGATACCAAATGAATGTTGCTGTCAATTATCTTCTTCATTTTAGAGCTGGGATTACTGGACTTAGTTCTCTCCACAAACTCAATCATGTCCACATGACCAATCTTTATATCTCTAATGTCATCGACATTAGAAGTAACTGAGGTGATTGAAAAAACACCTTGATATTTACACTTCATCACTTTCAACTTCTCTGGAGAAAACTCAGTCATCTAAAAGAGCTTTTACCAAAAGGATGTCAATGAAGAAAGAGGATCCATAGAAGAAACTACAACAAAAATTCATGATCATGTAATTAGGGAAAGTACTGGCAATCTAGAAAAAATGCATGTCAATGATCACGACTATGGAGATATGCTTGAAAGGGATAAAATGCAAGCAAACTAGAAAACTAGAAGAAAGCGGGCTTGGAAAAGAAAAAGAAAAAATATACTAGAGTTGGGAAAATCCAAAAGAATGTTTGCATGGGTGGTGAAATTTACCACCATTGCATATAGAGGAAATTTTCATTTGCGTTGGCAGAGAAATTTGCCACCTTTGCATGCAAGGAAAAATTCATGTTTACATAGAGGCGACAAAAATAACCACTGATGCATGTCGTTTGAATTTTGGGCAGCAAAAAATGATGATATTGCATATGGTATGAAAATGGAAGTTTTGTTCCATGGTGATAGAATTAGCCACTACTACAAGAAAAGGGGGAAATGATCAAGTGATAAAATTTGCCGATATTACATGTAGTATTAGTTGTTGTTTCCACTAGGATAAAGTGGTAAAATTCACCACTTTCACACTTGTTAAGAATTTTTATACAACTTGAAAGTGGTGAATTTTGGTGGTTATGAATTTTTCTTATTCATGATAGGAAGGGTGAGAGTGGTAAAATTTGTCATCACCAAGTTATTTGTGATTGTTTTCAACCAAATTTAAAGGGCAAACAAAAGTTAGGTCAAACCACTAATGACACGCAAGATATTCTAGGGCATGATTGAGGGTTTGGCGTAATTCACTGCTAAGGCTTACTAAGGTAAAACACAAAAATAAAATAAGGGTCGAATCACCAAAAACAAAAAAACAAAAACCTAGGGTATGAAAAAGACTTACCAGATAAGCTCAAAATCCTAAGCTCGGTGGTGAATTTAAAATTTTCCCTTATTTGTGTGGTCGAGCGGCTGCAAAAAGGGGTCTAGGAAACTTAAAATAAAATAAATGACAAAAAAAAATCATTTAAAAATTCCCAAACAAGTTTTCAAAAACTTGGCATGTGAAGCCATTAATGTCACACGAAATTCAAGATTTCTAAAATCTTTGCTTGGGTGGCAAAAATTGACACCCTAACATGTGCCTAGGTGTAGATTATGGATTGGCAGCAAAAAGTGCCACCTATGCATGTGACGAGTTAGATCATGCACTAGCGGTAAAACTTTTGCTGATGCATGATTTAATGAAAAATAAAAATGTAAGGGTGGCAAAAAAACACTGCTTATGCATAAAGAAAAATAAAATACACCCTAAAAATGATCAAAACTGACATTTTAATCAGATAAAGATTTACAATGGGTTTCATTATTTTTGAGAAGTCATGGTGAGGTAATGTTGTAAGCTTTCATAAGATGTCAGATAACTTCACTTGAGATCAAGAGAAACTTGTCTCGAACGACAAACTTAGAGTGTAGATTACGAAACAAACAAGTTTTGTAGGGGTTGTCCATAAAATGAGTGTAGCTGATTTTGGGAACAATAGGGATATAGCCTAAAAGGATAGGTATCCACCTCACAAGAATTCATAATGCCTTAAGGATTCATCGCATCCCATGTAAGACATTTAGAGAAAATATATTAATCTATAAATTATATGGCATCATCTAGAGGAATCACAAAGAAGCTAGCCATTATAATTCAAATCTTGGGCTACATGTCATAATCTTATCCCCCACAAGCAATCTCATTCAATCTAATATGTCATGCATCCCCATGTATCCCACCATAGTACATAATCCCATGAAATGTGACCGTATGTCTTGAAGGTAACCAACCAGACTTTAACACTCTTTTGAGGCAATACATGCTCCCTTTAGGTTCATCTGAGGTCACCACATGTCCACATCTCATTGTTTCTATATAAATCTCACAAGATTTCACAAGGTAAACATTTGGGTTACACCCAATTTATATGATCAAGGTTTAATGATATACAACTATCTGAGGCACCTTTTAAGAATGACACTTAGTAGAAGAACAAATGATAACTCACTAAAGTTATGAATGTCCCATTTTGGCACACATGATGATGCCACATGTCATTATCATGTTATTTTTATCTGAGATCCATAAGATTGCCTCTAAGAGGGAAGTATGTCTCCACCCAAACCATCCAATTAGTGCCAAGTAACCAACAATTATCCTAAAATATTCTAAGGGATACACCTAACAAAGCAAGTTATGATTTCCCATGAGAGAAATGCTTGGAAAAGGAAGCTACGATTACTTGTGAGAGCGATGAATGGCATACTAGAAACCAATCAAAATTAAATATCACCACCCAAGATTTTTGTATGATTTGAAACATGAAATTTGGTAGGATACATAGGATTCATCATGCAAAGCTGTATCTTAATAGTCCACGAGGCAATCAAAATGTGCCACATGTCTGGACTTCAAACCAACTAAGCATATTAGTCATATTTAGGCCCCACGAGTACTTATATGGATCTAAGGTGGTATCCACATGTCAAAAGGTGGTAATATTTATCTTTGAAGATAAAATTGATGGAAAATTAAGGATGAATTAAAGCTAAATTTGAATTCTAGTGAAATTAATTGCTAAAAGTAATACTTCAAATATTGTTTCAAATATATGTAAAGTTGATAATATCATCATTAATACAACATAAAAAAAGATCACCATCAACATTGCATTAATAAGAGTGATCTTTTAAAATGCTACACTATCAAGGATATTGTTATTTGTATCTCAAAGTTATACATATTTGCTTTCTCTATTATCTGTGCTCCCAAGTTTGACAAAGCTCAAGACATTTGTAAATTGCACTCCTGACTACCATTGTTAGAGTTCAGAGTTACAGAAGGATACCACAAAGACATTAATTTATACCTATAGTATTATAAAGATGGCAAAATTAGGTCCCTCTACTCTAGGTAAGGGTAGCTCCTTTGGGAATGATGACTTACTATTCCAGTATGGTAATTTCATCATCTTCAAAGACATCAAATTCATTCTTAAGGCCATAACATCTAACAACATAAACTATAGTATCATATATTTAAATATGGAAGTATCTATGGATGTGGATGAGGATGAAAACATGCCTCATATAATGTAATTGGCTTTAGATATCCTCACCATTAATATAGTCAATCTCCACAAGGTCACAACTAAGTTATAAGTCATGCCATGTGCTAACCTTGTTTATGGTATTTTTGGGAGGTTGAAGTGTGAAGATGGGCTACTCAAGTCAATATCTCAAGGGCTCCTTATCACTTTCATAAAAGTACCAACCTTTGATAAGTATTATGACCTTCCTTTACCTTAGATTTAATACAATTAGGTCATCATTGATAACTAGTATGAAGTACACTCCACAGAGAAGGTCTTGGATTTATGGGTGATGGACCCAACAAAAGTTGTTCTCATGGATGATCAAGGAAACTTGCCCATCTAGTAATTAAAATAATGAGTCAATATTGGCCTATCCCTCTTGAATTGAATATTTGGAAATCCATACATTACCTATATAGACATAAGGACTATTTTATTACTATAGATAATCCTTGAGGACGAGCGTATTCCCCCACTTTAGGAAATTATCAGCAACAATTTGGTGCATGTAATTTAGGACACTTAAAATAATGGTGCCCCCTTTTTCATGATGATCTACTTTCTAGATGAAATTTTTTCAACTACTCAACTGGGTCAAAATTCATGGTCTCTTTAGCGATAAGAGGTTATGCCTCAGCTCTTCTCTATAATACACATTCATTGATTCAGATGCAACATAAGATTGATTACAAAAGAATTCTATCCAGTGGTTTACAAGTAAATCACTAAATGAAAAATATGAATGGTTCCCCTTGAAATTAGATATACCTTGAGAGATATGGGTAGCTATTGGTTATACCCAAACTACATAGTCATCAGGATAAAAGGGGTGATAGTGGCCCCACTTAGATTGTCAAGGTTTGTGCTAATGAATCTGGCTGAAGAAGAAATGGCCTATCAAATTCTACATGGAGTTAATGGATTATTAAAAATTAATAATAAGATGGACCCCCATAAGGTTCCACACAAACTATGGAGGACTAGGTTTACAAAGTGGCATGATATTATTATAGCTACTAGGCATATGGATTCATACCTATTGCCCAAAGATTATTTCTAAGTATGGGATCCTAACATTGTCATTGCCAAGAATATGTTCAAATTCAAGAAAGATGTATAAATGGAGTACAAGCATCAATAAAAATTTCATGAATGGATATACAAAGATGCTTTGAATGATGAGGTGGTGCTACGAAATGCTACAAAAAATAATATTGAGCTAGAGATGAGACTAGATAGAGAGAAGAAAAAGGAATATATTGTTAGGTCTCAACCACCACCAACCCATGGGATCATTTTTGATGCTAATTATGAGTAAGGAAAAGATGAAGAACATGAAGACAATGTTCTTCTTGTTAGGAACAAATCAAGGGGACCTCCATAATTTGCCACTTCAAGCGGTCAAGACCTACCTCCAAGATTTGAGCAAGGAGGATCTAGCAGTCAGCCTAACCCATCCTAAGGGCCCTTAATAATTTTGGCATCTTCTATAGGAGATATTATGTAAATATTAGATCAAATTGACCCTATTTTTATTGACCTCAAGAACTATAATAAGGCATTTAGCTCTCCATGGAATAAGTACAAGCATTGGCTAGTAGGAACATTGAAAAGGTCTACAAGAGGAAGGAGCCTAAGGTCATTATGAGGGGAGCAATAAACCCTCCACTAGATTCTCAAGTGCTTTTAAGCACACCATAGGATACCCTTAGAGCATAGGCTCCCAATGTAAGTACTTTTCCACTACCTTCTTTCCCTATCGTAAGTGCATCTGCTTTTACTTCTACTTCTTTGTTTATTCCTCCCACTATTGTCCCCCCTTTGCTTCAACATCATCAGTCACTACAAATACCACTGATCAACCTTCAATTGATACTAGCATGAGCCAAGATAGTATTTCCATGGGATTTACCATCCCCCACTTCATTTCCCATGCCACTTCTAATATAGAATCTTCATTAGGCACTAGTGTTGGCTAGGATGTTAGTTTCACTTCTTCACAAGAAACTCTAACTAGTGCATCACTTATTATTGGTTCCCTGCTTCAACTAGGCCATTAAGGCATATTTCAAAGATTTTTAGCTTCTTAAAGCTACCTTTTCCCATATCCCCATTTAGTGTTACTATGACTACAAAGGTGAGTATTCTTCTAAAATTGCCCTTATTTTTTCTAAATATGGGCCCAAAAAGAACTCTATTTGGCACACTTGGGAAGATAGACCCAAAAAATCTACCATACATCCCTACTACAACTCTATCCTTTGCATCAACCCAAGTACCTCCATTATATCCACCTTTAACAAATGTAATGCCTACTACTATCCCAAATTGGGTCAAAGATATTATACTAGCATCCAAACAAGAAAGACCCAAGTGGTCCTCTCTGCACCACAAATTGGAATGAGATTTGATGCTGCTAGAGGCACAATGAAAAGAATGGTGAGGAGGTAGCTTGAGCAACCCCATTATGGATCAGTTGTGGCCCATGAAAGTGAAGAGTCCCTCTTCACTTTGATAAGGAAGAGGAAGGTTGGCCTTGATGAGGTAGATGCATATGCAAAGGACCTTGTATCCATAGTCCAAGCTAATATAGAATCTATAGTGGCCTTGATGAAAGGTATGCAATAGGAGATAAAGAGACTAAGGGAATAAGCATTGCCTACAATGTTATACAACACTATAGTTTAGGTAAACAATGCAATCATAAATGTCTTCATTTTATAAAAATTCATGAAGAGAAGATAGGAAGATGGGACTCTATAGTATAATGTGGTCATTAAATTTGACCAAAAAATTGCACTCTATGATGCCAAGTTGGCAAAACTTTCTAGAGTTACAAGGATCAAAAAGTATCCAAACCTCAAGGTATTGCCACATGAGGATATCATCCAAAGACAAACAATAATAATGAATAGAAGAAAGATATTAAAGAGGTGGCTGGAATAGGTCAAGGATGTATCTTCATCCTTAAAGAAGATAGAATTCAAGATTGTCCTATTGCTGAAGTATGCTATGGTCACTACAGTGACCAAATATGATGGAACCTTCATGGATGACCAAGAATTTAGGGTTAAAATGAATATGTTTTTTGAAAATTTATAGCAGGACATAGCCAAGGCCAAGACTACCACTGAGGTAATGAACATTATGGCTTTTTATAACCAAAGGATAGAGAGAGTTGAGGCTATTGAATAAGCACTAATGTCTACACTTGTGGAGCATGAAAGGCTTATTTAAGAAACACGTGATTTATTCCATACCATGATCTTAGATTTTGGAAAATTTGATAAAGATTATTTAGCATGTGAATAATTTTGGCTAAGGAAGAGGGAAAAAATAGAGGCAACAACAACAAGTTAGTCAGCAACCTCCTCTAAGGCCTTGAGGAATATTCAGCTTAGTTTTATAAATTTAAAGTTAGAATGTTCCATTATAATATGTGGTATTTTATCCACTTGGATATATTTTAGCATATTTTAATGGGCCCACTTAAACATGAATAGAAATTTTGAGGCATATACATATGGGTATTCCCCCTCATTATAAAACAAGAACAATTGTTATAGAACTAATACAAAAGATATAAGAATTTGTGAGATTGTCTGTACACTTTATTGTGTATTATGTAGTTTCTACTTCTTATGATTTTAGATAACTAATGGTTATTGGAGTATTGTTAATGATGTCATGCTGATTTAATGGAGGTGTCTTGTGAGTGGATGAAGTGCCTTGATAGTCTAAGTGATAATGACAAAGTCTACAATGTGTTTGTCCTAGTATGCTTAAAGTATGATTAGTTGATCTTCAATTTTGTCATGGTTAGAGATGTTCAGTGATGAGTATGGAATATTAAGCATGTGAAAAATGTCCCTAATATGTTTTATAAGCTTTGATTTTTTGTGTGCATAAGTGGAATTCATTTGGTTGTCCATAGTTTTCATGTAGACACTTTGGGTCTAGTGGTAGAAAATATGAGTAGGTAATTTGATGATATCACCATTACCACGTGTGGATGATTCAAGAGGAAATGGTCAGATGGGTTTATTCAGTATTTTTCTTAGTTATTATGTTCTAATTTTAAGGTCATGATATATATCATATTAAAATATATGCAAGTGTAAAGTTGGTCTCCGAGGCATTTTGACAGTGTTTTCCCATACTTGGCCAAATTTGCATGAGGTAAGAAAGAGCTAAGTAAGCATTTTGATGTTAGAATATATCACATGTGTGGATGTTTTAGGATAAGGTGATCATATGGGTTTGTTTGTTTTTTTGAATATTTTATTTACACTAAATTTTAGATCATGCATCAAAGTACAACAAAAGTTATTCAAGAGCAAATTTGGCCTCCCAGACAAGTTCTAAGCATAGTTGGCTCTATGACAAAATATTTTGAGAAGGCATTTTAATGATGTTATATCTCACATGCACAAAGGTTTCATGAGTATTTTGTGACATGGTTGGATTCCCCTATTAAAGGTGTTCATATGGTACAAATGCAAGGTCTTGAGATTGATCAAGGTTATATATATATATATATATATATATATATATATATATATATATATATATATATATATATATATATATATATATATATATATATATATATATATATATATATATATATATATATATATATATATATCTGTGCAAAGTAGGCTTTCCAAGCATATTATAGTTGGTCCCCATACTTAGTCAATTTGCATGATGTTAAATATCTGGACCTAGTGGAGATCCAACAATTCATGGGAGTTCATACTTCCAGATAGAATGGTTAACTTAGAGTCAAATGGGTTAATGTGACAGCTATTTAGCAAAGATAAAGATTGAACATCTTACAGAAGATCGATAGAGTGCATTTGATCCAAGATGTTAGGAAGTAATGAGATGAAAATAAGTTCACATTATTTAATGAATAAGAAAATTTAAAGGATACGAATATAATAGTGAGTGAGTTTTCATACATATTGATTGAATGGTGAGAATTGATAGTTAAATCCCTAGTTGATCCATAAAGATCGATGATGCGTATTGAGTCAACATTGCAAGGGTGCATAAGATGACATCAAAGTGACTGAAGTTTAATGTTTGCTAATTAGAACATATGAATTAAAGTTAAAAAATATAAATGGTGAATAATTTATTTGATTAGTGAGGACATGAGATGTGAGCATTGTGTTTGAAGTTTAACTATGACCGTTGACATTTAAATATTTGAATTTACAAATAAAATACTAGTGTTTGGTGTTTGGACAATAAATTTTGATCCAAGATGAATTTTCTCATGATTTAAAAATAAAAGATGAATAGGAGTCCAAGTCACATCTAAAAATATATATTTTAAAGTATGTATATACATATTTATGGTGCTCTAAAGATGATTGTGTTTGATTATGTTCTGCAAGTGACCCAAGAAGGTTGTATGAGCTTGTGTTGATTCTATTTTAATGTCTCATGATGACTTAGTTGTTTGGGAGTGTTTTAGACTCCATGAGGATTATCTATATGGTCTTTTGAGGTTTGACCAATTGATATTTTTTATAAACAAAGGTTAAGAAGTTGACTGTGTGTTTGTTCATAATGTCACAGTGTATTAGGTCAGTGTTTGAGTTGTTTGAGCTGTTTGAGCATAGATATAGGTGAGAAAATATGATTATGATCATTTTAAGATGTCAAAGGGGACATAAGGATTATACCCATGTATATTAAATTGTTCTTGTGTTGTTTTTTTTCTTGATGATGTGCTAAATGGGTGAATAGGTCTCCATGAGACCTATAATAGCTACAAAGGCCTTATTAAAAGGTGTAGTTTCTTAAGGGTGACCCAAAGATGATATGGACAACCTATGAATATTGTTTTAAGGGTTATTAATGGTTAATACATGCCTAATGGACAACCAAGATGTTGATAATCATGAATTCTCTATATATAGTGAAACTAAATATGATGGTTTCTAGATTTGTAAGAATTATATAAGGGAATGTGAATGTGGAGCCAAGTGAAGGTAAGAACATTTAAAAGAGAAGGTATAGGTCAGTGAGGACTAGTAGAGAGTGAAGAGGATTAGACATTATTTTTTGATTAAGTTGGTTTAGGAGGACATACAAGTCATTGGACCTTATGAGCCTATAGGAAGCAAAATGAGCAAGTTGCTCAAGAGGCTATTTGAGAGACTTTGTGAGAGAGTCTTGGGAGAGATTTGAGAGAGGATTATGTGTGTAATTAGGGAGAGAAGGATGGGTAGAGTTCCCTATGGATGATTTGATGAGAAGATCATTTTGAGGACTATTTTTATGACTTGGTCATAATTTTATTGGAAGAATAGTAATCTTATTATTTGAGCATGAATGAAGGTGAAGAGTGATAAGTAAAGGTCCATAATTAGGTGTTGTATACATCAGTTCAAAGGTGGATGTTTTCATATATGTTTTTGTGGCATCTCATCAACTAAGGTGGTTGTATCCTCCTTTCAAGGTAAAACTTGCTAAAAGTTTGGTTTTTGTTATAGCTCAGCTAGATAGGTGTGGCAACACCTTATAGGGTTGTAGTCTCACTAAATAAGGATTGTAGCTCCTTGATCAATTATAGCTAGTCTAAATTGGTTCTTTTTATTTTATGATAGTTGTCAAATTGTAGGTTCCAATGGGTTTTATTCCCCAAGAGGGTTTCCCATGTATTTCATGTGTTATGTGATTGATCATGCATTGTCTCTTTTACTCATTATTATGAATGATGTTTATGCTTCATGAATGCTTGTGGTAACTGATTTAGTGTTTGTAAATATCAAAATTGAATTTGGATTATTTGCGCTCATTGATTTACCCCCCCTTTTCAATGAATTTACCTTTAAAAATTGGTATCAAAGTGGGTCCTTTAGAGGAAGCATAATAACATTAAGGTAATCCTAAGTAGGTACAAATATGGTTAAGTAGTTAAAGAAATAAAATCAATAGTGGAAGGATGTGTTCAAGACACTTGAAGAATAGATATGTACTTTGGATAAATATGCCATAAAGGATGAAAATATTATCAATGATCTCATGGTTCAGCTAATAGATGCCAAGGAAACTTGTTTAAAAGAAAAGGACATAATGTGTGATGAAGAAGTTTGCCATGACAGTGAAGAAGAAGTTGATTTATAAGCTAAGCTCTTGGGTACACTTGGTGATCTGAAAGAGAAAAAGAAGAAGAATAATAAGATGAGAAATATGATCAAAGGTCTTGAAGCACAATTTAGTTCTCTTAAAGGAAATTTGATAGAATAAGAATTCAGAATAATAGATGACATGGATAAATAAGTTAAGAGTGATAAGGAGACTATCCAAGTTCTCAGAGGTTAGTTAATGGCTGCAATTTCAAGTGTAAGAGCTAAAGAGGATGAGAACATTCAATTGGAAACCAAGCTTGTTTCATTGATGGATGAGCATGAGTAATTTGTTGTGAAGATAGTCAAGCTTGAATAAGATCAAAATAAGTCAAATAATGTCAAAAGCAATTCAAGAAGGTCTGTTAGACAACCAAATGCTTCAAGGTATGCTAGTTTATTTCATGGTCATTTTTATACATGTAATAAGTATGGTCATAGAGCTAAGGACTGTAGAATGAACTTAGTCAAGTATGGACATTCATGGAGCTATGATAAAAGGAGTTTTTGACCAAAGATGATCACAGTTAAAATCTATCGAAAGGTACAAATGATGTTATTTGTTTTAGTTGTCATAAGAGTGGAAATATTGCTAGATTATATCCAAATGGTGTTAATAGGTCTTTAAGATATAAAACTCCTAAAAGGTTTGAGAAAGGACAAACTTGGGTATGAAAACCAAAGGTAATCATTGCCAATTATTATAGTCATAAGGTTGATAAGAAATTTTCTCTAGAAGGCTATGTTGTAAATCAGTTTAAACTCAAAGGTCAAGTTGGTAAGTTGGTTGTAGAAGATGAGAAGAGTCAAGCTATGGTATGGAGACGTAAGGCAATAAAGACTAAGAATACTAATCATGTTGTGTCTAAGATCTTGATGGATTCATTGCCAATGTGGAAAAGTGATTAGAAGTAAAGGAGAGTTAAGAGTTTCTATTGTCAACTTTTGTTACCAAGTCTAAAGTAGAGAATATGTCAACTATCTAGATAGAAAATGAAAAACAAAAGTTAGTTCAAGTCAAGCTTAGGGAGAAAGCCAAGATGCTAATTGAGGCTAGTTCTAAGCCTAAGAAGAAGAAGAACTATCAATATCAGATGACCAAGGAGTAAAAGGAATATGAGCAGTTGTGGGAAACTCATAGTTTCACATTGTTCTAAGACATTATGGGTCAGGGTGTCTCTATCTAGGCTTCAAGGAGACACTTATTAGTCAGAGAAAGCTTGGTGGCACTTAGATATTATTTTATGAGATGGTATGAAAACACAGTATGTTTATTTATTCCTTTTATATATTTTTTGTTGGAGTAAAGAATATTGTGAAGAATCTCAGTGGTTCTATCTTGAGAATGATTTAGCTTTTTAATCATGGTTTGGATGCTTTGGTATAAATTATTTGAAGACTTTTTGAAGATGTCATGTTCTTGATGAATCATGAAGTTAGGGGGAACTTTATAATTGGCAAGGTCTTAGGACTAGAGGACTGAGTATTTAAATCTGAGAAAAAATTTGGGGAGAAGCAAGTTTGTGTGCTCAATATGATAATGGTATTCATATAATGTCTTTGGTTAAGGGGGAGAAACAAGTTCATGAGCTTACTCCAGAGGTTTATGAAGGAGTTATTATGTAGGGTTAGAATGGGTATATTCAAATGGCATAATGATGTCTAATGTAATGTTAACAAGTGTTTGGTTCTCATAAAATGTTTGTGCATTTCTTTGTGATGTGATCCAGATGCTTTTGTGGTCTGAAGGTATGTTTGTGCCAATTGAATATTTTTGAGTGCTCTCAGTTTACTTAGTTTTTTACTTAAGGGCAAGTAGGCCTAAAATGGGTTATATTAAGTCTATGTTCCCAATGGTTTGGAAGCTCAAATCTTGGTCTATATGTATGTGATAGGTGTCTCCATGTGTGAAAAAAGTTTCAGAGGTGTGTGTTGACCAGAAAGATGTTTGTTGACCTTGTTTGTTTTGAGATTCTAGGGTTTTAAGCTATGTTAAAAAAGTGGTATGCCTTGTGAATTGAGTTATATGTCTTCTTAACTTTTTTAATGGGCCAAATGGTTTGTCAAATCAATCAACATAAATATTTGAAGGTTTGTGGTTCTCAATTTATTTATGTTTTTGTTAATATGGAGGGCTAATTGACTAGTAGGTTTATGAAAGAAGTATGTCTCAAAGGATGATCTTGATTATGAAAATTGGTTTGCTTAACGGGAATATGAGAGTGCTCTAGATATGAATTTTTAGGTCTTGAAGATGTGTCTACTAAAAATTGTGGGCTCTGCAAGTTCCAAGTAGGGCTACAAGGAGGCTAGACATGCCTAGTTTGAAGAAGAGTGATTTTTGCTCAATTTTTCCAAAATAAAAAGGTATGTTTGTTTCGAGGAGAGTTATTAGTTTGGTTGAGATCATTTTTCTTTCTTGGTGAGTGGCATGAAGTTTTGTTGGTGGTCCTTATGGTGGTTTGATAGACAAGGCTAGTAAGCCTATATGTTGGTTCTTAATGGTGTGTGGAGTTATGAAGATGCTTAAGTGGTGAAATTACTCAGAGTTATTAGGGGAAGTCCCTCTAAAATTTTTATTGATGTGTTCCATCATATTTATGTGGTTTTGTGTGTTCTATATTCATTGACTACAGTACTTGATTGAAGAGAGTGTTGGCATGAAATAAAAGGAAGTTTGTCAAGGCAAGAAAAGGTAAGATCAAGGTAAGGAGGAGCTTGTATCATCTTTATAATATGTTATTTTCATTTCCTCAAGATCAGTTAGTGACCAATTTGTCATTATGTCAAAAGGGGAGAAAGTTCCTAATGTGGGAGTGCTTGAAGAGAGAGAAGATGAGTTGTATATTGCTATATATGATGGTTGTTGACATCAATGACAAAGGGGGAGATTGTTGAAGTATTTTAAATTATGTCATGGTGATGTCATGGAGGTTTCATAGTGAGTAGATGAAGTGCCTTGATAGTCTAATTGATAATGAAAAAGTGTGCAATGTGTTTGTCCTAGTATGATTGAAGTAAGATTGGTTGATCTTGAATTTTGTCATGGTTAGAGATGTTCAGGGATGAGTATAGAATATTGATCATGTAAAAAAGGTCCCTAATATTTTTTCTAATTTTTTAGTGTTTTTGTGCATAAGTTTAATTCATCTATTTATCCATAGTTTTCATCTAGACACTTTGGGTTTAGTGGTAGAAAATCTGACTAGGCAGTTTGATGATGTCACCATTACCACATGTGGATAAGTTAGTAGGAAATGGTCACATGGGTTTGTTTAGTATTGTTCCTAGTTATTATGCACAAATTTTCAGTTCATGTGATGTATTTCATCAAATTCAAGTACAAATTTGGGATCCCAAGCATTTTGATAGTGTTTTCCCATACTTAGCCAAATTTACATGAGGTAAGAAAGAGCCGAGTAAGAATTTTGATGGTAGAATATCTCTCACATGTGTATGTTTCAGGAGAAGGTGATCATATGGGTTTATTAAATTTTTTACATAGTTGATTTGTGCTAAATTTTAGATCATGAACTAAAGCACAATAAAAGTTATGCAGGAGAAAAGTTGGCTCTATGATAGAATATTTTTAGAAGGAATTTTAATGATGTTATATCTCTCACATGAAAATGTTTCAATATCCTTTTGTGACATGGTTGGATTCCCCTATGAAAGGTGTTTATACAGTGAAAATTTGAGGTCATGAGATTGATCGAGGTAATATGTGTGTGTGTGTGTGTGTGTGTGTGTGTGTGTGTGTGTGTGTGTGTGTGTGTGTGTGTGTGTGTGTGTGTGTGTGTGTGTGTGTGTGTGTGTGTGTGTGTGTGTGTGTGTGTGTAAAGTAGGCTTTATAGGCATATTACAATTGGTCCCCATACTTAGTCAATTTTCATGATGTTAAAGATCTATACCTAGTAGAGATCCAATGGTTCATGGGATTTCATAATTATAGATCCAATGATACACATAGATTCAAATGGGTTAATGTGACATTTGTTTAGCAAAGATAAAGATCAAGCATCTTACAGAAGATCGATGGAGCACGTTTGATCCAAGATGTTAGGAAGTAGTGAGATGAAAAGAAGTGAAAATTATTTAACAACTAAGAAAAGGTAAAGGATAAGGATATAATGGTGAGCTTTTTTTCATACATGTATATTGAATGATGAGCATTGATAGTTAAAGACCTGGTTGATCTACAAAGATCGACAATGCATATTGAGTCAACATTGCAAAGGTGCATGAGATGAGGTCAAAGTGACTAAGGTTTAACATTTGAGAATTGGCACATATGCATTAAATTTTGGACAAGATAAATGGTGTATAATTGATCTAATTATAAAGGACACAAGATACGAGCATTGTGTTTGAATTTTAAGTGTGACCATTGACATTTAAATATTTGAATTTATTAAGGAAAGACTAGTGTTTGGTTTTTGGACCATAAATTTTGATCCAAGACAAATTTTCTCATGATTTAAAAATAATAGATGAATAAGAATCCAAGTTGAATCTATAAATATAGATATGAAGATCTGAAAATGTGTACAGACATAGTTATGGTGTTCTAAATATGACTATGTATTTGGCTTTGTTCTACAAGTGACCTGAGAAGGTTGTATGAACTTGTGTTGATGTTATTACGATGTCTCATGATGAGTTATCTATTTGAGAGTGTTGTATAATACATTAATATGCTCTATATATTATTTGGAGGTTTGATTAATAGATATTTTTTATAAACAAAGGTTAAGAATTTGACTATGTGTTTGTTCATAATGTTCTTGTGCACCAGGTCAATTTTTGAGTTGTTTGAGCATACACAGAGGTGAGAAAAGATGAATTTGATAATTTTAGGATGTCAAAATGGACATAAGGAGTGGAACCATGTATTTTAAAGTTTTCATGTTTTATTTTCTTGCTCGTAGATGTGATAAATGGGTGAGTAGGTCTCCATGAGACCTATAAGAGCTATAAGGGCCTTATTAAAAGGTGTAGCTACTTCAGGGTGACCTATATATGTTATGGCCAACCTATGAAGATTTGTTTGAGCTATGTATTCATGTTTTATATGTATTAAGGGTTAATACATGCCTAATGGCTTACCAAGATGTTGATAATCATGAATGCTCTATATATAGTGAAACTACATGTGATGGTTTCTAGACTTGTAAGACTTATATAAGAGAGTGTGAATGTGGAGCTAAGTGAAGGTAAGAACATTTTAAAGAGAAGGTATAGGTTAATGAGGACTATAAAAGAGTGAAGAGGATCATACATGCTTGTTTTATTAATTTGGTATAGGAGGATATACAGGTCATTGGACCTTATAAGCCTAAAGGAGGCAGAATGAGCAAGTTGCTTAAGAGACTATTTGAGAGACTTTGTGAGAGAGTATTGGGAAATATTTTAGAGTGGATTGTGTGTGTGAATTTGGGAGTGAAGGAGGGGTAGAGTGACATATGGATGATTTTATGAGAATATTAGTTTGAGGATTATTTGTATGACCTATTGATCATAATTCTTTTGGCAGAATAGTGCTCTCATTATTTGAGTATGAACAAAGGTGAAGAGTGATAAGTACAGGTATATCATCAGGTGTTATAGACATCATTACAAAAGTGAATGTTTTCATATATTTTATTTTGGTAGCTCAAAATCAAAGGTGTTTGTAGCCTCCTTACAAGGTAAAACTTTCTAAAAGTATGGTTATTGTTGTAACTCAGCTAGATAGGTGTGGTAACACCTTGTGGGATTATAGTCTCATTAAGTAGGGATTTTAGTTATTTGATCTATTGTAGCTAGTCTAAATTAGTTCTTTTTATTTTAGGATATTAGTCTAATTATAGGTTCTAATGAGTTTTATTCCCCAAGAGGGTTTGCCACATATGTCATGTGTTATGTGATTGATCTTGCATTGTCCCTCTTGCTCATTGCTACTAATGATGGGTATGCTTCATGAATGCTTGTGGTAACTGATTAAGTGTTTGTAAATGTTATAGTTTAAGTTAGATTATGTGGGTTCATTGATTCAATCCCCCAATGATTTTACCTCTATTAATGGTTTTTTTAATCTAACTAATTTGGCAATAACATCATTATATGCATCTATTAGTTTGAGTTTAACACTAGGCTAACAAATTTGTTAGTATATGTGCTTTATTTTCATCTTATTTGTAGTTAAATATGCTTATGCAATTTAATGTGAATGAGTAACTTTTGTGCAATATATAATTTTATATATATTTATTTATTTTACTTTAAATATTCAAATGCATTCATTTGGCTTTGAGATTACGCTAGGATTGGTGAATGCTAGTTTTATATGTTTTGTCATATAAGCTGGAAGAATTAACACCGTAAACCATCTAAAGAAATCTCTCTTTTCTACCTTACCCTACTTACCTTTGGACCTACCTCATGACTCACTTTAGTTTATCTCATTCTATAAATATTCATAGTTTGTAATTTGGCAATAATTAGAAAAATTTAGAATAATTTCATAAATATTAGCAAGAAATAAAGTGGCACTGCATACAACTTGTAGTCCCTATAGCAAGGTCTATTTTCAGGCTTACAAGTGGAGGCCATATCTATGCTATTTTGTTATGTGTATTAGTAGTTGTATAAACAAATCAAGCCCCGAGTCTTATAGGATATAAAATTGAGTTTATTACTTTCCCCCATTCCCTAGTGACATAGGAAGCATATTAAGTACATCAACATGAAGGGAAATGATGGCACTAGAAAGAGGGAAAATATGCAATTTTTTTCATGAATCTTAGTGAAATTATAGTGTACTTCATTACATATATGCATAATTATTTCAAAGTAGACAAATATTCTTAAAAAACACTAAATATTTTCATTCTTTATATGAATCTTTTCATTCTTTGTAGGAATTTTTGCATTCTTTGAAGGATTTCATCAAAGTTAGTGTTCATTCACATAAATTTGGTAAATAATCTAGATATTTGTCTAAATTTGTGCAAATATAGGTGAAATACCCCATTATTTAGACATATTGAAGGTTATTTTGGTCATATTTGTAAAGGTTGGAGGAAATTTAGTAAATAATCTTGATATTTGTGAAAAATTCAATCATTGAGACCTAACATATACTGAATCCAAGAATTTAAGATCATAATTACTCTAATTCATTTGGGATTAAGTAAACCTTTGCATATATTTGTGTTGAAATATATTTTGAGGTACTAAAATGCTCTCAGATTGTTAAATTAGACATATAAATGCTTTGGAATATTGGTCTACATTGATCTTTGTAGGTTAAAATGTAGAACTAATGTTATTTATGCAGGTATTGAAAACTCTAAGATTTCTAAGCTTGAATCCTCAAAGATCAAGGTAAATATATTAGAAATAGTTTTTACAGGGATTTTCTATAAGAATATTGACCGATATTTGTAGTATTTGACACCTATGAAGATACCTTTGAATATATTTTTCTCTCTGGTTATTAATACCCATTATGCATCCTAGAGTTGCCTAGGATTATAATCAGATCTCAATATAGACCCAGGGTCCCTTTAACATCCCCAAAAACCCATAGGAAGGCTAGAGTAGATAAAGGTAAATGTAAGAAGTCTAGGACCCAGTCAAATTCCCCATATAACCAAAATTTTCAACCCTTCTTGCCAATCATGGCATGGTTACTTGGCTCATTTGTCAATATCCTTGGAGCTATGCATGATTTGCTAAGGAATCTAGAAAAATATTTACCTCTCTTTACCCCCATCGATAGAGTGACCATTGAAGAGCATATAAAATCATTTAAATCATATTTGAGGTTAATTCATGTGAATCATGAGGACATGGCTTATCATTTATTTCCCTTTACATTTTGAGATGTGGCTTATGATTGGTTCTTCAACTTGTTGAAATATTCTATCATAGGATGGGATCAGTTTAATGATACTATTATTGCCCAATTTGGTAGGGAAGTAGGCCAAGGAGTTGTGTATCAATAGTTCACCACCCTCAAAAGGGACATGAAAGAACCAATTAGAACATTTAACCAAGGTTAAAAAATATGTATAGCCTAACATCCCCACCTTATAAGCTAGCTGACAATTGGAATTTATAAATATATAAAAATACCTTAGACCTAATGATAGTTGTCTTTCTAATAAGAGCCTTGAATATTGACACATTACCTTTAGCATATGTTGAATCCATCTATATTGATGAGAAAAGGAACCCATAGGGGCACCCCACCTTTGATATATCAAATAATGACCCAACGATGTTTGATCTAAATGTCATGCCCAACATGAATTAGAATCTACTAGTAATCAACCAGTTACCATTGAACCATGTTGCACCCAACTAAAAGCTAGGATTCTTTAACCAAGAAAATCTTATAGCACGTCCACAAAATAATATCAATCAAGCATTAGTGCTTGTAAATAACACCAACATTAAAAATGTGACCTAAAATAAGAAATCAAAGATTCCAAAGGGATAATTTGATTCAATATAGATAACCATTCAAAAACTCGCTAATGATTTTTTGTATCTCAAGAAATAAATGGGAAATGTTGGTAAACATTATAATAGAAATTAAAACTTCCAAAGATATAATAGACCATTAAATAGGTCTAAAAATAATAAAAATTTCCCTTTGATCAAGTTTCCTAAGATCAGCATTTGTGAGTTAGCATTGCCCAACTGGTGTCAAGTGCAAAATATAACCAAATATGGAGAACTAGGCTATGTTGAATTCTATCATGTATTTGAAGCCATTTAGAGTAAAATGGATGGGTTCAAGATGAATCCTATTGATCAAAGTAATGCTAAAGGATCTGATAATACCAATGATACTTTTAGAGATCCAAAAATAGTCCTCATGGTTGATACCTATGATTTTACGAATCATGATGAAAATGAACTTGAATATAATGTCGAGGAAGTGCATGCCTTTCAACAATAATAGAGTAGTAACTATGCTTCAATAAATAAAGATTAGAACCCACCTCTGACAACTTACACCCCACCTAATAAAATAGATACACTTCATGATGGTAGTACAAACAATAATCCTCCACCTCCTAAAGGTAGGAAAGTTAGCCAATAACAAAAGCTCCCTGCACAACATCTAAGGGTAGATAAAACATAGTGGAAGACATGAAAAAGATCAAGGAAAACATAAATTTGCATGAACTTACTCAACTCAAAAAATAACTTAATTGATACTGAGATCATTGAATGAAAATCCTAGCTCCAACAAAGATAAAGTGGCTCATGCAAATGTGGTAATGTATAAGAACAAGCATGAGGTTCCACCATTTTTATTAACTGTAAGGATTTTTGGTAAGCATATTCATAATTTCTTGTTTGATTTTGGTGTTTTAGCTAACATTATGCCTTTAAGAATCTATAAAAAAAGTGGGATTAAACCCAATCAAATTAGATAAGGTAGTGGTGCAACTAGATAAATCAAGAGTAAAAGTGGTTGGTAAATTATTAAATATTCACATGCATTTTGCCCATGAACCCCAAATCCAATAGTTTATCAAAATTCAAGTCATTGACATACTTGAGGCTATATATTACTTTTGAGTCATGATTGGACTAAATAATTGAATGGATATATGTCCACTAATTGTATCCACATGTGGCTACTTTGGCACAAGATTCTTAATCAAATCAAGGTTAACTGAGAACCCAAAATGAAATACATGATCATAGAATATAATGCTAAGAATGAAAAGGTAAATTACCAATACTCTGAATTAGGTGTTACACTTTGGAAACCACTAATGTTTTTGTAGATGATAAGGTGAAAGAAGAAATCAAAGGTCCATGAACATTTCACTTTGATGGTGTGAGCTAAGCAAGGTTCTGGCATTGCAATTGTTCTAAAAAATCCTAAAGGAGAATAATATCTAGCTTCTTATAGATTATAGTTTACTTGTACTAATAATTTAGTAGAATATGAAGCTCTTATTTTAGGATTTCAATTTACAATCAAACATAAGGTAAAAGAACTTTTAGTCTATGGTGATTCAAAATTAGTTGTTAATCAAGCCAGGAATAGATATCAGTGTAAGCTTTCTTGTTTAAGAAAGTATAAATTTAGAGATTGGGATTTGATGGAGTATTTTGACTCATTTAATATTATTTCCCTACCTAGGGAATAGAAACAATTTGCAGATGCTCTAGCTTCAATAACAAAAAACTTGGTACCTCTAGAGCCTTTGAACTTATATGAGTTTAATGTGTAAATAATTTCATGCCCCTCTAAGCTAAAAAATATCAATCACTTCTAAGTTTTTAATGATGATAAGCAAATAATTGACTTCATGTGTAATTTTGGCATATTCAAATCTCACATTATTGATGAACAAGACAAAAATTTTGTATAAAATTCAAAGGACAATAAAGATGGAGTAATCCAACTCAAGGAGAACTGAATACCCAAGGGCATGATCTCCTTATAAAAGATGTTTGACCTAGATATACAAAGAATTAAAGCTAAACAACCCACGGTGAGTGGAAAGGATTATAAGCAAGTTAACTTGGGAGATATTAAGAATGAGAAAATGGTTAACATTGGTTTATTTTGCACTAATGAAGAGCTAAAGCAAGCCACTGCCATTCTAACCAAGTTCAAAGATGTCATTGCCTAGTCATATGATGATCTTAAGATATTTGATACTAATGTGATTAATCACACTATTCCCTTGAAAGAGGCCTATAAACCCTTCAGGAAAAGATAGAGACCAGTGAATATAGTACTAGAAACACTAATTTATAAGGAAGTGAAGAAATTAATAGATGCAAGGATAATCTTTCCCATACAACACTTGACATGGGTTGTCAATCTTATGCCAGTTTGAAAGAAGAATAGAGAAATCAGGCTCTATGTCAATTTTAGAAACTTGAACAAATCCTCAAAAAAGGAAAACTATCCCTTGCCATCCTTAGATGAGGTTATTTAGTTGGTGAGTGGGTCTAGAATTATTTCATTTCTTGATGGTTTTTCAGGCTACAACAAAGTCCTAGTAAATAAGGATGATAGAATGAAAATTGCCTTCACCACTAAGTGGGTAACATTTGCATACAAATGAATGTCATTCAAATTGATCAACACAAGAGTAAATTTCCAATGACCAATGGACCATGCATTCTAAGAAATAATTAGTAAGTGCATCATTATTTACATGGATGACTTAAATTTTTTTTTATAAAAATTGAGGCGATCACATGATGCATTTGAAACAAGTGCTGGAAAAGTAAAATAGGTATGGAATTTATTTAAACCCCAAGAAAGTCATCTTATATGTAACTGAAGGAAAAATTCTAGGACATATAATCACCCAAGAAGGTATGACTATTGACCTTGATAGGATAAATGCAATTTCAAGGATATATATCCCTAACAATAAAAAAGAGTTGAAATCTTCCTTTGGTAAGATTAATTTTGTAAGAAATTTTATCTCTAGTTTTGTAGAGACTGTAAGACCACTCAACACCATGTTGAATAAAAATTCAAGGATAGAATGGAGTGTTGAAGTAAATAAGGCATCCAAGACATTAAATATGTTATTATTTAAGATCCTATTTTGATAAGCACTAATTTTAGAAAAGACTTTTATCTATACTCTTGTGATTCTATTCACATTATTGCCACTATCTTAACACAAAAAGAGGATGACAAAGATCACCTTATATCATTCATGAGCACCAACTTAAAGAATGTAGAACTTAACTATCCTATTCTGGATGAGCAAGCCTATGCTCTAATGAAGGCCATCAAGAAACTCAGACACTACATCCTAAGGAATAAGATGTATGCCATAGTGTCTAATCCAACTATCAAGTTAATGCTAGGACAAAATGAACTTGGAGAACAAATAGGGAAGTCGATGACTAAACTCCAAGAATATGACTTAGAAATAAAATTTGATAAGTTAGTTAGAGGCTAGGGTCTAATCTAGCTTATTGCAAATACTTTTCCATGCATTGACATTTTACAAGTTGAAGCAAGCCACATGTCTAGTGGTGATTGGTACAAGGATGTTGTTCACTATTTGTTGCATGAATTGTGTCCCTCACACCTTAAAATGGAAAAGAAAAGGTCCCTCAGGCTAAGATCATTTCATTTTATGATCAATATGGGAGTCCTCTATAGAAAAATTATAAGGGGATCTATCTAAGATGTGTTTCTAAAGATAAATTCATGGAAATCATGAATAATTTCCATGATAAATTGAGAAGTGGTCACCCTTCAAGGCATACCATAGCATACAAGATATTGAGATCAGGCTACTATTAGACAACCATATTCAAGGACACCCATACTCATGTGCAAATGTGTCATCAATGTTAAGTGTTTGATCAATAGGAGATGAAGGCAATCATGCCTTTGTAACTAGTGATTGAAATGAATCCATTTTCACAATAGTGCCTCTAATTTGTAGGAGTAATTAATCCCAACTCCTCAAAAAGACATAAATTTTTACTCATCACCATGGATTATTGTACTAGGTGGACTGAAGTAACAGCTACCAATAATAATAGAGCAATTGACATCATCAAGTTCCTAGAAGAAAATATCATCACTCAATTTAGGACACCCTTATCTTTAGTATGTGATAATGGCATAGGGTTTTTATTAGCCAAGTTTACCAAGTGGCATATGACAATCAAATAGTCTAGGTCTGATTCAAACTATTATCCTCAGGGTAATGGAATTGTAAAATCTAACAACAAAAACTTGATGAATGTCATCAAGAAATATGTAGAAAAGAAACCCAAAGAATGGCAGTCCCTACTAAAGTATGCTTTATGGATAGATAAAATGAGATATAAATAGGTGCTCAAGGCATCCCTATTCCTACTAGTCTATGGGCAACAACCTATTTTTCCTATCACACTAAAGTTTCCCAGCTACAAGTTTATGGCTGAGTATATGGAAGATGATGAAAGAGTACAATCCCAAATACTAAACATCATCTAAATGGAAGATGCTAGAGATGAAGCATTGAAGAATTTCAGCAAGCATTAGGATGTTGTGAAGAGATGGTTCAATAAATGAGCCAAAAATTAAAGCATTATACATATTAAACTTGGTCCTATTATGGGACAAGGCCCACAAGAAAAAAGGATAACATGACAAATTCACCCCTCTCTGGATTGGACCATATCAAGTGGAAGAGATACTGGGTGAAAATTCATTTAGGATCAAAGACCTGTAAGAGAATGACTTAACCTTGTTATTCAATGAGTAGTTTATGAAACATTATTTCTCTATTGCTCTGTCATAAAATCCATAAGGATAGTAATCTTGTTTAGAGTTAGAGTAGGTAGAGGTAGAGTAGTTTTCTTTCCTGCTTTACTTTTGTAGAGTAGTTTCCTTTCTTGCTTTGATTTTTGATTGTGTTCTTTCACACTTACTATTTGTTATTTATTTTATATTGTGTGTTGTAGCTTAGTAATAAGTCCTCTAGACAAGAATTCATTGGCTTAATTTGTTTTAGTTTGGTCCTAAAAATGGGAAGAAGGGATTGTCAGTTTTTAACATTGGTTGTCTAAAGTTTGAAAATCCCTAGTAGTGTTTCAATTTAGAAAAGTTGGGTGGGGTTAATTAGAAGTTATTTTTCTCATGAAAATCCCAATTTATTTTAAGACTATAATATAGTTCAAATGACTAACATTTGATTAAACAAGAGTTTGAATCTATATGGACCATCATGCTATCACTTAAATTCACCAAATAAATTTCTAGGGGAGGACTTGATATCTGAAAGTGAATTACATCCAGACTATGACTTGAAAAAATATTACAGCTGGATAATTCTAGTTCCCAACCATTCTAGTTTATGAATGCATGTATAAATAAAAAAGTGATACACTAATGAAATGAAATCATAAACTAATTTTAGATTCCATGGATGGTGATTTAGGAAATCTCTACTAAGGCTATGGACACCTAGATGGTATTAAATTAAGTCTTGAAGTGGAGCTAAAGGTATCTCTGTCAGGGATATGGATGCCTAGCTAGTAGTAGAGAAATGCCCAAGCCATCCTCAACCAAGCAAAGTATAACTATATAAAATCTAAAGAATACTTAAGCCATTTCATGTTTGATGTCTTGAAACTTGAAAGTTGTCATTTTTCAACCCAATAGTAAAGGTTAAGGAACCTCAAAGCACACATATAGTATGACTATCTACAAGGTTTAAACATTATTTCAATCCTATGGGATTTTATTAGTCCTAAAAAATATTTTTGGTACTAACTAAATATCATAATGAGATAACTAATTTTTATTCATCTTTGAATAGAAGATATAGATTCTAATATTTTGTAATGTTTCCCCACAAAGGTCATCATTTGTTGATGATCAACATTCCCCTATTCTCAAAATGGGAACCCTCCTATCTTAAATTTTCAAAAGTGCCCAAGATGCTAAGCATATTAAACCATTTAACTACATGGAGAAATAATTGAATTAATTTAATACTTCTACAATTTTTTTGGTTAATCATTAATTTTGCAATAAGGATTAATACTTAGAAATATTCCAAACTATTACAAGTTTTCTTCAAGTTTTTATACAATAATGAATTATTTACCATGGAAGGTTCAATGATGTGTAGATAGGCTCTTGATATAAAAGTGCGACCTAGCTCTCCAATAGACATAAATGTAACAAGCTTTGTTGGGTCTTATTAAACTAACATTATGTTTTGTGTAAAGCATTTACTTTTAGAGTTTTGATTTAAAATTGTTTAAATTGGCCTAAGATGGGCTATGATGTCTGAAATAAGATAACTTATTTTCTCGCTTGGCCTCATAAGACGTCAAGTTAAATTTATAATTTATGATGCCTCATGAGAAGTCAAAGTTTGGACTACGGCCTAAAAGGATAGGTGTCCACCTCATCAGGCTTCACAATGCTTTAAGGATTCATCACATCTTGTGTAAGACACCTAGAATAAATTTAACAATTCATGATCTATGTGGAATCATTTAGAGGGATCATGAAGAAGCTAGCTATTAGAATTCAAATCTTGGGGCTACATGTCATAATCTTATCCCTTATGAGTGAGTTGATTCAATCTAAGATACCATGCATCCCCCATGCATCCCACCATAGTACATAAGCCCATGAGATGTTGTTGCATGTCACAAAGTTAACCAACCAAACTTGAGTACCCTTCTGAGGTGACACATGTTCCCTTTTAGTTCATCTGAGGTTACCACATGTCCACATCGCATTGCATCCATCCAAATATTACAAGAGTTCACAAGGCAAACATCTAGGTTGTGCTTGAGTCATCTAATCAAGGTTTAATGATATATAGTTGTCCAAGTCACCTTTTAAGAATGACACTTGGCATAAAAATAAATGATAGCCTATTGAAGTGACGTGTGTCCCTTTTGGGCCCATGTGATTCTCACATTATTTCTATCCAAGATCCATAGGATCACCTCCAAGTGGGATGTGTGTCTCCACCTGATCCATCCAATTAGTTATAAATTGTTGATAGTTATCCAAAAACCTTTCAAGGGAGTCTCTTGACAAAGCAAGTTGTGATTTCCTATGAGATAAATGCCTAAAAAAGGAAGCTACAATTACCTGTAAGAGTGATGCATGGAATTTTAACAACCAATTAGAATTGAATAACACCACCTGATAACTCACTAAAATTTTAAATATGCCACATGGTAGGATACAAAGGATTCATCATGCAAAGTTACATCTTTGAAGCTTGTGACATAATCAAAAGGTGCCACGTGTCTAGACTTCGAGCCAACTAGGTAGCTTAGTCATATTCATGCCTCATGAGTACCTAAATGGATTCAAGGTGGAATCCACATGTAAAAAGGTGGAAATATTTATATTTAAAGCTAAAATTGATATCAAATCAAGGATAAATTAAAGCTAAATTTGAATTCTAGTGTAATTAATTGATAAAAGCAATAGTTTGAAGATTGTTTCAAATATATGAAAAGTTAACAAGCTTACCAATAATATGTCACAAAATAAGATAACCATCAACATTGCATTAATAAAAATGATCTTTCAAAATGATACATAATTAAGGATATTGATGTTTTCATTTTAAAGTTACATGTGTTTGCTTTCTTTATTGTCTGCACTCCCAAGTTTGACAAAGCTCAAAAAATTACAAATTGCACTCTTGAATGCCATTGTTAGAGCTTGAGAGTTGTAAAAGGATACTAGAAATACATTGATTGATACCTAGATTATTGTACGTATGGCACAAATAGGTCCTTCTACTCTAATTAAGGATAGTTCTTTTGGGAATTATGAGTTTCTATTCTAGTATGGTACTTACGTCATCTTCAAAGACATTGAATTCATTCATGAGGCCATAACATCTGATAACATGCACTATAGTAACATATATTTCAATGTGAAAGTAGTTATGGATGTGGATGAGGATGAAACCATGCCTCATATAATCCAATTATATTTGGATATCTTCACCATTAACACAGTCAATCTCCACAAGGCTGCAACTAAGATAGAGGTCATGCCATGTGCTAACCTAGTTTATGGTATTTTTAGAAGGTCAAAGTGTGAAGATAGTTTTATCAAGTCAATATTTGAAGGGATCCTTATAAATTTCATATTAATACCAAGCTTTAAGAATTAATATTACCTTCCCTCGTGATATATTGAATTCAACTAGGTCATCATTGACAACTGGTACAATGTACACTCCATAGAGAAGGTCTTGGCTTCATGGGTGATGGACCCAATAGGATATGTTCTCATGGATGATCAAGAAAACTTGCCCATCCAAAAATTTAGATAAGGAGTCAATATTGGCCTAGCCCTCTTTAACTAAATATTTGGCAATCCACACATTACCTATATAGACATAAAGACTATTCCATTATTGTAGATAATCTTTGAGGACCAACAAATTCCCCCACTTAGGGAAATTATCAGTAATAATTTGGCATATGCAATTCAGAACACTTGTCATAATGGCGACACATTTTTCATGATGAGTTACTTTCTAGATGAAATTTTTACAACTACTCAATTGGGTCAGAATTCATGGTCCCCTAAGTAACAAGAGGTTTTGCCTCAATTCTTTTTTGCAGTGTACATTCATCAATTCAGATGTAATATAAGAGTGATTGTAGAAGAGTTGTATGTAGTGGTTTATAAGTCGATCATTAAATTTGAAATTTATAGGGTTCCCCCTAAATTCATATAAGCCTTGAGATATATGGGTAGATATTGGTTATACCCAAATTTCACAATGATTAGATAGAAGGGGTGATGGTGGCCCCTTTTAGATTATTGAGGTTTGTGCCAATAATGTTGGCCAAAGAAGAAATGATCTATCAACTTCTACATGGATTTGATGGAGTATTCAAAAAAAAGAACAATATGGCCCTGATAATGTTCCATACAAACTAAGAAGGACCATGATTACAAAGTGGCATGATATTATTATAGATGCTAGGCATAGGGATTCACACCTATTGCCTAAAGATGATTTTAGAGCATGGGATCCTAAAAATGTCATTGCCAAGCATCTGTTCAAATTAAAGAAAGATGTAGTAATGGAATAAAATCATCAAGAAGAAGTTAATGAATGGATATATAGAGATTCTCTAAATAATGAGGTGGTACTCTAGAATACTACAAAGAAGAATATTGAACTGGAGATGAGACTAGATAGAGAGAAGAAAAATAAATATATTGTTAGGTCTCAGCCACCACCAACCCATGGGAGCATGTTTGATGTTGATTATGAGGAAAGACAAGATGAAGGCAATATTCCTCTTGTTAGGAACAAACCAAGGAGACCTCTACAATTTTCCACTTTAAGTGATAAGGACTTGCCTCTAAGCTTTGAGCAAGGATGATCTAGTAGCTAGCCTATCCCATCCCAAGGGCCCATAATAATTTTAGCATCTATTATGGGATTTATTCTACAAATCTTAGATTAACTTGACCATATTTTTATTGACCTTAAGGAACTAGAACAAATAATTCAACTCTCCATGGAAGAAGTACAAGCACTAGCTAGTAGGAACATTAAAAGGGTCTATAAGAGGAAGAAGGAGCCTAAGGTCATAATAAGGGGAGAAATAACCCCTCCACCAGCTTCTCAAGTGATTTCAATCACACCACAACATACCCTTGGAGTGCATGATCCAAATGTAAATACCTTTCCACTACCTTCTTTCCCAATTATGAGTACATCTACTTTTGCTTCTATTTCTGTGTTTGCTCCTTCCACCATTATCCCCCCATTTTCTTCAACATCATTAGTCACTACAACTACCAATGTTCAAAATTCAATTGACACTAGTATGAGATAAAATAGTAGTTACTTAGGATTTACCATCCCCAACTTTATTTCCCATGCCACTGCCACTGCCAATATAACATCTTCATCAAGCACTAGTGTTGGCTAGGTTGTTAGTTCCACTTCTTCCTAGGTAGAAACAACTAGTGCATCACTTTTTATAAGTTTCCCTGCATCATCTAGGCCATTAAGGCCCATTTTGAAATATTTTCACCTTCCTAAAGCTACCTTTACATACATCCCCATTTATTGTTTCTATAATTTTAAAGGTGAGTGTGCCTCCAAAATTACCCTCATTATTTTAAATATGGTCTTGACAAGAACTCTATTTAGCACACTTGGGCAGATAGACCTGACAAATTTTCCACACATCCATACTATAGATCTAGCCTCTACATCAAATCAAGCACCTCAATTATATCCACATCCAAAAAATATAATTGCTACTACTATCCAAAATTGGGTCAGATATATTATACTAATAGCCATAAAAGAGAGACCCCAGGTAGTCCTCTCTACACCACAAATTGGCATGAGATTTGATGTTGATAAAAGCACAATGAAAAGAGTGGTGAGGAGGCAGGTTGAGAATCCCTAGTCTAGCTCAGATGTGGCCCATGAAAGTGACGAGTCCCTCTTCATTTTTATAAGGAAGAGGAAGGTTAAACATAGTGAAGTAGATGAATATGTAAAGGACCCTATGTCAATGGTCTAAGCCAATGCAAAATATATAGTAGCCTTCATAAAAGGCATGCAGTAGGAGATGAAGAGACTAAGGGAATAGGAATTTACTATAGTGTTAGACAAAACCATAGTCTAGGTAATCAATTCATTCATCAATGTCTTCAAAGAAGATAGGAAAATGGGACTATGTAGTATAATGTGGTCATTAAATTTGACCAAAAACTTACACTCTATGATGCCAATTTGGAAAACCTAGCTAAAGTTACAAGGAGAAATAATTTCCTAGACCTCAAGGTATTACCACTTGAGGATATAATCTAAATACAAACCATAGTGATAACCAAAGTGCGATTGCTATTTCACGCAATCCTGTTGAGCATCAGCGGACAAAACACATTGAGATTCACATGCACTTCATTCGACATCTTATTCAGGATGGAGTTCTTTCTTTGGATTTTGTGCCTACAGCTGAGCAGACTGCAGACATCTTCACTAAACCTTTGGCTTCTCCTCGTTATCTTCAGTTGCGAGCGATGCTTGGGGTGAAGGAAGTTGTCCTTGGGGGGGATTTCCCATGAAGTCCTTCCTTCCTTTATTTTTCATATATTTTGATTGGTTTGTACATGGGTACCTTATCAGGCCTAGTAGCCGGGACCCATCCTTGTTTGTCATTCTCCCTATGTTTTGCTTAAGGGAGGGTGTTGGAATAATGCATATTTAAGCTTACCTATGGTTAATAGGGTAAGTTATTTATTACCGAGGGTAAAATTTATTTACCTTGGTTAATTTATTTTATTGTTGAGAATTTCTCGACAATATATTTGTTCGTAGTATGAGAAAACAAATAGTTTGTTTTCTCTATTTTGTAATCATTACAAATAGTTTGTTAACATGAAACAAACTATTTGTATTATAAATACTTTGCATTATATGAGAAATTAATGAGAGATTATTAAGAAGATATAGAGAAATTTTTGGATTATCACCTATTTTTTAGGTGTGACAAATTTATTTATTCTCTGGAAATATTTGCAGGTTATTTGTTGTGGGTTCTCTCTCCTGGATTGATCCTGTGGATCCTGTGTATCTCCTGCTCATTCATTCATGGTATCAGAGCTTGGAGTTCCAGTTGAAGATCCTCTTCCCTGAAATTTTTTATCTTTTAACACATTCAAAAATATATTTTTATTGATGTGTTACAGATATTTTTAATTCTCTCAAATTCTGGTTCTTATTTACAAGTTTTTTTTTGAAAAATTCTGTACTTTATGATCATTAAATGACCGTACAAATTTCCAAAATCAGATTTTTTTTAATGGAGGCGTAGGAAATCAAGTCAAGAATCCATTTCAATTTTAATTTTCGCATTTGGATCAGGTCGTACAGATCTTTCATTCAAAAACTTGCAGACTGGTCCCTATTGGCAGACTGTTGGCAGACTGCAGTACCTATCCGTTTTTCTGATGTGGAAGATCGTACGGTTGACTTTTTTCAAATATGAGACCTGTTAATGAAATATTACTCTTATATATTTCTATCCATATAAATTTTGATGAATTTGGAACAGGCTGTACAATGTTTTGGAAGCCAACAACAGGAAATTAAAAACTATTTTTTTGCCTGTTGTATAGCCATACGGATTTCACATTTTTGAATGCCTTATTATGTATAAAATCAAAATATGAGAATTTAATGTGATAGCAGACTTCCAAAGCTTTCATTTCATGCTGAGAAGGATGGATTTGGAGCAGGAAGTATAGTCTTTTTTGGCAGATCCAGTGGAGCCATTCTGCATTGCTGAAAGGTGTTTTTTTCCTTGGCTATTTTTCTCAAATATTTCCCTGACCACCACGCCTTGCTGGAAAAATAGTTTATTTTTGATAAAGCCAAAGATTATTCAGCTGATATCTCACATGTGAGAGTCATTTTTGGCTTTTTTTTAATTAATTATTTTAATTTTTAGTGGTTTAAATGCAAGTCTCTAGCTTTGAAAGTTTAAATTTGACTTTGCTAAAGCGGCTAGAGATATTTTGTTAAAAATTTGTAGGGAGGAGGTCTTGGGGTCAAATCCCCCTACATTTTTTTGCATAAAAGCCATTTTCTAATTTTGTATAAGCCAAGGCTAAATTTTTTTTTTTTCGTCGGGAGACGTTAAATTGTAACAGGAGGGGTGTTTTTTTTTAGGAAAAACAAATGTCTAGATTGTTCTTGTCAACTTCATCATCTTCCTCGGGAATGGAATCTCGATTGTTTGAACCTCTAAATTCTAAAAATTACCATGTTTAGAAGCTGAAAATGCAACAACTCCTTCAATCAAAGGGCTTATGGAGAATTTTTTTTGAAACGACACCTGCAGCATTCACCACTGAAAAAGACAAATATGCATATGATTGTAAGCAGGATGAGGCTCTTGGATTGATCTGCCTCAATGTCTCAGATAATCTTCAATTTCACATTGCAGATGCTACTACGCCAAAAGAGGTATGGGAGAAATTTAAAAACCTATTTGGCAAAGTTAATGAGTTTAAAATTTTGCAATTAGATGCAGAATTGAGTACTCTCTCTCCATCAGATTTCCCTTCAATAGATGAATTCTTGGCAAAATTCAAATTTATAAGGTCACAGTTGAAAGCTAGTGACAAGGATAAAAGTGATCAGGTGTGCATTTTCATGATTTTGTCAAAGTTGAAAGGACCATATACTATTTTTTCCTCTGCTTTTTATACTATGATGGATACATTAGGTGATGAATTCAAATGGCCTTCCTTTGAAGTTTTTTGTGAAAGATTGACTAGGGAGCAAACAAAATTAATGGCCTTAGATGCTCTACCTGGTCCTAGTCATGCTCTAGTTGCTAATTTTTCTAAAGGAAAACCTTCACCTAAGTCTAAAAAGCAAGCACCTTCAAATAACCCTCCAGAGTCCACCACCCAATCACCTCATCATTCTAAATCTACTAAGACCAAAAAGTCCTTTAAGCAAAAGAAGAAAACATTTGGTCCATGTAATTTTTGTGGTGGTCCTAATCATGATGAAAGTAGATGTTTTAAGAAGATGGAAGCATTAGAGGCAGTGGTTAGACAACACAAAATTTCCATTCCGTCTCCATCTCCTTCTACTTCTACAGGAAAAGGGAAAGCACTTTCAGCCAGGGCTATATCTTCATGTCAGGATCAGTGGATTTTTGACTCAGGTGCTTCTCACCATCTCACACATTCTAAAGATCTATTGTCCTCTCTTACAGATTGCATTACATCACATATTGTTATGGGTAACTCCTCACAGATTGAAGTTTTGGGATCAGGTACTGTTGATAAACAGGATGGATGTTTTAACAATGTATTACTTGTACCCCAAATCTCTTCTAATCTTCTCTCTGTATATCAAATATGTAATTATGGTACTGGTAGAACTGTGGATTTTACTTCACATGATGTTGTAATAAGAGAATATAATGATCCTAGTGAGATAGTTGCTACAGGTACAGCAAACCATACTGCAAGACTCTATACTTTTGATAAGTTTGAGTCTTTTATGTCTTCTGGTTCTTCACTTATAGCACATGGTAATAATCTCAGCAAATTGTGGCATGAGAGATTAGGACATTTGAGTTATGGATATATGCAACAAATGAGTACAAAACATCTTGTAAAAGGCCTTCCTAAGGTCTCTTGTATTGATGGGGTGTGTCCTGGTTGTCTAGTTGGTAAACAACACCAAGATCCATTTCCAGTTGGTAAGGCCACACGTGCAAATGCACCCTTAGAGTTGGTTCATAGTGATTTGATGACTTTTCCAACTCGTTCTTTTTCAGGGGCTAAATATGCACTCACATTCATTTACGATTTCACTCGTAAAACTTGGGTATATTTTCTCAAGTTGAAAAGTGAAGTTTTTGAGACTTTTAAGGCCTTCAAAGCCTTTGTTGAAAAACAATCATCTCTTCCTCTTAAGAAGATACGCACTGACAATGGGGGGGAATATGACAGTAATGCTTTTTATGATTTTTGTATTGAGCATGGGATACAACATCAGTTCACTGTACCACACACTCCTCAACAAAATGGTGTAGCAGAGAGGAAGAATCGAACATTAAAAGAGATGGCTAATTGTATGATTCACTCTAAAAATTTGGGTCCACAATATTGTGCTGAAGCTATAAATTGTGCAAATTACATTCAAAACTGTATGCCTCACAAAGCTGTGCAAAATATGACACCAGAAGAAGCTTGGTTTGGGATCAAGCCTGATATTTTAGATTTTCGCATCTTTGGGAGTCAAGCATGGGCATTCATTCCTGATGACAAACGTAAAGCTTTGGAGAAGAAAAGACAACCACTCATTTTTGTTGGTTATTGTGAAGATGTAAAATCCTATCGTCTTTTTGATCCTGTCACACATGATGTGTTTTTTCGACGAGATGTTCAGTTTGATGAGTTACCCACTCCACAGGAGTGTACATCTAGTTTTTCTTCTCCCCCTCCTTCTTCTACTGAGGATAGTGAGGATTTGCTTTCTATTATTGATAATGATGATGTTGCACTTATTCAGCCACCACAACCATCTTCTTCACCACCTTTGCCTATGTGGGCAAAGAGCACTCTACAAGCAGTTGGTTCTTTTGTTGGTGATCCATCTAATTCTTGTCACACTCACTCACAGACATCTGGTGTTGCTCTTTTGGGACAAGCTTGCACAGATGATCCAGTGTTGTTTTTTGAGGCTAATGGTATACCCGAGTGGGATGTTGCTATGTATGATGAGTATTCTTCATTGATGAAGAATGATACTTGGGATCTTGTCCCTCTTCCTAAGGGAAGAAAACTTGTAAAATGTAAATGGGTCTATAGGACCAAATATGTTGCAGATGGATCAGTAGATAAGTACAAAGCTAGATTAGTAGCTAAGGGTTTTTCACAAGTTGAAGGGGTTGATTACTCTGAGACCTTTGCCCCTGTAGCTAAGATGGATTCTATTCGGCTTGTACTCTCTCTTGCTGCTTCACATTCTTGGTCTATTTTTCAGATGGATGTGAAGAGTGCTTTCTTGCATGGTGATCTCCATGAGGAGATCTATATGGAGCAGCCTCCAGGATTTGTGCAAGACTCATCATTGGTTTGTAGACTCCGTCATTCTCTTTATGACCTCAAACAAGCTCCTAGAGCTTGGTATGAGAAGATGGATAGTTTTCTTTTGAGTTCTGATTTTATTCGTTGTGAGTCAGATCACAATGTATACATCCTGAAGCAAAGTGAGGAGCTTATCATTTTGGTTTTGTATGTTGATGACCTCATCCTCACTGGTAGTTTAGATTCCTTGATACATGACATCAAGGACAAGTTGGCAGATAGGTTTGATATGACAGATCTGGGACTTCTACATTATTTTCTTGGTCTTCAAGTTTTTCAGTCTTCTGAGGGCATTTCTATTGGACAGCAGAAGTATGCGATAGATCTTCTTCATCGATTTGGCATGGTTGATTGTAAGCCTGCACCCACTCCATATCAATCAGGTATTGTGTTGTCTACCACTTGTATGACTCCTCTTGTTGATTCCACTTTGTATCGGCAACTTGTAGGTAGTCTTTTATACCTGACTCATACCCGTCCCGACATCACATTTGTTGTGAACCTTGTCTCTTGGTTCTCACATGAGCCTCATGAGAGTCATTGGCAAGCAGCCAAGCATATTTTGTGCTACATTTAGGGCACCACTCACTTTGGTATACATTACACACCACAGAGTTCTACACAGCTTGTTGGATATACTGACTCTGATTGGGCTGGTGATGTTGACACTCGCAAGTCCACTTGTGGATTTGCTTTCACACTTGGTTCAGGTCCAGTTGCTTGGGCATGCAAAAAGCAGACTGCTATTGCATTGTCCTCTACTGAGGATGAGTATCGAGATGCTGTCAAAGCTAGTCAGGAGATACTTTGGCTTCAATAGTTGCTTGGAGAGTTTGGCTTCACACAGCAGGGTCCTACTACTCTTTGGTGTGATAACCAAAGTGCGATTGCTATTTCACGCAATCCTGTTGAGCATCAGCAGACAAAACACATTGAGATTCACATGCACTTCATTCGACATCTTATTCAGGATGGAGTTCTTTCTTTGGAGTTTGTGCCTATAGTTGAGCAGATTGCAGACATCTTCACTAAACCTTTGGCTTCTCCTCGTTATCTTCAGTTGCGAGCGATGCTTGGCGTGAAGGAAGTTGTCCTTGGGGGGGATTTCCCATGAAGTCCTTCCTTCCTTTATTTTTCATATATTTTGATTGGTTTGTACATGGGTACCTTATCAGGCCTAGTAGTCGGGACCCATCCTTGTTTGTCATTCTCCCTATGTTTTGCTTAAGGGAGGGTGTTGGAATAATGCATATTTAAGCTTACCTATGGTTAATAGGGTAAGTTATTTATTACCGAGGGTAAAATTTATTTACCTTGGTTAATTTATTTTATTGTTGAGAATTTCTCGACAATATATTTGTTCGTAGTATGAGAAAACAAATAGTTTGTTTTCTCTATTTTGTAATCATTACAAATAGTTTGTTAACATGAAACAAACTATTTGTATTATAAATAATTTGCATTATATGAGAAATTAACGAGAGATTATTAAGAGGATATAGAGAAATTTGTGGATTATCACCTATTTTTTAGGTGTGACAAATTTATTTATTCTCTGGAAATATTTGCAGGTTATTTCTTGTGGGTTCTCTCTCCTGGATTGATCCTATGGATCCTGTGTATCTCCTGCTCATTCCTTCATCTAGTAGTATTTATATAAATAACTCAAGCCTTGAGTCTTATAGGACTTAAAATTGAGTTTATTACTTTTCCCCTATTCCTTAGTGACACAAGGAACACATTAAGTGCATCAATAGGTAGGATTTAAAAAGTCATAAGGACCATGTGTACCAATTTTATAGTCTTGATTAGACCTATATATGCCTCAAAGTCACATTTCCTCCAAGATAGGATTCTAACATTGACTGAATATTGAGTATGTGTGCTTCATGACTGTGTTTTCATGTTATTATCTTTGTCCTTGTGTGTGTGTTATCCTTTGAAATCCTTTTTTCATCACCTTATTCCTTCATTGGTGTAGGCCTTATACCGCTATGCAACCTATGTCACTTTGGTCACACCATACCTTTTCAAAGACTCCTCATTGTGATTGTGTATTAGCACTGTAGATGGTTTTGATGAGATTGGAAATGTTTGGTATTAATTCCACCATTTTTTGGTGCTTTGAGACCTCCCAAGGTACCTAAAACCTTCCACTTATCTTTTTATTTGGTATTCTTATCCTTAAATGTGCTTTATATGCTCTAACATAGTCCTATCTGTACACAAGCCTATATACTCACTTTACTGAGTTAGAAGACCTCTTCATGATAGTTATGAAGGTTTTGAGATGTCCTCTAGTCAATTTAATGCATAAGTAACTTCATAATCTTAACCTTGAATGGAAAGGTCTTTAGTTTGCACTTTAGGGCATATAGGTGACTTTGTATGAATTTGTATGGTTTTAGGTTACCTTTATAAGGTGAACTTGATTATAGATTGCTTGGACACTAATATTTATATTATTCCTAATCTCATATCATCATTATTCCATGAAAATTCCATTATCATGAGACTCCACCATTGATCATGAAGCTCCATCATAGACCGTTTGCTATCAACTCCATAAGCTTGGAGATAGGCATGTACCCTCATGGATATATGTGTATTTATGAATATTATGACAATGTTATTATGTCATTTTAATTTCAAATCCTAATATAACCTTCCTCACCATTTAAGATACTATTCAAACCTAAGTATAAAACTTCATGGATATTCAAGGCATAAAACATCATTCTTGATAGTCTTGATGTACGTCACAATTGTAAACTTTAATACCCTTCATAAACCCTATTTTAGGTGTGTATTTTATTGAAAACATATTACTTTAAGGGTGATTCTCATTCATGATCTTCCTTGATATTTACATATGTGTATAACTTTCTACACTATCAACTTTCACATCATCATTTCACCTTCTTGGAAAACATGCCATCTCTCTTAAGATATACTTGACTGAAATGATGTGAAGTGTACCTTCAAATAGTTATTATATATGTAAAACCAATTCCTTAATTGTTTTTCCATATAGTCTCTTGTATCTAATTTTATCACAACCCCATAAACTCTATTGTCCTGCCAAACACCTTGAACCATCATTTACTAGCCACTCTACACAAGCTCTTTTCTTAGTTCAACATACCGAATCTCATTATATGTTTCATGAGGAAAATATAATAACTTTTATGATATTTCATGATCATATTAAACTTTTTAAAACCCCTTTAATCCTTTAAATATTCCACCAATACTCACTTTCACATCTCAACCTCTATATAGCACCCCTTAGCTAGTAGCCTTTTTTCTTACATTTTATTTTTGTTTGAAAAATATATCAACATTCCTAATTATATAAGACCACTTTCCAACACCCTCTATCGTATTAAAACCTTATATAAATTTTCAAGGTCTGACTCCAAGTGTAGGTTATACATCCTTTGTTAGCACCCTTCCAATTAGGCATATTAATCCCTATCACACTTACCTAGACCTCAAATCCATACTATACCATATATAATTAAACCAAAACCCTATGATTCCATTTAAAAATCATAAAATATACATGATTAAAATGTTTTTCAATTTTTCACTAGTTGAAACTCCTTGTATTGCATTTTATGTTTTAAAACCCTAGGTGACTGATTGTAGAGGCCGAGAGCCTTCCAAAGTCAATTTATTGAGTTTTAGGATATTTTAATGGAACCATTACCATTCCTAGGTTTTTTTTAACATTATTTATCTTCTCCAATAATTTGTATCCCTTTTTCAATCATAAATGTCTTTGAAAGGGTCAAAATATATAATTTTGTACCCTTTGTACAAGACTGTGTAAGAATATGCAAGGTTTAAGATCCATTTATTTAGTTCTAGACCATTCCATACTAGATAAAACATATATAAGTTCTATATTACCCTCTTCCCCCATTCAAAATTCTTTAAAAAACATTCATCAATCTTTCTATGCTCTTAACAATGCAAATCACAAAACACTGTGTCCTTTGGTTTGACTAAGGGTTTTGTTCCATAAATAAGGATTATAGGTTATCTTTGAGGTGGATTTTATAGATGTAAAACCAATTAACATATTTTTTTACATATAATATTTTTAACTTACCTTAATCACAACCCATCAACCATATTAAATATCTTACACCTTGAAAATAACCTCAACACATCTCTAATCTACTTTTTAAAGACTACCTATTGGAGGCCTAATAGGTCTTAGCTATAAGTGGATATTATATTGGACAATTTGAGGGGTATGGTATTTTTTTGGTATTATTTATCACTTTTTTATCCCAAAAAACATATTTATGACCACATCTTGATGTCTCTAAGACTTCACCGTGGTTCTTCGTCTTTTCTTGCACTCATTGACCAATCTATAAGGTACTCAGCTCCTAGAGTGTCTCAACTTTGAGACTAAATAGAGGGTATATACATTATTAATTTGGATCATATAATACATTTAGTAGATATTCTAGGTCATGAGGACCATCTATGTAAAAGTGCAGATTTGGATCACACACTTAAGACCCCCAATCTCTCTAGTTTCCTCAAATTGGCCCCAAAACTAGATTGTGTGAAGGATAATTGAAATACCAAGTTAACCCTTACTCAAAATACCAAATTTTATCTATGGATAGGATGATATGATAAATTTTTAGATTAATTTAGTATGAAAATTGTGTTATTTCACCTTTAAACCATTCTAAGATGGAGACTCTTCACTTCACATTTGTAAAAATCAATCTAGTCTTAAGGCTACCTCTATTATTATGTGTATAGAACCTCTTGAGGGTTGATCACAAAAATTTAACACCTACTTGTTAGTATTATCAAATCATATTCAAACTTATATATTCCACCATTACCAAACAATACTATCTAACTATTATATCCCAATTTCTTCTCATATAACACATGTTGACAGTCAAAACCTATGCCTATATGAACTATCACCTCTAGGTTGGACCTAATGGGAGTGTGCTCTATCATCCTTTACACTTTTGGGTTCATGATATCCTATCATGATTTAATATATGTCTCTCAATATTGTATATTATTTCCCATATTAAGCACCTTGTACACTTTATCTCTCTCCAACCATAAGATATCACTATAGGTGCAATTCTGAGTTTAGGAGTCATGTAGGTTGTATTATGCCAAAATGTATGATATCAATTTATTGATAACTTATTAATGTTATGGATAAATCATTAAATTAAAAAATTTCACTTTATAAATTATATAACACAAGACTAATTATGACTTCCTCAAGATACTCCTCAAAGTGTCAAGGTTGGCTATAGGTTACTATTATTTAACAACCCTGTAGGTTGCCATCAATGGGAATATTGTGGCCAAAGTATTTAATTGACTTTGATATTATTCAATCAATTACATGCATATATTCATGCATCATGTCCATGTTTCATCCTAAATCCCCAAAACACTTTTGCTAGCAATCAATTTTCATTTTTTAGGCTTCTTTTGGACTAAGTACCACTATGCACACTGTAGATTTTCAGTCACTATTGCTTGAATTAAAACAGCATTAAATATCTTTCCATACTAAAAAAAACACTATCTCATTTCCTTTACATATTTTTAATAATTAAAAATTATTTTCTCAAGATGATTTTGTTGGCCTAGTATTTCATAAGCATCTTCATGGCATGAAACTACGTAGTATTAAGACTGACTTCAGATAAATTAAGGTAAAGTTGCCTTGAAGCAACTTTTATGCTTTGCATGAGGTGTATGAGTTACCTTAAAATTTTTATGGGACACCAATACCACCAAGACCTTATTAATATTACTTAACCAAATAAAAACTCTTCACATGGATTCAAATCCCTATAAGTTGCCCCTAACCCTATCTCAAAACTCTATCTATTGGGAAACCTGTAACCATCTTCTTCAACACTCAAACCATTGATGGTAATGAAGTGAATAGGGGTGTAAACATAAAGAATGGATTTTAAACACTAAAAACAAATGTATTTAGAGTGAATCCATATGTTATATACATTATTAAGCTCTCCAAATCATTCATACCCTGCAGTCAATACTTTAAAACTCTAAGACAACTTCAATCAAATAGTGAACATGTCAAGACAAGCCTTAAAGGATTAAGATCTCTCTCTCTCTCATGTAGGAATTATAAAATCATGTTGAGGTTGCAATATCATTATCATCACTATAATTACCTTGAATATCACTACTTTCTCAAGATATAAATTTAGACCATATTTTGACTCCTCAAGTCTCCAAGCAACAGAATACATCAAAGTAACTGATACATTAAGGCCTTCTTATTTCAAGTGAAACTTCCTCATGGAGATTAATTAAAAATTAAAACACAATTAAATTTAGATAAAATACTTGTATAAAACATATTCAAAATAATTCTTCTCCATGATAACTTAAATTAAAGAAACAGAAGAAAACCTAGACCCTATCTGGATGAATAGGCAATCTAAACAACCTTGCACTGTTAATTATTATTCATAAAGATAGAAAGATGAACCAGACAAACAATAACATAAATTTTAATTCCAATAGGGTCCCTATCACTTACCAAAATATTCTTACCCAAATCTCTCTTCTGACCATACTGAGTGAAAACCTCAGGCTCTCCTACAACTGTATAAGACTGCTCAAAATGATTTTTCCTTAGCATGAAGAAATAGAAGATTTTGTATGCAATAAGACACTTTGAAAATATTATTTATGATTTAAATGACATTTCATTCCTTATATAAACCTCATAAAGTGTTTATACCTCCATTAATGGTAGAAAAACTATTTCATGCCTAGTTTGTAGCTAATAGATTTTACTTACCTCTACTGGTTCTTATGCTTGGATCTAATTTCAAAGACCTAAAAGAGGATATTAGGGACATCATTAATTATTTAATATTATATCTTATCTCTTATACTAATCAAAACCTTAAAAAACCTATTCAACTAAAGCTCCAAAAGGCTCAAAAATGCATCTTTTTTCTCCCAAACTCCTCTCCTCCAAATGACTTGAAGTTCCCTTGAACATGTATAAATAGGTAAAACATGACATAATGAGGTGGAATGAAGTTAAAAATAATTTGAATTCTCTAAAAGTCACTTTTTCACTTAAGAATTTATATTTAGAAGGTCCTCAAGTCATCTAATGCACTTTTGCAAGTCTTTTGGGCATATTAGCTTCTCTAGACATCATTTTTGACCCATTATAATATCTAACACTTTGTGTAAAACTCCTTCCTACCCAAAAATTTTCAAACACCTTGAAAATTATCTAGATTCTTCACTTGTAGTTCAAGACCCATTTCTATGCCTTTTCCTTAAAATCTCCAAATTCACCTTAAAACTTGCTTAAAGTGTTTCAAAATCTTGTAAGAGACATGAGTAGGGCCATGAAGTTTGTCTTCCATTTCCACCATTGTATCATCCACTTCACAAGGACTCTATATAATTCCTCACACCACACTAAAACTTTATAGGATACTGCACTACATCATCAAGTTAGGACTAGAAAGAGACTAGTCATGGGGATAAAAGGTCACTGAATGTTCTAGGAGAGTGTCCTAATCCATCTAGGCAAAAATTTTGTATCTAATCCAATTTTAACCAATAGCTACCATTAAGTTTGCTCATAGGGTATAAGAAAAATAAAAATATTGATAGAAGGTGAGACAAGATTTTAAGTTGGATAAAAAAATATAAAACTAAACATCTCTCTCCCTCACCTCATTTTTAAAATAAATTATATCAGAATCATAGATTCACTAAGATTAGTAATGGTTTTAACAAGTTCAAACGTCAAAACAAGAACTCTGAGGCCAAACATTTTCCAAAAAGAAGGTCCTAGAGAAATACTTAGAACTAAATTAACTAACATGGATCAACCATAAAGAAATATCCAATGTTATAATGTGGTGATAACCACTATTTTAAGGACTATCCCAAGCTAAAACTTGGATAATAATCTAATCACTGGGTGTCTATAATAGTTTATAATAAGAATGTTGACTTTCAAGCCACCCCAATTGAAACCAAAATACTATAGCTAGTTTTAATGTATCTATTTTTATTTATTTTAGTGTAATAGATAGATTTATTTCTCCTATTATAACAAATAATTGTAACCTTAAACATCAAAGAATGTTGGTAGGTTGAGTTTAGTACTAGTAAAAGAGTGATTATATAGGAATGTTTATATCAACATGAGCTTGATTTAGGTGTATTTAAGACTAAATTAAATCTATTCTTAGATCCTTTGGGATCATATGATCTTATTTTAGGCATGGATTGGTTACAAATGCATCAATAAAATCTTAATTACTTTGGTTATAAGGTACAATACACAAATGATTTTAGAAGAATCATAGAGGTGCAAGGCATTCAAAATCCTACATAAAGTGAAATACTTTCAACTCTGCAACTAAAAAAGGTTGTGCATAAGGGTTGACAACTTTATGTAATAATTATCCATAGATAAGGAATTGTCTTTTAAGGATTTTCCTTTCCTAAGTGAATTTATAGATGTATTTCCTAAAAACCTACTTGGTCTTCCACCTAAGAGAGAGTTTGAGTTTTCTATATACATTATGTGAGTGGTTATACCTACTTTGAATTCTCCTTATAGGATAAATGTGGTAAATTTTTAGGAATTAAAAGTTCATCTACAAGAACTTGTAGATAATCAAAGCTTCAGGCTAAGTTTATCTCCTTGAGTGCTCTAATTATATTTATAAAGAAGAAATATGGAACTCTAAGTTTGTGTGTGGACTATCATATGCTCAATAAAGTAAGGATTAAGAACCATTATCTTTTTCCTATAATTATGATTTATTTTCTCAAATCAAAATAACAACAATTTTCTCTAAGATTGACTTGAGATCTGGCTATCATTAGCTAAGAATCAAGAAGAAAAACATTCATAAAACTACTTTCTAAACTTGATATTACCATTATGAGTTCATTTTTATGCCTTTTGGCTTGACTAATTCATAAGAATCACTTATAAAATTAATGAACAACATTTTTAGGGATTATCTTGATAAATTTGTGTTGGTTTTCTTAAATGATATTCTAATCTATTCCAAGAATGAAGTCGAACATGAATAAAACTTGAGATTAGTCTTGAAAAGACTAAGACAACACAAGATGTATGGAAAACTCTCTAAGTGTGTTATTTATTATCCTAACAAATATTAACTGGGCTACATAATATATAAGGATGGTATTAATGTAGATCTCAAAAAATATTAAATATTAAAAGGTTGGCCTTCTCTTACTAACATGCATGAAGTACATAGTTTTATGTGCTTCATTGGCTATTACCATCGTTTTGTGGAAAAAAAATCAAGCATAGCCAATCCTATGATTTCCTTGGAGAATAATCATAATAAATTTTGGTGGGCATCTTATTGTCAATATGTATTTTAGAAGCTTAAGGAATTGTTAACTACATCACCCATACTTATTATCCCTAATCTAAATGGTAATTTTGAGATTTGGATAGATGCTTCCAAGGAAGGTTTCAATGTAATTTTAACCCAGGATAGTAAATTAATGGTTCATGAATCATGAAATCTAAATTAACATGAGAGTAACTATCCCATGCATGACATGAAGTTTGCAACCATAGTTCATGTACTAAAATAGTGGAATCACATACTATTGGGGAAATATTTTAAGGTGAAATATTATCACCACAACTTGAAACATTTGTTTTCCCAAGATGATTTGAATGCATGCCAATGCATATGGTTGTAATTTATAAGTAATTTTAATTTGTATATTTCTTATGTCAAAGGTAAGGAAAATTGTGTTGTTGAAGAACTCAACCAATTCATTTACCTTATTTATTTATCTATGTTGAAATCCAATTTCAGTAATGTTGTGTTAAGACAAAAAAAAATTGATGAATAATACCATGAGGTAAGACCAGGTTTGGTCGATAAGATTATTACAAAGGTATTTGTTGATTTTTCTATTGAAATTTATGGCATTATAAGGTATAAAAATAGACTTTTTATACCCAAGTCTGGATACTTACGAAATCAAGTTATAAAATAAGTGCATACAATACCTCATAACATTTATCCTAATGTCACATGAGCTGAAAAGGTATTGTTTCTAGCTTGCTATGAAGCACATTATTGTTGATTTTATTGTTAAGTGCCTAGAATGGTGTGTCAAAGCTAAGCATTTCCCCCTATGATATTTTTGTACCCTCATGATATACCAAAGGATAAATTGGTTATGATCTCACTTGACTTAATTTATGGGTTTCCTAAATCTCATAGAAATAATGATATCATTATAGTGGTAATTGATAAATTAGCCAAAGTTGGTCACTGCATTACTAGAAATCTAATTGATGATGTTTATGTGTTTGCAGAAAGGTTTGTAAAAGAATTTGTTTGATTGCAAGGCATGATATAAGTGATTATATATAATAAACATAAGTTTTTCACTTCAAGGTTATAATGAAATTTAACTACAACATTTGGAACACACTTGAGTTTCAGCTCCACATACCACTTGAAAACATATGGTCAGAATGATAGATGAAATCAAGTGGTGGAAGATACATTTATAATGTATGTGAAGGATCATCAAAATATTATATTCACCTATTCCAGTTTGAATATAATATTTTTTATCATTTTGGGATCAAAATGATTCATTTTAAATCATTGTATGAAATTAAATGTAAGACTCAAATTGGATGGGACATCTTAGATAGCTGGGATATTTTTAGACCTGATGTACTTTAGGATTATGAGATATAGATGGATCTTATTCACCAAACTCTAAAGGTTAATTATGATCAATAAAAGAGTTATATGGATCACAAAATAAGACCTCAAGAATTAAAATTGGGTGATAAGGTATTTTGGTGATTTATACCTTAAAAAAGTTCCATCAAGTTTGGCAAGACTTATAGATTGACTCCATACTTTGTCATAACATTCGACATTCTAGAAAAGATTGGTCTTGTTACCTATCAGTTGGCCCTTCTTCCTCCTTTATATAGGGTACATAATTTTTTCCATGTTTCTCATAAAATACATATCTACTTCTCATATCTTATACTAGAAAAACATTCAATTAACTATGAATCTAGTAGACATAGTTGGTCACTTCATTACAAAATCCATCAATCAAATGTTAAATTACAAAGTAGAGATATTATGAAGGTGTTGATCTAATGGGACTCACTTAGTGAAAGGAGTGATACATAAGAAGATGAGATTATTTTTAGGTATCATTACCCTCAAATATTTTATTAGTAATCAGGATGACCCTTTTTTAAGTGGGAGAGGATGTCAAAACCTAGTTTCTTGGAACATTTTAGAGTTGTTACTCATAATTTATCTTTGCATGACATAATTTATGATGTTTTGATTATTATATTTGATATATCATGGAAATTATTTACATAATTTTATTATTTTAGTTTATTATTCCATTAATATGATCATGATGTTTTGATTATAATTGTTTATTTTAATATGAACAATTTTTTGGTAAAACTGGTAAAGATATTGTTGATGTCTCATTTTTATGACTACAAGAAACTAATAGTGAGTTAGATTTGATTGATTTATTATGGTAAAAATAAGTGTGTGTGTGTGTGTGTGTGTGTGTGTGTGTGTGTGTGTGTGTGTGTGTGTGTGTGTGTGTGTGTGTGTGTGTGTGTGTGTGTGTGTGTGTGTGTCTGTGTCTGTGTCTGTGTCTGTGTCTAGTATGTTATTAACTGTTGAGTTTCATTTCTTTCATTTAACTCTCGGTTGCCTCTGAAGTCTTGGTATACATGTAGATGTTGGTTTGTCATTTTATTATCTATTATCTTGAAACTATTATTTAATTTAATTTATTAAATATACATAATTTTATAAGTCAATTTCACATTGTTTATCATAGTCAGTTGTCATTCCTTATTAGAATTAGGTTTTAAAACTTTCACTATGATTTGATAAGTAATTTTGATGTTGTCTACACATTTTGACAGTATCATTTTATGTGATACATGGGCATGTTTAGAACACATATTGTTTTCATTGGTCTTTCCTTCATCATCATTTTGATTTTATTGTTTCACATATAAACCTATCACCTTGTGAAGGATTGTGGTTTGCATTTTTGATTATCTTGACATGGTATTATTGTTAGTCTTGATTAAGGTGAATAGACCTTAATCTATGGAATTAAAATATTGATTATAAAATTTATATTAAAAATAATAGAAATGTATCTAGGCCATCATATGTATGGCATGGAATGGTAATGATTAAAATTGGAGGCATTGACTTAGGGATTGTTTTGGTTGATAACATTATTTTCAAAGTGATTAGGTTCTATTGTCTTCCTTGGTCATATTATGATTTTTGTTTATTGAGCTCAACTGGGAACCATAATTATCACTACTATTTTTTTGGAAGCTCATTTTTTCCACTGGTAATCTTATGGTTTCGATGGCTTTTTTATGATTGTCGAGGTGGATATTGTTTAGTGGATAGCCTATAGTTTAGATAAAAGAAATGGGGAACATGGGGGAACAAGAAGTTGATGTCTTAATATTATTGAACCTTGACCTAAGTTATTCCATTTTTGTTAAAATTTTTGAAGAGCTTTAGTTATGTTTAAGTTGCTCATTTTTCCATGAGAGAGAGGGTATGAAAATCATACAAAAAAGAGAATCTCTCACAGGGGAAATCAAGAAGGCAAATTGAGATAAGAGGCATTGTAATAAATGTAGATGGAAAAAATAACCTTGAGATTCTTTTGGAACCATAAGATGGACTCTTATGTCATTGTTCCATGAACATTTCATGCAATAATGTTGTTATTTGCTTGTACTAATTTTCACTTGAAGTATTGCATTATGTTGTGGTTTTTTTGGGTTTTTTTTAATTGTGATTCGAATCTTGTATGTTTTTATGTGAATGATTTGTGTTTTTATGGCATGAACAATTTAGGTATTAAATTGAATGCTTTGTGTTTTATGGATTCTCTCATGTTGGGTTTGTTTGATGTGGATATTAGAAACTTGGAATTTTGTGTGGATACACCACCACCTTGTATCTTAGGATCCACCATAAACCTAATGGATGGGGTGGCTAGGGCCACAAATGGAGGGATCGTAGGGCTAGAATGGGTGGATTTTTCCACTCTAAAATTTATCTTCACTCAATTGTGCTTGATTTCCATTGGCATATTTGGTTGGTGGAAACACTTATGGAAAAGACCCATATGGATTAAGATTTATGTTATGCTCAATCATATTATTTATTTTTATTATTCATTTCTATCTTGGATTCATGTATCATAGAGCTTAAATTGATCTATTCTGCACAATCACTTTTTTGTAATCATGTAACTAGAATAGATATTGGTTGTATTTTTTTTATTTAAATCTATGTTAACTACATATTTATGAATCAAATATTCATACACATTATCATTATAAAATGTTTACATAGGGATTATACTTACATGTATTTGAATGATTATAATATGACTATGAGTTTTATTCTTCAACTCTATTTTGAATAAAAGTCATTTATAGTTTCTCTTTTGGATTATTAATTCAGTTTGGATATCTTATATTATTTATAGCTAAGTTAATATTTATTGAATAGTTTTATGTGGTAAAATATAATATTCATATAGTGAATCAAATAGGACTAAATAAAATCAAAGAGGTTATATTTTTTATTATTAACTTTATCAATGGTTGAATGGTATGTTTTCATGTTGTTCATTAATGTAAAGGAACTGCTCATTAATTTTTGTAGTTATTGATTGGTAATTTGGGCTTGAGGAAATATGCAAGACTGTTTATGTATCTTGATTGTCCTGAGTTATATTTCTTTTTATTAAGTAATTTATCAGGGCTAATGGATTGTTTATGATTATAGTAATGGTTTTTACTTTATACTATCATTATGAATTTTGAGTATATGTGTTATGAATACATAGTTACAATTAGAAATTTTATTGAATCTTTTATTACCTTAATATTTAGGAATACTATTTTGGTAACTTAAGTATTACAAGTTTGTTTGAATGTGATCATACATGTAGAATTATGTGGAAAGGATAAAGCCATGGTTGAGTCATTGTGACTCTATAATATTATAATGGAGGTTATGAAATATTGATTGGTAAGTAACGTGTTATAGATAGAAATTATTATTTTAAACTTTTTTCTTGAGGATTTTGGTGTTTTTGGAAACTACTTCTAGATGCATTTGGTTGTTATTAAAATAGTGTTTCTAAAAGATTTATTTATTAAACATGGTTATTATTGTTGTTTGATGAATTATTTGTATGTTCATTCAGATTATAAAAATGACACATTTTGGGGGAAATTATGGCTTATTAAGTTTTATTTGGATGATATGAAATGTTATTTATAATTTAGAATACAACTTATTAATATGGAATGCATAATATAATTTATACAATTTCATGTTTTATCAATGATATAATGCAAGAGTCATTTAAAAGCATGGTATAAAGGTGGTATAATTTTCCTTGATAAATATTCTAAATGACATAAGGAAAATGGGCACAATATGCAAAGGTTATCTCATGTTCATCTAAGATTCATTATTATATCATTTTTGTATGCAATAATTGTATGATGTGCATGAATCAATCCTAGATTAGATAAGATAAATCACACCTACACTTATGATTGGGGCACACACTTGTTAAGTGGGAGCATGAACAATATGAGGATCCACTAAACCTGATTAGGGGATCACATGTATCATCTATTACAACACATCATGCTAGGGAGGGTTATAAATCCTACAGTCTAACACAATTACACAACAACCTTAAAAGAGTATTATGGTTTCTATATTCAATTATGATAATAAACAAGAAAGTAAACTAATCTAATAACAAGAAAAGTAAACTAATCTAATGCTCACCAAAGCTTGTGGCACAAAATAGGGATTAGAACAAAACAAATAAATAAAAACTAAACTAAACATGTATAGGATACATATACCCACATCAATGTATATAGAATATTAATACATGGGAGAGAAGAATACATACTGCATTATCTATCTACTCTTACAAAGGAGAAATGAAGTTAGGAATACTTACCTTTGAAGATGAACCTGTCGAGTCTCAACCTCTCCCTTGGCCAATGGTACTTCACAAGACATTTTTGTGGCTTGTAAGGACAACCAAGATAAATCAGCTCTAGGCTACATGACCTACCTAAGCATCCAAAAGACTTATCCACAAGACAAGATCAGAGTTCTAAAAGAAAGTATTGAACCCTAAAGATTTATTCCTCAAGTAGAATGGTCAAAAATTAGATTTTCATTCAAACTTCTTCATGTAATTCAATCTCTTATGAAATGGTAAGGAATGACCTTGTATATATAGTAGTATCTCACCCTAAATACTTTTGAACATGTCAACCATGCTAGGTTGACTAGGTCGACCTATCACATTATCAGGATAATGACTAAATTTTGTGCTAGGTCAGTTGGGATGCAAAGAAACAAAGAAAGGTAAAGTATCCTTAGAATAAGCTAGGTCGACCAGGTTGATCTAGTTTACTAAATAGGTCAAAAGGGAAATAAGGTAAGAAATGAAGGATAAATCATGATAAATGGTGGGAATAGATGGAAAGAGATAAATAAGCTTAGGGTTCAAGGTTTTAAGAGGCAAGAGTGTAGATAACAAGTGGTCAATGGAACAACAATCTTATGAAACACTAAAGGTCTACCCACCCATTTCTTGATGTGCCCCTTAAGGTATGCACTTAGAGAGATTGAGACTTGGTAGGTTACTACAAGATATGAAGTGTGAGTAGTCAATAAAAGTGTGAAAATATTATGTGTATGCATATTCCCTAACTGAAGCTCATCACGTGTCATAGAAGTGCAACACAGGATGGTGCTTCAACATAGAACATGATGACACATAATGATGATGCTAAGTAAATTGCAATAAGAAGAAAATAATATAAATGAAATGATAGAATTGAAAAACACATACCTTTAACTTACCTTAGTGATAGAGAAGAAGATTGGAAGAAAGTGAAGGTGTTTAATGTAAAGCATAATAGGCAAACCTATATAAGTTAGTGCACGAATAGCCAAAAATCAAAAAAATTGGAAGATAGGCATATAATAGTGCAAAATAATTTATGTCATCATGAATCTAACACATTTTATAGTTTGCAAAATAGATGAAGATAAGATAAAAGGAAGGAATCTAAAGGAAAATAAATGAAGAATTTGAATGGCTAAAAAGTAGTTTTAAATATGAAAAAGAGAATGCATTTTGTTATTTTGCATTTTAAGAGAAGAGAAAAAGAGCTCTGGAGAGAAAACAAGATAGAATGGTGAGGGAATGACATGCTAGATGAGAGGGAGCTCTAAGAGTGAGAACGGGTGCACTATAGGTATGCATCTAAGAATCTCAAACCATATTTTGAAATGAATTAAGAGAATTTTGATAAAATATAATTTTAAACATTTATATATGATAAAAATGAAAAAAATACATTCTAAGGGAGGGAAATAGGAAGATGGGAAATGGGTTGGAAGGAATTAAGTAAAAATCCAAAAAAAGTAAGTTTTTGGCAAAATGTGTTACGTTGGCACACTAAAACCTACTAGGTCAACCTAGTAGAGTAAATCAAGCTGAAATCCATGTGGTTGACCTAAAGGGTATAGGTCAACATAACACATTCTAGAACCAGAAACCTATTACAAGGTATCTAGTTGGTCCATCAGGGCCAAAATGGAAACTAAGCACCAAAAAAAGGATGATAAGAAGGAAAATAAGAAATGTGGAGAAAAATAGGAAATTTTTTGGTCAAACTAGGTTGAACAAGGAACCAAAGAAAGCATGTAAGAGATGAAAGAGAGCTAGAATGAGCCAAAATGACCAAATAAGGGCAAGTGGGACCAAAAATAGGCTAAAATAGATAAAAATGAATAAACTATACTTGTTTATGATTAAAAATGTAATGTATAAAGAATTTATTATGATTATACATGACATGGAAGAACTAATACATCCTTTATTATTTATTGATTGTAGAGATGATGATGGTTCTAGAGATTTTTAGACATCTCTTGGCTACTAGACTTTTTGGAGAGATTTCCATATAGAGATAGGGTTAGACTGATATCCATAAGTCTAGGAGGTATAACAAATATGTGTAGGATAACCTTGAGCATAGAATTGTTAGTCATATTCCTTGGTTGTTGGGAATGATTGACTAACACCTTTAAATAGGAGGTGGATGGGGATGTGATAGAGGTGGATATCATATTAGAGGATGTTTATTCCATCCTTTTCCTACCTATGGTAGGATCACCAGTGACCACAGGGATACCAAATAGTAGAGAGGAGAGGAGAGACTTAACCATATAGGCTATAGGCTCAAAGATGATATTAACAAGGTGGAGAGTGAGCATGGATGATGTCTATATATCATAAATTATATATCTATGGAAGGTGGTGATAGGCCTTATGACACAGTGGGTGATCTATCATAATTTAAATGGTAAGGTACCACTATATGTGGTAGCTTTGAGTAGGATGATGCTAAAAGAGCAAGTGTTATATGATCTAGGCTCTACCATATAGGTCTAACTCATGCATGATCTATATGAGATGTTGGTCAGAGGGTAGAAGACTATGGGATTTATTATATTGCTAACAACATGGATATATGAGATATTTCCTATGTATCAACTAGTTGGGTTGCCCCATGTAGTCAATGATAGGTCATGTCAAGTGAGGAGATAGAGAGAGGACCAAGTAGTACAGGTTGTGCCACACATGCCAACACTATAGATGGTGAGACACATTGACATATTATGGTGACCATATGAGAAGATAATAACTACTTGGGAGAGTTTTCACATAGTTGGACTAGTGCAAGAGAGGAGAGAGGTGATAGGACACTATGCATGGTAGAGAGAGCCACATCTGATAACACAAGTGCCAAGATAAATGGGTCTACCTCATTTAGTAACATTGATACTCATGCATAAGTAATGGACTCATCATTTGAGGGAGTTGTAATGGAAGAGGGGATTCATACCATTGATAATGAGACTAACACTATGGCCATGCCAAGATAAACTATGGACTAGTCAGGCACGATAAGGGGAAAAGTATGAGGAGGAGGTAGAGGCAGTGATACTATATGTACCACCACTAAATCCATAGAGAGATGAGATATGACCATTGAGGACATGGTATCGATGGAGGTAGGCAGAGAGAGTAAATACCATCATCATCCTTGGTGAGTTAGCAGAGGATACAGAGGAGACATAAATGAGTGAGAGACCACTCAGGCATAGGCTGAGATGGAAATGAGCCATGATAGCTAAGTTCAAGTTGATGAGGTGACCTATAGAGGAGGTACTAAGAGGTCATGTAGAAAGGGAGATTGTGCTAGGTGGTCACTCAAATGGTGAGACCATAGTAGCTGAGACACTAATAGGTAAGAAAAATATGATTAATTTATTACTTAAGCTTTGAATTGAAATATAGATAAATAAATAGATATTATGATATAAGGTAGTGATCTAATATCCATCTGGTGTGATTTTTTATGCATACCTAAGGATGAGGAGGATATATGGGGGTCCTTAGTTAAGGGAGCACTCCATAATGTCCTAGATGATACTCTATAGCCATACACACCATGACACTAGAGGATCCAAGTGTACCATCTACCCCAACTTAGGTGAGCTAGTTTAGATTAGTAAGAAAGGCCATGAGGTAGATAAAAATGTAGAGAGAGGGAAAAACCACTAGTATGGATGGGTTTAGGAGAGAGGAAGGCCTAATAGGCCTTATTTGATGAAAGAGATATGTATTTGGAGATAGTGACATAGATGATGTAGGCATATACAATGATATAGACCCAACTGATGCAAGCACATGTAGTGACCCAAATCGAGTTGGTACAAGCATAGGTGTAGATATCACATCTACAAGGATAGGTAGAGGGATTGAGATCTTAGACTGGCTCATTATATCATACCATTTGGAGGAGTCATATTGAGGCCTCAATAGGTAGTGTGGCTAAGCCATGAGATATATAGGATGGATCCCATCCCTAGAGTTGGAGCATTACTTATGGTTGTATATGTTGTATCAAACTCTTGAGACATATATATGATGTATCATTTTGGCTTACTAATGTGATTGTGTGTGTGGTCACTATGGTTGTTATTATCCTTATGTTGATTGTGTATGTAGATGCTTTGGATATATTTCTTTCTAGCACATGTATTTATATTTGTTATATATGCTATAGGAAATATATGTTATGTGGTTTATTTTCTAGCATTATGAGAAACACATGCATGGTTAAAAAGAAATAGGCAAAAAGAATTCAAAAAATATAATCAATCAAAAATGCACTACACACTAATTCAAGCTGGGAAATGTGTAATAACATGATAAATGACTAAGTATAAAGAACCAAGATATGGAAAATAAGATGGTAAAAGGGGGATTTGTTTTCAAACCAAAGATGAAAGATTTTTGCACCAAATTAAAACAAGTAAAATCATACCATATCACGTTGGGAAGTACGAAAAATAAAGTAATAAATTAGAAGGTATGCAGACGGTCACACAAGGTAAGAAAAACAAATGAAAATTCAATGAAAATTTGGTCTTAAATTTATCACACTAATTTAAGCTAAAAAGTATGATAAAATTCAAGAAATGGTTAAAATATTACATGCACTCAGAAAATAAGAGGCAAAAGAAAAATGAAGTAAGCATGAAACATACTAGTTCAAGTTGGGAAGCATGTCAAATGACAAACTTCATAATCAATCAAATATTATCTCAAACTTGACACATGTAATTTGATGGTGACTTGATTGTTGGAAAATTTTATGAGGAGGGCTAGGTCTTATCTGTGATATTACACTATAACTCAACAAAGGGAACACCACATGGGGTGGAATAAGCATGAACCACCAAGTACATGGGGAATAAGGGTAATAAGATAAAACACTCATAAATGAAAAACCCAAAAGGATGGCAAAACACATTTTCAAGCGAAATAATAATATTGGAGTGAAATGCAAAAGGGATGGTAATTTTATGAGGAATTTTTGGGTCCTATCCATGGTCTTATGCTACAACTCACAAAAGAAAAACCCAAGAGGTGTGATAAAAAATCAAGACAACATTTCTCAAGATGAAATATGAGGAAAGTGAATGAAAAATGGAGTGTAAAAAGCAAAGACTTAGGCATCTTAAGAGAATACCTTCAGAGATAAGAGGCATACTAAGAATATGAGAAGACACTAAGTGACTAATAGTTTTCTATGTATAAAGGAAAACTATTCCCTATAGACACAAAAAATTGTATATAGATAAGTGTGCTACTAAGATCATCTCATTGAGGTAGATTGGTATAATTAAAAGTAAAATGGACCTACATCACTATGATGTGTTCCTCGCTCCTCAAGACCTCTTACGAAGTTGTCGATTTACTACAAATATTGGGTACTTTCATGAGAAAGTAGGTAGCACTAGAATATTTTTTTGAATTCCCTTATTCTAATCTACTGGCCTACCACACCCCAAAGGACTTTGGCTCTATGTGAAGCCAATTATGGATTTTGAGCTTCGATTGGAGATAGGAGATGTGTTTGAATCACATCTTTTAGTGTGATTAGACTTTTAAGAATATTGCATATTTTTGCCTTTTGATGTCATTGTAGTTTTTTTAAATGATTTGGATTTTAACTTTATTTTTAAGGTTTTTTTATATTCCTCCTCCATATGGATTTGAAATGACCAAGCATGAGAGAGATAGTGATACACATGAATGAGTTGTAGGCTAAGGCTAAAGGAAGCTAAGTAACCAAAGATAAAAGACTGATTAGGACACTTAGGCTTGACAATGAATAAATATGTGATCTCAAATCTCAACCATGTATATGCTTAATTTGTGGAAAAAGGAAGAAAGGAAAAGGGAGATCCCAAGGTAGACCGGTAAAAGGAAATAGTAATGAGAAAGACTGTTGGCTAATTGATCACATGGTAAAAGGAGATAATAACTAAAGGGAATAGGGTAAATATAACCAAGCCATCATTATAATTATCTGTGAAAATCAAGGATAATAAAATAAACAATCATGAAGATACAAGGCAATAACAAACTAAATATGTTGATTTTGTGAGGATCTATCGGGTCCTATTCATGATCTTACAAAGTAACTCACAAAATAAATATTGAAGGGATGCAACAAGAAGAAAAGAGAAATATAAATCAATGATAAGGAACAATAAACATTTGTACAAAATATAGAATATAAAATTAATAAAAAATATAATACAATCAAATAAGATAATGATATAAGATAAGCAAGAATTTGACATAGTGTCAAATGATATAATTAGATATAAGAAAATAAATAAAAATGGAGCACACATCCAATCCAAATAAAATGTAAAAGTACCATGCATGTGCTCATAAGTACTGGTAAATATATCCACACACATTATCCAAGACATCATATAAATCTTTATGAAGTTGGATACGAACTGTTGCTAACATGTCATCAATCTTTATGGAATACTAGACAAATACTTATTTTCTAATTTCATCAATTGAAAAATTATTAATATTCATTGGATCATGTTGAGGAGGTAAATCAAGTAAAGGGTGATTAGAAGAATGTGTGGGAATAGGATCTATGGGAGAATGAGGAATCACTAGTGGAAAAGGATCCATAGGTGGAGGGTCCACAAGTGGAGAAGGAACCATAGGTAGAGGCACAGAAGGAACCACAGGAGGTGTAAATATGGGAGAAGAAGGGGGAACCTTCTTGTGAGAATGACTTGTGGGAAGAATAGTATCTTGTCTAGGGATAGCTATAATATGATCCTTAAGATGCTATTGAAGGATATGATAATGATCAGTATGATGTGTGCCACATTAGTGCCATATATAATACCTCTAACCATACTTAGGTATATAGTCAGGAATAATCTTGGGAGGAGGTATGGTAGTGTCTATGGATAGGGAAAAAGGACGCAAGGTATCAATGTATTGTTACAACTTATGAAAATGGGTAGAAGAATGAGTATCTATCCCATGAAATCAATAGATATGCTTGTGAGTGTGCTTAGGAGGAACACTCATGGGATAAAGTGTAACAAGTGTGGAAGAAGAGGGATATGACTCATTGCCCCATTTTTTGGGCAAAGAATCCATCTTAAGCAAATGAAGCAAACCATCACCAAGAGGAAGTGATGATGGAAAAGGAATAGAACTAGTCTTAACAGGAAGAGAACTAGTGAAAGAAGTAAGAATAAGCTCACCAATAGTGGAAGAATCAATAATAACTAGTTATAACATAGGTTCCACTATGGGAGGATTAAGATTAACATAAGGTCTAAGAAAGGAAGTACTAACCTCAGGAGTAAACCAATGACAAGAATCAAGGAACTTAGAAAACTAGTAAGTTTCGGTCATAGCACGATGCATGAGCATAGTCCTATGGGGCTCCTTAAAAACTACAGGTGTCAATGCCATCTCCACTCTACGATAAAGAGGAAAAATACAAAACTTAGGAACTATAAAAGTTAGAACATGAGAAGATGCATGAAAAGACTCAAGTAAATAAGAATGATAATGCATAATCTTAGCATCATAGGCTTGGACAAGACCACCTAATAAAGGATCATCTAAGGAATAACCATCATCATAATCAAGAAAATTAAGATCGATGACACAAGTTGAAATAACCTTGTCATTATAACAAGCATGGTGAATATAATGATGAGTCTTAGCTAAGACTATAAGAATTTCATTGCAAGGAGGTTTGTGATAATGAGTTTTCAAGGAAGCAGGAAGTTGCGAGATGATATGAGGCATGAGATTGGAAGTTTTTATCTTGAGATTAATCTCATCAAGCTCATCATCATAAGAGTCTAAAAGGTTGGGAGGAATATTATTAATAATATTAGGATGCCTATTGTATCCTCTGCTTGAGTTGATAGGAAAATATAGATGTTACGACTCATAAAATGGAATGCTAGGTAAAGGCTCAAGAGTAACAATTTTAAAGACACCATGATCTTGGAATTGTTCAAAATTCTAAGGGTTAGTATCTCCTTGAATCTTATAAATGGATCCATTATGAGGGAATTTAATGCATTGGTAGGTAGATGAAGTGATAGCTTGCTTATGATGAGTCCATGACCTACCAAGCAAGATGTTATAAAAAGGAGAAAATTTAAAGATCATCACCTTCACATGAATGGTGATAGGTGGGATAGTAATGGGAAGCCACACACACCCAAAAGGAGGCATTTTCCTTCTATCATATCCTTGGTAGGTGCTACATATGGACTTAATATTGCATTTATAATATCTAATGGTGTTAATAAAATCAAGAGAAGAAACATAAGTGCCAAAACCCTCATCAATCAAAACATGATTAACTTGGATATCACCTATTTGGATGCTAATAAATAGGGAAGGATCATCTGCATGAAGAATAATCTCATCAGGAATCATAGGTGCAATGAGAAATTGTAATGAAAGATAAGTGTCAATAGTTTCATCAACATCGATGGACATCTCTTCACATTGTTCCAAGATACTATCCTTAGAACCATATAAGGCTACCTCTCATCCCACTAAGGGAGGATGAGGGATATTAATCTCAAATAATAGATATGTAAGATGGTTTTGATGATAGGGATATATCCTCATGAGTTCAATAAATGGAATTTGAGAAGGGATATTAGTGATTTCCATAATGGGATCCCTCTCATCATAACCCATGAGAATATTGTTAGATATAGGCATGTAATGGTTAAGGAGGTCTTCAAAGGGAAGAGCTGAAGAGCATTGAAATTTGTGTTGATAAGAATGAGAAGGTTTTGAAGCAAGTTTAATTTCAAATCATGTTGAGATGGTGAAATAATAGGTTCAACTTAATCTTGAGGAGTAGAAGAGGTGTTAATAGAAGGTTGATTAACATTTGAAGGAGAAGATGATGGAAGAGTGGTAGAAATAACATAGGATGTGTTATCCAAAGGAGAATCATAAGTTGGATCTTCATCAAAGTTTATAACATCATCTCACCCCAACTCATTTAAATGAGTTGGAGAAGAGTCTTAGATAACACATATGTTTGAGAAGGAGGCAGGGTGTAGATACGTTGAGAATCGATGAAAGCAACTACTCTTCGCATAATAGTCATGCTAACCATATTTTCTTCAAAAATTGGTTGTGCAAGACTTTTTACATTATTTGTGGAAGAGATGAGCTTGCCTTGGTTTTCTTGAATTGGTTGATGATTAGGTTGATAATGATGTAAAGAATCCTTATAAATAGTTAAATGAGCATTTTCTTGATTTAAGGCTTGAGCTTTATCATGAGTTTTGTATTCTTTGAATGCATCCTCATAAGCTTGTTGACATTGGCATGTGATATAATCATAGTCAAAATTAGGTCCAATAAGAAATTCCATAACTAAATTATGAAGTTGTCTATAATTCTCATGAGAATGACCCCAACTAGCATGAAACCAAAAAAACTTGCTAGGATCATACAAGTTTTCATAGGATGAGTAAGGTCAATTTCATGAGGAAGAGACCCAGGTAGACATTTAAGCAATTAAGATAAGGAAAGAGGTTTATGAATATTAATGTTATTTGTTGAGAAATAAGGATTAGTAAATGGTTGAGAAGAGGAGATAGTTCTAAAGGAGTAGGAATAATAACTTGAACATGGTGGATGGTATCATATGAATCAAAAACACCATCACTGGTAACATTGTGGTTTTTTTTTTAAGTAATTTATGAAAACCCATTGAATGTTTGGGTGGCTCAAATTGATGAATAAGGAAATATTATCATTTAGCTTGATAATTAGCTTCTTCTAAAGTGTGTGGAGAAAGGATATAAACCCAATATTATAATTTAGGATAAAGAGCATTTATAAAGAAATGAAAAATATTATCATTAGCCATATTGTGTTTACATTTATTTGATAAAGTCTTCCATCGTTTAACAAATGCTTGGGTGGTTTCATTTTCTCTTTTCTTGCAATTGATGAAATGGGCCAAAATATTTTTAGGAAGATCAATAGTTTAGAATTCTTGAACTAAAGCATTCACTAAATCCTCCAAAATACCAATGGAATGAGGTCTAAGTTGATTATATGAATCCAAGGCATCATTTGTGAGGGTCTTAGCAAGGATCTTGGTAGCAACAAAGGTGTTTAATTTAACCCAATCCTTATAAAGATTCCCAAAAAATTTAAGATGAAGAGAAGGATCAGTTGATCTATTATAAGAGATTGTAGGTGTTATACCTCTATATCAATGTTATAAGTTTAAGTAGTGAGAGGTTCATTTTGTAGATGCTTGATAGTTTTATTTATTAAATGAGGTTGAGGAATAAGATTGCTTTGAGAATCTTGAAAAGGAGGGGGAGGAACACTTTAGTTATGTGTGCCCCAAACCATTAGTTGTGGTTGCATTTGAAGATGAATAAGGTGATTTTACATTCTCATCATTTGATTTGTGTTATGGGCTTGGAAAGCATTCATTTGATTAAGAGTTTGTAATATAAGTTGGTGAGTTTGACTAACAGTATTAGAAGAGTCAATGTTGGTATAAGTGTCTTGGGTACCACTATTGGTGTTGTTGAGAGCTAGATATGAATGATGAGAATGAGAGGCACTAGTGGAAAATCTTGCTTGTGTAGAAAAAGATGGACTAGTGAATGGAAGAGAGGAAGAAACACTATAAGCATGAGTGCCTTGGGTAGAAAACAATGAAATAGTGGAGATATTAATGATAGTGGATCTTAAGGGAGGTCTACTAGATGTAGAACTAGACATGGTAGTTGAGATACTAGGCATAGAGTTAGAAGAAAGGAAAGAAGAAGAAGAAATGTGAGAAGAGGCCTAATCAAAGGGAGAGGTTGTGAAGCAAAGAAATCAGTACTATCAAATCCATTTGATAATGTAGAATTTGGTACATGAGGTTCATTATCTTGACCACTAATCATGAGATTGTAAATGGTAGATGGATCTTTCCCTTTATGTTGGGGAAATTGGTTAATAAAGAAAAACATTTTAGGAGTATACTCTAACTTAGGTTGGTTTTCTAGAAGAAAAGAAGGATTATGTTGAAAATAGTTATAATGAGGAAAACCATAGTCCATTGTGTGAGTTGCAATATGGACATTAATAACGTTTGCATAAGGAACTCTACTTTATCTATGGGAAATGTTATGAGGATTGGTGAATTTCATCATGCCTGTTGTTTGAGATTTAGTGTTGTCACCCAATAAGAAATCCATGATGAAAGAAGAAGGAAATCAAGATGAGAAAATAAAAGATTCAAAAAGTGATAAAAATAAAGCTAGGTTGACCTAATCACCCTAGTGAAAAATAGGGATAATAAAGCTAGATAGGGTCCAAAAAACCAACCCAGTACAGAGAGTAGAAGCTAACAAAATGGGGAAAAGGCCTAAAAACTATGCTAGGTCAACCTAGTTGACCTAGTATAGTGTACAAGATCTATAGAAACTATAAGGTCAACCTAGTGCAGTTGACAGAGGTAAAAAGCAGGGCCTAAGATAGTGCAAAGTCAAGTTAGTTGACGTAGCACAACAGATAGGAAAAGAGAAAGGATTGCTAAAAAGATGAAAAATGAAATATGTCTATAGCTAGTATATAAAATTAAATACTAAAATGAAATACATAACCAATTGAATTGACACTGGCCAATTCAATTGGTACATATAAACAAATTACAATTTTTAAAGAAAAGTATAGAGTATAGTGGAAATAGAGAAATAGAATCTAACCTTGGTGTTTTGGAGATGAAAACAAAATTGATAACTAAACTGTAACCTTGGATAAAACTGATCTAATCTATAGAGTTGGGTCAAGTTGGTCAACCAAGTGAGATAAGAACCTACTGCAAAAGCTAAAAAAGTGTGCTAAGTCAACCTGGTCGACGTAGTAGAATAAACTTGACATCTAAAAATGTGCTAAGTCAAGCTTGTCAACCTAGTTGATAGGACTATAAATCTGCAAGTCTAGAATCTAAAACTTGCTATAAAGTGGCTCTAAATGTGCTAGGTTGACCTGGTCGACCTAGTAGGCTAAATAGAAAGTTTGCAAAGTGCTAGAAACCTATGTTAGGTTGAGTTGGTCAATCTAATTTCCTATTCCTAAACATAGATAAAAATAGTTGGGTTGATATAATTGAGCCAACAATTCAAAACATATGATAGAAAAGATGAAAAAAAGAATAAAAATAAGTGAAAGAAACCCTATAAGGGTTTGATTCACTTTGGGTTCACTAGAATGTATGTAATCAGAATTACATGATGAATATGAATCAATCTTAGATCAAATAGCATAGATCATACCTAAACTTTTGATTGGGGCACACACTTGTTAAGCAGGAGCATGACCAATATGAGGATCTGCTAGACCCAATTAGCGGATCACTTATATCATCTATCACAACACATCATGCTAAGTAGGGTTACAAAGCCTACAGTCTAACAATATCACATAAAAACCCTAAAAGAGTCTTATGGTTTATATATTCACTTATGATAATAAACAAGAAAGTAAACTAATCTAATAACAAGAAAATTAAACTAATCTAGTGCTCACCAAATCTTGTGGCACAAAGTAGGGGTTAGAACAAAACAAATAAATAACAACTAAATTAAACATGTATAGGAGAAATATACTCATGTCAATTTATATGAAATCTTAATACATGGGAGAGAATAATACATACTGCATTATCTATCTACTCTTAAAAAGGATAAATAAAGTTAGAAATACTTACTTTTGAAGATGAACCTACTGAGTCTCAACCTCTCCCTTGGCCAATGGTGTTTTGCAAGAGATTGTTGTGGCTTGTAAGGATAACCAAGATAAATTATCTCTAGGCTACATGACCTACCTAAGCATCCAAAATACTTCTCCATAAGACAAGATCGAAGCTCCAAAATAAATTATTGAACCCTAAATATTCATTCCTCAAGTAGAATAGTCAATAAGTAGATGTTCATTCACACTTATTATCTTAATTCAACTCTCTTGTGAAATGGTAAGGAATGACCTTGTATATATAGTAGTATCTCACCCTAAATACTTTTAGACATGTTGAATATGCTAGGTCGACTAGGTCAACCTATCATATTATCAAGCTAATGCCTAAAGTTTGTGCTAAGTCAATTGGGATGTAAAGTAACAAGGAAAGGTAAAGTATCCCCAGAATAAGCTAGGTTGACCTAGCTTACTAAATAGGTCAAAAGGGAAACAAAGTAAAAAATGAGGGATAAATCATGACAAATGGTTAGAATGGAAAGGAAAGAGAGAAATAAGCTTAGGGTTCAAGGTTTTATGAGGCAAGAGTGTAGATAGCAAGTGGTAAAAGGAATAACAATCTTATGAAGCACCAAAGGTCTTCCCACCCCTTTCCCAATGCACCCCTTAAGGCATGCACTTAGAGAGATTGAGACTCAGTAGGCTCCTGCAAGATATGAATTGTTAGTAATCAATAAAAGTGTGAAAATATTATGTGTATACAATTTTCTCATTTGAAATTAATTTGAGTAATCTTATTGATTAAATGCTTTAGGTTGATAATGCATTTTAAATTTTGAATAAATATGGCACTCTTATATGGATAATCCCTTTAAGATCAAGTTAAATATTTATTATTTTTTAATGGAGGTTAGTTTGATTGAGTTTTTCCATATTCAATTGTTAGTAAGTGGATGTTTTAGTGTCATGATTACTTAGAATATTAAAAGAATGATATCTCAATGTCATGACCCCAAGACTAGAGGATTAAATAACCTTAGTTAGGTATCATTTAGTACCATTTATTTGATTTACTTGTTATGGTATATTCTAGTTTTTAAATGGATTTTACCGAATAACATGTGCATTAATCTTGATTTGTAATTATTGAGAAGAGTAACTTTAATGTTACTATGTGTGTATAAGGATATGGACCTAAGTTGGTGGTATTTAATATTTATGGAAGATATGATTTGTATCATTATAAAATTTATCAACATATGGATAAAAGTGTTACATAATTTGATAAAGTTAGATAATTATTATTTTTAAATGTTTGTTCTTCAACTATGCTAGGAACACTCACTAGTGTATTTGGTGAATATTATATTCAGTTAGTGAAAGGAATTTATGACAAATATATGTATATTATTGTGTAAAAAAATATTTAATAATTTAGTTATAATATTGTATCAAGTTCATGTGGATGATATGCATTATTGGAGAATGTCTTATATAAATAAAAATCATCTCAACAATAGTTAAGTTTGATAGGATTGGTTTAATAGGGGTATTAAATAAAGAGTAGAACATGGGAATCTCATATTATTTTGTTTATCCTATGCAATTTGTTCGTAAAGGAAACTTAACTAAGGTGAAGTATCTTTAGTTGATTTTATGGGGAAGATGACCATGAAGATTATGTAGGTCATAATTTATAAGGGTGAATTGACACACTTATTCATCCTAAGCACCATATTCAATGTGGGATGAAACACTTCCATACAGAGTCCACTTAAGATAATTTAACCATAGGTGAGCAGTAAACAATTACTCTTTTATTATTTTATTTTTTTAGATGAACAAGTTTTAATTAATTATATAAATGTTTTTTGTCATTCAATAATAATAGTGTGTTATTACACTTTGTTTGACTCTTATCTATTTTATTTTTTAGGTTATTACAAGTTGCAGCCTCACCGTTTATTAATCAAATGCCTTTGTAACACAAAACTATAGTATATGGGTATGCAACCCAATCATGTATGCCCATTTTTTATGGCTTCACATCCTTGTAGTGAAGATACACAATCAAAATGAGTACAACCCCATCACATAATTCCATGTGTCATATTTTTGTAGATTCACAACATTATATGGTTTAAATGGAAATACATAGTGGGATATTACTCATGGATTTTAAAATTTTGATTGAATAAGAGCATGACACTTGTCACCATTATGATAGCTTGTAGTATAAGTAGCTTTATGTTTGAACATTCAAATGAAGACCATAATTGTGGATGTTATTCCATGTACCACAAACATAAATAATATGCCACAAAAATAACCATATTTTAAAATCATAAATATTAAAAGGTGTGATTTAGCATAGTATAAATATAAGCATAGAAGGATGACTAATCACCCCCAATATCCCACTTAAATGTGAATTAAAGACACCTTTATAGATGGAATTTATGAACAATGCTAACTAAAATAAAAAAATCAATGGTATGAACTAGTAAAATATAATTAATACAATTAAAAATCATGAATGAAGCTGATTATCAAAACATCCAAATATATTAAGACATAATTTCATAATTAAAAGAATTTAGAGCATCTTAACAAACTCATGGAGACCTTGTTCTCCAATTTTATACCCCTACAACTTTAAAATGAGTCTAAATTGCACTCAAGTAAACAAATTCAAAATTATTTGAATAAGAATAAATTTATATTCACTATGCATGATATTGTGTAATACAATTGCTCATTTGGCACTAACCAGATTTTTACAAACATGAAAATTGATTTCGATGCATTTAGGATGGGTTTGAAGAACTAGATTTTTTAATGAAGTATAACATCACAAGGATGAGAGTGATAATGACAAGCTTATTTTATCCCTATGATAGTATTATTTAGACATTACATCCATTATAATATATGGTCTACACTCCATAACAATAAAATATAGGTTATACCCATGTGTAGACCTCGCTCTTAATGTTTCATGTGTTACATCCTATAATGATGACATAGTGAAATCACTAAAAAATAAAACCAAGTAACAAACATTTTTATTATTTCTTATGAGGGATAATATGGATTTTGACAACTAAACATTATCTAAAATTAGGAGGCATCCCTAGAATGGATGAAAAATTATGACATTAGATAGGTACTTAGGGATTGGGCTAATGAAACTAATTGATTTGTACACAAACAAAACATTAATTATATCCTTATCATAAAATTTATATATAAGGATAAACTGAGGATGACATTGATGAATATATTTTTAGAGTAGTGGACATAACCAAGGTAAATGAGAAGTGGATACTTTTTCTAACTATGATAATTGATGATATAAAGATCCCTACCCTTGGATAAATTATTTTATACAATCTAATGCAACAAGTTTTAAAGGTGAAGAGGTAGGGTTACTTATACATGTTTTCATATTTAGTGTATTCCATTTTTCCAACTATATGTTTTCAAATATTACTACACTAATGTATTCAACCTTTTCTAGTCTATAGATTCACAAGTATATGAAAAACATTAAGATGATTTATAATTTTATCTATCCATTAGCTTATGCAACCATTAATAAAAAAACTTATGCCTAGGCTATCAAGGGAGACAAAATCATTATAAAAAATTGGATATTATTATTATCACCCAAATTTCACCATAATTAGAGTTGAATGCATAATGGAGGCTCCATTAACATCGATTAAATTTGTCCTAGATAAATTAATATAATAATAAATTACCCACCAAAGTATTAATTGAGGTGATGATGCCTTTAAGAGGAGAAAGAAAGCCACTGTGCATCCTCTACCTCTTAGATTTGTGAGGTATTATTTCAATCTATGGGCATCATTAACCAATGATGAAAATAAATAATCATCATTTTCACTTACTTCCAATGAAATAAAACATTGGGACCTTAATGGTAGAGTCACCACACATGTGATACCATCGAGATAAAAAGTTAAAATGGTCTACCATAATGAACCACATACACTTGATCATATATTTATTAATGCTCAAGATGAAGGGGAAGTTGCAATGAAAATCCAAGGTGATAGGGTCACATTAGAGACAACCAAAAGAGTTCAATATGGAGTAGAGAAAAGTCCCAAATCATTAGAGATGAAATAAGAAATTCCTTATACTAATGAACATATGAGGAGAAGATTATTGCAAAGTCTTCCACATATGTATACTTCACAAAGATAAATTTATCTATTTTAGGTAACATAATATCCCCATCCAATCCCTACATTTCAAATTTCTAGTTTGTAAAATTCTACTCAATCACAAGGGAAAACTTTAAAGGGCACTACAAAATAAAATTTTCAATTAACCCATAAATTCCATATTATTTATAATAGGCATTATTTTAATCCCATTCTCCCTCTATTCTTTAGCTAGAGGATGCACCTCTTGATTCCCCTCCTCATACTCTAGTGCAAACACATAATATTGAAACCACAATCCCCAAGAGGGATATTCCAGTCACAAAAGTGAATATTAGAATATGTTTTATGGTACCCACCACTCCTAATTTTCATCCCAAGTCTCTCCACAAGTTCAAATTACCATCATGGCTCCCTTTGTTTCTAGTTTTAGAATGGATGTGTCTCAAATTTAAACACATACCTTAATACCCCAAGTCATATCACCTATTTCATAAGCTTCCCAATTAGCAAAAAAATAATTCCTTCCTCTACCTATTATAATTACCCCCATTTATTCCATAGTCATAATAATAGAGACATTGAATAGGCAAGTCCCTATATAATGGAAACTTCCAACTGTGGACCCTCTCAACATGACCTCCTCTTCCAAGGTCACAATTATGCCTAAGTTTCCTAACATTATTAAAAAATCTATCTCAAATCCAAAAGAGAAATATTGAAAAATAAATATGTATTAGGTTAAGTTAAATGAAATCACAGAAATAAGGAAAAGAGTGACTCATGGAGATGATGTGACCAAGCCTTCTACACCTTTGTAATCAACCATTACCACTCCACCTATTTTTACCATACTAGCCTCTTCCATAACTCCACCTAGACCTTATCCTACCACTCAAATTACCACTTTATCATCCACATGCACCACATTTTTACCGGTTTATCCTTCCAATCCCATGCCAATATTTACATATCCTTTGACTCCAACACCTCCTCCTACTACTTCTCTTCCCTTGGCTACTGGTGGAAAATATTAGATACACAAAATTAAAATTTAAAAGTTGTAAAATAAAAATTTGGTGATTATTTAAAATATATAAATCACAATGAAATTTGATAAAACCACAAGCTCAATGAAGAGGTTCATCAGAATAAAATTTACACAAGCCTCTTAAACAGCTATTGATGAAACTGAAGAAAAAAAAATCAACTTGACTAAAAAGATAAATATGAACATTAAGAAGACCCTAAGTTTATTATTATGGCTACATAGGATATGAATATAAACATTGTTTAGGGATTGAAGTAAAAAGTATAAATATTAGAGACATAAATAAAAGCTTCAATTCCTAATAATGTTTTTGAGGATGGTGAGAAAGCACTATAATATTTGTTATTTTTATTGAGTCTAAGAGTAAAATCTTTATTTTAAAATAGAAGGTCAAGTTATATTAAGATATACATGTGTAATTGGAAAATATACTAGCCACCCTCAACAAAGTAGTTAAACAAGTTTGGTGTCCTCATATTGAGGTAATAACCTTAGTAGACATTAATTTAGTTCAAACATAGATTTTTAACCTTAAAAATTAATTTCAAGAGTGGGATGATGAGATTAATGCAATACTTTTGGATTTTAACAAAGTTGTAGATGGAATTTTGGAGATATTTAAGAAAGTTGAGATACATGCAATTTTAATGCCAATTGGATAATTAATTTCCCACTCTCACTTCACTTATCAATTATTTCCTTTCTTGAAATGTTTAGAACATAAGATAGATTTTGTAAATGAAGAAATTACTAAATAAATGATTGAATTAGTAACTTATGAAAAGTAGAGAGTATAAATAGATACAATAGTTAAGGAGGTCTTATAGAATCCATTAATAAAAAATGAGGCATTGTTAATAAAATATAAAGTTCTCTTCAAGCCACTAATTGTGGACCTAGATCGAGTGGATAAATAGTGTGTAGATGTGTAAATTATTTTTAGAATTAAACATGCAAGACCAACATTAATTTTTAGTCCAAGTACCTTAGCAACTCCTACTTCTACTCAAGCACCCATAGCTATCTAAAATATTATTTTTATTGTAGAAGTCTAAATATGAGTTAAATGATAGTCTAATTTTAGTTACACAACTATTGTTCATTGCATGTAATGTGTTTTTGTCATGACCTTTCCATTAATAGATTATATACTCTTTGTAATTCACCTCCCAAGAGGAGGAATATTTTGGAAAATCAATACAAGCTTTTAAACTCATAGGAAAGTTCAAGAGCTTATTTTTTTGTACTCGTTCTCAAGTTTTATGTATGCACAAGTAAATATATATTTTTATTTGATTTATGAGATTTATCTATATTTTAAATTTTCAAAATTAAAATTAATTTCATGTCTATTATAACTATCTTTTGTGTTTGGGTCATGATTTATTTTGAGTTTTATGATAAAATGTGCATGATAATAATTTATTGCAGATAATTATCCATTGAGGTCTTTGCTACAAAATTTATTTGCAAATAATTTACTTTTACTCTAATATATGTCTATTTTTCTCTATTTTTTTGCTAAAATAGGCTAGACATAAGTAAAACTTCATGATTAATCTCATTAAGTTTAATTTATTTAAAAGAATATTATTATGACTTATATAGAACCACCTTTTTTACCCTGCCTAACCCTCATTTTTCATTTTTTGATCAGATCTGAACTACTTTAGTATAATTTCATATGTAAATAAATACATTCTATATTTATAAGTGATTAGTTACACTTATAATAGATTAACCTTCCATAAATCCTCATGATAACAGATAATTACCTTTCTCAATCATTATTCCACCACATGGTTATTATAATATTGAATAACCACAATTTGTGCCCTGAAGTGGAAATCCATTGATCCTAAAATGAGATTGATTTATCCCCTCAACCTATTGGAGTGGTTAAAAAATATCCATCTATATTTTCTACCTTCTATCTCTTTATTTTGTATCTCCTTCCTAACCTCTCTCTATTTGTTTATATATCTCCTCATTTTCCATTTTTCTCTTCTTAATTATATTAGATTTATCTTATCCTTTTATTTATATTTACTAATATATTTTTAATCTAATACTTTTAATTCTTACACTATACATATTACTTACCAACTATTTATACCAAATACTCTGATAATTTTCATCTTTTAAGGATCCCCCTTATTTATGCACACCATTCCTTAGGTGCCTAGCCCCTAAAGGAATTTTTTTACTTATTTGACCTACCCTCTATCTATAAATAACTTGAAAATTAAGAGTGTCAATCATTTCAAAAAAAATCATCATGCCCCTTCCAAAAATTAAAGTTTCTTTGTGTCAAAACTTGTCCAACCTTGGATGGCCTACATGATAAAAAATGAATCAAGTATGGACTTAAACTAGTAATAGATCACTTATTTCCAAGGTGTGTTGATGTTCTCAAGGATCTTGAGATTATCCACTATCTACTTAATTGGTTTCATAGTATGAATTATAAATCCCTCTATGTGTTTATCCTTCCTTAAGATCTGAGTCAAAAATATTTCCACTTAGGTTACCCAAAATTATTCTTATTGTGATCGTAAAAGATATGTTTTTACTTTAGGTTGTAAGGAAATTATTTAGATGATTCATAATATTAGAATTATATATGGTATAATTAAGATAAAAATAAGTAGATCCATAACAATAATTGGCAAAAGAGCAGAATACTTAAATATTAAGATTGAGCCACTCTGAGGGGTAAACCTCCACAATAATGCAATAAGAATAGAATTCACAATATGATGATAAAAGACTAACCACTAAATCTTATATATACTCTACTTAGACATGGTTATTCCATAGGATTACCATACTAAGAACATCGATAAATGAAACAAGTGAATATCAAGATGTGTAATCCATAAGTTGGACACACATATCCCTAGATGCACTATATGTTAAGGGCATAACATTCCCCTCCCCTTAAAAATAACATTGTCCTCAATTTTGAATTAAACAAGGATATTTTTGTAGGAATTATTCATCCTCCCATGTTTAATATTCAAAATTAAGGTTCTTCCATTTGATCAAATACTGCTTAATGGCTCAGGTCTGTAGTTGGTTAGTGTGCATGTGAAGGATCTCCTTAGGCTCTAGAATGACTCTACCTTATTCATATAATTTAGGTAAATTATTCAATGTTGAAAATTTGTGTCTAATTACTTTATTCAATTAATATACATGGAATACCATATGTATGTGAGTGGCTAGGGGTAATTCTAATTTATAGGGCACACTACCAATTTTTTGCAAGATCTAGTAAGGGCCATAATACTTAGATGATAGCTTATTATAATTTTTTGTTTCTTTAGATACATCTTCTTATATGGATTCAAATTCACTAATACCTAGTCACTTATGTCAAAATGCCACTCACTGAAGTGTTGATTTACTTGCTACTTTATTCAATTTTGTGCCATTGCTGAATTCTCTCTTAAACTGACTAACACCTCCTGTTGATGGTGAACGTGTTCCTCAACAACTCAAACTTAGGATTAAATATCAAAACTAAAGTTATGGATGCGGTGTGATACCCATAAAATTCCACAAAGAGAGCCACTTGGAAGAAGTGTTATACCACCATTCACCAAGTGGTAGCCAATGAATCCATTTATCCCATTTGTCAAAAATAAAATAAATACGTTACCCTTCATGACATTTATTGACTATCTTTGCTTTTCCATCATATTAAGTATGATAGGATGAGCTATGAGCCAACTAGTTACCAAAACATATAAATAATTTAGTTCAAAAATCACTAGTAAATATCATATCTTGGTCACTTATAATGATCTTTGGAGTGCCATGAAATTTTTGAATTGTATTGATAAAAGTATAAGCTATTATACTAGAAATAAATGGTTATGATATGGAGAAAAAATGAAAATACTTGTTGAGTCGATCAAAAACTACTATTATAACATGTTTACCCTCAGACCTTGGTAACCCTGTAATGAAATCCATGGAAACCTCTTCCCAATGTTGGCTAGAGATGGATAAAGGTTGAAAAAGACCTAGGGTCTTAATGGTTTCACCTTTATTTTTTTAAAATACCATGAATTCAACCATATATTTTTTAACATCCCCTTTGAGTCCTTCCCAAAAAAAAATCTTGCTTGATTCTATGATATGTTTTCAAAAATCTTGAGTGCTCCAAGTGGAGAGGCATGAAGTTCTTAAAGAATTTTATGTTTGAGGAGAGAATGATTATATAAGTATAATATATATTTATACCATAATGTTTCCCATTCCATGTAATTTTTTTAGATTCATTATAACCCTACCAAAAAATTGTGAATCAAATCCTTAGTAGCACCATCATTCTCCCATTTTGATTTTACTTCCTCTAGTCAATCTGCCTACCACATGGTCATGGCACATAACAATGCCTCAACTAATTCATCCCACTGAGAGAGGGAATGTGCCACCACATTATATTTTTCTTTCTTATACACTATTTAAAAATCATAGCCTAACATTTTAGTCACCCTTTTCTATTTTTCTTCAAATGACAAACATTGTTCAAAAACATATTTGAGGCTATTGTAGACACTAGAAAACTACACACTTACAGTTTTTGATGCCTAAATGCCTCAATATCCCATAAAACTTCTTAAACCTTCCCAAAAACCCCTCTTAACCAACCAAATCATTATTTTCCTAGTCACAAATATCATTCAAAATCACTATTTTAAAGTACTATTCACTATGTGACCCACAGTCACTATTCATGATGACATGGCAAGTGACATAGCATCTGACATGTCAAGGGACATGGGAGGTTATTTTGGAGGTGATATGGTAAGTGACATGTCTTAGAAGTGATGTGGCTTGATGTGGGACATCGTACCCCACTTGGGACCCTTCCCAAAGTGCTTGATGACCTCATTCAAGCATCACAAGGCCCCCCCTTGAAATGTGGAAAATTTCCCCTTAAAGGGTCATTATTAAACATGTATTTTTGTCTTAACACATGAAATTAGACTTTAAAATATATACCTACCTCTTTAATACTTTGGGAAAGACAAAGGGCACCCATATTTGACTTTTTAACCAAAATGGAAGACATTACAACCCACATGGGAATCCCCACAAACCTCACCTTGGAATTTTCATCTCCCCACATGGAAAATGGTTCCACATTTGTATGAATACAAATAAGGGTGGTAAAAATTATTTGGTCTTATTCAAACCCATGTGCATGCTATGAATTCAAACTTGGATTCATGTGCAAAGTAGAAGATTTTCCAACCCACATGGGAATCCCCACCAGCCTCACCTTGAATAAAACATTTACCACTTTTAGAAATTATAATTTCCTAAATATTCCTCAATTTTGGCATGTTTATTTACACAAAAATGATATAAATACTCCCCTCTCCTTCACCCAAGGTTAGGTTAGAAGTTGGCCTTTTGTTGTTAACATTTTTGTTGAAAGTTTTTGAAAGAGGTCATCATTTTGAGGGAGATCATCATCATCTTAGAGATAATATCCAAATCATCTAAGTTTTGCTGAAGTTCTCCCAAAATTGCTTCAACAACATCAACACCAACACCTTCATCAACATTCCTCTTCAAACTTGGAAGGTAACCTTGGTTTTATTTGTTGTAATTTAATTTCTTATCCCTCTTGGCCTATTATTTCTTGAGTTCCAAACCCACCCTTTTTCCTTCTTATTCTATTGGCCTCCATATCCATTCCCCTTAACCTCTTCATTTTCCTTTCCCCTTTATCCATTTACCTCTTCTCCCCTTTCCCTCTTTACCATCTTCACTCTCTTTATCCCCTTACCATTTTGCTACCTTAATCATTTATTGCCTTATACTTTCCAAACTTTACCCCTTAAACCTTTTCCATATCACCCATTTTCTAACCCCAACTTCATCACTCTTTTTACCTTTTCCATTTCACCAAACAAAGGATAAAAACTTTGCTAATTTTTTACCAATTTTAATTATTCAAACTATTTGCTCTAGTTTAATCATCTTAGCAAAATATTTAATTTTAATTAATTAAATTTAGGTTATTTGATATATTTAATTTTAATTTTTTGTTTTAAATACATGTTTCCTTCATTTTTATCTATCAAGCTTAAGTTTTAAAAGCAAGTGGATTGACGACCTCCTAGAAAGCTTTCACTTCTAGGATCTAGCTTATGCTAGGCAATCCACCCATCTCTTTGTCTAACAAACAAGTGTGTGGTAGTGTTTTCTTATTTTCAAGTATTCCTTCATAGCTAAGGAAGAGTTATTCACAATAATTTATATTAAACATGTGAATTTTAACAAGTTTTTCTACACACCCTTCATAACTAGGTTCTACTCTACACACTTAGAAAAAATAACAATTAGATAGAAATAACTATCATGATCAGTCTTTACCTAAAAGTGATGACCCATCAAATTCAGTATCCATTGCTTCACTACATATAGAATATTCATCATCTCCTTCTCATATATTGGTTTGAACCTATTTTTCCCCTTAAATTGGCAACTTTTAAATGCTAGTGGTCTACCTTCTTGCATGATTACAACCCCCATGCCATATCCTGATGGGTCACACTCCACAATAAAAGTTTTTGAAAAATTAGGAATAGAAAAAATTGGAGTTGTGCACATAACCATTTTCAACTATTCAAATTTCTTGATAGTTGAATCAATCCACTATAAGGAGTCTTTCTTTAGAAAAGAGGTGAGTGGGGTTGCAATGCTACCATAATTTTTGAAAAACTTATGATAGTAACCAATTAGCCCTAGAAATCCATAAAGTTTATTGAGGGTATTGGGAACCTACCACTCCATCATTTATTATATTTTATTAGGATCAACTTTCACTCCTTCATGTGAAACAATATGACCCAAGTATTCCACCTCTTGAACACCAAAAACACATTTAGAAGCTTTGGCATAAAGTTGATGTTGTTCTAGAATTGAAATCACCTATTTCACATGAATCAAATGGTATTTCTAATTTTTGTTGTAGATGAGGATATCTTCAAAAACACTAAGATAAATTTTCTCAAAAATGGTCTAAAAATAGTAGTCATCAAACTTTTAAATATATATGGTGCATTTGAGAGGCCAAAAGGCACGACCATAAATTCATAATGGCCTTCATGGGTTATGAAATCTATTTTAGGTATGTCCTCATTATGGATGCAAATCTAATGATATCTAGATCAAAGATCTAACTTGGTAAAATAAATAAAACCATGCAATTCATCTATAAAATCATCAATTAATGGAATAGGAAACTTATCTTTGATGGTGTATTTGTTGATTTCTTTGTAGTCTTGGCACATCCTTCAACTGTCATCCTTCTTTCCCACCATGACCACTAGGGAAGAATATTCACTTGAACTATGTCAGATGATTCCTACCTCCAACATATCTTGTACCATACTTTAAATTCACTCTTTTGGGCATAGGGATACTTGTAAGATCTAATATTAAGTGGTATACTTCCTAAAATGAGTCTAATGGCATGATCATATGCATAACTTGGAGGAAGTCCTTTTGGCATGTCACCAAAGATAACAAAATGGTCATCCAACACCTTTTTCAAATCAAGATGTGTAGACTCCTTGGTTGTTTTAACCTTCATAGAAAATAATCATGCCATAAAACCTTTTACAGCATTTTTGAGAATCTTCATCATCTGGTGGGAAATAACTAGTTATGGATATTTATCTCATAATCTATATAGTTCAAAAGTCCTCCCTTCTAAATGGAACTTCATGAATAATTCATAGAAATTCATCTCAATAGTGCCCAAAGTAGTGAGCCATTGCACTTATAAAATAATGTCACCTCCTCCCATCAAAATAAAAAACATAGGGCAATCTAACAAATAGTCTCCCATAGTAATTTTAACACTATGGTATTTTCCATAACAGTTGACCATACCACCATCTTCAATTATGACCTAAAATTCTAGAGTTGGGTAAATGAAATAATTTAAATGAGTAGCCAACTTAATATTGATGAAGTTATGTTTACTTCCAAAGTCAATTAACATAGTCACCTTTTGTTTCTTCAAGAACCCCACCACCTTAAGAGTTTGAGGAGTAATAATGCCTGAAAGTGCATGACAAGAAATAGTAGGTTGAGAATATTAAGATCTATCGTTAGGTTCTTCTAACTCTTTCCCTGAAGCCTCCTCATTTACTTCCTCATCATTGGAACCGTCAATGTAAAACAAATTTTTTAGCACATAAATGCCCTTTGATCCATTTAATATCACATCCAAAACACAAAACTTTTCCATGCTTTTCTTCCACTTGTTGAGGTGTCAATCTAGTAAGCATGAAATGATGGTGCTAGAAAGGTAAGTTCATGAACATTGGTGAAAGGTCTTCATCTGATCATCTCTTTTTCCTCAACCATGAGTGCCTTTGGTATGGCCTCAGATACAACACTGGGATGAAATATGCAAACCTCTAATTGGATGTTATCTTTGAGGCTACCCAAAAATAGGTCAGTCAAATTTTCCTCAATGATGTCTGCCATACATAAGGAGAGATTCTAAAATTGATGAATGTACTCCTTGATAATCCTATTTTAGCATAAATTTTATAGATAACTAAATTACTCTTTAGATACATTGTTGTGATATTGGAGTTGAAACTCCTTAGAAAATACCAATCATGAAACTAGGACACCCTTTTTTTTATTTTGAGCACACAACCAATGATACTAAATGAATGGCTCAAGTTCTAGATAGAGAAAGGCTATAAAAACTTTGTGTGAACATGGATTTTAATAGAGATAAAATAAATTTTCAATTTATGTGAGCCCAGTGAGCAGATCATTACCATGTTAGTAGATGTAGGCACCTAAATCTATTCACCTTGATAATTATACTAATTCCTCTAATTCAATCTATAACTATATTTCTTAGATAATTAACTAACATCCTCTTCTATATTCCTCACATCCCACAAACCTTATTATACCCTTGAAACCAATTAATCACCCTCATCAGTCTACTAACTAATCTTAATTACCTACTAACCTGCCCATTGACCCACTTGCCAATTTAAACATACATTTTATTCACCTACCCATCTACCACCCTACTAAACTAGTTATTCCTACATCCCTAATTCCTAATGGGATTATAGAATTGGAGAATTATATAATCTCCTCTAATTTAACCCTTCCCCTCTATAATCCTCTATTCTATAGGTTTCTAAGGAATTAACAATTCTGTGGAAATTACTTGGCCATTCATCTCAATGGCTTAAAATTAAATTTGAGACATTGATTTTCCCTCCCTTGGCTTATATAATTAAGCCAATCCCTTCATCAAAAATAACTTAAAACTTATAAATATTGAATACAACTTGATATCTTTCATCCATAAACATCCTTATTTCATCCATATAGTCTTATCAAAGCCATTATCAAGCCAAAAGTCTATTGAAGCCATTATCAAGCATAATCAAGCAATCTAACAATTCACTTATTTGCACTCAAATTATTTTGTAAATCTTAGAGGGGTGTTATAAGAGGTAAAATTATGGTAAGTGATATCATTACAAGAATTTTATTATCTCTTTATCCTCTTTATTTTATTTTGTTTATATTTTGGGTTTTATTGCTAAAAATAGTGATATAAAAAGAATTCAAAATTTCTACTACATTTTGGAGACCATGGTGGGACATATTCCCTAAATATAACCTCTTGATATTGTTTAAATTGATTTATAATCTTGTAGATATAACTGGATGAGAATCAAAGGCCATATTTTGAAAAATCATCATGTACATGATAGTTGTGATTTTGCACTGGTATTCATGATATTGCAGTTGTGGTCTTGCATTGAGATAAGTGATATTATGTTAACATTAGATTTTAACAATTAAAATTTTTGGGTTTTAACATGTTTCTCACCTTTATGTATTATTGCTACTTTAAAAGTAGTAATTTTGCTTTGATAATCATGATATTGTCTTTGTAGTCATGGTTTTGTAAAGTATTTGGGTTGACTTAACATCACTATTTTCCATTTATTGCTAACCCCTGTATAGTCATTTTACTCTTTTTTTATTTCCTATAAGTGGTTTTTCATCTCTTTTGTGTAGGAAAAAGTAGGGTTGACCAATAATTTGACCATTGATAGCTAAAACACAATATCATGACTCTCAAACTTACAATTTTGACTTGGTAATCATGATATCACCATTGCAAGTTATGATATTACCACTTTTGTTTAAAATTGGTAAAAAATTGTTCTGATAGACTTTGATCTATAAGTAAAAGTTCCTCATTCTCTATTCAATAATCCTATAATATTTTTTAACAAGCCAATCTAACTATCTTTAATCCAATCTTTCTGAGTTTAAATATTTTGAGTTTATTTGGATAACTATGTACCTAAAAAGGTGCTTCTGATCTTACTATGTGCAGGTTGACAAAAAGAAGAGGCATAAAATATTTTATATAAACTAAATAGAATACCATTGACCTATTAAAATTCCTACTTGAATATCACTACTTATGATCTATAATTTCCCTGGCTAGTAGTGATATTGAAGTCTCATTAGCAACCCTTTAATTAGGCAATTTTAGATACTATTTAGTTCACTATTTTAATTGAGTTTTAGGGGAGATCTAATAACAATTTTTTTTGTTTGATCATTAAATATATCTCATCTAGATATCCTTTAAATATTTTGATAAATTAGTCAAAGTTTATAATCTACCATAGTTATTTGATAACACTTTCTTAGATATTTTATATTTTTAGAGTATCTGGACAAATAATATAATCTTTTTGCATCAATTAAAAACTAAGGATTTTATCATTTTGAACTTTATTGTAAAACTGCTAATCTCAAATTACTAACAGTCATGATTTTGCATTTGTAGTCATGATTTTGCACTAATAGTCATGATTTTGCATATGTAGTCATGGATTTATAGGTTCCTATTTGCTGGCTATCACAATTAGCTACTTGCTATAACATCACAATTCTTGATCTATGTTTTTTCTTAATAATTGTGATAGTGTAGTCTCTGGTTACAGTTTTACTATCAATTGAATATGTAATTATAGTTTTGTAGGGAAGTAGCAGTTTTGCATTAATTCAAACTATATGTAATTAGAAATACAGCATGTATATAAACCAATCTTGGCTCAAAGAAGATAGAGCATACCTACACTTATGATTAGGAATACATTTGTTAAGCGGGAGTATGACCAATATGGAGATCCTCTAGACCTGATTAGGGGATCACTATCATAATACACTATACTAAGGAGGGTTACAAAGCCTCCATTCTAACACAATAATGCAATAACCCCCTAAGGGGGTCCTAGGTTTTAAATTTCACTTATACTAATAACAATGAAGTAAATCTAGTCTAGTGCTTACCAAAGTTTGTGGCATAAAGTAGGGGTTAGAAATAATAAAACTAAACATGCATAGAAGACATATACTCATTCCAATGTATACAGAATCCTAATACATGAAAGAGAAGCATAAGTGCATTATCTATTTACTCTTACAAATGAGAAATAAAGTTATAAATATTTACCTTTGAAGATGAACCTACCGAGCCTCAATCTCTCCCTTGACCAAGGTAATTCACAAAAGGTTTTTGTGGTATGTAATAATGACAAAGACAAATCATCTCTAAGATACACAACCTATCAATGCATCCAAAAGACTTATCCATAAAAAAATATCTGTATCTCCAAAGAAAGTATGGAACCTTAAAATTTACTTCTCAAGTAGAATGGTCAATAAGCAAATTTTCATTCACTCTTACTTATTATTCACTTCTCCTTCATAAATGGTTATAAATGAATTTGTATTTATAGGTAGAATTAACCCTAAATCCTTATAAATATGTTGGCTAACAGGGTTGACCCAATCGACCTAACATAATTTTGGTCAATAATTTACTAGGTCCCAAGCTAGGTCAACCAAAGAATAACCTAATTCCTAAGTAAAAATATCCCAAAATTGTATAGGGTCAACCTAGTACAATCGACTAATGAAATAATATTTACGTGAGGAAAAAGAGAATAAAGGGTAGTAAATGTCTAGAATGGGTACAACAGAGAAGAACAAGCTTAGGGTTAATCGTTTTAGGAGTAGATATCAAGTGGCAAAAGAGATAACAATCATATGAAGCACCAATGGTCTTCCCACCCCTTAAGGCATGCACTTAGAGAGATTGAGACTCAATGAGTTCTTTCAAGATACAAAGTGTCAGTAATCAATAAAAGTTTAAAAATAATATGTGTATACATATACCCCCTTGAATCTCATCACAAGTCATGTGAGTGTAACATAGGATGATGCTTTGAGAAATAGAATATGATAACACATACTGTTGATTCTAAGTAAAGTGAAATAAGTAGCAAAATAAGATAAAAGAAAGGATGAAATTGAAAAATACATACCTTTACTTACCTTAGTGTTGTAGATAAAGAAGTAGACTGTAAGATAAGTGAAGGTGTCTAATGTGAAGAAACTAGGTGAACTTATAGAAGTGAGTGCAAAAAATAGCCAAAAATAAAAAAATGGAAGATAGGCATATAGCATTAAAAAAAATGAGTTAAGGAAAAGGTATGAGGGTATTAGGAAAAATTGGCAAATTAGAATTGTTAAGACAAGGCTAGAATATTGAAGGCTAATAAATGATAAAAGGATGGAAAATAAATGAAAAATGATGGAAAATAAATGAAAAATGATTATAGAATACAGTAAATCATGTTGGAAAGTATGTAAAACATAAATGACAAAAAGGAATATCAATGCAAGAAAAATCTAACAAAGATATTTAAGTAAGTGATAAGTAAGCCCATGTAAGATAATCATGTCAAATTAGACATAAAGAAAAACATGAAGGGCTAAAAATGAAATGTAATTCAATATGCAATATAAGTATGTCAAATGAAGATGGAGAAAGCATAAATAAGTGAAAATGAAATGTAAGTCAAGATTTAATACAAACATGAAAAAGTCATACATAAAGAGAAACATGTAAGAATTCCAAATGTCACATATAAGATAAGTGAAGTCTAAAAAAATCAAATAAGAACACGATGGAAAAATGAAAATCAAAAGCTCGAAAGGATGAACACTCAAACTTAGTGCTTGATCTAAGATACAATGTAAGAAAACACAACCACCTAATTTCATGAATAGTATGACAATGAGATGGTGTGGTAAATAAATGATGTAAGGGTGTAATCCATAGTTGATCAAACATGTTTTTTTACTCTAAGGACAGATAAAAATGAAACAAAGTAATGCTAGCATGTTTTTAAGAGATGAAGAAGAAGGAAGCATAGAATAGGGAAAATAGATTTGGAATCACAATTTAGCTATCAAGGTGGGGGAATGAAATGGATGGAGGGGAGAATTAAGAAAAAAACAAGGTAGAGGAACTCTTTATCAAAGTCAAGACACTCAAATTAGGTTTGTTAAAACAAGAGGACTCTTAACCTTAAGGATTATGAAGAACTTATCTTAGCCACACAAGTCTTAGGTCAACCAATGTAGTATATAGATCATCCCATGAAGACTATATGCATGAAAATTAAAATGGACCTACCTTCCCATAATGTGTTCCCCATTCCTTATGACCCCTTACAGATCTATTGGTCTACTATAAATATTGGGTACTTATGTGAGAAAATAGGTATCACCATAGAGTTTTTTGAATTCTCCTATTCCAATCTATTGGCCTACCACACCCCAATGGATCTCGGCTCTATGTGAAGATAATTGTGGAGTTTGAGCTTTGATTAGAGATAGGAGATGTGTTTATAATCATGTATTTTGGTGTGATTTTAACTTTTGAAATTTGTATGTTTCCTTTTAGATATCATTGCCTTTTATTTCAAATGATTTAGCTTTTAACTTTCTTGATGGATTTTTCTATTCCTCCTCCATATAGATTTATAAAACCAAACATGGATGATAAAGATGACTTTCATTTGTGTTGCGTGAATATTTTGTCACCAACTAACTGATGGGCAAAATAGGTTGCTTCAACCATAGCATAAGGAAATTGGTTAGCCAAGTGTGCAGGTTTACCACATCAAAAGGGGACAAATCTCTCCTCTCATCAAGGGGAGGTTCCCTATAAAATATAAGGTGTTATATATATATATATATATATATATATATATATAAGCATAAAATAACACTTAGGGTTAGGATTACACCATCCATCTCTCTTTTTTTTAGAGATGATATTCTTAGACAAAGGAGAAATCCTGGTGAAAATAGAAGGCACTTCTCTTCTTTTAGAAGTATTCTATAGCAAATAGCAAGAGTTCTTTCTGATAGGTAACTGATAAGTAAATGTAACAGGGTGCAGTAACTAGCAGAATGAGGTGTATCACAAAGTCTCCACCCCAACTTCCAAAGAGTGAAATACAAAGGATAATGGAGGGACAAAGTCGTCCCAAGATCCCTTACATAGAAAAAAACTAAAAACACACACACTAAAGACAATTGTGCCAACATAAAGTCTCTCCACAATTGGATTTAGGACACCTTCTTGATTACTTCCACTAGTTTTGCTTATTTAATTAAATGGACAAGAATGCAGTCAGGAAATGGACATAAGAAAAAAATTCTCAACAACATAAGCTATTCCAGCACAAAGTCTGAAAGGTCACTTGTTTTCTCATTCAAGTAAAGAAATATGATTAACAATCTGAGCTCAAAGTCTCAGTAATCACCTTTCAATTTGGGTAGAGTTTTGCTTCTATAACAAAGAGATCTCCTTCTGCATAAAATAAGAGATTAAAATATATAGTAGCTAAGAAAAAATTCGTGCTTGGTTTCATGGAATTATGCATGTTGCATTGAATGCCTTAATATCTGTGGGAGGGCCATGTTGGAATAGGTTATCGGCCTTGACTTTGGTGTACAAAAACATCTTGAATGTCTTCTCCTCAGCATGGGTCATTTTGTCTATTTTTTAGATATGTACATAGTTGTCTACTCACTTTTACTCAAAGGGAGAAAAATAGATTGTGCCTTTGAATGTTTGCATGCTCAAATGTCTACTTGGTAGACTATTCCACCTACTAGAATAACTCCCTTGTAGATATTTTAGTATCTCCTATAGCTTTCCCCTTTTCCCTAATGCATTTTGTCTCTTCCTCATGATCTAAGATCTCAGGCTATCTCATTTCCTTTTTACAGGCTCTTTTAGCTCCTTCTTCAACTAGTCATTGAGTTTAGTTCTTCAGGTTCTACGCCATATTTGAAAATAAATGGGCATTTCATTACCTAGAATTTGACATATGTGGGGTCATCACTGGTTTTTGGTCACTTGAACTACATTGAACCTTGAACCTTTGAACCATGAGAGTTCATTAGTTCAATGGTTCAATGGTTCAGGCAGTCTATTTTGGCTCTTTGGTTCATTCACTTTCTTGGTCCAATTGGCTCCTTTCCTTTTGGCTTTAAGCCTTTGAATTCTTTCAAGTTTCTATCTTTGGAACCTCTCAAAGGGAAGGTGTCCCTTTGGGCCTTGAAAATGGTCCATTTCATGGTCACTAAGAGTCCCCCACAAGGGTACCTACCCTTCAAGGTCCTTCGGGTGGCCTTGTTCTTCAAATCCTTCAGACAAAATGTCTGAAGGAATTCCTTCAAACATTTTGTTCGAAGGAAATTTTTCCTCTACTTTTGCCACTTTATGTCGGGCCTTTCAATATTCTTTCAGACATTTTATCTAAATAAATTCATCCTTTGCATCCTTCTCTTTGGTCCTTTCACAAATGTCCCCTACCCTCTGCAAGGGCACTTGTCCTTTAGGCTTTGGGAGACTCCTTTGAACCTTCTGATTGAACCAACAATGGTTCAATGGTCCAATGGTTTAATGGTTCAATACTATGTTCTACTCATTCAATTAACCGCTTGAACCAATCGCTTTGAACCATTCATTTGAAATCTTCCACTTCTTTCCTTTTCTTAGAGCTTCCTTGAACTGTTGAACCTTTAAACCTTTGAACCATGTTGGTTCAAAGTTCAACGGTTCAACCTTTATTTCTTAGCTCTTTGAATCCTTTGTTTTTCTAAGTCTCTCAAACTTTATTAAACTCGTTGAACCTTTAAACCTTGAAATCTTTTGGTTCAAGGTTCAACAATTCAACGATTCAATCTTTCTTCTTCTAAGTCTTCTTTTCATTAAGTCTTTCAAAGCTATTTGAACTTTCTAAAGCAGTTGAACTTTGAACTTGCCAAAGTGCTTAACTCTTTGAGTCTACCAATGTCATTGAACCTTTGAACACATTGAACATTTGAACCTTTGGAGGTGGGGTTCAATGCTTCAATGCTTCAATCCTTTGTTTGAAGCATGCCGATGGACCTTTTGGTTGAACCTCAGCATTGAACTAACCTTAAAATTGCATAAGTGTTGGGAACTTGTTTCTTTGTGAGAGCTCACCTGTTGAAGTCATTAAACCTGTGAGTCCCTTAGCTGAAAAAGCTTGAATAATGAAGAATTTGAATACTCTGAACATTTTTTTATGAAGGTAAGAGAGAATTTTGGCCTGCAGGACCAAAATAGTTCATATGTTGTCCCCAAAAATGAGTGACAAATTTTGGGAACAATAGTTGGCTTTAGTTGGGAAACTTCCATTGATTGTAAAAATAATTGAAGGGAGTAGAATCCAAAATATCTAGTGCCTTTAAATATGCCATTGGGATATAGAGTCATGCTACCCAAAAAAGAAAGGTGCCAAAAATGAAAATTAAAAGCACAAAACATAACTAAAGACTATCCAAATATATATATATATATGTGTGTGTGTGTGTGTGTGTGTGTGTGTGTGTGTGTACAACTAATGTCACCTGATACTTCAAGAGTTGAAGTGATTTAGATGTTTCCCATTGTGAGGTAGAGAAAAGGGTGTGCCATCTTGATAATTTAGTAAGAAACTATTTTCACCATTGAGTTGATGAATAGCAAATGGGCCTCTCCATAGGGAATCAAATTTCCCATGCATTCCCATTGGTTCTCTTCTCTTGTCCCATAACAGAACTTGATCTCCAATCTAAAAATCATGGGTTTTCGCTTTCTATTCAAAGAGATTCTTCACCAGACTTTGATGTGTAACAATTTGGTCCACCACCATAGTTCACTGCTCATCCAGCTCAGTTAAGCACATGATCCTCTTATCGATGGAGCTTTCATATGTCTAATTTTTTACCACCTTTGCCAATTTTAGTGATGGCAATTCTAGGGTGATTGGTATTTCTACATTGAGACCATATAAAAGTTGGAATGGTGACATACCTATTGCCCTCTTAGGTGTAATTTTGTCTGCCTATAAAGCATTAACCAATGCTTTATGCCATGTTCATTGGTTGTCATCCACCAGCTTCCTAATGATGGTTACCAGGTTCTTATTGCTTGATTCTGCTTGGCCATTCCCTTGTGGAAAATAATCAGAGGAGTGGGAGAGGGTAATCCCATAGTAAAAAAAAATTGAGTAATCTCCTGAGAAGAGAAATAGGCTACATTGTCTGTCACAATCTTGGTTGGGACCCCAAACCTGGAATGATATTTTCTTTAAGGAAATCACATACTACTTCCAAAGTAGCATGCTTGGTTAGAATAGATTCCACCCATTTGGTAAATTAATATATGGCTATGAGGACATAATCATGTCCAACATTGAATATGGGTTTACAGCACCAATGAAATCAATTCCCCATTGTTGAAATGGCTCTTCTATCACCACTAGCTTAAGAGGCAAAGCAGCTAACTTGGGTCTTCTAATGAACTATTGGCATAGTTTACATCTTTGTACCCATTTTTATGCATCTTGAAATAGAGTAGGCCAATAATACCTGGCTCATAGAATCTTATGGGCAGTCAAAGGCACAAAAAAATGTCTTCCACAGGCTAGATTATGGAAGGACTCGAAAAGTTGGTTTTGCTACTCTTTATCTACACAGCGAAGGAACACTCCATTGAGGTTCCTCTTATATTGACCATTGTCCCACAGGATAAAATTGGTAGATTTTAACTTGACATTCCTCTTTTCTTTATGAGACAGGTGAGTAGGACACTCATCATAAGTAAGAAAATGAGCAATACTCGAATACCACTCATTTGTGGTGGAGACAAAGAGGATTGTTGGCGTGTCTTCCACTTTTGTTTCTTCATGCCCTATTCCTTCTAGTTTGTTATTAGAAATCAATTGGTAGAGACCCCTTCCCCATACAAGCTTTATTGGTTTGATAACAAGATCAAACTCCCAGATCTTAGCAATCCAATTGCCCCTTTTGGTTCTAAACTCCTACTGAGTTAATATGGATTTGACTATGGTATCAAGAACCAGAGCAATAGTGTGTGCATTGGGGATGTAAAAATGGAAGTGCTTTACTACCTTTACCATTGCATAATCATACTTTTCCATGTCTAAATACTTTAGCTCATGAGATTTGAGAGGACAGCTCATGAAGGATATGGGAGATTCCACACCTTTGTTTTGTTGAACCAAAATTGTTGAAACTATGTGCTCAAAAGCATAACTGTACATTGTGAAATCTTTGGTATAATCTAGACAAACTAAAATTGGGGCATGGATGATAGCTATCTTGATGTCTCAAAATGCCAATTTGCCTTCTTCAGTCTAGCTAAAAGTGGCCTTCCCTTCATCATGTTTACAATATGTCGAGTCTTCTCTACAAACTCGAGGATGAACCTTCGTAAAAAATTCACCTTTCTAAAGAAAGAGTAGACTGCATTCTTACTTGTGGGTAGAGTAAGATCTTAGATGGATTTGACTCTTTTTGAGTTAATCTTTATTCCTTCTTGGGATACAATGTGTCTGAGAATTTTCCCTTTTATTACCCCAAAAATAGACTTCTTGGGATTTAGAGAAATGTCATTACGACGACATCACTTTAACACTTGTTGTTAATGGTGCATGTGATCAGGATGATGCTTGGAAAAGACTGTTAAATCATCAAGGTACACCATAATGAACTCACCCATTTTGCCTTTGAAAGCAAGGTCCATTACTCTCTAAAAAGTGGCACCCGCATTTATCAGGCCAAATGGCATTCTTTGATATGCAAAGGTGCCCCAAGGTATGGTGAAGGTAGTCTTATGCTGGTCTATTTCACCAACTTTAACTTGATTGTATCTTGAAAAGCAATCTAGCATTGATAACATCTCTGAACTAGTCACCATTTGAAGGACTTGATCCATGATGGGTAGAGGGTAATTATCCTTTAAGGAGGATTGATTCAAATTCCTAAAATCCACACAGAGGTGAATTTCATCATTCTTTTTTCTCATAAGAACTATATTTACAATCCATGTGGAATGATGGATTGGGAAAATTATTCTAGCATTTAGTATTTTTTATCTTTTAGACAGAATAGTACCTAATATATTTAGATTATACTACCTAGATTTCTACTTGTAAGGCACCGACTCACTCTTTAGAGGAATTTCATGGTGAATTTCTTCAAGCCTGAGTGACTTCAGATCATCAGAAGAGTACGCCAAAACATCCATGTACTGGCATAGCAGAGCAGTAAACCTGAACTTCTCTTCTAGAGTGCAACACTTCCCAACATTCACCATCTTAGGATTGTCCTTGGTACCCAAATTTATCTGATCAAACTCTTAGGAGGATCTTGAATCTATTTGTTGTTGTTTGATGAACCTATCGTGCTTGTCAAACAGTTTCTCAATGGAAACCAATCCTTTGGGAATTTTATTTCCTTTTAGCTATAAGAATCCTTCGCCTGCATCTAAACTTGTTTTAGGGGTTGGTTCAAGTTTTTGAGGCTTATTGCCTTTGAAGTGAAGCTATTCAAAGCTGTCTTTTTACTCCATAAAGGTGATGATTTGGTTGTCGCCATTGAACACTTTCCAATGATTGGCATTGTTAGGCACACTTGGTCAAAAGACCAGTTTGATAGTGTACATGTCTCCTTTAAAATTTGGGTGAGGAACCAAGAGAGTTGTATAAATAGCCAAAGAATCAACTTGATCATTAAATTCCCTAGGTACTATAGAAATATTGAAAGCATCAAAGCTTTCAATTTGATCCCAAATGAGATTGTGGTAATGGCGTAATCTCTCATTTTTGGTTTGGTATAGGTTCTTAACCTGGCAAACCACTAGCTCAGCATCTCCTTTAGCGTGAAGGAGTTTAACACCCCTATCTCGAGTAGCCTTCAATCCAAGTAGTAGTGATTCATATTCAGTAGTATTGTTAGTATTGTTGAATTGTAATTTGTATGAAGAAGGAAAGATATCTCCTTGAGGAGATATTAGAACAATATTAGCTCTAAAATTGGTAGAGAAATAGCTACCATCAAATTTGAGAATCCACACACCATCAAAAACTAATTTTGCCTTAGATTTCTCTTTAATTGGAGAGGAAGATTCTTTTGCACTTGCACTGCATTCTACCAATTCTTCTACTATTTTGTCTAGATCAATTGTCAGGCTGTCACATTCAAGAATTTCATCAAACACCACATGAACCTCCTCCATGGATAAGAATTAATTACCCATTCTTGAAGACTCAAATAGAATTTGAGCTTCAGGCACTGATGTTTTAATAACAACATATTTCACTTCCTTCTCAGGGAGCAATCTCTGCATGATGCCTTTGATCGGGATCCTCACTTCAAGTAGTTCCATGCTCAACTCACCACCTACATTCTTGCATAAATTTCACCCAAAAATAATGTTGTATGAGGCTGGGACGTCAGCCACCAAGACTGTCATCTTAATTCTCTTGTCCAGGAATGTCGCAAATGCAAATTGGGCATCCTTGATTTGTCCCAACAGTGGCACTTGTTTGTTCTCCATGGAGAAACATCTCCCAAAGGTCTTGGTTAGTGTGAGTCCAAGAGATTCTACCACTTTAGTGGGCATGATGTTGTCAGATGCACCTAAATCTATGATGCAATTGTTTAGCTGGTGTCCATTTATCAGTAAGGAGACATAAAATGGTTATGTCCTCCTAGGAGTAGCAGGAGGAGCAATGACAAGGCTATTCTAGGTGGATGTGGGAGTCACCTTAGGAATAGCTAGTCTTATAGTGATGGTTTTATTCTTTACACATTGAACCAACTTATCCAATTGCTCAAGGTTAGATTACAGGAATTCAAATTTAGACATTTGAATTTTGGGTTTCTTGACATGATCGATTATATCAAATATCTAAAATAAATTAGGAATAGGGGAAGGTAGTTCATCCTTTTGGTTTTTAAGAGGAGGAGGACTGATCTATGAAATTAAATTTGAATGTGGAGGCGTAATTGAGGTACTTACTTTTTTAGCGATCATCAGGTCCTTTGATTGAAAAGGCAGAGTGGTTCCCCGCTTAGCAATTGAAACTATTGGTTGAGGTCACTCCTCTATTTTTGTTTTATCAACTTTCTGGGCTGACTGATTTTGTGACCTAGTAAACATTGCATATGATCCATCAAACACTTCACCTTTACTTCTAGGTTCATCCTAGTAATTGAAGAAACAAATGTTGGAGTCACCAGCCAATTCTTCTTCTCCTTTTGTGAAGAGATTAGTGTCATCTTCTGGGTTCAACTCAAGCTGGAAGGATAAATCAGATTGTGTTTCAAGATATCCAATTGCTGAATTGGTTGGAGGTGCTTTAATGGCAAGCTTCCCCTGTAGGGGAGGAAGATGATTTCACTACCCTTGATTCCTGGCATAATTGTCTTAGTATGACTGATTGGGAAATGTCCTCCTTGGTATATCTTGGTACGAAGGAGTAGAAGGCATCCCTTGTGCCATTTGCTTTTTAAGGGCTAGCAACTCATTTGCCAACTTTTACACAATTAGATCAGTGGTGCCTACAGATGGATATTAAGAGGATGAAGAAGATTTACCTTTGTTAAGATCTCTTCTTATCTTTCCTGCCAAATAAGGTCATCATCAACCTTAGTGGCCAAATCTTGAGTGACAGCAAGGTCTATGTGGCTAGCACGTCTCAATAGAAAACTCACTTCAGGCAGTTGTGAGTTGATGAAGAAACATTTGAGATTCTCAGCTGTCGACTGAGCAATTATGGGAATCCTATTCCTCAATTTGTCAAACTTAGCAATGAATTCCCTCATAGGTTCATGAGGTTTTTTATTCATTTGTGTGAGCTATGCTAGCAGGGCATGTGCATCTTCTACATGCTTGAATCTAGCTTCAAATTTGGCTTTGAGAGTGTTCCAATCAGTCACTGACCGAGCCTACAAATGGTAGAACTAGTCTGTAATAGCACCTTGTAATGTCTCCATGAACAGTCTGACTGATACATCTTCATACTCCACTCTTATCACACCATAAAATATGTTGAAGGCTGTAATATGTTCATCAGGATGAACTCTCCCATCACCAAAGAATTTGGAGAAATTCTTCCTTGAACTACGTGGTAGCTCATGTAGAGGTAGATTTAAATTGAGTGGGCCAAAAAAGTTACCCCAGGGGCCTTGAACTACCATTATTTAACTATGAAAAGGGGGGATAAAAAATCTAGGTGGAGTATGTATAGGCAAAGCTCTGATACTAGTAGAAAAATAAGCTATGCCTTGTATTGGTGACCTGGTGTTGGTAGGAGGAAGACTCCTAGTTCATTGAATTTGAAGTTGTGGAGGAAAAAAATCAAAATATTCCTGCTACACCAGCTCAAAAATAGGGTCAACAACACCTTGATCTCTCTGGCTTTTTATATAGCATGGAGTTTCTAGATTGTAGAATAAAAATAGAAAATAAGTGGCCCTACATTAGCTTGAAGCTTGAGGCTTCAAACTGTGCGCTCTTCCCCAGCAGAGTCACCAAAAACTATTGGGTGAATATTTTGTCACTAGCTAACTGATGGGGAAAATAGGTTGCTTCAACCATAGCATAAGGAAATTGGTCAGCCAAGTGTGCAAGTTTACCACATCAAAAGGGGACAAATCTCTCTGCTTATCAAGGGGAGGTTCCCTATAACATATGAGGTGCTATATACTATATAGCTAAGCAAAAAATAACACTCGGAGGTAGGACTACACCATCCATCTCTCTTTTCTTAGAGATGATGTTCTCAAACAAAGGAGAAATCTTGGTGAAAATAGAAGGCACTTCTCTTCTTTCAAAAGTAGTCTACAACAAACAATAGGAGTTCTTTCTGATAGGTAACTAATAAGTAAATGTAACAGGGCATAGTAACTAGCAGAATGAGGTGTAGCACAAAGTCTCCACCTCAACTTCTAAAGAGTGAAATATGAAGGATAATGGGGGAACAAAGTCATCTCAAGATCCTTTACATAGAAAAAAACTAAAAATACACACACTAAAGACAATTTTGGCAGCACAAAGTCTCTCTACAATTGGCTTCAAGACACCTTCCTGATTAGTTCCACTAGTTTTGCTTATTTCATTAAATAGACAAGAATGCATTCAGGAAATAGACATAAGAACAATTTCCTCAACAACACAAGCTATTCCAACACAAAGTCTGAGAGGTCACTTATTTTCTCATTCAAGTAAATAAATATGATTAACAATCTGAGCTCAAAGTCTCAATAATCTCCTTTCAATTTGGGTAAAGTTTTGTTTCTATAATAGAGAGATCTCCTTCTGCATAAAATAAGATATTACAATATATAGTAGCTAAGAAAAACTTGGCACTTGGTTTCATGGAATCACCCATGTTGCATTGAATGCCTTCAATATATGTGGGAGGTTCATGTTGGAATAGGTCATCAGCCTTGACTTTGGTGTACAAAAACATCTCAAATGTCTTCTCCTCAGCATGGGTTGTTTGGTCTATTTTTTAGATATGTACATGGTTGTCCACTCACTTTTACTCAAAGGGATAAAAAAAGTACACACCTTTGAATGTTTGTGTGCTCAGATGTCTACTTGGTGGACTATTCCACCTACTAGAATAACTCCCTTGTAGATATTTTAGTATCTCTTGTAGCTTTCCCCTTTTCCCTAATGCATTTTGTCTCTTCCTCATGATTTGAGCTCTCAGGCTATCTCCTTTCCTTTTTATAGGCTCTTTCAGCTCCTTCTTTAGCTAGTCATTGAGTTTGGTTCTTCAAGTTCCATGCCATATTTGAAAATAAATGGGCATTTCATTACCTATAATTTGACATCCATGGGGTCATCACTGGTTGCTAGTCACTTGAACTACATTGAACCTTGAACCTTTGAACCATGAGAGTTCATTGGCTCAATGGTTCAATGGTTCGGATAGTCCATTTTGGCTCTGTGGTTCATTCACTTTCTTAGTTCAATCAGCTCCTTTCCTTTTGGCTTTAAGCCTTTGAATTCCTTTAGGTTTCTATCTTTGGAACCCCCCGAAGGGAAGGTGTCCCTTCGAGCCTTGAGAATGGTCCATTTTGTGGTTGCTGAGAGTCCCCTGCAAGGGTATTTGCCCTTTGAGGTCCTTCGGGTGGCATTGTTATTCAAATCCTTTAGACAAAATGTCTGAAGGAATTCCTTCAGACATTTTGTCTGAAGGAAATCGTTCCTCTACTTTTGCCTCTTTCTGTCGAGCCTTTCAACATTCCTTCAGACAAAATGTCTGAAAGAATTTCTTCAGACATTTTGTTTGAAGAAATTCATCCTTTGCGGCCTTCTCTTTGGTCCTTTCATAAATGTCCCCTACCCTCTACAAGGGCACTTGTCCTTCAAGCTTTGGGAGACTCCTTTGAACCTTCTGACTGAACCAACCAATTGAACTAACAATGGTTCAATGGTCCAACAGTTTAATGGTTCAATACTATGTTTTGCTCATTCAATTGACTGCTTGAACCAACCACTTTGAACCATTCATTTGAAATCTTCCATTTTTTTCCTTTGCTCAGAACTTCCTTGAATTGTTGAACCATGTTGGTTCAAAGTTCAACAGTTCAACCTTTCTTTCTTGGCTCTTTGAATCCTTTGTTTTTCTAAGTCTCTCAAACTTTATTGAACTTGTTGAACCTTTAAACCTTGAACTCTTTTGGTTCAAGGTTCAACGGTTCAATCTTTCTTCTTCTATGTCTTCTTTTCATTAAGTCTTTTGAAGCCATTTGAACTTTTTGAAGCGGTTAAACTTTGAACTTTCCAAATCACTTAACTCTTTGAGACTGCTAATGTCATTTAACCTTTAAACCCGTTGAACCTTTGGAGGTGGGGTTCAATGGTTCAATGGTTCAATCCTTTGTTGGAAGCCTTCTGATGGACCTTTTGGTTGAACCTCAACGTTGAACCAACCTTGAAATTTCCTAAGTGTTGGGAACTTATTTTTTTGTGAGAGCTCGCCTATTGAAGTCATTGAACCTGCAAGTCCTTAGCTGAAAAAGCTTGAATAATGAAGAATTTGAATACTCAGAACATTTTTTTGAGAAGGGAAGAGAGAATTTTGGCCTATAGGACCAAAATAGTTCATATGTTGTCCCCAAAAATGAGTGACATATTTTGGGAACAATAATTTGAATACTTGGGACTTGGTTGCTAAGAGAGAGAACTTTAAAGACCATGAGTTCTAAGAGTCTCATAAATCTAGGTGAAATATAAATTATATCTTGACTTTGAACTTATTTTATCCAATGTGGAATGAAAGGAAAGGAAATCAAGAGGAATGACACATGGAACAATTTGAATTACTTCAAATCATAAAAAATGTGACCAAGGGTAAAAAGGGATACAATGACAATAAAGTGTGATTCTTTATCATAATAATGAGGGAAATGGAGGAAAACATGCTAACATAGATTATTTTTTAAATTTCATTTATAAAAAGAAGTAAAAGCTAAAGTTGAGAACAAGGATCAAAAACTTATAACCATTACAAAATAAATTCTAGAAAAGGAATGACAAGTTGGTAATTTTATGAGGAAGGCTAGGTCTTATCCATGGTCTTACACTGTAACTCATAAAATAAAAACCCACGAGGGTGCCAAAAAAACTTGTGAAACAATAAAATGATAAAATAAGTAAAGGTGGTATTTTTTGAGGATGGATAGGTCTTATCCAAGGTCTTACACTACAAACTCACAATAGAGAAACCCATGGGGGTGAATTATAAATAAAGGAAAAAATAATAATAAAGATACTAAGGTAAAGAATAACATAAAAATACAAAAGTAAAATAAATATATGAGGACAAAAATGAAAGAAAATTCTAAATGTAATGTGTAATAAAACCAAAGAACATAAAGGAAGAAAATGATGCTTAGTAAATTGAAACTAAAAGTGCACAAAAACAAAGAAACATGAGATAAAAATAACAATTAAGATCTAAGCTAATGTTTGTATCAAAGATGAACATGTGAAATACAAGTCTATAAGTCTCAAAAGGTTTTTTGAAGTTGAATTTTTTTGTTATTATATATTGTATATTAAGAGTGGGCATCATAAGGTACCCCCAAGTCTGAAGGTACATTTGGATGGGTATTTCAAGATGCCCCAAATGTAAGTTGGAGTGAGTTAACATTTAACTATTAGAATTATTTGCATTGGGTTGGTAGGTGCATTTAGAGATAGGTAAATAATTTAGTTTGTTATATTTTAATGATGTTGAATATGACATAGGATGTTTAGGAGAGGTATGAAGAGATAAAGGAGGACCATGTATGATATGCTTTGGAGTAGGCATTTGAACTATGTACTCTCTTGGTTTAGGTGACCTAAGAGGTTGAGATTGAATGGATGCAATGATATGTTTAAAAATTTTCATGTGAGCTATCATTTCCTTATTGGTGTAGAAATAAGGATCAACTGTGGCTTGAAAAAAATTAGAAGATGAGGTATAGGTATGGGATAAGTATTATTGATCATTCAGTAGTTAATTTTGATGTGATTATGGTTCTTGAGATTGAATTTGAGAAGCTTGAAGATAGTCTTGATAATGTTGTTTGGTTAGAGTATCAAGATTGAAATGTGAACCAAGCAAGGAAGAAAGAAGAAATCGGTGAATATCATGACCAGACTCATGAGAATGACCTATATTAGCATGCAAAAAACAAAATCTATCAAGAGTTTACCATTTTAGAGGAGGTTTGGAAGGATCAAAGCTCATGGGTTTAGAATGTGGCAATTTTTGCTATAGTTGATCTAGACTCAAAGGTGGGTGGTTGGGTTAAAATTGGTTGAATTAGATGCTCTACTTTGAGGTTTGGGAGGCCTGTATGAATCAATGTTATGTGAAAATGATTTAAAAGGTTTCTTAATAGTTGTTTGAAGTGTTTCAAAGTGAGTTATAAGATTTTTTTACCTTTTTGCTTGGTCTAAGGCTTCTTCTAAAGTTTTAGGTGAAAATATTTTAACTTTGTATTAAAGGGGAGGTTTAAGAGTAATAACAAATAATATTAAAAGATTATCATCATTCATGTTATGGTTCACTTTACGAGAGAGAGACTTCCATCATTTGATGAAAGTGTGAGCAGATTCATTAGGAAGTTTCTTGACATTGATGAAATGGATAAAGTAATTTTTGAGAAGGTCATCATGTTGGAATTCATTCACTAGAGCATTGATTAAATCTTTGAGTTGTGAGATGGAATGTCTAGGAAGTTGTTTGTACCATTAAAGTGCATCACTAACAAAGGTTTTGGATAAGAGCTTAGTGGTAGCAAAGGTGTTAGTTTAGACCCATTCCTTATACATATTACCAAAAGACTTAAGAAAGATAGTAGGGTCCTTAGTCCCATTATATACGATAGTTGGAGAAATGTTTAAAATATCTATGAATGAAATGAATGGAGCTATCATTTCATTTTAAATATGTTGAAGCATTTTGTTATTCATTAGAGGTTGAGGGATGATATCAACATTAGGATCTCTAAGAGGAGGAGGGACAAAATTTTGATTTGGTTGAGACATGATGACTTGAGGTGGTTGACTAGTCATGTTTAATAAATTTTGTTGCATCTTCATCATTTGAGATTGATTGGTTGTTTGCATGATGTTCATTTGTTTAACTATTTATGAAAGAAGTTGAGTTATATCAATAGGTGGATTGGTGTTTATAGGAGGGAGATTATTTGTGTTGGTTGGAGGAGGATTATTTATAGGTGGAGGATTCCCAACATTGGTATCATGAGGAGGATTATGATGAATTACCTCAACTATATTACATTGTGTAGTGATTGGTTTTGGATTAGTAGAAGATTAAGGAAGAAAGTGAATAGTTTCATTAAAAGTAATAAAATAAGTGAGGTTATGATCTAAATCCTTGATTATGCAATGTTCTTAACTAAGGTTAGGCTAAAAATATGTCATCATTATGAGATAAGACTATATAACCACACAAGAAAGAGGTGAAAAAATAAACAAATATATAGGAAGAGATAGAAATAGTACAAGGTCAAATAGGTCAACCTAGCATAGTAAATAGGGCCTATAAACTGTATAGGGTCAATTGGGATCACCTAACATATAAAATAGAGGCTAAAAAAGTGTACAAGGTTGAGTGGGTTGACCTTATACAAAAGATAGGGAAAATTAGATAGTCTATAATAGACCGTGTTGACTAAAATGATTGTGTACTGAAAAAAGAATAATTTTTGTAAGTAATTAGTAAATAAGAACTGAAGGGAAATAAATAATCAATTAGATCAATTAGGTTGATCCAATTGAGTCACATAACATAAAACCTTGCACCAACGTTGGCTAATGCAAGCTTTTGAATACAACACATAATTGAGTAATGAGCAAGCAATCAACTTGGAAAGTAAAAGTTAACTAGATGGTCAACCTAAATGTTGTTAGATTATTAGAATATAGTTTTTAATTGTGATGGGAAGTTGGTTGTAGACAAGGAACTAGAAATTAATCTAAGGATGGTTTTAGGAAGTTTGGGTTAAAAAGGATCTATATTGGCAATGGTACAGGCTTAGTATTAGGGCTTACCCCCTTAATTCACACACTGTAGCAATAAAGGTGTTGGGTGCTTAGTCAGAATATACCATTAACCACATGTTTATACTTGGCCAGAAAACTAAGTCAGCTTCCCCCTTGGTGATGAAATCCAAGTAGGTTGGTCTTGGATAGACAATTTTTAAAATGCTTGTTATGATTTTTTGATTTGGTCATGTGTGCATAAAATAGAAAATAGTAAAACTAAATGGTAAATTAAAAACCCCCTAATTAGACTATGTGGTCTATTCTAAGCATGAAAGCAATAAAAAATGAAAGTGTGAGATAATTACTAGCATATAAGGGTTAATTCCAATTTTAAAACATAATATAGTATCGATGCAACCAATATTATATATATATAATATAGAATAGAGTTGATAGTTTCACTTTTATACTATAGAAGAAGATGTCTAAAAATGAATAGGGTCAATAGAGTCGACCTAGTTATCTAGACAACACATAGAATATAGAACTAGGTTGATAAGGTCAATCTAGTTGACTGTACAAGGGCAATTTTAAAGACTAAAAACTATGAAAAGAAAGACTATAAGGAAAGAAAGAAAAGATAGAAAAAAACCTTGGTAGGTATAAAGATGTAGATAAGTGAGATTTTTGTCAAAGAACCTTGATAAATGCCTATAAGTCCAACTAATAGGGTTGGCTGGGTTGACCTAGATTTATAGAATCTTGTTGTTGAATGCTTGAAATGTATAGGGTCGACTGGGTCCACCTAATATGTTGAACATGATGCCTAAAAACTTATAGGGTTGAATTGGTTGACCTATTATCCTGAACCTAAAAAAGAGCCTACACAAAAAGAATAAAGTTCTCTTGATGTAATTGTGTGTTAAACCTACGCACATAAGTTAGAACTGCATCAATACAATTGACCCACTATTATAAATATATGATAAAAATAATTAAAAATAAGTGAAAAAATCTTTCAAGGGTTATTTCACATTGCATTCACTAGAATGTATGCAATCAAAAATGCAACATGTCTATAAATCAATCATGTCTCAGAGAATATAGAACATACCTACAATTTTGATTGGGAATACATTTGTTAAGCAGGAGCATGACCAATATGGGGATTTACTAGACCTAATTATGGATCCTTTATCATAATACACTATGCTAATAAGGGTTCCAAAGCCTCCAATATAACACAATCACACAATAACACTAAGGGGGGTCCTAGGTTTTATATTTCACTTATATTAATAACAAGAAAGTAAATCTAATCTAGTGCTCACCAAAACTTGTGGCATAAATCGAGGGTTATAAAAAATAAAACTAAACATGCATATAATACATATAATCATGTCAATGTATATGGAATCTTAATACATAGAAGATAAGCACAAATGAATTATCTATCTACTCTTACAAAAGAAAAATAAAGTCAGGAATACTCACCTTTGAAGATGAACTCGACAAGCCTCAATCTCTCCCTGGCCAAGGTTATTTATAAGAGGTTGTTGTGGTATGGAAGGATGATAAATAAAAATTATCTCTAGGCTACACAACTTATCAATACATCCAAAAGACTTATCCACAAGACAAGATCTGTATCTCTAAAGAAAATATTGAACCCTAAGCTTTAATTCTCAAGTAGAATGGTCAATAAGAAAATGTTCATTTTCTCTTACTTCATATTCACTTTTATTTCATAAATGGTTGGAAATTAACTTATATTTATAGGTGGATTTTACCTTAAATCCTCTAAATATATTAGTTGATAGGGTCGACCCAGGTGACCTAGCATAATTTTGATCAATAATTCACTAGGTCCTGAGCTAGGTCAGTGAAAGGCTAACATAATTCCTAAGTGAAAATATCCCAAAACTATATAGGGTTGACCTAGTCAACCCAATATAATTGACTAATGAAATGGGATTTAGGTGAATAAAAGGAGGATAAAGGATAGTAAATGTCTAGAATGGGTACAATAGAGGAACAAGCTTAGGATTAATGGTTTTAGGAGATAAATGTGTAGATAACAAGTTTTAAAAGGGACAACAATCCTACAAAGCACTAATGGTCTGCCCACCCTTTCTCAGTGCACCCCTTAAGGCATGCACTTAGAGAGATTTAGACTCAACATATTCCTACAAGATACAAACTGTTAGTAATCGATAAAAGTTTGAAAATATTATATGTATACACAGACTACAAACCCTTGTTGTATAGGATGTCTCAAGATAAAGGCACCCCATTTATTTTTTTAACCCTTATGTTTATAGGAGGGGTGCCAAAAATTTATATTTTAGTGTTGTTACTTGTATATATTTATGTGTTGTGTCATTTAGTTGTGTATTTTTGTGCTTCTTCACATAGGTAATTAATTGGGAAAATTAATTATACTTGTTTGATTTTTAACCCATTGAGTCTAGGATAGCATGTGATGTGGAATTACTCCCCATGCATGGGCTTAGTCACTAGGGTTTGGTGTCATGGATTTCATCACTACACATTCAACCAAACTCCATGTTTTAGTAGAGTATAAATATTAGGAAAAGTTGTCTCTAGGCCAAGTGGTTGACCCCATATAGGTCATCTATGAAGGGGAAGAGGTTAATTATCTAAACCAAGAATTAAATAACACCCTATGTAGACTTGGGCCCCACTGTACCTTTATGTATATCAGAGACTCCACTAAAAACCTTATTTGTAAACCTAGATTAGGACCCTTTAGCTGTAATAAGAATTTCACTACCAGAGTCAGGATCAACTCCTAAAAATCCATTTATTGTAAACATGGCTAAAAGAGTATGATTGATTCCATAATGGGTCACCAACCTATAACGTCACCCACAAAGCCATGATATGGTTTGAATGTCAAGTTACACACCCTTTTTAGTTTACTAAATTAGGACTTGTGGCTGAGTGTGTTGTTTGTATCTCATGTTTAAACCTATATTGTTTGTGAACCAATTCAACCATTCCCATTTTTTATTTCAAAACACCAAGACACCCCTAAGATCAAATCTCATTTTTAAACATAACATTCATCTCATACCATCCATTCACACCTCTTATATACAACATTAGTCTTGGAACCAAATATTAGTGGTCACTCATCTATCAAATCTTCATTATCACTTTCAAATCTATTAACTGAGGATTATTAAAATACATATCCTTATCAAGAATTTAATCTATCACCCATCACTTCCCTATCATTTCCTCTGCATACCTATCACTCATCCAATCACATATTTTACTAGTGTGAAAGGTACTTGATCACTTCATCTCCTACTCCTCTTTCTAGATTGGACTCATGTAAGGTTTTGTCTTTTGGTAGTCCTTGGTCATTTTAATCTACACCTCTATTTAAATCCAAAATCACCACATCTACAAATAATCTTCTTTGACCACCCTTAGATTTGATTTGTAGACTAAACTAATATTCCAAGTCACATCATCACTTTTTTCAACCAATATGCCAATCCAAACCCATGCCTAAGTCCTTAGGATGAGACAAGGATCCAATAAAGAGAATGACTTTTTTGGGAAATTAGGTGATCAAAATCTAGATCATAATGATACACATAATGATATTCACACTCCTATAGGAGAAGATGTCTGATTCACAACTAAGTTATTCCATAGTGATGAAGTTAGAGCATGATCTGATCAATATATATGAAAACCATGACCATATTATAAATCAAATCATCTAAATAGGGGGAACACTACCCCCAAGATTTGATCACAACCTTTTAGAATATTTATCTCATCCATCCACATGACCTAACACTCCCCATAAACATGTACATACTAATCAAGCACCCAAAGAAGAGGAACTTATGTATCATGAACAAGAACTCAAAGATCAAGAACAACAAGTCCCTCTCCAAAATAATTGTGTCAAGACTAATAAGAGACAAACCACCCTTGAATATTTATTGTACCAATTTATGAAATAAATCAACTCGTTAGCCTCCCAATTCCATACCCAAAATCAACAACCATCCTCCCCATGCCAAAATATACATAACTCCAATAGACCACACATAAATCATGTTCAAACCTTTAATATTCTTAGAGATCCCTCATTTACATAAGAATGGGAAATGATGAAAGAGACTCTCCAAAAAAATTATCCTTGCTCACAAGAAATGAAATATAAATATGAATATTTTTGCTCTTTTCCATTAGATATGAGCATTTTACAATTTCCTTTCCCACCTCACTTCGAGGTCCCTAAATTTAAAAAGTATAAAGGGAAAGGTGGTCCCTGTGATCATGTCTAGGAGTTTTATGTGGCTTGTCATGAGATCACATATGATGATTCCTATTTACTAAGGATTTTCCAAAAAAGTCTCATAAGACTAGCCCTAGAATGGTTCATGCATTTACCAAAAGGGGTCTATATCTACTTTTGGAGAATTAACTGAACAATTTGTAATATATTTATCATTTGAGATAGAACATGATGTCTCCATTATAGACTTATACAACACTAAACAAAGTAATGGGGAAATCCTGGCCTCTTTCTTACAACACTATAAAATCTTACCAATCCACTTTTGGTGCACATTACTAGAGAAACAAAATATTTGTTGACAATCTTAATACAAAGCTAAAATATTAGTTGAAACTCCAATGTGCCAAAAAAATTGATTAAATTATCTAAAAGGGGATAAAAATTGAAAGATCACTTATTGAAAAGGGAATAATTAAATTGTACACCCAAAATGAGCATAATCAACATCAGGATAGTTCCTTTCTGGGCAAGTCAAAAATCTTTAATAAAAATGAGAATGTTATGGGAAATGAAGTTATAGATTCTAAAGAAAATGTTCAAAGTATGAAAAAAATTACTCCCTTAGAGAAGAAAAATTTATGCTCTATCTGAATGTCATAAGGTAGACCAAATCCTTGAATAAGAAAAAACTTCTTACCAGCCTTGGAGTGCCTGTTGAAATAGTCCTTCAATAATTGATCACTGCTAACATAATTACCCTATTATGCCTATTTTTCACACCCCTCATTTTTTCCAAAATTAATGCTTTCTACCATAAAGATAACTCTATCATGAAATTTAACACTGTGTTAGGGACCAAATCAATTAATAGTATACCTAAATGCATGTTTTCAATTATAAGTTGATAATGATTAATTGATGAATTCATGTTTATATTTTTGAGTGGTTTGGAAAATCATAGTGGATTAATGAATAAAATGTGCATTTATATATCACTTGTGATCAATCATTTTGCTTCTTAGATGATTTTTAGATTATATCTCAACATTTTCAATCTTGGCAACTTGAACAGTTATAACAATTTTTGGCATGGTTTGCATTGGTAATACGAGGTTGGATTTACAACAAATCAAAATGATTTTTGAATTAGTTAAAATGATTTTCCCCTCTTGGGCTATTTTCAAAGAATTATGAATATTTAGTTGAATTGGATATAGTCATTTTAGTTAAATATAATCATGTTCATTTTTACAAATTTATTGTTTCATAGATTACCTTCATGCAATATCCAATTTGAAAGACAATGACGTGATTTATGTTGGTTTAAATTATTAATATGATTTTTGAATATAGTTATAAGTGCTTCATTATTGACAAGGTTTAGGATGTACTTAAATGGTTTTATCTCATGGTCCCAACCTAAGACCTTCATCCTAAGCCCTTTGTTATAATCTTCAAATCCTAGTAATTTCTCAAATTTATGTTTTGAAACATAAATCTTGAAGTATAAGGATGGCATATTTATTGTGTCCCATTTGGCATATAAGATTTATATAATTTAGTTTGACTTTTTAAACTAATATTTGTTTCATGGGATGTTTTTGATGGCACAAGGTGTTTTTTTAAAGTTAAGACATTTCTAAACCTTCATCATCATGTATATTTTTCAAAGACCTAATTTGCTTTTCTCAAGGGCTTCTAAATAAATCCAAAGGCTTATGTGCATGATTTTTTTCAAATTTGATGCTTACATGATGTAAAATGATAGGTTGGAATTTCATTATCATGGTGAGTTGGTTTTAATTTGGCATTAGTTGATAGTTATTGTCTACTTGGCATTGAGACATTATCTGAGTGGCCATACAACATGGCACCGATTGGCATGAGCAGTTAATGTAACGGCATATTCATGAAGTTTCAAGATATACCAAATATTTGGTGGAAATTTGGAGTTAATGCCAAGAATACATGCCTCAAAATATGGAATTTGGAATGAGGTTAGTGAAAATAATTAGTAATGACTAAGTTTGGCTATACTAATAACAAGATAGCAGGATCACTAAAGTACACTCTAGTTTTGAAGATCTAATAGAATTTGAGCATGTAGATAGTTAGTTACAACAAAAGATGGAAGATATAAGTGGTCATTTTTCTTGATTTTTTTCATTTTGGAAAGCTTTTCATGAAAGTAGAGCTCTGGTTAGTTAGATTATTGAAGATGTAGAAGAGGAATTTTGAGGATTTCAGATAGAAAAGTTTCAAGGGTGCATTTCTAGGTATGATTCTTAAATTTTTGGATATGTTTTGAAAATATTCATGGTGATTTTCAATGAAGTTTATAGTATATGAAGGAAATCATTCCTTAGTTGCATGAATAGAATAAGTCTTAGTCTATATGGATGTTCATGGAAGCTTTGAGTTTATTTTCTTTTAGTTTCATGGTGAAATATGGGCTCTGATATGAGATAAATAAATCTACATGTGTTTTAATGTTTAGATAATTTAATGGTTTAATCTATGCATAGATATTTGGTGAAAATTGATTCTAGTTTTGATATATTTTGGCAGTTCACAAATTATGTTTTGATTTCTAGTTTTGAGCTGATATATGAAAAAAATTAGTTATTTTAATTGTTTGTGAAGTCATAAAAATGGTTATGGTATTTTAATATGCTATTTTTAGTTTAATATGGTTCAAAAATGTGTACACTTAAAATATTTGATTGTTTTTTCTTGGGTTATGTAAGATATAACTCGCATGCATACTTCATAGGACTTTAAATGGTTTTGAGTAAATAGTTTCAAAGTCTATCAAGTTTAGATTCCTAAAAGGTTTTCAATCTATATATTTGCATGCATGTGATTGTTCAATTTTTATGAGAAGAATTTCCCAATTTGTGCTTGAGTTTTGAGATTTGGTAGGCTCATTATCTTTAGAGGTATATGGTGTTTTAAAGCCATATTTGTGTAGAAAGAGTTTTGTTGAATTTTCACCTAAATATTGAAGTTGAAGGTTTCAAAAAATTTCCTCAACACTAATTTAGAAAACCATAGTCATAATTTTATTAAACATTTGGAGTTTCACTTTTTATAAGGCTTCATTTTTCTTTTCAAATATATTTTGAGACTCTATCAGAATAGTTAAAATAGTATATATGTAAGCATATGTGATTGAAAATTTTTTATGGGATCTTAGTTTATAAATTATGTCCATATTTTTGTGTATATTTGGAAGATTAGACCAGTTACTATGCATACATGTCAGTTCTAGTTTCAAAAAAAAATGTTTTCATGGATAGAAATTGAGTTGCATTAGGATTTTGATATCATGAAGTTTTGGTTGTTTTTGAGAAGATGTTGAGATAGTTTTTGTTTGTTTGATAAGAAAGTCATAAGTCAATTAGGTATATAGAGATTTAATGGTTTAGTCGGCCATTATGAAAAGAGATATCTAAAAAGTTATCCATGTATAAATATGGGTATTGAAGTCATGAGTTTTATCTACTAGTTTTTAGTTATAGGTTAGATAAAATGAGGTTTTTGTTAGATCTGCATCTCAACATTGAAGTTTTTGGTTTTACCTTGAGAATAGACATTGATATTATAGTCCCTTAATTAACCTAGTTACTTATCAGTTGAGATTATATGAGGATTATATTTTGGGAACAAATATTATTTGTTTTAGACATCATTTGGTGATTTCACTTTGAAAATATTATGCTAGAAATTCTGTCTTCAATTTTGGAATGGTTCAGTTTATAGTTGATTTGATGGAGATAGAAAATTCATGAAAGATATCATGATTTTTTGAAATAAATGATTTTATTATAAATTTTGAGGACTCAGTTGGTTTTAAAGATACAATTAAGCATTACAATTTTGTCTTTTTTGATGGATCAGTAGAGTATTTTAATTATGTCAGATACTTAGTACATTTAGTTTAATTGAGATATGACTATATATTGAGAACAGTTCTATTTTATTCTAGATAAACATATGTTGATTTTCAATTTTTAAATTTTGAGTTCATTTCAGTTTGTTTCAAAATGTCCAAATGGGACCAGTCTAATTCAAGTAGGAGTAATGATGATAGGGGTTAGGGGTAGAATTTTGGTATGATGTAAATCAACCAAATCCTAATAGAAACATTCCTAGAGGTGATTTTTATGTTAGAAGATTTAGTCTCAAGTTCCATAGAGGTACAAGGATGTCCAAACATTTTGATGTCTTAGATCCTATATTCTAGAATGTCCTTAACAATCTACCTTTCAATCTGACAAATCATAGAGGCAACAGAGGTATTTATAGTCATACGTTTAGAGCTAGAACTCCTTCACAAAGTAGTTCTTCCCATCATCTAGAAAATAATCCACAACACCTACCCATTCAATCTCGTGAAAGAGTGTAGCCAGCTATTAAACCTAATCCTACCAACCAAATTACCCAATTTAATGTTGAAGTTGCCTATGCTAAAAACTATGTTAATATTTCTCTTCCATTAGTTTTAAATGAACCTTCATCTTCTCATAGGGAGCCTATTTTAGGAATTAAGAGGTTGGGTTTGACATCTTCACAGTGAACCAATCACGAGATGCAGGAAGTTGAGCTTGGATAAATATGTTTTAGTTGGCAGAAAGAGAACACTTGAAATTCATCCTTCCATTTCAAAAAAGAGATCAAAAATTTAGAATGATATAGATTCCCCTATTGAATATAGAGTGCTAAAGTGAATCCAGATGGAAATTGATGATGATGCAAGTGATTCTAGAACAAAATTCATGTAGTTTCTTGTAAAAGAGTTGGAATATAATCTTTTTCTTAATAAAAAAGACAAACCAGTAATTGAAGTGCTTTTAGATTCAGATGATTGTTGGACCTCTAAGGGATAAACATTGTTTTCAGCTAAACTCTTACATGGTATAACTTTACACTTTTAGTTTGATAGTTTGACTTTAGTTTTTGGTATTTTTGATGATCATATTCTAGAAACTTATTTTTTGATATATATATATACCTAAGTTAATTTAAACATGCATTATGGTTTAATATAAATGGAATTTTATTAATCTTTGACTTATCTAGGTATGACTGATATATGTATTCTATTTTATTATTAATTGATAAGGGTCCCCACCAGTTAAGATTATTACCCAGTCTATATTTAAAAACTTGATCAATTAAGATGTTTAAATTCTTAAATAAGTATTTCCTTAACCAATAATTATTTATAATTAATTGAATTTTAAAAGTTGATTAGTTAACATAAACTAGTAACTAACTAAATTTAGTTATAAATTATTTTTCAACTAAGTTTGGAGCATAAAAGGAGATCAAGGATTCATTTGGAGATTAAAGAAAAACACATGTATTGAGGACTTATACATTTTGTGAAGTCAATCATTCATCTCTCTTCTTTCTATGCAACTTCTCTGAGATAGTATATTTTTTACAGATGGAACCAATGGTACTTTATCTGATGGTTGAGTTATTGCTTAGGCAACATAGGTATATCTAGTTTTTATCATCATTTATGATAGATTATTTGAAGCTTGCCAAATTTGACATATTTTGATGATTGTGATTGTAGTCTTATGCATAGATTCTAAGTATTCAACCTAAATAATGATGAACACTTTGCTATTAAATGACATTTCATTGATCTATTTTGATAGTAAAGTTGTCACTCAAGTTATTATAAATAAAGATGTTGTCTTTCTCAATAATATCCATATTTTCTACTAAGATGACTCTCCTTTGAGACTCACACAGTTTATTGTACTTTATATTGACTCTAATTTTAATATAGTTTTATCTTTTAAATTTCCTTAATTCAAATTCTATTTCTATTTCTTAGTTTAATTTCTATTTCATTTTTTATTTAGATCTTTAATTGGTTTCTTAGATTAATAATGTGTTCTCTTTCTTAGATTAAATAGTATAATAGATCAATATTTTGATTAGTTCTTTTCTTTTTTTTGTTATAGTTTTAAGTTCTTGTTAGTTATTAGTCATACATTAGATTCTAAGCTTATTTAAATTTTAGTTTCAAAATTAGATTTGTTACTTGTTTATTTACCAGTTGATTCTTAGATAGTTGGATTAATTTGAGTCTAGGTTTAGTCTTAGATTATTTTATTTAATATTTTGTCCTTGGTCTTTTTCTTATTTAACGTTGTTTCTTAGTTTAGACTTAGTTGTTTTACATAGTTTGTTGTCCTTTTCTTAGCTTAGTTATTTTACGTTATCTTTTATTTTAGTTAGTTTGTTAGATATTATTTTTTATGTTTCTTGTGTTTGATTTGCTTGATCTTTACTTGATTGAATATTTATTTATCTTATCTCTAATCTGTTTATTTATATTTATGGTATTTCTTTTGAGGTTTACTTGGAGAATATTACAACAAGAGACAAGATATTACCTGAATATACATATATTTACTAAATCAAGTTTATATTCTTCAAGAGATTATCTAATTCATAGTTTTTCTCTATCAAATAGATTAGATTAAATATTCTTATCTAAATTGATTCATGATTTGATAAAGTGGATTTTTGAATTTTATAATGGAATATGTTACATTTGATTACTTATTAATTATTTCCCAGAACTTATAAAAAAACCTTTGCATCTTTAGGATCATAGTTGAACCTTTAAAACCCCATGATTAGACTAGTATGATTCCACTTTGACCTTCACAATGGGTGAAAGGGTTAATTTTTTGATGGTACATTTTCCATCATCAACATACCCTTCTTTAAATCTGACCTTTGGATGATAGGAAACCTTGAACCAATTGGTATCATGAGGACGAATTTTATAAATACCATAGAGTCAAAGGTTATGACACATAAAAATGCATGTAATTAAAGTATTATATTCAGGACCTTATTGAAAAGGGTGATATTTAAGTAGAAGGGGAGAGTACTCCTAATCAATCAAATAATTAGTAACTCAATATTTATCAGGACCCTTTACCCAAGCATGGTCAAAGATAAGGGAAGCCACCTCGAGACTAGGGTCAGGCATCCATTTTCAATTGTATGGACTATCATGCCATCCCATACCACTATGTCAATACCATTAAAATATGTATCCCCTAAGATCCCACTCCATCATCATCCACCATATTAAAGATCAACTAGGCCATAATTAATTACATGGTTACTACTTGACATAGTAAAATCATAGTTCCTGGGACACCACCAAAGGACCCATCTATGTCTACATCTCAAAAATTCAATAAATCCAAAAAAGTTGTGATATATTTTTATCAACCTTATGATATCATCATGCAACTCAAGAAGAACCCTACTCAAATATCACTCATGGATCACCTTAAAACATCATCTGAGCATTGGGAGATCCTCAATCAAGTCTTGAATGAACTAAAAGTCCCATGATATATTGACACCAATTAATTCCAAGTATTGGTGGGCCATTTATCTCCATCATAACAAATCAGATTTAGTTCTTAGGACATGCCTCCCATTGGCCCACATCATAACTACCCATTATTCATATAAATATCCATCTCCAATCACCATATTCCTTGAGTACTTATAGACAGAGGGTCTACATTGAACTTATGTAATCTAGATTTCTAACAAAAATTGGGGTATTCTGAATCTTCTTTGGGGCCTACTCTAATTATGATTAAATCATATGATGATAATGAATGGCCTTCTATAGGCACCATATACCTTCCCATCATTGTGTAACCTATGGTACATCATACCTTGATTCATGTTATGGATGTTGATTTTCCATACAATTTACTGTTGGGTCACCCATGGATCCATGAGAAGCAAGTAGTCCCATCCACACTTCATTGATGTCTAAAATTCCCTCACTCTAGCATATAAGTCACCATTTCTAGGGAAATTGTGCATTTTTGTAGCTACTAAATGGGTCAATCCCAATCCTCTTGATATTATCCTAGAATGAATAATTCTACTCTAAATCCAATAACTACTAAATGTGTATGCCCTGATGATCTAGTGCCCACTTTTGATCCATTACCTAATATTACACGTCTTAAAATCACATCCACGTGATACAAGGAATATGAATATAAAACCTTTTATGTAGGTGACTTACTTCTTTCCCCACACAGTTATAGTTCCCTAGCTATGAGGAAGACCAATCCTATTTGCTATCAATTTAGATTAATAGTGTTTCCTAGTGTGATACTATTATCAAGATAATATATTGATGAATCTAATGAATCATGGCTTATTCCAGAAAATGAGGCCCTTGCATCTTATAGACAATGATACCCCCACATTCAAAAAATGTTACAAAATATGCATTATCAAAGAAAAGGACTAGGGAGACATGATCAAGGCAGGATTGAACCCATAATAGTTAAATAATGTCCACAATACTTTAGCCTAGGGAACAAGCTTCTTAAAAATGACTTAAATAATATCATTGTGGATACTACTTCGGTACTTAAAGAGTCTCTTTTCAATAAGGAAATCAAGATGGGATCTATTTATGGTCTTTATGAAGAGCTTGCTTCCACAAAAATTTTCCATGACACCACTATCACCATCATAGACATATCCCTCCACTACCCCTCATTAATTGACTAGGATCAATGTCAAGATCCATCCTTCAACATATTTCAAAATGATGAGGCTATCTTAGTATTCTTGGGAGCATGGGATTTCATGCCTTCTGACGATCATAAGAAGGGATTTTATATTAATCTCTTCTAGTCATCTTATTTTAGGGATTAATAAGTTCCCCTTGATAAAATTAAAGAATAAGAATCTGAATAAGAAGAGCCACCTTAAAGTTTGGAATAATTTCCAAATATTTTAGCTAAATCTGGATCTTATACCAAAATAAACATAGAGCTCCTAGAAGATTTTTATTTAAAACTTCAATATTTATCATTGCCTCCAACCTACCTTCAAGATCAATCACCTTCTCTTATTAAGGAGGTGATCAAAGTCAACATCAGAACTGAAGAACATCCTAAAATAGTCAAATTAGGGGTAGCTCTCACACCTATGGAATGTCAAATAATTATTGAGCTACTCAAGGAATTTATAGATGTATTCACATGGTCCTATTCCAACATGTCAGGGCTTAATCCCTCCTTAGTTGTGCATCAATTATTTGTTCATCATAATGTTAAACTAATTAAATAAAAATTACGTAAGATTCACCCTAAAGTATCCCTACTAGTTAAGGAAGAATTATGAAAATTCTTGGAAGTAGGCTTTATCCAACCATTGATTATTCTAATTAGATATCCAATATTGTTCTTGTGGCCAAGCCATAAGGAGGGATTTAGATTTTTAATGACTTCCAAGACATCAATAAGGCATGTCCTAAAGATGAATTCCCTCTCCCAAACATAGACATGATCATGGATTCAACAACTAGATATGAAATGTTATCCCTCATAAATGTGTTTTCAAGATATAACCAAATCAAAATTACACCTGAATATCAGCATAAAACAACCTTCATTACTCTAAGGGGGACCTTTTATTACCAAGTCATACCCTTCAGTCCCAAAAATGTGGGTGCTACTTATCAATGAGTAATGATTGTTATATTTCATGATATGATGCATGACATTGTGTAAGATTATTTATGATATTTTAGGGAAGTCAAGACTAATATGCACCATATGGTCCTACGTAGAATCTTTGAGTGACTGTGTGAATATAACATTAGATTAAATCTAAAGAAATGCATATGTAACATTGCCTCAATAAACCTATTAGGGTTTATTATATCCAAAAGAAGCATATAAGTGGTTCTAAATAAAGTCAAAGCCATTATGGAAATGTCTCTTCCTCATAATTTGAAGTAGCTTAGGAGTCTCCAGGGCAAGTTGTAAGCTATTCATCAATTCATCTCTCAACTCATTGATAAATTCCACCCCTTCACTCAACTCTTTAATAAGGGAAACCAATTTAATTGGAAATTTAAATGTCATTAGGCCTTCAATAATCTCAATAAATATTTTGAAAATCCTCTAGTGTTATCACCACTAGTCATGGGAAGGCCCTTACTCCTATATATTTCTACAACACCTTATGTGATCAGTGTTCTACTTGCATAACTTAATGATGAAGGAAAGGAGCAAGAAATTTATTATCTTAGTTTTAATTTTATTTTATATGAGTTAAACTATACTCCCATTAAAAAAACTTGTCTATTCATTTTCTTTGCTTCACAAAATCTATGGCATTATATGTTAAACAGTCAAGTTCATCTCATTGCCAAAGTTGATCCTCTCAAATATCTATTATCAAAATCAGATCTTAGAGGATGAATGGCCAAATGGATAATGTTACTTAGTGAATTTTATATCCACATCATATCATAACCATGTCATCTCATATAATGCAAAAACACACATATAAAACATTGCATCATATAGTATGATACCACTAATATAAGATATCTATCTGATCCATCTAATCCATATCATCACATCATACATATCCCTAATCAATGCATATCCCAAAACCATAATCATGCATAAGAATCACTATCCAACACATCATATCATTTCAAAAATCCCATCATATATAAACATGTTCACATGGAGTCCATGTCAATATATATATATAGACACACACACACACACATAATAAAGGGCCTTGTGGGCATAAATGTGCTATAAATAAACCAAAATACATATATATACATAGTCTCAACTAGGCTCCTAGTGGTCCTCTAGGGCACTGGTGTATTGACTATAATGAGCTAGCTCTAAATGTAGGTGCACACTGCCCAATTGACACTATTGCCTTATACAAGTCTTTGTAATATTGAGTCTCATGTGTCAACCTCATAATGTTTTGCCTAACTTCCCCCATCCCACTTGCTAACATGGCCATGTTTACCTCCTCTTTGGCCCTCTCTACCACCTACACCTCTCCTATCAAATCTCTAATTTGAGTCTACATTTGGATAATTTGTGCCTAATAACTAGCAATCTGTGTATCTTGACTACATATTTGGATCTATACCATAACTATATAAGCCTATAGAGAAGTGGCCTATCCCTATCAACAAGAAACATATGCCTATGTCTAGGATAACTACCCATTCCTCTATGTTTTCTGAACCTATAACTGGGTCTGAAGTTGGTCTCTCTTTGTGGTGATCCCATCTATCTATTAATCCATTCCTGATCCTCTATCTTAAGATGTGCAAATATATATCTCTCATCATCAATTAATGGTTTTTGGGATGGTCTTGCACTATCCCCACTCCCACTAGCTCCATCCTTGTACCAATCACCCCAACTTATGCATTGTTCCCCCTAGCCTAAGTCCCATTCCCTCCAAACTGAGCCATTTTAGCTGCCTAACCACCATCACCCCCATCACCCCCATTTAGATCCATAGCATATATCCCTCCCTATCCATCCTAGGTATCCTATAATGGGACCTATACCCTCCTCCATATTTATAACCTCACTTATGCCTATAAAATATTTGTAATCACTCCCCTCCATACCACATCCCTATGTTTGTGTAACTTTATTGTTACCCTTTATACCATCATGTGGTATACACTTTTGTCACCCTTGGCTTAGGTACAAGAGTCTAAAAATCCCATGGGATCAAGGCAAGGCTAGCATAATCTATGCATGATAAATATTTATCCACTACCCTATCCCACTATGGCCTCTCTTAGCCATTCTATGTAAATAAATTATCCTCACTTAGCACATCCTACAGAAGCTCAAACTATCTCTGCACATGGTCAATTTTGTATCACTCTATAATAAAGTCTTTCTAACCTGTCAATTACATGACCTCAGCCTCATCCTCCCAACCAAACTAAAGCCCCCTGTAGGTTATCCAAATGATATGATCTAGCTACAAACTATGAAAAACCTATCTATAAAATCCCATCTCCTCAATATGGCCTCTTTACACACGTAGTAAAATATACCATCCAAACATAATGGGATTGTGAGGCTCCCTCATTGATCAAGTCCCTAGAGGCCATTAGATCATAATGTGATCCCATATCCAAATCTACAATAATAGTGATGGACCTAGGCTCTTCATTCTTCTATAGGCCCCCAAATGCAACTCCTATTATAGATGAGCCAATACCACCATCCCCCACATAAAAACCCTAAAATCCTACACCATATCAACCACCACATCCCCAAGTCCTAGATGAAACTATTGACTAATCTTGTTTGAAAAGAGTATGTCATTAATAAGATACATCACTACTAGTGTCAACTAATCAATAATGCCCTCTCATATGTATCTATCAATGTCAACCTGATGGTCCCACACACTAACTCATAACCCTCCTTATAGTCTCTATATTATCACACTGTGTGTGATCATTAGTAGATCCTATCCCCTATCATTAGTAACCATAAAATATGATATACATCTTCTAGCATCACTATTATCTCTCTGGTCATAAATTGAAAGGTACTCATCTCTGAGTTTCATCACTTTAATAACACAATAATCAGGGCATGACCAATCTACACCACCAGCATTGTCACTATGTAATATAATCCCACTATCTCTAGCAACCCATAGTCTTTAGGACTCAATTAGTGCATCTCATGAAGAACCTTAAGATGTTGTAATTGAGATGCCATAACACCTAAATCCTCCTATACTAATCACATAACCCATCACTAAAACTATTTCATCATGCCTTCTTTTTTAACCTCTCTCACCTAGTCGACTCATCTACCTATAACTCATTTCCCCCTCTTAATCATACTTGTCCTAAATCATACACCTAAAACCCTAACAACCTATAATCCCTACTGACTTCCCTTGACTAATCCACTACCCACTCCCTCTTAACCTAACTAACCCTAAATCCCCTTCCCTAACTCATTAACACTCCCAATCCATTAACCACCCATCCTAATTACTTCCCAATCCCTCCTTAACACTCTTTTTCATTCCTAATCATCTAACTTACACCCTTAATCCACTAACTAATTATCTTACCCTAACCAAATATAATAATGACTAACTTTATCATGTCCCATCCTTCCCTCACCATCCCTCCCTATACCTTTAACACCTTAGCCTATCCTTCTATCCCTCATCCCTTAACTATTTTCTCCATGCATGGTAATAACAGGATTTACAGATTTGCCCTAACTTGTGACCTTATCATTATCACCACTCAAGTCTTACAATTTTACATAACCACAACTCTAATATCATGATTATGCAAAACCATGAATCACTAACTCAATATATTGTGACATTGTGAGTTGAGACTTGTGTTATTACAATATTGTAATTCTAGAATTACATTATTATAATACCACAACCCATGATGCAATATCACTAGTCACGAGTGTAAAAACATGATTGAGGGCATTGCCTTTGATTGTGTTATTTCACCCATAGTGCTTCTACCCTAATTAAAATGCAATAAATTTAAAATTTCATTAAAATTTAACAAATTACTAGGTTAAGGTCAAGAAACATACTAGTGGTCTAACATCCTCAGGCCTCTAGAACTCCCAAACTCTCTCATTGTGGTGTGAAGCTCGTGGGATCTAGTCCATGTTTTTATCGTAGAGTAGTTTTTTACCAAGTTTAAAAGTCAAAATGAACCCCTTTTCACTCCTTTTGTCCTATTTGACCCCCCATCCACTCCTTACCCCCTTACATTATTCTCTTATCTTGTCACACCTAGATCCCATTAACTTACGCCATTATCCTAATCACTCATTGATTATCATCCTTTAGTCTTTTGAGGCATGGATTTTCCATTTCCCCATCATCCAACCTAATTAAAAGTTAGAACTACATCAGCCTCAAATTTATTCAAACTATGTAGGCAACACTTGGTCATGGTTTTATTCCCAAGGATAGCTTGGACACTATTAACCCCTACTCTCCATCCTATTCTGGATGATATCTCTCAATCTTATTAGATCATTTTTAACTATGCATCTCCCATCAAGTGGATTATTATCATTAATCAACTCATCCAATATCCATTATAGGCTTTAAATCCCTCCCTAGCATGTGTTTTTACTATGGTAAATATCATTGGCTTGTAGCCTATCTCATCCCTTTATTTCCTAGACTATATCTCCATTTGGGACCTTCACAAGTCTTATTAATCAATCTCCTTTCTAGACCTTGATTATTTATCTAGAACCCACCTATTGAACTTAAGCCACTTTTTTCCTTATCATATATGCTTGTGTAATACATCATAGCTACATTAATATCAGGGGCATCCCAACCCCCTCTTATTTTCTTGGTCTTATCCTAGCCATAGGACTTTTATTTGAGTGACCATCTGGGGTAGGTTCTCCCCACATGCTCCCTCGAGGGGGTGTCATACCTACTAACACAAATTTCATTCATAATCATGGTTTTTATTTTAAATACCCTTACTCCTTCAAACCTAACCACTTTTAATAATATTTAAAAGAGGGGCAAAATGTATGTACCTAAATCTACTCACCCTGATAATTATACTAAGTCTGCTAATATAATCTATAACTATATTTCTTAGCTAATTAACTAACATCATATTTTATATTCCCCACATCCCAAAAAACTTATTATACCCTTGAAACCAATTAATCACCCTCATTAGTCTACTAATTAAGCCTACTTACCTACTAACCTACCTATTAACCCACTTGCCAATTTTAAAATACATTTTATTCAACTACCCATATACCACCCTACTAAACTAGTTATTCCTACATCCCTACTTCCTAATGGGGATTATATAATTTGAGAATTATATAATATCATCTAATTTAACCCTTACCCTCTAAAATCCTTGGAAATTCCTTAACCATTGATCCCAATGGATCAAAATTAAATTTGAGCCATTGATTTTCCCTCCCTTGGCTTATATAAACAAACCAATCCCTCCATGAAAACTAACTTGAAACTTGGAAAGCTTGAATCCAAATTGCTAATGTACATCCATAAACATCCTTCTTACATCTATATATCCTTATCAAAGCCATTATCAAGCCAAATGTCCATTGAGACCATTATCAAGCATATTTAAGTAATCCAATAATCTACTTGTTTTCGTTCAAATCGGTTTGGAAATCTTGGAGGGGAGCTATAAGAGGTAAAATTATGGTAAGTGATCTCATTAAAAGCATCTTATTATCTCTTTATCCTCTATGTTTTATTCTATTTTCATTTTGGGATTTATTACTAAGAATAATAATATAGAAAGAATCCAAAATTCCTACTACAATAGTCCTTGGGTTTTACTAAAACAGGTCAGTCATATTTTCCTCAGTGATGTCTACCACACATAAAGAGAGATTCTAAAATTGATAAATGTATTCCTTGATAGTCCTAATTTGGCACAACTTAGCTAGCTTAATGAAGAAATTTTTAGTGACATTGTTATGATAGTGGATATACAACTCCTCAAAAAATACCAACTATGAAACTGGGACACCCTTATTTTTATTTTTAGCATAAAACTAATGATACCAAATGAATGGCTCAGGTTCTACATAGAGAAAGGCCATAACCATTTTTTGTGAACATAGAGTTTGATGTAAATCAAATAAATTTTCAATTTGAGTGAGTTAAGTGATTAGATCATTACCATAAAACTTGCACAAGTCTACTTTTGGCAATGTCAGCTTAGGGATAGCATTGGTATTGGTATTATTTAGAGTAGGAGAGCCAAATTACAGTGGTGGAGGATTATTTTTCATTAGACAAGTTGAAAATTTGTCCGATTTCCTAGATATTTTTTGTAATTGATCCTTCTCACTATCCATGTGCCCTCATAAACTTATAATGTCCCCTTGAACTATCTCAAAATAAGCTTTTTCACCGTACCCTACAACTCTGACTTAATTTGATAAACTACCTCCAAAATAGATGGATTATAAGTTTCAAATTCCATGTCATCATTGTGAGTAGTTTTTGGAGTTTATTTCCCTTTCTTACATTTGTGAATGTTTAGACTAACCATGTACAAACCCTAGGAGGGTTTCAATCCCAAAAAAATGTACCAGTGGAATACACCATCATGATCATCTTGTCGAGATGAATCCAACTGCTGCTATTGTGCACAAGGGTGAAATTTTTCAACCCAAAAAAGTGTACCATTATAATATACCATTGAAATCATCTCATAGAGATGAATCCAATGATTGCTAACTTCCACAAGGTAAAAAAAATCTAGACTTTTTTGTGTACCCAAAAAAATTATTTTTCTTTGTTTGTAAAAAAACATCATGAACAAAGCTATGGTGATAAAAAAAATTCCTCCTAGATCACAAGTTATGTTTTTTGGCCTTCTAGTGCTCATGATGCTAAATCAAAAAAATATATTCCACCTAAACTTTCCCAAATCAATGCTCTAATACCACTTGTATGTAAATTACTTAGATGATTAACAATAATGGAATTATATATGGCAGAGTTAAGAGTAGAATAAGTAGATCCATAACAATAATTGGCAAAAGAGAAAAACACTTAAATATTATGACTGTGCCACTTCGAGGGGGTAACCTCCATAATAATGCAATAAGAATAGAATTCACAATATGATGATAAAATACTAACCAATACCTCCTATATATACTCTACTTATCTATGATTATTTCATAGGCTGACCATACTAAGAACATTAAGAAATGAAACAAGATAAAATGAATATGTGTAAGCCACAATTTGGACACACATATCCCTAGACACACTATATGATTCACCATTTTTATTTATTTTGGAATTGAAAAAATAGTATTTGATCCCAACAATCTTTGATTTATATCAGCATTGGCTTCAAAAAATCTAAATGGATACTATCTTGTGGACCTTGTATAATTAAAGTCCATGCATTACCATAAAATTTTGACATAAAATATTCAACAGGGTTATAGATAATTATTAAACTTGAGATGACTCTAGTTAGAGATAATTAATCACAAAGGTTAGTATTGTGTGTTGTTACTTAGTTAGTATATGAATTTATAAATTTTTAGTAGTGCATTCATTTACATATACATTACATAGTTACACAACTCTTTCCTACTCTAACTCTCAATATTTATATATAATAATAAATATCCACTATAATTCATAGATCTATTTATGTTATTCATCTACACTTTGTACTATATTTTCACTTCTCCTATGTACTATCACAATTATTTATATATTCTTATCTATGTCCTCTACCATCTCTATTATCTCTCTCTATATCACTATATATTCTTGCATTACAACAATTTAATATAAATACTAACTATATACCTTTTATACTCCAATTTCCATGTCTTTATAAGACATGAATTTTATTCATATATTTTGTCTTCTATTTCTGTGTGTTACTAGACCTTACCACATTACCTAGGTTGGTAGAAGCCTATGTTTCATCTTGGAAATATATTATACTATTGCAGTCAAGTTAGAATCTCTACAGTGATTATGTATGAGCTTTATATTTTGTTGAAGAATCCCATTAACAAGATTGATTTGATGGGGTTGGATGTTATCTTTGAATTTTTGGAGATAGGTGCATGTAAAATGCACATAATAGAAACTAAAATACTCCCTCAGCATTTCAATGATACTAGGCTCAATCCCTCAAATGTAATTTTTAATCAAGCTACCAATAAATAAGGTGTATGCCATAATGTTTTACATTTATATTTGTTATGTTGATTTGCATAAGTTTTTTTTAAATTTATTTATGAAAATAATTTAAAATGTTTTGTTTCACCCATAGGTTATAAATAAGTCATACAACCTTATAAGTCTATTTTAACGATTTGAGTGAAGATTTCCTTATAGAAACTTATGTCAAATATCTAATTGATTCTATGAGGTGGTTGCCTCATAATTTTCGTATCATGAAGCTTTGTTTATCTTGATGGTATTATGAGTTTATAGTTTAATAAAATATAACTTTACATCATTATTATTTTTAGATAACATAGGTTCCACAAATATACACTATTCACCATCTTTGTCTATAAAAAAGGTTAAAACTATTTCAAGGGTTTTAATAACATGCATATGAAAATAACGCCAAAGGGATGTTTGGAAAAACATGGGCACACAATAAAATGTAATGGCATTGATGCAATGTAGGACCATGCACATATTTAGTGTGGGTTAGGATGGATAAAGGCTCAAAATTTTATAGAGGAAAACTACTAAAGACACACACATAAAATTGATAAAATATCTAGATATGTGAAGTTTAAAGGGAATAGGTGCATGAGAAATGGGCATGCACATTTCACCCAATAATTCAAGGAGATAAAGGTATAAGTCACACCTAAAATGGATTCTAACAATAATTATGATAACAAAAGTTAATGTGAATGTATGGAATGATAACAATGGATATTCAATAATATGACTCATGGAGTTAGGGTAATTTAAATGACAATGGCCACTATATATTGACCCTAATAAATAATTTTAATTATTTATCACTATCAAAAAGATTCATATCCAAAAAGTACATGGTGAGCTAAGAGCACTCAGGTAAGAAAATTTAGATAGAATTTTTGTAATTACGTAAATTGGAGGACATAATTTGAATCTACAAAGGATTGTAAACTAATTACAAGAAAAATTCAAGTGGAAGAAGCAAAGAAAAGGTGAATTTGAGTAATTTTAGGGTTGTAGAGTAGGATAACCACTATTAAATATTAATGAATCTTAGATCCATATTCAATATTATGGGTTTCATTAGGTTTAATGTCCCAAGGGTGGGCCAAAGTGAATTTAGGACCACAATGCTAGTTAAGAGGAAACCGACCCTATGAAATTGAGTAACAAAAGTGTGGACAATTCATAGGGCTAAAGGGGTGACTTAATATTTATTGAATAAGATACTAAATAATCACTATAGAGTAATATAAAATATGTACTTGCATAATTTTGACAAATACAATTCTCAAAATGTCATAACCCAATTTATGGAACCATCTAAAAGTTGTTGACTACTTTTTTGATGTCAGCATGACATATTATATGTTGTTTTGATTATTATGATTGTTTATATTAGACATGATTCATATGCTCTAATTTTTAATTAATTATGGAATTATTATGATTAATATTTTGATGTTTTAATCACAGTTGCTATTTAGTTATGAACATTCAATGTTATAATTGGTTTAGATATTGTCGATGTCTTATCTTCATGATTATAAGAAATAAAATGACCTAGGTTTGAATCTATGGAGTCTGACTGATAGGGGGTGTGTGACAACTTAGTTACATTCTAACAACAAGAATTGAGATGCTTAAGTTTCTAAAAATATATATTGCTTGTTATATTTATTTTTTGACTTTTGAGTGAACTTTGTTATTTTGACCCTTGATCTTAGTATAGATGTTTGAGTGTCATTTTATTATTATTTACTTAATATTTTTATTTTAAATTCCTTATTAAATAGGTTTGTTTTTTCTTCAAATTTTTTTGGATGATCTTAGTCAAGTTATCATTCTTGTTGGAACTTAGTTTTAACATGGCTTCATGAGATGGAAGTGATTATGATATAGTCTATACTTATAATAGTTTCTCTCTATAAGATAAGTGAGCATGGTTAGAACTTATATTGTTTATTGTATTCTTATTTCATCATCAATCTGATTGTCTTACTATGTTTATGGAATACCACTTTTTAAATGGTCCTGGTACCACCAAGTAAGGGATTTGTGTTGCTTTATTGATTACTTTGTGTGTTATTATATTAGTTTTTTTAATTGGACCTTAGCCCATAGATTCATATTATGTGTTTATCATTATTAATTAAAATGATGGAAATTACAGCAAAATCCATCATATGCATGGCATGGAAATGATTTGATGCACAATTGACTTAGGGTTTTGTAGTCAATGGAAATAATTTTGAAGTGTTGGTTATAGCTCCTTTTGATAGCTTAATTTTTTTATGGGTTGTACTACCTCGATGAGAAAACTAATTACTACTAGTTTTAGGGATCTTATCTCACCACTATTAATCTCCTAGGATTTGATGGATTGTTTAGAGTGTTGAGGTGGATATTTTTATGGAAAGATGTAATTTTGTCAAAAGAAATGGGGGATGTGGGAGAAAAATAAGTCAATGCCTCCATCTTGTTGAACCACAACCAAAGTTATTCCACTTTATTATAGACTTTTAAAGGGTTTAATTACTCACTTTTCCATGAGTGAGAGTTCAGAGTGTGAAAGGCATGAGAAAACTAAAACATACTCTCTCTCTCACACACATATAAAAATAAGGAGAAATCAAAATGTGAATATTTTATCCAAGAAAGTTTTATACTAGTTTTGTTTACTTATTTTGTTCTAAGTAAAATTGTATTGTAATGAATGTAAATCCAAAAATAATTTTGTGTCTAGTTGGGAATGTGATAATCATGTACATTTCTCTCAATGCCATAATCATTTTCTTTCACTTGGTTTGCATTAGAACTGTTGTTTCATAGATTCATTTTTTGGGTGTTTGAATATGGCTCGAACTTTATTTGTGGACTATGTGGAATTAATGTTAAGTGTTTGTGAAATAAAGACTTCACAGCATGTTTGTTAATACTTGTGTTCATGGCATAATCACTTAGATTTTATATTGAGAATGTTTAGTATTTTGATGGTTTTTCCTATTGGGTTTATTTGAGTGGTTATGGAAACTTGTAAAATCTATGGAATATTTCCACCACCCTGTAAGTCATGGTCCACCATTAAAATGATGGATGGGATAGTTAGGGTCATAAATAGGAGGCTCATAGGGCTAATTAGATGGATTTTTCCACTCTAAAAATTATTTATATTTGGATGTGTATAGTTTTTGATATACATATCCATTTGTGGAACCATGCTGGTATAAACTCATTGGAGTTAAGATTGTTATTATACAATGCATTATTTACTGTCTATTTTATCTTTTCCTTGTCTTTTATTGTATCTTAGATATTACACATGATAGATTATGTATATTAATTATTGGCAACTATGTAAATAATGGTGGATTGAATAATCATGAATCTTGATATGATTGTTTATACATTTTAGATGGAATATCTTTTGATTTAGGGTGACTATGTATCTTCACTGAGTTTTGCTTTCAATATTTTTAATTATTCTAATAATGTTATAGAATCTATAATTGATATACACTCACAATTTGAAGCTTTAAAATTATATTTTTTTAATTAAAATTGTATTTAGATGTTATATTATTGATCCATATTGAATGGAAGCTATCAAGATTATCTTTTTTCTTCATTTGATTTTGGGAAAAGTTTGTATGATAGGTTAAGTGTTGAGAATTAAATATTTCATGTATAAAATGATAGAATGATGGTGAAGAATAAATTATTTGGCTAATTGTATGTCAATATAATTCTCTTTCACACTTGATTCACATTAATATGTCATACCTTACTCCATACATATCATTATAAATGGATGATTAAAGTGTAGATTAATTGATCATTGAATGTTTATTTGTTGTTAATCAACACTACTTAGTTTGAAATATAATTCACCTATAGTCTTATTATTTCTATATTTTTTAAATTTAAAGACTTATATATATGGCCAAGTATAAATTTTATATGAAATTTTAAGTGTGTGAATGTTATTACTCAAATCTCATAAGCTCTATTGATAATTTATTATAATGAAAGGAAGGAAAATAATGCAATTGTTGTGAATGGTTGTTGCTTGTTGAGGTAACTATAAACACATTTGGCTTCCTTATTTAGAATTTTGACAATTTTGTATGCAAGATACAACTGCATAGTTATCAATGAATTAAATTTAAAATATGTCATTGGATATATTAACACATTTATCCCTGAAAGGGCATTTAGGTTGCACTAAATTATAAGCTTGTTTAATTGTAAATAACCCATTGTTGTAGAGTTTGCTATTTCAAGATGATTTTTTTGTTTTGGTGAACCTTTGATGATGAATTGGGGTAACTTAATTATTTATTTTCAAAGTATCAGTTTAATAAGCATGTTTTTTGTTCTTATTGTTCTTGTTGTTATTTTTTGATTGATTTGCATTATATTTTGAACTATCGTAATTAGGGGAAAATTATGACTTATGAAATTTTACATATAATTCATGTTTTTTGGTTTTAAAATTAGCTTCTTAATATGAAATGTATAATCGTATTTATACAATTCATGTATTAATTAATGTGAGATTTAATTAATTAAGTGGTATAAAAGTGGTTCACTTTACCTTTCTAAAATTTACACTATGACTTTAAGGATAAATGGACATGAGATATAAGAATATGATTATCTCACATTCATAAGAGTCATATCTATAATTTTACTCACTATAATTAAATTGAGTGGGGGCAATAATTAACTACATTGGCTTTATTTTTGTATAGAAATATTGATTTATTATGGCTCTAGCACATGGATAATTTCCTAGAGACAATCTAAAAATATTTCCCTAAATGGAAATAAATTCAAATGAGATGCATAATAATTGAGGATTAGTAAATGGATGTTATAATCAATTTTGTTCCAGTGCAAATTCTAATTATAATAAGGTTAGAGTGTTCTTCTAATTTTTGGGAATAATTAATAAATGTTGTTTTGGTTCCTTGACCCTAAGACTAAAGGATAAAACAATTTTGATTAGGTAACATCACATCTCACTTATTCCATATACTCCATTTTGGCATGAACTATTTTTCACATGACTCCAATCCTTTAATGCATGTGCTAATATTGATTTTTAGCTAACCAATAAGAGGAATTATTATGATACTTCATGCATATGAGGATATGGGACTAAGCTGATGAAATTAACTCTCAATGGAAGGAATGAATAATTTTATTATTAAGGTAATTGACATATAGATAATAATTTTTCACATTTTGTGTAAAGGTAGTTAAGGATTATTTTTAAGTAATTATTGCACTTATGTAAAGAATACTCAATGGTATATATGAGTAATCCTTTTGAAAGGATCATTACTAATATCTATAATTGGTTAGGATGGAATGATTATTATTACACTTGCATCAAGTTTATGTGGTTTATATGCTTGATTACAAAACATATTTTTTAAACAATATCATTTTATTCATTATTAGTATGATTTTTTAGTATTGTTTAAATATTAGAAAAAGAGGAAGAGTGGAATATGGAAATCATCTATACCTTTAGTTATCCTATGAATTAATTTCATAAAAGAAACTCACTTAATATTAATTATTTTTAAGTTGGTTTTATGAGGGAGATGATCTTGGGGAAATATCTAGGTTAGAATTTATAAGGGTGTATTGACACACTTATACATCCTGAACTCTATATTCTACAAGGGATGAAACACTTCCTTATAGGGTCCACTCAAGATGACTTAAATTTATAGGAGTTGTAATTAGTAATATTCTATGTGATCTAGTTTTAAGTTCAAGTGTAAATTCAATTAGACACTTGTGGTAACATTTAGTAAAATTAGTGTGTTAGTGCACTCTATTTAGCTCAATCTAAAAAAATTGGGTTCATTATATTGATATCAGAGCATAGTTTCTACTCTAGGTAACTTTTGAGATTTTTAAAAAATCTATATACTACCTTAATATTTAAATTTTGACTCATTAAGATGGTTAGACCAAATTTTGGAAGAATTTCCAATGCCACACTAACTAGGTTAATAACAACCCAAGAAGAGGAAGAGGTAGAAATAGAGGTGGGTGTCATGGTGATCCCAACTTGAATAATAATAGATTTGACCCATGACTTGATAATAATATTGATAACAAAAATAATGTCCATAATACTAATGCAGCTGGGGGTAATCTAAATTACAATCATGAAGAGGTATTGAATGGGGTTTTTATAGCCTTGAATACCATACAAGGTAATATTGAAACTCAAAAATGTAGTCTTAATAACATTAGGGGTGTTCCTCATGAAGGTTTTCCTAGACTAGAAAATGATCAAGGGGATGAAAAATTACTCCAAGATCTACCCTTGGTAGTGGTTGACCCAATCATAAAAGAGATTAAAAAGCTTCCTCCACCTACCTTTTCAAGTGAATAATCTAGGGATGTAGATGATGTATGGATTGTATATTTGTAAGATTACTTTAACATTCCCTCTAATGTGAAAGCTAGGGTGGCATCCTATCAGTTGGTTGGTGTTGTTTTCTTATAGTGTAATCATATTTATGCCTTATAGGGATATCAACTAATGAATCTCACATGGGAAATTTTTGATAGGTAGTTCCAAAAAAAGGTAATAAAGTGCTAATGTCAAGGAATATAAATTCACTTATTTTTAGTTGTTGAAGCAAGATAACATGTTTATCACTGAGTATGAAAACAAATTTCTAAATTTTTTACATCATGTAAATTACATGCATGATGAAGAGATTAAAGTGTTAAAATTAAAAATTAGACTAAGTATATATTGATGCATGATGTCAATATGATTAATCAAAAAACCTCAATGGCTACCATTGAGCCTATTCATAAGGTAGAAGATTCAAAAAAAAACTCAACAGAAGGTGATACAAGAGTTTAAGTTGAGTAAGAAGAAAATGACGGATAAAAATCTCTCTCCCTCACCTAATTTTTTACATAAATGTGACTAAAAAGACATGTTTACGTAGAATTGTACTGGGTTCAACAAGTTATAATAGGTAAAATAGAACTTTAAAGCCCAATTTTTTCTAGAAAAGGGTCCAACAACAAAAATCAGACCCAAAATGTCCAACGTGGACCAACCACAGGGGACAATGTTATTCTTATTTCACCACCAAGAACTATCTATTACTTGTAATGTAGTGATAACCACTACCAAAAGGACTATCCCAAGATGAAACTTGGATAATTAGCTAATCCTAGGGTGTATACAATAGTTGATAATTACAATGCTAACTTTCAAGATACTCTAATTAAAATAAAATGTACTATAGTTGGTTTTAAAATGTATATATTAAGTTATTACGTTATAATAGATAGCTTTAATTCACTTGTACTAATTAAGTGTAATATTAAACCTGTTGAGGTCAGAAAAGGTTACAAGGTCAAGTTCTATAGTGGAAAAAGGGTACCAATCTACAAATTCTTATATCAAGTTTAACTAAATTTAGGTGTCTTTAATACCAAACTAAATCTATTCTTATCTCCCTTGGGATCTTGTGATCTAATTTTGGGTATGAACTAGCTACAACAACATTAATAAATTAACTATTTTGCTAATAAAGTACAATACATGGATGTTTTTAAAAAAATCATGGAGGTGCAAGGCATTAAAAATGCTAAAGCATGTAAAATACTTTCATATATTTAGTTAAAAAAGGCTCTCTATAAGGTTTTCCAACTTTATACTATCCAAATACAAGAAAAATCTAAGGAAAATAAAACATCCTATAAGTATTTTTCTTCCCTAAGGAATTTATGGATGTATTTGCTAAAAAACTACTTGGTCTTCCACCCAAATGAGAGTTTTATTTTCTATAGATATAATGTTTAGGGATGCAACTACATCCAAGGATCCTTATAAGATGAATGTGGGATATTTTTACAAAATAAAAGTTTAGCTATAATAAATTTTATACAATGGAAGCATTAGGCCAAGTGTGTCTCTTTGGGGTGCTCTAGTTATCTTTGTAAAGAATAAATATGACACTTTAAGGTTATTTGTATATTATCATATGCTCAATAAAGTGATGATCAAGAACCGTTATCCTTTGCCTAATATTGATAATTTGTTTGATCAAATGAAATGGGTATTTGTTTTCTATAATATTGAATTGAGATCATGCTACCATTAACTAAGAATCAAAGAAGAAGACATTCATAAATTTTCTTTATGAACTTTTATGGTCATTATGAGTTCAATATTATGTCTTTTGTCTTGACTAATGCATGGAAAAAATTTAAGAACTTAATGAATAACATTTTTAGGGATTATTTGGATAATTTTTTGTTGTTTTTATTAGATGATATTCTTATTTAATCTAAAAATTAAGTTGAACATGAATGACACCTGACATTAGTCTTAAAAAAATAAGACAACATAAGTTATATGTAAATATTTATAAATTTGATTTATTTCTTCTTCAAATAAATTATTTGTGGATCATCATCTCTAAGTATGGTATTGATGTAGATCCAACAAAGATTAAATTAATACAATATTGGCATTTTAGTATTAATGTGCATGAATGGTGTAGTTTTATGGGCTCGATTAGCTACTACCACATATTTATGGAAATATTTTCCAACATATCCAACCCATCACTTCCTTGAAATGCAAAGGTAATAATTTTATGTGGGCAGCCAATTAGAATAGGAATTTTATAAGATTAAGGATATATTATCTACAACACCTATACTTTTAATCCTTGATCCAAATGGTAACTTTGAGATCTAGGTAGATGCTTCCAAAGAAGGTTTCCAAAACATTTTTCATATGTAATGGGTATTAGGTGAATAAATATTAGATAATATCCACATAGAATCATCCTCAAAGTTAGTAAAAACCATAGCCAAGTGATGGGGATTGTTGAAAAAAATTTACCCCTTGACTAAGATATCATTTGAAAAAGTGATCAGACCACCAAAAGTCCCTAAATGTATAACTCCAACCATAGAAGCTTATGGACTCAAAAGTGACTAAATATTTGAATAAGTTATCATGGACATAAAGTAGGTTTTGTAGGTCTTATGGACTCATTTTGAGCCTTAAAAGTTCAAGCACAAGATTTGAAGATCCAGACCATCATCAAGATGTCATGTAAAAAACGATGGGTTAGCTTAATTGTGTATTTTATAAGTATGCTCAAAAATCCTCATGGGGGAAAAGGATAGCATATAATCAATGTTCTTAGTGTCAAGATTGTGCTTTACAAAATTCATGTCTTAATGAGTTCTCTATCTTGAGATATAAGTCTTCAAAGTTTTACTTATAGAATGAAACATTCATGAGAATGTTAAAATTAAGACACAAAAAATAACCATTGGTGTTCAAATTGTGATGGGAGAATGGAAGTCAATGATGGGCATGTGAATATCAAATTTAGGCCACAACAAATAACCATTGGGGTTCAAAAATCCTAAGATGTTCATGCAGATGTCAAAGATGTTCACACGAACATCAAATATAAGCACACAAACATCAATTTTGGGTCTCATGAATTAGTTTATTGAGTTAAAATGGTGGTTCCAATCAAGATCAAGTGATTTCATTCAATTTTGCATCAAATATCTATGGCATGTGAGCAGGTCATAGAGTCAGAGGATCTAGATCAAAGGCTCATGTTTATTCATACATATAGATCTAATAGTGTGAGTTAAAGTCAAGGAGTAATTTCATCCTAGGTACCAATAAGGATAAGATAGTTTATAAAAACATTGATAGATCTACATTATAAATCAACAACTAAAAAATAAAGGGAAAATCCAAAAGCTTTTGGTGGAAGATGATGAACTAGTTTTCGATCTAGGTAAAGTAAATACAAAGGAACCAAAGTAAATACAAAGGAACCAAACTCAAATAGGATCTAGGTTAAACAAGAATGGATACACTAAGAGTAAACATAACCATTAGAGATCTATGGAGATAAAATATGTCTTTAGAACTAATACATATCAAGGGTAACAACTTATTATTGAAATGAGATTAGACCACATGGCAAGCTTCTTTTGTCGATATTAATAGCTATAGGAAAACCAATAAAAGAGATTAGTTTTCAAACTATAGAAAAAATACCTATGTTTAGATATTGAAATGGGGTAGATATGTGACTATGAAGGAGTGTCTCATCTTTAAATATGGTCCCATCTCTGATAAATAGCCACAAAAAAGTATACTTGGGCATGGCTCTATCAAGTACATAGATATAAAGTTCTTACCCTCATAATTAAGCAAGTGGAGATGGTGTGGAAGATCATAATGAAGAGATATGGGGATTGGAGTAGCATAATGGAGAATTTAATTCTATTCAAAAACTCAGATGATCTTCCCTCCTAGTAAATATCATGACCCATCATCTACAAAATAAACCCTTGTCTTCTAGTGTAGATTTCTCAACCAATAAAAAGAGCTTAAAGACTACTGGAGTAAATGAAGGCTATTTGGTCTATGATGTATTAGTCCCAATTGGATCAAAGGTGGTGGATCATCCCTTAAAATGTGTTAGCTCATTAATTATTCTCTAATGGCATTCTCCCTCTTTTCTCTTCTCCTTCTTTTTATATGTCCCATTCTTTTCTCCATTGTAAAGGTTCTTAGATTTTAGAATTTTGATTTTTCTAGGAGATAAGGATACTTATTGAGACTCTTGAAAAAGGATTCTCATTTGATAAGGCTTTACCCTATCAAAATATTATAATAACCACCTCTTGAAGTAATAAGATTAAATTTTTACTTTTCCCTATGAAAACATTAGTTTAGGTGAGCATCAAGAGGAAGTTGGCCTTCTCCATAGGATCAAACCCACCATAGGTAACCCACATCCTAGGGTTGTCCTAATATTATAGATTAATTATAAGGATCGTGAATAAATACTTTTAAGGGTGTAAATTAATTTTATAATAATTTCTATCATACTCGGTGGGACACACATAAATTTCAAAGAAGATTGGTCAAATTTGATGTTGATTTGATCAATTTATAGTAGCTATAACTTCTAAGTAATAGCATCTGGTGACTCCAAAAGAAGATTCAATATTCTGGTAGCAGAGTGGTGACTACACCTCATGCCAAAGGTGACAACAAGGTTAGCTTCTAGAGGTATTCCCTTTGAATTTGTTGAATTACCTTTAAATTCAATCAAAAGGTTAAGGTTTGCTAATACATGCCCATATAAGGGAAACTTTGTTCCTAAATCATTTTCAAGGCATACCCCTATAAAGAGACCTTTATTAAACCCCTTCATATCCATGGTTGTCCCTATATCTTTTGTTGATTTTAATGGATAAAGTCCTCTGGCCCTCCCTCAATATGATCATATTCTAGTAGCAGCTCTTAAAAGTGTCCCTTATTTTACTAGAAACTAAGATACAACCCCTTCTGAACACCTCATGTATATAGCTAACTTTTATAATATTCATGATATCAATGAGGAAAATGTGGAAATTAGGTTATTAGCTATTTATTTTAAAGGTAAAACTTTAGACTGGTATAGAATCCTTACTGCTAATTCCATTGCCACATGGGACCAATTAGGAGAGGTTTTGTGTAAATGATTTGAAGATAAAGTGACCATTTGTCACTTGTAGAGCAATTAAATACAATAAAAAAATCCCCTCATGAGGTCATGTAAGACTTCAATACAAGGTTCCAAAAAACTTGGGATAAAATCCTAGTCTCTGTTAGGCCTACCCTTAACTTTACCTTCCTATACTATTTAAAATCCCTTAATAGTGGCATTGTAGTAATGATCCAATCTATGGGAGGGAACACATTGCCAAATGCATATAAGGTGGAAATCAAGGTAGAAAATTATCTAGTGTAGGCTGGAAAGCTTACACCTAAACCACTAATACCTTTATTCCCTGAGATTAGACCATCTCCTATTTTTATTCCTCCCTTGGATGGCATTCCTCCTATGCCTAAAATTTATACTATACCTCACCTGATCAAGGAAAGGCTTCCACTAGTGGATCTAGTGATTCCCAAGAACAAAAGAACTTTAAATAGATTAAGATCATGTTCTAATCTTTTGGAAATGAACTAGTAAATGTTAAGAGGCAACAAGCTTTCAATAGGCCTCACCATGCCTCATATCAACCACAATAGAAATATTATCAATAAAATAGGATACCTTATAAAGGAAACTTCTTACGCCAAGGTTAATTTTAAAACCAAGGACAAAGGCATCCTAGCTACAATAGATAGAGAAACTATAATCCAAATGTTGTAAGCACTTCCAACAATTTGGTCTCTATTCAAAACAATGTTGTTCAAGAAGCTAAGGGTACTATGCCTTAGAATTAATCATTTGGGCAATAAATTATCCCAAACACTAACCCCAACTAAGATTTTAATGATCAATGTCATCAAGTTATAAATTATGGGTAAAATCAAGCTCTTATAACTCAGAACATAGAAGTGCCCATGACAATAAGACCAAAAGAGCCTTAATAAGGTCAAAACCCTGATCAAGTACCAATCCAATTGGGTGATACAATGGTGAGCTATGAGCAAGAATAGTTTTATGCACTCAATCAGTAGAATATTTATAGCCAAACATAAATCCCAATGGTAGCAAATACAAGGTTTAAAATAAAGAACATGAATGGTAATCAAGAAGTAGTTAAAGAGCCTCCTACCATTACTCCTTAAATATCAAAGACAATTAGATTTACTATTATTCCAAAGGTTATAATAACTAGAAGTAATCAAAATAAAGGGAATGTCTTTGTTCCCCTAAAATCACAAATTCAAAGTGTAGTTGTGGCTCCCAAAGCATAACCAAAGGTTAGTGGTTCACCCATTAACATATTGGAATAAATAAAGAAGTCAAATGTGAGTGTGCTAATGTGGGATATGTTTTGCATGCCTGACTAAGTGGATATTGTTTGAGAGGGTTTTTCCAAGATTAATATTGCACCAATTATAGATAAGCCATCAAGCAAGGTGAATGAGGCTCTCACCAATACAACCAAAGGACAAAGTGAAGGACAATTAGGTAAGGTGGTCAAACCTCCTCCCTTATATATTTTAATAATCATTGGTGACTCTTTAGTACATATTTACTTGATAGATAGTGGGGATAGCACCTCAGTAATGCCAAAGTCTATAGTAGACCATCTTGGTCTAAGATATGAACCCCAATCTAAAGGATTGTTGTATCTTGATGGTTCTTCCACCAATCCATCTGGGATCATCAAGGACCTTAATGACCCTACATGCTTATCCTAGTTTTATATTGGTCTAAGATGTGTTGATCCTAGATGTGCCTCCTCATTTTTCCTATCAAGAGAATTCATTATAAATATTAGAGGTTATCTTATATTACATTGGTCAGACATAAAATTTAAGATAAGATATGGAACCAAGGTATCCATTAAGGTTGAGCCCATTACACAATTCCACATAAAACATTATGGGCCAGATAGTATAAACCCCAATTGTACCATCCTTCATGAGGATAAACATATGGTGGGTCAAGAATTAAACACTCACCTTGAGGAGATACCAGACATGTTCTTGGATGAGCTATAGAATGAACATCAATCAATTGATCCCTTGGAAGGAGGTGAAAAGAGGGACATGGGTGTCTATTGATTGCATGAAGATAATCAATTGATGTCATCCCTCATTGGACCTAAATAAGATCCTAGTGGGTTATGGAAATTATTCTTTGATGGTTCAAGGAAAATATATGGAGTGGATGTAGGTATAATTTTGGTATACCCCTCAAGTGACTAATTTTTCTCTTCTTACAAGTTCTAAGTTAGTTGCTCTTATAATGCAATAGAATATGAAGGTCTCATCCATGACCTTCAATGGGATAATAAGAGAGGAATCAAATAGTTGTAATTTTATGGGGATAGTGAGTTAATAGTGCACTAGATTAGAAGCTATAATATCACCAAGAATCCCTTGATGAAGTCCTATAAACATATATTATTGGGACTAATTGAGAATTTTGTGTTTTTTAACATCCAAGCCTTACCAAGAAACTAGAATCAACATGCTAATAGGTTGATAGTTATGGGAGCTCAATTTGATATCCCCCAATGATTTGAAAAATACCAAGCTAAAACCACATGTCAAAATTGTGGTGAGACCATCAGTGCCAAAAAATGAAGCTCATTGGCAGGTCTCTAAAAATGAAAAGCAAATTGCTTATTTTTTGTAATAGGAAGTAGAATTCTCTTCAATAACCCAAGAAAAATTTCAACATCAATATGAAGATTAAATAATTTAATTGAGATCCAATTAGCTTCCTAAAGGGCTTATCACCCTTGAAGGTCTTTTCCATGAGGGAGATCATGTGATAAAAGATAATTTAGTAATGTTAACTGTTGACCCAATTTTTCCCCTCAAGCAAAATCTCGGTCACCTTCTGCACTTGCTTTGCATGGCCAATTAATTTCGGGTTGCAAGGTCCACCTTCAGGGTTCGACAGCTCCATTTCAAAGCATTGGTTCATCGGCCTCATTCGTTGGCGTTCACAGTAGCATAAGTCAGAGTCTTCAAACATTCACAAAAGGGGAGAGGAAAAAGCTGGGGCACTTAACACTAAGGCAAAAGGAGGGTAGATGTTTACAAGAACAATGCAGTCAGCAGAAAAATTGCCACCCACAACACCAGTGGGTAAAAAGAGACTACAAATAGATGCAGTCAATGGAAAAATTGCCGCTCACAACAGAAGTGGAGAAAAGAAAGGCAGCCAACTCAGCCGATGTCAGCAGAATAGCCATGCGTACACGGTCGACATCGGTAAGATTTCCACACTTGGCAGCCAATCAGCCAATGTCGGCAAAAGTCTCGCATGCAATCCATGCATTGGGCAGTAAAATTGTCGCTCACAACATTAGGTGGCAAAAAAGCCCTATAGAACACAGAAAAAGACCCACCCAGTGGGCAGAGGAGTAGACCAGCACATAAAATGAGGTAGCAAGCATGGTCCCATTAGACTTATGATGTCATCTACAGTGTTTTCTCTCTTCCCAATGAAGACTCAAGCTGCCACTTGCAAGCAAAAAGCCAATGAGACTCCTCTTGGCTTTTCCCATATAAATACACAGACTTGGTCATTTTAAAGAATCTTCTCCAATTTTGTAAAGAGCACAACTCTACAAATTCTCCACCTAAATCAATAAAAGATAGTTTTTACCTCTTTCTTGGATGGATTTTTATATGTATGCCTTGAATGTTGGTTTGTGTCCAGTCATTGTTCCTTGATGCTCTCACAGGTCTAGCACCAGCAAACCAGTGATCTACAAAGTGCCATTGTCTGCTACTGCCAAGAGTAGAGTTTTTGTTTTGGAGGTATAGAATAGGAGAGGTCACTTATAGTGTGTATTTCTCAGCACCTTGGTGAGTCCCTATTTCTTGTGCTTTCCATAGGAACCTCCCTGTCATTTCCAGCAGCCTGGTCTTTCTGCCAAGTCTCAGTGTATGTATGTTTTGTTTGATCCTGAGTGTGGAGGTGGGGAGATCATTTCATTTTTGGTGTATCACCTCTTTAGAGTAGGCTGTTTGTTTTCATGCATTTTCTTCTCCCTTTTCATCCCCTCCAGTATATATCTATATTTTGCACTGCCTAAAACAAACAAGATACATCAGAGGGAACTAGCCCATACCTAGAGACTCTCCTCTCCTGCTTTGCCATCCCACAGGCAAGAGAGGAGTTTCCATGTTTCGGGGAGATGGCAGGGAACCTATTTTCCTGCCAACCGGGTGCAATCTCTAGTCATCAACATTAACCAATGAAGAGAACTATAAAAGAGTCCTTATCTTCAAAAAAAAGCTCCTTAAACTTGGAAAGGTAAGCACTAAAGCTGAGAGGTATACTTTCATAAAACTTTGTAAATAATATGCAAACATCTTTGCTTGGGAATATAGTGACCTAAGAGGCTTTGATCGTAAGCTAGCCCAACACACTATAGAACTAGATGCTAGTGTCAAGCCTATCAGGAAGAAGCAAAGACTTATAAACCCAAAATAGAAGAGCTTATGAAGAAAGAATTGACCAAGTTTATTGAATCCAAGATCATCTTTCCCATTAAGCACTCCTCATGGGTAGAAAATTTGGTACCTATGAGGAAGAAGAGTGGGGAGATCATATTATGTGTTAACTTCAAGGATCTAAATAGGGTCTCTTTGAAGGATCACTATCCTTTACCATCCATGGAATAACTCCTTCAAATAGTTGTTGGTTCAGAATGCTTATCCCTCTTAGATGGATATTTAGGTTACAATCATGTACTAGTGAGAGAACAAGATCAATATAATACTACCTTCACCACAAAGTGGGGCACATATGCTTACTATAAAATACCTTTTGGATTGTCAAATGTTAGGGTAACTTTCCAAAGAGCCATAAACATTTCTTTCCAAGGGTTTTTGAATCAAATGGTGCTAGTCTACTTGGATGATATCATAGTTTTCTCTAAGAAGTCCAATGAGCACATGAACCATTTAAGGATGATCTTTGAAATATGTAGAGTGTATGAGATCTCTTTAAATCCTAAGAAATATGTGTTTGTTATCCATGAAGAAAAAATTTTGGGTCACATTATCTTAAAGGAGGGGTTATCCATTGACTTGGACAAAATAAGTGTTATCTTAGTACTATCTCTACCCAAGCACAAGAAAGGAATCTAGAGCTTCCTTGGGAAAATAAACTTTGTGAGAAGGTTTATATCAAGTTTTTCAAACCTGGTAAACCCATCACTACAATGCTATAAAAGAGACAAGTGTTTTTTTGGTGAAATGAAGGTAAGGTAGCATGTGAGGCCATCAAGCAGGCTATTGCCTAAGAACCCTCACTCATAAATCCTGAGTTCTCAAAGGATTTTATATTGTAAACCTTTTCCAATATTGACAACATATCATTTATGTTGATGCAGAAGAATGGTGAAGGACTTGAGTGTCCAATTGCCTTTTTTAGTCAAGGGCTAGAGGGATATGAGGTAAGGTATACCTTCATATGAAAGTAGGTTATAGTAGCTTTGAGGAGCCTAAATAAGTTTATACCAATGCTCTCCAATATTAAAGTTCATCTTATGGTGTTTCATCCTAGAGTGAGGGACTTTATCCTTAATAAGGATTTGAATGAGAAAAGAGCAAGCTGGATTACCAAGGTCATGGCGTATGATGTGGAGATCAAAGTCACCAAGATGGTAAGAGGTAAATTCTTGTGTGAGCATATGGTGGATGACCTTCAAGAGGACAAAGAGGTTGTTTTAGTGACATGAAACAACTCACAATCATATGCACATCCACTTTAAAATAACTAACTCCAAGATATGACCCATTTCTTGATGACAAAAGAATGCCCTCGAGGTTTAGACAAAGTAAAAAGAAGGTATTTCAAGCTTTATTCCATACTTTATGCATTGGTTGATGGTGTTATTTATAGAAGGGACCTAAATGTAGTACTCCTTAGGTGTATAGATGATGGCCAAGTGGCAAAGATTTTGGATTAGTTTCATGATGGATCTATAAGAGGCCATTTACTCCAAGAAAAACAAAAACAAAGGTAATGAGAGCTAGTTATTACTCACCTAAACTATTAAAATATTCCTATGCATGGTTCAAAAAATGTTAGAAGTGTCCTCTCTTTACAAGAAAACAAAGACTGGCTACTCTTATACTCAACCCAATCTAGGTAGAAAAACCCTTCATGTAATGGGGTTTAGACTTTAGAGGGATGATAAATCCACCTTCAATTACAGGGCATAAATGGGTTCTAACTACAACTAACTACTTCACTAGGTGGGTGGAGACAATTTCCTTGAAATAAGCCAATAAGATAGCAAAGTTGGACTTTTATGACAGTATAGTGACCAGGTTTGGGGTCCCAACTACTATAATATTATATAATGGCTTAGAATTTGTTGGCAAGAAGATAAGTGAATGGGCACTTAAGTTGGGCATCTACCTCAACACATCTTCCAACAATTACCCCCAAGGTAGTGGATTGCCAGAGTCCACCAACAAGAACTTGATAAGGATTATCAAGAGGATCATGGAAGAGAATTAAAGAGTATGGTATACAAAGCTAAGGATAGCCTTATGCTTTGATAGAGTGACTCCTAAAACTATCATTGGTAATTCTTTATATGCCCTTAGATATGGAAGGGAAGCCAAATTGCTCATTTCTCTTGAACTACCTATATTGGAGTTATCCCGTCATCTTGAGTTGATGGAAAGTGACCCTATAAGAATAAGTATGGTAGCTCATGGATCTTGAAGAAACCAGGGACCTTATAATGAAGACATTGGAGTCACATCAAGCTCAGGTCAAGAAATCCTTTGACAAGAGATCCATAACAAGGGTCTTCAAGGAAGGGGACTTAGTACTCAAGTAGGCCAAGCCAGGCAACCACACCAAGTTTGATAGCTTATAGAGTGGTCCTTATTTGATCAATGGATGCAAAAAACATAATGATTTTTAGCTTACCCAAATAGATGGAGAGGTATTACCCATCTCAGTTAATGGAATTTATTTAAAAAACTGTTATTAGAAAAGTTGCATCTGTTGTATAATATTGTAACATATTAAAATAGATTTTATGCTTTCCTCTAAGTGTTTTGAGCACATCTCTTTTAGTTGTGTGTTTCTCTTTCAATAAGTGACTTGGGTAAATTTGTTGTTATTTTGTTTATTTTTAATCCTTGTTGGTTCTATAATCATATAAAATGTAAAATTGGATGACTTAGGCATGACTAATAGCACCCAACCTAAAGGTACTCTTTCTTGCTCACTCAGCCCTTCTCAGCTAAACTTTCACTAATTCTTAGTCACTTTTAGCTTCTCAAACTTAACTTATAGAGACCCAAGTATCACTCTTAGACCCAAATCCATTCCCCAAGTCTCATCCTCTTAAGACAATAGTGCCCAACTTAGACAGGAGCACTGAAATTTAGGGGTGTCCTATTTATGGTGGTATTATCCAAGTTCACTTTAGCCTCAAATGGTAATATTTTCCCAATTCCTTATCTTTTCTCCTATTTGTGTAATACAAGATCATCTAACCCATGATCATCATTTTCCCTATAAAATTCCATTTAATATCAATTTAGAAGGGTTAACACTCATTCACAAGAAAGAAGTAAGAATACATGCAAGTACACTCAATCACTCTTCCCTATTCTTTGCATATAGCCTTCCAAAACCAATTCAAGCCTATTCAAGCACTCATACTAGTCCCTAGTCACCCAAAGTACATTATAGTTTCATATTATAGTTATATGCATCACATAATTGCACCAATCACTTCAAATGGGAGAACTACATTAGTTTGATCCCTCTTCAGAGTATGTTATATAGGTAGCATGCCCACACATGAGGTGTGAAGTGCATCTAATGCATCTTTTACACACTAAAACCTTCTCTCTTTCCAAAGTTTGCTACTTGACTTTAAATATCAAGAGTTCTTAAGGGTTTTGAAGATTGAATCAGACACACAATGATCTCCACATAGAATCAGGCTTCAATATTTTACTACCAAGGTGTTATAGGCCTACCAAATAGAACCTAGAAAAGCCACACCACTAGGACAATAGCACCAAAAGTGGACAATAGTTCTGGAAGTGGAAAATAGTGCTAAAAAGTAGACTATAGTGCCAATTAGTAGGGTGTCCTTAGTTTGGTACTCCTATCCAATCAAAAAATAGAGTTTTAGGTCTTATTTATGATAGTATGTCATCCCTACATAGCAATTTCTAGATCCTACCTCATCTGTTTCAACCTACAATAATCTAAGTTTGATTTCTTTACACTTCTTACTATTTTTGGAAAAGGGTAAAATACATATCTATTTACACAAATTAGTAGGCTAATTAAGGTACATTTATTAAATAATTTACTTTTACTCAAACTTTTATTTGCTTAGGAATTAAACACCTAATTCCCAAAAATAATAAAACATTTTGGTGAACCTGACTTACTTTGAATTTTAGCACCAAATCCTTAGAAACCCTAGGGCTAATTATTTTTTATTTTTAATAATTTTTTCTTGAATTTTCCTAAATTTAAAAATAAAAAAAACTAAAAATTAATTGAAATATTTTCAATAAATTCACCCAAACCCTAGTTTTCACATACTAGGTTCTATTTGCATGCAAACACTTTCACACCACTAGGAAAAATATACTGTTAATTTTAGAAATGTTTCCATATTTTTCCTTATTTTTTTAAAACTAAAACTACAAATTTTCTATAAAATTATTTTCAAACCCTAGTTGCATCAACTAATTCCAAGTTATTTTTTTCCATGTTTTTTCCAATCATTTTCTACATGTTTAGTTGAAAACCTAACTCAGAAAATCAATTTCAAATTCAAAATTTCATAGTTTTTACAAAATCCCTAGTTACATATACTAGCTCCTTTTTGCTTGTTGAGGTATCACCTTACATCCATAGTCAAATTGCAAAAATGATGCTCATTTATTTACAAACTTTTCTTACATTTCTTGTAAATAACAAGGAAACCATAATGGGCAATATCATGTACATGAAAGATGAAGTCTATCATATGTTAGTACAAAGCTTAATCCTTTGCATTTCATGCTTATGTTTCATAATAAGGGATGATATTAAAAAATTCATTGATAAACTTGCATAAGATTTAAATATTTCTTTTGCATATTCTCTATCTCTCATATGGAAAAATTTCAAGCTTATCATGTTAAACACATCACAAATGTTATAATACATGTCAAATATATTTATGCATTATTGCACAAATCCATGCTCTCTACCCTTTTCTCTCTATCTCTCATAGGGAAAAATATACAAGTTTATTGTGCTAAACACATTAGAAGTGTCATAGCACATGTCACATTTTCTTATGCATACATGCAAAAATTCATGATTTCTATCCCTTGTTTGTTATCTTTCATGTGGAATTTTCTCTATAATCATATTGTTATACAATTTATAATTCCACTTAAATGAATTTTAGCCTATATACATAGTTTCTACCTAGATGTATATGCCTCTTTGGGTACTCTTGTTTCAATGCCATATTTTATGTAGAGGAAAGAAATCCCTTCTCCTCCTCTCCCTCAAGAGGGTGATAGCTACTTTCCCTCTAACTAGGTCCATGCTATCACCCCTCCAAAAGGTGAGGCAGCCTCTAATATTGTTCCTAATGCATACATTTAGCCTACATATTTTTCAAAACCTCTTTAGCATATGTGCTTACATGTTCAATTGGAAACAACTAAGGTTTGCACTTGTGAGACTCTAAATGATCAAATCACTAGTATGAGAAAGATAATTTAATATTTACAAATGAAAAATCAACTATTACATGAAAATATCACAACATTATAAAATCTGATTACAATACAAAAGCTTCAAAGACACCCTAGTGTCAATCATGTATATGCACCTTCACCTAGTCAATTATTTGCAAGCAATGTTACATATCAAAATAATAAATCACAACAAAGTAATTTTACAACTAGTGATTCAAATTGCATTCAAAGATCAAGTAAGAGTTCAAGTGAGTTACTAAGGGAAATCATTAAATCAAACTTCATCAAACTACCTTCTCTACATCTAGTGAGAAGATCTAGATATTATTTATATATCATATAATGCATGGGCATCACACAAATACATGTTTGGAATTGACAAAGCATATATAATAGATAATTGTTAATTAGGACCTTATACAAGGTAAATCAATCAAACAATCCACAATAACATAGGAACACATTCACAAAGGGTTAAATTCATAAACATTACAAAAGTGGTTACCAAAGCAAAACTCAAAACAACAAAAGGATCAACAAGCAAAATCAGAGCAACAAACAGTACCAAATGCATAGGTCAAATATGAAAAATATGCAAATATACCTCTCTAAAATGAGGCTTAAATTTAAAAGTAGTATGGGTTTGGTCAATGATATCTACAACAATTTGCTTATCAAGGTCAAGGGCTAGGCAAGCATGCTCAAGGCATTACTACTCCTATTCTATTAGACGATAATATTTGTCATCGAGGTTTGGGATTTATTGAATATCCTAAGTAAAATCATTCACAGACATAATTTATCAAAAGAAAATATCTAGATACAATAACAGTCAACACTAGCATTCCATTGGTTCAAAATCAAGATGATAATGATGAGTATAACAATATAGGTTATTATGATTTTTAAGATACTAACGATGAATCAAATTATATAAAGTCATATTCTTAGCCTTTCAATCATGCTTCAAAATCATGCACGATTACATTATTCAATATAAGACACCATGATAGGGGATCTCATCTCAGACTCATCAGTTATTATCATTTTTTTCAGTATTGATTGTATATAAACTCTCCTACTTGATTGTACATAGATCAAATATTTTAAAAAATACAAAAACAATATAAATTTTCAAAATACTAAAAATTTTAAATATATCAAAAATACCAAACACATTTCAATTGTATGCATCATCCATGCTTTACATTACTACTATTATGCTAGGACTTGCATTTGCTATTTCATGCTATTGTATGTTGATTTATCTGCATTACCATGCTTCACTTGATCTCTTTTGAGTGTGCGTAGTGACATCCAACTACTTGATTGCTTTAGTCTATCCATAGAGGGGGCACTCCTACTTCTACATTAAAGACATATATTGTTATAAATACCCAATAGAGGAATCTTCTACATGACTACACCATCTAGGTTATGTCATTTTTACACCACACACTTTGAGTTATCATGCTAATGTACATTAATTTATATACTATATTGACATTTCACTAGTATCTAGCACTTTTGTATTTTTTAGCATATACCTAGTCTTGTACTACACATGTTTTGCATACTTTCACATTTTTTATCATTTAGATGTGTTTGTCTCTTTCCAATTATTACATGGTTTATTTTATTCCTTATCATAGCTTATGTGATTGCATTTTCAATTCCATCTTGTCTCCTGCTTGTGCCTTAGGACATTTGCTAATGTCCTTTATTTTTTTTTCATGTGTGTGCCTTAGGACATTGCTAATTTCCTTTGTTCATACTCCTCTATGTTCTTATGACATGTGTGTCAACTTTGATTATTTCACTTGTATGTGTATGTATCATTTAAACATGCCTTCCATGCTTGTTTCTAGTTTGAGTGACATGTGCCCATGTCCCTTGTTTGCATGTCCCCTGTTTGCATGTCCCCTTGGACCATCTAGTATATTTCTTGATTGTTGATTGTTGTTTGTTTTCTTGTTACTTTTCAAATATGTGCAATGACATGATCCATATCATGCATTTTATTTGATTTCTTGGATGCCATGATGGACATCATGCTCCATCCCTCCAACTAATAACTAAAATTAACATTTCCAATTCTAGTTCAGTACTTTATGCATGCTTTCACATTGTTATATCTATTTAGGCATACCCTTGTTGATCTAACAATATATATATCAATAAAAAAATTGTTATATCTTGAAACATATTATCAAATATCAAATGTTATATCATATATATATATATATATATATATATATATATATATATATATATTCAGATTAACACACTTGTAGGACTTTTTTCTTTTAAGGGTAGTCATTGTCAGCTTATCATTCCTACCTTTAGAAGATGGGGCATAAAATAGGGGCTTTATTATAGAGATAAAACCTCCTAGAAATAAAAATAGTAGCATTTAGAATAGTCAACATAGAATTCAGAGGTCAAACTGGTCAAATCAAAATAGAAAAATAGGAATAGTCTCAGATTAATAGTCAATTTTTACACTGAATGATAGTGCCAAAAATGGATAGTAGCACCAAAAATGCATAGTAACACAAAAAATAGATAGTATCACCAAAAAAAGGGGTTTTAATAGTTTGGCACTCCTATCCAGGAAAAAAAACACTCAGGGTTCTAGAAAAAGGCAAAAAGTTTAGTTCAAGGACAATTTTTGCTCTTCTAGATCCTTTAGATTTAGTAGTTTTAGCACAGTTTTCTTAGATATAGGGGGTTATCATATATGTCATGATGGTTCTCACTTTAGTTCATATTGGGTAGTTGAAATAATTTTTATATCAGAATCCATGTTCCAAATATCAGTGATTGGGGGCAATGTGTGTGGCACATTGATCTTCTTTTGTTTCTAAGTTCAATTTATTCTAGGCTTTCTCAATAGTTACATGCCTTACCCCATCTATAGGTGGGTAGCATCACATTCACATTAAAATTTCATACAAGTTTAGCTTTTTGAGTACCTGATTTCCCAAGTTAGATTTCATATAATCTTAGTACATCAGTTTTGAAGTGGATTTCATACAAGCCTAATCTCCATCTTTCAAAATGGTTAAGAGTGGCCTAGTTTATAGCACACATTTAGCTATCCATGCCATAGTGTCATATTTCTAGCACATTCATGGGATCCATGATCAATCTCATATGACATCTATTCTATACTAGTATTATTTCATAGCTTCACTTCATAGGGAAATGATGGAGTCAAAGGGCCAACCTTTGTATTTTTGAGCCACCTATTTAGAGGGATTGTGTATATAGTCCAGACATTGATTAGCACACTTATGATTCATTAACTTCACTTAGTTGGTGATGATGGAGCCAAAAGGCTAGCCTTTGCATTCTTGAGATAAATTTTAGGGAATTGAGCACTTAGCTCTATTCATGATATTATTCTTGATTCAACACATACTCAACATAATCTAGCATCACAATAGGTTTTATATTAGTTTGCATACTCGGTGAGGTGTTTTCATTCCTCTCTCTTATTTTACTTATATTTTTTACATTACTATTTTAGATATAGCAAATCTAGTTAAAACTAATATACTTCATGTTTTTATTTGCATATCCACACATCATAATGTGTTCTCTCTATGCACATCTAGCATCACACAACTTCATGATATTTTCCCTTACAGGTAAGTTCAGGGGTGCTTTTTATTTCCTTTATCCTAGTATTTTGTTTTTATACATCACTAGAATAAAGGGGGGTAAATGTAATCATATAAAATGTGAAATTGGATGACTTAGGCATGGCTAAAGCACCCAACCTATAGGTCCTCTTTCTTACTCACTCAACCCTTCTCAACTAGACTTTCACTGATTTTGAATCACCTATAGCTTCTCTAACTTAGCTTATAGAGACCCAAGAAGAACTCCCAAACCCAAATCCATCCCCCTAGGTCTCATCTTCTTAGGAAAATATCACCCAACTTGGACAGGATCACCAAAATTTAAGGGTGTCCTATTTTTGGCACTATTGTCCAAGTTCACTTTAGCCTCAAATGGTAAGATTTTCCCAATTCCTTATATTTTATCCTATTGTCATAATACAAGATCATCTAACCCACAATCATTAGTTTCCCTATAAAATGCCATTTAATGTCTATTTAGAGGGGTTGCACTCATTCATAGGAAATAAGTAAGAATACATGCAAGTACACTCAATCATTCTTCCCTATTATTTGCATATAGCCCTCCAAAACCTATTCAAGCACTCATACTAGTCCTTAGCCACCCAAAGTACATTCTAGTTTCACATTATAATTGCATACATCACATAATTACACAAAGTACTTCAAATGGGAGAACTACATTAGCTTGATCCCTTTTCAGAGTATTGGCATGTAGGCAATGTGCCCACACACAAGGTGTGAAGTGCATCTAGCATATCTTTTACACACTAACCCCTTCTCTCTTGCCCAAGTTTAGTACTCAAGTTCAAGTATTAGGAATTCCTAAGGGTTTTGAAGATTGAATCAAACACACAGCAATCTCCACATGGAATCAAGCTTCAATATTTCACTACCAAAGTGTTATAGGCCTACCAAATAGAACCCAAAAAATCTAAACCACTAGGACAATAGCACTAAAAGTGGAAAATAATGCTAGAAGTGGACAACAGTGCCAAAAAGTGGATAATAGTGTTAGAAAGTGGACTACAATACCAAGTAGTAGGGTGTTATGAGTTTGGTACTCTTTTCCAATCCAAAAACAAAGTTTTGGGTCTTGTTTATGATAATCTGCCATCCCTACATATCAATTTCTAGATCCTACCTCATCCATTTCAGCCTAAAATAAGCTAAGTTTGATTTCCTTACACTTACTATTTTTGTAAAAGGGTAAAATACATATATTTTTACACAAATTAGTAGGATAATTAAGATACATTTATTTATTAATTTACATTTACTCAGACCTTTATTTTCTTAGGAATTAAACACCTAATTCCCAAAAAAAATAAAATAGGTTCAAGAAGAGGTTTTATAGAAAGGGGTCAACCTTGAGTCAGTTTCATGATAATTGATAAAAATACTATGACCCCACATGCCCAATTAATCAATTTAAGGCTATTATTCTTTTACATAGCAAGCATGTAACCCCAAAATGTCACCAAAAATGTTAACCAATTTTGGCCCACATATAAAAATTTGCCTAGGAAAATTAATTTTTGGAAGTTCCTAGATGGATTATTAATTTGAATAGAGTTCTTAACTAAGTAGGTGACCAAATAATGAATAAAAAGATAAAATATCACTTAAAAAGCTTTTGAAGAACTTTAAGCAAAATTATAGTGCAATTTGTTGATCTTTAGGAAATAGGCTTAGAAGCAGGTCTAAGATTACAAAGTATGAAGGTCAGTAAGTTCTCATGATGATCATGACCTTCATAGACATAAATCAGGTTTCAAAAGTCTCATGGACTGATCTTGAGCCTTGAAAGTTCAAACACAAGCTTTGAAGAGCCAGACCATCATCAGGACATCATGTAAAAAAAGATGGGTCAGCTTACTTATGTATTCAATAAGTATACTCAAAAATATTTGTAGGGCCAAAGGATCACATGAAATTAATTTTCTTGGTTCCAATATCATGCTCTAAAAAATTCATGTCTTGATGAGTTCTCTATCTTAATATATAAGTCTTCAAATTTTATCTTGTATAACGAAACATTCACACGAACATCAAAATTAAACCACAACAAATAAATGTTAGGGTTAAAATTTTTATAGGCATGCAAATGTTAATTATGGTCATGTATATGTCAATGATGGTCATGTATATGTCAAATTTAGGCCACAACAAATAACATTGGGGTTCAAAAATCCTAAGACGTTCATATAGATGTCAAAGACATTCATACGAATGTCAAATATGGGTATGCAGACATCAATTTTGGACCTAAAAAATTAGTTATTTTAGTTTAAATGGTGGGTTGTATAAATATAAATGGCTCATATTCAATCATAAATTGAAATCTAAAGAATGCGAGCAGGTTAAAGAGTTAGAGGATCTAAATCAAAGGCTCATGTTCATTCCTATATCTAGATCTAATGATGTGATTTAAATTCAAGGAGTCAGTGTATCTTAAGAACTAATAAGGAGAAGATAATTTGACACAAATTAATAGGTTTGATTTTGTAATCGACAACTAGTAAACAAAGGGAAAATCCAAAAGCTTCTGGTGGAGGTCAACAAACCAATTTTTGACCCAGGCAAAGTAAATACAAAGGAACCAAGTTGGAATAGGATCCAAGTTGAACCAGAATGGGTAAAGCTAGACCAAACATCACCATTAGAGATATGTGGAGATAAAATATGTCTTTAAACCTAATACATATCAATGGTTGACAAATTGTTGTCAAAATGAGACCAGACCACATGGTGAGATTCTTTTGTTGATATTAATATCTATAGGAAAACCAATAAAGGAGATTGGTTTTAAAAATATATAAAAAAATACCTGTGTTAAAATATTTAAATGGGTTAGATAGGTTATCATGAGGAGTGTCTCATATTTCAATATGGCCCTAGCTTCAAAAAATAACCATAAAAATCAAACTTGGGCATGGATCTATCTGGTACATGGATATAAAGACCTTGCTCTCATAATAAAGTAAGTGGAGATGGTGTGGAAGGTTATAATGAAGATATATAAGGATTGGAGTATAAAAATAGATCATTTAATTTTTTTCATAAACTTTGAGGAACTTCCCTCCTAGTAAGGATCATAACCCATCATCTACAAAACAAACCCTTGTCTTCTAGTGCAGATTTCTCAACCAATAAAAAGAGGTTAAAGACTATTGGAGTAAATGAATGCTATATGGTCTATGATTTATTAGGCCCAATTGGATCAAATTTGGTGGATAATCCCTTAAAATGTGGTATCTCATTAATTTTTCTTAGATGATTTGCTCCCTCTTCTCTCTTATCCCTCTTTCTATATGTCCCCTTTTTTTCCATTATAAGGGTTCTCAGATTTCAGACTTTTGATCTTTCTGGGAGACAAGGATACTCATTGAGACTCTTTAAAAAAGGTGTTTTTCTTATAATTCTAAGACCTATCAAAATATTTTAATAACTACCTCTTGAAGTAATAATATTAACTCTTTACCTATCTCTTACCTTTGATTAGTGCTTAGTATGCTTGTGTATGATGAATTCATGAAGGAAAATCTTCCTAGTTCATTGTCCTTTTGTTTGCCTCTTTTAATGTGTTTTCAAGATATTTCAAGTCTATATTGGTATTTTTCATAAACCTCTTCTATAAAATACTTATCAAATTAGTAATATTATGAGGTTGTGTGAGATATAGTTATCTTATGTTGATCTAGTGTGGTTTGAAGCTCAAGTAAGTGTCCATCTTTTTTTGGTGCATTAGCTTTTAGTATTCTTAGGAGACCATTTCCCCCTTCTAACCCTTTTCCTTATGCAAACATTAGTTTAGGTGAGCATCAAGAGGAAGTTGACCTTATTCAGAGGTTTAACCCCACCATAGGTGACCCATAGCCTAGGGTTATCACAATATTATTTCTTAGTTAGAAGGAGCCTAAAGAACTCCTTCCAAGGGTGCAGATTAATGCTATAACAATTCCACTTCCTTATAAACCAATTTTTAAACTAATTAAAGTATTTTTTTCAAATTAACCTTAGGAAAATGTGGATTAGGGGATTATTTCTCAATCTCCTCCACTATTTCATTTTTCTAAACTCATTGATATGCCCCCATTTCTTATTCCCCTTGGGAAATGATTCAATAATTCTTAATCATGTGTCCCAACTTGTGGCATACACTACATTTTAAATTTTATTCTTCATATTCAATTCCTTGGACCCATTCTCAAATTATGGATTAGGAAATTCATGATTCAAAAAAGCATTCACATAAAACCTTGTAAAACTCAATATTTTTCTAGCCTTAGTATCAACATCAAAGGCTATTAAGCACCCAAATATTTTTTTAACACTTATCATTAGATGTTCCTATCAAAATTCCAATGGTAACCCTGGGAGCTTGACCTATATTAACATTAAATTAAGATCATCTTTTTCTAGATCAAATCTAGGGCTCCATTTCCTTAGAAAGAAACCTGATTTCCCCAAAAACCAAGGTCCCCCCACTAATATTCTACCACAATCCTCCTCATTGTTGAAAAAAATCAAGAATAAGTCATTTGTCATTACATAAATATCTGCATGCTCTCTTGGTAACTAATTCCTCTCTACCCATCTTCTAAAAATATGTATTCAGTCTAGCCCTTAATAACTTCTCGATGAGATCATGATTCATTCTAGATAAAGATATACTAATTAGAGAATTGAGAACAATGATGTGAAATCTTTTAGCATATTTATAAATATAAAGCTCTTGTCTTGGTAGTATTTCCACTTACTCTATAATTTTTAGTTCAAGTCTATGCACCCAAGACCACTTGTTTTCCACACTTTATGTCCTCTTCCCCAATATTTTTTTGTCTCTAACAACCTTTTGGGCTAGAGGATATAGAATATTATATATATATATATATATATATATATATATATATATATTTGTTTCCATCCCTATATCTAGTTTCTAGCTCAAAACCTGAATTTAAATTACCTCCTTCCCCACCATTCCTCACTCCAATATCCATGTTTTTTGTCATCATCCCCATCTCTTATTTTTCATGATTTTTATTGAATAATATGTGAAATATACATAAAAATCATATTATGTAAGCTTCTTTTAATGAATAAAATAATGTAGCTTTTCTTATTTACCTAAGTTTAAAGTTCTAAGATTGATCCATTATTGGATGGAATGAGTTGAATATTTTTCATATTTACTTCCAAATATTCCATTTTATTGAAACACTAATGTTCAACATGGTTTATTTTATAGTAAAATTTATAACACTATTTATCAACATTTATGTTCTATTTCCATTTACCCTTGTCCTGATGGGGGGGTTATTTCAATTGATTTATCTTAGGCTTAGAATTTGTATTTCCCTTTACTTTTAGAAATTCTCTTGCCTTTTCCATAGTTTGGTTATGATGTTATATTGGTATCATTAATAAAAAATACATATTGTTCTATACCTCTAGTTTAGATGATATCAATGAGTATTATTTTTTCCTATTCCCTCTAAAGTTTCTCATAGAACTTATCAAAATTTAGTGCCACATGTGCAATACCAAAATAATATAGTTTCATGTAGTGATTTGAGACAAAGAGTGAGTAGGGATGACCTAATTTTGACAAAACACTCATAATGGCTTAATCATCAGTCTTCATTCCACCTACCTATTGTCACTCAATTTTACACCCTTGGAGAGGTAGTTCAATCATTCTCCAAATTGATTAAAAAATGGGATTATCCCTATGTATGTGGGTTCCCTATATTAAGGGTAAACCTCTATATTAAATGGTTAGTTCCTTAGATTTTACTTGGTTGCTCATCACCTATACTACTAACTCATTTAGATGAAAAGGGAGAGAGAAAACAAGAAGTAAACCTATCCTAGTGAGGTGATGCACTAGATGTAAATTTAACACTACCAACCAATTGTAATTACACTTCAAACAAAATCCTAATCTGCACATGACACTAATCCAAATTTGCCTCTTGCATTAGTATTTCTTATGGAGGTCTGTGAAGCAAGATTGATCTAGGAGGACTAAACACAAGGTCATGACATAACACTAGTGGATAGCCAACTAACTAAACTCATGAACACTTAATTTTAACACTTTAAGAGACTTGAAAAAGACTTTCAAAACTGAATATGAATGCAAACAAGGACAACATGCCAAGGAAGTGAAACTAGTACTTAACAAGATCAACTAGTCTAACATACACAATGAAAAAATCCATAGAGAAGGTAAACTAGATTTTTATTTATTAATCAAAGGCTGAAAATGAGTAGGAATTATCTATACTCATGTGGAGGATGCTTATAAATCCAAAAGTGGATGCATATATAGAGCAAGTGAGAGAAAAGAAGAGAAGGGCGTAGGAGAAAGAGAGTAGACAAGTGTCCATGTGAGTTAAAAATAAGAGATTAATTAGTGAAATACCTTTAAAATTCCAATATTAAATGTTTATCGATGATGAATATTCTCTAACCCTCCAAGTGGTATGGAATTTGAAATGTTTGCTTGACACCTTGACTAGCTTCTTGAAACTACCCTTTGTCTTAGCATGTTGAAGTACAAATGGAATTATTTATGGTTAGATAATTATATTACATTTTTATCTAATATTAATACATATTATCTTACCCCTTAAGATTATCTTTGACACATCACTTCATTCTCTTGCTAGGTGTCTAGAGGACTCTTCATCTCCTTAGACCAACTTTGCATTTAAGTGTCAAAACTTGGATTATTCTTATTAAGCTCATAAAAACTTCATGGATGGCCTATTAAACTCATATCATACCTAAAAAAATCTATTTTGAGGTCTCAAACTAGCCCCAAGAATTTTTTCTCTACCAAAAGCCCCAATTAGGCCTCATTCTTTGTAACCCTAAAATCATACAAACCTCCCTTTGTAGATATTTTTATGGATTTTAATAATAATATAAGGCCATATTATAGAACCCATTATGGTCTTAAATCTTCATGATCAATTTTAGGATCATAAAGTGAGTGGTGATGTAATTTTCTATTACTTCTCTCTCCTAACTAAGCCTCAATTAGGCTTCCCTACCAAGAGACTAAAAAATGACTCTAAAGGCTCCCCACACATTCCAAACACAAAATAAGTCTATTTTTCACTTATATGACCTCCTTGTTCTCCATTCCAAATTTGAAGTTTTGACCACTTGTATAGACCTATCTTCTATCATAAAATAGTCTTTTAGAGCCTATTTTATATAGTCCTATACCTACAAGTATGGTCCAATATAATGGTGTGATGATAAGGGCAGTATTTAACATTTTATATGTAATTTTAAAAAAAATCCAATCCATCTAGAGGCATAAAATTTAATTTCTCTCATCGGGTCCTTATAGCTCTCCTAGGTAGCCTGAAAGTGCTTTGAGTTCTTAAGGATGATTCATAAAGTTAGAGGTATGAATAAACCAACCAATTACAAAAAATCTAATTTCACAAAGATTTATAACTTTCATTAATATCCCAAGGTCCCATGTAAATCCTTTTTTCCATACTGAGCAATGAAAGGTAGCCTCTTGAGCTAACAGCGAGCATTTTATGAAGTTTGAGCAAGATGCAATTTGTGGTTGACTATTCAGAGTTTGATTTGATGTCCAAACACCTAAATGAGTTTTATGACATTAATATTTATCTATTCCATTATTTATCTTATCACCCTTCTTCAGAAAATTCTCTAACCATCTCATTAGCTCATGCATAGTGTTCTTATGCCACTCTACCTAACATACCCTAACTACCTATGTTCTTCCATTTTCTCTCATTAGCACGGTATATGTCCTCATGAATTATTTTTATATACTCCTCACCATCTCCTATAGGTTCTTAATTTATAATTTCACTCCATTTATTGTCCATGTCTCAACTTACTACCTATGCAGGCCTGAGTATGCAACTAACCCTGCTAGGTCTAAACTAGGTTTGACATCATGTTATCTCATTATTTATTGATTTTGATATTATAATGGACTATGATAATCCCATTTAAATAATATTCAAACATTATACTTCTTAAAAATAAGCAATCTTAAATTATTTAACTTCTTCATACAAGCAACTACTCCTCAATAATAAGCAATCTTGTGTATTGCCTAAACTAAGTAGGCAGAATGTTCAGTGTTTGTCTTTATTTTAGGTGAGTCAGAAAATATGTGAGGTTAAAATTTCTCACCATTAAGTATTAATGGAAACATACCCTTATATCTCACATAATCCTCTTCCCTCTCAAGCAAGTAACTTCATCTAGCAATGCAAGACTGTGTGTAGCTATATGACTAGCTAAACATGTAGGGTTTCAATGACCCTGCTTGGTCATTCCTTCACTCATTACTTATAACCCCTTTTTTATCAATTAATTTATAAATTAAATATCATTTATAACCTTAAAAACACACACAAACCTTAATCTCAAGTTTTGAAAACCTTGAGTCATCCAAATAGACTTACAGGTTTATGTATCTGCCTGCACATATGCATTTGGGATGTGTCTACCAACCTAGTGCTTTAGAAGCCTTACCTACAACACTAAAATTGTCAAATAATGATGTTGATAATTTGGGATCCTCAAATCCTTTAACCTCTATATTTATATTATCATCAGTGTTTTAAGACCAATCCTTTTCAATGGATGGTTGTAGGTAGTTGTCTTGAGAGCTTGACTATGTATGGTTTTAAAGTTGGTCTAGATATCCAATCCTCAAACATTTCAATATCCTTACCTCATTTTTATTGATGTATTAGGACATTTTCAATGCCTTTAATAATCAAAACCTCATTAACATCTCTATCAAGACAAATTTTCAACTGGCTATAAGTGACTTATCTGAAAGGGTTTGATTGTGTAGGTAGTTTTGGAATTGGCCTCCTCAACTAGATCATTAATTATCTAAAAGTAAATAATATTAATTATGTGTATCTTCTCAATTTATTAAAAATATATTATCCTCTTAGATCATGTTCAAACTTTTGTATCCGCTATCCACCCACACACAGTCATGTAGGTTTTTATTGCTAGGTTAGTTAGCTTGTTTTCAATTTTCATTGACTTTCAAATGTTTGGATACCTCCATTATTCCATGACACATTAATATTAAAAAATATCCATGTTTCAATTCCTATATTAACTTAAAAACACATTGAAAACATTGGATTTCCATGGAATTATCGACCTACAAGTTTGTAGGTGATTGCTCTGCAATCTTATGTTTTAAACTTTTGAAAATTGTGAACGTGATTGTTATGAACTAAAGATCATGTTTTAAATTATATAAACATGATTAATATTAATTCAAAACTCTAAAGTTTCATTTAAATTCATATTCAAACTACTCAAATTACCTTACTTATGCAAACACATAGAACACAGTTTCAAGAGGTGAATGAAAGAAGTGACCATTTGAAACTTGTATAGAATATATGAATAATTTGAAAGAAATGAATGGAATTTTATGATATTATAGGACCATTAATAACCACTCATATTCATTTGACAACCTAGATAACTCAAAAACATAGAAAATTTTCTAGTCACCTCAAACTATGCACAAGAGAGACTTTGATTGCCAAAAGACCATCCACATGTGCCAACATGATGAGTTCATGTGTGTGGTGTATATAAATACCTATAATAACTCACTAAAAATGATTTTAATTATAAATTATCTCATACTTTTCACTAGAGTTACACCAAATTCATCCTGTGGGGATTCGATCCTTCAAAAAGTAGTCTCGCTCCTTAGAAATTGTTCATAAATATAAGGACACAAATATAATTACCAATTCCAAAAATTATAATCCAATAATGGTCCAAATATTCTACCAAAATATTATCCCCCAACTCTACCTATACGGCCTATACCATGTGATTGAATTTGGCCTTCACTAGCTTGTGAATGGAGAGATGGAAGAGAGAGATATTTTTATGTAATTGTGGACCTAAAAAATTATTCCCAATATTATTTATGACCTTTATAATCTCAAAGGACATTATAAAACTCTTTTCACCTACAAGTGACTTCCACAAGTCCATAAAACTTCCTTAACTCCTAAAGATGGTGTTGAAACTCAATAATATGACCTTGTTATGATTATATTATAGGTGTGACAGTTGTGTAAATATTAAAATATATTTTTAAGGTGTGTTTTATTAATTTATCTCTTAGGGTACTTTGACATACACAAATGTTATCCAAAAATCACCTTTTCATGTATTTTCACCACCTTCAAGCTTACAAGTGAACCTAAAACACTTCAAAACATCATGAAATGTTATTAAAATATTATTATATATTAAATTACCTTTATAAACTCCTAATAACCTATGACACCACTTGACCATGCCTTATCTCTCCATGACATGCCTAAACCACTATATGACCAAAACATGACATTACCTTTACTTCTCCAAACTAACCTTAAATAATGCTAATATGGTTTAATGAATAATTTGAGGGACATTATAAGTCATGACATGATCACATGAAAATACTATGACAAGTTTAAACTTGGAGGGGCTGACCAATTTTGACTTGGGGTCAAAATTTGGTCAACACTACCTTAATAAGAAGTTTCAAGCACATGACTTGAGTTATGCAATATTAAATATGGGAATAATATTTTGGAGTAAGAACACCAAGATATTTTTTTAATTAACATTCCCACATCATAATTTACTTCTTTAAAATATATTTCAAGGTATTCTAAACAACCCAAATTTCCATGACTCCTCTATACTGAAACTTCAATTTAGGAGAAATTTACTAACCTATGATACATTTTGTCAGGATCCCTGCTCCTTAAGAGCACACTTGATTACCTTTGTATAAGCAACTAAACACAGAATTTAACTAGAAGTAAAATGTAACCAGAATTCAGAAACAGCACAGAATATGAGAGACAATACAATCTTGTATTAATACTCTTCCAGAAGGAAATACAATGAAGAAATCACACTTTCTTCCACACCTCTCAAATGTACAGATCTCTTTCCCTCAAGAGTTCTCTCTCTCACAACCAATTACAACCACAACTCAATAACCAAGTTGTTCCCTCCACCAGCCAGTAACAACACTACCAGTACACCAACAAGTACTCAAAGTACTCCAAGTAGATGTCCCTGATCTTGCAACAACCTACAAATCAACTGATCTTACTTACCATGTAGATCTTCTTGATCTTGCATAACCTGCAGTTCAACCTGATCTTACACACCTTGGAAGAACCCTTGTCCTTGCCTTTGCAAGTCCTTCTTATCCTTCACCCTGAGGATCCCTTATTTGATCCTTCACTTACACTTTACAATACAACCCCATGGGTCTCTTAAATAGATCCCATACAAACAATAATTAGACTTCCTAATTATAATAATTAGAAATACAAACTAAAGACTAAAATTAGTCTTTTACATGCAAATAAACTATCCGTCTAAAATTAGACCAGTTCTAGAAGTGCATGCAAATGCATGCACAAATAGGTCACCGACGTCAGTTACTTTCTGACTGATGTCAGCCAACCACTAACCGATGTTGTTTGCTCTGCACACTGAATATGACCGATGTCGGTTGATCAAATTGACGTCAGTTGCTCTGCAACTCAGCAACCTCCTCCGTTTGCATCCTGTGAAGCTTTTAGCTCCACAACCTAACAATCTCCCACTTGGAGATAAATAGATGCACCTGTACCTGTACCTGTACATCGTCTAATTTTGTTTCCTAGCTTGTATCCCTCTTCAAGTTCAATGTTGAAGACCAACAAAAGTTAAATGAAGATTTAACTTCTCCTTTGTTCCTGGCTTTGTTAACATACCTGCAGGGTTCCTATCTGTATGGATCCATTCCAGCTTCAACTCACCATCCTCCAATACCTGTCTAATAAAGTGGTACTTAAGCTATATATATCTGGTTCTTGAATGAAAGGCTGAATTTTTTGCAAAATGAATTGCTCTTTGACTATCACTGTACAATCTAAAACTCTCTTGCTCCTTTCCCAACTCTTCCATGAACCGTGTCATCCATATCATTTCCTTGCTAGCCTCTGTGACTGCAATGTATTCTACCTCTATAGTAGACAAGGCAATAACCTTTGACATCTCTGATATCTAGCTAACCGCCATACCACCAATAGTGATCACATATCCTATGGTGCTACTCATGTCATCCAAGTAACCTGCCATATCCACATCTACATACCCATGTAGAGAAGTGCTTGACCTTGCATAGCATAAATACCTGCTGTTGGTCCCTCTCAGATACTTGAGAATCCATTGAACTACTTTCTAATGCTTCTTTCCTGAATTGGCCATAAACTTGCTGACAACTCCCATTGCTTGGGTAATATCAGGTCTGGTACATACCATAGCATACATTAAGCTCCCAACTATTGAAGCATATGGAACTTTGTCATGTACTCAACCTCATCATGTGATTTGGGACACTATTCTATGAACTATCCATCCATAGGTGTGCTAACTGGTTCTGCATCCTACATATTGAACCTCTCCACTACCTTATTCACATAATCATCCTGAGACAACATCAACTTGTGACCTTCCCTGTCTCTAGAAATACTCATGCCAAAGAATTTCTTTGCTACTTCCAAATCCTTCATGGCACACCTCTGAACTAACTTTACCTTTAGCTCAGTAATTCCCTACATGTATGAACCTGCAACAAGCATATCATCCACATACAGTAATAGGATAATGTTGCGACCATTATCCAACCTGGTAAAATAAACACAATGGTCACATTGACATTGACTAAAGCCATGCTTTGTCATACACCTGTCAAATCTTAAACACCATTGTCCTGCAGCCTGCTCAAGACCATATAACTTGGCCTTCTATCTCACGTGTCCATTCTCTCATTTCTTTAACCTGGGAATCTATTCATCTTTCATTGCTTTCTTTTCAGTTGGCAACTCTACCAAATCTTCCATTTGGTTCTCTTCCAAGGAATCAATTTCTTCATTCATGCCATGTTCCCACTGTTTCCTAGATTTTACCTACTTTGCCTCTTTAAAACTTCCTAGTTCTTGACCATCAGTGAGCAACAAGTAGTATAAAGAAGGGGAATAATGAATTGGAGGTTTACTTACCCTTTCAGCCCTCCTCATGGGCATTTGAGACTCCTTGATAGCTTGTTATCCGCCCAAAATCCGTTCTGACAATGACCAATCTCGGTCACCTCTGGCTGACCCTGGTCTACACTCGATCGATGTCGATTCTACCTGATCACCAACATCAATTCCCTAACCAACATTGATGTCCATCTGGTCTCTGACGTTAGTTCCCTGATCGACATCGGTATCCACCTACCCGACACCACTGACTCTGGTTTGTACATGACCGATGTTGATACCTGCCTGTTCAACGTCGGTTCTCACCTGACCGACATCGGTAATTATGTTTTTTTGTGAGTGATGACTTTTACCCGTGAGCTCATTTTGGATCATAACCTTGTCCAAACCAACACTGCCCTATTTAGAATTATTCAGCCTCTTGAGCTGATCTCTATCCATCATCTTCTCCTTGAAAACCAAGGTTTTCCTGTTCTTGTCAAAAACATCAAATTTCCTCTTTCTGCAATAAACCTGATCCTTTCTTGTAGCATACCACTGTGATCCTCCAATAGAAGCTCCCTTCTTTGTTGACCCAGTTTCAAGAAACCTCACTTTCTTATGTTGCTTACAGAAATCTCGATTTATGCTTTTCAAATTTGAACTCTTACCATTTAACTTAAGAATAGCCATTCCCTTCTTACTCATGTGACCAAGCCTAGAGAGCCACATCTTTGCATCTACATCTGAAGTAGATTAACCAAAAAGAGAATCAGTAATACATGTAGATAGATAAAGAGTACCTACTTTCTTACCACATGCTAAAACAAGTACACCCTTGGAAACTTTCCAAGATTTTGTTGTGAGAGTTACTGTGCATCCCTCATCACCTAAATTTCCTATAGAAATGAAATTCCTCTTTAAGATGGGTACATGCATGACATCTTTCAACACCCATGTGTTTCCATTCTACAATTTCAGCTGCACTTTCCCTTTGCCAACCATTTGACAAGGCTTACCATCCCCTAAATAAATCTTTCCAAAGTCTCCATGGACATAATCATGAAAAAATTCTCTATTTGGGGTTGCATGAAAAGAAGCACCAGAATCTAAAACCCATGATTCTACCTAACTATCCAAAGAAACTGTAAGAGCATCCTGTGCAACAATACCTGCAACATCTACTTCTTCATGATGATCTTCTTTCAACCAACAATCTTTCTTTGCATGTCCTTTCTTTCCACAATTCCAGGAGATTATACTGCCATACCTAGATTTGGATCCACTGCCTATCTTTGACCTTGATTTCCCTTACTTGACCTTCTCTCTTTATTTTTCCCTACTTTCAACACTTAAAGCATTACCTGATGTCTCACCTGTGCTTTTCCTACAAATTTTTTCATTCAAGATTACACTAACAACATCATCAACTTTCAAGATATTTGAAGCAAACGCAGTATTACTAACTGCCATTACTAAGCTATCCCAACTTTCAAGTAAAGAGCATAAGATTAAGAGACCCTTAATTTCATCATCAAAAACTATTTTGATTGAATTTAATTGGTTTACCAAACCATGGAAATCACTAAGATGACTATATACCGATCCACCTTCTAGCATTTGCAAATTAAATAATTGCTTCATAAGAAATACCTTATTCAAAGTTGAGGTTTTTCATATAAATTTGAAAAAGATTCTATTAACTCTACCGTTGTCCTTGCCTAAGATAAGTTGGAAACCACAGAAGCTACCAAGGTCAGCCTTATGGCTCCTAGAGCCTTTCTGTCAAGAACCTTCCATTCTTCATCTTGCATACATGTGGGCTTACTCCCACCCAACGATAAGTATAGATCTTTATGATATAGATAATCCTCTATCTGCATCCTCCATAATTGATAATTCTTGCCGTTAAACTTCTCCATTCTTAGTATACTTTATTCTACCATTGCTTTACTCCCACTCAAACAAAAACCCCTATGAGTGACCTGTAATCAACAAACACTTAACACGCTCTGACCACCTGTTAGTGTACCTAACCAACCTCTGCTACCAATTGTTAGTGGTATCACTTGGTGATCCTAGCTCTGATACCAATTGTCAGGATCCCTAATCCTTAAGAGCACACTTGATTACCTTTGTATAAGCAACTAAACACAGAATTTAACCAGAAGTAAAATGTAACTAGAATTCAGAAATAGCACAGAATATGAGAGAGAATACAATCTTGTATTAATACTCTTCCAGAAGGAAATATAATGAAGAAATCACACTTTCTTCCACACCTCTCAGATGTACAGATCTCTTTCCCTCAATATTTCTCTCTCTCACAACCAATTACAACCACAACTCAATAATCGAGTTGTTCCTTCCACTAGTCAGTAACAACACTGCTAGTACACCAACAAGTACTCAAAGTACTCCAAGTGGATGTCCCTGATCTTGCAACAACCTACAAATCAACTGATCTTACTTACCATATAGGTATTCTTCTTGATCTTGCATAACTTGCAGATCAACCTAATCTTACACACCTTGGAAGAACCCTTGTCCTTGCCTTTGCAAGTCCTTCTAATCCTTCACCCTGATGATCCCTTCTTTGATCCTTCACTTACACTTTACAATACAACCCCATGGGTCTCTTAAATAGATCCCATACAAACACTAATTATACTTCTTAATTACAATAATTAGAAACGCAGACTCAAGACTAAAATTAGTCTTTTACATGCAAACAAACTGTCCGTCTAAAATTAGACCAGTTCTGGAAGTGCATGCAAACGCATGCACACACAGGTCACCGACATCAATTCTTATCTGATCGATGTCAGTTACTCTGCACACTAAATATGACCGATGTCGGTTGATCAGACCGACGTCGGTTGCTCTGCAACTCAACAACCTCCTCCGTTTGCATCCTGTGAAGCTTTTAGCTTCACAACCTAACACATTTGGATTTGTCACAACAATTTTTAATTTTCATTAGTTTGATTAGTTCAATATGATATTAGTCTTCACCCATTGCCATGTAGTAAAAACCATTATTAATAATCAAATTCATGATGTAATCTTTCTAACTAGAGTAGTTGGAATTAGTGAGGATTGTATTTTTTTTGTCATTAGTAGCATACAAAATTGCTTAAGTAAAAAACTCCACCCCAAAAAAATTAAGGGTGTTTGGGGTAATATGTCAAAAATATCATCTTATTGAAAGGATCACAATGTTAAAATCATCAAAATTGTAAAAAAAACTAAACAAAGGTTTCTAAAAGTACACATTAAAATGATTAGCTTGAAGAGAGTAACATAACAGTGTAGTCACCCTATGGAGGAAAAATTCTAGACATTTTTTTGGAATTTGTTTACACACCATATTTATCTATTTGAAACACACTATGGGTCCTTATTAGAACATATTTTAGTTATAACTATTAAATTATACACATTAAAATTTATATGGGAATAATCACTTTTCTTCCAAATATGCCTTATGTACTACCCTTTCTTTGTAATTTTATAAAACTAAACCCCAAATAGGAATCCTAGAACTAAAACTAAATAGAGAACATTTCAAAAATGTGTAGGTATTCCAAGTGTACCCAATATTTATCTATAATTATTAGGTTGGGGTATGTCTGATTAGTAGGCTCTTTCATATACACATCTCAAATGCAAATAGTGAATATGTTTAAAGGTAACTAACTAGGAAAGTTTACACTATACTCATAGTTACACTATCCCATCTTTAAGGTACAAAGATAGTAAATTCATGGGTCTAAATACTTACCTATACACCACATAATCAAATAATTTATGGCTTCTTATTATAAAAAACAAAAAATAAACTAGGTGTTTCCAATATACCTCGAGTAAATAGAAGCTAAAGTCCATATACAATGTTATCAAAGTCTTGGGTATTAGGGGAACTCCCCTAAATTCACCAATATCAATGAGTTATCTTATCCAATAATTACATTTTCTCACATGAGGAATTCCTATAAAAAATATCAACCCTTAGTACCTAACCACCTTCACTCATTCTTTATCAACCAAGATCCCTTGAATTCTAGGTGAGATCATAAGATTGGGTATTTTTAATAGGAGACTAAAATTTGGGCTTGAAATTTAACATAAAAAAATATTGATAAATAAAAATCTAAAAATAGAATAGAACTAGGTATGCCAAAAAAAGTTAAAACTGCATATCTCATTTTTATACTTATTGTGTACATGAAAGTAGGAGATATGTATGCTCCACAAAACTATATTGCAAAAGGTAAATATTGTATATCTCTTATAACATATTAAATTATTTGAGTAGTTCCAAAATCACTATAGATACCATAAGACAAACACCCAAAATATATGTAATATATAAATCTAATGAAAGGATAACGAATGACCATTCACATATTATCCATAATGAAAGGATAACAAATGATCATTCACATATTTATCCATAATGAAAGGATAACGAATGACTAGCTATTTAGATTATAGCTCTAGCCTATATTCATTAGTATAAAAATGGTAACCCTCATCCATAATGTACCGCACCCAATATCCCTTTATGCTCTTATATGGATAATAAAAGAGGTTAGGGTTAGGGTTTTGGAAAGTAGTTACTGAAGAGTATATCCAATAAACTAAAATGAGATAATAAATATTAGAAAAAAACCTTAAACTAATAGAATAAGAAAAAGGACATACATAAAATACTGCATAATACACATGATTTCACCTAGGTAACCCCTTTAGATTAAAAAACCCAACTCATTAACTCCTTTATTGTATTGACCCGATCATTCACAATACAATAATGCACTATTTATTGAGTTGTGGAGCTAAAAGCTTCACTGTTGAGCTCTTGTGGAGGTTGCTGGACTTAACCAGTAACCGGCATTGGTAGTATCACTGACATCGGTCAGGCATGGACCAGAAGCTGCCGACATCAGTCAAGGATCGGCCGACGTTGGTCATATGCAGACCGACAACAACCGACATCAGTCACCTGTGTGTGTGCATGCGTTTCCAGAATTAGACTTGTCTAATTTTAGGAGGTCCGAGTGTTTGCATGTGAAGACTAATTTAAGTCTTGGGTTTGTGTTTCTAATTATTGTAATTAGGAAGTCTAATTATTGTATGCCTTGGATCCTATTTAAGAGACCCATGGGGCATGTTGTAATCATCCAAGAAAGTTGTAAGTAAGATCAATTAGATCTGCAAGGTGTGTAAGATCAAGAAGATCTGCTGAAGTAATTGGTTCAGAGAGAGAGAACTCTTGAGAGAAATACTGTACACCTAAGAGGTGTGGAAGAGTGTGATTTATTCATTGTATTTTGGAATATTTTTAAATAGAGATTGGTTCTTTCTTATATCTCTTCTTATTTGTTATTTCTGATTTCTAGTTACTTATTGCTTTTGGTTCAATTCCGTGTTTAGTTGCTTATACAAAAGTAATCAATTATACTCAGTAGTTCCTAACAAGTGGTATCAGAGCTAGGATCACCAAGTGATACCACTAACAAGTGGTATCAGAGCTTGGTTCACTAACAGCTAGTATAGAGCAGGTTAGTGGTTGTTGATTAAAGGTTCACTCACAGGGATTTCTGTTTGAGTGGGAGCAAAGCAATGGTAGAAGAAAGTAAGCTAAGAATGGAGAAATTTAATGGCAAGAATTATCAATTATGGAGGATGCAGATAGAGGATTATCTGTATCAAAAAGATATATTTTTACCGTTGGGTGGGGTTGAATGCAAGCCCATAGATATGCAAGATGAAGAATGGAATGTTCTTGATAGAAAGGCTCTTGGATCTACAAGGTTGAGCCTGGCATCTTCTGTGATTTCTAATTTATCACAGGCAAATACAATGGTAGAGTTAATGGATACTCTGGCAAACTTATATGAAAAACCCTTAGCTTCGAATAAGGTATATCTTATGAAGCAATTATTTAGTTTGCAAATGCAGGAAGGTGGATCTGTATATAGTCATCTTAATGATTTCCATGAAATTGTAAATCAACTAAATTCAGTCAAAATAGTTTTTGATGATGAAGTTAAGGCTCTCTTGATCTTATGTTCTTTACCTGAAAGCTGGCACAGCTTGGTAATGGTGGTAAGTAATATTGCATCTGCTTCAAATATCTTGAAAGTTGAAGATGTTGTTAGTGTAATCTTGAATGAAGAAATTCACAGGAAAATCACAGGTGAAACATCAGGTAATGCTTTAAGTATTGAAAGTAGGGGAAGGCAAAGAGAGAAGGGCAAGCATGGGAAATCAAGGTTAAATATGGGAAAGAGATCCAAATCCAGAACTAGCAGAATAACCTGTTGGAATTGTGGAAAGAAAGGACATGCAAAGAAAGACTGCTGGTTGAAGGATAACAAAGAAAATTACTATGAAGGTAATAAAGAAGCAAATGTTGTAGGTATTGTTGCACAAGATGCTCTTATATTTTCTTTGGATAGTCAAGTAGAATCATGGGTTTTAGATTTTGGTGCTTCTTTCCATGCAACCCCAAATAGAGAATTTTTCAATGATTATGTCCATGGAGACTTTGGAAAAGTTTATTTAGGGGATGGTGAGCCTTGTCAAATTGTTGGCAAAGGAAAAGTGCAGCTAAAATTGCAGAATGGCAACACATGGGTGTTGAAAGATGTCATGCATGTACCTATCTTGAAGAGGAATTTGATTTCTACAGGAAAGTTGGGTGATGAGGGTTGCACAGTAACTCTCACAGCAGAATCTTGGAAAGTTTCCAAGGGTGCACTTGTATTAGCAAGAGGTAAAAGAGTAGGTACTCTTTATCTGTGTAATTGTATTACTGATTATTCTCTTTCTGTTTTATCTACTTCAAATGTAGATGCAAAGATGTGGCACTATAGGCTTGGTCACATGAGCAAGAAGGGAATGAATGTTCTTAAGTCAAAAGGTAATCTTTCAGATTTGAAATGCATAGATCTAGATTTTTGTGAGCATTGTGTTTTTGGAAAATAGAAGAAAGTAAGGTTTCTCAAGACTGGGTCAAAAAAGAAGAAGTACAAGTTGGATCTTGTTCACACAGACGTGTGGGGACCATCTCAGGTAGCTTCTATTGGAGAATCACAGTATTATGTTTCTTTCATTGATGATGCTACAAGAAAAGTATGGGTTTATTGCATAAAGAAGAAATATGATGTTTTTGACACATTTAAGAAATGGAAAGCTTTGGTTGAGAATGAAACAGGTTTGAGATTGAAGTGCCTTAGATCTGATAATGGTGGTGAGTACTACAGTAATAAATTCAATAGTTACTATTCTATGAGTGGAATACGCAGGGAAAGGATGGTTCCAAGGACACCTCAGCAAAATGGAGTTGCTGAAAGGATGGATAGAACAATAATGAAGCATGCACGGAGTATGAGGTTGCATGCTTTTGCCATTAAAGTTTTGGGTAGAAGCTGTGGATATTGTAGTGTACCTGATTAACAGAAGACCTTCTACTGCTCTGGATAGTGGAATACCAGAAGAGGCTTGGATAGGTAAAAAGGTAGATTTTTCATTTCTCAGAGTTTTGGGTTCTGAAGCTTTTGTGCATGTTGATAAAGAAAATAGAAAGAAGTTGGATGCTAAATCCATGCGGTGTACTTTCATTAGTTATGGCTTTGGAGATTTTAGATTCTGGTTGTGGAATTTAGAAACTAACAAAATTATTAGAATTCGTGATGTAGTTTTCAATGAGAAGGTGATGTACAGTGATCAGCTCAAGAGGCTGAATAATTCTGAGCAGGACAATCTTGATTTGGATGAGGTAATGATCCAAAATGAGCTCACGGGTAAAAATCATCAGTCATAGGAAAACACAGAGACTGACGTCGATCAGAGAATTGACGTTGGCGGTCAGGCAAGAACCGACGTCGATCAGGTAGAACTGACGTCGATCAGGTACAGACAAAAAGATGGTCGAGATCGGTCACTGACAGAGAATTTGGGTGGACAGCAAGCTGTGGATGAGTCTCAAATGCCCATAAGGAGGACTGTAAGGGTAAGTAAACCTCCAATTTGTTATTCCCCTTCTTTATACTACATATTGCTAACTAATGGTGGAGAACCAAAAAGTTTTGATGAGGCAATACAGGTAGAATCCAAGAAACAGTGGGAGCATGGCATGAATGAGGAAATTGATTCCTTAGTGGAGAACAAACATAGGATTTGGTTGAGTTGCTAGCCGGAAAGAAAGCATTAAAAAACAAATGGATATACAGGTTAAAGGAAAGAGAGAATGGACAGATGAGACATAAGGCTAGGTTGGTAGTAAAGGGATTTGCATAGAAACCAGGTATTGACTTTGGTGAAATTTTTTCTCCTGTAGTAAAGATGACTTCTATTCAGACTGTATTGTCTTTAGTTGTTATTGAGGATTTGCATCTTGAGCAACTTGATGTTAAGACAGCATTTCTTCATGGAGATTTGGATGAAGAGATATATATGGAACAGCTGAAAGGTTTTGAGGTCACATGTAAGGAAAAACTTGTGTGCAGGTTGAAGAAAAGCTTGTATGGTCTTAAGCAAGCTCCAAGACAATGGTATTTAAGGTTTGATAGGTTTATGACAGAGTATGGCTTTAGTAAATGTCAATCTGACCATTGTGTTTATTTTACCAGATTAGATAATGGTCATTATATTATCTTGTTGTTGTATGTGGATGATATGCTTGTTGCAGGTTCACACATGTAGGAAATTATTGAGCTAAAGGTAAAATTAGCTCACACATTTGCCATGAAGGATTTAGGAGCAGCAAAGAAAATCCTTGGCATGAGTATTAAGAGAGACAGGAAAAATCACAGGTTGATTTTGTCTCAAGAGGATTATGTGAATAAGGTGTTGGAGAGGTTCTATATGTAGGATGCAAAACCGGTAAGCACACCTATGGCTGGACACTTCAATTTGAGCAAAGAACAGTGTCCTAAATCATATGATAAGGTTGAGTACATGAGAAAAGTTCCATATGCTTCAGCAGTTGGGAGCTTAATGTATGTTATGGTATGTACTAGCCTGATATTGCCCAAGCAGTGGGAGTTGTCAGCAAGTTTATGGCCAATCCAGGAAAGGAACATTGGAAAGCAGTTCAGTGGATTCTCAGGTATCTGAGAGGGACCAGCAGTAGGTATTTATGCTATGCAGGTTCAAGCACTTCTCTACATGGGTATGTAGATTCGGATATGGCAGGTGACTTAGATGGCAGGAGAAGCACCACAGGATATGTGTTCACTGTTGGTGGAATGGTGGTTAGCTAGATTTCAAAGTTGTAGAAGGTTGTTGCCTTGTCTACTACAGAGGCTGAATACATTGCAGTCATAGAGGCTAGCAAAGAAATGATATGGATGACACGGTTCATGGAAGAGTTGAGAAAGGAGCAAGAGAGTTGCAGGTTGTACAGTGATAGTCAAAGTGCAATTCATTTGGCAAAGAATTCAGCCTTTCATTCAAGAACCAAACATATACAGCTTAGGTACCACTTCATTTGACAGGTATTGGAGGATGGACAGTTGAAGCTGAAAAAGATCCATACGGATAAGAACCCTGTAGATATGTTAACAAAGCTAGTAACAAAGGAGAAGTTGAGTCTTCATTCAACTTTTGTTTATCTTCAAGATTGATCTTGAAGATGGAGATGCAAACCAAAGAAACAAGACAAAGGATGTTGTTGTATAGGTACAGGTGCAGCTGTTTATCTCCAAGTGGGAGATTGTTGAGTTGTGGAGCTAAAAGCTTCATTTTTGAGCTCTTGTGGAGGTTGATGGACTTAACCATTAACCAGCATCGATAGTATCACCGACATCGGTCAGGCGTGGACCAGAAGCTACCGACATCGGTCAAGGATTGGCTAACATCGTTCATATGCAGACCGACAGCAACCGACGTCAGCCACCTGTGTGTGTGCATGCGTTTCTAGAATTAGACTTGTCTAATTTTAAGAGGTCTGAGTGTTTACATGTGAAGACTAATTTAAGTTTTGGGTCTATGTTTCTAATTATTGTAATTGGGAAGTCTAGTTATTGTATGCCTTGGATCCTATTTAAGAGACCCATGGGGCATGTTGTAATCATCCAAGAAAGTTGTAAGTAAGATCAATTAGATATGCAAGGTGTGTAAGATCAAGAAGATCTACTGAAGTAATTGGTTGAGAGAGAGAGAACTCTTGAGAGAAATACTGTACACCTAAGAGGTGTGGAAGAGTGTGATTTCTTCATTATATTCTGGAAGAGTTTTAAATAGAGATTGGTTGTTTCTCATTTCTCTTCTTATTTGTTATTTCTAATTTCTAGTTACTTATTGCTTCTGGTTCAATTCCATGTTTAGTTGCTTATACAAAAGTAATCAATTGTACTCAGTAGTTCTTAACACTATCAAGTTCCACTTTCCCCTACTATATGTTTGAGTATATATAGGCACATCAATAGGTAACCATCAAAGTGGTATTAAAGTACCATGAGTACCAAAACCATGGATTAAAACCACCCAAATATATACCAATATGGTCCCAATAACATTTGGCTCCATTCTAGATCTATAATTTACAAGAGTATAAATCATGTAAAATATGCATCACATTTATAGAACTTAATTGTAGAACAATCCTTCTTAGATATAAGATAACTTTTTTTAGAATAAGTTAATTAAGTAAATACTTAATTGATAATCTTGTCTAATAATGGGTTATGGATAATTTTACACTGATTAATGCTTATCCATGAATTGTATTACAAATTACAAGTACATCTCAAACCATATAAAAGAGTGTGATATTAAATACACTAACAATTTCCAAATTCCTATTGAGAAAATCAATGCATAGGTTTAAAGACTTGTCTTTATTAAACTTTAATTATGTTGATTGCATCATAAATTTATTTCAAATTTGTATATATACTCATTTTATATTGTATTAAAACTTGTTATTCATTTTTTTCAAAACTTGTTTACAATATCCTAGATATTTCATTACACCATTTCAGAATTAGATTATGTATCTATTTCATTTATTTTTGGGTACTAACTTTTATATTATATTAAACATGATTCTTTTGTTGCATATATGTACTATGTTGATATCGCGTTGACAAAAAAATTAGTTCATTTTGCAATTGGATTGGCCATTTCAAAATCTACTTAAGACTTTACTGCATTTTCCTTTGAGCAATCATTTTTTACTATTAGGCTTTATTATTTCACTATTTTTAGGCACACTATTTTATATTGCATTACAGATTTCATTAGACCTTCTTTGCACTGGATTAAGCACCAAAATCATATTATTTTTCCAAATATTTACTATTTCCTTGTTTTTTTCTTTTTTAACCTATCATGCTTATAATGTATTATGGAATTTCATATTGAATTAGTATTTCTCTTTATATCATATCAGCTACTTGGTTTACATTATCAATGTTATTTGGGAAATTACTTCAAACAATGTTCTCTATTATGATAATTTAATTTTATGTTATATTAAGCTTAAATATAATGCATTGAGCTTAGAATTGATCTTAATTTTCTATTTTTTAATCACAAGTTTTTATTGTGTTTTGAATCTCACTTGTTTTGTGATTTTATGGTTTCATAGTTGAAATTCATCACACTCTAAATTGAAATGTTTCATTATTTTCATTTGATTCCACCCTCAAATTATATTCATTTCATAACATCTTTGTAGTTGACTACAATGTAATTTTAATTCATTATTTTGTGTTATTATGATTTGGTATCTACATTAACAATATTTCCAATCAAGATAATGATTTTATAAATATGCACCTTAGAAGGAAAAAAATCAAAATTTATAATCAATGTAATTTTTAAGAATCATAGAGAATTTATTTTTCCATGGTATTTTATACTTATCAAACCATCATCAAGAGAAAATTGGAACAATAGTTCCTTGCATTATTTGATTACATATTCGTTTGCATACTTTGGATACGAGTCTATTTTTTTTTTTTTTTTTCATGCTTTGTAGGTATCTTTTCACTTAGGGGAAAAACATTTCTATTTGTTAGGTTTAAATAATTTCATCTTTCATTCATATGAACATTTTTATGATCATCCATTTTTTAAACTATTTGAAAGAAAATATCATTGAATTAAAGGTTTTTAAGATTTATGTTTATTTTCAATACAAAAAATAGTTAATGCCCATTGATGAAATAAATTTGTATCTTTGAAGACTCATTTTATTTGACTTGGAATCTACATTTGTTTCAAAATTGTATCTTTTCATTACAACATCTTTTTTAAGTGAGCTGATTTTTTGATTGAATTATGTTATACACAGATTGCATTAGACTTTTATTTATAAATTGACTTCCATTCTCACTTTCTACTATTATGAATATTTTTAATACATTTCTCTTATTTATTTATATTTTATTCTATACACACCTAATATTTCCACTTTAATCTTTTTATTGATGTTATTTCTTCCATCAAATCATTGACACATTTATCTCCTTGAGTGCATGCATTAAAGGGTGAAACACAAAGGGGGTGGGATTGGATCTCAGCACATTTGAGATATGTTTAAATACTATATTATCATACCATCATTCCTATCAGTATGATATCCTCTGAGTCTCTTTTCATTTTACCTCTCTATCTACTTTATGTATATATTTTATAGCTTCCTTATATCTTATTATATTGGCCTGGATGATATAATATATTTCATACTTGTCTTCCTTAAACTATATCAACCAGACCAATACATTTATTATTTTATCTTATATGTCATGCCCCTTTTCCCTTAAAGCAAGCATGACACAACCAAAAACACAAATAACCAAACATGTACACATAAATAAATATAAGCATTCATGTTAATAATAACACACATGTAATCCTTGCCACTACAACCATTCCATAATTGGGTGTAGCCACCGATGAAGAGGTTAAAATATCTAACCATTTGGATAAGCACTTCATAACCCATTTGTTAGCTTTCATAGAATATTATTACACTTATCATATTGAAATGATCATTAAAATCAACCTAGATCATAGTCAATATAGCTAACATCTGTTGATGGTTAAAATTGCGCTTGTTTCTAACACCAACAATGGGAAGTTTCAAGATGTGGGACTTGCGACTTGAAACAACATCCAAATTTTTGAGAAGTTGGTATCTTCTTTATATCAAGTGTATACTGGGAAAAGGGATAGGAATTTTAATAGAAACACAAATGCAAGAAAGAAAATCTAACTATGGCAATGCGCCTAAATGTAATTCGACCTTAATCCTAAGCACAGTGAGACTATATGTAAGATTCAATTATATTTAAGAGCAAACAAGGCATGATCAATGTAAATGATGAAAACAATAGAAACAGAGGCTCACAGCATAGACTGCTTTTGCAGTGATACAAAAAATATCAACAAAGGCATAGGGTCTAATCTTCTTATTTGAATTATCTAGTCACATAAGAGGCACAGAAACACGCACAGTTACATAAACATTACAACTCAAGAAAATAGAACAAAGGCAAATGATATTGCTAATCACACCTCTAGAAAGTCTAAAACTCTTGACAACACAGCTTAGACTACTTTTGTAATGACACAAAAAAATATCAACAAAGGCACAGGATTCAATCTTCTCATTAATTCTCTAGTCACATAAGAGGCACATAAACATGCACAATTACATAAACTTTCCAACTTAAGAAAATAGAACAAAGGCAAATGATATTCCTAATCATAGCTCTAGAAATTCTAAACTCTTGACAATAATTCTCTCAAAAAATTCTCTCTGGTATCTGATGATGATCTTCTGGTGATCTCTGCACCTCTATTTATAGCCTTGGATTCACTCTGAATTATCTGTATGTTCCCAATCTTATGGCCCAATTGAAATCTAACCGAATTGGAAGTGTCTAACAGAAGATATTTCTTAGATTTTGAAACACTCTGTCTTCCAGCAGTTCATTAGCTGAAACAGATTACAGGACGCTCTCTTCTATTAAATGAAAGAGGACACTTAGCCAATTCCTTGAAAACCCTCTTATTACTTAAGAGACATCGAAGAATGACATTTGGTGTGTTCCGCAACACTTACTGAAGACACATGGCACTTTATGCATAACCTATACTCTTTTGTCTTTGCTTAGGAGTGTTCCACCTTTGACACCTGTCGCAATCCGCTTCTTCGAAACTTTAACAACTTAAACAAAAAAATAAGACCCATAGCATTTCTCACCCTAGCAACTTTTAAAAGGCATAGGGACAGGTGGTGATTTCTGCTTGCCTCAACAAAGGACACATGGCAATCTCTGCTTTACTTAACTGGGGATATGTGGCGATCTCTGCTACTTTTAGCTACCTTTTGAGAAATTGGCAAAAGGTGACACATGCTAGTCTCCGCTTTACTCTGTTTATATTATAGAAACAATCAGGCCTCATTTCATATTTACATGAACAGTGATACCTAGCAGCTTATGTTTGCTTCAAAAACAAAACCTGAGACCCCCCATAGTCTTTGCTATATCGGTGAAGCGAAATGAAGATAAGTCAGATCTCGACACGTGGTGGCTTCCGCATTACTTAACTGGGATACGTGGCATCTTTCATCACTTTTAGAAAATCAAATTGAAACCTTCTGTTGTTGCCACTTGGTGCTTTTTGCCTGATCCTAATACTTAGTTTGTTGAAACCTTTCACTAAAAAGAGATTTGAAACGCGGATGCTGATATGAAATGCGAATGCCAACACTTGTCTCATTCCACTGAGTTACTATGGGACGCATGGCACATTCTATAGCCTTATTGAAATTATGAAAAGTGCCTCAAAAAATGACACTTGGCAGCTTCTGCTTTACTTAAATGCTTAGAGAAAAATGAATCAAAAAGAAATTAGAGCCCGTACTCTATTTCAAAACTTCACCATCTCAAACCAAAGTATGTGGGGACAGTGATCTGGATCATGCACTGGTGAAAATTAGAATGAAACGTAGAGTATTTTTTACTCTACAATTATTGGTGACCCCAAGGACTTTTGAGCCTGCTCAAAAAAAATCTACAACACTCGCATGATCAAAAAATTGCTAAAAAACATAGTTTTAACTAAAATATTTCAAATAGATTCCACTCACAGGAATCTCTTCAGGTTCACCTTCCATCATTTCTAGCTCAAATGAATTTTTCCATTTACACACCCAAATTTTATAAGGGCCAGTCCATAATGCTTCAAACTTAGTGTGTTGACCTAGTTTGGCAGCTCTTGCATCCCATTTCAAAACAATTGAGCCTGTTTCGAAATGGGGATTTGAAGTCCTTTTATCAAAATAGTCTTCAATTATTTTCTGATGCTTTATCAATGAATCATGTGTTACATCCCTCTTTTCTTGAACTTCTAGAAGTTCTGTGAGTCTGACCTACATGGGGCCATTTTCTTCAATTTCAATCTGTTTGATCAGCTGGAGAGTAGGAATCTCCAAGCTTAGGGGAATTACAACAGGTTTCCCATATACCAATTCATATGGGGACATTTTGATCACCTATTTAGGTGTGATTCTATCAGCCCACAATGCTAAATTAAGCACTTTATGCCACTCCTTGTGATGATCAGCCCCTATTCTTTTGATGAGTCTAATCAAGTTCTTATTAGTTAATTCTACCAAACCATTACCCTGAGGGTAATAATTACAAGTTTTTAGATATATTCCATGCTTTAATGCAAATTTAGATACTTTGGACCCTAAAAATGCTTTAGCATTATCTAAAATTATGGTGAGAGGAGCCCCAAAATGAGTACTGATACTCCCTAGAAAATCTAGGATCACATTTTTTGTTGCTTCCTTGAGTGGCACTGCCTCAGTCCATCTAGTGAAATAATTTGTGGATGTTAAGATCCATTTGTGACCCATACTAGATACTGGATTTATCATTCCAATGAAGTCAAGACCCCATTGAGCAAAAAGTTCATCTACAATTATAGGACTAAGAGGCATTGTTGCATTCCTTCTCATCCCCACATAATATTGACAAGATTGACATTTTTTAACTAGCTAATAACAATCTGTAAATAAAGTAGGCCAAAAATAACTTGCTTCACTTATCTTTATAGTTGTGGTCTTTGTAGAAAAATGTCCACCTGATACTCCATGATGCATTTCATGTAGTATTTTCTTAGCCTCCTCCTTTTCTACACATCTTAACAACTTGCCATCAAAAAAAATTTCTGAAAAGAACCTGTTCAATTAAAACAAAATGAACTCCTTGCATCCTATAGTATCTTCTCTTATTTTGAGGGAGTTCTCTTGGGTAAATCCCATTTTTCATAAAATGAATCCTGCTTGTAACCCAGGATTCATGATCAACTTCTTGTACTCTCAATACAATTTCTTCCTCTGTTCCTAAATTTATCTCTTCAGGTATCATCTTTTAAAGCTCTTGAGTCATATATTGGCACAAACCCCTACCTCTAACTAATTTAGTGGGTTTGACTTCTACATCATATTCAAGGATCTTAGTTATCCAGTTTGCTCTTTTTTCAATAATTTCACTCTCGATGATGTATTCTCTGACACTTAGATGTGCCACAAGTATCAAAATTTTACTTCCTAATACTATATGCCTGAACTTTTTGAGGGCTTTTTTCATAGCATATGCTTTTTTTTCCACAAAGTTATATCTAGTTTCATATTCCTTAAGAGTCCTTGAGAAAAAGGCTATTGGATGCTCTTCCTCCTGTTTATTATCCTTCTGTGTTAGGATAGCAGCAATACTAAGCTCTCCTCCATATACATACATTATAAAAGGCTTAGAAAAGTCTGGGTTTCTAAGTACTGGAGCTGTTGAGATAGCTTTCTTGACCTCTTCAAAGGCTTGCCTTCCTTCCGTAGTCCACTTGAAAATTAGGTCTTTTTTCAGCAAGAGTGTCACTGGTCTTACTAAACTTGCAAAGTCAGATATGAACCGATTGACGAAATTAATCTTTTCCAAGAAAGATTGAATTGCTTTCTTATTTACTGGAAGAGGTAAGTTCATTATAGCTGCCACTCTTTCTGGGTCTATGGAGACTCCTTCTTTAGATACTATATGTCCCAATAATTTGCCTTGAGGGACAGCAAAGATACATTTCTTAGGATTCAAAGATATTCTAAATTCTTGACATTTTTTAAACACAGCTTCTAAATGATCAAAATGATCAATAGCATTCTTTGAAAAAATAGTAAGATCATCAAGATAAATCAAGATGATTTTATTTATAAGTTCCCCAAATGCTACATCCATAGCTCTTTGAAAAATGGCTCCAGCATTTGATAGGCCAAATGGCATTTTAGCATATGCAAATGTTCCCGATTTGGTAGTAAAAGCAGTCTTGTATTGGTCTTCATTAGCCAACCAAATCTAATTGTATCCAGAGAAACCATCTAGCAAAGAAAAAATCTCGGATTCGGCCACAGTCTGTAAAATATGTTCCATGGAGGGCAAAGGATAGTGATCCTTCAAAGATGCTTTGTTTAGATCTCTGAAATCTACACAAAGTCTTATATCACCATTCTTTTTTCTAACTGGTACTAGATTTGATACCCAAGTTGAGTGTTTGATCAAAAAATTATTTTAGAATCTAAAAGTTTTTTCAACTCGTCCACCATTAGAGGCTTAATCCTTGGATTCACTGGCCTCTAAATCTGTCTGGCAGGGTTAGATTCTTCAGTCAGTTCTATTGTGTGCTGATTAATGTCTCTATTATATCCATGAAGGTCTTTATAGCTCTAGGCTATGACTCTGTCATATTTTTTGCATTATTCAATTAGCCTTTCCTTTTCTACTTGAGTTGCAGAATTTCCAACTTTTAATTTTTTCCCTTCACTCACCTCTATTTCAGAATAATCTGCTTTGTTTGCTTGGAACCTTTTCTTCTCCAGGCTTACATCTTCTGGACCAAAAAGGCTCTCTAAAGTGATTAAACCTTTGGGAAGCTTATTATTCTTTAATTGTATAATTTGATCTCCATATGCCTCTTCAATTTTTGGTTGCAATTGATCGGCAAATTCCCTTGATTATTGTAAGAATGAGAGTACTTGAAAATTATTCTCAAATACTTGCCAATTCTCATCATTATCTGGGATAGTTGGCCTTACTATAACCTTTACTGACTCATTGTTAAATAATAGGCCAGTTGCTGGATCAAACTACGAACCAATCTGTGCCATCCTATCAGCTTCAGAATTTTGAATCTTGGGGACTACTTCAATATTAAAAGCTTCAAAATATTCTATTAAGTCCCAAATTCTGTGCTTATAGGATTTCATTCTGACATTCTTTGCTATTGCCTTTTCTCTAATTTGCTTTACTACTAATTCTGAATCTCCTTTTACTATTAGATTCTTTATTCCCTTTTTCTTGGCTAATAGGAGCCCATGTACTAAAGATTCATACTCAACATCATTATTAGTACAAGCAAATTGAAAACAGATAGCCCTTAAATTTTTTTCACCATTTGGAGCAGTAAGACAAATTCCTGCTCCAGCACCATTTTTACTTCTAGCCCCATCAAAATTTAAAGTCCAAATTTCTGAATCTTTTTCAGATTCTTGATTAGTTGGTGTCTCTTCCCTTAAAACATTTAGGATTTCATGGTCTTCATCAAAAATAACATAAGTACCCAGACCACTAGAGTCATAATTTCCATATGGGTCACTTTGCATCATAGCTAACAACTGGTTATTTTCTTTTTCTTGATCATGCTTAGTCCATAATGCTTCAAACTTTTCAACAAAAACCCTTTCTTCCTTATTTATCATAGCATGATCTACCTCTAATTTTAATATTGGTTCATTGGTGATTTGATCTTTTGATAGTGGTTCAGATAGAATTTTCATCTTTGAACCATATTTAGATCTTAGAATTAAGTGAGACCAGTCAAGAGACATATCTCCTCCTATCTTGGTTGTAAAGTCTCTTGATAAACATAGGCCAAATACAAGTGGTATATCTATCACTACTATATCTTGATTTACAATTATATTTGGACAAGTATGTAATTGTAATGGGAATTGTTTAATTCTCCCTATTATTTGCACTGATTTGTCATCTAGCTGCATAACTCCTTTAGTGAGTTGCTCATATTTTATCTCTAAAGCATTTGCTATTTGCTTTGGCATTACTATAGTACTAGCCTCTAAATTTATCATTACATTATGCAACAATTTCTTACCAATTATCACAGCTAAATAAAAGGGATCCGGTTTGGATTTGCTTACCTCTAGTGCAATGTTCACTAAGGTTGTTGTCTACAGATGAACTGTGTCTTTGAGCTTTCTTTTATCAGCAGGTCCTTCAGTACATTTGGGCATTGCTTGGCTTTGAAGAGCTTCTTGTAACAGTGTCCTTTGTTCAAGAATAGCTAATATGTCCCAAATTGATACTTGTGCTGGAGTCATCTTTAGTTGATCCACCACATTCATTTGTCCCAAATTTTGAATTCTTGAAAAATAAGGATATCTTGCCTTTTCTTGAATTTGTCTAGGAACTACTTCTTTTTGCACTGGATGAAGCACTTCTTGTCTAACTGTTGTGTTTTGATGACCTTGAAATGGAGTATTCTCCATAACTTCATTTTTTACAACTTCAGGCTGTTCTAGCATTCTTCTCTTTGATCTAGTATAGTAGTCTGATTGCACCACTGGTTTCTTGGAAACAGAAGCTTCATTCAAGAATACTGATTCTTCATCTTCAACCCATGAGAACAAAGCATATTTTGGGGCTATTTCTTCTTGTTGTTGTAAAGATATCCCTTGCATCTGAGCCATTGAGACTGAATTTTGCATACTAGAAGATTGGTAGACTTGATTGTCACTAGTACTCACATAATTATTTTGCCCTGGAACAATCTCTCTATTTGAATTGGGAGGAATAATCTATGAGGGTGTAGAGACTGCAACTAATTGATTTGATAGCTGAGGGTTATTTTGCCTTGGAGGACCTTGGTATTGGTTTGGCTGTGATGAGAATATATTTCTTTGACATCCTTGATATGGAGGCCTAGGCAAAGGATTATGTTGTCTCTTTATATTAATCAGCTCATTAGAAAATGTCCTTAGGATATTCTTGATATCATCCAGCTCAGATGACTGAGTGGGGACAATTTCTTTAGTAGGTGGTTGAGGATATGTGTACAAAGACACAGGTGGGGCTATAGATTTAGGGGCTTCTTGAGGTAATGGCAAGGAAATTTCTGGAAACATGGGCATGGGAGGCCTTGGAAACAATTTTCCAGCATCTATCAAATTATTTTCAGCTTTGACTGCATAGTCATAAGTCTCTGGCAGAGTTTGACCTCCAAGTGACTGAATCATAAAAGATATGTCTGAATTTAAAGCTTTAAGATAGAATACTATAGCCATACCTGGTAATGGTCTAGCTGTAGCAGGGATTCTTTCCCAAGTCTTTTGAAATCTAGAATTGAAGTTAGTCATGGCTTCTTGTGGTGCCCTTTGAATGGTAATTAATTGTTGCAATAAAGAAGACTTATCACCCTTCTCTTCAAATCTTTCAAAGAAAAGATCTCTAAGCTAATCCCATGTAGAGATGGTATTTGGGGTCAAATATCAGTACCATTCTAGAGCTTTCCCTTTAAAAGAAGCTGCTAATAGTCTTATGGCCACATTTTGTTGTGTGACAACATGTATAGCACAGACATCTGATACATCTTACAGATGTTCTTTAGGTGTTTTAAAATCTTGCCCAGTGAATTTGGGCAGAGCTTTCAAGGCATTGACTGGGATAGGGTCCCAAGTGGCTAGTGGTATTGGAAGAATCAAAGGACTACCAGTGTTCCAACTTGCATAATTTATTGGGGGTATAGGGGCTCACATATTTGTTATTGGTATTGGTATAAACTGGTTGACTCTTCTTCTTAGTTACCAAAGGTGGAAAAAGAATACCTAGATTTATAGCAGACTGAGATTTGGTTACTGGTCCACAGCTCTGACTCCTCATAGCTCTCTGGTTCATACGATCTTGAAAGAAACTTCAATATAGTGTCCCACCGGGCATGCCAAAAACTGTTGATGGTTAAAATTACTCTTGTTTCTAACACCAACAATAGGAAGTTTCAAGATGTGAGACTTGCGACTTGAAACAACCTCCAAATTTTTGAGACACTGGTCTCTTCTTTATATCAAGTGTATAATGGGAAAAGGGATAGGAATTTTAACAGAAACACAAATGCAAGAGAGAAAATCTAACTATGGCGATGCGCCTGAATGTAATTTGACCTTAATCCTGAGCACAGTGAGACTATATGTAAGATTCAATTATATTTAAGATCAAACAAGGCATGATCAATGTAAAAGATGAAAATAATAGAAACAGAGGCTCACAGCATAGACTGCTTTTGCAGTGATACAGAAAATATCAATAAAGGCACATGGTCCAATCTTCTTATTTGAATTATCTAGTCACATAAGAGGCACAAAAACACGCACAGTTACATACACTTTCCAACTCAAGAAAATAGAACAAAGGCAAATGATATTGCTAATCACAGCTCTAGAAAGTCTAAAACTCTTGACAACACAGCTTAGACTACTTTTGTAATGACACAAAAAATATCAACAAAGGCACAGGATTCAATCTTCTCATTAATTCTCCAGTCACATAAGAGGCACAGTTACATAAACTTTTCAACTTAAGAAAATAGAACAAAGGCAAATTATATTCCTAATCACAGCTCTAGAAAGTCTAAACTCTTGACAATAATTCTCTCAAAAAATTCTCTCTAGTATCTGATGATGATCTTCTGGTGATCTATGCACCTCTATTTTTAGCCTTGGATTCACTTTGGATTGTCTGTATGTTCCCAATCTAATAGCCCAACTGAAATCTAACCAAACTAGAAGTGTCTAACAAAAGATATTTCTTAGATTCTGAAACACTGTCTTCTGGCAGTTCAGTGGCTGAAATAGATTACACAACACTCTCTTATTTTAAATGGAAGAGGACACTTGGCCAATTCCTTGAAAACCCTCTTATTACTTAAGAGACACCAGAGAATGACACTTGGCGTGTTCTGCAACACTTACTGAAGATACGCGGCACTTTCTGTGTAACTTATACTCTTTTGTCTTTGCTCAGGAGTGTTCCACCTTTGACACCTGTCGCAATCCATTTCTTCTAAACTTTAACAACTTAAATATAAAAATAAGACCCATAGCATTTCTCACCCTAGCAACTTTTAAAAGGCATAGGGACAGGTGGCGATTTTCACTTGCCTCAACAAAGGACACATGGCAATCTCCGCTTTACTTAACTGGGGATATGTGGTGATCTCCGCTACTTTTAGCTACCTTTTGAGAAACTGGCAGAAGGTGACACGTGCTGGTCTCCACTTTACTCTATTTATATTATAGAAACAATCAGGCCTCATTTCATATTTACACGAACAGCGACACCTGGCGGCTTCCGCTTGCTTCAGAAACAAAACCTGAGACCCCCCATAGTCTTTGCTATATCAGCGAAGTGAAATGAAGATAATTTAGATCTCAACACATGGTGGCTTCCACTTTACTTAACTAGGATACGTGGCATCTTTTGTCACTTTTAGAAAAGCAAATTGAAACCTTTTGTTGTTGCCACTTGGTGCTTTCCACCTGATCCTGATACTTAGCTTGTTGAAACCTTCCACTGAAAAGAGATTTGAAATGCGGATGCCAATATGAAATGCGGATGCCGACACTTGTCATAGTTGCTATGGGACACATGGCACGTTCCGCAACCTTATTGAAATTATGAAAAGTGCCTCGAAAAATGACACTTGGCAGCTTCCACGTTACTTAAATGCTTAGAGAAAAATGAATCAAAAAGAAATTAGAGCCCACACTCTATTTCAAAACTTTACCGTCTCGAACCAAAGTATGTGGGGACAACGATCTGGATCATGCACTGCTAAAAATCAAAATGAAATGTAGAGTATTTTTTACTCTACAACATCCACATGGCTACTTCGATGACTCCAATCCCACTTTCACTTATCTTTGATCTCTCAAGGACTTACCTTACCTTGTGGTAACCTATCATTTACTTGTTTATCTAATAGACATTTTCATGGCACATGTAACCCTAAGACTACAGACCGTTATGATGATTCCACATGGTAACATCCTAATAGTCTACTAGTCCAAAGGATTTTCCCTTTATACAAACTTTGATGAGACTATAGATGATTAATATGATTCCAAGTGGAAACATCCCACTATCCAACTATCCTAGAGTTGATATTTTTTTACAGTCAACTCTAGGAGCACAAGTCACTGGAATGATGCCACATGATAACATCCTGCTAGCCCACTAGCTTAGGGGCAAGCTTCCTATACATTCATCTCTAGGATCTCAAGTCATTTACATGATGTCATGTAGCAACATCCTAATTGCCTATTGGCCTAGAGGAAAGTCTCTTTCACGGTCATCTCTAAGATTATGGGTCACTAGGATAATGCCATATGGCAACATCCCACTCGCCCATTTGTCCATTGTCAACCATATAGTAGAACAAGATGAAATCACTATTACATTGTCATGGTGATGAAACATGGATTGTTACAACCTATTTTGGAAATTTATAAAATTGGCTATGGAAAAATTCAAAATAAAAAGGTGTAAAGCAACAAAATGGCTAAGGCAAAAACCAATTAAGAGAAGCCCAAGTAAAATTTAGTTAAGCTAAATCAATGTACATAGTATATTGACTAAATGCTAAAGGATATATCAATTAAAATAAATACCTTAATTAATTTTTTTTGACTACATGATCTGGATAGGGTCTTCACTTCTACAAAAGAGTGTTGTTAGGCTAGGTTAAAATGTTGTGCAAGGAAACTGATGTAGAGCATCACCAATAGACATAGGTTTTAAACATGATTAAGAATTTATTTATGATCATATTGGTCTTATAAGGTTTTTATGAGTCTTATATATTCCATTATAATGTTTTAGAGTCATTATACAATCATTGTTTGTGTGTTTCTAGCCTCTAGAAGTTTTCCCATCAATTTATTAAGTTTGAAAATTTGAATTTGTAAATTATGCTTTAGGTAATGTTTAAGTCTTGTGAGGCATGTAAGAGTTTATTAATATTTTTAAATGGTCCTATATGGTCCTAATATGGTTATCATAGGTGTCTCAACATGCTCAACATGATAAACAATGCAAATTTCAAGAAAATGGTTGTTGTAACTGCCCTTCAATGTGGGCTAGCAAGAATAGGAAGTTTGTTTGCAAGTTTTATATAATAAAAGAATATAAAGTTGGTAGAAGAGTGTGTGATCATATATTATGGCTATATGAAAAGGGATACAAAGGTTTTAAGTATAATAAATGCAAAAAATATCAATAATCTAATAGACCATGTTTACCTTGGTTATATTCTATATATAATGTAGAAATCAATGAATAAAAGTTTATTTGAAGACTATACTTGTAAATGGAAATGATAATTGGTATGTGTTTCATATTATTTTATTATTTTACTTAAATTGATATTTAATTTTTATGTTTAACCTTCATGATAAGGTTCAAATACATAGCCCAAGTTAAATAACTTAATTTTCTATCATAATCAAAAATGCCATGTAGTTTGTATTAGATATTTATTTTAAGGATTTATGTATGTTATATTAATAAGGGAGAGGTTGATATTTATGAAAAAAAATTAAATTAAATTATTTTATATCTATTTTAAGTAGATATAGTATATTAAAAACCTTAATGCATAATCATTTTACAATACCCTATATACATAATCCAAGGAAGAACAATTAGACACATTTAACATTGCACTTTGGAGTCTTTATATGATTGTTTAAGACTAAAAATATATTGGATAAGGGATAAGGGACCAGGTAAGATATATTAAAAGTATCAAAAAAAAATTTAGAGTCTTAAAATTCATTTAAAGAACAAAGAAACCCTTAAACTATCACACAGTCCTAAATAAAGTTTCATGAATGCTATTGTTTTGCTTGTTGGAGATGTTTTGTGAAGTTGAATTCATAAATAATAATTGTATGAGTTAAATTAACCTTTATAATACCTTAAATAATCTTAAAATTCCTTTTAGGGTATTTAAAATTCATTGAAATGCTCGAAACCAAAAAAAATGTATACACAGTCCTAAAAATAGACAAAAAAAACCCTATGTTTTGGATTGTTGGAGATAAATGAAAGTTGGAACAATGTAATTAATGGTTGGAGGAGATGAATAAAGTTATGGCAGAGATTTCACAGGTATTATTTTGATTTTAAGTGTCATAAAACTCAATTAAACCCTTTTATTATGCTCTTGACCTCCATATGCATGTGGTAATACTAGTTAGGGTTTTAAAATTATAAAATACTATAACTTATGTTTCCACCCTTGTAAATTGATGAAACTTTGAGATTGTATTTTATTTGACATGATAAAGAGTATTATGTTAATTTTTATTTGTTATAGTATGGTTTAATATATATTCTTGGATTGTGTGCTTGCATAAGGGTTAAAGAGGCCTAATTAGGTGAAGGGGGTGTTGAGTTAAGTGGTTTACCTTGGGAGTTATGTAAGGAAAATTCACATGAAGAAAAAAGTGATTAATGGTTATTAAAAAGTGGTTTATAATTTTTATATTATCTATATTTTGTTTACAAAAAATATTTTTGTGCTTTAGGATGGCTACAAGGAAAAGAGTCTCTAAAGAACAAAGTGTGAGTTGGAAGGAGAGTTCTTGTTTAGAATTTGTGCCATTATTTTGGCTATATGGGAGAATTAAAATAGATTTGGATATGGCCTTAAGATTACTCATAAAAGTACAAGAATTATTGGATCATGCTTTAGTCTTTTAGGCGTATGTATAAAGAGGTAAAGAGAGAGAGAAAAGTCTTAAGAAGAATGGAATATGGATTATGGGAAAAGGTGTATGAGAATATGTTGATAGTGATGATAGGTAGAATGTAGATATGTATGAGGAAGTGAGATTAAGATGTCTAGAGCATAGAAAATAAGATTAGGCAAGCAAGAATCTTATTAAAGGCAAAATCAATCAAAGGAATAAAGAAGGGGTAGAGGATTTGTTTATCACTATCAGGGATTAAAGAGATGTTATTAGATCCAGGTAAGGGTATGACATCATTGCAATGTTTCAATTATTTTATGTGTATTGTGGTGTTATTAGAGTAGGTAAGCTCTTAGTATAGATTGAGTCTTTATTGAAGTTTTATGTTTAAATTTGTTAAAGATTGAATTAGAGAGTGTATGAAGATAATATTATAGGTATACAATAATAGAGTTGAGAAGTTTGATCAACCCTTGAAGAGATCTTAAAAAAAATTAGAAAGAGAAGAGAAAAGTCCCAATTGAGGATAAGGAAAGAGAAAGTCCCAAGTGAGGACTAGGAGTGTACCCAGGTGAGGTGCAAAGAAAGAATTAAGATAGAAAATAATTTCAAAGAAGTGATGAAGAATGAAAAGATGAAAGATAATAAGAAAAGGAAAGAGTTAGAGTTTGAATCAGAAGTGAAAGATTTGAGGCAAAGTCTACAAAGTGTAAATAATGTGATGCTCATGATAGAGAAAATGTAGAAAGAAGAGAATCGATATGGTTGGGTCATGAATAAAATGAGATTTTAGTGGCCTATAAGGATCCTTATGGAAAGGAGAAGAAAAATAATCATGAGAGAAGAAAGAGAGAATAAGAAGTTGCTTTACGAGCAACTCAAGAAGCAGATTGAGAATTTTTAGATGAGTGAACAAATTAGTATACAAGAGGAAGAAGGTTATTAGTTCCTTTGTAAAGACAAAGTGATCATTAAGGATGAAATAAATTTGAAGGAGGAAGAATAAATCACTATCATTTATCCAGATGGAGAAGAGGATGAATAATAAGATGAGAAACAATAAGAAGTAAGAATGCCCATATTTGAGGCATCAATAAGGGCACATGAACATCTAAGTTTTAAGACTAAATATTTGTGTAATATTATAGGTAAAACTAATGAGAAGACATCTAACTTTCAAAATGATAAAGATGACTTTGATAGCTTGATGCAAGCCAAGAAGAAGGAGATAGATTAATGGTGTGAAAAGATGGTGGATAGTACAAGAGAGAAGCTAAAGGAATATTCTATGAAGATGAAGATGAAAGAATAACATGTTTAGTAGTAGTCATTAGAGTATTAATAATAAAGAGGAAGCATTAATGATAAGATTACTAGCCAAGAGTACTTGAATAAGACATGAACAATGAAAAATAAATCTATGGGTTGAAAACAAGATTAAAGCATGATAACTAGCTATCGAACGCAGAATATGGTGAAGATAAATCAAAGTTAGATAAGATAAAATATAATGTGAACAAGAAATTATAGTAGGTTAAGTACTTCATAAATATAGAAGAGGATTTGACAAGGAAACAAGCCAAAGCAATAAAACAAATAAAGAAGAATCAACTGAGAAGAAAGAATAAATAAAAGAGGAGAAGTATTAAGAGGAGCCTATAAAACCAAAAAATTCATAATTGGAAGACAATAATTAAGTGGAACAAGCATATTTGAGCAGGATCTCAAATTTCTCCCATTCAGGGAGTTTGATATAGAGTATAATCAATAGACATAGGTTGTAAACATGTTTAACAAGTTCTTTATGATCATATTGGTCTTGTAAGGTTGTTATAAGTATTAGAGAGTCCGTTAGAATTTTTTATTCATTAGATAATTATTTATTGTGTTTTTCTATCCTCTAAAATTTTTCCCACCAATCTTCTAAGTTTGATATTTTGAATTTATAAACTATGCTCTAGGTAATGTTTAAGTCTTGAGAGGTGGGTAAGGATTGATTAATGTTTTTAAATGGTCCTATATGGTCCTAAGAGTGTGATAATATGTTTCTCAAAGTTCTCAACATGATATACTATGCAAATTTCAATAAAATGGTTGTTGTAACTACCCTTCAACGTGGGCTAGCAAGAATAGGAAGCATGTTTCTAAGTTTAGTATAATAAAAGAATATAATTTTGGTAGAAGTGTGTGTGAGAATAGAGTAGGGTGGTATATGATTAAAAAAAATAGAGGTTCAAAGTCTAAGAAAGGCAAGAAATATAAATAATCTAACCCTATCTACCTTGGTTAAATTTTATATACAGTGTGGAGATCAATGAATAAAAGCTTGTTTGAATACTATACTTATAAATGGAAATGATCATTGGTATGTGTTTCATATTATCTGATTGTGTTACTATAATATATATTAAATTTTTATGCTTAACCTATAAGTGAAGGTTAAAATACACAACCCAAGTTAAATAACTTTGTTTTTTATCACAGTAAAAAATTCCATGTAGTTTGCATTGGATGTTTGTTTGAAAAACATTTGTATGTTATAATCATGAGGGAGAGGTTGAGATTGATGTGATAAACCATTTTTAATGATTGGATATCTAATAGAAGTATAATATTCTACTAAAAACCTTAATACATAGTCATTTTATAATACCCTATTTACACAGTCCATGGAAGAGCAATTAAAAACCTGTAACTTTGCACTTTGCAGTCCTTGTATAATTGTTTAAGACTAACCAACTATTGGAGAAGGAATAAGGGAGTAGGTCATATCTATTAAAAAAGTATCAAAATATTTTTGAGATTCTTAAAATTAATTTTAATTGCAAAGAAACCCTTAAACTATCACACAATCCTAAAGAAAGTTTCCTAAATGCTATTATTTTGCTTGTTGGAGGTGTTTTGTGAAGGTGAATGCATAAAAAATCATTAGAGGAGTTAAATTAACCTTGGTAAGACCTTAAATAATATTTAGAGTCCTTTTAGGGTCTTTAAAATTCATTTAAATTCTCAAAACCATAAATTTTGTATACACCTAGCTGGTCTTACCACAAGTTTGTGGAAGTTGGGAGCAAAATAAGAGGGTTTAATTAAGTTTTATGAAACTTAAAATTAGACTAGTACTTTGAAATGTTCTGTCATAATTTTATTTAACTCCTTTAAGTAATATGTTCAAAGTAAATCAAGGTCCCCAGATGATTTAACTTGTAAGGGATTTATGGAATGTAAACCCTAGGTTGTTAAAGGGTCTGAGTACAGTAAATCAGGGGAGATATATGTAATAAATACAGCGATTGATTTGTGCAAGAATTGACCTAATTTGATATTTTCAAAATTAGTAATAAATGATAAATAAGTACTTCGCTAGAAACTGACTGAGACAGATGATTTGGAGGTTAAAAACTAGCACAGTGGTTGATCAGGGTATCGTGAATAGGACCCAGGTGTTAGAAACCCTTGTGGACAATAGTGTGGTACCTTGGACAATAGTGCATTATGATACAATGGTCGTAAGTATAAAATATTCCACCTCCTTAGATTTTATCATTCCACCTTCCTAAACATATTATATCCATAAAATATGAAAAAAGACTCAATAGTATGACATCCTATTGTGCATGCACTTAACACCATCCCTAATCATCGATCGATCTAAATGTGATCATAATAGTGATGGTCCTTGATGATACCATTCTTCCTTTATGCTACTCTAATTCCACACTTAACCATAGTTGATGATCCTCTAACGTTATATGACTATAGTTGTTGCTCCTCTTATTCCATGTATGAATTCATGTATGCCCATAGTCATTTCTCTTCTTATGCTCTACAATATGCCTCCATTGTTACCTTTCAAGTTCATGTTGTTGATATATAACAACCTTTATGCACTTAGCTTCTTTTTTGTTTGCCTTTGACTCTTCAACCTCGTTTTGTACCTGCCCCTTTAGCTCTTTAGTAGGTGAAAGGTGTAAGATCCTTCACAAGTGTCCAAATCTTCATGGTCTTCTTCAAATTCCTCGTTCTCTTCTTCAAATTTTGTGTGTTCCTCTTCAAATCTTTCCTTGTGCTCTTCTCTTCTTCTGATCATTTCGTATCCTCTTCCTTAAGATCATCTTTACATTTTTCATTGTCTTTCTTGAAATTTTTCCTTTTGCTCTTCTTTTAATCATTCCTTGTATTCTTTCTTATGATCTTCTATATAGTCTTCATTGTCTTCTACAAATTTCTCTTCATGTTTTTCTTCAGCCTTCTCATACTTCTTGATATGATGCGTAATGATTGTAATTGCAACTTCTTTTACATATACCAAAGCTTTATGAACCTTTTTTACACAATAATATTAGCATTTCCAAAAGCTTGTAACTGAAGATATCTAAGGACAATATCCAAACAATATATAAAAATAGCATTTAAATCAGAGTTAAAAATATATTGTCCATACTGAGATTCTAACCCTCAATAATTGAATTGCCTCCCATGTTCATGTGCCTCATTCGTATTCTTTGCTTGAACATGCAATTGCTTAACCAAGTCAACATCAATAAAGAAATACTTGCCACTTGAATTTATGAAGACAATGAACTCCTTTTAAATGCATCTCAAATTTGTCATATTGAATTTTCTTTAGCTGAAACCTAAATTCTCAAACCTTTTTACTGTTTTTCTTGATGTTCTTCCTTTTTCTACTAGTTCTTCCTATTCATCTATCAATCTGTTTACTTTCTAAATGGGATTTTCTATCCTTCAACTTGGTCCTCTATAGAGGAGCAAATACCGTAGAGAGCATATGCATTGAAATATTTTTTTAACATTTTAGTCTTGTTAAAATACTAGGTGCCTTAAATTCAATATTAGCTCTAATTACCAAGTATAGTAGACTTGTTACCATCATTTTAGATTTAAAAAATTAAAGTGACCAAATGATATAAAAGGACCAATATTGTCAAAACTTATGCTCAATTCTTAATCATTACCGTAGCTCATTGAGTAATTTGTTCAATAAACTGTTGTATGCCACTTATATATGAAACATTGGACATACAAAATAAAATAAAATGATTTTAGTTGTATCTGCAAGATGTAGGGGTCTACAAGACCACAAATTATTATAATTGACTCAACCATCTAAAAAAATTGATATTGAGGGTCGAATTATTTCTTTAAGAAGGTTACTACTTCTCTTATTTATTTGGGTTAGCAACTCCAACACTTCTATGTCTCTTCAAATAACACCAACATGAGTCAACTCCCAAAGTTTCCATGTACCTAAATCTCAACTCTCTAACTCTACTCTCTCTCAACTCTTATGAAAATGTTTCTAACAAAATAATGATTCTGTACATTAGGTTACAGATTTTACAATGTCACGTCATGACCAATGCTCTTGTTTATAACATGTTTTTTTAGTACTAGAATTTTTTTTTTTTCCATTTTTGAGTTGGAGCAATTTTTTCCCATTTTCAAATTGAAGCAATATATATTAAAAAAAGAACCAGAGCAGAAGGAAGAACGAAATGGTGTGCGCTGCAGAAACCCCATGCAAGAATTCATGTATAGAAATGCGTAAACGTGAATATTTACCTATATTAGTTGAATCCAAAACAAAATATGCATTACTGCATTTTGCTCATTTGTTCATGAGATTTGACGCGGTAGTTGAGGATAAGCTCTGCATTAATGTACAAAGAGAAAAACAAGGTAGAGAGCATATTCGTTTTGCACATAGTACAAAGGCTCTTCAACACCTTGTATTTTAAACAGAGATGGCTCATGCTAAGAATCTCTCAGGTGCATGTATCGTGCATTGAAGAAATGTGTTTACGCTGTTTATGGTTAATACACAAAGTTAACTCTTAAGATTGGCAATCTTATTTCCAGACTCGTTATATATTTGGCTTTTTGAGGAAAAAATATCCTCTGGAAAATATTCAAATTACCAAAAAGATATTCCGACTGGCTCCAAATGCGGAGGCAGTCTTATATCCAGAGCATCCAGATGACTGCATTCTTAAATAGAAAAATCAGAGATGATATATGTGCTTGACTGATCTCACCGCTCCACTGCTTGAGATGAAATTATTCCATTTAGCACCCTGCTGCTTGGGAATAACATCCCAGTGATTTGAAAATAATCAGATTAGAAAGTTATCTTGCAGACACAGGCAGAAAAGCTCTCTGCTTAGAGAGTAAAGCCCGTAACTGAATTTGAGTGTGAATTACTTAGAAAAGCCATCAAAGATACATTCCAATAAGCCATGGCTGACATTCAAGATTTGATTGTGACTCTCATGATATGCATCCCATTGTCAGGGCCAATGATTAGAGGCTGTAACTGCTTACAGTGCATGCAACTGTGTGGAAAATCGTATATAGAGGCTTTATATGCACTCATTATACATCTAGAAACTTCAAAGGTCAATTTAAATGCGTCTTTTTTGTTGTGGTGGTTGATATCCAGTATTCTGAAACCCAGTATTGGGGTCTTTTCTTCGAACCTGCTCCAATGATCCAAAGAGTTTAGCAGAGTATCAGTGGACAAACATGAATATTCAACAAAATGTATAGGTAAAGGATACAATATCATTTACATCCGTACACATTATTGTATGCAATGGCAAGCACAGGAGAATCTTGACTGAGTAGAACACCTGTTGATGTGCTTGTTGAGGACCACGGTGGAGAGGAAGGTTGTTAGGATTGATGCCTGCCATGCTTGCTTGAGCTCCTAAATTGAAAGCAGCCATGTTTGTATTCTGCATCCTCGGCATACCCACCATCTGCATTGCCGGAGGCAATGGTCTAACAGTGGCTACTGCAGCTGCTGTTACAGAACCAGATACTGCAATCCCAGATGATACCTGAATTTCGAGCATGGATTGACATTATTCACAAAGATTGACCCTGACCACATTATCATGTAACACTGCAATTTGTACTCACGACTTCAGAAATAGAAAATGAGAAAAGTTGTTGGGTAGTTATAAACTTTATGCATGCTTATTATTTCATTGCCAAGTTACAACCCCAACCAAATACAGCAAACTTGATTATCTTAACAAAATATTACCTGAGATGTCTGAGCAGTATTTGTCCCATCAAAATCTGTGCTTGTGTCAACCGGACGAGCTGGGTAAGTGACAGCTTTTTCACCAGGTTGGCTAGGAACAAGTGCACTGAGCATTGATGTCACACCCTATCCTGGTCAAATTAAAGACTATATAATACAAAAGCATGCTTTGATTTAACGTTTTTTTCAGTTCCAAAATGGAGTTTGCTTTGCATTCCACATCAGCACAATCATTTTCTAATGAAAGGTCACCCGTTCAGCTATAATGCTGAGAAGAAAGGTTGAACACTTTTCTGAAGCAAGAAAAGGCATCTCAGAACTATAGGAAATGGACTAAGGGACTTACTTGCGTCCTGGTAAAGGATCAATCCGAAAATACCTGCACATTACAGAAATTCTTGAGCCAATTTCAAATCAGGAGCTCCCTTGTCTAAACCCAGAAGCGATAGTAAATGCAACATGTGCTAAGAAATAAAATCTTAATGAAATGAGGACAAATACGAGTACCACTAACATTTTACTCCACTATCCACCTCTATAAAAACATTAGTTGCATGTAATTATTTATATTCTATTGTCTTTTCTCTTGTCAACCAGTAAGGAGCTCCGTAGTAATTGATTATAAATAAAACATTAAAAACACAATACAATTTCGATTGTACACAGGCATCTTGCACAGTTAACTTCTTGATGCAAGGACAAACTGAGTGATCCTTCTTGGACAAAAGGTTTTGGGAAAATGGTCATTGAGATCCAAAATAATGTTCAATAAAATAGTCTCTAGCCCTAATCCCCCTCATCCTCAGTAGGCACTTGAAGGGAAAATTAATAAACAGACGAAAGACAACAATTTTTACCCAGCCATATTTTAAACATTGTCAAGCGATCTGCTAAAAAATGGAAAAATCAATTGATAACAGATCGCTATTGTGTATTGAATAGACCAGATGGGGCACAAATTAATATCAGCTTTGCATCAAGTGCTTCCTGAAGGATACCAAACAGATTAAACAAAGGATCCGGTGCTGGGTATTTGTCTCGGTTCAAAGCTTGGAAATAGTTGGAAGCCAAATGGGGTGTCAGACAACAAGAAAAGGTGAACCAAGGAAAAAATCTATGCTAGAAAATAATATGTAGACAATGCTGGGAGCCAAAGGGAAAAAGCTTAGTAGGAAAGTTTGGAGGAAAAAGCTGATAGATAGGACAACCCAAGGAACTCACAAGAAAAGAAAGAATATTTGCATGTTGTCAACCAGACAAAGAATCCAAAATTCATCTCAAGGGGCTTCAAGACATCAATGGATGTTTTACGGTACAAAAAAATCTCCACAAAGGCCTTAGTTAAAGCTCAGTTTCTCACCAGTTTCACAGCCTAACAAAGATCTGGAAATTATGCTACCAACAAGAACGTCTAACACCAGTCACCTGAACAAAAGCTGCACTCCTACCAGCACGAATAGCAAGAACAGCTGTACAAAAAATTGAAGGATTTCAAAATGGTGCTATATAAGCCAAAAGTAAGTCAATGAAAATCTTTTCGTAAGGCTTGCCCTGGTTAACTGGCTATTGCTGGAGTTTTGTCTGGTTCCCATTACAGTTCTGTTGAGTGTACTCCCATTTTGTAAAGTACAACAATGTTGCATGAATGGATGTTTTGTACGGGGTTTGGACTTCATTTGGCCTGTTATAAGATTTAGTTGGAAATCTGAAGTCCCTGACAAGTGTTTTTGTATACCTTGACACAATTTTTTATGGGCAAAGAAATATGAGTTAAAGCTTTTTGTATAGCCAGATACGCTTTTAAATTGGTAAAGTAATATACATTTAACCTTACTCTAAGCACAAACAGGACAAGTAAGATCATACTCATGCTCCAAAGCTTGTGCTGCTAAGATACGCTTGCGAGGATCATACCTGCAAACAGGTTACAACTATTAGCATAAAAGAGAGAAAAAATAAAAATATCACAACAGAACACGAACAAATAAAAAAACTTTCTAATTTAAATATCCAAAAAGCACCTACTCAAGCATCTTTGAAAGGAGATCATAGGCAGGGCTTTTCTGAGGAAGATGAACAACATTATGTAAACCCATATTATCACTGACACAGAAAACACCAATTGTCATTATAAAGGGGAAAATGGGTTTAAATAGCTGAGATTATTAAAATATATAATTTTATTTCATAAAGTATTTTTTCCTTCTCCAGAAGCTACAGATGCTTCCCAAGCAGAACTTAATGAAACTCACTACTTGCGCCCTTGAATATATTGCTTATTTGTATGCCAATGTGGTAGATTAACCAGTGTTGGCCACTTTTCTGGTGTTGGATTCCCTGCATCAGTACACAAATCAGTACAGATACTTCTAAAGCATACAATCTAAGCAACATGCACAGAAATGGTAGGGTCTGAGAAAATCTTCGAGTCATCTCATACCTAAGACCTTAAATATCTTGTCAAGTTGGTCGAGCTGCAGGAAATAATAGCTACATTAGACAACACAAATAAGTCTACCTTTCTTATATAAAATGGAAATCAGAAAAGAAACATTCATTCAAAATTCTGGCTTAGCTAGTTGCAACAGTCTAAAAACACAAAACGTTTTTCTATTGCCTGCAGAATTTGTGTAGAAAATATAATTAGACACCTGAAAAGGGTTTGGTGCAGCTTTGACCTCCACGCCTTGAAAAAGTGGTTTCAGTGTCAGCAATTCTGCAAAAATACAACCTACAGCCCACATGTCTTTCAACAATTTAAGGAACTTAACCTCGACATAGGAAATTCTATAACAATTTTGAAGGAAAAGAGGTAATTCCCAAAATTGCTCATGAAAAAGGATACCAACTGCACTCGTATAATGCCGGGCCCCAAGAAGTAACTCTGGCGCACGATACCATATGGTTACAACAACCTGTAGACAGCACAAACTAAGCTCAAGGCCAGCAATGATCCCTGCCGATAGGAGAGAATTGTTCCAACAACTATCTACAGGTTAAAAATCTTCAATACCCAGCAATAAACATTTTCATAATCTTTTGTTTGAATTATAGCTAATATCAGACAAAAAATCTGATACCAAATAGCATTACAGTAAACGGCAATAAGTCTGCTAACATCAAGTAAAACCTCAAAAACATACTGCATCTGTCCCTCACCAAGAAGAAGAGAGATTGGTTAATGGCGTAGAGATTGATAATTAAGGTGTGGAGCAAGAACAAAAGGATGCAAAATAAATACAAAAAAATATAAATTAAAAGTAATTTGTAAGCCTGAGGTAAAGGGAGATAAATCAGTTGTTGCCTTTTTCTTTTGTCAGTGTTTGCACACCAATTGCTCTTTAATTCAAACCATGGGAAGCCTATATATACAAATCATCTATGAGCGTTGTAAATCTAAATCTTCCATCTATCAAGTTTCCAATTCTCAAGTCTAGGCAAACTCTACATTGATTTATCTCTGTTCAAGGAATAGCATCTTATCCCAAAAACAAGCACTAACATATATCATTAATTATGTAAAACACATGCATCACGTCATCATATCAAAAAAATAATGACATGCTCTTCAATTAACAGGTGGAAATAAACAAGTAGCTTGATACTACATCCATCCTTCTATGAGTATTTTCCATGAGTAATCAATTCTTCTATCAACCTGCACGTGTGTACACTATAGTACTCATTTTTCAAAAACTCGTACTCAGCAATTGCTCAGCAGACCAAAATTTTGAGTCGGATTTAGGACTCAACGACTTTATTGCTACTTAAAATATAAAAATTCATAAAATAAACTTAAATACCATGTAAAACACTGTTAAATGAACTTAAATAAATGTAGAGAATGCATAAGTATAATTTCTATCAGTTTTCGACCAAAAAACAGCAGGAAATCGCGACAGTATGAAAAAAAAGACTTTTTTAATTCATGGGAGGTTATTAGCAGGCCGTAGCCGAGAACCAGGTAATTACCTGGAAATTACTCGACATTTACTCATGAGTCTGAGGCTACTACTTCGCTTGCATGAAGTTCGCTGATTACTCCAGAGGTCAAAAAAATCAGGTTACTGGTGGTTTATTGGAGGTTACTCGCAAGTTCACAAGGCAGGGGAACCCAAGCAGCGCACAAGTACCTCTAAGCAATGTAACAGACATGAGGAGGGTGCTTGTGGATTTGCACCCCAAAGTCATGCTTCCGGATTGGAAAAGCTTAATATTAATATGTTAAAATATTATTTTCAGATGTAACCTAATATAGTCAAAATATACTTTAATAATAGAGCTTAAATCATAAATAATACAGTAGCCATGTCTTAATATATATTTAAACATGCTTTTTATAAAAAAAAAGTAAAATCATCTTTTAAAATAGCTAATTTATTATTCATACTTATTCACAAATTTTATATCATATTTTTTCATTGGAGAATTTTCTCGAACTTTATCTTAAACTCGACCCAGGAGACTTAAGTTACATGTAGATAAACATCATATAATTAAAATACAACACATTGATAAAAACCAGAAAGGACACTCACAAAGCATGGCACCACTAATTAATTGTGGACACTCTATTTTGGTACAAGCCTTCTTATTACAATGTTTTTAACATTGTTTTGTGCATATGGGTCACCACCTTGAATTAGGGACTTATTGACGTTTGTTTGTCTTTCTTCTTCCTCTTTGTGCAATCATGTGGTCTTTTTTCCTTCTGTTTGTCATTCTGTCATGTTTATATTGTGCTCATGAACCTATTATCTCTCTCCTCTTTCTATCCGTGTTTGTTTCTACCTTTGGGACATGGGCATCGGTCTGTCGATCCTATCCTCTATGTTTCTGTGGGCCCTTTTGTCCATGGTTGCGTCTTGTCAGTGTTTGGATCCATCTGTCAGTTGTTGCCTTTTTCTTTTTTTTTTGTCAACGTTTGCACACCAATTGCTCTTTAATTCAAACCATGAGAAGCCTATATATACAAATCATCTATAAGCATTGTAAATCTAAATCTTCCATCTATCAAGTTTCCAATTCTCAAGTCTAGGCAAACTCTACATTGATTTATCTTTGCTCAAGGACTTGCACCTTTGTTAATTTATTCTGTTCATGTATATTTAATATTTGTTAATGTATATTTATTTATAATTTTATATTGTTAATATATACTTGCATAGATAATGTATTTACATTTATAATTTATAGTTTATATAATATTGATATAATATAATATATTTATAGTTATATTCTATTTTATATATATATAAATAAATATATATATAATAATTTTAAATATATATATATACATATATATATATATATATATATAGATTAAAAATATATTAGATATATATATTTATTTCGGTCAAATTTAATCACAAATTTTATAGCTGATTTTTTTAGCAACGAACTTTTTATGAATTTTATTCCTCACAAATTCGAATGTGGTGACTTAGCTTTGAGCTACCTTATATACTAGTCATGCTCGCCAACTTTTAGTGCTTCATTGATACATCATTATTGTGACATATCATACATAACTTCTTGTGTGCTATGTAATGTCCCCAAATGGGGCAATTAGACCAAGTTGGGGTTTTCCAACAAACCCTTAGATAATATTGTTAAACAATTGAAATCTGATCCACAAAACCAGCAAACCATAGCTGGAAATTTTCAAGAATTTCCAAGCAAAACACTCCAAAATAGCTCCCAAAAAATGTTGAATAATAAATTGAAAACAAAGTACCTTTTTTGCCAAGTGATAGTGGCAAGGAGGCTGAAAATTAATCCTGCAAATATTCTAATTTTTTAGTGAAGGTACAGCTGTATTTCCACTTCCACAACAGCCCTAAAACTTCGCCAAGTGAGTCCTCCAAGTTGCAAAATATTTTAGTAATTTTCTGAATGTTTTTAAGGCATTGAATGGCCCTCAAAACCCTTCAAAACCGCTCAAACACAAATCGCCCCAACTGGAATAAATTAAATAAAATACTACCAAACCCTAGAAGAGGGTTTCCCTTGCATGCCACCATTCAGAAGGGTCTTCAAGCTCCCCAAACAATTTGCCCCACTTGGGAAACTTATACAAATAATTTTCTGGATTAATTTTCTTAATTTCAACACTCAAAAAAATTTATTTGCCTCAATCAACTGAAACTTCATAAATTTGTATCTTCCGAAATATTTGGAATTTCAATGCAAAAGTTAGCTCAAAATGATTACAAAACTAGTGGCTTTTAAACAAAATTAGAATCAGAATTTTTCCTCCATGAGAAGTCCCCCAAAAGTTGTTTTAAAGTTTCAAAAACCCTAATTTCAGCCTTAGATTCGTCCAACACTGAAAATAGAGCTCAATTGTGCAACCAAAAAATGAGAAATCAATGCAAACAGCTCTCAACGGTATTCAATTTGCCTTTGAACAAGGTGGTGTTATAAAACACCTTTGTAGATTCAATTGCATGCAATCATGCAAATCTGAAACGCAATTACAGCCTTTGAATAGCGCTGCTCTGAATGTAGAAATTGAGGTTTTAGCCCCCAAACCCTTGTCACCCTTCGAGGTTTTCGTCCTCAAGTTTTGGTGAACAAGCTTGACATACTTGACCATCACTTTCAATATCCAAAATGCATAACCTCTTCAAATGAGTCTATCCTTTCCTTTTATCTCTCTCCTCCAAATGTGGGACCCAAAATAAGAAGGGAGAGTTTACCTTTTTCTTTAGAAAAGATATTATAAAAAACTTCCTTATAAAATTCACTTTTAGGCCTTAAGTGCCCATGATCCTCAAAAGGTCCCAACTTAAGTGAAAAGCAAATTAAACTATTATTAATTTATTTTAAATATTTAGAAATACTTTTAATTTTAGTAATAATTTTATTTTAATTTCAAAAAAGGGGACATTACATGATATCACTTTAAAATTGCAAAAATACAAAAACATTCATAAAATACAAAAAGTCAAAAATGTATTTGTCTTTATCTTGATCATACAATACATATCATGGTTATCTTCTTATGCTAGAGGATTATATATTCATGTTTTCCACGTGCTTCTCATGGCATACTTTGAGTGGATGAGATGCAAGATATACAAGTTTTATATAGTTAATGGACACATAATACATGATAGGGGCATCTTCACACAAGCAGATTTTACACAGTGACATCTTTCTAGCTTACTATTTTCTATATAAAGATACTTTAAATAGATGCAAAAAAAACTAAGTAGCCGATATGGGTACGGGCACATGTATCAGGTATAGTCATACAAAACTAGGTAGCCGATATGGGTACGGGGAATTTTTTTGGGGGGGGGGTTTGCGTATGACTAGGTATAGTCGTACAAAATGTATATAAAAAATTACAAATATAAAAATATAGCCATATAAGCAAAATTAACCACATAATATGCATAGAGGAAACATAATAAGTTAAATAACCACAAAAAATACTAATAATTCGATGCCAAATATCATAATATTCAATTGTTGAATGTAGATTGGTCTTATTACAAGTACATAGTGCAAATGTTACAATGTATGGACAAAAATAAAGACAAAAGAAAATGAACTCTCTGCAGTTTGGTGAAGATTACAATGAGATGAACTAGGGTTAAATCAACTTAAGACCATGGCCTGTTCTCTTCTTTGAGCTTATTCACAAGTTGAGCTTTCGTATTATACCTGTGCAAATGATCTTATTGTATGTACTGCACAAAAAGAGTCCTAGAGAACCATATTTTTGGGACACAGAGGATAAGCAAAAAAAGACATTGATTTCAACTTCTCCCTCATCTTGATCATGTTACAGACATTTATTCCCTTTATTTTGGCAAGGCTGAAACACAATCAAATAACTGGAAGACTTGCTGACTTGCTCTGGGAACCTTCATAGCTATTATATACAGGTCTAATAAAGAAGATACAGATGAATCGACTGAGGCTCACGTTTTGAAAACACAACCAACCATTGAAACAGCAAGAGTGAACAAATATGCAATGGGAGGTAAAAATGCAATGAAAGGTAAATGTGTTGTTATCTTTTGATAAAATGAGTGTGATTCATGCTTTTAGGGTTGCAAATGCAATTTAAAATAATTTTAAATGTTTTTTGAGGTCCATATTTGACTTTGACCGACGAAATAAGGAGGAAAAAATTTTAAAATACCCTTTTTTGGGTGCGGTACGCCAGCCCTACGCCCAGGGTACACCCCAACCCCTGCGGGTACGATCGGTCCACCGTATCCACATGGGCTAGGGCGTACTCTGGACGTAGGGCTGGCGTACCGCCCCCATACCCGTATCAAAACACCACGTACCCATACCAAGTGGGGCGTAGGAGCGTATCCGGTAACATAGAAAAAAAATATCATATACATTTGGAGTGTGTACATGGTTCTACATGTGGCTATTACATAGATACTTATATCTCATGCTTTGTGATCGATATTGTTTCATCTTGGTACCATATCATTATGACAGATTTTGACTATGATTCATTGCTACACCTAACATTCTTAGAGATGTATCACCTATACTTGAAACAAAATTTTCCTTGTTATTGGGGGCAACATAACACTGTCTCCTTGAGCTTATTCTATAAAATAAATAAGCATGGTATGCACACTCGACAAGTACGCAAGTACTCGCCCAAAAATCAGTTGGGCAAATAATCTCCATTAAAACTCACGAGGTTTTTTTTGTACTCGGCGAATATTTACACATTACTTGCTGCAAGTACTCAATGACTACTATGCAAATACTTGCTAATGTGGTTAGAATGCATACAAAATGTGGAAAAAAACAGATTTTTGTCCTTTTTAAGCATGCATGCCACCACACTTTCATCACACAGCATTTGAGGTGACAATATATCTATAAAATTAACATTTAAGCTTACATTTAGATATAGACATCTATTTTCTTATACTTTAAGTTATATTTTATATATATACTTTAAGGATGTTTGAGAGTGGTTTTGAACCTCTAAGAGCTATAATTCTAAGTTTTGGAGGATCCTATCATGATTCAAACTTAGTCAGATTTAAGGGTTTCAGGATTTCAAACTTAGCCATATTTCAGGGTTTTAAGAATTTAGGGAGACATCATAGGAGGTATGAGGCTGCATGAAGGGATATAGGTATGATAGACACTTTGCATTCAAGAAACAACTAAAGGAGCTCCTTGTATATTAGCATAAACATGAGATTGGATTGGATGACATCCTTGTAGATGTTGTCAAACATGAAGCAGAGGAGGAATCACTATCATTTGGTACTAGGGTGGAGCCACAGGGATAGCATTCTATGTAGATCGAAGAGGCACAGTAGACTGCAAGGACTAGACTCTTTCAGTCTCCCATATTTTCACTAGAACGGGAAAGAGGAAATTGTAGAATCTTGTAATTTGTAACTTGCATCCATATGCAATTTATGATAATGATTTTCAATGACAATCATCATAAATTTATGAGTATCAATTTGTTGTTGTATTCACATGATTATGCGATTTTGTACTCTATTTGTATTCAAATCTAATAGAAAACACTTTCTCAACATTTTACATACTCATTTGATACATTTTGTAACTATAATTTGTATAAATTTTATGTTTTTTAAAGAAATTTAAATAATTTTTAGAGTTACCAAGTATTGGAAAGTATTTGTTGAGTAAACTTTTTTTTCGCTAGGCAAGTACTCTCCAAATACAAGTATGTGAACTATGATATATATCTTATGCATACAGAGCATCTTTTGGGACACATTATTTGTCCCTCTCACCTTTGAACCTATCATCTATATCTTACCACCTTGGGCGCAACATGACAGTTTTTCACATAATACTACATGAGCATACATCTATACACATATCTTTATGCCCATTGGGGGCATGAATCACATCACCTGTACTTGAGCATCATTGATCCTATATCACCTTTTGGAGCCACATTACTTTTGTGCCTTGCATTACTACAGAAGTGGGCACCTATGTCCTACACAATGTTTACATCTTGGCACTTTATGATTTGCCATACTTCCTATATACATGATTATATCTCACATATTGGTGTATATAGATTCTACATTTCCAAAAAGGGCATTATACCAGCATGGTCCTTATGAGTTATTCATTTGACATATCATGCACAAGCAAGGACATCCCATAATTATATTCACCTTACATATGAGCTTCATTGACTACATCTATACCTATATTTGCCTATGGGGGCATGGTACCCACATCTATCTCTCCATGAGCCTTATATTGACATATCTTTTCCCATCACAACCTTGTGTTTAGCGTGCTTAGATTGCTTCTCTACAAATATGGTTTTATCTTACATATACACAGACAAATGATTAATGTTACCACATGATACATCTATGGCTATATCTTATTATCTTGGACATTTATCTATATCGGGACATTTTGTTGCCTCACTCACTATCATTCTCATGTGAGGATGCTTCCACCTTTGGATCTTACTGCGCAGTCATCTTACATGATTCTCACGTTAACATTGGTCCATCTCTCCTACTATATCTACTATGAGGCATATTGTTACCCCCTCCATCTCATCATCCTCACTGAGGATGCATCACATATATTGAGCCACACATGAGGAAACCTATCTATGACACTTATACTCCTTAGAATTACATATTGGACATTGAGTTGTACATGATATTATCCATCTTTATGGGACACGGCCCTTGGGGCATGACTAGTTGCCTACATCTAACCTATCCGGAGACTTTGCATGTAATATTTTCCAATAGTTACATGTGTTTTATGCAAATTTGAAAATGGTAACAACAATATACAATCTTATTAGTCCCTGCTAACCCAAGACTATAAGAATCAGTTTTTTATTAAGCTATTTTCCTTGAACCAATGAGAAGGCTTGAAATGGCATTATTTTAACAACTATAAAGATTGGCATCTAATATTGGAATATTCTTTAGGTCTTATTTAAGCATATTCCATTGCAGCTTTAAATGCTCCTCATTTAGTGGCTACAAAAATGGTTGCTAGTTAATAATGGGTCTAGTTTTTTTAATTTATTTTGCATTCTTACACTATAAAAAATTACTTTAAATGCTCCGCATTTAGTAGTTACGAAAGTGGGGTTAACTTTTAGCAACTTGAAACATGTGGTAAGCATATTCCAAATGATTCTCATTTAGTGGCTATGAAAGTGTTGTTAACTTTTAGCAAATTATAAAATGCGATAAATCCATTTTTAACTTGGTAAAAATTGCTACATGGAGTTAGGCATATAACTCAAGTGAAGTGTTTGTTGATAGAGAATGTGGTGCTTGCATGATATAATATTGCACCACTTCCACATGGGTACAATACAACATTTGTCAATTCAAATAATATAACAAACAAATTATACCAAACCAAACCAAGTCACCATATAGCGATTAGGAAATATCATAATATAATGCATCCCAATTTTCAATTTATTTTTTGGACATAAACGACATAGCTTTTTGGCAATGTAAAACTAGGTTTGACTTATACACCAACCATCCAAAAGACACAAACATTGAGAAAGGTGAATTCATATGAGTTGATGCTAGCGGGCAATGCCATTTTACATTTTTTTTTTTTTAAATGGACCACCACTGTCAACATTGAAGTTTGTGTGGTCCATATTCATTATTTTATAATAATATAAATACTAAGGTCTATGAGCATATATACGATAACAATAATTTTATGCTCGGTTACAAATAAATATTACCAATACTAGGCAACTTAACTACACGATTTGGCTAAGACAACTGCGCAGTTCATTTATTGGTTACACTTACAAATAAATATTATCAATGTTGGGCAACCTAATCACACAATCTGCTTAAAAGAGCTACGACCTATTAAGTACATGTCCACACACTAGATTTAATTAATTCAATTCTATGCAATTCAATATAAAACATTTACTAGCAAGACCAGCCATGTTGCAATTCTTATTCTTATGGACAAATATTCAACCATAACCAATTTTCAATACAAAGACAGGGACTAGCCGCTACACAATCCTTGTCACACATGGTGCTCATAACTCTATTCATTTAAGATGAGTAATTGTAGGCACAAGTTATTCCATCCTTCACCTCAAAAGGAGACATATATTAGAGCATTTTTGGAGTAAGTTCATAGTGAAAGTCGGGGATGAGCAATTTTTTAGAAAAAGTCGGGCATGAGCAGTTTTTCAAAGTACTTTCATAGTGAAAATCAGGTATGAGCAGCATTTTAAGAATACTTTCCTCCTAAGTCAGGTATGAGCAGCATTTTCGAAGTACTTTCCTCCTAAGTAAAAGTCAGGCATAAGTAGTTTTTCAAAGTACTTTCATAGCAAAATTCAGGCAGTTCCCCTTGGAGCAAAATATTATCTACTTCCCTGATCAAGAAGTAGGAGGGTTCACAACACTCCCAAAGAAGTGGTCGTTATGTCTAGCACTTGTCGAAAAAACTTCAATCGGTATAATCAGAATAGGAGCATTGTTTTTCACATTTAGACGGCATTTGGTTCGATATAAAGCAAGTGTATTCATTCTTATGCTCTTTCAATAATCAAAATTCAATTTTAAAATTTCAAGTTCAATTTCAAATTTCAAATTAACAGCATATATGGCATTCTTACTTGTTGGCCATTGTTGACAAGAATCCTAGATTTTGCAAAGTGGTAAAAAGGTGTGGATGGATGCAAGACATAAACGCTTCCCCCTGCTCTCCCTATTGTAGGTCAAGGTAAGCACTTCAATTATGTATATGTCAAAAAAAAAATCAGTTAGTATAATCAGAATAGGAGCAATGGTTTTCACATTTCGACGGCATTTGGTTCGATATAGAGCAAGTGTATTCATTCTTATGCTCTTTCAATATTCAAAATTCAATTTTAAAATTTCAAGTTCAATTTCAAATTTTCAAATTAGCAACATATATGGCATTGATTACTTGTTAGCAATTGGCCATTGTTGACAGGGATCCTAGAGTTTGTGAAGTGGCAAAAAGGTGTGGATGGATACATGAGATAAAAGCTTCCTCCTGCTCTCCCTATTGCAGGTCAAAGTACGCACCTCAATTATGTATTGTTTTACTTTGACGCATGCATGCAACACTCACACACGCACATCAAAGTGTGGGCATTTTTCAGACACTCAATTTCAATATAAGCTTTCTTAGTAGAATGTTTTAGCGTTGTTTTGTGCATATGGGTCATCACCTTGAATTAGAGACTTATTGGCACATGTTTGTCATTTTTCTTCCTCTTTGTGCAATCCCCTAGTTTTATTGTATTTTGTTTATTGTTTTATTGTGTGATCATGAGCATGTTCGCTCTCTTCCCTTTCTGTATGTGCTTATTTCTTCCTCTAGGCCAGGAACTATGATCTGTTGGTCTTGCCCTATGTGGGATCGACGGCCCTGTCATCCTATCCTTTTTATTTTTGTGGGCCCTTCTACCCATGGCTACATCTTTTCTATGTTTGGATTCGTTTGCCAATTGTTGCCTTTTTATTTTGTCCATTTTTGCATACCAATATCTCTTTAATTCAAACCGTGAGAAGCCTATATTTACAAATCATTTATGATCATTGTAAATTTGAATTTTAAATCTATCAAGTTTTCAATCTATTTTGTTCATTCTCTAGTCTAGGCACACTCTACATTCATGTATCTTTGCTCAATGACTTGCATCTTGTACCAAAATTGATCTAGGCGAATGTGCATCTAGTCGCATCTCACTCTTAGGGAGAGAAAGTTGAGTTTCTTCTCTCAAATCCTCCATTCACATTGCACACAAACTATGAGGGGTCTAATTCTAGAATGCGGGATACATAGTGCAACCCCACCTTGGTGGCTACCTAACCCAATGACTTCTTCCCTAAAGGCGCAAGGTATAGGAAGGTACGGCATCCAATGGCGAAAAGGTACTGAAAAATCCAAAATCCAAAATCCAAAAAGTGGAGGACACAATCGATGCAGCTGGATAGGTACACTAGTCAAACCAAGAGACCAACGATCCCACCCAAGGCACAATCGGCATAGGAGCCAATCCCATCCCTACACAATTAGAGGCCCAAACTTGACACAAGGCAAACATAGACCTACACAACCCAGATCCACTATCAGAAATCCAAAAATCATTCCATCATCAATAATCCCTTTTCAAGTTCAATTGCCAATTTAGCATTTTCCATTTGCATGTTTACTATTTTTAGCCACTAGGGCAGAATTGAAAAATACTCTTTTACATTGTTGAATGGTATATAAACCTAGTGCACTAGTTTTACCTTATTTGTTGATGGCATTAAACCATTTCCAAAAATTGGGTGAATCAATAATGCTATTACTAGAGAAAAGAAGATAGCTGTCACAACTTGGGAACTTATGCACGAAGATTTTTGTACATAGCATGCCTCATAACAAATTCCTTGACTTCGCCAAGTTTAACTTCAATCTAGCCTCAAGAAGCAACCCAAGGCCTACAAGTTTGGGTTGTATACTAAGGTCTAATGATGGTCATCTCATGGCAGCATCTTTCTCTATTCTTCCATGCACCATGAACAATGAAGCCGTAGTTTGTGCTCTAGTAGAGGGTCTCAAATTGGTCCGCTCGCAAGGTGTAGACAAGCTTGAGGTGAAGAATCTATGTTGGTTATCACTGTGATGCTCAAGAGGAAGACACCAAACTGGAAATTGACCTACCTCTTCGGCCCTACATTCAACTCTCCGATTCTTTTCCATCATATTTCTTTCTCCCACTGCTTCCATGAAGCCAAAAAACCAACTGATCTATTAGAAAACACGGGCAGATCTTAGAAGATTCTCCAAGCTTGAAAGCACTCTGCCATCGGATTGGTTGGGCCTCATAGAAACAAATATATATATATATATATAACATCGGCAATCTTATGACGAGAGTAAGGAATCCCCACGGCCTTTTCAAATAATGATGACATTATCTCCTCACCCAAAGGCATTGACCAAGATAATGATTTTGCCTTTGAGCCACCGTCACACACTTTTTTAGTCACTCCTCCTGCTCCCCAAAACCTTCGACATGACTATCAATTCTTCAAACAGGACGTCCCCAACGTTGCTTATGCAAGGTGACATGCTAAAGTTTTATTGCCATTGTGGTGGCAATCTTTTCTCCCACTTCTCCCTCCCAACGTCTTACAAACTGTCTTTCCTCCTCTGCTTTTCCAACTTCTTTCTCGTCATTTGCTCAGCCCTTGCTTCGCACTCGTCCTCTCTGTGGCTTCTAGAGCCAATCCATCCCAACCTCTGGTTCTTGAGGAGTGTTTTATATCATCTCAATGCCTACATGCAAGCTTCATTCTTAACCAAATTGAAGAGGATTTTGTTCAAAGTATCTTGGCTCAAGTGGGGTTCGAAAATTTCAACACAGTGGATAAGTCCCTAGATTCGATCCCTGACAACTTTTTATGTAGGCTGGCCATGGTCACCCCTACATTCTACTCCTACCAACTTGTTGCAAGCCACATGATCTCCAATTTATAGGCCCACGCTACTGATCAAGAAGCAAGATGAGGATCTCCTCTCACCACTTGCACTAGAGGAAGAACTCTCAGATTGGCGCCCACCAACGGTGCAAGGAGCTAATGACAGTTTAGAATTTGCTTTAAAAAAGCCACTCGCCGTTTTAGCTCAACAACTTAAGCAATGTGAGAAATAAGATTCCAACTTTGCAGGTCTTTCTTCCCAAGGCAAAGTATCTATGAGAAACCGTCGGGCTGGCCGAGGTAATCCCAAAGTGAATTCCAGTAAGGCTCACCTCTTTGAATCAGTTCTCTTCAATGGACGGCATTTCTGCAGACCCCTGGACACGTGAAGGTCTTTGCTCCATCAGCATTGAGGAGCTTCTCAAGGGTCCTCCCCGCTCCTTCATTGAGCTTCAACATTTGGGTGTGGAAGCTACTTTTGCTTCTGGTGTGGCTTTCATTTCCACCATTTGGGACAATTGGTCAGAGTTTTATACTCGTCGGATAAATTCTTGGCTCATTTTGCGGAACAAAAGATCAATCCTATGGCCTATCCACTGGCCCCTGTTAATGCAACTCCACTTCTCTAATATTTTTCTGTTTCTGTTTTATCATTCCTCTGTTGCTAAATTTTTGTATTCGGGACTGTTTGCCAACAGATTGGCATTTTTGTATCGGTGGAGTTCTTTTTCTAGTTCTTGGTATCTAGTGGCTCCACCACCTTTTTCTTACTTGTATATTTTAATAACGGGTGAGAGCCCCAATAGAACACCTCATCTAACCAATCAAAAAAAACAAATTCCTTGACTTCTTCAGATGCATGGATTCTTCATTTCCCTACTAACAAGACTATACAGTGATGCTTTTCCAAAAGAAAATACTGATAAGAAAGCCTATTCAAAAACAATTGTCCAGAAACTTATATTTGGCTGTGTGCTTATTTCTTCTTAGAGATAGATGCATTTCTAATCCTACTTTCAGTAACAGTCTCTTCTACTTATGGAGAGAGCAAAGGATGTTTCACATAACTTATTTCTAAAAAACTTTGTGGCTCAGTCCCTTAAAATATGAGATAACTTTTTAAGCTGTAATCCGCCAACTGCCTTTTGAAGAGAGAAAAGACGGACATTCACAACAATTCTCAGAAAATGGAGTAGGATGCAGAACATATCCAAAAACAATAATTCAGTAAAACGAGTAACTCCTTTATTAGACAATTTATAAGCAATTAAGATACTCACCCCATTGTCAGACAATGGTTTTAAGGGAGCCTGGTATATCCTAGCAAGGCCAAAATCAGCAATTTTCACCACACCCTGCTCTTCACCTTCACCCATGACCTGGAACAAGACAAAATGAAAAGAAGGGAATATTGTACTTCACATTTCAACACTACAAGAGGCACCAAAGTATAGGAGATATCACACTCATCCGATTATAAAAAAGAAGAGACAGACAAATTAAAAATATAATTTGAATCCACATTTCAAACCAAGTCCCAAAGCCCACACAAAATGTAATCGAGCCAGGATACACTAAATTGACAACTTCTAAGACTTACCAGGATATTAGATGGCTTCAGGTCACGATGTACAATCCAATTACTGCATCCAATAACTACTGATGAAAGATATTTCTATGGGTTTAAAGTAACCAACAACTTTCCAAAAGGACTTCAAATGTGTACATCACCATAAAATTGTGAAGAAAAATATTGCTCCGTTCTAGTAATCAATTTCATTTCAAGCCATTTTAAAAGAAACAGAATTCACGAATCATGAAAACAGTGTACATTATAATAAACAAAAAAATCAATTTCTATACTTCCTTGGTAATATTAGAGCAGCTGAAGTCTTACCTGTGAAGATAGTTCAACCCATTCAACAACTGCCAAAGCAAGGACTTAACGGTATATTGATTAATACTTTGGATAAGCTTCTCTCGATGATGCCGAATAATTTCCTGCAAATTTTTCAAAAGAATTCTTCATCCCGAAGAGCTAGACATAATAAATAAGATATAAATCTAGTCTTTCGGTGGGCTTTGGGCATGAAAAAAATACTTTGTTCTAACTTATTAGAACTCTATTTTGTCTACATAAATTGACCTTCTATTATTTTACTATGTTATCTGGCCATCCATCCAAAATTAGGTATTATCCAGTTTTCTTTTTTGCAAGATACAAAAGATTTTATAACTATTTTTATGGGCCAAACTCAAGAAGAATTACAGTATTCATAAACTTTATAATGCCTACAAAAGTCAACAGTGTCACTGATAAACTAATACCAGAAACAATAGCATCATATCTAACCAATAAATCAACTATAATGTCTGCTATTACAACAGTAGATGACAAAAAATACCTTAGAAAAACTGCCAAAAAAAAAATACATCTAGTTTAATCCATAGGGAGTAAGAAGGATGATGGAACAGCTGACTATTTAACAATAAAGATGTGTGCCGCAGAGTTTCTTTGAACTTCTCCAATCAACATTCAGGGTTGTGCAGTTTAGAAGGTTGTATAAATAAAAAATGCATTCAAGCAAATATTAAACAATGGTGCTGTATATTGCTGAGTGGTTAAATGTAGAGCAATAAGCTTGCTCGTAAAACAATAAGAGGTTGTTGGGTTTCTCTAGGGTAAATCCTTGAACCTCCTTGTGATTGTTTCAAAACAGATTTTTTTATTTCTCGGTTCGTTATTTTCTGCAATTTACATTTGAATGCATGGAGCACTGGAAATGATTACTTTCTGCAAGTAGTTTTACTTAATTCCGCAAAAGATCTGTGTTAGTGAATTGTCCATTGGAATATCCCGGGCATTTATAGATCACTGTAAGTGGTGGATTGGCATTGCAGAAATAAGTAACTGCTATAAGTATTCTCTGGTGACTATATTAGAGACTAGACCGAAAAACGGAATCACCACATCTCCAAAAATTGTCTTCAAACTCACATGCTACAGATGCATTTAATATTTGCATTCCTTGAGCATTTGAGAAATACTGCTCTTTATGTTCAAATGGTCATTATATTCATGGCTGCATGGACTGTTATTTGATGGGGGAATTCTGTAATAATCATAAATATGACTACATATGTGCAATCATAAGCTTTACGGCCTATACCACTAAACAATATGGATGCATGGTGATATGGTGGTAATAATGATATGTTGATGAATATGGCATGCACTATGGCGTGGTTGTTTATGTAATTAAGTTTTTCATAGAGTACATCTTGGCTTATGTTTGTCATGCGAATCTTACTTGACAGATGTCTTGGCCCAATTGCATATGATTGGTCTGAAATAATAGTAGTTGGAAAGTTTTCCCATTATGTGTCTGTCTATTGGCCTTGCTTAAACATCTCCCCCAGTCTAAACCTTTTGCATCTGAGTCTCTAACTTTTCCCTAGTTCCCGAGATTTTCTAGAGGGGTGCTTCTACTTACTTATAGATGGTTTTGGGAATCATAAGGATCTTTGGTAATAGGAACATTGCAGCAAAGTGGGCTGCATAAACCTCAAATCGCATGCCCTATGGGAAAAGCTCAGGCACAAATTAAATTCACTGTGTCTCTATGGTGTTATAAGAGTGTGGAGCCATAAAGTGAGCTACTCCCTCTTGAGTATTTATGATCATGAAATGGTGTTAACTATGGAGGTTTCATCGAGCATAAGAAGTTTGAGTTGTTCATAAAGCATTAGCTCACGGTGTGGGAGTTAAAGAGGATTGCCTCATAAGGTTGATAATTACTGCAGGAGCTTTCACATTGGTATCAAATTCTAGGTTTCCAAGTCCCGCCCCATCCAACCCAGCCACCCCTGGAGCACAGGCAGGTGTGCCATAATTTAATGTGCCTTTCTCTTGCATGTTTGATTTTTTATCAGTAAGAACTTATATTAATATTTAACATGATTTGACATTGGCTAATCCTTTTTTTTTTTAATATGACTAAGAAGTTACAATTTCTACCTGCAAAATAGCTAAATCTCTGCAAGATGGCTTTACCAAAGTCCTTGTTTTATAAAGACAAGCACAATAACGGGGTTAAGTGTCACTTTTATGTCTTTAATACATGCAAAAAAGGCTTATTAGTTATTTCAGTGCATATGAAAAAGGATGAAAGAAAGAAAATTTATCAAGTATTTCCATGGTAGCAGTGTTCTTAAAAAGCGTAGGGTAAAAATGGCAGAACAATGTGCAATCAAGTGTAGAGGTGAGATCATTATGGTATATCTTCACCATTGGCCACAGCAATAGACAACTTTCAATGGCTAACATCTTCGAGAGACAAAATGTTTTAAACAAAAGTAATTCCCAACTTGGTGTTAGCAGGTGTCAATGCATCTATTCTAAACTGGAACAACCAAACATCCTGGGATGAGACAGTGAAAAGAGATGAAATTGGTGTTTTTGGTGCTCACTTTTTTGCAAGAATGTTGCAACTGTCTTTGGAAGCGTCAATGAATGGTCTTAAGCAAGTTGAATCCAGTACTAAGAGACTCAAGAAATTAGCTGAAATGATAGCAAGCTCAAAGGGTATAAAAAAATAATTGATGAGCATGATTATTTATAACAAGTGATCCAAAATTGGATGGGAGATGGGAAAAAATGAAAGAGGGAAAAAACATTGGGAAGAAAAAAAGAGGTGAGAAGGAATGGCCATCCCTTCTCACAGCAACCACCAAGTTGCAAGTGGGAAAAAAAGGGACTCCTCACCTCCCCTCCACCAACCAAGTAATTTGTGGGAGAAAAGGATAATCAATCTTACACTGGAAGGACAAGAGCAATTTTCCATTAAGGTCCCTTATTCAAAAACCATATCAAAGAAGAAAGAGATAACCACACATAATTGTGCCCTACTACCCAGCAGAGATATTCTAAATTTAAAAAAGAATAAATCAAATGTCACTTACATAAAGGTCATGTTCTGCATAGTCAAATGCCAAGTAAAGAGACATGTCTACATGATTTATGTGCACATTCACAAGTTTAACAACATTTTCATGTGATAACTCCCTGAGTAGCTGCATCATCAATCAACAGACAATTTGTCAGTGACAAGTGTCCATGATGCCAGATGGAAGAACAAAATACAATGTAAATTGAAACTTTCTGAAATTGTACCTGCCCTTCATCATAAAAAAATGCACCAATATCCAAAACTCTTTATGTTCGATAGATGATTTTCAACAAATACATCCACAACCATAAACGATATCTCATTATTTCAATATATAGATAAAAAGGCCACAAATTTATATTTACAAGGATAGAACAAATATTTATATATATATATAAATATTATGTATATAAGTCAGAAATTTTAGAACATCCAAAGATAAAACTGCACCCAAATATAATCAAAGTCAAAGATCTATATGCTGAAGAAAGAGCCTCTTTTCCAAAATTAGTGATATGTTAAACCACATTAAAAAATCTTTCGCATGATACTTGAGGCTGGTAACCTCTCCTGAGCTCAATAAACAGATATATTCTAGTTCACTTGAGGACCACAACTAGGTCTTGATGTATTGAGATTAACAGTTTAATATCACTCAAATATGCTCAAGTCCAGCAAACAGTCAACCTCATTAATGAGCTACAGAATATTTACTTGGAGCCGTGAATGCCGGTCTATCTAACCAGTGCATGCTTCCAAGATAAAAAGGTGGGAAAGCAGCAAAAAAGGGCAAGCCTTGCTACAGTGCCTAAAAATTGCATTGTAATCCTGTTGCCAGTATAACCTTAATTGAATAGAAGGTTAAAAAGGCACAAAATGTCACAAAAAGGGCGGTATTAAATAAGTAACAATATCAACAGAATAAACTCGTGGAGAACATCAATAGAACATTGAATAGCTGCCAGGTCTCTTTGTTTCCGGGTTAGATCTTTGCAGTGTAACAATGTACGTAAGCCATCTGAAAAAACCTGCATAGTTAAATTTAAGTCGGACGTTTCGGGTCTGACTACTGGACCCATCATCAGGAAAGAGCTTGAACCCAACACTTTCATAAGAAAGTACTTTGGATTCACTGCTGGAATCAGAACATTTGACATCTGAAAAAGCCTGCATCATTAAATTTAAGTCCGACATTTTGGGTCTGCCTACTGGACCCCATCATCACGGAAGAGCTTGAAGCCAATGCATTCTTCAGAAAGTACTTTGGAATCACTGCTGGAATTAGAAAATTTCACATCCAGCAATTGGAGGATCACTTAAAATGCTTTCCAATAAGCCATCCATAAGAATTACAAAAATGAACATATTTGAAATTCAACATAACAATGAAAATCTATGGACATTTAAGCTCTCGTGCTACTTCCAAATACATTTAAAAGGATTTAGTTAACCTGTATCAACTGTTTCTCAGAAGGGAAGGATAGCAAAGGACAGTTCTTCACAGCTTCCATTTGGAAGCCACATAGAAAGCTGAAGAAAGAAGGAATCCATAAATATTGGTCATGGCAGCAGCAACACTGACTTCTAAGGCCTGGCGTGAGAAAACCTGTAACAAATACAATTCTGGTATTGAAAACTGTCAGGGCCACTAACATACTAAACGGCTATTAATTTGGATTCTGGAAACTTCAAGCTGCAGTGGAAGAACATCCATTGGAGGACATGATACATGTCTCTTGAAATACAAATGAAGGTGTCCACAAAAACCTATAGCATAAGAAAATGAATTTTGGCATTAGCTTAATTCTTCAAGCCTATGGTAAGGCTACAAACTTTTAACTGATTTTTGCCTTTTAAAGAATAAATCAAACAAAATGTGCAGAAATGTATTGGAATATGCAGAGTTTCTCAAGAGAAGTGAATAAGAATCTGATTTTAACGTCTACATAGATGAAGTTATTATAAATATAGGGGTTCAAACAAATCCAAGAGGAGAAGTAAGGAAACCGCTACTTGAGAGGAATTCGTAAACTAGATCCCAGAAGGATAACATGAGAAGATGCTTCAAATTTCATTACATTTTAGTCTGCAGTTTATGAATAATGTGATTGGGCCAAATGGAAGGCAAATTGACCACAAAACAAAGTCTAATTGTACAACCATTTTTCAAAGTCTTTTTCTTATCTTTTAGTATTTACTATTTACTATACATAAAATTATATTATAAACCAAGCAATTATTATTGCACAAGTAACAAAACACTTGAATAATGTTCGTTTGACATTTATTGATCACAATCAACGCATACTATATAGGGCTCAGAAATTAATAATGTGCCAATGCCAATATCCCCATCAAGGGCAACTTATCTAATTATACATTGGGTAACTAAATACTAGTTACAAACCACCAAACTTATCCTACAGGCTATTACTAAAGCATGGTATTAAATTGTAGAAATCAACAATTGTCGTGAGTGGTAAATCATCACAAGACTCTCTCTATCGTCAATTTACCCACTAAAATCTCTCCCTGAATGTGTTTGAGACTCTCTGTACTTAGTACTGTGGTCATTGTCATTCTTAACTTTGCCTAAATAGTCATGCAACCTTTCTTGACATTCTTTCTGACTTGTTATAGTCTTGACACTTCCATTACCTAAATTTTGGCTGATGGTAATCTGATTAGTGCCTTTGCTTGGCTTTTCAATCCAAACTATATCCTTAAAAATGGTAATTCCTAAACTTGTGACACTGTATGCAGCCTATCTATCAACTTATATTTTGATCATGATTTATGTAGCTAATACCATCACTTTGGTTCTCTTGGAGTTTTGCACAAAGGATTTTGATCCCACATTCAGGAAATTAGAACAAGCATGCATCTTTTGGATGCTATTCTAAAACCTAGTCCTTTATCGATATAAAGTTCCAAAGAAAGTCTTGGCCACAGAAACTGTGTAACACCCATATTTTGAGCCCATTGAACATATGAGAATATGGCATGCATATGTGCATGAGATACAGTGTTTGGCCATGGTGTTCTACACCTAACTCTGATGCAGAGTAGTAATTGGCCCCCTTCGTTTGGCTCTGTTGGCAAGTCCCTTTCACAAGATAGTTTTGTATTACATGCGTTTGTATATACTGATGTGTCTAGGATTTACCCCTCAACCTTTTGGATTTAACCTCCTTTTGCTTGGGTTTTCAATCCAACTTGTATCCTTACAATTTACAAATGGTAATTCCTAAACTTATGACATTATATGCAGCCTCTCTATCAACTTATATTCTGATCATGATTTATTTAGCTAATATCATCACTTTGGTTCTCTTGGAGTTTTGCACAAAGGATTTTGATTCCACATTCAGGAAATTAAAACAAATATGCATCTTTTGGATGTTATTCTAAAACCTACAGTCCTTTATGGATCTAAAGTTCCAAAGAAAGTCTTGGCCACAGAAACTGTGTAATACCTAAGTTGCCGATACAGGTACGGGTACGGATACAAGTATGAGAATCGGATACGGGGATACGGCAATTTTTTTTGGGAGGGTTTGGATACGGCTGTATAAATATATATATAAAAAAATATAAAATATAAAAATATAGACATATAAGCAAAATTAACCACATAATATGCAGAGAAGAAACATAATAAGTTAAATAACCACAAAACATACTAATAATTCAATGCCAAATATCATAATATTCAATTGTCGAACTTAGATTAGTCTTATTTATTATTACAAGTACATAATGCAAATGTTACGACTTACGAGTATGGACAAAAATAAAGACAAGAAAATCCCCTCTGCAGTTTGGTGAGATTACAATGAGATGACCTGGTGTTAAATCAAACTTAAGAGTATGCCCTGTTCTCCTCTTTGAGCTTATTCACGAGTTGAGCTTTTGTATTATACCTGTGCAAATGATCTCACCATATGTACTACACAGAAAGAGTCCTGGAGAACCATATTTTTGGGACATAAAGGATAAGCAAAACAGGACATAATTGATTTCAACCTCTCCCACATCTTGATCATGTTAAAGACATTTATTTACTTTATTTTGGCAAGGCTGAAACATGATCCAATAACTGGAAGACTTGCTGACTTGTTCTGGCAACCTTCACAGCTGTTGTATACAGCCCTAATAAAGAAGATACAGATGAATCAACTGAGGCTCACGTTTTAAAAACAGTCAAACACAGCCAGCCATTGAAACTGCAGAGAGGTTTTCATACTTTGTTTTGTTTTTTGAAGTCTGTGTTTGACTTTTTATTAAGCAAAATAAAAAGTGTTTGACTTTTTATGTCCCATATTTTTGGGACATAAAGGATAAGCAAAACAGGACATAATTGATTTCAACCTCTCCCTCATCTTGATCATGTTACAGACATTTATTTACTTTATTTTGGCAAGGCTGAAACGCGATCCAATAACTGGAAGACTTGCTGACTTGCTCTGGCAACCTTCACAGCTGTTGTATACAGCCCTAATAAAGAAAATACAGATGAATCAACTGAGGCTCACGTTTTGAAAACAGTCAAACACAGCCAGCCATTGAAACTGCAGAGGTTTTCATACTTTGTTTTGTTTTTTGAAGTCTGTGTTTGACTTTTTATTAAGCAAAATTGGAAAAAAAAAAAAAATTGCAGGAAATGGCAGGATACGGCACCCAGAAGTATCCGGGCGTATCCAAATCCCAGGGACACTCCCTGAGCGTATCCCCGTGCTCCCCCTGCGCTCCCGTATCCGGGGAGCGTTTTCCCGTGCTCCCAGGCCCTGGGGGGCGTATCCGGTAACGTAGTGTAATACCAATGTTTTGATGTGATGTCCCCTTCTCATATAATTTTGATAATTAATAAAATTGCCCGAATAGTGATTTCAATCATTTGAAAATATAAGGGAATTAATTAATTATTAAAATAGAACTATCTTGGATAATTATTCGAATTACTGGAAAAGTGGTTTTAACCATTTGAAAAATTAAGGTAATTTTAATTATTATTCTAAGGGGTTATAATTAATAAATTGCTTGAAAAGTTATTTTTATCACTTTAATTATTAAAACAATTTAATTAATTATTTAAGGACTTAATTATTTAATTTGCCAAAAAGTAATTTTAATTACTAATTTATTAAGACAAGTTATTTAATTAATTTAAAAAGGCCTAAAGTGAATTTAAAAGGAATGTCAGCTTGGAAGCTAAAGTAAAGAAAGGAAAAGATATTCTAAAAAAGGCAAGCGAGGTTTATGAGGTATTTTACCTCCCCAAAGTGGTTCGCCCCCTTTTAGAAGGTATAAATACAAGGTGAAGATCAGAATTGAAGACATGCCAAATTTTGATAAAATTGTTCTTCATGCTTAAAGAAAACTATTGGGATGCATGCCCAATAGAGGTTCGCTATCTTTGGTGTTTGATCAATCTAAAAAGATGTCTTTTGACACCACCTATTGCAAAGGAGATCTTGTTCTTGCCATATAAGTGGGGCGATTTGCTTTGGAGAGTTTGTGTGCGTTTTTGTGAGGGTTTCGTGGTTCTTTTCTTACATGTTAGCCTTGCTAATTAATTATCCTATTTTTACAAGTGGAGCAAACCACCTAGGGAGCTTGGATCTAGGGTTTGGAGGCCTCATTTGGTTTAAAATATGCAAATTAAATATTCTGATTTTATTTACTAATTTTCTAAATATTGGTGTCAACACTTGGAGAAATTTGTGAAAGATTTAAAGTAGAAAATTAAATAATAATTTTCAAAATTATTATTTAATGATTTTGATAGGAAACTAAAGTTTTCAGAATTTTGGAGCAACTTTTGGTGACCTTCCCATGGAAGGAAAATTCCAAAATTATTTCTATTTGATAGTCATTATTTTTATGATCAGTTTGAGCTCTTATTTGCATCATGATTCCAAATATTGAGGAAGTTATGAATTTTTGATTTTTTCAGTTGTTCGTAAGAAATAATATTTGTTGAGGGCAGATTTTTGGCAAAGGTTTAAAGCAGAAAAATATTTAGAACAACAGTTGTATTTATGGAATTAAATCGGATTTTCCAACCATCATAAAGTGACATTTGAGCTTCAATAATTTGGCAAAAAACTACTTGTTTCATGCATTTAATTTTTTGATTGTTTTCTGCAAACATTCAATTAATTTTGAGACAAGTTATTGGCTAAAAATCATCTACAAAACCCTACTATTGTGGTGTCTAGGGTTTCTAGGACTTGACAAGGGTTTTTGAGCTTATTTTGCAAATTAGGGTTTGTTGATTTCATTTTTTTAAATTTTGGTATTTAGGAGAAAACCCCTTTTACATGAAATTGTTCTATGTGAGAACATTATAGTGGTATCAGAGCACCGATCATGTCCAACCTGTGAGGGTTTGTGTTTGCAGATTTGGATGCATAATTTATGGATCATGGATTTAATGAGTGAAGGTGAATTAAGAACAGAGCTTCACAGATTAGGAAAAAAGCTTGAGCATCCACATTATTTAAAAAAAAAATTGCTCAATATTTTGAAGGAAGCGGCAAATTGTTTGTCTGTGATAGGACAATCAGAGTCTAAGTCTATGTTTTGGGCAATAAATTCTTTGGTGGTTTACTTGGCTAGACCCAAGTTCTTGAAACATCCAGATTCGAATGTGAGACTTGTAGTTATCACTTGTATTAGTGAAATTACAAGGATAACAGCTCCAGAACAACCATACAGTGACAACATCATGAAGGAAATATTTCAGTTGATGGTGGAAAGTTTTGAAGGTCTTGGTGACATCACAAGTTCTTTTGCTAAGAGGGTCAACATCCTAAAAACTATGGCTTCAACCAGGTCATGTATTTTGATGTTAGATAATGAATGTGATGAACTTTTTGTTAAAATGTTTCAACATTTCTTTCCGATTGCTTATAAGAATCCTACCAAAAATGTTATAGCTTCTATGCAAAAAATCTTGACCATGACACTCAATGAAAGTAATGATCTTTCCAAACCATTATTATCTATCTTGTTGACAGGTTTGGGGCTAGAAAAGAAAAAATTTCCAATTGCACATATGTTTGAAAATGTTGCAATTGATTGTGAGAAAAAATTGAGGCCTTACTTGATAGTGGAGCATATAGAGGAAGAGAAGATTGAACAACATGGAGAGTTGGAAAGAAAAAATGAATGGATAGCCCTTCATAAGGGTTCCTATGGAGGAGCCAAAGAAACAAAAAAAAAAGATTTGAAGGAGGAAGATGAGCTACAAAAAGATGACACTTTGGGGCAGCCTAGAGTGGAAAATTGAGAAAACCAAAAATCCGAGTTTTTGGAGCAGCAAAAAAGGCTGCAAATGATGGATGAAAATGAATAGATGCTAGGTGCTTTGGGGCAGCCAAGTACCCCAAACTTTGGTATTCAAAAAGTTGATTTTGAAGAAACCAAGATATTCATAGAAAGGTATGAGTTGAATGATGATTTTTGTTTAGTATCTAATAATTGTTCAAATTTGTTCCATGACTCTAGATTTGATGAAAGAGTTTGGAATGAACAATTATCAATCACAAATAAGAAGTGCAAGCCTTAACAAGGTTGGATGGCGCAAAGGGGCTTCTTGATAGATCAATGCACAATGAGATAAGGGAATGCTTGAAGGAAAAGAACACTGTGATGGACTTACATACAATCAAAATGAATATGGGAGAAGATCAAGATTCCAAATTATTGTGGAATGTAAAAAGCAATCCATTGTGTGAAATGGATAGAAAGGATCAAGACATCAAGAAAGGATCCTAGAACTTGACAAATGGATCAAAGGGGTGTTATTAAACACCAATGATTTTCCTAATTTTTTTGTTCCATGTGTAGGTTTATTTGGGAGATCCCTTGTAAAGATGGCAAGCAAGGAAGTCATTTGGCATGACTTAAATGATGAAGAGGGTCCTACATCTTCATCTAACATTATGTTTGATAATGGTGGTGTAAGCATGAGAAAAGGGAAAGAAAGATTTGAAGGAATGTTTTTGAGCAAATTTTGGTTTCTCTTCTTGTCAAAAAATTTTGAGGATGTTTTGTTACATTCATGGCTCAAATCCTACATAGAATCCAACTCTTTTGGCATGGGACAGCCAAGTAAAGGTTCTGAAATATTGCAAATAAAGTCCGAATTTGTTGCTCAGAAATTTCTGAGTATGGCGAACATTGCCAACCATTGATTGAGGACAAAGAGAAGAAAAAAGAGTGCATACTACAGCCCCTTCATAGGTATGGAAAGTCTGATTTTTTCTATTGCTTACAGCTGTCATCAAATATTGAAAAGTTGGTTGGAATACATGAAAATCTTGCATCCAAAAATTCTGCATCAAAAGAGAATTTCCAGCCACTTAATAAGGATGAAAAAGGTGGGAAAAAGACTTGTATACGGCCCTTTGAAGAACATTTGTTGACTGATTTTATTGCACCATACAGGGAGTCCCTATGGCATGAGGAAAAATCAAGTTTGTGTTTACTTTTACAACCTCTTTCCAAATACATGTCTGATTTTAAGGTACAAGTACAGCAGTTTTCTACATCGTATTTTTGGAATGTTTGGGTTGTCTTTGAGGTCACTTTCCCACCCAACATTCACAAGGAGGGGCAGCCTTGGGTTGATCATAATTTTTGCATGGAAGGGTAAGTTGCTTCCAATATATGGTTCTTTTTCCTACATTGCATCTTTGGGAGATTATTTTGAGGATTGGAGTATGGAGCTGGATACTTTTTGGACGACATAGTTGGGGCAATAAGATTGGATAACCCTTCATACTCCACTCGATTTTCAGTGAAATGGGGGCATACAAGTACACTGAGCCATTGGATGACCTTCCTATGATTTGGGACACATTGGAGCACTCCCCAAAATATAGGTATTATAAGTTCAAGATTGATTTGGATATTTTTTCCCTTGGGAAACATATACAAAAGGGGTTTGCATTGTAGGACGTGTTGGCAAGGTGGAATGGCATTCATTATCCATTTGGGGTATGTAACACTATGCTTTTTGGCAAAAGTTATTCCACTTAACAGGTACAAGAGCAAGTCTTTTTGAGCACTACAACTGGTTTTACCATTTGGACATGGTAATTGGGCATATGAGTTTGTATTTGTTTGAGGGCAAGCAAATTTGGGAAGGGAGGACTATGATGTCCTATTTTCATACAATTTTAATAATTAATAAAATTGCTCGAATACTGATTTTAATCATTCGAAAATATAAGACAATTAATTAATTATTAAAATAGAACTATCTTGGATAATTATTCGAATTATCGGAAAAGTGGTTTTAACCATTTGAAAAATTAAAGTAATTTTAATGATTATCGTAAAGGGCTTTATAATTAATAAATTGCTTGAAAAGTGATTTTTATCACTTTAATTATTAGAGCAATCTAATTAATTATTTAAGGACTTAATTATTTAATTTGCCAAGAAGTAATTTTAATTACTAATTTATTAAGGTAAGTTATTTAATTAATTCAAAAAGGCCTAAAGTGAATTTAAAAAGAATGTCAGCTTGGGAGTTAAAGTAAAGAAAAGAAAACATATTCTAAAAAGGGCAAACGAGGCTTATGACATATTTTACCTCTCCAAGGTGGTTCGCCCCCTTTTGGAAGGTATAAATAAAAGGTGAAGATCACAATTGAAGACACATTGAATTTTGATAAAATTGTTCTCCATGCTCGAAGAAAACTATTGGGATGCATGCCCAATAGAGGTTCGCTACCTTTGGTGTTTGATCAATCTAAAAAAGTGTCTTTTGACACCACCTATTGCTAAGGAGATCTTGTTCTTGCCGTATAAGTGGGGCGATTTGCTTTGGAGAGCTTGTGTGGATTTTTGTGAGGGTTTCGTGGTTCTTTTCTTGCATGTTAGCCTTGCTAATTAATTATCCTATTTTTGCAAGTGGAGCAAACCACCTAGGGAGCTTGGATCTAGAGTTTGGAGGCCTCATTTGGTCTAAAATATGCAAATTAAATATTCTGATTTTATTTACTAATTTTTTGAATATTAGTGTGAAGAATTGGAGGAGTTCATGAAGGGTTTGAAGTAGAAAATTAAATAATAATTTTCAGAATTATTATTTAATTATTTTGACAGGAAACTAGGGTTTTCAAAATTTTGGAGCAACTTTTGGTGACCTTCCCATGGAAGGAAAATTCCGAAATTATTTTTATTTGATAGTCATTATTTTTATGATCCGTTTGAACTCTTGTTTGCATCATAATTCCAAATATTGATGGAGTTATGAATTTTTAAAATTTTCAGTTGTTCGTAGGAAAAAATATTTGTTGAAGGCAAATTTTTGGCAAGGGTTTGAAGCAAAAAAATATTCAGAACAGCAGTTGTATTTTTGAAATTAAATCAGATTTTCCAGCCATCATAAAATGACATTTGAGCTTCAATAATTTGGCAAAAAGGTACTTGTTTCGTGCATTTAATTTTTTGATTGTTTTCTGCAAGTATTCAGTTAATTTTGAGACACGCTATTGGCTGAAATCATCTACAAAACCCTACTATTGTGGCATCTAGGGTTTTTCTAGGGCTTGACAAAGGTTTTTGAGCTTATTTTGCAAACTAGGGTTTTTTTATTTCATTTTCAGAATTTTGGGATTTAGAGGAAAACCCCTTTTGCATGAAATCGTCCCATTTGGGGACATTACATTTGAGTCCACTGAACATATGAGAATATGATGCACATATGTACATGGGATACAGTGTTTGACCATGGTGTTCTACTCTTGACTCTAATGCAAAGTAATCATTGGCCCCCTTCTCTTGGCTCTGTTGGGAACTCCCTTTCACAAGAAAGTTGTATTACATGCATTTGTATATATTGATATGTCTAGGAATTACCCATTACCCATTTGGTTTTACCCCCATCTTATTAGGTTTTTTTAAATTCCTAGACTTAGATCTAAGCTTTAGTTTTACGTATTTAATTTTGGTTGTTGAAACTCTTTTAGAACTCCTGGTTAACTATCGTAACTTCTTGTACTTATGAGTCTCATTGACCTACTTGGGTGATTCATTAATACAATTTATTTACTTATTTCTTAAGTGGCTCCCTCTTTTGAGGTACTCTCCCTTAATACTTGATGACACAGACTATGCCTTCTCTCTCGGTCTCAATTCTCTTCTCGAGTCTGTTGTTTGTACCGGTCAACTTGTGCAGATAATTTGGGCTGTACTTGTTTGTCCTTCACCGACATCACCCGTTTTCATGGTAAATGTGTATGGGAGGTTTTTGGCTTTCCAACCAACCCTTTTTTCCATACTCTCATTTACAAATTCACCTAGTCAGATATCTTCTTGAGCATTTCTTTCTGCACTGAAACTTCAACCATCACCTCTGCTTTGTCAAGAATTGTCAGGATTTCCATTACTAGTCTTCTTACCTAGGCTTTAATGGATGACCATTAACACCCAGAGATGGAAGGCAGTAGAAACAAAATGGGCTGCAAAAGAGCTGATACTTCCAATGCCAAAAGCACTGAGGAGGACTTGCAAAGGGAAGAGAAACACTTATACACCCTCAGAAACTGGAATTTGATGGCAAAATGGACCAAAATTGGACATAACCTTCCCATTACCAGCACAGTTGTGATTGCGCTTGATGTCTAGTTGACTTATACTCTCCAATCTGACCCCAAGACTTCTATTGTGCAAAAGAACCTTTACACTATGTTTAAAGAATTCCATTTCAACACAATGGAAGATATGTTGTGAAGTGGGAAGGCAGTAATCAAGAAAATTGAAGAATGCAACGTATGTAGAATGCACTCTATCTCTACCATTATTTGGTCTCTAAAGAGAATTGAAACGCAGCTGCAGCACAACCCAACACTCCTTCCTCTCCTTTTCGAGAGGCAATTGCATCAAGTTCTAGTATTCCTACTGTGAGCTCTAAGGACATTGTGATAGTGGCAAATGAAGTACACATGGATCCTATGGAGGATTTCGAAAAGAAGACAGAGGCACTTCTTCAAAGCCTCTATCAGACGTTGATAAATCTCTCATCGAGCACAACATGGGGTCAGAGACTATCCAGAAATAGGGTGATCAAATGAACTGAAATAAGATTAACCAGCACAATCACGCCTAGGATCCAGCCTATTAATGTTTTCCGTGCCAGGAATGAAACCCGGGCGAAGTAGCAAGCAGATGGAGCAGTACAGTAAGCCAACCACAGTTCCTTGTCAAAGCATTCTGAGTTCCTGTTCCTTTAATCTTCGTGGTTTGTAAAAGGGTCTTTGTTCAAAGATTTCAAAGTGTAAAATCAATTTTCTGGTTCTGGTTTACGGGCACTATCACAGGCCCAGGACATCAAAGCACTAATTGTGGCTCTGATTTTTCACTGGCACTTTCACATCCAGTGGACCTTCAAATTGCAGATAACTTTATTTTTGGTGTGCTGGGTTTTTATATTCTGCAGTTGCTTAGAATAGGAAGGTTTTGTTTTGGGGTTTCCATGTCACCCTCTTCCAAGCATCTTCTATAGTAACTTGTAATGAGCACTATGATGTTTCTGGTTTTGGACACCACTTAGCATATACCATCTTTCCCTAAGTATAAACTTCACTTTATTCTGATGCACACTCCAGATACTTGGGGATACAAATTCAGAGAGGTCCACTTGCTTTTTGGGATGTCTTCATAGGTGTATGCTACTTCCCCACTGCGACATCTCCGTTCACCATTCACTTTGATGGAGACCTGTACCTTGACCTCTATCCAGAGATCTCTCAATACTCCACTATTGATGATATCATTCTTTTGGGCAATTTTAATGCCCGTATAGGGAACCTCCAAATGCCTATTCACGTCCTTGCTCAAGATGAGTTATGTCTTCATGAGTTGGATCTTGAGGAGTTTGGTCTATAGAGAGATTTTGCTGATAGGAATTCTACAGTTATAGCCTATGGGAGACACCTTCTCTGGTTGGGCGAATCTCAAGGCCTCCACATTCTCAACGGACTTCCTCACTTCCTTGTCTCAGTTAGATTCACTTGTTTTTCCCATGGCAATGGTGCGAGCGTCATGGACTATGTTCTTACTAGCAGATCCCTCATCTCCCATATCAGTGGCTTTCTTGTTTCTCCCCAACTTCTCCTTGTTTACCATGTCGTCTTGACGTTCACCCTCTATACTGGCTCTCACCCTCCCCACCCACACCCTTCCCCTTCCACCACACCCCCCAGTACTAAACATACCACTATCCACTTCGATGATGATTGCGTCGTTGACATATTGCACGTTTCTCCCTTCTTATGTTCTACTTCCTCCCTCTTCCCACCACCGACTCCATGTATGAGTTCTTAAGTCAAGCCCTATCGGACACCACCCTTGACTCTTGTCCCCACACTATTCATTCATCCGGATCCCCTACTCACCATGGAACTTGTCCCATGAACTAGTGGTATGATGATGCGTGCAAATCCCTTCATTGGAGACTTCGATTTGCTCTCACCGATGACCCTCCCTCCGTACCCACCCTTTGTAGGGAGTATCGTTGTCTTCTCCGACGTAAGAAACATGAATTTATTGCATCTAGATGGCTCACACTCCTTGTTGATCTCCACCACTCATCTAAGACTTTTTGGCATACTCTACTCCCAAGAAAAACCACAACTTCTACCATCACCCCCGAAACATGGGTCTTCGATGCTAGTTCCATCTATGATGTTCTTGTCCATCCTACTGCCACTTTTTTTCCCCATGCATTCTGCAGCTTAATGAAGTGGTTTTAGAAATTCAGAACAAGCAATCAAAGATATTCATTCAACACAAACACCTCAAAAAAGAAACCACAACCCAACAACAAATCTATTCAAAAACAGGTTGAAGAAGATAATTTGTGGGTACAAGTGGTTAACGGAAAGAAAACACCTATTGTGGAAATGGTTGTCTAAGCAAAGCTTGATGAAGAAAATGCAAGTCAAACCAAGGCACTCAACCTTCGTTCTCGTGGTCTCCCTAAACCAGCTGATCCCTTATAGGCAAGTCACATGTTCTTATGTGAATCTTTGGACTTGAAAGACGTCTCCCTTAACAAAGATTGGAGCTTGTTGGACAGCAGCCTTCTTATCCAATACCAAACTGCAAAAGAGTGCTTGCAAGCTCTTAAAGCAGAAAAAATAACTCTTTTCCCTCCCACAGAAAATCTATGTTGATGCACATCTCACATGACTCTAGGTGGAGGAGCTTTGGAAAGCTCGTATTCAGGTTGTAGCTGCCAAGAAGGAGAACAAGTGGGCTGTTATCAAAGGTTGTAGGGCTATCATTCATGATTCCCCCCCCCTCTGGGTGGTCACGCCCTAGACCATCGGCATGACGACAACCTCTAGTCTTGGTGGGTGGTGATGGCATATCCATTGCTACTTGGAACTAAAATGGCACTTTATGGTCTTCTCTAGGTACCTTCCAGTATGTTATTGCTTCCCGGGATCTCATCTTCCTCATTGAGACATATGAGAGCCCTGAACAGGCCCTCCCTCCAATCATGGGGTACTCATGGATTTCAACTTCTCGTCGTGAGCCCCGCAAATTAGGAGGTGTTTGTGGTTCAGGGGTTGTGGCTTGCCTCATTCGAGATAGCCTCAAGTCTAGAGTTTCACTTGTGGCTTCTGATGCGCACCCCAGATACTTGGGGATACAAATTCAGAGGGATCCACCTACTTTTTGAGATGTCTTCATAGTTGTATGCTACTTTCCCCCTGCGACATCTTCGTTCGCCATTCACGTTGATGGAGACCCGTACCTTGACCTCTATCCAGAGATCTCTCAATACTACACCATTGGTGATATCATTCTTTTGGGAGATTTTAATGCCTGTACAAGGAACCTCCAAACACTTATTCGCAACCTTGCTCAAGATGAGTTATGTCTTCATGAGTTGGACCTTGAGGAGTTTGATCTACAGAGATATTCTGTTGGCAAAAATTCTACGTTTACAGCACATGGGAGACACCTCTAGTTGGGTGAATCTTAGAGCCTCCACATACTCACAGGACTTCCTCACTTCCCTAACTCTTGGAGATTCATAGGGGTGGTGTGAGCGTCATGGACCATAATCTTACTAGCAGATCCCTCATCCCCCACATTGGTGGCTTTCTTGTTTCTCCCCAACTTCCACTTGTTGACCATGTCGTCTTGACGTTCACCCTCCATACAAACTCTCACCCTCCCCACCTGCACCCTTCCCCTTCCACCACACCTCCAGTACTAGACATACTACTATCCACTTCAATGATGGCTACACCATTGACTATGTTGCCCATCTCTCCCTTCTTATGTCTAAGTTCTACTCCCTCCCTCTTCCCACCAACGACTCCACATATGAGTTATTAAGGCAAGCCCTTTAGGATGCTACCCTTGACTCTTGTCTCCACACTATTCATTGCTTCAGATCCCCTACCTACCATAGAACTTGCCCTATGAACCAGTGATATGATGATGCATGTAAATCACTTCATCGTAGACTTCAATTTGCTATCACCCATGACTCTCCCTCCATACCCACCCTTTGTAGGGAGTACCGTTGTCTTATCTGATGAAAGAAATGAGAGTTTCTTACATCTAGACAGCTTACACTCCTTGCTGATCTCCAACACTCACCTAAGACTTTTTGGCATAATTTCCTCCCAAAGAAAACACAGCTTCTAAAATCGCCCCCAAAACATGGGTTTCCTGTGCCAGTTCCCTCTATGATGTTCTTGTTCATCCTGCTGCCACAGCCACCATCCTCCTATGTTTTCTCCACTTCTTCCGTCAAGAGAGCTATTTTGAGTTTGTGCACTACCAAAGCAGCTAAATGTGAAGGCCTCAAAGCTAAGTTCATCCAATATGGTGTGCATTCCCTTGCCCTGCTCTTTAATAAGATTGTGTATTCAGGTTTCCCTCAGTCATGGTCCCATCACATTATATTCACCCTATGCATAAGTCTGGAGATCTCTCTATCCCTAACAACCACAAGACCATTATGATAGGGCATAAATTTGCCAAACTCTTTGCCACAATGTTAGACATGTAGTTTTCAGAGTACCCAGAACGGAATAATCTTAGAGCTAGGGAACAGGCTGGCTTTAGAAAGGGCTATCAAACTATCGACCACGTTTTCACACTTTGGGCTATTATTGAAGAAGCTTGTCATAGGTCTTCCAAAGTCTTTTGTTGTTTTGTTGACTTCAATAAAGCCTTTGACTCGGCTCCAAGACACCTACTTTCCAAGAAGTTGAGAGACAACAGTATTTCAGATTCTTTGATTACTGTCGCTTGGAGGCTTTATGAGACAGTGCTTGGGCATTTTCGTACTTCACACAGTTTTTCTGACTTTGTGAAGAGTACCATTGGAGTCAAGCAAGGATGCACTCTTTCACCAAAGCTTTTCAGCATCTACATTGATGAGTTAGAGGAGTTCCTTCAGTGGCATACTCTTATAGATTATGGTTGTTTTTTGCATGAGGTGTTTATAGTTATCCTTCTTTTTGTCCATGATGCTGTGCTCCTCTCACACTCTATTGAGGGCTTACAACGGCAGCTTGATGGCCTTGCTCATATTTGTGAACTCTAACAACTTGTGGTCAACCTTAGTAAAACTAAGGATATGATCTTCAATATCTCCAAGCGCTCTCTCTCTATATTTCAATTTTTCGACAAAGGGGAACCTCTAGAGATCACATCAGCCTACACTTATTTAAGGGTCCAATTCTCTAGTCGATGCTTTAGCATGAAGTTACTTCCCATTCGTGCCTTTGCAAGGGGTATGCCTCTCTTTTTGTATTAGAACGTCAATGTTTTCAGATCCACTTCCAAGACATTCCTTCCAAGTTACACCTTTTTTATGCAATCATCAAACCTACAATTTTATATGGTTCAGAGGTGAGGAGACCTAGCTTGGGGGTTGTTGACTAGGCCTATATTGAGAGGGTCCAAACTCTCATGTTACATCACAAAATTTGTTGCAAGCAGAAATTCCTACATCACATCATCCAAGCTAAATTTGCCACCCAACCACTACACCTTGAGACTATCTTCAAACTTACTTTCTACATCCACAAACTCAAGTCCCTAGGGAAGAGGTTTGCTTCACTAGTCCCCACCAAATGTCCGCATTGTTGGTACTTTGAGACTAGGTTGCTCCTTTCTATCGACATCTCTATGGATCGGCTACCCCTTCTCATGTATTACTTGGACGCCCCTCCCTCGGGCTCCTTCCCACAAAGGATGTCATCATTAGAGCTGCCAGAGAGGACATCTACAAATTGTATATCCAAACCACCTGGACTTCCCCCCTTGAGCTGCTCAGCCGCAAGCTTGCTTTCTGCATAGAGCATTTCTTACAAGTAGTGGATGGTATTGTTTGTCGTCCTCACTATCTACAGTGCCATTGGTCCCATGGCTTCAGGTTTCCCCTTGGCCAGATGAGAGTGTGAAACATATCACCACATTCATTCACCGTCCAGATCGGATCCACCATCTTTGCTCCCTCCACAAGGTGGAGACCAAGGAACACTTTGTTTTCAAATGCCCCATTTACTATGAGATCCAAGGACAACATCATTGACTCTACAAGGACTCAGCAAACTCTCTATCTACTTTCTTTAAATATCCAGACCAGCATTCCCTGGCTCTTTATCTTCACGAGGTCACCACCCTCCGACACAGAACTCTATAGGAGGAGCCCAGAGGCTCTAGAGCCCCCATGTTGATCACCTCTTTCTTCTATCTCATCAAGATGATTGGCAACACTAAGCGTCCCTTGAACATTGGTGCATCACACATTAGAGTTGATAGATCAATCAGGCGGCACTTCTCTCAGCATATCACTACTACTCGAAGTACTCAAATTCCCCATCTTGTTCTCTCTCGGCACCTTAAATCTACTTCAACCCACTAGCATGGCTCCACCCCTTCTCAATGACATGGACCTACTACTTACCGGGGGACAAACCCACATTACCAGTTTCTTTTGTGCTATGGTAAGTACCTTGGCCTTGGATGCTAGGGGAGATTCTAGAGGAAGTGCTTTGCTCCCCTAGGATCTCCCAACCAAACACCTCTGACATTGGGTACTCCCCGACAAACACTATCACATCTTCTCACAGTGATTGACGATGAGTCAAATAGCCCTTACACTTCAAGCACAGACTGAGATTTCCAATGAGGTCTTCCAAACTTCATCGACACATGCTTTTGGAGGCCCTTGTTCGCCCCTCATTGCTATTTGTATTGGTTCCATTACCACCTTTGTTAGTGGCGCAATGCTTTACTTCATCTTATGTACTTTAGTTTCTTGGATTCTCTTTCCTTGAACTTTCCATTGTTAACAGTTGTATCCTCAAGTCCCATTGAACTACTTTTGTCATCCATGGACATTAATATAATTTCTTTCTTTCTTTCTTTATTTATTTATATCAAGAAAAAGAAAGATGATTGACACAATTCAATTTATTAAGCAAATTCGTTGTAAGAAAATTTGTTTATTTTCAAGGCCAAAATTAGATTGTTCTTATAAACTTTTGAGCTTTAAAATTGTAAAGAAATTATTCTATTCCAAACCATATTGTCCTTTATGGACATAAATTTTGGAGGTCAAAGCCTTAGCCACATAAACTATGTAATACCCCAGTTTTGAGCACATTATGCATATATGAACATCGTGTGCGGATGTACATGTCTACAGTGTTTGGCCATGGTGTTCTACTCTGGACTTTGATGCAGAGTAGTCATTGCCCCCGTTCTCTTTGCTTCATTGGCAGTTTGCATTACATTCCTTTGTATATATTATATATTGATGTATATAGGATTTACCCATTTAGGTTTACCCCTTCGTATTACCTTCTTTTGTCTTCTAAATTTAGCTCTAGGCTTAGTTTTAGATATTTAATTTTGGATGTTGAAGTCATTTTAGCACTCCTAATTAGCTATCGTAACTTCTTGTACTTTTGAGCCCCATTGACCTACTTTCATGATGCATTAATACAATTTCATTTTTTCTTTCTTTGGTGGTTCACTCTTTTGAGAAGTCGTCCCTAAATGCTTGATGAGACAGACTATGACATCCCCTCTCTCAATCTCAAACACATTCCCCTTGAAGCTATAGTTTGTATTGGTTAGCTTGTGCGGATGATTTGGGTTGTACTCATTAGCCCTTCACCCAACTCACCTCTTTTAATGGAAAATGTGTAGTGGTAGATGAGGATTTCAAATGTGAATGGGAAGTCTCTAGCTTCCCCACCAACACTTTCTTCCATACTTTCATTTGTTATCCCACCTAGACAGAGACCTCTTCATGAACATCTCTTTCTACATTGAAACTTGATCCGTCACTTCTGCTTTATCAAGAGTTCTTGGGATTTCAGTTACCAATCTTCCTACCCACATTTCAATGGAGGACTATTCAAACTCAAGGTTGGAAGGTGATAGAACAACAAGGAGCTCCAAAATTGCTAGGACTTCCAATGCCAAAACCACTAAGGAGGACTTGGACAAGGAAGAGGAACACAGATACACACTGGCAAACTACAATTTGATTAAAAATGGACCCATATTGAACATAACTTTCACACTACCAGCAAAATTGCAATTGAATTTGAAAACACGTCTCCAATCTAACCCCAAGACTTCTAGTGTGCAAAAGAACCTTTACACTATGTTTACAGGATTCAATTTCAACACAATGGATAATATGTTGCAAAGTGGAAGGACAGTAATCAAGCAAATTGACAAATGCAACATATGTTAAAATGCATTCTATCTCTATCATTATTTGGTCTTTGAAGAGGATTGAGAGTCAATTGTGGTGCAACCCATTACTCCCGCCTTTCCCATTCAGGAGGCAATGGCATCGAGTTCTAGTATTCCTATTATGAGTTCTAAGGATTCTTTAATAGTGGCAAATGAGGAGCAAATGGATACAATGGAGGAATGGCAAAAGAAGACCAAAGTGCTTCCCTATTCTTCCAAGCCTCTTAGATAGCAATAAAGGAAGGTTTTGTTTTAGGGTTTTCCATGCCATGCTCTTCCAGGCCTCTTAGATAGCAACATGTAATGGGCACTATGATGTTTCTTATTTTGGACACCACTTTGCATATACCATCTTTCCCTAAGTATAAATTTCACTTTATTTATATCCAATAAAAATAAAGATGGTTGACACAATCCAATCTATTAACCTAATCCGTTGTAATACTTTTTCTTTAAATATTCAAGGCCTAAATCAGATCGTTCTTAAAAATTCCAGCTTTAGAGTTGTACAGAAGCTATTCTATTCCAAAATATATTGTCCTTTATGGACCCAAAGTTCAGAGGACAAAGCCTTAGCCACAGAAACTGTGTCATACCCAAGTTTTAAGTACATTATACATATATGAATATCACATGTGCATACGGATATGTCTATAGTGTTTGGCCATGTTGTTATGCACTTGACTATGATGCAAAGCAATCATTGGCCTCCTTTTAATTGCTCCATTGGCAGTTTGTATTACATTCCTTTATATATAGTATTTATCTATTTAGGTTTACCCCCCTTGAATTAGGTTCTTTTATCTGCTGATTTAACTCTAGGCTTAGATTAAAATATTTAATTTTGAATGTTAAAGTCATTTTAACACTCTTGATTAGGTATCGTAACTTTGTGTACTTTTGAGCCCCATTAACCTACTTTTGTGATTCATTAATGCATTTTTATTTTTCTTTCTTTAGTGATTAACTCTTTTGAGATGCCATCCCTTAAGGCTTGATGAGACAGGCTATACCTTCCCCTCTCTGAATCTCAAATTTATTCCCCTTGAGGCTATTGTTTGTATTGGTCACCTTGTGTGGATGATATATGTTGTACTCATTAGCCCTTCACCCAACTCACATCTTTTAATGGAAAATGTGTGGTGGCAGACGAAGATTTCAAAGCTGCATGGGAAGTCTCTAGCTTCCCCATCACCCTTTCTTCCATACTTTCATTTGCTATTCCACCTCAAAGGACATCTTCTTTAACATCTCTTTCTGCATTGAAACTTCATCCATCACTTCTGCTTTGTCAAGAGTTCTTTGGATTTGAGTCACCAATCTTCCAACCCACATTTCAATGGAGAACTATTCACACTCAAAGTTGGAACTTGGTAGAACAACAGGGGGCTCCAAAAGAGCAAAGACTTCCAATTCCAAAACCCCTAAGGAGGACTTGGAAAGATAAGAGAAACACAAATACACCCTGGCAAACTGCAATTTGATTAAAAATGGACCCGTATTGAACATAACCTTCACACAAACAGCAGAGTTGCAATTCAGTTTGGACGCATGTCTCCAATCTGACCCCAAGACTTATGTTGTGTAAAAGAACCTTTACACTATGTTTAAAGACTTCCATTTCAATACAAACGATAAATTTGACGAATGCAACATATGTTAGAATGCATTCTATCTCTACCATTATTTAGTCTCTGAAGAGGATTGAAAGTCAGCTGTGGTGAAAGACAGTACTCCCTCCTCTCCCATTCGAGAGGCAATTGCATCAAGTTCTAGTATTCCTACTATGAGCACTAATGATTCTTTGATAGTGGCAAATAAGGGGCAGGTGGATACAACGGAGGATTGGGAAAAGAACACAGCGATGCTTCCTCAAAGCCTCTGTCGGCACTTAAAGAATCTCTCATGGAACACAACATGGGAATAGAGGCTATCCAGAAATAAGGCCATAAAGTGGACTTCAATAAGATAAATTAACACAATCACACCTAGCAACCAGCCTTTTAACATTCGCCGTGCCAGGAATGAAACCCATAAGTAGTAGTACACATATAAATCGGCACAGTAAGCCGACCACAGTGCCTTGTCAAAGCATCCCAAGTGTCTGTTCATCTCATGTTCCATGGTTTGTAATAGTGTCTTGGTTCAGAGATTTCAAAATGTGTATTCAATTGTATTGTTCTGGTTTTGGCCCGGGACATCAAAGCAATAATTATGTTTGTGACTCTTGACTGGCACTTTCATGTCAACGAGACTCTCAAATTTTGAGCTAGCTTTTATTTATAGTGTGCTGTTATTTTATATTCTGCAGTTTCTTCGCATAGGAAGATTTTGTTTTAGGCTTTCCATGCCAAAATCTTCCAGGCTTCTTAGATATACGTATTATTTATCCTGCACGGGCTTTATTACGTCTGCGACCTTTAATAGGCACTATGAAAATTCTGGTTTTGAACACCATGCCGCATGTATTATCTTTCATTGCAAAGTCAAAATTAAATCGATCTTATAAACCATCCAGCTTGCAGATTTTGAAAACCCTAATAAATATACTGAAAAAACATCACTACGCATACAAACAATAGGTATAGAATATTCGTCGAGGTCGAGGTTTCGAATCCGTTATGAAGTAAAAATATGGAATTAAAAGAAATTAGGCATACCATTATTTCTCTGATAGCAGTTGGAGAAACGCCATCGCCGTCCTTGGATTGCTTGAACTTTTTAATTGCAATACGGATGCCCCTGTTGCTCTGCAATTTACTCCGCGCAAGAAAAACAAGGCCATAAGTGCCCTCCCCAATTTTGCCCACCAGATCATATTGCTGCAGCCACGCGGGCCTATTGTTATTGTTACTATTGCCACTGCTATTCCTGCTTCCGTCCCCCATTTCTCCTGCTCCTTCCTTCCTCCTCCCTCCTTCCACCAGCTCCAATAATTCTATGCAGCGTACATGGATTCTTTTATTGCTCCCACTTCTATAAAATCCAAATATTTAATTCTTTTAATTCGAGGATAGAGTATAATTCTGGTTCAAGCGTTCCCAGATCGGGGCCCCGCCCAACTTACGCGTATATTCGTTAATTAAGGTCTTTTTTCTATTTGCCACTCTTGAGTAAATTGTTTTAATAATTTAAAGTAGATATTATTTTTTAGTTGGATTTTTATTTGTGTATATTTTAGTTATTTATTGAAATGATTTTTTTATAAGTAGTTATTTATGAATTATTACAAGTTAATTATATTGAAAGTTTTCAAATATAATGTTAATTAGATATTTATTTTATTATTAATAAAGGGGAGTTTTTTTGAAAGGGATTCTATTTTTTTATAACAGATATGACTCACATTGTCAAAAATAGATAAAAAGACTAGAATTGAGAATTTAAAAAAAAACAATTACTTCATATTATAATTACAACACTAACAACTCAAAACAAATTCCAAAAAATAACTAATTAACATGAAATACAAGGTATAGGGAATTGCTTTTTCTACTAATTCTAATTATATATGGGTAAGGGACCACTTTAGTTGTTAGTAGGGAGAGAAAATGACCCATTTTAATTGTTAATAGGGAGAGGAGGAATGGTGAAGCATTTGTTTTAGTAGGGAGAGGAGGAATGGGGAAGCATTTGTTAGTAGAGGGGGGTTTTTTATTTTTTATTTTTTATTTTTTTTAATGTTAAGTTGAAGGCTTTCACGAGTAATGTTAATCAGATATTAATTTAAGATTTTTACTAGTGTATATTTTAGTCATTTACTCAAATGACCTCCAACCAGTGTAAGTATTTGTTAGTAGGGAGGAGGAATGGTGAGTGTAATTCACCACTTCAGGTTTCTCACCCTTTAGCCTCTTTCTGAAAGAGTTTACACCTATGAAAATCCCATGTATTGTGTGTGTACCATTTTTTCTTTATGTTATAGCTTGTGATTATATTATCATTGCTTCTCTTGCATAAGTTTGTCAATTTATTTCTCTTCATTTTTTCGTCGTATGTCAATATTTTATTTAAATTTGATGTCTATTTAAACATCATATACAAGTTTTTCTTCTAGGTTGTAGAAGGTGATCAAAAAATCATGTATCTTGGGTATGTGGTGGAGTTTGGAGCCATTTTTTGAGTCCACCGAAATGGTGTAGCTAGATTGAGACCATTTATTACCAATAAAAGAGAAATATGTAGAGAAGGTAATAGTGTCATTAATCAATGTGGTGTGAGATAAATCCAAGATAGGTGCCTCAAGATATATTTAAGATATTTGTACTAGTTTATTATATGTTATTATCCCTTATATAGATACCTGAAAATAATTTATATGCATTTCTTAGTTGTTAAATTATATTGTTCTAGGGTACATGAGTGTTTGTTGATTATTGGTCCAAATTAGGCTTCATTGGTGCATTTTCAATTGTGTCCTCATCCTTTTTCTTTGTCCCCCCTTGTTCTCTCTCCTCCTTTGTTTTCCTATGTTTTTGGTGGTCCCCTCAAAAATGTGCATTGTATGTTTACTAGGAGTGTGGGGCCTTTAGACCCATTTGGGTCCCCAAAGGGGTTATTGGTCTCATCTTCTTTGTTTTTCGCTCATTTTATGCTGATTTATGCACCAATAAGGTCATACTTTAAATTAAAATATGTTATAAATACACATATACATTAGTGCATTTAAATCATAAGGAAATCGTATAGAGGATGCATCCAAGAAATATAAAAAAGCATATAGCATTTATTATTGCATCATTCTCAAGAAAACAACACTGATAAAGCCTTCATTGTAGCATTGAAATTCATGGTAGTGATGCGTTACATCACACTTAACTACTCAGTTGAATCATCATTGCATTTACTCGATATGTTGTCTTTGATTATTATAACCATTGTTGCTAGTCTAGGTTGGATTTTGTTAGCAAATAGACCCATATGTGTGCTTTTTTATTTATTAAGTAGTTGATGCTTAAAATCCTTGTTGACCTTGAGCACAAGCCCCAAAACAAATCCTTGTCCTTATTATTTATAGGTTGAACTAACCCACTAGGGTTTAAATAAGAAGAGTGATTTCCCAATGACCTGCACAAAGTTTCAAAATATTAGTGAGTTTTTTGGAGCCCCATACCTAACCAACACAGTCATCAAATCATATTTCATCTACCTATCATTTTCAATAAATGTGAACTCTATGGTTATGGGACTCATAAACATGGAGTATATGGTTATGTAAAGACAAGTTTTTAGGATTCTTATTGGCCTACCAGATAAATCATAATTTTATTGTCAGATCACAACAACTATTTCTAAATTGTCTAAATCGAGATATTCTTTTAAATTCTCCCTGATCATTTATTGCTTTGGATTTGGAATGTTAATTAGGTTTAATTTTATTATTGTGAATCTAATTAGGTTTAATTAAATGTGTATAGGTAGATGTATTGAATTTTGATGTAAAACCCATTTATCCATATTACATTTTGGCAAACCCGTATTGTCTCACATAATCTTCATCCTTCTAGGGTTAGATCTTGTGATTCATGTGCAACCATGTGAGTTAGTGCAATCCTCTTAAGGACATGGAGTTCCCAAGCCTAACACCACCCATGTAGTTTTGTGTTACTTTCATGTGCCACTATAACACCTTGTAACATATTGTGCATATATATCCAAACTTAGCAGCCATGTGGCATCATCTTGTTGTTCATAACATGCCTGGTTGTAGTTCCCAAATCATGCAATGTCAAAGCACATGTGAACATACTACAACACTAGAAGTCAAACCATCACACCTATAGGAAGGTGAATCCTCATTAAGACAGAAGATGCATCATTCCCTTTTGTATTTTCCTTCTAGTAATGATATATATGTAATATATTCATCCTCAAGGTGATTGATGATATAGGTAAAACACACCAAAGATCACAAGCAAAAATGTTATCATGTAATATATTCAACTTCAAGGTGATCAACGATATAGTTAAAATACACCAAATGTCACAAGCACAAATGTTGGCACACCTGAGTACTTAATTTTAAACTATCTCTTTGTATTCTTTAGTTAGTTTAGGTGAATTAGTGAGGAAGTATCTTCCCTCTCTTTGATCTCAAGAATCCTCATTCTGAACCTTGTTGGATATTGTAAACACCCAAATTTTGTATTAAACACTTGGAAACACCACTTTTGACATATATTTGATATGCATGACTTGTGCATACATATGTGACTCTCATGCACACTTTCTGTTATCAATTCACCTATCTATTATCTTGGCCAACCCAAATTGTTATTATCGATATTCAAGATCACCCTAATATGTGCCATGCCATTTTAAATTCCTAAGTAGGTTGTCATCATGTTTTAGATCAATAATTTTACCTTTATAGATAGTGTCAGTAAAAGTTGGATAGTTATGGTATTGTAGGTGTTTTCCTTCACCGACAATGTCCCTAGGTTCTTAATAGTTACTTTTCAAATTTGAATGTCTCCCTTGGTTCGGTCGATGCATGTTTCCTATGTTGGTTATGGGTAGACATATCAAAGAGTTATTTATAAATACAAATCAATATTAAGGTGTTAGGATATGAGCTAACTTGGTCACTATTTAGCATGCACATTGAGAAATATATTTGCACATCCTTGAGACATTATCCAAAAGGCATACGCATCCAAAACCCTCAAAGGAATAGCTCTAACATCCAAGTCTAAATACAAAAAGTAAGTCAAAGTTACAATTTGTAAAGTGTTGAAAGCCAAAGCATTGCATTACATTTTAGTGGATCATGATCAAGAACACGCACACATAGGCAAGATAACTATGTGCAGTTTGAGAACTCTTTGTAGTATTTGAACATAAGAAATGATCAATCACTTATTAAGGGTTGAGGTTGTCCAATCCATATTTCTAACCCCTTTTTCAAAGTCAATATTGTTTAGAAAATGAAGCTAAGGTTTAAAGGCAAAGAGAAGAAAAATTAAGATCTGTGCTCAACATTGTGGATAATAAAGCACACAAAAAACATCTACAAAAGTAGGCACACTGATCTTTGGTAGAATAGACTAGCGTAGTCAACATGGACACTACTGGTAGATAGTGGACGTAGCCAGTTCTTGCATGTGTCTAAGCTTTTACCAACAACATCCATGTAGGTTTTGATAGTCTGCTTCCTTCTCTAAATAGCTTTAAAGTTATTACAGAGTCATTTTAGGGTTTTGACATAGGTAGTGAGCAATATAGATCATAAAATCATCTAAGTTCCTTATCTAAGAAATGGTCAAAGTTTACATCGTAAAACTCACTTGTTCATTATTTGACAAACATATAAATATATAGGAATAGGATCTTTTATAATTAAGGAGCGTTATTCTACCTCCTAATCTAATGTTGTGAGTTATCTAAATAACTCATGTAACCATTCACTAACTATAAACATTGAAAATTAATCATTAAATGCTTGACAATTTTTAATCTTAACATCCTTGCCTTTCTTAGCCTATTCACCATTTTATTAGCTTGAAAACTCTATGAGATCCTTCACTATTTTACTAATGCCTTGAAAATACTGGAAAATATTATTTAAGTATCCCTATTCTACTTATAGACTCCTATCTGCTAGATTCTATCAGTCTCTATTCTATTGGGATAAAACAACCTTAGGTAGACAAGGTCGTAGTGTAACCTTGTACTAAGCAATATAATGATAAATTTTCAAATCCATGACATTTTGTATTATCCCTTCCATGCTTTCATAAAGTATGATTACTAAAAATATTCCAAATATTCCTGTATATAATCACATCAAGGCCTCTCAAAGCATCACCTAATAATCACTTGGAAAATGTTACAACACATAGAGCAGAAGAGCACTAGTCTTTCCTATTCTAGTTTTGAGTTATTCTAACAGTCATAAGCCAAGTATAAAGTTATTGTAATGTGGGTAAATATTATTTATTATCAATCATTCAAGGTATTTTATCTAGTTACATCCATGTAGCAAACATAAATATTCACACACTTACTTTAGGAGGGAGAACAACATTGGCTTGAGGCCCATTTGAGCTATGTAAGCAACACTCAAATTACACAGGGATTCTTTAAGATAGATTGACCATTCCCCTTAATTTATTCCCCAATTTTAATTTGATGTCCATTATATTTGTGTGTATGAACTAGGGTTTTAACTTTTTAGGTCTTGTGTGCATCAAATCGACATCTGCAAACAGTCAACAATGCATCTCTGACAACCACTAGCACTTAGACTCAAAATTCAATCACACAGTCATTTTGAATGTAGCCATAGGGCACCACTATTAACCTATCATGGTAATGTCCCAAAGTATCACAAACTTAGTATAGTGGACATAGCTAGTTCTTGCATGTGTCTAAGCTTTTACCAATAACATCCATGTAGGTTTTGATAGTTTGTTTCCTTCTCTAAATAGCTAGAAAGTTATTATAGAGTCATTTTTAGGGTTGTGACATAGGTAGTGAGTAATAAAGATCATAAAATCATCTAAGTTCCTTATCTAAGAAATGGTCAAAGTTTACATCGTAAAACTCACTTGTTCATTATTTGACAAACATATAAATATATAGGAATAGGAACTTTTATAATCAAGGAGCATTGTTATACCTCCTAATCTAATGTTGTGAGTTATCTAAATAACTCATGTAACCATTCACTAACTATAAACACTCAAAATTAATCATTAAATGCTTGACAATTTTTAATCTTGACATCCTTACCTTAGCCTATTCGTCATTTTGTTAGCTTAAAACTCTATGAGAGCCTTCACTATTTTGCTAATGCCTTGAAAATACTAGAAAACATTATTTAGGTATCCCTATTCTACTTATATCCTCATGTTTTCTAGATCCTATCAATCTCTATCCTTTTGGGATAAGATTGCCTTAGGTAGACAGGGTTGTAGTGCAACCTTGTACTAAGCATTCTAGTGATAATTTTTCAAATCCAAGACATTTTATATTATCCCTCCCATGCTTTCATCAAGTCTAATTAATGAAAATATTCCAAATATTCCTCTATATAATCACATCAAGGCCTCTCAAATCATCACCCAATAATCGCTTAAAAAATTCTACAACACATTGAGCATAAGAGCGCTAGTCTTTCTAATTCTAGTTTTGAGTTATTCTAATAGTCATAGGCCAAGTCTAAAGTTATTGTAATTTGGGTAAATATTATTCATTATCAATCATTCAAGATAATTTATCTAGTTGCATCCATGTAGCAAGCATCAATATTCACCCACTTACTTTAGGAGGGAGAACAACATCAACTCGAGGCACTTTTGAGCTATGTAGGCAACACTCAAATTACATGGAGACTTTTTAGGATAGCTCAACTATTCCCCTAACACGATTCCCCAATTTTAAATTGATGTCCATTATGTTTGTGTGTAGGAACTAGGGTTTTAGCTTTTTAGGTCTTGTGTGCATCAAATCGACATCTGCAAACAGTTGATAATGCATCTCTGACATTCACTAGCACTTAGACTGAAAATTCAATCACACAGTCATTTTTGATGTAGCCACAGTGCACCACTATTAACCTATCATGGTAATGTCATAGAGTATTGCAAACTTTTGTTTTTGGTTGTAATACAATTTACTAATCATTACGGTCAATTTTCATCAACAGTCAATCTGCACAGATAGTAATAATCAGATACAAGCTAGGTTTATATATTTTATAATTTATTACTATTTATATCTCATTTAAAATTCTATTAATTAATATATTTCACATTTAGGTTACATTTATTTTGTAATCTATATCAATATTCAATAGTTTATTATTTATAACATTTAATTAGTAAATATAAATAAATAGATTAAATATTTTGGTGAACTCATATTTTTTTAAGAACACTACTTGTTGTTTGCTCGAGTTTTGTCTTAGGAATTCATATAAATTTATGCAAATTTCTAAAATTAAATGAAAATAAACTTCAACCTTGGATATAAATTCGACACTACAAGTCAATCTTCTTCGACCCTGGATTTAATTTGATAATAAAGAAATTGTGTTGTCACTTTGGATAAAATCTGACACTAAAGCATTTTATTTTGACATCAGGTTGAAATTTTGTTGATACTTATACTAAAAAATCTTTCAATTTTTATTTTCTCTTTATTTTTTATTTGTTTGTTGCTTCTTTTTAACAACTATGTTGTGGACATCATAAAACTACTTAGTGACTATCGTTATGGGCTATGCGATGATCTATTTTACAGACACCTTGGTATGAGGGGTATTGCCCTAATACTCAAGCCATTATACAACACTAAACATAGAGTTTAATTTTTTTGTACCTCATGTTACATTAGAAACACCTAGGAGCCATTGTTTACACAATATGAAGCCTTTTTTAGTTATTTTATTTGTAGTGCACTTGAGATGCCACATTCCAATTTCACCCTATAATTAATAACCAATAAATTCATGAATTAGTATGGTTAATATATGATTAATATTGTCTTGATTTGATTATTTTGACATATACTAGTATGGGACAGTGATATTGTTGATTGAAATACATGTGACAACTGTATGTTATATTTTGTATACTTGTATGTATATTTATTAGTTTTTTGGTCATTGGTAATGACTCACACTAACCACCTACTTGTTGCGAGGTGGATGAAGGATAGGTTCTACCCTCAAAATGGGATGAGGGAGAACATCATTGGAGAGGATTAGTTAGATGGAACTATTGGGGGAATATTAATGGAAAATGCTAGTGACCCTACACACACAATAGATTTTAAATGATATTTACATAAAAATGTTAGTGCATATTACTTATGATAATTTGTGTGTGTAGAATTAATTTTAGTATGCATTAGATCTCTTTTCGAATTGATTTGATTTTTGAATTTGAATTAGGAAAATAATCATTAATTTTTAAAAATGTATTATTATTTTAAATATGATTATTTGACAATTAAAAGGCAATTCATGACATAACTATCCTTGTAAAGATTATATTCTTAAACTTAGAACATGCAGGATTTTATTTGAAATTTAAAAAAAAATGATTTTATTATTATTTTAGTTAAATTAACATGTTTTGATATTAGCTTGATAAACTAAAGTGAAAGAAAGAGTTAACGAAAGTTGTGTGAAGGCAATCTTGAATTATGCATGAATTTACATAAAAATTAGGAAATAGATTCTTAAGTTAGCATAAGTGAATATTGAGAAAACAAAGAAAATATGGTATAGTAATTTACAAAGCCTGTTTTAAATAGAACAAAAATTTAATTAATTATTGAGTCAATTTAAGTGTCTATGGATAGAACAAGGGAAGATGGCATAAATATATTTTTGAACAAATTAAATGATTTCTATTAAAAAAAAAAGAGTCAAACTAACATATGGCCTTGTTATAAGTATAAAATGCACTTAATAAGAGTTAAGAGATGCCACACATGGATAAATAACTAAGAAGAATAACATGCAAGAGTGGGCACAACTTTTGAGAGAGGATTATTTTCTATAAATAAAGCCTGTTGAAATTAGAAAGAGGAGAGAGGGAATAAGGATTTTGGAAAAGAAGGATTTTTGGAAAAAAATCAAGCAGAGAGGCGTCCAATAGTGTAAGAAAATCCTCTCAAGTAGGGGTTATAATTTCATTGATATGTTTATATGACTATGTATGTTTATACTTAGATTATTGTGCATATCGACAAGACCAAATATTATATTTGGTCCTACATTAAAGGAAAATAGATTTTACTTGTTAGTTTATATGGCTGAGGTTTAAAATGATTTTTGATGTGCATCTATAGGTGAAGCATTGAATATGTAACTCACATGTAGAGCCACAAGAATGATAGCTGAGTTCTATTGGTTTTTATAAAGTGCCAAGTCTCCCGTCTAAGATGTCAAGCTAGGTACTTAAAGTGCCCGGTCTTTAAGGTAAAACACTAATGTTAATTATTCAATTATTGAACATGCAAAGCCCAATCTCCAAGTTTAAATGCCAGCCATTTAGGAAGTCGCCTAGTGTAAATATTAAGGCTTGAGAATTGCTTTGAAATAGACTAAGTTTAATAGTAAAAAAAAGGAAGAGTCATTGGGTCAATACAATAATTATTATATGAAACGTTATGAAAAAAGGGAAATGCCTAACCTTGTATAAAAATGCCCAACCTTAATTTATAATGCCCAATCTGATCATAATAAATTAATGTATAATTGTTGTTTCAATTCCAACGTGGTAACTCGTTGAAAGGGGTAGAGGTGTGAAACAAATCATATCAGAGATTTGTTAAAGAAACGTCGTATAAATAGAAGTTATCTAATATTTATAAACCATTATATGTGGCTGAGTATTTATTTATATACCATTGAGCTCATGAGCTAAAGTGCCCAACTTCATATATACAAATGCCTAGTCAAAAATATGATTAAACACTGAGTTTATTAAAAGCACTAAAAATTGGAACTTGAGTATAATTACTTGATGGCTAAACATTAAAATGCCATAATTATCTAATACTGCATTGCATGAGTTTAGTGCTGCATTTTATTCTTTTCAAAAAATTTGTTACTTATTTTATGCCCTGTGTATTGATGATGGTTGCGTTGAAGTTTTCTCTTAAACCTTTTGTTGTTTTTCCTTGAGCTGAGTTAATCATGCCAAGTCAACATCTCCTTAGTTTAGTTGCATTTTAATTTAATTGGTCTATTTTTTATAAAAGCCTGAATATCCCTTCATTCATGGCATCACATTGCCCTTGACCTACATCTTATTCAAGATTCGTGAATAGCCTTGTTTAGACCTCGAGTAATATAAATATTAAATGTGTATTAACATACATTAAAAGATGTGAATATAATTGTATAATTATATGAATTAGAAAATTGATATGTTTTTATATAACATATATGAAAGAGCAAATATGTCATACATGAAAATATGGTTTGTGAAATATCTTTATGTTAGATTATAGTGGGTGTGCAATTACACGATAGAAATATGTGAAGAGGGTTGGTCACTTACTAAATTGGATATATATGTCATACAAAGAATATATATATATATATATTCTTTGTATGACATATATATCCAATTTAGTATATATATATATATATATATATATATATATATATATATATATATATATATATATATATATATATAGGTATATATCATTGGAAGTATGTATAATATCTTTAGATAAAACCAACTTGGCAATATAAATAGTGACATGAGAATTATATGAAAATTTTGTAACTTAGAAAATAAATTAAATGCTTAAAATGGTTGTTATCTTAGCAAAAACAAACTATTGATTTAGGTCACTAGTTTTCACATTTGATGATTACCAATATAGAATTTGGTTATATTTTGGATCAATAATGATTGTCTATGAGAAAAACAAGTATGTTACCTATATTAGAGAAGAGTTTGTGATCCTTATTTGAAGCATACTCGGATGGTATGAATGTTGAATACTGTGTGTTTTAGCATCTAGCAAAGATGAAATCTTGTGTGCATTATATCTTGTGAGAGTATTTTATGTGCAAGTGATTAGACTTTTCTAGAATAAAATAGAGCATCATATTATGTGGTTAGAGATTATTGTTTCCATATGATTATTATGGTACATGTTAACCTAGGGTATACCTGGGTGGTATAAGCCTGTAACTAGTTATTTAATAATTATTGGGTGTAAGATTATTGTTGGTGTTTGAGTCGGGTGCTCAAGCACAATCACCTATGATATAATGGGATGTCATAGAGTTATACATTATGAAAAGTACCGAATGGTACATACTGTATTGGTTATATCTAGACCCACATGTATTTATGTGTGTTGGTTGTTACTTTGATAAGGATGTTTAATAATAATTAGAAGGATACAACAATTACATGTATACAACCTTGTGAGTGAAAATAGAATTATATGCATTGTATGACTTGCTTGTTATAGTTATGCTTGACTGAATATGAGTGTATGCTTCCATGATTCTATGACTACTTAGTGTGATTGATTATGAGAAAAATAGTAGTTGTACCTTAGAACCTTGGACTATGAAGATATGGATTATCATGGGGATTATTGTTTGGATCTTATTGTAGTAGTAGTAGTATATAGTTTATTGTGTGTTTTACAGGGGAGGTATAAACAATGGTCATTGTTTTTAGTTTGGGATAGATTTTAAGGTAAGACCCATTCATGCATAGATGATTGTGTGTATATCTTACTTTCTCCTTGTTTAGCTTACGATGTGATATTATTGTTAGGAGAATGAAATCTATATGAGTCTTTGAGTTGTATACTATGTTATATATGAAACCATATTGATGATACTAATAGGTAGTGAGATAGATTCCTCTAGCCTGTGTAGTACCACTAATAGATAGTTTGATCAAGTGGTGTGTTATGAAATTGATCGATCTAAATGATCGTATATTATTTGAAAACAATGGTCAAAATAATGTTTGATTTGCATGTTGTGTGATATCATATTAGAATGGATTTTTTTATGGCACACTACATGTTTTTTGAAATCTTACAACACATAGGGTACTAACACATCTCACGAGATTCTTGCACCATTCTATCTACCTATCCATGAAAGGAGGGCCATTTCCTGATAGGGTATTATGTAGAGGATCATTTTTATGTGGTTAGTGTGGTAAAGTGCTTGAATGATGCTCTCCCTCCTCCACTATAGTACTACCTTAAAATGACACTTAATATTATCAATGATACATGAGTTGGTTCGACTTGAGCTCTGAAGAGCTTAGTATGTGTTTATTATATTAGACTATATTCTTGAAGGAATGGAATCGTATATTTGAACCATGATTATTGTATTTTGAGACCAATTGTTGCTGTGTCATATGATGTTTACTTTCCTTGGAGTTGTATAAGATGTCTATTGAATGTAGTATTTGACTTAGAAGTACTATTGTTCTTGGTTATGGTTTTGGTATATTGTATTGTTTTATTCTGTGATATGAATGTTAAGTTATTTGGTTAATTGTTTTGAAGAATAAAATTTACTGCATTTTCTTAAGTATAACTTAAAGGGCTGTGACATGTGGTATCAAAGTTGTGACATGAACTCTAGGACCTAAGAGTCCATTAGTGTTTCTGTACCTTTTTTTTTTAATAGAGAAGAGAAGGTGAATGTGTGTGTGGTACATTGAGTGTGTACCCTAAGAGCATTTGTACCCCCTTCGAGTTGTTAGGGGTTGGTTTATCGAGTGTCTAGTTGGTGACAATTTTATAAGTTGTATGGGTAGGAGAGTACATTGCTTAGTTCATGAGTGTGAACAAGAGTTTCCTACCATGTTTTCAATCTTAGATTGAACACCTCAATTGTGATTATGTCTTTCTTGAACCACCTTCACCATTTGTGTTTTATGTTGCAAGTGTTTTTTAAAAAAAGCATGGAGTGCTACCCACTTAGGTTTATATGAATTATTCTTGTGTCCTATTTACAACAAATCCTAGAAGTGGGAATCCTATAAGTCCATTCTAGAGTGGCACCACTTAATACAATGGGTTGAATATAGATGTCTTGGATGAGAAATCCTTTATGTTAGGAGTTGTTATGTGGATTAGTATCCTTGTATTTATATAGACTTGTGAAGAAGAATTATCTCTCTTAGTAAGCTTATAGGTAAGTTGTTATGTTTTCACTCTCCTCTTACATGTTTTTAAGCTACTGAGAATATTCATATGTTCAAGATGTTAATTTAGAGTTTTCTTAGGAAGAAACTTATTTCTAAATTGTTATTTTGATCTTGTCCCCTTGAGTTCATGGGATAGTGTTTATTACTTATCGTTAAGAAAATTTGTAGGATTGAATGGATTAATTCATCCTTGTGGTTCATATTTTCTTTTCAGTTGTGGTAGTAGGTGAAGATACTACACTTACAAGTTTGGTAAGTGAATAGTGATTGGCAACATAGATTGTGATGTTTCCTTCTACCATGTGAGGGTATTTAGGAAGTTTTGGTTTATGAGGTGTTAGTTCTCTATTTTTTATGTGTGATTTTTTAGAGTCACCATTTTATTTAACCTATGAACTTGACCACAAGGAGTGGCTAACATTGAATTTATATAAATTCTAGTTGATTATAACTATTATGTTTTTATATACCTTTGTTTAGACTAATAATAATCTCTTTTAAAGCATGTTATTTTGAAGAGTAATATGTGTATCTTTTGATTGAATTAAGGTATAAGATGTGTAGAACATCTTGATAATCTAAAAGGGTTTAGATAAACTTTTTAACTATTGTGTGTTAGTCGTGCAAGCAAGGAGACACAGTCTCGCTTATAAAGTTGTAGGGATGGGATGAGCCTTAGCCTTTGTATGTTATATTAGTTATGATATTATTTATTTTTGATATGAATATAACACTACAGGTTAAGTTGTAGGGTATGATACTAGTTTTGATTGATTAGTAACAACTTAATTCAATCTCAGGATGATTGTATGATTTCTCTTGTGTGTATGTTAGTATATATGAAAAATTTTAGCATATAGTATTGATTTTTATGATCTATTAGAATGCATTTTTGAACCTTATATACCTTTTGAAGATCATCTAGTCATGGAGACCGGAGGGATGATTGGTGAAATAAGAATGTGAGTTATAAGTGATAGGATGATATCCTTCTTAGCCTCACATTGACTCGGTTGTTACTGAGTTAGAGCTGATAGATGGACTTATCAAATTCAGTATTTGATAGGCATAACTTGTCAAATTTAGTCATGTGATTATTTTTTTTGACTATTGTGATGAACTCATGTGTTGTTGAGTTAGCGTGATACTTTTATCGAGTTATTTATTAGACTATTGGTGAAATAAGAATGTGAGTTATAAGTGATAGGATGATATCCTTCTTAGCCTCACATTGACTCGGTTGTTACTGAGTTAGAGCTAATAGATAGACTTATCAAATTCAGTATTTGATAGGCATAACTTGTCAAATTTAGTCATGTGATTATTTGTTTTGACTATTGTGATGAACTCATGTGTTGTTGAGTTAGCAGTGATACTTTTATCGAGTTATTTATTATACTATTATTATAGTTCTAGACCTTGGGGTGGTCGTGATAGAGCCAATTAGCATAAAGTGACTTTTGCAAAAAAAATTACAGAATAGGAAATGTCACAGAGTAGGGTCTTGTGGGATTGATTTAACTATTTTGGGAATAATTGAGTTTTATTCCTATTTTATTAAAGGGTCTAGATCAATAAATCAATAAATAATATTGCAATAATTACAGTCCTAATTTGTATAATTTATCTATCTTTTTTACCTTTCTAAAAATAGTAATAAATTAGAAAAAATATAACTTAGCTTAAAATAGGCTGAAACAACTATTGTAGGGTCCAAAACTGGCTGTGTAGGACTGGGATAATGTCACAATTTAGATCTAGCTTTCATTTTGTGAAATGATAGGACCACCAAAAATAGGACACCCCAAGGTCCAATGTTATTGTCCTCTTTTACTGTTGTCCAAACTACTCATAGAGACCTATTTTTTTTGGGTTCTTTGCATTGTTCTTATGTGAGCTTGCCTATGAAATTTCAAGTGTTGAATGTCAACAAAACTTTTTATATAGATGATTTAATCTTGAAACCCTAACCCTTCATCTTGCTTGATAAAACGAGATTTGAATCACTTGAAAATGGGGGGTTAGTGTGTGTAAGATGCACTAAACGTGTGATCCACACCCCTTGTGTGGGTACACTACCTACATAACAATACTTTGAAGAGGGATCAAGCTATATGTAGTTCTCCCACTTGAAGTGCTTTGTGTAATAGTGTAATGCAGATGTAATAATGCCAAATTGAGAGTGCTTAAGATGGCTAGGGACTGGTGTGAGAGTTTAAATGTGTTTGCAGCTAAGTTGGATGACTGTATGTAGAGAATATGAAAGTTTATCGTAGTGGTTTATTTGTATTCTTGATTGCTTTGTAAGATTTGTCACCTCTCTTTGTAAATGAACTTTAAATGGGCTTTTATAGGGAACTATTGGTCATGGGTTATATTTATTCATGCTAGTTTGACATGATGAAGGATAGGAATTAGATGAAATTGATCATTTGGGCTCAAAGTGTGAATGGATAGGAGCATCGAAAATGGGACATGCTAGAGTCTAGTGCTATAGTCTAGGTATGGCACTCTTGTCCTACATGGTTAGGGCCTGGGGGATATGATTGGCCTAGGAAATAGAGGCTAGCTAAGATGGAATGACTATTTGAAAGGCTATAGATGATTGGTAATGAGCAAAAAGGTGTCTAGAAGGTTCACAAAAGCATGCAAGAAGGACCTATGTATTAGATGTCATGACCCACAGTCAAACTACCAATTTGGACATTTTATTTGACTACATTTTCCCCCTCTTTATTCTAGTGATGCAACAAAGAGAAATACTAAGATAAAGGAAAAATAGAAAGTGTACCTAAACTTACATGTAAGGGTGAAGCCCATGAAGTTATGTGTGCGTAGAGAGAGCACATTGTGAAGTGAAAATCTATAAGAGAAAATAAAGAGTAGATCAGTTTTTACTAGACATGCTATGTCTAAAATAGGAACGTACAAAATTTGGGTAAAAGAGAGAGGAAGAGAAAGGAATGAATACACCTCACCAAGTAAGCGAACCAATATAAAACTTTTTGTAATGTTGAGTGGTGTTGAGTGATGTTAGGTATGTGTTGTACCAAAAGTAATATCATGAATGGCGCTGAGTGTTGAATTCTTTGAGAGTGGCTTAAAAATACAAAGGCTAGCTCATTGGCTCCATCATTGCCCACTAAGTGAAGCTATGTGATCATGCATGTGTTAATCAGTGTTTGGACCGTTTGTCTAATCCATCTGAGTAAGTGGTTCAAGAATACAAAGGCTAGCTAGTCCTTTGGCTCCATCATTGCCCACTACGTGAAGCTATTAATTGATACTGGTATGAATGTGTGTCATATGAGATGGCTCCTGAAGCCCATGAAAGCTCTATAATTTGACAAGGTGGCATGGATAGCTGAATGTGTATTTAAAACTAGGCTAATCTTGGCCACTTCAAGAGGTGGAGATTAGGCTTGTATGAAATCCACTTTAAAACTAAGAACTAGGCTTATGTGGAAGCCACTCAAGAATGATGACAACCATGTACATATGGAATAAGGCACGTAACTACTGAGAATACCTAGATAACATACTAAACTTACAAAGAAAAGAAAGCCAATGTGCCACACACATTGCCCCCAATCACTGGTATCTATAACATGGATTCTAATCTAGAAGTTGTAACAACTACCCAATCCAAAACTAGAAGTGAGAGCCATCATATCATGCATGATGCCCCTTATATTTGGATTCTTTAAGAAAAATTATATTAAAACTACTGATTCTAAATTATATTGTAGTTGTCAAAACTATAACTAGTCTTACCTTTCTATCTATTTCTGGAAAATTTAGGTTTTTTATTGTTTTGATAGGATCATCGAAAATAGGACACCTTGTTGTTTGGCACTGTAATCCAAGTATGAAACTCTTGTCCTTTTCTATTTTTGATCACTGTTCCGTGTTCGTCACTATTTTCCTAGTCTATTCCGCTTGGTTTGGGTTCTGGTTATTATTCTGAGTATTCTGAAATTGATTTTTTGATTGGTAGAGGCTTTGATCTTTGTAACGAAACCCTTATTTGTTGCCCCTTCTTTTGAGGGTACAACTGAAGACCCTATAGTGACTTCCCTCATAAGAAAGCCCCCTACAAGTGTGTTATGTTGTAAAATACATGATATAACAATGATAATAAAAAAAATGTCTCAAGATATAACATAGTTTGTATTGGAGATTGTTGATTAAAATGGGTATTCCTAGATAGATGTTACAATGTAATAACATGTACAATATACTAAATTGAAACTAGAAATGTTAGTTGTTAGTTGTTAGTTGTTAGTTGTTAGTTGTTAGTTGTCAAGGAGGGATGGAGTATGATGTCCATCATGGCATCTAAGGAAGCAAAATAATGCATAATGTGGATCATGGCATTGTAAATAGTGAGAAGAAAATAAGCAACAAACATGTAAGGTAAGAATCAAGAAGCATACAAAAGTGGCCAAGGGGCCAAGCAAATAAGGGACATGGGCACATGTCACTCAAACTAGAAAATAAGCATACAAGGCATGCTCAAATGCCACATACACATATAATTGGAAACAAGTAAGGTTGTCATGAGGGCCACAATCACATAGAAGAGTACAAGCAAAGGACATTAACAAATGTCCTAAGGCACACATAAAAGATAAAATATGAACTGAGAAATACAATCACATCTAGCTACATAAAGCAAGAAAGGAAGGCATGTAAATGTTGGAAATACAATTGCATCTAACTAATCAAAGCAAGAAGCGAAAATATGCAAGACATGGAGTACAAGACTAGGTATATGCTAAGAAATTCACAAGTGTTATATACTATTGAATGTCGATAGAGTAATCTGTGTAAGCTAGTAAGTAATGTATATCAACATCATAATTAGAGTGTGTGGTGTAGGAATGACATAACCTAGATGGTGTAGTCATGTAGAAGATGCCCCTAGTGGGTAGATATATCGATGTATGTCTCGAATGTAGAATTTGAATGCCCCCTTAATGGGTAAAGTGAAGCAATCAAGGATCTAGGTGTCACTACACACACTCAAAGAAAATCAAGTGAAGCATGGTAATGTAGATAAATCAACAAACAATAGCATTAAATAACAAATGTAAGTGTAACATGGGAGTAGAAATGTAAAACATGGATAATGCATATAATTGAAATGTTTTCGGTGTTTTTTGATTTATTTGAATGTTTTTGTATTTTGAATTATTTTGAATGTTTTGGTATTTTGAGTTATTTGAATGTTTTTAGTATTTTGAAATGTTATATTATTTTTGGTATTTTTGAAATAAGCTATGTACAATCAATCATAAGGAGACTATGTACAAGTAATTGAAAAGAATCTATGTACAAGAAGGATTGAGAAGAAATGATACTAACTGATAAGTCTCATAAGAAATTCCCTATCATGGTGGCCTGTATCAAAGAAAGGGATTGTGTGTAATCATGAAGCATGATGGAAGAGCTAAAATTATGGCTCTAAAAACTGTGTATGTTGTAAGTGTTCTAAAATATCTATAGTGAAAACCGATTGTGGAGTCCCCCTATAACTCTAAGAAGTGGATACAACTATAGGGCTCTTAACGATCCATCTGGTGGTAGGAGAAGCTCTTTGAATATGTGCTCTATGTGTAGAGGCATGAGACCTCAATGATACTACCTTGGGTATGAACATTGTAGCTAAAAAACTATCTAGAGTTTTGAAATTGTGGTTGCTCTAAAAGAGGCCTCTGTGGAAGTGTATGAACTCTTTGTGCTAGCGAGAGAGGCCTTGACTATGTCTGAATCTTAACTAGAGGAAGAACTATAATTGGTGGAGAAGCTAAAATTAGTGGTTGTATAGTAGTAGATGGCTCTAAAGTGGGGAGTGGTAACTCATTTAGAACTCCACCAACTGTAATAACTTGATTAGCATGAATGAATTTCATGCATTTGTAAACTTTAGAAGGTACTACATGAAGTTTTTAAATCCATGGTCGACCAAGTAACATATTGAAGACTCATGCACTAGGAATAATAGTAAATGGTATGGCCATATGTATTAGACTAACCTATAGAGGAAATACAATATCACCCAATGAACTCTGTATGTGCCCACTGAATCTGCTAATAACTATGTATGTCAGGGTAATATCCTGCTCTAAATATCCTAAATGTTGTAGTAATGTCATGGTGCACATGTTCACACTGGATCCATTATCTTTGAGAACACTATGAATGGGATGATGATTAATCTAAGCTCTGATAAAAGAGTGCATGGTAGTCCAAATCATCCTTAACTATCTCTTACTTTGAAAAGGAGATTAAAGTTCTAGCTGAAACTTTGGAATTATACACATTGATCATGTTGCTCAAAGGATGTGACTCAACTGAAGGTGCCTGAAATGTAGCTGGTGAAGGGTGTGCTTGATATGCATGGTGAACACCTGATGTATCCCATATCTCTTATTTAGAATGTTGTGGGGATGGATCTGAGAAAATTTCTAAAGCCTTGTCTTGTGTTTGCTTTGCCTTAAGAGGCTTAACTAGAGTGCCAATGTCAATAAGGTTACCATCTATCAAGTCCTATATTTTGTGTTTCAAATTGATGCATCTATTTATTGTGTGGCTTGGTGCCCTATGAAAATCACAAAATGCATTTTGATCATATCTACATGGAAGAGGCTTTGTTGGATCAACTTCTCGTATAGGAGGGAGAGATATGATATTACATTCCAATAGATGATGTAAGACTTTGGCTGGAGATACTGGTAGATTGGTAAAATTTTATCGATGAGGTGCTAATAAGACCACTTATTGAGGGGGATTTGAAGCCACATTAACTATGTGTTGAGTTTGACTTTTGTTATCATTAACCTTTACTTTGTATGGGACTTTACTGTTACTTTTGTTTGTTGTTTCTAATATGCTTGTGTACTTGAGTTTGCCCATTGAAATTAATTTGACCTCCCTTTATTTTAATGTATGACATAACTCAGTGAAGGAAGAGAATATTTTAAACATTAATAACTCATGTAAAGCTAGCAGAAGACTCTACTTGAAGAGGTCTGTAATTCTTGATTGGCCATGGGGCTAGTGAGATGCTCATTTGACCTTTGTTTCTATTGTGCAACTTGGGCATAAGAAACCTTGTCACCTATGTTAATGTTGAAATGAGCTAGAAATATGTTAACTAAAGGATTAAATGCATTGACTGACTGATTCAATAGACTATAGAATCATTGTAAAGCATAATCCTTTGGACTCCTTGGAAATAACTTGGTTAGTAACCAGTCATTTGGCACATAGTCCAAGCATGTTGCATGAAAAGCTCTCAAGTGTGACTCTAGATCACCCTTGCCATCATATAGAGTGAGCTTGGGTTGAACGAAACCTTGTGGTAAGGGTGTAGAATAAAAATGGCATGCCAATGGTGTATGAAGTAGAGCAAATGAATCCAAGGCCTGTGTAGGTTTAGAGGCACCTTGATCAAGGTGTAACACCTTGGATTGAAGAGATTTTATCTCTTGCATAAGGGCAGCCACATTAGAAGATAAAGAAGTACTAGTCATGACTGGTGGTGCCTCATAGGAAGGTTGGGTTGCTATAGTGGGTTTGTTGAGACATAGTTGCCCCCATAGTGTTATTTACAACTGGTTATTTTGTGGTTTGAAAGGATTGACCATTATTCACTTTTTGTTGTTCTTTTTGTAGTATTTTAAGCAAGTCATCTTGCATATCAAGATGTTTAGTTAAAAAGTCTTGAAGTTCCCTCTTATCAGTTTCATCAAAAATAGTATATTGAGCCATTGTTAACATAGGAAAACAAATTAAAAATGTATTGAATTTTTTGCAATAAGTTGTAATAAGTAAAATGCAATGGAAAGAAAGTACTGAATAAAAGAAATGTAAAGTAATAAAAATAACAAACTAGAATATGCATAAAAAGATACAAAGATCACACACATGTAAGGTGATACCTCAAAGAAACAAAGGGACCTAGTAAGTTTAACTAGGGTTTGAAAGAAATAATTTTAAAAATTATTATGGTAAATTTTAAAAATTAAATGGAAATTTTGATTTAAATATGCAGTAAAAAAATAAAAAAAATATTGGGAAAATATCAAGATCTAGTATATGCAACTAGGGTTTTAAATAAATTATTTTTAAAATTATTAAAATAAATGTAAAAATTTAAATGGAAAATTTCTGATCTAAATATACAAGAAAAAATCTGGAAAATACTATAAAAATTAGTAAGGAGTTTTTCCTAGGGTTTCTAAGGTTTTTATGTGCAAACAAAGTAAGTCGGGTTTACCAAATGATTTAACTATTTTGAGAATAATGGAGTTTTATTTCTATTTTAGTTAAGGGTTTGGATTAATAAATCAATAAATATTATTGTAATAATTATGGTCTTGATTTGTAGAATTTATCTATCTTTTTTACCTTTCTAAAAATTGTAATAAATTAGGAGAAATACAACTTAGCTTAACACAGACTGAAATGTGTGTTATAGGGTTTGAAACTAGCTGTGCACGATTGGGACAATGTCACAAATTAGAATCTAGCTTTCATTTTGTGAAAGGACAAGACCACCAAATATAGGACACCCTGAGGTTTGGTGTTGTTTTCCTCATCTTTCGCTATTATCCAAGCTGCTCATAGAGACTTGATTTTTCTAGGTTCTTTACGTTGTTCCTACATGAGCCTACTTGTGAAATTTTAAGTGTTGAATGTTGACAGAGCTTGCTATAGATATGATTTAATCTTCAAACCCTAACCTTATATCTTGCTTGATAAAATGGCATTTGAATCACTTTAAAAGGAGGGGTTAGTGTGTGTAAGATGTACTGAACATATGATCCACACCCCTTGTGTGGGCATGCTACTTACATACCAATACTCTGAAGTGGGATCAAGCTATATGTATTTTTTCCACTTGAAGTGCTTTATGAAATAGTGTAATGTGGATACAAGAATGCCAAATTGAGAGTGCTTGAGGTGGCTAGGGACTGGTGTGAGAGTTTGAATGTGTTTGTAGCTGTGTTGGGTGACTGTATGCAGAGAATAGGAAAGTTTTCCTTAATGGTTTGTTTGCATTCTTGCTTGCTTTGTAAGATTTGTCACCTCCCTTTGTAAATTAACTTTGAATGGGATTTTATATGGAATTATTGGTCATGGATTAGATGTATTCATGCTTGGTCGACATGATGAAGGATAGGAATCAGATGAAATTGATCTTTTGAGCTCAAAGTGTGATTGGATAGGAGCACAAAAAATGGGACACCCTAGGGTCTAGTGCTATAATCCAGATATGGTAGTCCTAACCTATAGGATCAGGGCTTGGGGAGATAGGATTTGCCTAGAAAATAGAGTTTGGTTGAGATGGAATGACCATTTGGAAGGTTATGAATGATTGACAATGAGCAAAAAGGTGTCTAGAAGGGTCACAAAAGCATGCAAGAAGGACCTATGGATTGGATGTCACAAGCCATACTCAAACTACCACTTTGGACATTTTATATGACTAAGAGGATCAATTCTCTAAGAATAATGCTAATTAAGAGAATTAATATAAGTTTTTTAGATAAATTTTGCATTTATTTACATGATATGATACTGATACTGTATTTTTATGTGTTAAGAATTAAAAACTTTTAAATTAGATTTAATATAACCATAAATCAAATCTAACTTATGCAATAGCATGCATCATGAAAACATTCCTCAAATCATAGATATAATAAAAGCATTAAAATAGAGAGAATAAGAATCAATTACATAACACAGATCTAACGTGTTTCACCCAATGTAGGCTACATCCACCAAGAAAGTTCTCAATATAAACTGTAATCAAAACACAAGACTACAATGAACTCTCATAGAGATAGAAAAATATATTGTAAAAAATCCTTCACTTTCACCTGCACCTGCACAACGTTGTATCTCACAAATTACTAAACCACACCTTGTAATGAACACTTGCACTTTGCAAAATACCTACACTTTAACTCTATTCCTCAAAGCCACACCCTACAAATAAACAATCAACCTCTAAAGGCCACACCACACCTTGTATATATAGAAAATGAAGGAAAATCTACAAAAGGAGGAGAAATGTGCAATGCTTATCCAAGTGCATATCCAACATATGATACCCTCATCTACATAAACAAGCTCATCCATGAAGAAACACGACAAGATTGGGTCTCCACCTTTCAAGGGCACATTTACCAACACCATGTGATCACAACCAATTACTTGTAACAAGGAAGGCATCCCCTTTTCCAAAAAAAAACTAGCTCCCTAAGATAAAGGATGTCAACATGGGAAAAATTATCTAACAACTAACTCAATAAAATATTGAAACAAATAAATTACAAAAAATAAAGAAAATTCCACTCACATGTGGCGAAAGGTTCTACAAAAGGTGGAGTAGGGAAAACTATGCTTCCCACATCCTTGGAGCTCTCTATGCCCCCAAAATTTATTCCTATGGTCATGTGATATCCCCAAAGGGATCCACACTCAACATTATGTTGTTAAACTATGTTTGTTAATCAAAACTTTTGTTTGAATAAGAGTCATCAGAGCGATGACTAGTTTTAGGGGGACGATGTCACATCTCAATTTCACCTTATAATTAATAACCTAAAAATCCATGAATTAGTATGGTTAATATCTCATTACTATTTCCTTGATTTGAGCATTTTGACATAAACTAGTATGGGACAGTGATATTATTGATTAGAGTACATTTTGTGACAATTATATATTATATTCTGTATACTTGGATGTATATTTATTAGTTTTTGTCATTGGTGATGACTCAAACTAACTATCTACTTATTGCAAGGTGGATTCATGATAGGTTCTATCCTAAGAGTGGGATGAGGGAGAGCATCATTGGAGAAGATCGACTAGATAGAACGATTGGGGGAATATCAGTGGAAAATGCTAGTGACCCTTCACACAGAGTATATTTTAAATCATATTTGCATAAAAAGATTAGTGCGTATTTCTTATGGTAATTTATGTGCATGGAACTAATTTCAATATACATTAAATCACTTTTCTAATTGATTTGATTTTTGAATTTAAATTAGGAAAATAATTATTAATTGCTAAAAATGTATTATTATTTTAAATATGATTATTTAGAAAATAAAAGGAAGTTAATAACATAAGTATCCTTGTAAATATTATTTTCTTAAAATTAGAACATGCAAGAATTTATTTGAAAATTAAAAAAATGAATTTTATTATTATTTTAGTTAAATTAGCATGTTTTGATATTAGCTTGGTAGACTAAAGTGAAAAAAATAAAGCCTCTTGAAATTATAAATAGGAGAGGGAGAAGAAGGATTTTGGAGAAGAAGGATTTCTAGAAAAAAATCAAGCAAAGAGGCCTGTCCAATAGTGCAAGCAAATCCTCTCAGTTAAGGGTTGTAAATTCATTGATTTGTTTATACGACTATGTATGTTTATACTTAGATTGTTGTGCATATCAACATACCAAATATTACATTTCTATTACATTTGGTCTTGCATTAAAGGAAAACATATTTTACTTGTTAGTTTATATGGATGAGGTTTAAAAAAAAAATTGGGCATCTATGAGAGAAGCATTGAATATGTAATTCACACGTAGAGCCACAAGAATGATAGTTGAGTCCTATTGGTTTTTATAAAGCACTAAGTCTCTCATCTAAGATGCCAAGCTAGGTACTTTAAGTGCCTAGTATTCAAGGTAAAACATTGATGTCAATTATTCAATTATTGGATGCTCAATGCCTAGTCTCTAAGTTTAAATACCAACCATTTAAGAAGTTGCCTAGTGTAAATATTAAGGCTTGAAATTTTATTTGAAATATACAAAGTTCAATAGTAAAAAAAGGGAGAGTCATTGGATCAATACAATAGTTATTATATGAAATGATATATAAAAAGGGAAGCACTCGGGCTTGTATGAAAATTCCCAACCTTAATTTATAATACCTAGTCTAATCATTATAAACTAATGATAATTGGTGTTTCAATTCTAGCATGATAACTCATTGAAAGGGGTAGAGATGTGAAGCAAATCATATAAGAGATTTGTTATAGTAGTGTTGTATAAATAGAAGCTATATAATAATTATAAACCATTATATGTGGCTGAGTATTTATTTATATACCGTTGAGTTCATGAGCTAAAGCACCCAACTTAATATATACAAATGCCCAATCAAAAAATTGATTAAAAGCTGAATTTATTATAAGCGCTAAAAATTGGAACTTGAGTATAATTACTTGATGGTTGAACATTAAAACACCATAATTATATGATCCTACATTGCATGAGTTTAGTGTTGCATTATATTCTTTTCAAAATCTACGTTGCTTATTTTATGGCATGTGTATTGATCATGGCTGTGTTGAAGTTATCTCTTAAACCCTGTGTTGTTTTTCCTTAAGCTAAATTAATTATTTCAAGTCAACATCTGCCTGGTTTAGTTGTGTTTTAATTTAATTGGTCTATTTTTAATAAAAGCCTAAGTATCCCTTCATTCATGATGTCACATCTCCTTTGATCTATGTCTTATTCAAGACTCGTGAATAGCCTTGTTTAGACCCTAAGTAATATAAATATTAAAGACATATTAATATACACTGAAAGATGTGAATACAATTGTATAATTATATGAATGATAAAATTGATATGTTTTTATATAGCATATATGAAAGAGCAAATATGTCATACATGAAAATATAGTTTGTGAGATATCTTTATGTTAGATTATAGTGGGTGTGGAATTACATGATATAAATATGTTAAGAGGGTTGGTCACTTGCTAAATTGGATATATATGTCATACAAAGAATATATATATTGGTATATATCACTAAAAGCATGTATAATATATTTAGATCAAACCATATTGGCAATATGATTAGTGTCATGAGAATTATGTGAAAAGTTTGTAACCTAGAAAATAAACTAAATGCTTAAAATGGTTGTTATTTTAGCAAAATCGAACTTTTGATTTAGGTCACTAGTTTTCACATTTGGTGATTACCAATATAGAATTTGGTATATTTTGGATCAGAAATGATTATCTGAGAGAAAAACAAGTATGTTACCTATATTAGAGAAGATTTTGAGATCCTTATTTGAAGCATACCCAAATGGTATGAATGTTGAATACTGTGTGTTTTAGCATCTAGCAAAGATAAAATCTTGTGTGCATTATATCTTGTGAGAGTATATTATGTGTAAGTGATTATAATTTTCTATAAGAAAATAGTGCATTGTATTGTGTGGCTAGAGATTATTATTTCCATATGATTATTATGGTACATGTTAACCTAGGGTATACCCAAGTGGTATAATCCTGTAACTAGTTTTTTAATAATTACTGGGTGTAAGATTATTGTTGGTGTTTGAGTCAGGTGCTCAAGCACAATTACCTATGATAATATGGGATGTCATAGAGTTCTATAATATAAAAAGTACTAGATGGTACATAATGTATTGGTTATATATAGATCCACACTTACGTATTTATATGTATGTTGGTTGTTACTTTGATAAGTATGTTTAATAACAATTAGAAGGATATAACAATTTCATGTATACAACCTTATAAGTGCAATTAAAACTATATGCATTGTATGGCTTGCTTGTTATAGATATGCTTGACTGAATATGAGTGTATGCTTCCATGATTATATGACTACTTCGTATGATTGATTGATCATGGGGATTATTGTTTGGATCTTATTGTAGTAGTAGTAGTCTATAGTTTATTATGTGTTTTACCCAAAACATATAAACAATGGTCATTATTTCCAGTTTGAGATTGATTTTAAGGCAAGACCCATTCATTATTTCAATCTTATAGACTCCTATTCTGCTAGATTCTATACCTATTTTGCTTATAGACTCCTATCTGCTATATTCTAATAGTCTCTATCCTTTTAGGATAAGATCACCCTTGGTAGACAGGGTCGTAGTGTAGCCTTGTACTAAGCACTCTAATGATAATTTTTTAAATCCAAGACATTTTATATTATCCCTCCCATGCTTTCATCAAGACCGATTAATGAAAATATTCTAAATATTCCTCTATATAATCACATCAAGGCCTCTTAAAACATCACCTAACAATCACTTGAAAAATTCTACAACACATTGAGCAGAATAGCACTAGTCTTTCTAATTCCAGTTTTGAGTTATTCTAACAGTCATAGGCCAAGTCTAAACCTATTGTAATATGGGTCAATATTATTCATTATAAATCATTCAAGGTAATTTATCTAGTTGCATCCATGTATCACGCATCAATATTCACACACTTATTTTAGAAGGGAAAACAACATCGACTTGAGGCCCTTTTGAGCTATGTGAGCAACACTCAAATTACATAGGTTTTTTTTAGGATAGATTGACCATTCCCCTTACTCGATTTCCCAATTTTAATTTGATGTCCATTGTGTTTGTTTGTAGGAACTAGGGTTTTAGCTTTTTAGGTCTTGTGTGTATCAAATCGACATTTGTGAACAATCGACAGTACATCTCTAACAACCACTAGCACTTAGACTAAAAATTCAATCACACAGTCATTTTGGATGTAGCCACAATGCACCACTATTAACTTATCATGGTACTATCCTAGAGTATCACAAACTTAGTATAGTGGACATAGCTAGTTCTTGCATGTGTTTAAGCTTTTACCAACAACATCCATGTAGGTTTTGATAGTCTATTTCCTTATCTAAATAGCTAAAAAGTTATTAAAAAGTCATTTTTAGGGTTGTGACATAGGTAGTGAGCAATATAGATCATAAAATTATCTAAGTTCCTTATCTAAGAAATGGTCAGAGTTTACATCGTAAAGCTCACTTATTCATTATTTGACAAACATGCAAATATATAAGAATAAGATCTTTTATAATTAAGGAGCATTGTTCTACCTCCTAATATAATATTAGTGAGTTGTCTAAATAACTCATGTAACTATTCATTAACTATAAACACTCAAATTTAATCATTAAATGCTTGAAAATTTTTAATCTTGACATCCTTAACTTTATTAGCCTATTCGCCATTTTGTTAGCTTGAAAACTCTATGAGAGCCTTCACTATTTTAATAATGCCTTGAAAATACTAGAAAACATTATTTAGGTATCGCTATTCTACTTATAGGCTCCTATCTTCTAGATTTTATCAGTCTTGATCCTTTTGGGATAAGACCACCTTAGGTAGATAGGGTCATAGTGCAACCTCATACTAAGCACTCTAATGATAGTTTTTCAAATCTGAGACATTTCATATTACCCCTCCCATGATTTCATCAAGTCTGATTGATGAAAATATTCCAAATATTCCTCTATATAATCACATCAAGGCCTCTCAAAGCATCACCTAACAATCACTTGGAAAATTCTAAAACACATTGAGTAGAAGAGCACTAGACTTTCCAATTCCAGTTTTGAGTTATTCTAACAATCATAGGCTAAGTCTAAAGCTATTGTAATATGGGTCAATATTATTCATTATCAATCATTCAAGGTAATTTATCTAGTTGCATCCATGTAGCAAGAATTAATATTCACACACTTACTTTAAGAAGGAAAACAACATTGGCTTGAGGCCTTTTTGAGCTATGTAGGCAACACTTAATTTACATGGAGATTTTTTAGGATAGCTCGACCTTTCCCCTTATTAGATTCCCTAATTTTAATTTTATGTCCATTATGTTTGTGTGTAGGAACTAGGGTTTTAGCTTTTTAGGTTTTGTGTGCGTCAAATTGACATTTGCAAATAATCGACAGTGCATCTCTGATAACCACTAGCACTTAGATTAAAAATTCAATCACACAGTCATTTCTTATGTAGCCACAGTGCACCACTATTAACCTATCATGGTAATGTCCTAGAGTATCACAAAATTTTGTTTTTCGCTGCAATATAATTTACTAATCATTACAATCTATTTTTATCAACAATCAACTTGCACAGATAGTAATAAATCACATACAAGCTAGGTTTATATATTTTATTATTTATTACTATTTATATCTCATTTCAAATTCTATTAATTATTGTATTTGATATTTAAGTTATGTATATTTTTTAATCTAAATCAATATTCAATAGTTTATTATTTATAACATTGAATTAGTAAATAAAAATAAATAGATTAAATATTTTGGTGAACTTGTATTTTTTTAAGAACACTACTTGTTTGCTTGAGTTTTGTCTTAAAACTTCATATAAATTTATTTAAATTCCTAACACTAAAAGAAAATAAACTTCAACCTTGGATATAAATTTGACACTATGAGTCAATCTTCTTTGACCTTGGATTTAATCTGATAATGAAGAAATTGTCTTGTCACTTTAGGTAAAATATAACACTAAAGCATTTTATTTTAACATCAGGTTGAAATTTTGTTGATATTTGTACTAAAAAATCTTTCAATTTTTATTTTCTTTTTCTTTTTTATTTGCTTGTTGCTTCTTTTTAACAACTATGTTATGGACATCATAAATCTACTTAGTGACTATCATTATGGGCTAAGCGATAATCTATTTTATAGACACCTTGGTGTGAGGGGTATTGCCTCAATACTCAAGCCATTGTACAACACTAGACATAGAGTTAAGTTTCTTCATACCTCACGTTACATTGGAAACACTTAGGATCCCTTGTTTACACCATATGAATCCTCTTTTAATTGTTTTATTTGTAGTGCACCTGAGATGTCACATCCCAATTTCACCTTATAATTAATAACCTATAAATCTGTGAATTAGTATGGTTAATATATGATGATTATTGCTTTGATTTGAGCATTTTGACATATACTGATATGGAATAGTGATATTTTTTTATTAAAATACATGTTGTGACAACTGTATGTTATATTCTGTATACTTGGATGTATATTTGTTAGTTTTGGCATCATTAGTGATGACTCAGATTAACTACCTACTTATTACGAGGTCGATGCAGGATAGGTTCTACCCTAAGAGTGGGATAAGGGAGAGCATCATCAGAGAAGATCAACTAGATGGAATGATTGGGGGAATATGACTGGAAAATGCTAGTGACCTTACACACACAATAGATTTTAAATGATATTTGCGTAAAAATGTTAGTGCGTATTGATTGTGATAATTTTTGTGTGTGGAATTAATTTTAGTATACATTAGATCTCTTTTTTAGTTGATTTGATTTTTGGATTTAAATTAGAAAAATAATTATTAATTGTTAAAAAGGTATTATTATTTTAAATACAATTATTTGACAAATAAAAGGCAATTGATGACATAACTATCCTTATAAAGATTATTTTCTTAAAATTAAAACATGCAGGAATTTATTTGAAAATAAAAAAAAATTGTTTTTATTATTATTTTAATTAAATTAGCATGTTTTGATATTAGCTTGGTAAACTAAAGTGAAATAAAGAGTTAACGAAAGTTGTGTGAATGCAATTTTGAATTATGCATGAATTTACATAAAAATTAGGAAAATAGATTCTTAAGTTAACTTAAGTAAATATTGAGAAAATAAAGAAAAGATGGTATAATAATTTAAAAACAATGTTTTAAATAGAATAAAGATTTAATTAATTATTGAGTCATGTTAGGTTGTGGAGCTAAAAGCTTCACCAGGATGCAAACAGGAGGAGTTACGGAGGTTGCAGAGGTTGCAAAGAGTTGTAGAATGAGTTGCAAGGCAACCGATGTCAGTTAGATAGCAGTGCAGAAGCAACCAACGTTGATTACATTTTGGTCAACATCAGTCAGGAGGAGCCGACGTCGGCAACCTGTGTGTGAGCATGCAGTTTGCATGCAGATTCCGAAGAGTCTATTTTTGGACTGTTAGTTTGCATGTTAAAGACTTACTTTAGTCTTAGAGTTGCGAGTCTAATTATTGTAATTAAGATAGTCTAATTATTGTAAGCATGAGATCTATATAATAGACTCATGGGCTGTATTGTAAACTTGTGTTAGAGAGTAAGAGAGCAAAATAAGCTCCTTCAGAGAGAAGAGAGCAATGGTGTGTTCCTCCTAGTGCCACAGTACCAAGTGTGGGTGCTGGTTTGGAGAATCAGAAGGGTTCTTCGTGTATGTATGATCTTGGTTAGCAGGTGTGCAGGACCACGTTTGGAGATCTACAATGGTGAGTAAGGTCTAGTGATTTGCAGGTGGCAACAAAGAGCAGGGAGATCTACTTGGAGTATGGTTGTGTACTTGGTGTACTTGCATCATTGTTTCTAACTGGTGGAGGTGAACACCAACTCTGTATTGGAGTTGATTGTTGGGACCGTAAGAGAGAGAGGGAAGAAGTCCTTAAGGTGTGGCAAGCCTTTGAGGTGGAAGAAAAAGTGGAATCTTCTTTATTTTATTTTCTTCTGAGTGATTAGCAATACAATTGTGTATTGTCTCTCATATCCTGTGTTGTTTCATATTTCTAGTTACTTATCATTCTGGTTAAATTCCGTGTTTAGTTGCTAATACAAGAGGTAATCATATGTGCTCTAATTGAGGAGCAAGATCCTGACAGTTGGTATCAGAGCAGGTTGAGCAGGTTGACCAGGTTGGTACCAACTTGACAGTTGGTATTAGAGCTTTTAGTTGGGTTGACTAACAGGTGGTTCAGATCTGGTTAGTGTCTGTTGATTATAGGTCACTCTCAAGGGTTTTAGATTGAGTGGGAGTATAGCAATGGCAGAAGAAAGTAAGCTACGAATGGAGAAATTAAATAGCACGAATGGTCTGATTGATGGAAAGAAAGAGTAGGAAAAAGGAGATTGTTGGTTGGTAGAAGATCAACGTGTAGAAACAGATGTTGCAGGTGATGTTGCACAGGTTGCTTTGGATAAAGTAGAATCTTGGTTTATAGATTCTTTTGCCTCTTTCCATGTAGCCCAAAATAGAGCATCTTTTCATGGGTATGTCTTTGGAGACTTTGGAGAGATTTATTTAGGGGTTGGTGAGCCTTGTCAGATTGATGGAAAAGGGGAAGTGAAGCTAAAATTGCAGACGGGTAACACACAGGTGTTGAAGAAGGTCACGCAGGGACCAGTCTTGGAGATGAGTCTAATTTCTTCAAAAAAGTTGGGTAATGAGAGATGCACAGTAACTCTCACAGTGGATGCACTTGAATTAGACGGTGGTAAGAAAGTAGGTATCCTTTATCTATCTACTTATATTACTGATTCACCTTCTGTTGTAGAGATGTGGCTTTGTAGGCTTGGTCACATATGTAGGAGGGGAATGCATGTTCTTAAGCGAAAGACAGATATCTTTGACAAACTTAAGAACTGGAAAGCCTTGGTGTTCATGGAGGAGATGACAGACAGAGTTCAGCTGAGGGGACTGAATTATTCTGAGCAAGCCTGTGTTAATTTGAATAGGGTTTTGACCCAAAAGGAGCTCACAGGTAAAAAAGTCATCACTCACAGGTGAACACAGGTACTGATGTCGGTCATACAGTAACCAACATCGGCAATAAGAAGACCGACATCGGTCAGACAGGAATCAATGTTGGCAGAATGGATACTGGCATCGGCCATGGAAATGATGTCGGCAGTTAGGGTCAGTGCAGGGAACTGACATCGGTCGGGTGCAGACTGGGAGATGGCCTAGATCAGTCACTAGAATGGATATTGGGTGGACATCAAGCTGTCAAGGAGTCTCAAACGCCCATATGGAGGACTGAAAGGGTAAGTGGACCTCATATTCGTTGTTCACCTTCTTATTAGTTGCTTACTAATGGTCGAGAACTAGGAAGATGTGAAGAGGTAATGCAGGTAGAATCCAAAAAATAGTGGGAGCTTGGCATGGATGAGGAGTGTGAGTCCTTGGAGAAGAACCAAATAGGTATTTGTTGGTGGAGTTGTCAGTTATAAGAAAGCACTGAAAGATGGATGGATTCCCAAGTTAAAGAAGAGAGTGGATGGATACGTGAGACGAAAGGCCAAGGTATATGGTCTTGAGAAAGCTATAGGATAGTGGTACAGGTTTGACAGGTGGATGACAAAATAGGGCTTCAGTCAATGTCAGTGTAACTGTTGTGTTTACTTTACCAGGTGGATGATGAGTCGCGACATTATCTTGTTATTGTATGTGGTGTGGTTGCTTATTGCAGGGTTACACATGTAGGGAGTTTTTTGAGCTAAAGGTAAAGTTAGTTCAGAGGTATGTCATGAAGAATTTGGAGCAGCAAAATTCTTTGGCATAAGAGACATGGAGATTTTTTGGTCTCCAGTGGGAGCTGATGTGAAGACAATGTTGGCGGGGTTCAATATGCAGGATGCAAAATCGGAAAGCACACCAAGGGCTGGACAGTTCAAGCTTAGCTTATAACAAGGTTTGAAATCACATAAGGTCTGGTGTAGACCTGAGTTTTCCCAAGCAGTGGGAGTTGTTAGAGAGTTTGGAGCCAATTTGGGGAAGGTGGATTCTCAGGTATCTGAGAGGGACCAGCAGCAGGGATTCATGTTATGCAGGATTAAGGTCTTCACTACACGGGTTTGTAGGTTTGGATGTGGCAGGTTACTTGGATGACAGGTGTATCATCACAGGTTGTGTGGTGGTTGGTCTTCAAGATTGATCTTGAAGAGGGATACAAGCCAGGGAATAAATTAGATGGTGTACAGGTACAGGTGCAACTATTTATCTCCAAGTGGGAGATTGTTAGGTTGTGGAGCTAAAAGCTTCACCAGGATGCAAATAGGAGGAGTTACGAAGGTTGCAGAGAGTTTTAGAATGAGTTGCAGGGCAATCGATGTCAGTCTGATCAATCGATGTCGGTCAAATAGCAGTGCAGAAGCAATCAACATCAGTTACATTTCGGTCAACATCGGTCAGGAGGAGCCGACATCGGCAACCTGTGTGTGAGCATGCAGTTTGCATGCGGATTCTGAAGATTCTATTTTTTGACTGTCAGTTTGCATGTTAAAGACTTACTTTAGTCTTAGAGTTACGAGTCTAATTATTGTAATTAAGATAGTCTAGTTATTGTAAGCATGAGATCTATATAATAGACTCATGGGCTGTATTGTAAACTTGTGCTAGAGAGTAAGAGAGCAAAATAAGCTCCTTCAGAGAGAAGAGAGCAATGGTGTGTTCCTCCTAGTGCCACAGTACCAAGTGTGGGTGCTGGTTTGGAGAATCAGAAGGGTTCTTCGTGTATGTATGATCTTGGTCAACAGGTGTGCAGGACTACATTTGGAGATCTACAATGGTGAGTAAGGTCTAGTGATTTGCAGGTGGCAGCAAAGAGCAGGGAGATCTACTTGGAGTATGGTTGTGTACTTGGTGTACTAGCAATGTTGTTTCTGACTGGTAGAGGTTAACACCAACTCTGTATTGGAGTTGATTGTTGGGACCGTAAGAGAGAGAGGGAAGAAGTCCTTGAGGTGTGGGAAGCCTTTGAGGTGGAAGAAGAAGTGGCATCTTCTTTATTGTATTTTATTTTGAGTGATTATTAATACAATTGTGTATTATCTCTCATATCCTGTGTTGTTTCATATTTCTAATTACTTATCATTCTGGTTAAATTTTGTGTTTAGTTGCTAATACAAGAGGTAATCATATGTGCTCTAATTGAGGAGCAAGATCCTAACAAGTCAATTTAAGTGTCTATGGTTGAAACAAAGGAAGATGGTGTAAAGGTCTTTTTGAATAAATTAAATGATTTATATTAAAAAAAGAGAGTCAAATTAACCTATGGCCTTGTTAAAAGTTTAAACTGCACTTAATAAGAGTTGAGAGAGGCCACACATGGATAGATAACTAAGAAGAAATAATATGCAAGAGTTGGTGCAACTTTTGAGAGAGAGGATTATTTTATATAAATAAAGCCTCTTGAAATTAGAAAGAGGAGAGGAAGAATAAGCATATTGGAGAAGGATTTATGAAAAAAAATCAAGCAGAGAGGCATGTTTAATAGTGCAAGCAAATCCTCTCAGGTAGGGGTTGTTGTTTTTCAACTGGTTTTGGAGCTAGGATAGTTCTTATATCCCCAAAAGGAAAAACCTTCCCTTTTTATTTCAAGTTGTAGTTTGATAACACTAACAATACTGATGAATATGAAGCCTTGTTGTAAGGAATGGAGGTTACACAAAAGAAAGGAATTAGAAACCTTCATGCTCAAAGTGATGCTAGTTAGTCATTTGTCAAGTCAGGAATCTATATCAAATGAAGAATGAAAAACTAAGGCATTACCATAATCAAGTTTGGGATTGCATGGAAAGTTTTGATGTGTTCAATATATTGGTAGTTCCAAGAGAATATAATGATATAGCTGATTCATTGGTTGTTTCAGCCACTCTCTTGATTCCTCACAAAGATTTTCAAGGAAACAAGTATACTATTGAGTTGGTTTTTTGGCCTAATTTTCCTATCAATGTTAATCATTGACATGTTTTTAATGATGATGAGCAAGTCATCTCATTCTTGAAGAAGGTGGAAAATTTCAGTGAGTTTTATTTTGAAGGAAGTGATTCTACCCCTGAAGAATCAACTTATGAAGTTAGCAAGGAAACTAGAGAATAAATCTTGCAGCTAAAAGGAAATAAAATTCCCAAAGGGCTAGTATCTTTGGAGAGAATTTTTGATAAACTTGATCGATTCATTAAATGTCAACATCAAAATTAGATTCATCCATAGAAATTGGGCAAATCAATATAGGGATAGAAGATCATCCCAAGATGATAAATATTGGAATGTTATTCGTTACAAGAAAGGGAGAAGTTGGTGAGACTCCTATGCCAATACATTGATGTATTAGCATATTCCTATGCTGATCTAAAATCTTTTCAATCGAAAGAAGTACAACATGATATTCTTCTCAAGCTAGGGTCTCAACCTCATAAGCAGAAATAGTGACAGTATAATCCCAAAATCTCAGGTATCCTCACTGAAATTCAAAAGATGTTGAATGCTCGGATTATATTTCTTATACATCATTCCACATGGATAGCCAATATTGTTCCTGTGAGGAAAAAGAATGAATAAGTCTATATCTATGTTGATTTTCATAATTTGAACCAACTGTCACATAAGGATAATTACCTATTACTAGTAATGGGTCAAGTACTACAAATGGTGATAGGTTCAAAAATGTTATCCATGCTAGATGGCTTCTCAGGGTATAATCAAGTGAAGGTCCATGATGAAGATCAACACAAGATAACCTTCACTACTCCATGGGGCACTTTTGCCTATCAAAGGATGCCTTTTGGATTGATCAATGTTGGCGATACCTTTTAGAGGACTATGTGTTAAGCACATGATATAGTAAGAGGGGGGATGAATCAGTATATCATATATCTTATAAAACTTTCCCTTAACCAAATTCCACTTAATCAAACATTCAAGATATGTAATAAAACTCAAATAATAAACACCACACAAGATAGAGAGAGACACCAGATATAACGTGGAAACCCAATGTGGGAAAAACCACAGAGAACAATCTCAAGTATATGAATGAGCACCAACCCAAACAATATTCGCAAGCACCAACTTGTAGGAGCACTAACCCCTTTGCTGAGTACCAACCCAATAACTATTCATGAGCACCAACCCACAGGAGCACGAACCCCTTTGCCGAGCACCAACCCAACAAAAATTCATGAGCACCAACCCACAGGAGCACCAACCCAGCAACAATTCATGAGCACTAACCCACAGGAGCACCAATCCCTTTGTTGAGCACCAACCCACAGGAGCACCAACCCCTTTGTGTATACCACACACCTATCTCTCAATGTTTCTATCTCAACAAATGATAGTTCAATACAACATCTCTTTCCTCTCTCTCACCTTTGCTTTTCTAAGCTAGCTATAAAAAATACAAATCTTATTCATCTCTCACAATTGCTCTTCTAAGCTAGATAATACAATATCAAATCAGCCTCTATCTCTCTCAATATTACAAATGGCTTCTCAAGCCTTTATTTATAGCTTTCCAAATGACCTTTGGCCTTCCCCCTTTGTGACCCTTCAATCCTCATGGAAAATGGTGCCAAACTTGTATGACCCTTCATATCCTTGCCTTTGAAAAGTGATGTGGTGACCCTTCATGAGCAAAAATGTCCTTCCCACTTTTGTCCTTATCTTGGTGACTTTTCGTATTCCTCAATTTGTCCCTTCATGAGAAATTGGGCCCTTCCTCTTTTGTCTTCACTTGATGACTCTTGGAATTCCCCAAGATGACTCTTCATGGGAAAATGCGTCCCATTCTTCTTTTGTCTTTACCCCATGGCTCTTTGACTTCTCCATGGGCCCTTCTTTTGTCTCATATGCAACCAAAGATATATTCGTTAATATTAAATAAATATTAACTCACATTAGCCAAGATATAACAATTACAAACATCATTAAATTTAATGGGGCCTTTATCACCAAAAATGCTAGACCTTTGACATCAATGACAATATTTCCAACACTATGGATTTGGCTTTTCAAGATATAATCAGTAAGTTTATTGTAGTCTATCTAGATTATCTAATCAATTTCTCAAAAAAAGGCCAAGATCATTATGACCATTTACAACAAGTACTTAAAAGATGTCATGAACATGGGATATCTCTTAACCCCAAGAAATTCATTTTTGGGGTTAATGAAGGTAATATCCTTGGACACATTGTGTCTAAGGAAGGAATTAAGATTGATCGTAAATGGGTCAAGTCAATTCATAATCTTACACTACCATCAAGTAAGAAAGGATTTCATTCCTTCTTTGGGAAAGTTAATTTATTGCGAAGATTTATTCTAGATTTTCTTGAAAAGACACGTCATATCATTAATATGATGAAAGGAAAATCAATTTTCAATTGGAGCACCAAAGGAAGAGTTGCTTTCCATGAGATAAAGGAAGCAATTGCACTTGCTCCTGTCTTAGTTTACCGTAATTATACCAAGAATTTTGTCATGTATAGTTATGCTTCAAAGGATACATTGTCTACAATCTTAGTACAATCAAATGAAGAGGGGATTGAATCTCCCATAGCTTTCATGAGCTTTCCTTTAAAAGCTCATGAACTCAACTACTCATCAATGGAAAAACATGCTTATGTTGTGGTGAAAGTAGTTAAGCATTTTAGGTACTACATCCTCAACTCTCACACCATTGCGCTAGTACCATATTCTACAAACAAGTCTATTTTGACTCAATAAGAGTTTGGAGGTAAAAGAGGCAATTAGATTACCAAAATATAAGAGTATGCTATAGAGATCAAGCCTACAAAGCTTGTGCATGGAAAAGGTTTGTGTCAACTCATGGCAGAGACTAAACTAGAAGAGATATCAAACAATGAAGGACATATAGAAGAACTTCCCATGGTCTTGCTTATAAGCACAATGAATGAATGGTATTTTGACATTGCTTATTTCCTCACATATGGAGAGTGTCCAGAACATTTGTCTTACAAATAAAATAGTACAATCAAGCTCAAGGCTAAAAACTTTGTCCTTTGGGACAATGGTTTGTATAAGCGAAATAGTGATGGAATTTTTTTATGATGCGTAGCTAAAGCAAAAAAAGGTAAGTTATTGGAATATTTTCATGATTTGGCTTGTGGAGGACATTTTTTTTCCCCGGTCATAACTCATAAGATTTTGTGTTTAAGATATTACTGGCCAACACTTTTTCAAGATGCATATGCTTGGGTGTGTAAATGCGAGAAGTGTTAGCAGTTTATGGGGAAACCCAAGTTAGTAGCCTTATCTCTCAAGCCAATAGTCATTGAAGAACCTTTTCAACAATGGGTTGTTGATTTCATTAGCATGGTGAATCCATTATCAAGTACATGTCATAGTTATATTCTTACAGCTATAGATTACTTCATCAAGTGGGTGGAGGTAATTCTAACAAAACATGCCACTTCAGAGGTTGTTTGCAACTTCCTCAAAGAAAATATCATCACAAGATTTGGTGTGCCCAATAAAATTGTAACTGATAATGTTGCTTGTTTCACATCCCAAGAGATGACTCAATTCTATTTTGAATATGGAATCATTTTGTCTCACACCTTAGATTACTTTCCTCAACAGAATGATCAAGTTGAGTCAAGTAACAAGAATTTGGTTACTATCATTAGAAAGTTGGTAGAGGACAATCAAATAACCTGACATAAGGCATTATATGATGCATTGTGGGTTGATCATATCATTTCTAAGTGATCAATTGGTATGTATATTTTTTTAATTTTTATATGGCCTAAATGCATAAATACCCATCACATTATATTTTCCCACTCTCAGATTGGCTAAGGTAGTTGAAGATGAAACATTTAAAAGTTATTTAGATAAGTGTATTATGTACCTTGCTAAGATAGAGGAACAACATACAAATGTAGTGGATCACATTGCTAAACATCAAAATCATGTTAAGGAATTCTTTGACAAGAAAGCCAAGTCACGATATTTCTGAGTTGGAGATCTAGTTATTTTGTGGGACAAGAGAAGAGAACCAAAAGGAATGCATGGGAAATTTGATTCTTTATGGAAAGGTATGTTTCTCATTCACCAACTTAGTGGAAAACACAATTTTATCTTGGCATACCTGGATGAACACCATTACCCCTACCCTACAGTGGGAAACATCTAAAACTTTTCACTTAGTGAGGTTCTAGATAAGTTTGTACATATTATAATTATATGTATATTCTTTGTTTTTGTTTTTGTCTGGTTAGTCACCTGACTCCGTGGCCTAATGGAGAAGGGAACTTAAATTTTTGAGATTCTCTTTCCTTCAAGTATTTCAAAGAATGCATGAAGGGAATTCCATAGTGAGAGCCAACTAGTATCCTTGAATTTAGTAGGCTCAATTCATGGGATAAACCCTATGAAACTAGTCTGTTTCATAGCCCATGATCTCGAAGCATGCAAAACAAGTCCAATCAATACCTTCTTATGTTTGTTTTTCCTCAAAAAGTTAGCTTTTTGAGGGAGTTTTTAACTACTTGTGCAGTTTGAAGAATTTTTTTTAAACTACACCAAATGTGCAAAGGCAAAGAATTTCTCCATCCTTACACCACAATCTAGAGAATTTTCTCCAAACTACACCAAGCATGCAATAGTAGAGAAATTCTTCACTAATGCATGTGCAAAGTCAAAGAATTTCTCTGACCCTACACCCGAGCCCATCATTTTGTCGATAATTAATTCATATTAATTACCCTCATTATATATATTTAACCTAGATTATTTTTTATTTTTACCATTGTTAATCCTCTTCTCACCATTTTCAAGCTCATGTGCACCTCCAATCACCATTTTCATGATGACTTGCATCTTTCTTCACTATTTTTATGATCAATTATTTCAATTCACTCATATATTTCTTGCATTGCAAATCAAGTAGGATTTCATGTTTTGTATAGTTTTTTATTTTTCTTTATTTCTATGCCCTAGTTTTCTTCTTTTCATGTTTTCAAACTTGTGCAATCATGATAAGTTTGTTAAAAACACTGTGTTAGCCCATTTGAAGCCAAAAACCTTAAATGTAAAAATCTATCTCCTCACCTAAAGTTTCCAAAATCTTTTGCGTGTTTTCAAACCCTTGGGTGCATGTCAAAGAAAATTCTCTAACGTGCACCCTAGCTCTTCAGAGAAAATTTACACCCCCATGCTATTCAGAGAAAATTCTCCAAGTTGCACAAATTTCATACCTTTTGGTGCACCATAGAGAAAATTCTTTGAAGTGCACATAGTCTGGTGCACATTGGATAATTTTATTCGAGGTGCAGTCTCACCAAAACACCATCTGGTACACTTCAAAAAAATTTCTCTAAGATGCACTCTCACCAAAACACCATCTAGTGCACTTCGAAGAATTTTCTTTGAAGTGCACGTAACTTGGTGCACTTCAGAGAAAATTCTCTGAAGTGCACGATTCACCCTCTTAGTGCATGTCAAAGAATTTTCTTTGATATGCACAAAGACTTAGTAACTTTCCACACTGGCGTAGGTCAGAGAAAATTCTTCAACCTACACTAATTTTCATTCTCCCATGTAATTCAGAGAATTTTATCTAAACTACACCTAGCCTTTTCTCATATAGTTCAGAGAAAATTCTTTGAATTGCACCAAAGTTATCAACCCATTGTGTAGTTCAAAGAATTTTCTCTAGACTGCAAATTTCCCCAAAATGATGAAAAATGCTAACTCTAGGGAATCAAAACTCTCTTTTATAGATATTATATCAATGTCAAAGGATTCCCCAGCTAAAAGAATAATGGAGTATAAGTTTTAGGGTTTGTTTTTGACATCTACAGTGGATTCTAATGTAGATTAGAATGGAGATATAGAGATTGGTCATGTTGACATGGCTGAGTTTTTACAAAGATTAGGTAAAGATCCTATTGCTCAGCATATGTAGCCCATTCTAAATAGTGAAATACACTTGGTAGTAGCATTTCTTTTATTAGCTCAAGACTTGGAGTTCATCCTAGTGGTTGCTACCCATTTTGATAAAGAAACTAAGTCAGTCAAAGATGCTAATGGGAAAATAGTCATTTGTCTAGATGCTGAGTACTTCGACAAAATTTTCCATCTCTCAGACATTGAGGAATTTTTTGATATTAACATGAGCTCAACCCAAGAATATTATGATAGGAATTATAAAAAGTGCAAAAGGCACATCAATACACATTGGTTGAAGACACCAAGTCACTCAATTGCAAGATGGCCTAAAAACCTATATCAAATTGAATTCAAGGAGGAGATAAGAGATTTAATCACTCTCCTAAGCAGGGTCAAAGGTCTCCCCATATCAAATATCTTTCAAGAATGGATGTATCATTATATCTTCATTATCAAGAAAGATAAACAATGAATTTATTGGGGAAGTCAGATTAGTGATGCTATATACCACTAACTTTCTGACGTAAATTCTTCCCTCAACTTTTATATGACTTCTTACCTGGTGTATGTAGCAGCCTATATGAGGACCTTTTTAGGACTAACCAATGTTGGTGAGAGGAAGAAGGTTCCTGTTTATGAGTACTATCCACAATTAACTCTCAAATAAAGCATTAAACATTTTAGAAGAGTTAATGATGCTTTCTTCTATAAGTTAATTTGTAATTTTGAATAGGAACTAGAAAAGAAAAGTGTTTCAAATAAAGCATGGGCAATAATAAATAAGATTGGTTGCATCTTCCTCTAGTTCCAAACTTTCACTTACATCAAGGTGGGAGGATTCTGATAAATTGGTCTTAATAGAGATGTGTAGACAAATGATGGCCATGCACAAAAAGCAATCAGATGCACATAAAAGAGGATTCAAGTTGCTAATAAGCATTAGCTGATACACTGTATCAACTACTCCCAAAGCTAAGACAATGGAAATTGAAATGCAATGGATCACCCTTAAAAATTACAAGGGTAGGAAATTTTTTTATTTTAGAATGATGAAGGAAAAGTTGAAAGACAATTATGCTCATGAGCACAAGGTTGAGGACATATGGGCCAAATGCAGGGCTTAAGAAGATATAAGGAGACTTGATTACAACCATCTCACTGCTAATCAAATTAAAGATTTGAAATTGGCTAACATTTTGACTGATATCTTTGATGATGAAAATATATTGGATCCTTCATATGAAGGTAATCAAGTTGCTTCTACTCCTATCCCTCCAATTCAATGGTCTGTAAAGGAAAGTACATTTATTAGAGAGAGATTCAAACCCATTCTTGTAAAAACTAATGCCTAGTTGGAATATAAAGGTATCAAACTAAAACATTTCAAGATAGGGTTAGAAGAAGAATATGATGAAGATATCACAAGGAAATAAGAGGAATTGAGGATAGAGAATAAGGAAGAAGCCTCCACATCCACTCAAAAACCAAAATTCATGTTTGTGAGTAAAGGTGAAAGAAAAGACAAAGAGGCTAGTGTTGAGAAGAATATTCAAATAAAGACACATGGAAACATAGTTACAAGTGAAGCACCACCTCACTCAGTAGTTCCACAACTTCCAGTTCAGTAGTCTCTATAGTCTGAATCCATGTATTCAGAAGTTCCTACAGTTTAGACTTCTCAACCAACAATTTCATAGGTGACATTCTCTATAGTTCCTTTTATAAGTACATTTGTGCCAATTTTTTCTATTTCTCCTCAAGTTTTTCTTTTGACTCCTCCTTTTCCTCCTAGTGCCACACTATTTTAAGTTCCCTCACAAGGCACGTTGGAATAAGTTTTTGATTCATTGTCAAATTTACCCAGTCCTTCAAAGTCATTGGGGTCCCCAACTAATTTTTATTTCACTCAACAAGATATGGATAAATTCATGTTAGCATCTCCCTCCAAAATAACAACCCAAGCCACTATTACCCTAGTGTCCAAAATACCATCATACACCAAAGTTTTAGTCACTCCAACCTAAACCCCACCAATTATAACTGTTATCCCACTGGTGTCAACTCCACTACTAGATACCTCCATTGTTTCCATCCCACCTACCTCACAAACCATTGTTCCTTCTCAAATGCCATAATCCTTAGTTTCCTTTGGACCTAAAGATTTATCTTCTCTTCTTCCTTGGCTCATGTCCCAAACCCCCAAAAGGAAGAAGTAGGTTATGTCTCCTGATGACTTTGATTTTGGTCAACTTATACCAATAAAATCCAAAACAATAAAGAAAGCTAAAACCATGTCAAGAGTAATCTTTGAGTCTGGACATAAGTATGCCAAGGTTATAGTGCCTCTCAAAGATATAAACATTACAGATATTCAAGCATTTGAATATGTAGTAAGATGAATAGATCTTAGGAAACAAACTCATGAAAACACAAAATAAGAGTTGCAAGCAATAATGGCATCCTTGATTGAGAGATATGACAAGGACAAGAAAATCAAGGATCAACTCAAAGTATAAGTAGAATAACTGACCTCTTTTTTACTAAAGATCACACAATCTTTCGAGTCCATTACACCTATTGAGCATGATAACATTGAAAAGGTAATTCAACAAGCTAAAAAAATTAGATCTTAAGGTCCGGTGATCAATGCCTGGATTAAGAGATTGACAACACAAGGTACTCAATGGTTGTGTTCTGTCGTTGAATTTTTTAAGAACCTGAGTGAAGTGAAAATGGAAATTCAACAAATAATTAAGACACTCACTCAAAATTTAGAATTAATTAAAAAGGATATTGATACATGGACTCAACTACACAAATTCAAAATGGAACTCTTAGTTAAGCAGAAGGTCATTCCAAACAGGAAAATATTCATTGAATACAAGGAAACCATGAAGAATAAAAGAGAAGTTCTCAAGAATCTTGTTTAAGATCTAGAAGAAACTAAAGATATGTGTGATAATAAGATATTAGATCTTACAAATAAAATTAGAGAGTTTTCTTGTCAAGTTAGAGATGATTCCTTGAAGGTTCTTCCTATCGAGACAATCATTTAGGAGTTTTCATCTTTGATTCAGACCAATATTGAGGTAGAAACTTTCACACTAGACTCTATTGACAAAATAATTGAATTTCAAGTCTTAATAAATAAGTTATAAAGAATCTTGGAAAAAAGCAAAGACTTGCTAGTTAATCTAAAAGATTCCATTTCAAGGGTTCTTGCCATCTCCAAGAGTACATCAGGTCCATATGACAATGAGGTATAGGCTAAATTGAAAAGATACGAGGAATTTTTAGAAAAAAAAAAAAAAAAAAGAAATTCCTGTATCTAAGGACACTTAGTTTATTTTTGTAAATTTTCATGTATAATTTTGGTTGGTGCATTTTACACATAGGAAAAGTACACAATCCTAAGTCAAATAGGACTCTGTCAATGTATTTATGTATTTCCTATTTTTTTTCATAGCTCCTCTCTATAAATAGGAGGATGTTCTTTGTAAAAAGGATCACCAATTGCTATAGAAATAAAGTGCTACCAAAATTGAAAAGCAATATTGAAACTTTGAATTCGAATTATAAATCTTTTATCAATCAATATGTTACAAAGCAAGTGATCTTTCAATCTTTGAGTTGAAATAAATTTGTGATGTATTGGAGATGTTCTTATGTCTTTTCCATTATATTTTCTTGTGTAATTGATTGAATTGTAGTGTGAAATTTTATAAATCAAAAGGTGTTAGGAAGCTAATTTTGAAGTCTTTGAGATGCAATATTGTTACTGGGTTTACGTACATTATTAAGAAATGATTTTGGAGACTTTGGGTTGTAAGTCATTATCTTTAGTGATTTGATCTTTATTGGAAACAAGGTGGAGACTTTGGGATACACTTTATTTCATTGTTTTATGATATATTCACTGGGATTTTTCTAGTTATTCTTTCGGCTAACTAAGTTGAATATCAGTTATTATTGCTCCAATAAGTAATTACATATTTCTATACTATGTTGTAAGAAGCAGTAGTCTTCGTATCATTAGATCGCAAGTGTACATCAATTTTTTAAAAAAAGAATTAGATGCTATGATAACACCCACTTTGATAAAAATAGTGTAAATATGTGTAAATAGTTACTTATTGTATTAGTCGTCAATAAGAAGGGAGCCTCCCCTTACTTGAAGAGAGATTCTATCTCATCACACTGTGGCTAAAGTAACAATTTTGATACCTTTATGATGGTAACCAAATATTTACCCAATAAGTTGCAGGGTATGATACTAATTTTGATTTATTAGTAGCAACTTAATTCAATCTTGAGATGATTGTATGATTTCTCTTGTGTGTATGTTAGTATATATAGAATATTTTAGCATATAGTATTGATTTTTATGATCTATTAGAATAAATTTGAGAACCTTGTACACCTTTTAAAGATCATCTAGTCATGGAGACCTGAGGGATGATTGTTGAAATAAGAACATGTGTTCTAAGTGATATGAAAATATCCTACTTAGCCTCACATTGACTCGGTTGTTACTGAGTTAGATCCGACAGATGGACTTGTCAAATATGGGATTTGATAGGCATAACTTGTCAAATTTAGTCGTGTGATCATTTATTTTGACTATTGTGATGAACTCATATGTTGTTGAGTTAGCAGTGAGACTTTTACTAAGTTATTTATTAGACTATTCTTGTGGTTCTAGACCTTGGGGTGGTCGTGATAGAGCCAATCATCCCAAAGTGACTTTTACAAACTTGTTTACAAAATAGAAAATATTATAGAGTAGGGTCTTATGGGATCAATTCTCTAAGAATAATGCTAATTAAGAGAACTAGTATAAGTTTTCTAGATAGATTTTGTGTTTTTTTACATGATATGATACTGGATACTATATTTTTATACTGTTAAACTCTATTTGTTAATCAAAATTTTTGTTTGAATAAGAGTCATCAGGGTGATGACCAATTTAAGGGGGAGGATGTCACATCTTGATTTCATCCTATAATTAATAACCTATAAATCCATGGATTAGTATGGTTAATATCTAATTACTATTGCTTTGATTTGAGTATTTTGACATATACTAGTATGAGACAGTGATATTGTTGATTAGAATACATGTTGTGATAACTGTATGTTATATTCTATATATTTGGATCTATATTTATTAGTTTTTGTGTCATTAGTGAAGAATCTGACTAACTACCTACTTGTTGTGAGGTGGATATAGGATAGGTACCTTAAGAGTGGGATGAGGGAGAACATCATCAGAGAGGATCAGCTAGATGGAATGATTAGGGGAATATCAGTGGAAAATGTTAGTGACCCTACACACACAATAGATTTTAAATCATATTTGCATAAAAATGTTAGTGCATATTACTTGTGATAATTTGTGTGTGGAATTAATTTTAATATGCATTAAATCTATTTTTTAATTGATTTGATTTTTGAATTTAAATTAGGAAAATAATTATTAATTACTAAAAAGGTATTATTATTTTAAATATGATTATTTAGCAAATAAAAAATAATTAATGACATAATTATCCTTGTAAAGATTATTTTCTTTAAACTAGAACATGTAGGAATTTATTTGAAAGTTTAAAAAATGAATTTTATTATTATTTTAGTTAAATTAGCATGTTTTTATATTAGCCTGGTAGACTAAAGTGAAAGAAAGAGTTAACAGAAGTTGTGTGAAGGCAATCTTGAATTATGCATGAATTTATATAAAAATTAGGAAAATAGATTCTTAAGTGAATATTTTGAAAACAAAGAAAAGATGGTATAGTAATTTAAAAAGCATATTTTAAATAGAATAAATATTTAAGTAATTATTAATTCAATTTAAGTGTCTATGGATAGAATAAGGGAAGATGGCGTAAATATATTTTTAAATAAATTAAATGATTTGTATTAAAAAAAACGAGTTGAACTAAACTATGGTCTTGTTAAAAGTATAAACTACACTTAATAAGAGTTAAGAGAGGCGACACATGGATAAATAACTAAGAATAAATAACATGCAAGAGTGGCTGTAGCTTTTGAGAGAGAGGATTATTTTCTATAAATAAATCCTCTTGAAATTAGAAATAGGAGAGGGAGAAGAAGGATTTTGGATAAGAAGGATTTATAGAAAAAAATCAAGCATAAAGGCGTATCCAATAGTGCAAGAAATCCTCTAAGATAAGAGTTGTAATTTCATTGATTTGTTTATAAGACTGTGTATGTTTATACTTAGATTGTTGTGCATATTAACAAACCAAATATTACATTTATATTAAATTTGGTCTTGCATTAAAGAAAAATAATTCTTACTTGTTAGTTTATATATTTGAGGTTTAAAACGAATTTTGTTGTGCATCTACAAGTGAAGCATTGAATATGTAACCCACACATAGAGCCACAAGAATGATAGTTGAGTCTTATTGGTTTTTATAAAGAGCTAAGTCTCTCATCTAAGATGCCAAGCTAGGTACTTGAAGTTCCTAGTCTTCAAGGTAAAACATTGATGTCAATTATTCAATTATTGAATGCTCAATGCCAAGTCTCCAAGTTTAAATGCCAACCATTTAAGAAGTTGCCTAGTGTAAATATTAAGGCTTGAGAATTTCTTTGAAATATACTGAGTTCAATAGTAAAAAAAAAGGGAGAGTCATTGTGTCAATACAACAATTATTATATGAAATTCTATACAAAAAGGGAAGTGCCCAGCCTTGTATAAAAATGCCTAGCCTTAATTTGTAATACTCAGTCTAATCATAATAAACTAATGTATAATTGGTGTTTCAATTCTAGTGTGATAACTCATTGAAAGGGGTGGAGGTGTGAATCAAATCATATCAGAGGTTTGTTATATTAGCATCATATAAATAACAACTATCTAATATTTATAAACCATTATATGTGGCTAAGTATTTATTTATATACCGTTGAGCTCATGAGCTAAAGCACCCAGCTTCATATATACAAATGCCTAGTCAACAAATTTATTAAGTGTTGAAAATTAGAACATGAGTATAATTACTTGATGGCTAAACATTAAAACACCATAATTATATGATCACATGTTGCATGAGTTTAGTGTTGCATTTTATTCTTTTCAAAATCCACATTCCATATTTTATGGCTTGTGTATTGATGATGGTTGTGTTGAAGGTTTCTCTTAAACCCTATGTTATTTTTCCTTGAGCTAAATTAATTATGCCAAGTCATCATCTCCCTGGTTTAGTTGCATTTTTATTTAATTAGTCTATTTTTTTATAAAAGCTTGAGTATCCCTTCATTCATGATGTCACATCTCCTTTGACCTACGTCTTATTTAAGAATCGTGAATAGCCTTGTTTAGACCCTGAGTAATATAAATATTAAAGGTGTATTAATATACACTGAAAGATGTGAATATAATTGTATAATTATATGAATTATAAAATTGATATGTTTTTCTATAACATATATGAAAGAGAAAATATGGTTTGTGAAATATCCTTATATTAAATTATAGTGGGTGTGGAATTACATGATAGAAATATGTTAATAGGGTTGGTCACTTGCTAAATTGGATATATATGTCATACAAAGAATATATATATATATATATATATATATAGATATATATCACTAGAAGTATGTATAATATATTTAGATAAAACCAGCTTGGCAATATGATTAGTGATGTGAGAATTATATGAAAAGTTTGTAACCTAGAAAATAACCTAAATGCTTAAAATGGTTGCTATCGTAACAAAAGCAAACTTTTGATTTAAGTCACTATTTTTCACATTTGGTGATTACCAATATAGAATTTGGTTATATTTTGGATCAATAATGATTGTTTGTGAGAAAAATAAGTATTTTACTTATATTAGAGAAGAGTTTGTGATCCTTATTTAAAGCATACCTAGTTGGTAGGAATGTTGAATATCGTGTGTTTTAGCATCTGGTAAAGATGAAATCTTGTGTGAATTATATCTTGTGAGAGTATTTTATGTGCAAGTGATTAAACTTAAAAAAAAAAATAGTGCATCATATTGTGTGGCTAGAGATTATTATTTCCATATGATTATTATGGTATAGGTTAACCTAGGGTATACTCGGGTGGTATAATCCTGTAACTAGTTGTTTAATAATTATTGGGTGTAAGATTGTTGTTGGTGTTTGAGTTGGGTGCTCAAACACAATGACCTATGATATTATGGGATGTCATAGAGTTATACAATATGAAAAGTATCAGATGGTACATAATGTATTGGTTATATCTAGACCCACACTTACCTATTTATATGCATTTTAGTTGTGACTTTGATAAGTATGTTTAATAACAATTAGAAGGATATAACAATGGCATGTATACAACCTTGTGAGTGTAAATAGAATTATATGTATTATATGAATTGCTTGTTATAGTTATGCTTAATTGAATATGAGTGTATGCTTCCATGACTCTCTGACTACTTAGTACGACTGAATATGGAAAAACTAGTAGTTTTACCCTAGAACCCTAGACTATGAAGATATGGGTTGTCATGGGGATTGTTGTTTGGATCTTATTGTAGTAGTAGTAGTCTATAGTTTATTGTGTTTTTTACCTGAGAGGTATAAACAATTATCATTATTTCTAGTTTGGGATTGATTTTAAGGTAAGACCCATTCATGCGTAGATGATTATGTGTATATCTTGCTTTCTCCTTGTTTAGCTTGTGATGTGGTATTATTTCTAGGAGAATGAAATATGTATGAGTCTTTAAGTTATATACTATGTTATATATTTATTGATGATATTAAGAGGTAATGAGATGAATTCTACTAGTCTAGGTAGTACCACCAATAGATAATCCGATCAAGTGGTGTGTTATGAAATTGACCGATCTAAATGATCATATATTATTTGAAAACTTTGGCCAAAGTAATGCTTGATATAATTACCATTTAATATGTTTGATTTGCATGTTGTGTGATGTCATATTAGAAGGAATTTCTTTATGGTACACTGCATGTTTTTAGAAATCTTATAGCACATGGGGTACGAGCACGTCTCACTGAATTCTCATACCATTCTATCTACCTATCCATGAAATGAGAGCAATTTCCTGATAGAGAATTGTGTGGGGGATCATTGGTCTGTGGTTGGTGTGGTAAAGTGCTCAGATGATGCTCTCCCTTCTCCACTATAGTACTACCTGAAGATGACACTTGAGATTATAAATGATACATGAGTACATTCAACTTGAGCTCTGGAGAGCTTAGTACGTCTTTATTGTATTAGGCTATATGCCTAAAGGAATGTAATTATATTATATATTTGTATATTTGAACAATGATTGTTGTATTTTGAGACCAACCATAGCTGTGTCCTATGATGTTTACTTTCTTTGGAGTTATATAAGATGTATATTAAATATTGTATTTGAATTAGAAGTACTATTGTTCTTGGTTATGGTTTTGGTATATTGTATTATTTTATTTTGTGATATGAATGTTAAGTTATTTAGTTAATTGTTTTGAAAAAAAATTATTGTATTTTCTTATGTAAACTTGAAAGGATGTCATATGAGAGGAGTGTATTACTCAGGGAAGTTACCTCACCATACCCTCATAAATAGGATAGTTAGTGATCTGAAATATTAGGTCGACACTAATATATGAATGATCAAGTATATTCAAGAGCCCACATAATCATTTAAACCCATTCCTTATCACCTTTACACTTTTCTTTTTTCTTTTATTGTGTTCACAATCACTAGCTTTGATTGATTCATATTGTATTGTATGCCTGTAAGGCATAGTGTTAGATAAATCAATATTCTTTTTTCATATATGTAGCTTCCTTTGGTCTCTTCTCAAATGGAAAATCATGATATTTTTACTCAAAAAAGTAATGCTACTATTCAAATTCCTTGGTCTAATGAAGTTTAAATTCTCATTGATTCTGATACTAGAAATAATAAAGAGATCTCAGTGAAGTAGATCAAAATCAAGTGCGATAATTATATGAATTTTTTCAAGGTTTTCAAAGGAACCCCCAAGAGGTAAATAAGATCATTAATCTACTTATAACATCAAAATTTGAGCATCAAGCTAAATTAGCCACCTCTCTACAATAAGATTTTCCTTTTCGAGTTATCAAATCCCCTACTTCTAATATTTACACTTCCACTATTGCATCCATTTCTATTTTTACACCCCTAGTTTATTATTACATCTAAAACCTAGTCCCTTAAAGCATTTATGAGACTAAGTGGTCAGGGTGAATTTTGGGAATAATAAGGGACTTTCATCCTTTGTTTTAGTATTGAAACAAGTTCAATCTAGGGCATGGTTATTGGTATTTGGTTCCATGATTTATCCTACTTGAAATTAGTCTCTAAGAGATGCAACGTTACCATTGGGGTCCAATACCAATTTGATAGAGTAATTCTAACCCTCACCTTGGTTCAATTAATTCCATACATGAGTAATATTGGGTTTCACTTTAATGATTTATAAATGAAGGGGACAAACTTATTTAGGTTCATAAAATAAACACAAAATGGTGGGTAAGGTAGGGATGGAAAGGATGTTTCCAGGCTTATAAGGATGTTAACGCTTTAAGAACTGAACTATGTGCTTAGCCACAGTTACACCACTATCTGTCGAGTTTCACAAAGGGCTCAGAATCATCATCACATAGGGAAAGAGTGTAAGGAAAAAGAATGGGAATGCCTAAGTTATGAATTATCCACTAAATTTAAACACTTAAAAGAGTTTATAGTAAACTACACATATGGTATTTGAAAATAATATGTAACTTCAAATACACATATCACTAGGGTTGAAAAGGAAATGAGAAGGACTCATAATCGATTTAAAATAACAGAGCAAATTCTAACTACTACATTCATGTTTAGTGACAAAGCACACATTCAATTTTTGAGCATCGATATTCATTTGAAAGACTAAAAATTATGGACCATATTCATAGATAAATAAACTCTTTCTATAGAAAAACATGAAATTTATGTTCAATTTAGCAGAGTTTCTTTACACAAAATGCCAACCCTGGTAGACAAGCAAAGTCAAAAATCAAGAAATAATAGTAGGTGTGATCCTAATTAAATTCTAGTAATGTTTTGGGAATAAAATTTACCAACCCTTACAAGGGATTGTAGTCTATCTTTTATAAAGGAAGATGGGGCTTGCCTCCTAGTAGCACAAGATTCCCATCCCTAGCCATGATGGCTAGCCAAAGTTTTTACAACTATAAAGATTCAAAACAAAAAAAAATATTCTCCACTCTACTCATATATGTACTAGGGCCCACTCATTTGATATGTTAATGAGATGGAGAAGAATCGTCTCTTAGCTACTTGGGTTGCATCTCCTTAGTGGCCAACACAATTGGCACTAGATCAAACTCCTTATACAACTTAGATAAGTTCATGGGAGGATCCAAAAATATCACCTATGATTGGGCCATTAGTATTTGATGCACTTGAAGTGGGACCTCAAGAGAAACTTTCACTTTCAACACATTATTGATACTAGTCGTGGATTGGGTCAAGAGCTCCAATATCACCTAGCTATAGCCTTATTTGACTTTACTAGCCTTATCCTCATGACCTATTGAAAATGACCTAGGTATTATACACATAATTTGAATAACATATGGTAACCTTATGAAGAGAGGCTTTTATGGCCCCTCTAAACGTATTATGTGTAATTCTCAAGAGGCTTGACCACTTGTTGTTTCAATGTAAATTTTCTAGTGAGTCATGGAATAGATGGCTAACTCTTTATAAGGTTCAATTAGTTTTTTGATTGAACCTTGAAAACATGTGAGAAACCTGATTGAGTAAAAAATTCAATCATGCCCCTCTTTAGATGGGTTGGTCTTTAGTCTGAGTTTCATTTGATGGCACATTTGGTTGGAAATAAATGCATGATTTTTTTAGGAAGAATTCCACTCATCTGAATTGGTATGAAACAAAATAATAAGAAAGGTCTCAGAAACTATTATAGCTTATCATATGTTTGACAAACCCAAAGAGAAAGAGAGGACTCCTCAGACTCAAAATTTTAGAACATGAAAACCTCATCCCTAAGGATGCAAAAAGTTAAATACTAATGGGGTTGCTAACGATAATCCAGGGGATGTAGGGATCAATTTTATTTGAAGAGAAAGTGTAAGAAAAATCCTATATTGGAGTTAGAAGGTCTAGGATGGGTTACTAATATTGAATTAGAAGGGTTGGCTATCTGATAAGGTTCTCTCAAAGCTTGGGAGTAGGGGGTATATAAGATTTTAGTAGAGTCAGGTTTTCAAATTATGGTGGGTTTTTTGGAACTCATTGCTAAATTTTTATCACAAGCTTGGAGAATAAACAACATTATCACTCAAATCAAATCCTTGTGGCAGTAGTCTAAGGATGTCATCTCAGTTTATGTGCCTAGATAAAACAATACTATGGCTAATATTCTGGCTAAATAGGGTAGTGACAAATCAACTGGATATACTTTGGCTTATAATCAGGATAGAAACACTTAAAAATAGTTAGAATTAAATCAAAAGCTCTATCATTTAGCTAGTTTAGATTTATGTGAGGGTAAACTAAGACAGAAATCCATTAATTCTTGATGATTTTTAGGATTTAACTTAATCTATATTTTTGTTTCCTTGTTTGTTTCTTTGACCTACCTAAAGTGTAGCTTGTGTCTGTACTTTAATTATTTTAAATAAATCTTTTTACCTTTCTAAAAATAAAAAACTTACATAATTATTGTATACAATGAGAAATTTAATAAAATTTATAAAATATGTAAACAAAATTAAAATTGTAAGATATATATATATATATATATGTATATATATATATATATGTATGTATATATATATATATATATGTATATGGAGAGAGAGAGAGAGAGAGAGAGAGAGAGAGAGAGAGAGAGAGAGAGAGAGAGAGAGAGAGAGAGAGAGAGAGAGAGAGAGAGAGAGAGAGGAGAGAGAGAGAGAGAGAGAGAGAGAGAGAGAGAGAGAGAGAGAGAGAGAGAGAGAGAGAGAGAGAGAGAGAGAGAGAGAGAGAGAGAGAGAGAGAGAGAGAGTAAATTTAAATTTTATCTAATATTAAATTTCAAAATAAAATGAAAAGTATATACATACATATACATATCAATTAAAATATGTTTTTATTTTAAATAAAAGGAAATGACCTTAATAGAAATTATATATAATATATATATATTACTTGGCAAATTGAGGGTTTTTATTGGATCCCTCTCCCTTTAATGAGAAGAATATATATTACATTGATATTGTTAGTGTATATAGGAAGAAAATGATATTGAATAGTGTAAAGAAGAAAAAAGAGGGGAAAGATATGGAATGGAATGAGGTGGTGGCCATGCACCACATTCATATAATCTTAAACCTAGCTTAAGACTGAACTAAGAAAAACACTAAGAAACTAAATGGAACCATACACTGAATAAGGGAACTACAAAGAACTAAATCCATATATCAAATAAAGCCAACATTCAAAAGAGTTAACTTATTTTCTTCCGCTATTGGAGTCATTAAAAGCTGAGGTGGAAGCATGTAGGGTTATGAATTGACATGGGTTCATTTGATGGGAAGATAAATAAGAAATTTGGCATGCAGTGCCAATTTATTGTGCCATGAAATAAAATATAGGAATAAATTTAAGTCACCTAAAGGGAAAAAATAAATCTTGTCAATAATAATTAAAAACAATGCATGTGAGGATGGGGGAATAAAATCTTATGGGAATCAAACATCCAACATAGATTCAAAAGTGTATTCTTGTTTTAGAACAGTTTACAATACTTTGAAATAGGAAACTTGTAGACTTTTAATCAAGTGGAAAATGCTATGATTAACACCTAGGTTGGCTAAATGGTCTCCTACTCTATTGGCTCCTTGATAGCAATGGGAGATGATGATCTAAATAAAGCTTTGAACAAGTTTTTAGGCTAGCTAAAATAATGTGTATAGATGAAATTTTGAGCTATAGAATTTTTATTATGTAATTATATCAAAATTCCCAAAATGTCAATCCACCATTAAGATCTAGAGCCATTTAGGAATAAAATGCAAAGAGAAACGAGGAACTCATACCAATATTAGATCCTAAAAGCTAATTTGTCCAAACCAAGATTCAAATGATAAAAAGACTAAAAGATTAATGGATGAAGATTGCTTACCATAGACTTAGATTTGGCAACATGATGTTGGCTTGATGAAGATACTTGGATTACATGGATTAGTTGGATTCAAGACTAGAATGATAGCATGGAAGCTCAGAGGTTCATCGGTTAGTTTGGCCATGGAGGAGTGGCTTATTTAAATAGATTGAGGGAGGGAAGATCAATGGCCACAATTCAAAATTGATTGCCACAAGACCAAGGGTAGAGTATTATCTAAGGAATTTAAAATTCATTGGAAGCCTATAAAATAGGGACTTCTAGAGAGAAAGAGGCAAAGTTAGAAATAATTCTAGTTATAGAATTGGAGAATTCTATAATCCATTTAGGGGCTATGTAAGATTAGTAGGGAATTAGGATAGGTGATTAGATAGGTGATTAGGGACTAGGGATGTAGGAGAGCCTAGAAATAGGCTAGGGTAGGGGGGGTTATCGGAATTTTAAATTCCCAAATATTAGATAAGTGGGATTAGCTAATGGATAATAGGGAATTTAGATGAATTAATGAAGAAGTGGGAAGGGGTAAGGTTAGTATGATGGATAATAATGAAGGGGAATGTGATTTAATTATTATAAAGGGTGATATTAGGATGAAATTAGAGGGGATAAATGAGATAAGTGAAATTAATGTCGACTAATAGTAATATTGGTGATGATAAATGAAGTGAGTAAATTTATATGTATACATTTTCCCCCTCTTTGAAAGGGCATTACAAGTGGACAAAGTGGAGTGAGTAATGGTCTTTCAAACAAAAACCATTTCATGGATAAATGCTTATAGATATGACGCCCCCTCGAGAGGACATGCAGGGAAGAATGATATAGATGGACACTCAAAAGAGGAAGTGAGGGGTGGGATGTGATAGATAGACAAGGGGATGGGATGTGATATGTGAGAGAGATGATGAAGAAAATGAACTCGACCTGAGTAGTGAGTGACAAAGTGATGATTCCCATTGCTAAGACATATGCATAGGGAGTGGACACGTGATGATGATAAGATAAAAGGTGGCAAGATTTCAACATATCCCAGGTAAGGACACATGCCAAGGAGATTTTCTGATGAAGATGATAAAGGCCATGAGTTATCGACATATCCCACGTAAGGACACATGCTGAGAGAGCATCAAGCCAAAAATAAGATAATGATTTGATAAGATTAATGATGGGTGTAGCTTAAAACCAACATTGAGTGATATGGTGAAGGAGATGAAAAATAAGAAACAATATGATCGAGTGACCAAAAGATGAAAGGGAAGAATCTATATGCAATGCATTAAATCAAGGAGACATAATATGATTAATATCAATAATGCCCCTAGCAAGGACACATGCAAGGGAGTGATAGATGATGATAAAGTTACAGTCCTGGTCATACCCCAATTGAAGAGGAAATTTTAAAATTTAAATGACCAATCAATGATAATGAATGATTGATGGAAGAAAAAGATGGATGTTGTGATTTGTTAGGCCTAATAGACAAATGCAAGTGATTAATGGAAAGATTAGGAAGATGAGTGTGGTAATCGTGATTGATTGATAGATAGATAGATTGATGATTATTATTATAGCTCAAGGATTTGATTGATGCAAAATGTGAGGATGACAAGATGGATATGATGATAAATGATGGATACAGAGGAGAGAGAGGCTGATTTGACCTCAGTCACACCATGTGATTGAGTGCTACCTACATAGTTAAAAAAGACCTTAGGCCAATGTAGTTTAGACTAAAGGATAAAAGATGATGATGAATTATGATATTAGGATGATGAATATTGTGAGGCATTTTGGTTGTTAGATAGATGATGTGACTTAGATGTTAGTCATGAAGATAGAGGACTACATGGGAGATGAGATTTGAGATGTTGATGACTAGAGAGATGATAGATGATTTATTAGAGGATATAGACATGATGATAAATGAATTGGAGATTAGATGAGTGGACTGAGATGATAAATTTTATGATGGGAGTAATATGATTAGATAGATCAAGAGAAATGATCAAGCCATCATTATTGTAATAAGGCTCATCATAGTCTAAGCAATCTGATAAATATAACACTTGGTAATATGACCCATGATATAAGTATGACAAAGGGCAAGTTATGTCAAAGTGCATGGGTAAATAGTGAACTTTGCATCATTGAGGGCACCTAAAAGCATTGTTATAGTTTTTTTGGTGTCATCATAGCATCCTTGTTCATTTCCCAATAGACAAAAATATGCATGATGCAAACAATGAAAACATAAGTCAATCATATATATACATGATAAAAGGACATGTAAACAAGTCAAATAATAGATAAACAACACACACACGTATCTACATGCAATGTCATTATGTCTTATCTAATGTCCTAGATTAGAGACATCAAGATGATTGATTAGGTGATGATTTGGACTTAGTTGGTCATGATGATCATGATGTGATTGTGGATTAAGGATAAAAACTTGGACAAGGTATTAGACTTGGAGTAGACTAGGGACTTTGATTAGGATAAGGATGCGAAAGGCATGAGATAAAATGAATAGGATGTTGGATCAAGGAAAGACAACAAGATGATAATATGGCTAAGTTAGAATACATGATGATAAAGATATAAGACAAGATAAGATGAAAAGATTATAAGATGACTAAGACCCTAGATAAAACAGTTAGGACAAGACAACATATGACAAGACAATTGGGAGAGAAGGAGATTTAGGTCATAAGACAAAGTGGGATGATAATGTGATGGGCAACAAAAAGACTAGGATAATATGACTAGGATTCTTAGGACATATAATAAGATGACACAAGATAAGACAACTTATAAGTTTTTAAATTTTGTGGATTTTATGTTTTTTAGGGTTTTTTGGAATATTTCAATTTTTTTGGTCATTTGAGATATGCATGTACACTATACAAATGGGGGTTACTAGCAAAGGAAACCCAACCCTAGTAAACATGATAAGGATGGATGGGATAATAGATGGGATGACAAAAGGATGAGGGTGAAGGAAGAAAAGAGGATGAAGATGAAGGAAGAATGGACTAGGGATTGCTAATGACCACACCATGAAGAAACCATATATCTAATTCCCTGAGTGTCCATTAGAGGATATGCCAAAATGATTTAGGAATATTTTTCAAGACATCTTCCACTCCCTTATGAAGGTTATGATGGGAATGAAGTATGGAAATAAAAGGATGCATGATATGGTGGAATATGACAGGTAGAGGGTGCTATAGATGGGAGTGATGGAATGGAGTTTATCCCTAAGTGTTAAGGTACTATGCAGACAATGGATTATTTTACCATGATGTCAAAAATTGGTTTTCACCATGGTACTTTCCTAAGGTGCCATAATACTAGTTTCACCATTAGATGAATGATAATTTATTATTATTATTATTATTTTATTTTTTTGACTTTTAGCATCTTGGGTTATTAGATATGGGTGTGAGATGTAGGAATTCTAGACATTTCCATGATTTTTTGCCAACACTTGCTTTGGAGAGATGTGATGCTAGGACCATGTTATCACTTCTAGATGTATTAATGTTTGTGTGACCTTTGATGATTCTTGATTGAAACCCCTCCAGATATCTAGGCTAGGTATCTTTGTCACCCCTATGAGAGACAATGCTTCTCAGGAAGGTAATGAATTAAATTAGATCTTGATGCTGATGAGGGTGTATTAGGCTTGAATAGATGATAGGATCATGAGAGGATAGTGTGATGGGTGTTTGAGGATTAGGACTAGCAGTCACACACATCATTGGAGATTTTAGATGTTCTAAATTTTATTAGTGCTGGTTGATAAAAGATTGCAAGAGATCCAAGACTTTTGTATTGCATGATCCTTCTTTGATCTAATTATTTGAAGGATTATCGGCCATGATTTTGACATTATTTTGATTTTCAAACTTGATTATTTTTAATTTTCCCCTGGTGCTTGAATTTGGGAATCACCATAGGAGATTTATATTTGACTTGATAGATGATGATTATTTTGACTTTTATGGTCTCCTTATGCCTGATTTTGGGCTTCATCAAGGAAAGACACGTTTGGATTAGACCGATGATTTAAATTTTCGTGATTTTGAATTATTATATCAAAGGTGATTTGATCATGATTTATGAATTTTAGAATATGGTCTTGGACCTTTGTATTTGTGGCACATATTATATTACTTGGGGAAGAGTCCAATGTTGTATGTTCCTATTCATCCCTATAGAGGGAGGTGATTAAATGATTATCAATGGGGAGAAAAGGATATATGATGGATGAAGGTGGTAGAGATGGTATGATGAGGTCAATCAGGGGTGGATGGGGTAGCATGGTCCTCATAAGGGTTTCTAGGAGACCCAATTTCAACATAAGATAAAATATCCTCAAGATTAACAAAAGGATCACTAAGACTAGCTTTAAAACACGTGTCCATGGTAGGATCAAATTGACTCTAATGATCTTCAACAAATAAAACTTTTAAGAATGCTATTATGACTTCATCATCCTACTTGGGTTTAAAATATATGTTTGGTGATTGATTATCATCAAAATTAGAGGTATCTTCAAAAGGGTAGGCATTGTCATCATCTGATGTATCATCTATGAGGTATAATGTTTTTGATGAGGAATCTAATTTAGATACTAGTATTGAACATGATCCTGATGCATATAACACTTATATTAAATCTGATGCCAAATCTAAAATACAAGATGTGATACTGCTAGTAGAGGATTCATTATCCGTAAGTGACCTCTCAATGTGGGGTATTTGATATGATGGGTGAGAGGAAGATGATGGAGGAATAATGGATTCGATAAAGATAGGCCCATAGAAGGACTCATGAGGACTAGGTTTATGTGGAATAGACTCATCTTTGAAGAAGGATTTGTTAAATATGGGGGGACCATGGAAGATGGATGTGGTGTATTGACCTTAGATTGGAGAGGGAAGGACTTGATCGTGATTGGGAATAGAATCTTGGCATACCTCTTCTTGTTCACCCATGGATGTAGACTCATGTGATTCATTCTCAATTTCTATGTCACCATATTCAATGAGGTCTTGGACATAATTTTGGAAATTATGACATCGATTAATGGTATGCCCCCAAGTTTGATGATATACACAGTATTAGTTAGCTTTATACCAAGATGGATTAAGTTTGGTAGGATTAAGATGTCATATGGGTGGATAGACCATCATGTTAGTGATAAAAAGTTGGTGAAAGAGGGATTTTAGGGATATAGGAAGATGAATATAGGGGATCTCTTCATTTTGTGCTTAAGATGTGGAAGCATTGGGTTTTGAATCAGATGGTTGTTAACATGATTGGGTTGGTAGACTAGTAGACAAGGGGGCCATGATAGGATTCCCTTTACTAATGTAGGAAGGGGTAGATGATTGGATATGATTAGTGGATGGAGGATTTAGATGGGACTCATATGGATGGGTGTAGACTGGAGGTAAGGTTAGATGGATGAGGTCGAAGTCTATAGGTCATGGAGTGATCAACTAAAGGAAGCAAGAAAGAAGTGCATCCTTATTAGCCATGAGACATTGTTCAATCAGGGTATTGACCAAATTTGTTTTATATGCCATGGATAAAGATGGGATAAAATATAGATGATGTGGTTCTTTGACCCCAATTAATAGGTGTAGGGTATTGAATGAAAGGATTGAGGGATGAAGATGGGATGTGTAGAACAAATTTGGACAAAGGCTTGCTATAGTCTAATTTCAAATTTGACTTGATGTTTGATGTGATGTGATGTTTGATGGGTTAAGACTAGATTGAGTAGACCATATTAGGACATGAGCTAAACTATGATGTTTTGTGATTGGATTTGACTAGGTGAGCTATGACAAGCTCTAAAATTTGATGGGGAGACAGGTCTAGATTGGCCCAAGAGACATGATTTTAATTAAGATTAACTAGATTAAGACTAGCTTAAGACTAAGATGATCGACTTAAATAAGATGAGATAATTTGGTTGAAGGATTAGAAAATAGGATTGGATAGTGTGTATGACTCCAACTTGATTAGACACAAACAAGTTAATGATGAGCACTTTGTTATGGAAATAGTTATTTTCCAATGTGGACATATGAATATAGACTTGATGGGATGACTAATATAGTCAAAGGGATGACTAGACTATGGCTTAACTAGGTTGTAAGATATAGAGTGGTGGACAAGGTGATTAGGCTAGATAAGGTCAAGACAAATGACCATTTTTAACTACAGGGCTTGTGTAAGTCAAGATGATATGTAAAGTGGACTTAGTTAACATTAGACTATGATAAGATGTGGTATAAGGATGAAAAGACTTGATTAGGATATGTAGTTTATGGGTGTATGACTAGTGATAGGTGGTTAAGAATGGACTAGAACAAGATGAGATAAGCTTAAAAGGATATACAAATGTACAAAGAAAGTATGATCAAAAGGATGTGGATAAGAATGCACAAGGCTAAACAAGATGATGAAAAAGGTCTAAATAGGTGTGTATAGGCTTGGGTAAGAGGTTGACTTGGTTCACAAATAATACTTGTCTAGCACAACACTTACCAAATCAAGCAAACCACAAACCTGTCACTAGTAAACTAATTTTAGGTGTGTAACCTAATGACTGCATCATCCAATAACTTCATAGGTGAGGCTATAAGCTAGTGACCCATTATAAAATATCTTGAACCCTCTCAACCCCATCTATACATGATGGTCATTTGGGAGCTAACACTAACTCCAAAAGCAAGTTATCTATTATAACCAACTAGTCTTAAGCTAGGCTATACAGGTTCTATAGTGGCATCCCCAATATATGCTAGGTATAGTAGGGCCTAAGTCTATATATGGTGTTTTAAGATGCCTAGTTTAGAGAATTAATTATTCCCTTTCATAGAAGATCTATATGGGGTTGATCACTTAGCCTAATGACAGTTGTCCTTGATATTTATATTCCATCAGAACATGGAGTATGGATAAGTGCATGGTGGTGAAATCCACGATCACTATCCCCTAAGACTATGACAAGTACATGGGTGTCAATTTCACATCATGTTTCCCCTAAACAATAAAAATGGGAGGGTTTGTTAGTGACTTTTGATCCTCCATGAATTATCGCAAGGATGCAAGAAGGAGAGCATACACCACTATAGCCCTCGAGTGACACACAAGAAAATAAAAATATTTATTAGCTGATTAATTTAGATGTGACATATATAAAATATATATATTATATTCACAAGATGATTTTTAAAAATACCAAAATATCTTTGTTAGGTGACCTACAAGACAAGTAATTAGTAGTTTCAATTAGCAATCTTGAGGGGTAACCTGCAAGATAAGATAGTAGACAAAATATATGACTTGCAAGAGAAGATGTTTGCAATTCAAAATCGCTTCTAGATTCACCCCTACAAGAAATACGATGTTAGTCTAATAAGCTTTAATAAAAACCACTAAAATAAATTATGATTTGGCTCTATAACTTCTTTAGGTGAGGGTGCCATGATGTGGGGGTCTGGGGGTGGTAGCCCCCAATGGGGTCAAGGAGCAGTGCCCCTTGTGGGGTTAAAGGGAAACACCCCTTATGGGGTCAATGGGTAGTGCCTCTTGCTTGGTTTGTAAGTAACACCCCTAGTGTGTTCCTATCATGGTATAGGCTAGGGCCAAGGGGAAGTACCCTCAATTCAAAATGTAATTTAGGACTTGCGAAACCCTTGGAATGACTCAAAATTCACTAAAAATGATCTTAAAAATGTACTCAAGAAAGGAAAATTTGAATGCAAAAAAGATTGTAAAAACGTAACTATAGAAGGCAAAATCATAGATACATAGTCAAACTAATGCAAAAATGCTTCTAGAGAGTATAAAACCACATATTTTTGGCAATATCATAACTATCGAGTCATGATTTTACAAAAAGTGGACTAATTATGCCAGTTATGATATAGTTTCTACAAAATTACAAACGGTTAAGTAATATCATGACTTTGACCATAAAATCATGATTCACAATCCATGATTTTGCTGATGGGGAAAAATACTCAAATATTTAAAAATTAGACTTAAAAAAAATATTAAAAAGGTGATAAAAATATGTACAAAGTCTTAAAAAATTAAAATTTATTTGAAATGTCTTAAGACTAATGTTGGTATTGCCAAAATTTGATTAGAACAATATCTCTTATAACTATGCAAAATTATTGATATTAAGAAAAATCACCAATTCATGATCTGTGGTTATGCACTTGGCAACAAAATGGTTTTTTTAGATATTTGATGATGATTTTTTTAAGCTCTCACCCCTTTCCTATAAGCAAATGGCACTCAGACAGAAGTAGAAAACTGATTAAAGGCCATAGTTAGCAATTTTAATTATTGGTTTTAATCACATAAGCAAAATCGCTACTTTTGAGAGAAATATCATGATTTTTATGTCAAAATCATGACTATGTATATGAGGTTTTGATATACAAAACTATAACTTAAAAGAAAAAATTGTGGTTTAAAAGACATCACTTTTTTCGAGTTGCGATTTTGTGGAGGGATGCAGACCTATCACAAGGTTTAGCCATTAGTGGTCAAGGTGTGGTGATCGGTGTAAAGCTGCTACTTTTATGACATAACCATGATTGTAAATTTGGGATTTTTTAAAGCAAAACCATCATTTTTTTGGGTGTGATAATTTGATGAAATCTGATGCTTGTTCTCCACCCAGTCAATCCTACAAGCTGTCAAAAACACATCTAACATGCAAGATTATTATATTGAATGGGTTGTCCCACCATGTTCACCAATGTATAAATGAAATTTTGAGATATGGAATTTGATTATGCAATTATATCAAAATGCCCAAAATGTCAATCCACCATTAATATCTAGATCCATTTATGAGTAAAATGCAAAGAGAAATGAGACACTCACACCATCATTATTCCTAAAAGCTAATTACTCCAAACCAAGATTCAAAAAATAAAAAGACTAAAGGATTAATGGATAAATATTTCTTACCATAGACTCAAATTTATAAGAATGATGTTGGCTTGATGAAGACAATTAGATTGCATGGATTAGTTGGATTAAAGACTAGAATGATAGCATGGAAGCTCATAGGTTCATTGGTTAGTTTGGCCATGGAAGAGTGGCTTGTTTAAATAAATTGAGTGATGGAAGATCAATGGTCATCATTCAAAGATGGTTACCACAAGATCAAGGGTGGAGGATTATCCAAGGAATTAAAAATTCGTTGGAAGCCTCTATAATAGAGGCTTCTAGAGAGAAAGAGGCTAAGTTAAAGAGAATGCTAGAATTGAAGAATTCTAGAATCCATTTAGGGTATAAGTAAGATTAGTATGGAATTAGGATAAGTGATTAGGGACTATAGATGTAGGAGAGCCTAGAACTAGGCTTGGGTATGTGAGTAGGTGGGTCATGGGAATCTTAAATTCCCAAATATTAGACAAGTGGGATTGGTTAATGGATAATAATGAATTTAGATGAATTAATCAAGAAGTGAGAAGGGGTAAGGTTAATATGATGGAGAATAATGAAGGGGAATGTGATTTAATTATTATAAGGGGTGAAATTAGGATAGAATTAGAGGGGATAAATGAGATAAGTGGAATTAATTTTGACTAATAGTAATATTAGTGACGATAAATGAAGCGATCAAATTTATATGTATACATAATGAATTTAACTTTCAACTATTTGATTTACCTTTAGAGATAACTTTGATGATAAATTGTGAGTCTCCTTCGATTGAAAGGTTTATAATGTTTTGAATTTTAGTGAGTGATTCCCTAAATATAAGATTGTAATCATGCTTCATTATTTGTATCTCTTGTTACAAAATAACAAAAAAAGTGGAAGTAGTAGTGAAGGATCTTGTATATGTCCAAAAGACACATCCAAGACATTCTTTCCTTAGGTTCCCCTCCAAGAAACCATCAAATTTTGACTTAACCCATCCTTAATGAGGTGGTTTATAGGAGGCCTACTATTTATATTACACATTTACTTGAACTAAACATCATACCAAATGTAAAATATAATAAACAACTCTTAGTTATCTGCTTAAACAATCATGAAAGAAGATAGAGGGATATTAGCTTTTGAAAGGTTATTGGTCTTGTTAAGAGGTTATTTTGAGTCATTTCTAAAATTCTTGATGTAATGTGAACATATCCTTACTAATATGAAATTATTTAACCTATCATTAACTGATTCAGGTGGATTGATGTACCATTCTATTTTTAAAGTCTTAAATTTTTGGTCAAACCACTTGCACATCAAAGAATTCATCGAGAGCTTTCTGATGCTTCTTCTGAAATGCAAGACGGAGTCCAGATGCTCGAGATATAGCTTGCTGAAGTATTCTTGTGACAGGCAAATAATAGGTGTCGACAAATGACTTGGCATTGTTCAAATACACCAAGTGGTCCAATAATCATTTGACACATGGCAATATGAATTTGTCTAAAAAAATTGGTTTGGTTTTTGGTAGCCTCCAGTCTTTGACAGGAGGTCATATGAGGATCTGTGGGCCCCACTATTTGCTCATTAGGGGCCCTCCACGAGGGTCGACACACTCTTGTGGAGGGGTACCTTGGCCTCCTATTCTTCATTTGTTATTGTCTTGAATATTGTATTTAAGTTACAAATCCTACTCAAACCCCACCAATGTGGGATAATGGTTTTACACTTTGTAATAAGACTTTTCAAACCAACATGTAGCATAGCCACAAACCACCAAGTTAAACTGCCATGCAATCCACCTCCACCGTGTAAAGACCAAGGAAATCTCCAATGATGGCCTAAGTTAGTCATTTTTCTAAGACTTGCACCTAAGTCTCCTTCAAAAGAGACGTCAACATTTTTTAAGAAGGCCGACACCCTTTTAAAAGCATATAAATAGTTTTCAAACTCCCAATGACGAATTAAAGGATAGCTAAGCACCCAAGAAGGAGGCCGATGCCTTGAACCCAACACCTCCTATGCAAAAGGATAAGCCTTGACCGCTTGAGCCATGGGCTTGTAAGTGTTATAAAGGGAGTGAATTTCCATTTGAGGAGTAACATTCAGCCGACTGTGTAAAAGATTTAAGAAGGTTATAGAATTAATTAAGCCTTGTACGGCCTTGGGTCATTAATTTTAGGTCTGAGAGATATTTTTACAGGCAATAAGAGATCAGAGAAGGTGAATCAAAGACTTGTATTGATTTTGTAAGCCATTTATTGCACAAAATTAATGGAAATGGTCCTCACTTCGGACGGACCTAGAGACATAGGCTATTGATACCGAAGTCCATTATCAATTTGCTAGTGAAATCTTTTGATTTTCTCTGTTGTTTATTTTAATTTTGATCTTCATTTTAATTATAGTTTTAATTTATTTATACAAAACTAAATGGAAACGTTGAGAAATTAGTAGATCTTAGAAAAGTGACAAGTGTTATTCAATTTTGTGATACTTGCATTTTCAATTTTTAGATCAGATTATTGATATCAAAGTGGTTCTTATTTAACAATGGTTGGTAGTGTATGTTGACAGGGTCTAAATCTCAAAAGAGTGAAGGAAAACTCATTGATTATAGTTTGGAGACTGGCTCAAGGCAAGCTTCAAAGATGGCTAAAGAAGAGATGGAATTTGAACAAGCTTTCCACCGAGCCTTCATTTAGATGAGAAGCATGGTTGAGGAACTATACCATGATAAACAAAAGAATTTTGAGATTGAAAAAAGTGATTCACAAGAATCAAAAGGTGAATAAATTGAAAATCCTTCTTCATCAGATGACGGTAAAAAATTTGTGGAATCTCTCCCTTCACTCAAATTGGATATTAAGTTTGAATTACTAATGTTTAATGGTGAAGTTAATGTTGAAAAATTAGATAATTGGGTCAAGCAGATTGAAGTTTATTGTAGGGTCCAAAAGATTGTAGGGGATGAATCAAAAATTCATTTGGCTACTCTTCGTATGGGAGGCACAACTCTCATCTGGTGGGCGAGTAAGTTGAAGGAAGCCGAGCTTCAAAAAGGTAACTCGATTTCTACTTGGAATGAATTTGTTGAAGAACTCAGAAATTGATTTTATCCTTTAGGCTATATGAAAAGAGCCATGATGGATTGGCAAAGTTTCAGACAAGGAAAAGGCCAAAATTTTAAAGATTATACACAAGAGTTTAGGAAAAAAGCTTTACTTTTGAATGTTCCTCTTCACACACAAGAAATATTATTAAAATATATAGGTGGGCTACATAGTTACTTAAGATATATTATTCTTATATTCAATCCCACTAATTTAGATGCAGTATGTGTACAAGCCACTCATTTAGAGGTTAGAGGAAAATAATCAAAAGAATCTCTTCCTAAGTTAAAAGTAAGCAATCTAATGTTAAGCAATCCAAAGGGGAAAGTTCATCAGGAAAGGGTAAATAAAAATCCACTTTTACTATTAAAAAAGAAGAAGGAAAACCATTTTGTAATCATTGTAATAAAAATCATGATGAGTCTAAGTGTTGGAAAATACACCCTGAGTTAAGGCCTAAAAGGTTTCAAAAGAAGGAAAAGAAGACTAATGCTATGGTTTAGGACTTAGGTTCAGATTCAGGTGATGAAACTAAGATCACAACTATGGGATTACATAATGATTCTTCTCTTTCAGTTTCTAACACTAAGTCATCAAAAGATGCATATTCTTCTAAACATAATTATGTGCATGTTGATAAGAAAATAAATGAATTGTTCCACATTAGAGTTGTTTCGAAACATACTAATATTGACACTCTATTTGATAGTGGTTCACAAGCAAATTTAATTTCTGAAGTTGTTAAGAAGTTAGGCTTACAAACCAATCCCCATCCGAAGCCTTATCCACTAGGTTGGGTGTGTGACAATGTGAAGCTACAAGTCTTACAAACTTGTAAACTGAGGTTTGCCATCACATCCAAGTTCGTAGATGAGGTTGAGTTGATGTTGTCCCATTAGACATATGTGGGACTATTTTGGGAAGCCCATATCTTTATGATAGAAAAAAAAAATTATAGAGAGGAGAATAAGTACTTTCTTGTTAAGGATGTCATTGAATATATAGTCAGAGCACATCACATTAAAACAAGTATTTCCTTGGTTACAATAGGGCAAATGAAAAGACTAGTAAATTCAAGCAAGACTTTTTGTCTCATGTTGATTAAGTCTAAGGAAAAAGAATATTCTCAAGCTTTGGAAAATTGTGATCCTAAACACAAGAATAAATTGATTCAAATCATTTCTACTTATGATGATATATTTCAGGATCCTAAGGGTTTGCCCCCTAAAAGGGGAGTTCAACATGAAATTTAGCTATTGTAGGATTTTCCTCTCCCAAACATTGGCATGTACAAGTTATCAGTGGTGGAAAATAAGGAAATAAAAAAATAGGTAATGGATCTATTGGATAGAGGTATTATTCATCCAAGTTAATCTCTTGTTGGTTCGCCAATTATGTTGATGCCAAAGAAAGATGGCACTTGGTGAATGTGTGTTGATTTTCATGATTTAAACAAAATTACTATTAAGAATCGTTACCATCTTCCTCATATTGATGATTTGTTAGATCAATTAAAACATGCTATTTATTTCACTAAACTAGATTTGAGAAGTGGATATCATCAAGTAAGAATTAATGAAGGTTATGTGTGGAAAATTGCCTTCAAAACAAAATAGGGATTGTTTGAATGGCTTGTTATGCCTTTTGGGTTGTGTAATGCCCTGGCTACATTCATGAGATTGATGAATGATGTTTTTAGACAGTTCCTTGATGATTTTGTTATAGTTTACTTGGATGATATATTGAATTTGAGCAAGTCTTGGGAAGAGCATGTGATCCACATTAAGAAAGTCATGGATGCATTACAAAAGGAAAAACTTTATTTAAAAATGTCAAAAGGTGAATTTGGCAAGACCTCTTTGATATACTTGGGTTACATTGTAGGACATGGTAAATTGAAAACTAATCCTGCAAAAGTGGCAGTCATTATTAACTAGACTACACCCACTAATACAACTGAGGTTAGAAGTTTTTTTGGTGCAGTACAATTTTGGAGAAAGTTTATTGCTCAATTTTCATATATTGCATCACCTTTGCATTCTTTGACAAGTGTGAAAGAGGTCTTTCAGTGGGGAGGCAAAAATCAAAAGGCCTTTGACACTTTGAAATAAAAGATAAGTACTGCTCTAGTCTTGGCACTTCCTGATATACAACAACCATTTGAAATCGAGACGGATGCAAGTGAGTATGCTATGGGAGCTATTTTAATGCAAGGTAAGAAACCAATTTGTTATCATTCTGAAACCTTCACAAGTGTATTAAGAAAATATCCAACTTATGATAAGGAATTGTATGCATTGGTTTAAAGTGTTAAAAAATGGAAACATTACTTAATGGGCAAAGAAATAATAATACATACAAATCATCAGCACTTACAATATCTCCAATCACAAACCAAACTTCAACAATCTAGACATTTTCATTGGATGGGTTTCTTACAACAATTTCATCTTGTGATTAAGTATTAAAAAGGTATTTAGAATAAGGTTGCAGATATGCTATCTATGCCTCCTATGGTTGTTGCGTCTATTCTTTTACAACATGGTTCTTTATCTCATGAAAGTCATAAAGAACAATATGTTAATGATCTTGATTTTTAGGATGTCTATAAAGACTTGATGAGTAGTAGACAAGTAGTAGAATTGGACTATCATGTACACAATGATCTTTTGTATCAATTGGGTAAACTATGTATTCCTCAAAATGAGAGGGTACACATGACTAGAGAAGCACATACTTCTCTTATTTCTAGTCATTTTGGAGTTGCTAAAATGGTTGCACATTTGAAAATGTATTGTTACTAGCCCCGTATGCAGGAACATATTGCCAAATATATTAAGGGATGTACTCTTTGTGCCACAAGCAAACCTAGTAACAGGAAACTGGGACTTTACACTCCTCTACCTGTTCCTACTCGCCCTTGGGAAAGTATCTCCATGGATTTTGTGGGGGGTTTACCTATGACACAAAGAAAACATGACTATTTATATGTGGTTGTGGATATATTTAACAAGATGTGTGTGTTGATTCCTTGCACTAAGCAAATTATTGGGGAAGGCACTGCACACTTGTTCTTTAAACATGTATGGTTCATTTTGGTTTGCCTACTTCAATTATTTTTGATTGAGATTCTCGATTTATTGGGGAGTTTTGGTCAACTTTGTGGGGACTAATGGACACTAAATTAAAAAAGAGCACTGCATTTCATCCACAAATCGATGGGAAAATAGAGGTTGTGAACCACACTGTGGTAAATTTACTTAGGGGTTACAGCAATAAACATCCAAAGTTATGGGATGAACAATTATGTTATATACAACTTGCATATAACCAGGGATTTCATTCTTCTACTATGAAATCTCCATTTGAAGTTTGTTATGGATACTTGCCTAAATCTCCTCTAGATGTTTGCTATGGACAAGATACAATTGTTGGTGAACTAAAAGATGCCATTCGAGATAAGAAGTTCATTAAACAAATATGGCTCATACATCAGACTGTTCGTACTCAATTGGAGAAAAGTCAAGCAAAGTATATAGCCAGACATGACAAACATCGTATTGATCACCAATTTGTTGCAAGTGATATGGTATGGCTTCACATCAGTAAGGAAATACTGACAGGTGAAGATAAAAAGTTGAAACCAATCCGATATGGTCCTTTTTAGATTACAAAAAAAAAATTGGTACAAATGCTTTTCGATTAGATTTACCATCTTACATGTAGATTTATTTAGTTGTAAACGTGGAAAATCTGAAATTGTATGAGCCTCCAATGATTATTGATCATGATGAAAGTGTATCCATTCCTTTTGTTGATGATTTTGCTCCTTAATATCTAACCAAATTGTAGGAAGATACTATTCTTGATAGGAATGTGCATAATTCATGAAGAGGTGATGTTGAATATCTTCATGTTGGTCTAAAAGGGATGCACCCAAACAAGGCCAAATGGATGGAAGCTGGAAGGGTGAGAGAGAAATACCCTCACCTCATTACCAATTAATTTCAACTTTTGTAGGTCCAAAAGTTCTTAGTGGGGAGGAGTGATCCAGGTGGATCCATCTACCATTCCATTTTGAAAGTCTTCAATTTCTAGTCAAACCACTTGCACATCAAAGAATTTGTTGAGAGATTTCTGATGCTTTTTTCAAAATGCAAAACAAAGTCCAGATGCTCGAGATATAGCTTGCTAAAGTATTCTTATGATAGGCAAATAATGGGTGTCGACAAGTGATGTGGCATTGTTCAAATACACCAAGTGGTCCAATAATCATTTGACATGTGGTGATATGAATTTGTGCAAAAAAATTGGTTTGGTGTTTGGTAGCCTTCGGTCTTTGACAGGTGGTCATATGAGGATCCGTGGGCCCCGCTATTTGCTCATTGGGGGCCCTCAGCAAGGGTTGGCACACTCTTGTGGAGGGGTGCGTTGGCCTCTTATTCTTAATTTGTTATTGTCTTGAACATTATATTTAAGTTACAAAGCCTGCTCAAACCCCACCAATGTGGGATAATGGTTTTACACTTTGTAATAAGACTTTTCAAACCAACACTTGGCATAGCCACAAACCACTAAGTTCAACTACCATGCAATCCACCTCCACCGTGTAAAGACCACAGAAACCTCCAACGGTGGCCTAAGTTAGGCATTTTTCTAAGAGTTGTGCCTAAGTCTCCTTCAAAAGAGATGTCATCATTTCTTAATGAGGCCAACACCCTTTTAAAAGCATATAAATAGTTTTCAAACTCCCAATGCGGGATTAAAGGATAGTTAAGCACCCAAGAAGGAGGTTGACACCTTGAACCCAACACCTCCTATGCAAAAGGATAAGCCTTAACCGCTTGAGCCATGGGCTTGTACGTGCTATAAAGGGAGCAAATTTCCATTTGAGGAGTAACATTTAGCCGACTGTGTAAAAGATTTAAGAAGGTTATATAATTAATTAAGCCTTGTACAGCCTTGGGCCATTAATTTCAAGTCTGAGAGATAATTTTAAAGGCAATTAGAGATTAGAAAATGTGAATTGAAGACTTGTATTTATTTTATAAGCCATTTGTTAAACAAAATTAATGGAAATAGTCCTCACTTCGAATGGACCTAAAGACGTAGGCTATTGATGCCGAACTCTGTTATCAATTTGCTGGTGAAATCTTCTGATTTTCTCTATTATTTATTTTAATTTTGATCTTAATTTTAATTTTGGTTTTAATTTCTTTATACAAAATTAAATATAAAAGTTGAGAAATTAGTAGATCTTAGAAAAGTGACAAGTGTTATTCGATTTTGCGACACTTGCATTTTCAGTTTTTAGATCAGAATTTTGGTATCAGAGCAGTTGTTATTTAATAGTGGTTGCTAGTGTATGTTGACAAGTTCTAAATCCTAAAAGGGTGAAGGAAAACTCATTGAGTATAATCTAGAGATTGGCTTAATGTGTGCTTCAAGGATGGCCAAATAAGAGATGGAATCAGAACAAGCTTTCCACCAAGCCTTCATTGAGATGAGAAGCATGGTTGAGGAACTATACCATGATAAACAAAAGAAATCCGAGATTGAGAAAGGTGATTCACAAGAATCAAAAGGTAAATAAATTGAAAAACATTCTTCATTAGATGATGGTAAAAAAAATTGTGAAATCTCTCCCTTCACTCAAATTAGATATTATGTTTGAATTACCAATGTTTAATGGTCAAGTTAATGCCAAAAAGTTGGATAATTGGGTCAACCAGATTGAAGTTTATTTCAGGGTCCAAAATATTGTAGGGGATGAATAAAAAATTCATTTGGCTACTTTTCATATGGGAGGCACAACTCTCATCTGGTGGGAGAGTAAGTTGAAGGAAGTTAAGCTTCAAAAAGGTAACTCGATTTCTACTTGGAATGAATTTGTTGAAGAACTCAGAAAGCAATTTTATCCTTTAGGCTATAGGCAACAAGCCATGATGGATTAGCAAAGTTTTAGACAAGGAAAAGGTCAAAATGTTCAAGATTATACGAAAGAATTTAGGAATAAAGCTTTACTTTTGAATGTTCCTCTTCACACACAAGAAACAATGCTAAAATATATAGGTGGGCTACATAGTTACTTAAGACATATGACTCTTATGTTCAATCCCACTAATTTAGATGTAGTATGTGTACAATCTACTCATTTAGAGGCTAAAGGAAAACAATTAAAAGAATCTCTTCCTAAAGTTAAAAGTAAGCAATCTAATGTTAAGCAATCCAAAGGGGAAAGTTCATCAGGAAAGGGTAAATAAAAATCCACTTTTACTGTTAAAAAAGAAGAAGGAAAACCATTTTGTAATCATTGTAATAAAAATCATGATGAGTCTAAGTGTTGGAAACTACACCCTGAGTTAAGGCCTAAAAGGTTTCAAAAGAAGGAAAAGAAGACTAATGCTATGGTTCAGGACTTAGGTTCAGATTCAGGCGATGAAACTAAGATCACAACTATGGGATTACATAATGATTCTTCTCTTTTAGTTTCTAGCACTAAGTCATCAAATGATGCATCTTCTTCTAAACATAATTATGTGCATGTTGATAAGAAAAGAAATAAATTGTTCCACATTAGAGTTATTTCAAAACATACTAATATTGACACTCTATTTGATAGTGGTTCACAAGCAAATTTAATTTTTGAAGAGGTTTTTAAGAAGTTAGGCTTACAAACCAATCCCCATCTAAAGCCTTATCCATTAGGTTGGGTGTGTGACAATGCGAAGCTACAAGTCTCACAAACTTGTAAACTGAGGTTTGCCATCACATCCAAGTTTGTAGATGAGGTTGAGTTGGATATTGTCCTATTGGACATATGTGGGATTGTTTTGGGAAGCCCATATCTTTATGATAGAAAAGAAATATTTTATAGAGAGGAGAATAAGTACTTGCTTGTTAAGGATGGCATTGAATATATAGTTAGATCACATCACATTAAAACAAGTCTTTCCTTGGTTACAACAGGGCAAATGAAAAGACTAGTTAATTCAAGCAAGACTTTTTGTCTCATGTTGATTAAGTCTAAGGAAAAAGAATCTTCTCAGGCTTTGGAAAATTGTGATCCTAAACACAAGAATGAATTGATTAAAATTATTTCTATTTATGATGATGTATTTTAGGATCCTAAGGGTTTGCCCTTTAAAAGGGGAGTTCAACATGAAATTCAGCTATTGTAGGATTCTCCTCTCCCAAACATTGGTATGTACAGGTTATTAGTGGCGAAAAATGAGGAAATCAAAAAATAGGTAATGGATCTATTGGATAGAGGTATGAGGAAATTATTTTGGTGCCAAATAAAGATGGCACTTGGTGAATGTGTGTTGATTTTCATGGTTTAAACATAATTACTATTAAGAATCGTTACCATCTTCCTCGTATTGATGATTTGTTAGATCAATTAAAACATGCTATTTATTTCACTAAACTAGATTTGAGAAGTAGATATCATCAAGTAAGAAGTAATGAAGGTGATGTGTGGAAAATCGCCTTCAAAACAAAACAGGGATTATTTGAATGGCTTGTTATGCCTTTCGGGTTGTGTAATGCCCTGGCTACATTCATGAGATTAATGAATGATGTTTTTAGATAGTTCCTTGATGATTTTGTTATAGTCTACTTGGATGATATATTGATTTTGAGTAAGTCTTAGGAAGAGCATGTGATCCACATTAAGAAAGTCATGGATGCATTACAAAAGGAAAAACTTTATTTAAAAATGTCAAAATGTGAATTTGGCAAGACCTTTTTGATATACTTGGGTTACATTGTAGGACATGGTAAATCAAAAACTGATCTTGCAAAAGTGGCAGTCATTGTTAACTGGCCTACACCCACTAATACAACTGAGGTTAGAAGTTTTTTTGGTGCAGTACAATTTTGGAGAAAGTTTATTGCTCAATTTTCATATATTGCATCACCTTTGCATTCTTTGACAAGTGTGAAAGAGGTCTTTCAGTGGGGAGGCAAAAATCAAAAGGCCTTTGACACTTTGAAATAAAAGATAAGTACTGCTCTAGTCTTGGCACTTCCTGATATACAACAACCATTTGAAATCGAGACGGATGCAAGTGAGTATGCTATGGGAGCTATTTTAATGCAAGGTAAGAAACCAATTTGTTATCATTCTGAAACCTTCACAAGTGTATTAAGAAAATATCCAACTTATGATAAGGAATTGTATGCATTGGTTTAAAGTGTTAAAAAATGGAAACATTACTTAATGGGCAAAGAAATAATAATACATACAAATCATCAGCACTTACAATATCTCCAATCACAAACCAAACTTCAACAATCTAGACATTTTCATTGGATGGGTTTCTTACAACAATTTCATCTTGTGATTAAGTATTAAAAAGGTATTTAGAATAAGGTTGCAGATATGCTATCTATGCCTCCTATGGTTGTTGCGTCTATTCTTTTACAACATGGTTCTTTATCTCATGAAAGTCATAAAGAACAATATGTTAATGATCTTGATTTTTAGGATGTCTATAAAGACTTGATGAGTAGTAGACAAGTAGTAGAATTGGACTATCATGTACACAATGATCTTTTGTATCAATTGGGTAAACTATGTATTCCTCAAAATGAGAGGGTACACATGACTAGAGAAGCACATACTTCTCTTATTTCTAGTCATTTTGGAGTTGCTAAAATGGTTGCACATTTGAAAATGTATTGTTACTATCCCCATATGCAGGAACATATTGCCAAATATATTAAGGGATGTACTCTTTGTGCCACAAGCAAACCTAGTAACAAGAAACTGGGACTTTACACTCCTCTACCTATTCCTACTCACCCTTGGGAAAGTATCTCCATGGATTTTGTGGGGGTTTTGCCTATGACACAAAGAAAACATGACTATTTATATGTGGTTGTGGATATATTTAACAAGATGTGTGTGTTGATTCCTTGCACTAAGCAAATTATTGGGGAAGGCACTGCACACTTGTTCTTTAAACATGTATGTGTTCATTTTGGTTTGCCTACTTCAATTATTTCTGATTGAGATTCTCGATTTATTGGGGAGTTTTGGTCAACTTTGTGGGGACTAATGGACACTAAATTAAAAAAGAGCACTGCATTTCATCCACAAATCGATGGGCAAACAGAGGTTGTGAACCACATTGAGGTACATTTACTTAGGGGTTACATCAATAAACATCCAAAGTTATGGGATGAACAATTATGTTATATACAACATGCATATAATTAGGCATTTCATTCTTCTACTATGAAATCTCCATTTGAAGTTTGTTATGGATACTTGCCTAAATATCCTCAAGATGTTTGCTATGGACAAGATATAACTGTTGGTGAACCAAAAGATGCCATCGAGCTAAGAAGTTCATTAAACAAATACAACTCATACATTAGACTGTTCATACTCAATTGGAGAATAGTCAAGCCAAGTATAAAGCTAGACATGACAAACATCGTATTGATCACCAATTTGTTGTAGGTGATATGGTATGGCTTCACATCAGTAAGGAAATACTGACAAGTGAAGATAAAAAGTTGAAACCAATCTGGTATGGTCCTTTTCGGATTACAAAAAAAATTGGTACAAATGCTTTTTGATTAGATTTACCATCTTATATGTAGATTTATTTAGTTGTAAACGTGGAGAATCTAAAATTATATGAGCCTCCAATGATTATTGATCATGATGAAAGTGTATCCATTCTTGTTCATGATTTTGCTCCTGAATATCTAACTGAATTGTAGGAAGATACTATTCTTGATAGGAATGTGCGGACTTTGCAAAGAGGTGATGTTGAATATATTCGTGTTGGTCTAAAATGGATGCACCCAAATAAGGCCAAATGGATGGAATACAGAAGGGTTAGGGAGAAATACCCTCACCTCATTACCAATTAATTTCAACTTTTAGAGGTCCAAAATTTCCTAGTAGGGAGGAGTGATCCAGGTGGATCCATCTACCATTCCTTTTTGAAAGTCTTCAATTTCTAGTCAAACCATTTACACATCAAAGAATTCATTGAGAGATTTTTGATGCTTCTTCCAGAACACAAAATGGAGTCTGAATGCTCGAGATATAACTTGTTAGAGTATTCTTGCGATAGGTGAATAAAAGGTGTCAACAAGTGATGTTGCATTGTTCAAATACGCCAAGTGGTCCAATAATCATTTGACACGTGGTAATATGAGTTTGTGTAAAAAAATTGGTTTGGTGTTTGGTAGCCTCCGGTCTTTGACAGGCAATCATATGAGGATCCGTGGGCCCCACTATTTGCTCACTGGGGGTCCTCAGCGAGGGTCGACACATTCTTGTGGAGGGGTGCGTTGGCCTCCTATTCTTCATTTGTTATTGTCTTAAACATTGAATTTAAGATACAAAGCCTGCTCAAACCCCACCAATGTGGTATAATGGTTTTACACTTTGTAATAGGACTTTTCAAACCAACACGTGGCATAGCCACAAACCACCAAGTTAAACTGCCACACAATCCACCTCCATCGTGTAAAGACCAAGGAAATCTCCAATGGTGGCCTAAGTTAGGCATTTTTCTAGGACTTGTGCCTAAGTCTCCTTCAAAAGAGACATCGACATTTCTTAAGGAGGTTGACTCACTTTTAAAAGCATATAAATAGTTTTAAAACTCCTAATGTGGGATTAAAGGATAGCTAAGCACCCAAGAAGGAGGTCGATGCCTTGAACCCAACACCTCCTATGCAAAAGGATAAGACTTGACCACTTGAGCCATGGGCTTGTAAGTGCTATAAAAGGAGCGAATTTCCATTTGAGGAGTAATATCAGCTAACTGTGTAAAATATTTAAGAAGGTTATATAATTAATTAAGCCTTGTACGACCTTGGGCTATTAATTTCAGGTCTAAGAGATATTTTTATAGGCAAGCAAAGATCAGAGAAGGTGAATTGAAGACTTGTATTGATTTTTAAGACATTTATTGTGTAAAATTAATGGAAATGGTCCTCACTTTGAATGGACTCGGAGACATAGGCTATTGATGCCGAACTCTATTATCAATTTGCTGGTGAAATCTTCTAATTTTCTCTGTTGTTTATTTTAATTTTGATCTTCATTTTAATTTCTTTATACAAAATTAAATGAAAAAGTTGAGAAATTAGTAGATCTTAGAAAAGTGACAAGTGTTATTCGATTTTGCAACACTTGCATTTTTTAGTTTTTAGATCACTAACTAGATGTGGATCTCTAAATATGACAATGTCATAATCGTACATCGAATCTTACTCGGTGTCAAGACTGAATGTATAGACCTAGTTAGGGTTTATAAAATATGAGATAAATATTTGATCTTGATCCACTGATGTCACCTTATACCTTAATTACATATTTTATATTCTAATATACTGAAATGAGTAAATCCTAAAAGAATAAAATGATCAAGGGTTTGGTTTTGTGGTTTGCGTAGATTAGGGTCAGTATTAGCCCTTATAATTAGTTATACCCCCTAATGTATTTAGATATATTACAAGTAGATAACAAAAAATACAAACCAAAAATATCACTAACAAAAATCTCCAAGAGTGCTCTTAATAAATTGCTCAATAAGTACTTGATGATCACATGCACATTATCACTTATCTATTTATATGTGTTTGAATTGAAACCTTGTCTAAATTAATGTGCATGATCAAGTTTTAACAATTAGAAATGGGAAAAGTAAAAAAGACTAAATGGCCCATCTAATTTAAAATGCATCATAAGAAAATGTGGAAATACCATATGGACAATCTCACTAGGTGATATGACCATACAAATATTCCTAGTAGTGGGACAAGATAATCACAAGGTCAATGCAAGCCTTTCATAAGGATGCATGAAGAGGGTTTCAATATTTAGGAGTCTGTATAACGGTTCACTAATGCCTAATTTGGACCATTCACCCATACATAGGAAAATGTGTATAAAACATATAAAATGATGTGAAATAACTGTAAAAGTACTTTGAGGTGCATGCTTAACAACAAAGTAGGTGGTGTGGGAACACACCTCAAAGTATAACATACAAAAAGGATATAGTTGTTTTGATTTTGAATCCCTGAGCATTAGGATGTTAGGTCTTATAACTCATAAAATTGCATCTACCTTTCTTGCACAAACATAATTTTGTAAACATACTAAATGTTAGTTACAAATTAATATACCTCCTTTGCCCTTGGTATGCAGTGGAAGTCCCATAGTTTTCATACCATATGGGGATATATAAATTAGACTGAATTTGAAGCCCTATGCGTGGTTAATCAATGAGCTTTGACATATAAAAATGAATATGAGTCATTGATTCACTTAGTATTAGGAGTTAAAGTTGAAACTCTATAGTCACCAGCTGAAGAAACCTCAATCCCATATCATTATGGATAAGTTTTGTACTCTTAAACTAAAAATATTTAGAATAATAATAGTGATAAATGTGAACCACCTTGAGATATTGGTGGAGCACATTAAGAATAGTGAGACGCATATCTGTAGAAGGAAAATTTTCTATGTAAGGAAATGTTACTAAAATCACATGTAACATTATCATATATCATATAATTCATTTAAAATCATGTGGAATTATTAATTAAGTAACATCATAGAGTAAGGATTGATAAATATTAGAAAATAATAAAACATTAAAAATTTTAAAATCACAATAAGGCATATCATTTGAAATCATGCATAAGATATCACCATGTGGAACAATGCAAAACAGTGTCATGCCAAATAACAAAGTGTATTTATATGTATAAGGATCTCTATTGATTTATGTATGAGCTACATAGGGGATAGATTGTTGCAGGGAAACTTTTGTAGTGTTGGGCATATGAAAACCTAGTATCAATTGAGTTGTAGGCCTTCCCAACAACCTTGGAGATATAAAGAGTCCACTAATACATAAATGGGGGATAAATGTACTAAATATATGGTGGGACCTTGATGTACAAGAGTGGTGGAAGACTATAGACTCTCTCATGGAGTTAGACATCACGTAGAGGTCATATAGGGACCATTTTTGGGTATATTTTCACATATCACTGGTTCTATGCCACTCACACATACCCAGATAGTTAATGATCAATGTGCTAGAATATTATGCAAGTGGTTTGTGTGATCACCCAAGGTGTAGATAAAGGGAGAGAGAGATATCACTAAAATATGATTGGGTTAGTCATAAGAAGATGTCATAATAACTATTTTGTTCAATGCATACGGTATAATCATGAACCAACACTTTATTTATAACATATGTGAATATGACATTGTTCCTATAGAAAAAGGTCATAATAACACTTAAATACTTAAACAATTAAACATATGATATCCCTAAAACATATATAGAATAAACATAGACATCATTGTAGAAAGTAAACATAAATATAATGACCATCATACGAAGATTAAATCTCTCTTCATTGATACCAAAGTTACATATATACTATTGGAAAAAAGTTTACCATAAATAATATTCAATATAGCTGAACAAAAACTTATCATATAATCAATAAATTAACATAATCTCAATGCCATCATCTCAGCATATGGTTACAATAACAATAACCTATTTTATGAAACAAAGGTGGCTTTTATAATTGCAAGCCAAAACCTTGAAACTACAAACAATCAATGTGTGCCTCATAGGATGTGCATCTAATTTCTATAATTACCAGTGTTAACTACTTTAAAATTAATGTAATTAACAAAATAAACTCCTATATATGCACCATGATGCACTAAATTCACTCAAAAGTCATTTTTTAATAATAGTTTGTATTAATGTCTTCCCCTGTAGAGTCACTTTGTTAGCTTAGAATGGTGTTCCTCTCATGATCAACTTGGACTAGTACTCCTCTCATGATCTATGGTATGTGAAATATCCTTCTCATTCACCATACTCCATGTTATTTAATGACCATTTTCACCTCACTGGGACATTCTAAGTCATAGCTAATCTTTCATTGAGCTCTCTCTAGTTTTTTGGTATATCTGTGCAACTTCATCCTCGCGTGCCTTTGATCTAATTACAAACTGATACACTTTGTCAAACTGGTGATTCATATGTCATGATCCTTACATTTTTGTGTTAATTGTTCATAATATACACATCTTTTTATCCCTTTGGGTGTTTCATACCTACTCACACAATTTTATACTTAAGCAAAAATTGGGGGCCAATGTAGTCATATAAATTGAAAAAATTGGTAACTTGAGTGTGGCTAATGATACCTAACCCATTAGGTTCCTCTTGATTAATCTCATGACCATCCTAGACATATTTAACTAATTCCCAATCATTCATAGCCTTCTAGATCTGATCTTAGATCAACCAAATTGCTCTTTCCATGATAAATCTATCCCCCTAGGTCCCTTTAGCTTAGGACTATAATGCCCAACTTGGACTATATCACCAAGCCCTCTAGTGTTCACTTTCAATGCTCCTATCCAAGGGAATTTTTTCCTCTAATGGTCAGTTCCTTCTGATTCTTATCCCTCTTCTTGTTGGCCTAATGTGAGCACATTCGACCCATGACCAATAGATCCCTATAAAAGCCCATTCAAAGGTTATTTTTAAAGGGTTGGCAATAATCATAAAACAAGCAACAATACAAGCAAAACCACTAAGGAAATCTTCCCTATTCTCTGTATATAACCAACCAATACTATTAAAATCTTATCCAAATCCTTTCACTAGTCCTTAGCCACCTCAAGCACACCTAATTTTTGCATTTTCATCTTCATACACACAATTGCACAAAGCACATCAAGTGGGAGAACTGCATATGACTTGATCCCTCTTCAGAGTATTAGTATGTAGGCAACATGCCCACACAAGGGGTGTGGATACATGTTTAGTGCATCTTACACACACTAACCCCCCTCTTTCTTAAAGTTTATCAAAGCACAATGGAGTCTAGGGTTTGAAGACTAAATCAAATTTACAGGGAGTTCCATGGACATTCAACAATTGAAATTTCATAGGCATGCTCACATAGACACAATGAATAAAACCCAAAAAGATTAGATGACCTAGATAATAGTGGTAGAAGAGGACTATAGTGATAGACCCTAGGGTATCTTATTTCGATGCTCTTATATAAATATAAAATGAAAACCAGATCCTGATCTATGATAGTGTCCCAATCCTGCACAATGAATTTTAGACCCTGTAACAACTGTCTCAGTCAGTTTTTAGCTAAGTCTTATTTTCTCTCTTTTTGCTATTTTTATAAAGTTTCAAATTATAGTCAAATTATACAAATTAGTAGTTTAATTATTGCATATTTATTTATTGATTTATTATTCCAGACCCTTAATTAAATTGGGAATAACATACCAATATTCCCAAAATAGTTAAATCATTTGGTGAACCTGACTTACTTTGTTTGTGCATAAAAACCCTAGGATAAATTTCCTATATTTTTATGATTTTTATCTGCATAATAAAATAAAAAATTAGCATTAAATTTTAAAATTTTGTAGTAATTTTAAAATAATTTTGTTTCAAACCCTAGTTGCCCATATTAAGTCCTAGTATTTTTCCTATATTTTTTTGATTTTTTACTAGCATATTTAAATAAAAAAATTTGCATAAAATTTTAAAATTCCTTAGTGATTTTAAAATATTTTCATTCAAAACCCTCATTGCATGTACTAGCTCTTATTTTCTTCTTGAAGTATCACCTTACATGTTTGTGAGTTTTGTAAATTTTTTATGCACTTTCTAGTTTGCTATTTTTAGGACTTTACATCTCCTATATTTAGCATTTTCCTTCTATAAAACCTTGCTTATTAAAAATTAATACAAAAAATTCAATCAATTTTCAATTTTTTTTCCTACTTTAACAATGGCCCAATATATTGGTTTTGATGAAATCGATAAAAATAAACTTCAAGACCTCTTAACTAAACACCCTGACATGCAAGATGACAGGTTTAAAATACTTCAAGAGGAACAACAAAAAGTGAACAATGGTCAATCTTCTCAAACCAAAAATAAATTAGTTACACATGACACTATGGGGGCAACTATGTCTCAATAATCCCCTATAGCAGCCCGACCTTCCTCTATGCTACCAGCTACAACTAGTACATCTTTGTCTCTTGATGTGGAAAACCTTGTGCAAGAGATAAGATCTCTTCAATCCAAGGTGATACATCTTGAGCAAGGTGCTTCTAGACTTACACATGATTTAGATTCTTTTGCTCTACTGCATACACCATTGGCACATCACATTGCTTTTATGCCCTTGCCATAAGGTTTTGTTCAACCCAAGCTTACTCTATATGATGACAAGGGTGATCTAGAGACACAATTGAGATATTTTCATGAAACATGTTTGGACTATGTGCCAAATGATTGGCTACTTACCAAGCTATTTCCACAGAGTGTAAAGGATTATGCTTTACAATGGTTCTATAGTATACTTAATCAGTCAGTCAATGCATTCAATCCTTTAGTTGACATGTTCCTAGCTCATTTCGGCATTAATATTGGTGCTAAGGTTTTATATGCCCAAGTTGCACAATAGAAACAAAGGTCAAATGAGCACCTCACATATTATGTTCTTTGATATAAGACTATCTTGGCTAAGATGACTAGCTCCATGACTGGTCAAGTGTTACAAGATCTCTTCAAATAGAGTCTTCTACTAAATTTACATGAGTAAATAATGTTCAAAAGGTTCTCTTCCTTCACTGAATTGTGTGACACATTAAAGGAAAGGGAATTCAAACTCATTTCAATGGGTAAAGTACACAAGTATATCAAAAATAATGAATAAGAGTAACAACAAAGTCCCATACAAAGTCAAGGTTAATGATAGTAAGAGTCAGAATCAACTTATAGTCAATGCATCTTTAGAGCCCCCTCAATGTGTGGTTTTATTAACACCTCCTAGATGAAAATTTACCAATCTACCAGTTTCTCTGGATATAGTTTTATAGTAGTTATTATAATGTAATATCATATCTCTTCCTCTTATTTTATAAGTTGATCTAACAAAGCCTCTTCCATGGGGATATGATCAACATGCATTTTGTGAGTTTCATAGGGAACTAGGCCATACAAAAAATAGATGCATTGGTTTGAAACACAAGATACATGACTTGATAGATGATAATACTATTGATCTTGGCACTTCAATTTAGCCTCCTTAGGCAAAGAAAACATAGGATAAAGCTTTGAAAATATTTTTAGATCCTTTTCCACAACATTCTAAATAAGAGACAGGGGATACATTAGTGTTCACCATGCATATCATGCACATCCCCCACTAGATACATATAGGGCACCTTCAGTTGAGTTACATCCTTTGAGCATCATGATTGGTGTATACAATTCCAGAGTTCCAACTAGACCTTCCATCTCCTTCTCAGAGCAAGAGATAGTCAAGGATGATTCAGATTATCATGCACTTTTTATTAGAGCTTACATTCATAATCATCCCATTCATAGTGTTCTCATAGACAATGGATCTAGCGTGAACATGAGTACTATGACATTACTATAACATTTGGGATATTCAGAGTAGGATATTACCTCGATATATATAGTTATCATTAGATTTAGTGGGAACATATAGAGTTCATTAGGTGATATTGTACTTCCTCTATAGGTTTGTCCAACACATGTGGCCATACCATTCACTATTGTTCCCAGTGCAGGAGTTTTTGATATGTTACTTGGTCGACCATGGATTCAAAAACTTTGAGCAATACCTTCTATAGTTCATAAATACATGAAATTCATTCATGCTACTCATGTTTTTATAGTTGGTGGAGTTATATATGACTTACCACTCTCCACTTTAGAGCCATATACTATTTTGAAGTCACTAGTTTCTCCACTAGTTTTAGTTCTTCCTCTAGTTTAGATTCAGACACAGTTGAAACCTCTATTGCCAACATAGATAGTTTATACACTTCTACATAGGTCTCTTTTAAAGCAACCATAGTTTTAGGATTCTAGACAACTTCTAGCTATAGTGTTCACACATAGGGAATTATCATTGAGGTCTCATGCATCTACTCATAGGACACATGTTCAAAGAGCTTCTCCTACTACCAGATGGGTCCTTAAGAGACCTATAGTTGCAAGCACTTCTTGGAGTTATAGGGGGAACCCATAATTAGTTTCTACTTCAGATATTTTAAAAAATTTACAACATATATAGCTTTCAAATCCATAGTCTCAACCCTTCCATCGTGCTTCATGATCATGCAAGATCCCTCTCCTTGATACATGACACCATGATAGGGAGTCTCACATGAGACTTATCAGTTAGTATCATTTCTTCTCTATCTTACTTATACATAGTTTCTATTTTCTTGCTTGTACATAACTTATCTTCAATTTCTTGTACATAATCTTCTTATGATTGATTATACATAACTTACATCAAAAATCCAAAAACATTCAAATATTCAAAATTCAAAAACATTTCAATTATATGCATTATCCATGCTTTACATTTCTACTCTATGATAGACTTACATTTGTTGTTCTATGCTATTGTTTGTCAATTTATCTACATTATCATGCTTCACTTGATCTTCTTTGAGTGTGAATAGTGACTTCCAAATCCTTGATTGCTTCACTCTACCCATTCAGGGGACATCCTACCTCTACATTCAAGACACACATCAATATACATATCCACTAGGGGCATCTTCTACATGACTACACCATCTAGGTTATGTCATTCCTAAACCACACACTCTACTTATCATGTTGATGTACATTACCTACTAGATTACATATATTACTCTATCGACACTCACTAGTATATAACACTCATATATTTCTTAGCATATACCTAGTCTTGTACTATATGTATTGCATAATTTCACTTCTTGCTTTGATTAGTTAGATTTGATTATATTTCCAATATTTACATGATTTTTTTTCTTGATTTGCATAGCTAGATATGATTACATTTCTCAATTCCTATTTTGTCTCCTGTATGTGCCTTAGGACATTTGCCAATGTCCTTTGCTTCTATTCTTATGTGTGCCTTAGGAAATTTCCCAATGTCCTTTTCCTATACTCTTCTATGAGATTATGGATTTCACACCAACCTTGCTTGTTTCAATTATATGTGTATGTGTATGTGGAAATTAAACACGCCTTGTATGATTAATTTCTAGTTTGAGTGACATGTGCCCATGTCCCTTATTTGCTTGGACCCTTGACCACTCTTGTATGCTTCTTGCTTCTTGCCTTGTGTGCTTATCACTTCATTATCTTTTGATTATTTGCAATTACATGATCCACATCATGCATCATCTCACTTTCTTGGATGCTATGATGGACATCATGCTCCATCCCTCCTAACAACTAACAAATAACTAGACTTCTAGCTCTAATTAAGTACATTACACATGCTATTACATTGTTATATCTATCTAGGCATACCCCTATTGATTTGAAAATCTCTCATTATAAACCATGCTATATCTTGAGATATCTTGTCAATTATCATTACTATATCATGTATCTTTGCAACATAACACACTTATAGGGATATTTATTCTGAGGGCAATCATTTCAGGGTCTTCATTCCTACCCTAAAAAGAGGGGGCAACAAACAAGGTTTTTTCATGGAGATCAAAACTCCTAATGATCAAAAAAGCAATTTTAGAACACCCAAAATAACAACCAGACTTCAAACTAGGTAGACTAAACCAGGCAGATAATGGAAATTTTAGAATAGTCATCAGATTTAACCTAGGACAAATACACCAAGATTGGACTACAATGTTGGACCATTTGGTGTTTATTTTTAGTGCTCTTATCCACACAAGAAAAAAATTAGATTTTTTAAACTCAGGCAGAAAAGTAGGTTTAACTATAATTTTGCACATTAAGACCAATTTAGAATCAATAGTTTTTAGTACACTTTTACTCAAAGAATCCAGATATAAGGGGCGTCATGCACAACATGATAGCTCTCACTTCCAATTTTAGATATGACAGTTAGTATAACTTCTAGATCAGAATCCATGTTTTAGACACTAGTGATTGGGGGCAATATGCACGACACATTTGTCTTCTTTTCTTTTTAAATTTAGTACAATACCTAGTCATTCTTAGTAGTTATGTGCCTTATTCTATTTGTAGGTAGTTGGCATTATTTTGGAGTGGATTTCATACAAACCTAACCTCCACATTTCTGAGTGGCTTCTAAATAAGCCTATAGCCCAGTTTTGGAGTGTCTTTAATACAAGCCTAATCTCAACCTTTTCAAAGTTGCCAAGAGTGGCCTAGTTTTTAACTCATATTAGGCTATCTATGCCACATTATCAAATTATAGAGCATTCATGGGATTTAGGAGCCATCTCATATGACACATATTTCATATCGATATCAATTCATAGCTTCACTTCATGGGGCAATGATGGATCCAAAGGACTAACTAGCTTTTGTATTCTTGAGCCACCTACTCAGAGGGATTAGACACATAGTCCAAACATCAATTAACACAAGCATGATCACATAGCTTCACTTAGTGGGAAATTATGGAGCTAAAGGGCCAACCTTTACATTCTTGAGCCATTTCTAGGGAATTGAGCACTCAGCTCTGTTCATGATATTACTCTTGGTACAACATCATCCGACATTACTCAGCATTACTTAGCATTACTCAACATCACAATAGGTTTTATATTATTTAACATACCTGGTGAGGTGTATTCATTCCTTTCTCTTCCTCTCTCTCTCTTACCCATCTTTGTACATTCTTATTTTAGATATAGCATATCTAGTAAGAACTAATCTACTCTTTATTTTTTTTGTAGATTCACACTTCACAGTGTGATCTCTATATACGTACCCAACATCACATAGCTTCATGAGCTCCACCCTTGTAAGTAATTTTAGGTACACTTTCTATTTTTCCTTTATCCTAGTATTTCATTTTGCTACATCACTAGAATAAAAGGGGGCAAATGTAGTCATATAAAATGTAAAAATTGGTAACTTGAGTGTGGCTAATGACACCCAACCCATTAGGTTCCTCTTGATTGCTCTCATGACCCTCTTAGGCATCTTTCACTGATTCTCAATCATCTTTAGCCTTCCAGACCTGATCTCAACTCATCCATACTACTCTTTACATGATAAATGTATCTCCCTAGGTCCTGTTAGCTCAAGACTATAGTGCCTAACTTGGACTATAGCACCAGGCCCTCTAGTGTTTGCTTTCAGTGCTCCTATCCAAGTGCATTTTTTCCTCCAATAGTTAGTTCCTTCTGATTCTTATCATTCTTCTTGTCAACTTAATGTGAACACATTCGACCCATGACCAATAAATCCCTATAAAATCCCATTCAAAGGTCATTTGGAAAAGGTTGGCAATTATCATAAATCAAGCAAGAATACAAGCAAAACCATTAAGGCAATCTTCCTTATTCTCTGCATATAGCTAGCCAATACTATTATAAGATTATCCAAATCTTTGCACCAATCCTTATCCATATCAAACACACCCAGTTTTAGAATTTGAATCTTTATACACATAATTGCACAAAGCACATCAAGTAGGATAACTACATATGGCTTGATCCCTGTTCAGAGTATTGGTATATAGTTAGCGTGCCCACATAAGGTTGGTTGATACACATTCAATGCATATTACACACACTAACCCACCTTATTTCCTAAATTTTTTCAAAGCACAATGGAGTCTAGGGTTTGAAGACTAAATCAACTCTATAGGGAGTTCCACAAACATCCAATAGTCAAAATTTCACAGGCAGGCTCACACAGACATAGTGAACAAAACCTAGAAAGCTTAGATCTCCTAGAAAATAGCAGTAAAAGAGGACTATATCCCTAAAATATAGGGTGTCCTATTTTTTTGCTCTTATCCAATCATAAAATGAGGTTTAGATCTTGATTTATGATAGTGTCCCAGTCTTACATAGTGAATTTCAGACCCTATAACAACTATCTCAGTCAGTTTCCAACTAAGTCTTATTTCTCTCTCTTATTACTATTTTTAGAAAGATTCACATTATCGTCAAATTATACAAATCAATAGCTTGATTATTTCATATCTACTTACTAATTTCCTATTCCATACCCTTAACTAGATTAGGAATAATATACCAATATTCCCAAAATAGTTAAATAAGCTAACATCACCCTGAACTAATTGGGTTGTCCACCTTCAAAAAACCCATCTAAAACTACTTATTCTACCAAAAATTATAGCTCACCCCTAAAAACCTCTTCTTTAAAACTCATCCACCTTGGGAGAATAATATGAATCACTTCTATTCTCTTGGCCCTTTCTATAGATAAATTATTTAGTGCTAGAGGTTTCTCCTAAATTTATTTTGCCTTCAATTTGGTTGCCAAAATTTCTAGAGCTAATACATCCAATACCTCTCAAATGGTGTTCTCCTAATCCATAGTTTTGTGCTAGAGTATTTTAAGGTTCTTTTCCATTTCCCTATGCTTATCCTCTATTTTCTCTCCCAAGTCATTTGTATTCTTGAGGATTTTATTCCTATCATATCTATCCTTAGTCTAGAATACACATGGCTCAAGTTCCTTTCACTTCTATTGATCATTGATAAAATATGTTGAAATTATTTTTGTTTGGCATGCAAAGTCAATAAAAACCTTTTCTAATGGATTTTTCCTTTGCTTAGAGGTTAGTTAGCAACTTGTCATAGCTCTACAATTTTTCATCAAATTATTCTCATGCTCTCACTTTCTTTTCTTATTCCCCTTCCTCAACATTGATGCTCTTACGTTTATTATTCAAAATTCAATCAACCATTAAAATCAATTTATCAATATATTTAACTCCGTCTAAGCTAACCCCATCCATTAGGTTAAGTTCTTCTTTGAGAATTTGGTGACATAGCTTTAAATTTAGCTCCATTATTCTGACACTTTGTTCTAATTAGGGGTACTTATTATCATCTTCCTTTAGTTGTTTCTTATTATTTTTTATGGCTACACTATTTAAAATATTATGGTGAGATACCTTGGAAACCAACCTAAATTGTGCACACTCAAATTGAAATTTGTTCAATTTCATGGCATCTATGTGCACAATCTCTCCATTTCTATCCATAGTCAAAGATTATTCCTTATATAAAAAATTAAGTGGAACTTCAACTAGTGACTCAAGGATAAATGACATTTTTTTGTGTGATGGATCAAACCAATTTCTTCTTGAAATTGGTCCATAAGAATAAATTCTCTTCATCTATGTTTTTCTAGACCCTTTATATGATTATAGTTTTTCCTCTTTCACACTATCCTCATTTGTTAGTGCATATTTTTTTGAATCTGATGTTGGTGTATGTCTTATACTATTTGGTTTGTTATATTTCCTTACACCAACATCAGGTTCCTCATCAACTGTCATCTCAATTTCAAGGAATTTTTGTTCATTTTCTTCATGCATTTCTTCTTCCTTCATTTCCTCCTCATTTGTTTTCTCTCTCTTTTTGCCTTCATCACCCTTATTATCATATTTATCTATATGGGTGCTCACTCTCATATCTGACCTCCTATTGATGTGAAGGCCCTATAGTGGCTTATTGCACTCCTTGTCTGTGTGCCTCATGAATTTCATATATCACTTAATAATATTCACTATTGTGGGTGGAATCTTTTCATGTTTTATGGTATAATAAGACATTCATCTATGTTTTCATCTACAAAAATGGGAAAGTGTGCACATCATGGTTTTCATAGAAGATATTTCAATATTTAAGCAATGTCATTACACTACACCTTGAATAATTATTCTTGTTGTAGCCATCAACCTCATAATCAATACACCATAAACTAATGTGAGTATCATGTGCACTATTGGTAGTTATGTTTTGTAATTTGGAGGCCATTGAGGTGATTTTTGCCTCCATGAAAGGTTTGATATCTATATCTACACCATCAAATACTTCCACTCTTATTGCTACTTATAGATCCTCCCATGGATTTATGAATGTTTAATCTATAAATAAAGGCAAGTCAGTTTACAACCACACTACTAATTGTGCACCACATGGTACTACAAGTATGATCTACAACAAGCCATTACGAACTACGACCAAATTAAAGAGGTATTCTTGATAAAAATGATACTCCTAAATTTGAAAACTAAAACATCTCTACTATAAATGAGATTAAACAAGAAATATCTAAGAGTGTCCATGCATATGATGCAAGGTTTAATACCTTTATATCTAATCTCTTGTATGAGATACATCTAGTTTAGCATGTGCAATAGTTTTTAGATGGTTGGTACTACCTTTGGTGTGCCAAATAAATTGTCACTTTTGGACATGGTCTACAACATTTTTCACACATCTATACCTTGGTAGGATTAAATAAATTTCATAGATTAAATGTTGAAGGAATATTACTTGAATTACTAATGAAATGGTTATTTCATAAGTGTTTTTACTTTGAATACCTTCAGGGCTACCTCTTCCTATGCCACCCACACTTCCTCATATTTGGGTTACATCTATGCTAGCCCCCACACTAAATTGTGTTAAAATTGGATTGGTGCCTTGGATGGATGCTATGGCACTCATAGCTTATATTCTACATGATGTGTTCCTAATAATTTACATAGGTGGATTACCACCCATACTAAAGGGCATTCCAAACATAATTTAGATCTATAATTTTTTGGTGATGTAACTATTGGTCCTATATGATTGTATGGTACGACTTACTAAAAAAATATCATTTCACTTCCTATCTCTCAAACTTTTATATCTAAGACAAATTAATTATATTCCCATCACTTTCTTCTATATTTAAATGGAACACATGAACTTGTGCTTCAAGTAGATCATAGGTGGGCACCTAAACAATAACGTATTTCTATAGTTTCTAGGGATCTAATAAACTTTAACCATCTCAAATAAGAATTCAATCTTACTCAATGGTGTGTGATTTCTTCTCACTAGAGTGCATCTCCTCAGTGTAGGATCATCCTCATGCCATCCACATTCTATGTGAGTCTTCATAGAATCTAGCTGACCCAACTCCCCCTCTTCCTAGGGTCTATATCAAAGATCACTCTTTTTCATTATTCATCATACTTTCACCACCTAATTTCAAAATAATTTAGATTTTCCATGTTGAAACTCTAATTATTTACCCTTCATAAATGATTCATGTGAACCTTGACCTCTCGTCTTATTCTACCATCTACTTAACCCATGCATAAAAATATTTAGCCGAATATGTGTAGAGTTTTAATCATAAAATATACCATTAAATTACTAATTTCTAATGGTAATTTTTATATGTAGGACCCTCTCAATTTTCACAAAAATTGGTGCTTTAATTTCCTCTACATAAGAATAAGTAGACATAGATAACTTCAAAAAATAGTTGTTTAACGTGCCTTTCCACCACACATTGACAACTCTGGTCTAAATTATATTTGTGCACTATAGATGATCAATTTTTGATTCTATATAAGGGTATTTTTTTGTATTTTATACTTTGGCCCATAATATATACAATGAGCCATGCATATAAGTCTCCATGTAGCTCATAGAAAAATAATTTGTATAGAGGGTTATATAGATGCTATTCTACCCACACCTTAGGGGATTTATTTCTGAGACTTGGATGATTCAACAAAAATTCACACTCCAAATCCCTTAATCACCTTTCAATACTTTGTAATGAAATTTGGTAAATCATCTCTATATAAAATCTTCCACAAATAGTTCAGTTGTGTCCCAAAAATAAAACTAAGATGTTGGGTATTGTTGTCACCAAATCTTGCATCCTAAACGACATTGTTCAAGCCTAATCTAAGATTTGGGCAACATTGGAATACATCTAGGCCTACGAGTTGTCTATAATAGAGGTAGACCTCTATGGTTAAGGGCTAGCTCCCTAGATTGACCTTTAAGTATTTATCACCTACATTAACTGATTGTTTGTGTGAAAAGGGGTAGAAATATGCATGAAATTAAATTTTAAGTGGGTGATACACCATAAGGATATCCACTATGCTATCATACTCTTGAACTAAGAGAAATGACCTACAACACTAGTTTCAAAGTCCTAGAATACCCTAACATTCGTATTTCAAATATGGAGGTGATATGCATGAGACTACTTAAAGTAAGTGAGATAGAGGCTAGTTTCAGACACTAAGGATACTTTCACCCTTGAAGGGAGTCAAAAAACACTAGCTACACTCCATATGACCTATTAGAATGAGAACCTCTTTCACCAAACATGAAAGTATAAAGAGAAGCAAGGATACAAGCATATCACTAGACCTCACCATACATCACTTCACACACTTAAACAAGATGTTTGTGAACTCAAAACTAGATTGTATATATTATTCAAAGGAAAATTACAACATAAAATGAGTAGGGCTTCCCCACACTAGGTGTGGAATTAGAAAACAATAGCCAAAATGGCTTGCATTTATAGAATGTGGGAAAGGAGAGAGAAGAATGAAGCTCAAGAGTCATAATACCACTTGTCAAGGAATGAGAATTAGTTATTTTATAGAGGAATGGAGTATGAGACAAACCATGAAAGGTTTATTTTGACAAATGTTCCTCTAAATCATGAAAACTCCTCAAATCTGGTATATGACCCTTCTACTACCTTCTTAGAAATTGCCTTCATCATTAGGCTTCACTTGAGCACTCTAAAGTAGACTAGGAACAGTTGAAAAATATGAAATATGAAGGGAGGGGGTTATAAACAAGCTTTAACATGCATTAGATGTGTCCCTAACCATTTGTCTTCTTTTGGATAGGTGTTCTCATCTCTTGCAATCACCATTACTAGCCTTCTAGGCCTCATTCTCACATTTATCACCAAAAGGTCCTTTATTTGATTATTTTAATCTATATAAGGGGTGATATGACACCTATAAAGAGTAACATTTCATTCAAATCCTTTAGGTAGACCTTAAAGGCCTCCCAATTAGACTTATCACTTTTTCACTCCATTCTCATTATCTTCCATAGACTGCTTGATGTGAAGGAGCTTGTAGAAGAGTTTGTGTGATTGTATGAATAAAATAATGGGAATGAAGAGTTATATTAGGTCCTATTTGACCTTCTTAATTGATTCTCATCCTTCAAATCTCATTTGAACCTTAAAAACAATAAAATATACTAAGAAATCCTATTCTGTACCCTGTACGTATAAGTAGGGTACCAACCAATATGACGGGAAAGAGACCAAAGGAGTTATATACAAGTAAACATCACTTTTATAATCAAACTAGCTCATTTTTATGCATCTTCTTCCTTATATTTCCAATTGGGTCATGAACAAGGGTTTTGAAGGGTTTTAAGTAGTTTTGACCATTATAGATTGTTCATAAAAATTAGATGTTAAATATATGAAAAATTTTTACTAAGGGAAATTTTAAGACTTCCTCAAACTATTACCAAGTCATTTGGTCTCCATGGAACCATTCTCTACTAGTGTGAGCTTTCGAAATTAGCCTCTCAAGCCCTTATTTGCATTCTGAGTACCCTGAGTTATTCTTAAGCTAGATAATGACCTTATCATGATTTTATCTATAGAAAAAATATATAAATAACCTTATATCTCAATTTTAAATTCATCAAGTTTATTATAAGATTCACTTATCCCTAGAAGTGGTATTGATAATCTATTAGGGCTTTAAGCCTAGACTAGGCCTCATAGACCTGACTGTGCATTGTTACTCCTAACCAACTTTGAGTGGTTTATCAATATTTAAACATATTTTTTTATGTTGGTTCATGTTTAAAAAAACCTACCATATCATTTTACAATGATCCTCAGATCTCCCAACTCATTTCCTTACTCTTTCCATACTAAACCTATAGTTTTGTCTCTCTAGGAGTGCCCTTTATTTGAGATAGAAAAAAGGGCATCTCCCTTATCCACTCAATAATTTTGGGGTTATGAGAGGATTAGGTAGGTTATGAAGGTATTATGTACTTTATTATAGAGTTGGATCATACTTATATCCCCTTTAATTATTCAAGAACCCTTAGGTAGGCTTTTTAAATGCACTGAATGTGCACATGTTATGTGTATGGACTGTAGGTTGTATGTTGAAACCCTCATTTATTTTTTCCATGTGATGAGAAAAATGTGATATGCTAACCATAATTATGAATTTTTTCTCAACATGTCTAATATCCAATATCTCTGTTAACTCCTCAAAGTGCATTCTCCATAACTAGGCTTAGTTGGCAGACTATGTGACTGTGTTGTCCACTCGGAAAAAGGCATGCCTATAGGTGTATCTCATGTTTCACAATACATATTATAACATAAAAACTCCCTGGAGTATTTTAACTCATCCTTTACTTTCTTGAGTCCATTCATTCCATGTATTAGGGCTTGTGTTCATTGCTCCTCTATTAACACCAGTTTGAGTTGGTTTCTCCTCCATAACAAACTATAGGTGGCTATTTTTTAGGCCATAGAGACCATTGTATGATGCCATACAAAATATATTTCATGTTTAAGTGTTATTGGAAGCCTTTAATCTCATTGAGATGGTGAAACATACTCATAACATGCTTAAAACTTGAAACTAACACTCCACTATCATGTTTAGTATATGTTACCAATTTTACATCAACCTGTAGGTGTACTTTTGAGGACAAAAGAGCATCTTTAGGTGATGATTTTCATCAAGAATTGAACATCAACTATTTTTATTTCTACTAGAGGGATAACATCATTCTTGACTCACATAAGGTCACTTGTCTTTGTGTGTATGGCACTATCATGTCATATGTGTGAAAAGACTATTTGAGCCTAAGCAGTACTATATATTACTAAGTGTATATAGTGAAATATTGATTGAATTATAAATACTCCTTATATGACCCTCCTTTGGACAAATAACCACTTGACATGTCAACTCGCTGCCCCTATACCTAGGCTATATAATGAAAACTATTAGACTAGTTTGTACCTCAAGATGCTCCATCATGAAAGGATCAAAAGAAGGGCCAAGTCTTTGTTTCAAAAATGTTTCAGGTATTCCTTACATCACCTTCTCCAACTATGATTATGGTTCCAAGTATGTTTTCCACTCTATGGCTCTAATATTGATGCTATGGTGTTCTTCCATGTTCTTAGACCTTAAAGAGACCTCAAACTAGTTTCAAACATTTACCTTCAACTCCTCACTACTCTGTTAGGACCACCTGTAGGTGCATATGTAGGACTTAGGGAAGTGAAGGTAGGATAAAAATAATTTGCATAGTGTATGAATCTAAAACCAATCCTAGGTCTCCTTGAAATATTCAAACTGATCCTCTTCACCATTAAATACTTCTTAAGACTTTGTAAACTCCTCTCCCATTCAATCTTGACTGTGCAAAACTCCTTCTACTTGCTTGTAGGTGGATGTCTGTAGGGGACTAAATATGTTGGATTATGACTATGTTTTCTCACCAAGTGCTAATATTGAGACCAATATTTGAAAATGAAGGTGATCACCATGATCATGAGGAGCATGAAACATCAATACACCTTTTATATGGAAGTCAAAACACGAAAAAGAACTCCATTACCTAGGGAAACCTGTCTACAAACTGTGATAGTGTCTCTTACTAACAACTTGAGATTATTTTTCTCATCAATCATATTACACACATGAAACTAAGGATGTAAACCATGAGATAAGAATATATATACTCCCTAAAAACACTTTCACCAATTGGTTTGTATGGACCAATGCAGATAGGAGAGAAACCTATAAGGTGTGGGGATAAGCATGCAAAAAAAAGTGACTAACACTTTTATCATTAGTTCATAAAGCATAAGCAACCAATGTTATAAATATTTCCATCGATTTTAAGTAAACCAAGTGTAATAACATCCCTTAGAGGCATTTAACTTGATTCTTCTCTTATTGGATGTACCATGAGAAAACCGACTGACCTTTCTAGCATGCAAAGAAGAGAGATGGAGGAGCATAATGGTTTTAGGCCATTTTAAAGGGTTTAGAATATGGAAAAGTGTAGAAGTGAGTTTAGGTAATTTTAACGGACACTGCAGAGCCTTCTACATGTGCTAAAACACCTTCATAAGCTATATAACTACCCAAATCTCCTCCTTTTTTAACTATTTTATTTTTTTAACATATAAACCTATAATTTTTTAGTTAGGAATGAGATTTATAACAATAAAATGACATGGGGTATTTTTAGGAACACTTGGACTCCTTGTCTTACATGAAAAACCATACAATTTTCATAAATAGCTCAAATATGACCGCTATAGTGACATAAGACTATTTAGGACAAAAGTGACCATGATGAAGTTAATGACACATCAAATGACCTCAAATAGGACCATGGTACACACTATAGGACCATAATAATCCCATATAAAATTTTTGAACTATAGGGGGTTTACCTATTTTGACTTGTGGTCCGAATAGTCAATATTCTTAGTGTTTTCCTAGGGGTGGTAAGCCAACTATGCCAAGACTAGTAACCTAATCCTATCCATTGGGATATGGAGTCACCTATGAAAAAGTTTTACATTAAATTAATTTTGAAATCACCTTAGACAACAAGGAAATACACACAAAATACATACAAAATGAAACACACATGTGTTCTCAAGAGCACTTAAGGAATATACACACAATAGAAACAATGACATAACTATGCTAATATTTACAAGAACTCAAGTAATTGAGGTGAATAACAACTCACCATGCTTCAACTAGGGTCAAATATGGTTCTTTTTTCCTCTTTTCTACTCCATGAAATAAATCTAGCATGTGAGACATGCTCATCATCAAACACTTGACTATGTAGATGGTGAAATGAATTACCATCCTTAGGTCTTCTCATACCTGCAAGTCTACTACTTTGACCTCTCAAACATGCTCCATTTTTCTTCCCAAGGATATTTTTTGGGTCTACAACTTTCTTGATCTCTATCATACCTAATTGGTGATCTTCAAACTATAAGTTAGGAGGCATGACAATTGTATCAACCTTGCTCTCTTCTTGGACATAATGTGCTTGATGTATAGGATCATCAAGTCTATCTTCTTTCTTCCCCAATGCCTCTAAGAGTGAATAAATATCAGGTTAATATGTTGGCTTCCCCTCCATGACAAAAACTTCTACTTTGGATTCATTGAGATCTTTCATGATAGCATCTTTTATGACATTAGCTTTGCATACCCTCTCATTCTTAACAAGATCCTCTTTTTCATGCTTAGTAAGGCACTCAAACATCTAATTTTTAGGTTTATCAACAAAATTAACATTATATATGTAATTATTTGGAGAATAATTATTCTTACCCAACTGATCAAACTATTGAATTATGGCATTGAACCTTTGCCATAGGTCATCTTCCTCCTCAAGACTATCATGTTCAAGGGCTCCTTCATCAATTGCAAGTAGAAAGACATTGTTATTCTCACAATAGTGATCTATCATGCCTTTTAAATTATCATCATCATACACATGAATCAAGTAATTTCCCTCAGTAGCTTGCGAGAAAGAATTCTCAAATGCTGACCTTAGATTGCTCATATGCTCCCTCGTGAAAGATATAGGTGCCATGATCCATTTTATCAAAGTAGGTGTATGGATCATATTCATAAGCATCTATAACATACTCATATAGAAATAAATAATAAATGACTTCAAGCTTGGAAGATGCACCATCATCCACAATAGACTCTTCTTTATCATTGATGACGTAATTCAAATTGGAACTTGCTTCAACATAGGATTCAATGTGAAATTTAGCAAGTGGTTGAGTTATAATGGTCACTTTTGTTCCATATATTGTCTTTAAGGCCAAGAAGGAGAAATAAGATGAGAGGTATCTTCCTATCTTGGCTATAAAATCCCTTGAGAGGTAGATAACAATATGGGCAGGCAAGTCAACAACCACAATATCTTGGAGAATGGGGAAGCTTGGGTAGTCATGAAGAAAAAATTTCAAACTTTTGATCAACCTACTAACTTGGTAGGTCCACCATATAATTGAAGCACCCCTTTACTAGTTGGTTCATTCTTTAGACCCAATTTGTTAGCTAAAACCTTGGGCATCACTCATATGCTAGCTCCACTATGAACTATGTAGTTATGAACTAGTTTGTCTCCCACAATGAGAGTGAGGTAGAAAGGTGTAGGCTTCTCATATTTGGTAGAAGGTTCCACAATGTTATTAGGAGAATTGTTAAGAGATAAATTATTATGACTATGGATTAATGATGGAGGACTAACATGGATAAGGGACAACTATTTTTTCAGGAGCTCCTTTTGGCCAAGCATACGAAGGACATCCCAAAGAGAGATAAATGCCTTATCATTTTTCAATGAATGCACAATGTCTAGAGTAGGAGTGTTTACCTTTCATTGAGTCCTTGGAGGCAAATAAGTTTTTGGATCTTTTGTTATTGAAGCACTTAAAGTAACTATTCCAACATTCTAACTTGAAGGAGGTGTAAGATTTGTATGGACTATCATGCTTACAATCATGTTTTGCTGCCTTGTAGGAGGACTATTTGCACTTGTAGGCATACCATTATCATCTCATAGAGCCTTATTTTTATCTCTAGTATTGTTTGTGATATAATTTCCTTGATTAATAACATAGGTGTCTTCAACTAGGAAGTTGGTGAAACTTACTCCTTGAGGCTACCAACCTTCACTTGCTTGCATAAGGACTTCATCTTTTATTAATAGTTGAGGAGTGAATCTTCCTTGAGAAATTATATTTTGATTTCCACCTTCATTGGAATCCATGAATTGACCTTGTTTCCACTCTTCTCCTTGGATAGATTACTATGCACCTGTATCATTGCTCTTGTATTATATGTTGAAGTAGGGTTGTATGCAATGGCAGGCCTATCTAAGTTAGGTTGCATTTGGCCTCTCCCTTTCCCATATTGTTGACCATATTACTTATGATAGGGGTAAGGGTTTTGATGAGCACATTAATATAATTTTCTTGCCTATTTTGATCCTCTAAGGCTTGATATCTTGCCTTCCAATCAAATATTTGTTCTACCTTCTTAGGAGTAGTCCTTGACTTGGAATTTGCATTAGAAACTTGAGAAGCACTTGGAGTATTAGTATAAATATTTGGCAGTGGAGGCATGTAAAATTTTTGAGGCATATTCCTAATTTTTATGAGGCCATTATCAACTCTAGTTTCAAAGTCATATGCCTTAGGTAAGGTTAAACCACCCATGTATTGTAGCATGATGGCTATGTTTGTGCCACTGGCCCTCAAGTATGTAAGAAATACCAAGTTAGAAGGTGGCCTCATGGGAGGGGGTAACCTATGCCAAGTCCTTTGGAATATCTCATTAAAATAATACATAGTCTCCTTAGGGGCTCTTTGAATCATGCTGAGCTTATGGATGAGTGATGTGTGATCAATCTTATCCTTAAATATTGAAGTTAGCAGCTCTCCAAAATCATCCCATGTTGTGATATAACCACTAGGAAAATTCATATACCAATCAAGTGATTTCCCTCTAAGAGACATGGTAAGGAGTCTAATATTAATATTGACCTTAGTGACATTGTGAAAACTACATAATTTTGATATATCCCTAATGTGCTCACTAGGAGTGACATGGCCTTCACCATTGAATGTAAGAACACTCTTTATAGAATTAGGGTGAATGTCATCATAGGCATCAAGGTGCATTGGATTTTTAGTGTTAAAGGCTAGGAAGGCATGTTGCCTAGCCATGTTATCTTCAAATTATTCTTCACTCTCTTGGTTTTCTTGTCTAGAAAAGTCCTCTTCCTCTTCAAAGGGCAGAATAGGTTGAGGATGTTAAATTTAAAGAGGAAGTTCAGATTGAAGAGGTGGATTGATGGGATTGAAAACTCTACTATAAGATGACCTAGTAAGGACCATGTAGTATGAACCTAAATTTATGAAAAAAAATTGGTCTACAACCAAATTTTACCTTAAATGGAGTCATAAAATGTTGAGTAGAACACCATATGCAAGTGTGATGTTGTCAAGATGAATATTCAATTTGACAAGTTATCTTTAGGACAATTATCCCATTGAGAATGATATAACTATTGTCACCAAATATTGAACCCTAAAGGAGGTTGTTCAAGCCTACTCTAATATTTTGGCAACATTGGAATACCTCTAGGCTTTTGGGTTGCCTATATTAGAGGTAGACCTCTATGTTTAAGGGCTAGATCCGTAGACTGACCTTTAAGTGCTTATCACGTACAATAACTAATTACTTATGTGAAAAGGGGTAGCAATATGCATGAAATTAAACTATTCTAAGGGAGTGATACACCATAAGGATCTCCACTATGATATCATAGTATTGTACTAAGATAAATGACCTATAACACTAGCTTGAAAGTCATATAATACTCTAACATGAGTATTTCAAATATGGAGGTGATATGCATGAGGACTACTCAAGGTAAGTGGACTAGAGGCTAGTTGTAGACAATAAGGATACTTTCACCCTTTAAGGGAGTCAAAACACACTAGCTAAACTCCACATGATCTTTTATAATGAAAACTATTTCACCAAACATGAAAGGGTAAAGAGAAGTAAGGATAAAATCTTATCACTAGACCTCACCATACATCACTTCACACACTTAGACAATATGTTTGTGAACTCAAAACCAAATTATATGTATTATTATAAGGTAAAGTACAACATCAAACCAATAGAGATTTTTCATACTAGGCAAGTAATTAGAAAATAATAGCCAAAATGGCTTTCATTTATAAAATGTGTGAAAGGAGAGAGAAGAATGAAGCTCAAGAGTCATAATGCCACTTGTCAAGGAATGAGAATCAGTTATGTTGTAGAGGAATAGAGTATGAGATATACCATGAAATCTTTTTTGGACAAATGTCCCTCCAAAGCATGAAAGCTCCTCAAATATGGTGTAGGGCCCTTCTACTACCTTCTTAGAAATTGCCTTCATCATTAGGCTTCTCTTGAGTACTCCAAAGTACACTAGGAATAGTTGACATATATGCACTATAAGGGGGGAGTTAAAAATAATATTCAACATGAATTTATGTATCCCTAACTAATGGTATTATTTTGGATAGGTTTTCTCACTTTTTTCAATCACCATCACTAGCCTTCTAGGCCTCATTCTCACATTTGTCACTAAAAGGTCCTTTAGTTGCTCAGTCTAATTTTTGTAAGGGGTGATGTGAAACCTATCAAGAGTCCCTTACATTCAAATCCATTAGGTAGAACTTAAAATGCCTCATAATTAGACTTATCACTTTTTCACTTGGTGGTCACTCCCCATTCTCATTATCTTCCATAGACTGCCTGAAGTGAAGGAGCTTGTAAAAGAGTTTAATTGTTTGTCTGAAGTAAGAAATGGGAATGAAGATTTAGATTAGGTCCTATTTTACATTCTTAATTGATTCTCATGCTTTAACTCTCCCTTGAACCTATAAAACACACAAAATCTATCAAGAAAGCCTATTCTATACCCTATCCATACGAGTAAGGTACTAACCAATATGATGGGAAGGAGCATGAGGGAGGTCTCTACAAGTAAAAATCACTTTTTAAATAAAATTAGCTAATTTGGATTCATCTTCTTCTTGATCTTTCCAAAATCAAGTCATGAGAAAGGGTTTTAAGTAGTTTTAACCCTTAGGGATTGTTTATAAAATTTAGACATTCAATCATATGAAAAAGTCTTACTAAAAGCAAGTTAAAGACTTTTGCCAACTATTCCCAAGTTCTTGGGTCTCCATGAAACCATTTTGTACTATTTTGAGCTTTTGAAATTGGCATCTCAAGCCCTTCTTTGCATTCTATGTATCCTGAGTTATTCTTAATCCAGAGAATGACCTTCTCATGATTTTATCTACAGAAAAAAAGATCCAAAAAAAATTATATCTCCCTCTAAAAGTCATCAAGTGTATTATAAGGTTCACTAAGCCATATACGTGGCATTTATACTCCATTAGGGCTTTAAGTCTAGATTAGGCTTAATAGGCCTGACTATGCATAGTTACTCCTAACCACCTCTAAGTGGTTTCTCAATATTATAACATATTTTTTATGTTGGTTCATGTTTAAAACATGTACCATATCATTCTGCAATGTTCCCAAGATTTCCCAACTCATTTCCTTACCCTTTCTATACTAAACTTGTAGTTTTGACTCTCTGAGAGTGCCCTCTATCTGAAATAGAACATAGGGCATCTCTCCTATATTCTCAATAATTTTTAGGTTATGAGAGGATTATGTAGGTTATAAAGGTCTTTTGTACTAGATTGTAGATTTGAATCATACTTATAGTCCCTTCAATTCTTCATGAACCCTTAGGTAGGCTTCTTAAACCCACTGACTGTTCACAAGATATATTGACTGTAGGTTGTATGTTGAAACCATCCTTGATCTGTTTCCATATGATGAGCATCATGTGGTATGCTCACCATAATTTTTAATGTGTTCTCAAAATTTCCAATATCTAATATCTCTGCCAACTCCTCAAAGTGCATTCTCCATAACTAGGCGTAGTTGGCAGACTGTGTTGTCCACTCAGAAAAAAGGCATGCCTGTAGGTGTATCTCATGTTTCACCCTACATATTATACCCTAATACCTCCTTGGAGTATTTTAACTCATATTTTACTTTCTTGAGTCCATTCATACCATGTATTAGGGCTTCTATTCATTGCTTCTCTATTGACATTAGTTTGAGTTGGTTTCTCCTCCATAGCAAATTTGTAGGTCACTATTTTTTAGGGCACAAAGACCCTTGTATGATGTCAAACATAATAAATTTAATGTTTAGGTTTTATTAGAATCCTTTGATCTTATTGAGTTGGTGAAACATACTCATAGCATACCTAGAACTTGAAACTAACATGCCACTGTCATGTTCAGTATATGTTACCAATTTTGCATCAACATGTAGGTGTACTTTTGAGGACAAAAGAGCCCCTATAGGTGATGACTTTCATCAGGTATTGAACATCAAATATTTTGATTTATATTGGAGTAATAGCATCATTATGGACTCATATAAGGTCACTTGGCTATGTGGGTATGGCACTATTATGTTATATGTGTGAAAAGACTATTTGAGCCTGAGCAACACTATATATTACTGAGTGTATATAGTGAAATATTTATTGAATTATAAATCCTCATTACATCACCATATTTTGGAAAAATAACCACTTGTCAGGTCAACTCACTACCCCTATACCTAGGATACATAATGAAAACTATTAGACTGGTGTGTACCTCAATATGCTCCATCATGAAAGGATCAAAAGAAGGGCCAAGTCTCTGTTTCAAAAATTTAAAAGTAAGGTATCTATTGACCAAATTTGACCTTAAATAAAATTAGGTCAAACCCTAAATTTATAAACTTTTTAGATTTTTCCATATGTCTTATAAGGGTCTCATATGTGTCTAAACATCTCACTTAACCTTGGCCTAGCATTGGTCTAAGTCCATCTTCCTTATACTAGTCTAGTCAACCAAAGTCAAATAAAGTCAACCCTATTAAAACATGGTCAAAGGTAAAAACTATCTTGAAAATATCATAATGTTGTCATTTATATTTTTAAGGTGTTTCTAAGTCATAATTTTGTCCTTAACCATGTTTCATATGCAAAATGGGCCTTTGACATATTTCTAGCTCATTAAATTACTTGTATGAACTTTCAAGGAAGAATATTTCCCAAAAAGGTGAGTTTAAACATGGAAGAGGCCAGGAGATGTTAGGAGGTAGTCAGTTTCAGTTTAAGAAGTAGTTTTATGTAGAAAAGGATAGTTTCTCCTTGAAAATAGGCCCTTATTGGCACTTGTATGGATTTGGGAAGTCCACTTTAAGATAAAAACATGGAAAAAGTGTGTATACAACTCCTTTTGATATTTACCACACTTTTTTTTTGAGATAAAAGGTTAGAAATTTCAAATTTTGCTTCGTTTCCTTCTTTTAGCCTTCAAAAGCCAAGAAGGGTCAACTTTGCATACTTGGTGTGAGCCGTAGAGGTGGAATTTGGAGAAATGATCTTGGGGGTTGAAATTAATATAATTTAGCTTAATTTTCATGGAAATAAGTTTAAGTTTCATGGCTTCTCCTTTATGCACCATCACTTAGACTCTAGGTAGCTTTTTATGCACTTCCATTCATGAAGGGTCTATTTTTTGAGCTAGTTTTCGATTCTTCTGCTTAGTTTTGACAAGTTGATTATTTATATGTGTTTCTACATGTTTTATAAGACATGTACATAGGTTATCCATTCTTATTTTGGCTTTGGATCTCTCAAATAGTCAAGAAACCTCTCCTAGGCTTGTCTTTACTTACAAATTGCTCTTTTGCATCCATAATTGTCTCAAGTGCTATGAAGGAGGTTTTCCACATTAGGATGAAGGAATGAAAGGTTGTATTAAGTGTTTTAAGTATTAATAATACATTTTAAGTGGTTTGAAATCCTTGCCCTTGCATATTAGTGCTCAATTCCATCCCCTCTACCCTATAACTCAGAGTTTTGCATCTACAAGACCCTTGCCAAGGTCATGATGATGTATGTAAAGATGAATGTTCATTACAACCTCTTGGTTTTTCTATGAATTTATTAATTTTTTAGTGGGAAGCATCACTATTTAGGTTATGAGAAATCTCCATACTGATTACACTATAGTTCACTGTGGTGCACTAAACCTCCACCTCCAGGTGGCCTAAATAGGAAGTTTGAAATAGTCATTTGAATGTGAAAATGAGATAGGACCTCATTTGGAACCCTTACATGATGAAATGGTACATGATATAACCATCAAAGGTGTAATAGGGCTAGTTTCAAATTAAAAACACCTCTAAAAGTGTTAGCTGTGATTTCAGGTCTATCTACCTAGAAAACACTAGATAAAGGTCTATAAGCATTTTGGAATTAACATATTTCATAGTTTCAAGACTTTTAAATGATCCTAATTAGTTGGATTTGTATTATCTATCATGAATAAAAACTATTCAAGGTTTTGAGAGTGGAAGGAAAATTAAAAGTGGTGTTTGAAAGGTCCAAAAGTACTCCTGAAAGCACTGAATTTGATCAATGACATCTATAGCTTTTGAGTACCAAATGATGTTTCCCTTCCAAATATACATTGAAAATCACTTCACATTGTTAAATAGTCCCATGTGACCTAAGTGTTGACCATTTTTTGCCTAATAGGCCAAAAATTGGTCCCCTTCTTTTTTTATGCTGTTCTGAGCCAGTACATTTTGATTTTGCACGAGTCTTGAAATTTATACGGACTCTGAAGGTCTTCTACGAACTCTATAGGTGTAGTCTTTTGGCAGACGAAGAACCAATTTAGAGAGTGCAAGGTTTTACAAATCTTCTTTAGACTCTCATCTGAAGAAATTCAAAAGGAAGGAGAGCTAAAATGGTTCAAAGACACTTTTCCTTAAGGTTGGAAGAGTGGTTCAACGACATAATCTTTCCAAGAGTTAGCACCTTTGAACCGTTGAACCATTGAATCGGTTCAATGTTTTGGTTCAAAGCCTTGGTTCAATTGGCAAAGTTCATCACTTTGGTTCAATCAAATAGTACATTGGCTTGGTTCAATGTGTTGGTTCAACATTTTTGTTCAATGCTTCGGTTCAACCGGATGGTTCAATCACTTGGTTCAACGCCTCGGTTCATCGGCAAAGTTCAACGCAAAGTTCATCGATAGGTTCAATTAAACAGTTCAGTTCATCAACTCAATTCAAATGGTTCAATAGGATTGGTTCATTAAATGATCTAACAAACATTTGAACCATTGAACCGGTTCAATGAATTGGTTCAACGGTTGGTTATAAGGAGCGGTTCAATGCAAAAATTTCAAGCCTCCTGAAGGACAAGTGCCCTTATGGAGGGCAGTTTTGGGTTCAAGAGCCCTTGCAGAGGGCAGGGAACACTTCAAAGAGGCCAAAAGGAAAGCTGCGAAGGTAAGTTCTTTCAAAAAATTTATAAGGCAAAGAAAATGCCCTTTGAAAGGGTCATTTTTAACTTTATCAAAGGGCACTTTTTTGAAGGCAGTCGACAGAGGCAAGAAAGAAATCCTTCAAAATTTTTGTCCAAAGGAATTCTTTCAAACAAAAACTCTGAAGGAATTCAAAAGAGCCGTGAGCAAAATCTCGTAGAAAGGACTTAAGCATTGAAATGAATTCTTTCAAAAATTTTTGCCTAAAGGAATTCCTTCAGACAAAAAGTCTGAAAAAATTTGGGAACTCGCAAGCCAAAAGCCCAAAGAAAGATTTCCGAAGGCAAAGTCACAATGAAATTCTCATGGACTTTTGTCCATGGGAAAAAAGGCTGAAGTAGAAAGCCAAAAGAAAAGCCCTGAAGGATTTTGCTAAGGACGGTGACATCCTGGAAGCCGTCAACTTTAAGAAGATAGACTAGTCATTGGTTTTCAAACTGTGACGGGCCCACAAATGTCAAATTTTACACCAAGAAATTAAGAGCATGGAAATTTCCAAGTGGCAACCATGGAAGGCTTTGACATGCTTTTCTTAGAGCAACAGAATGTGCAATGTGTCCCCTGCAAGGCTTAACAGAAGCTGACAAGTGTTAGCACCTGCAGTCTCTCTCTTTTGTCCCATGAGAACTATGGTGGGCCCTAGATGAATTGCTAAAGAGAGTGGAAGCCGACACATTTCCTCTTTTATAGGACCTTCAAAGGGTGCCTAAAGCTTCCATGAGTCAAGTGGATGCTGCCATGTGTCCTGCCCATTTCACAGCAGAACGCACCACGTGTCACTTATTTGAAAATTAGCAGAAAGTGGCCAAAGCAAGCAGCGAGATCCCAAGGAATACAATAACCCACCAAAAGAATCTAGAAAGAGACAAAACCAGGATGAGACAAGGTAAGAAGTAGACAAAGTAGTCTAAGTGGTGAGAAGAGGCGAGTTATTGCCAGATGGTTATAAAATGGTGCAAATAATGAGTGGTGCGGCCTGCTTTGCATTTATGAGGGGATAAACCACAGTCTATTTGTAGGAAAAGAGGTGCAACCCATGATTTTACATTAATGCTTGGACACCAAATTCAAGTTTGGTGATTATACAACATGTTTCCAACAGGCCTTTTCTAGAAGAATGACATTAGCAACAGTGACTTCCTCTTCCCGATGCTTTCAACACACATGGGCTGAGCTTGTCAAGGAAGCACCAAGTTTCTCTTCCCCTTTCTCTATATATTGTAAAATTTCTCATTTGAGAAGGATCCATTCTCTTAGCCTTAAGGAAAAACTCTACCCAAAAATCTCTCAGGCTTGTAAGGCAGAGTTGCCAAATTTTACCTTAAATCAGGACTTAGCATTTTTACCTCTATCTAGACTTGCACTTTAAAGTATATGTCTGTGTTCTTATTTTGTGTTAAGTCATTGTCTTTCATGCTTTTCATAGATTGACTACAGCATGTCTAGTGCATTGTGAAGTCTCTTTTTTGTAGGTCTGTTAGAAGTGTCTACAGTAGGAATATAGGCACATGTGAATAGGCTGTCAAAGTGTGTCTCAGAACACCTTTGTTAGTTCCTTCCTCCTTGTATCTCTACGGACCCTTGACTCACTATTGCAGAAGAGCTTCCCCCTTTAGATGAAGTGTATGGGTGCTTCTTTTTGGTGAAAAGTGTATATTCAGGCTAGGTGGGTCAACATTTTCTGGTGTATCACCTTTTCATTTTTAGGCTTAGGTTCTATTTTCAACATCTCTCTTTCCCTTTTCATCCCCCCTTTTTCATTTTATTTGTTAGCAGTAGGAGAAACTAGGGCCTAAAAGATACATCAGTGGGAGTTATCCCTTATATAGAGACTCTCCCCTCTAGCTTCACCAGGTCCATAGGCAAGAGGGGAGTTTCCATTGTTGCTTGTGGAAGGTAGGAGCTCAGCCTCCTACCCTCGGGTGCAATCCACTGCGTCAACAGTTTTTGGCATGCCTAGTGGGACCAATTAGGACAAGTTGTGTCCATAGAGTTGAAATTTTTTTGGTGTGTTCTTCAACCAGCCAGCCTTTGGAGGCTTTTGCATCAACACTAATGGCAACTCTGAGTTGAATCAGTTGGTTAAGCAGCCTAGTGTCACCAAGAAAATCTCATTTTTTTGTATGTATAATTCCTTCACACAAAATCACGGACCTTGTATTTCTTCATATGACTTCAATCAAACTCAAGATATTTAGAGAATCACCTCAAGCAGCTCCTCGAGTTGCTCGTTAACAATAAGGGAGGTGGCACTGGAGTTTGAGAAGCAAGTAATGGAAATAGACAGATCAGATGAGCAATACAAATATCAGTAAGCGCTGATGTATAAAGAGGAGTGTTTGTTCAGGTAAGCTCAAGCCTTGTAATCCATGGAGGAGGAGGTAGAAAAATGGAGGAATCCATTCATTCAAGGTAGTCAGTCTTGCACGCCCCCTCCTATTCTAAAGAAAGCCCCCTCTTGTGCACCAAATCCTTTCTACCAGATGGCACTTGCTCATTTTGGCTCATCCGATGCATCAATCAACCCTGGTCTTGACCCCATGCGCCTAGCCTTCAAGCATCAAAGGGAACTGGAACAACCTCCCATGGAGATGAACCTTCTAAACTCCTTAGATCATGAATCTTCTTTTTGGGGGAACTTTTTGAACCAACACATCTCTCTCGAAACTGCTCCTACCCATCTCTATGATGATTCCTATGAGCTCCAAGAAAGACTCTTTCAGGATAATCTAGCCAAGCAAATTGAGTATTTAGAGGCTAAGATGAGACTGCTTAGAGAAAGAGAGATGGAACTTTTAGACCTTGTAGAGGAGCTCTAGGACCTTGGAGAAACAAAGTTGCTGCCTGTTCACAGGAGCAAAATTCTAATTTTGAGATCTTGAATTGGAAGAGAACAATATAATCATGGGGCAGGAAGGAGGAGAAGAAAGGTTTTACTCAAAACCTAAAAGAAGATGAGGCTGGTCCTACTCATGATGATGCTAGTGACCTCCAAGAAAGGCTCTTTTAAGAGGATATGGCTAGAATAATTACTGAGTTGGAATCTAGAGAGAGATTCCTCAGCCAGTGTGTGATGGACGGTTCAAACCCAATGGCACATTCCATGTCTAAACACACCCCATCTACACACTTCCAAGAGAGATATCATGCCACACCTGATATTGATGAAGTACTGACCAAATGGAAGGAGGAGAATCATTCGATTCTAGCTCAAGGACTGCCTCCTCTTCCACAAGGTTTTTCCACTTCACCCCTTCTCAAGGAGGACCCTATTCTGCAAGAGGCAAGTAAGGAGCAGAAGATCCAATCTAAAGCTTTATAGGAGGCTATCATGAGTGACAATGAAGAAGAAATCATCATTGATGCTCCTTGTGAAGACCTCATTAGCAATGGAGAAGACACAAGGCATGCATACATGTAGATGTTCCAACAATATGAGGAGGAACATAAGCATGATGAGCTCTCTCCCCCTTTGTTTGTTGAAATTCCTTGTTATTTCGATGAGGAGGACTACTATGCTAAGGAGCCTGAATTGGAGGAGGATCAAACGGATGTCTTTGAAGAACTAGAGACTCTGATCCTTGAGCAGGAAAAGGAGAGGTCTGTCTTCTTTGAGGAAAACTTTAAAGAAGAAAGTTTTAAACAGAGAGGTGATGTTTTGTGGGATGAACATTCAATTTGTGATTCCATTTTAGACATAACCACTATCACCCTTCTTCAAGAAGGCCAAGAGGAAGCAGAGGATGAGTTTGACAGGATTTTCAATGAAGCAGAAGGAAACAAGTCATACCATGATGCATTGCAGAGGGACGATGCACTGCAAAGGGCTTATGGTGATAAGCCAAAAACCATAGATTTCTTGGTGAAATGAACCAACATGAAGGACCAGCATTCAACAAGCTTCCAAGAATAAGTAGAGTATGTATATGTTGGAAGCATGTTTGAATCTGATCCTCTCGGATGCAGGCCAATCCAGGTGACAGGCAAGTGGAGCAGGCCACTAAATCTCCTTTTCATTCAGTTACTTGTCTGGCACCATAAGTATTCTTGCAGGAAAGGGGACATAATAAATTTTCCCTTTGATCTAGGAGGGAGGCAAATATTCTTGGTTAGTTGTATATAGTAGTTTGCTTTTAGTTTCCTTTCCTGCTTTCCCTAAGTGCAGTTTGCACAAGTAGTGCTTTTATCCTTGTGTGTGTTTTATTTTATGTGTGGGGTAAAAGCTTTGTGTTTAATTCTGGGATCCCTCAAGGTAGTGGCTAACTCTTTTATAGCTACATCTGACTCCATGACCAATGGACTAAAAGGCAACTAGTCTTTAAACATAGCAGACATGCTTCCCCTGGGAGTCGCCAATTTGTTGACCATTTTTTGCCCAATAGGCCAAAAATCGGTCCCCTTCTTTTTTCATGCTATTCTGAGCCAGTACATTTTGATTTTGCATGAGTCTTGAAATTTCTATGGACTCTGCAGGTCTTCTACGAATTCTACAGGTGTAGTCTTTTGGCAGATGAAGAACCAGTTCAGAGAGTGCAAGGTTTTACAAAGCTTCTTCAGACTCTCATCTAAAGAAATTCATAAGGAATGAGAGATAAAATGGTTCAAAGACACTTTTCCTTAAGGTTGGAAGAGTGGTTCAATGACATAATCTTTCCAAGAGTTAGCACCTTTGAACCGTTGAACCATTGAACCAGTTCAATGCTTCGGTTCAATCAACAAAGTTCATCGCTTTGGTTCAATCAAACGGTTCATCGGCTTGGTTCAACATGTTAGTTCAACATTTTGGTTCAATGCTTCAGTTTAATCAAATGGTTAAATCACTCAGTTCAATGCAAAGTTCATCGATAGGTTCAATTAAATGGTTCGGTTCATCAGCTCAATTCAAACGGTTCAACAGGCTTGGTTCATCAAACAATCCAACAAACGTTTGAACCATTGAACCAGTTCAATGGTTGGTTCAAAGGAGCAGTTCAACATGAAAAGTTCAAGCCTCCCAAAGGATAAGTTCCCTTACAAAGGGAAATTTTGGGTTCAATTGCCCTTGTAGAGGGCAGGGAGCACTTCAAAGAGGACACAAGGAAAGCTGTGAAGGTAAATTCTTTTAGAAATTTTCTAAGGCAAAGAAAATGCCCTCTAAAAGGGTCATTTTTAACTTTCTCGAAGGGCACTTTTTTGAAGGTAGTCGACAGAGGCAAGGAAGAAATCCTTCAGACTTTTTGTCCAAAGGAATTCTTTTGGATAAAAAGTCTGAAAGAATTTGGAAGAGCCATGAGCAAAATCCTGCAAAAAGGACTTAAGCATTGAAATGAATTCTTTCGGACTTTTTGTCCGTAGGAATTCCTTCAGACAAAAAGTCCAAAAAAAATTGGGAACTCACGAGCCAAAATCCCAAAGGAAGATTTCTGATTGCAAAGTCACAATGCAATTCTCATGGACTTTTGTCCGTGGGAAAAAAGGTTAAAGCAGAAAGCTAAAGGAAAAGGCCCAAAGGATTTTGCCAAGGACGGTGACGTCCCAGAAGCTATCAACTTTAAGAAGATAGACTAGCTGTTAGTTTTCAAACTGTGATAGGCCCGTGAACATCAAATTTTACACCAAGAAATCTAGAGCGTGGAAAGCACCAAGTGGCAACTGTGGAAGGATTTGACATGATTTTATAGGAGTAGCAGAACGTGCCACGTGTCCCCTGTAAGGCTCGGTAGAAGTTGACAAGTGTCAACACCTGCAGTCTCTCTCTTTTATCCCATAAGAACTATGGTGGGCCCCAGATGAATTTCTAAAGAGATCAAAAGTTGACACATGTCCTCTTCCACAGGACCTTCAAAGGGTGCCTAAATCTTCCATGAGTCAAGTGGATGTTGCCACGTGTCCTGCTTGTTTCACAGTGGAACGCGCCACATGTCACTTATTTGAAAATAAAAAAAAAGTGGCAAAGGCAAGCATCGAGAGCCCAAGGAATGCATTGACCCACCAGAAGAATCCAGAAAGAGACAAAACCAGGATGAGGCAAGGCAAGAAGTGGACAAAGCAGTCCAAGTGGTGAGAGGAGGCGAGTTATTGCTAGATGGTCATCAAATGGCACAAACAATGAGCAGTGTGGCCTGATTTACATTTATGAGGGGACAAACCACAGTCTATTTGAAAGAAAAGAGGTTCAGCCCATGCTTTTACATTAATGCTTGGATGCCAAAGTCAAGTTCGGTGATTATACAACATGTTTCTAGTAGGCCTTTTCTAGAAGAATGACATCAACAACAGTGACTTCCTCTTCCCGATGTTTTCAGCGCACATGGGTCGAGCTTGTCAAGGAAGAACCAAGTTTCTCTTCCCCTTTCTCTGTATATTGTAAAATTTCTCATTTGAGAAGGATCCATTCTCTTAGCCTTAAGGAAAAACTCTGCCCAAAAATCTCTCGAGCTTGTAAGGCAGAGCTGTTAGATTTTACCTTGAATCAGGACTTAGCATTTTTACCTCTATCTGGACTTGCACTTTAAAGTATATGTCTGTGTTCTTCTTTTGTGTTAAGTCATTGTCTTTCATGATTTTCATAGATCAACTAAAACATGTCTAGTGCATTGTGAAGTCTCTTTTCTGCAGGTCTGCCATAAGTGTCTACAACAGGAATATAGGCGCATGTGAATAGGCTGTCAAAGTGTGTCTCAGAACACCTTTGCTAGTTCCTTCCTCCTTGTATCTCTATGGACCCATGAATCACTATTTCAGAAGAGCTTCCCCCTTCAAATGAAGTGTATGGGTTCTTCTTTTTGGTGAAAAGTGTATATTCGAGCTGGGTGGGTCAACATTTTCTTGTGTATCACCTTTTCATTTTTAGGCTTAGGTTTTGTTTTCAACATCTCTCTCTCTCTCCCTTTTCATCCCCCCCCCCCTTTCATTTTATTTGTTAGTAGTAGGAGAAACTAGGGCCTAAAAGATACATCAGAGGGAGCTAGCCCTTATCTAGAGACTCTCCCCTCCAGCTTCGTCGGTCCCACAGGCGAGAGGGGAGTTTCTATTATTGCATGTGGAAGGCAGGAGCTCAGCCTCCTGTGCCTAGGTGCAATCCACTGCATCAACACTAAGGTAGTATGGATAACCTACATATCACTTGAGAGGATATTACATCAAGTTTGGCTCACTTTAATCCCTCCTTATCCGTATACAAGCCTTGAAAGTGGCATCTATAATAGGGGTATTAGATAGTGAGTCAATAATTGATGTTTTGACATTGTTTTTGAGCATCTTAGTGAGTAAAAAGTGTAATAGTTGTTTTTTTGACTCTATGGCTTCAAGAGAGGTAAAAACATAATAAATAGATCCTCTAAGCATTGTTCAAGCCTAACACAAAACCTAAAGATGAACCTACAACAAAGTAGCTAACAATGAGCTAGTATCAATGTTGGGTAGTGTTTGCAAGTGTCTAAAGTGTTTGAAAGAATGAGTAGGCATAATATGAAATCAAGGATGAATAAGGAGGGTTATTGACACATTTATCAATGAACAAAACCCCATCTTGACACTTATAGGTAGGGAATGAGGAGGATTTTATTCTCAGTCCAGTAGAGTACAAGATAGGACAATATTGATGCTAGAATGATGCCTCCAAGATTTGTAAGAGATGATAGTGCCAATATATGCATGGAAACATAAATAGGTTTATTTAGAGTCTCTATACATCTTGTTTGGAGCTTATCAAAGACCATAAACACCTATAGGGGTCTGTCAATAAGTTGTCACAATTAGCCATGACAAACCCAATATCGCTTGAGTCAATTGGGAGGGTGTGTGATGGTTTGGAGGGATAAGGAGAGGTAGACACACTTTCATCATAGTAATATCAACCCTTAAATAATATTATAATAAGGATAAGTAAAGGGAAAATCTTAAACCACACTTACATAGTCCATGGTCTAAGACCCTGTAAGCAACCTACCTAAAAAAGTCCAGTCTTAGTCTTTGAGGAGTTGGAGGTCTTATTAATGGAGTTAGAGGATAATTTATGGTATGGATATTCATTTGAAACTATGTGACAAAATCCAATGGTTATTTTTGTGAGAAAATAAAGGTAACATGCTTCTATTCTATCTCAAAGGTAGGGTACTTTTACATTGTATAAAGAGGAAACTTTGAGGAAAAAGGATGAAATGGTGAACCAAAATCATCAAAGATCCTTCAATATGGTTTGAAAAGCTAGGACACACCTGGATAAACATGGGAAACCTTGATAAAGGGTTGGAAGATAAACATGGTGATCTATGTAACAAGGTTTATAGGCAGACCTATTTAAGCATGAATAAGCCTAACTCCAAATGGGGGGTCTCTTCTATTTTAAGTTCTTAACAAACATTAAAATGCTTTGGATCACATTCATGGAGATTAATATGAAGTGTTTAAGCTATCACATAGGTATGGAGGGTTTAAAAGTAGCTCAAACCATGAAGGTTATAGGTAGGGCCATTAGGCATGGTAAAACCTAAGGGGAAAAGGGTAGTCATCTTCACTTCTAGCTCTGGATGAGCTCTTATGATGATTGGGGAATGTTTTTAGGATGTGTATAGAGGTTTTTGATCTTTTGGTTTGCAAATAAGTCCCTCAACAAACCATTTTTTTGGCTTGAGACACCCAAACCCTTAGAGAATGTAGGAAAAAGGCTCAAATTGCCAACTTGAGATGATTGTATCTTCTATGATACTTTTCATGGTGGCTCAAGATATTAAAATAGGTTAGGGAAGTTCCTTAAGAAACCATCAGTGGAATTTGGATGGGATTTTAATGTCTAGTCTACATGAACAAATGTTAAGACCAGGAGTGACAAAACCCTCATAAAACCCTTTCTTAGAATCAATTGGGGAGATGAAGTAGATGGAGCATCTAAAGGGGGTGGAAATGCCATAAAACTAATTGGAGGTGACAAATGAATCTCTAGGGCTCTTCCCTATGCAATTTATTTGTACTACACCTGTAGAGATTTGAGTCGACTAGGGTTTATTTTGACAATTCTCTATGTTTTGTAGGCATGAAAAAATTTCAAGAGATGCAATCAATTTTGTTAGATAGTTTGAGACTTTTTCTAATTCTCATGCCCATTTTATGAGTTATATAATCTCCTAATTGTGCCTACCATCTTCTTCATCTTAGCTAGTCACAGTGAATGGGCAGTGAACACTTGGAAAAAATGGTGAAACTCTAATTAAGAAGCCTTTTAAGGCTTGTTTGATGAACTTGATGACTTGGACACTCTTTAAAAGTGTCATCCCTCCTTGTGTATGGATCATATTTTATAATTGGATGGTTTTGGGTGCCAAGTGTGAGAGGTGCATGGAAATGAGTCATTTAAAACTATTAAGGATGATTTTGCATGGCCAAAAGAAGATGGATGATTAAAAACTGATCCAATGCTTGTGAGGGGTTGTTTTTATCCCATCCCACTTAGATCCATCATCTGACCTAATCCTATGTAGTGATGAGGTAGTTTTTATGAAGATAAATGATGAGGGTAGTTTCTTATGCAAGCACAAGGGGGTTTACACCACCTATAGAAGAGTTAAACAAGTTTGAGAGACATTTATCCTTGTTTCTCTTTTAGGACCCATCTCATACCAGATTATATGCAAATGTAACTCCTTTTTATTGTTTGATAAGTGTCTTAATGACCCTTGAGCTCCCTTTCTCTCTCTCCTCTCTTAATTGCTATAAATTCTAGCCTTTTTGGCTGTTGTATGGATCTCTCCACCTAGGTATGGTAAATCCATACAATTTTTTTCCTTGAGCGAATAAAGATAGTTGTTTTTACCTTATTCAAGATTTAAGTAAGTGCATATAATGGTTGTTGGTCTTATGCAAGTGCATCTTGGCTTACCTTCATTGATTACTCTTCTTAGTGCCTTGTGTGTTTTTTGGAATCTCTCTTTTGCAAGTTAGCAAGAAGTATCTAATGTGGATTGTAGGTATAGTGAGTAGTCTATTCAATAGTGTTTCTTAGAATGCCTATTGTCTAATTCCTCCTAACCTAAGCTCTCTTCAAGACCTCATGCTTGAAACATTGATGTGAGAGAGAAGATTGTCATTAGATGAAGTGTATGTGTAGGCTTATTTTGGTTCCAAGTGCATGTTAAATGGTGTGAGTAGAAAAAATATTTGGTGTATCACCTCCCCTTGAGTAGATTTAATTTTAGTTATCCTTCTCCCTTTTCATCCCCCTAAGATTTAGTAGTAGTTTGATCAAGGTGGTACATCAAGGGGAACTAACCCCAAATCTAGAGATTCACCTCAATGTTGGGCCACCCATAGTGCTGAGGTGGTTCCATTGTGCCACTTGAATGAAGAGAGACTTGTCATCTCCTCAAGGGGTGAAAGTTAAGGTGAAAACAATTTTTTGGCATGCCTAGTGGGAAAAAAAGTCCTTTCCTTAAAGAGTTTTGGTGTTCTCCTCAAGATACCAACCTATGAAGGCAATTTCACTAAGTACCAATGTTGACTCTAATCATAAATATACTAGTTAAGTAATTTAGGTATCATAATTGAAATTTTTTTCTTGTTATTTTCACTTCTCATGAAGGTTTCATGGATTATTTTGATGTTGAGTTTGTCCTAACACAAGTTGGGGAGACATATTCTTCTTTGCTTATTTCTCCTCAATATGAGTAAGTACTTGGCCAACCTTGCCATGATCTCTATCAACCTCCATATGACGTTCATCAAATTCAATATAATTCTTGTTAACCCTATCAAAATATCCATCAATCCCATGATCCATGGTAACTATATATTCCTTCATTCTCCTCTTCATATGGGCAATATGTTGATGGGCAATCCTATGAAAATGACTATCAAGAAACACATTCCTATCAGCCTCAATATGAGTCTTACCCTCCATGATTTGATTCCTATCATCCTCAATAATGTTATTATGAGCCTTATCATATGAGATTAGATGTTACCATGGATTGAAAACCAAGATATTATGAACAAAGTGTAGCTCCTACTCATGCTAATGTTTCCCTTCCTAACTAGCCCATTGTTTCACTTCCATATGAGCTCACTAGTACTTTACTATTTTCCAAATTTACTCATAATCCTTCTCCCTCATTTTACACTCCATATATAATATTTTTGACTTTTAGTACATATCATACTCTAGTTCTTTCACCTCAAATCCATGAGCCTATACACCAATTTTTCACTTCACCCCTTCTCAAGGAGGAACCTATTTTGAGAGAGGTAAATAAAGAAGAGAAAATTCAATTCATGGCTGATCAAGAACTCTCATGAGTGATTATGAGGATGAAATAACCATAAGAAATACCCTTGGTGAGCAAAAGCACAGTCCAGTAGCTAATGTTTATAGGTTTTAAAGGATTTGTGTCCATGAACAATATCCTACACTCCACCCTCAATTTGATTTTGAGCTCTATGTGCCACCCCTACCAACTAGTTCATATTGTCCACACCCCATCACACTTTGGCATAATAGACCTATGGTATGGGATCCTAAGGAGGACTAGTTAGATGATAAAGATAATGAGCTCTTTCTTGAAGAAAACCTGCCACCTTGGCAGCTTAGTTGCGCTAGAGGACATGATTTCAATATGCCTAGTATTTGTGTTACCATGAGAGAGAAGGAGGTGGGGGATCTTGAAGATAAATATATATCTAATCTATAGGTTGAAGATATCATAATGAGCATGAAGTGAAATTTAATTTCAAAGATGAAGAACATATTTAAGCTACCTCTCAAGAAATAGCAATCTTAAAAGAGTTTCATGAAATCAAGGTAGAAGAGTCAACTCTTGAAGATGATCATGAGGAAGAAAACTTGTGGCAGAAATTTGAAGATATATGAAATGAATTTGAGAGCCTCAAGAGGCCTACAAGTCCTGTAGAGATGACTAAATATGATGACATGGTTCAAGAAAAAGACATGGGCCACACTTATATGCAAATGTTTCAAAAATATGAAGATGAATAACTCTTGAGGACATTACAACTAAAGAGGAGGATTTTACAAATGTGCCTCATGAGGAGATTGAGATTTCTAACACTCTTCAAATCCAAGTAGGAAAGGCAACATGTATGAAAACATGTAAGTATGATGAGATATCATTATCTTCACTTGATGGATTCTCATTCTATTTTGATGAAGATGGTGAACAAATTATGGAATGTGATGATGATGAGCCCCAAGAAGATTATGATGAGAAAGATGATGTCTAGGTCACTGATCAAGAAGAAGAAGAATCAGATTGGTATGACTTTGATATTGAGGGAGGAAACTATGAGTAGATTAAACAAGCAAGTGATTCTTTTTGGGATGAACTTAAAGACTATTGTATTAATTGTGACATCAAACTAAGTTCACTTCCTCAAGAGAATAGTGAAGAGGCTAAAAATTAGTTTGTAAGGCTTCTTGAAAAAAAAAGAGAGAGATGAGTTGGCGTAAGACACATACCAAGTAGGACATGAGCTAAATTAGCCTTCCAAGAATGAATTGATAATCATGAACACCTTGGGAGACTACACTAGCATTAGAGACCAACAAGAAATATGCCTTGAAGATCATAATTAGTATGTGTACATTGGAAACTTGTTTGATGTTGATCCATTTGGAGCTTCTCCAAGCAAAGTGGCAAGCAAAAAGGCTAATTCACCAAGTATCCACTCCAATAAGCAACTTTATTGGCACCATGAGGTTTCTTGTCATGGAAAAGACATAAAAAACTTCCCCTTTGATCTAGGAGGGAGAAGAACATATCAGGTTAGATGTACATAAGTAGTTTGTTTTTTGTCTTATTGTACTTCATAAGTGCTTAATGCACATGTGTGTGTTTGTTTTCCTTGTTGTGTGTGTCTCTAATTTGTGTGGAAGAGTTGGTCAATAAATTATCTTATTGGTCTAGTCAAAGTTTTATCTTAATTGTTTAAAAGTGAATTTTACTCCCTTTGCCCAATGGATGGGATAAGGCTACTGGTCCTTAACATAGGCAAGCATGTTACCCCTAGGAATTACCAAAAGTGTTGAGAAAATTTGACCTTTAGTCAAATTATGTCAGCCCCTACATTTATAAACTTTTTAGAAGTTTCCATATGTCCTATAGGGGTCTCGTATGTGTTTAAATATCTTACTTATCCCTGGCCTAGCCTTGGTCTAAGTCCATCTTCATTATACTAGTCTAGTCAACCAAAGTCAACCAAAGTCAATCTTGGTCAAACATGGTCAAAGGTCCAAATTATTTTGAAAATATCATAATGTGGTCATTTAGGAGTTTTAAGGTGTTTCTAAGTCATAATTTTGTCCTTCACCATGCTTTATATGCAAAAGGGGCCTTTTGGGCATATTTCTAGCTCATTAAATGACTTGTATGAACTTTGAAGGAAGAATATTTGCCACAAAGGTGAGTTTCAACGTGGAAGAGGTTAGGAGGTAGACAATGTTAGTCTTCAAAGTAGTTTTATGCATAAAAGGGTAGTTTCTCCTTGAAAATAGGCCCTTATTGGTACTTATATGGACTTGGGAAGTCTATTTTTAGCTAAAAACATGGGTAAAGTGTCTCTTAAACTCCCTATGATCTTTACCATGCTTGGTTTTTAGAGAGTGTTGACCAATTTTTGCCCATAGGTAAAATTTCAATTACCTTCTTCCCCTGCTATTTAAGTGCAGCCATCTTTAGGTTGCATGAGTTTAATAAATCTAATTCATGGCTTGGTTCAATCTTTTGGTTCAACTGGTTGGTTTATCAGCATTGGTTTTATCTTCTTCAAGGTCCAACGGCCTTGTTTCAGCTTAGTTCAACACTTCGGTCAGTGGCTTGGTTTTTTGGTTCGGCATCTAGTTCATTGTTTCGACCTAGTTCAAGTTCATGTTTATGCTCTTACGTAAGATAGGTGCTTCACTTCAAACATTCATAAAAAGGGCTGGGCTGGGTCACGTCATTAAACAAATGCAAAGGTCAGGTGCATTAAAACAAAGGAAAAGGCAAGCCACTGAGAAGCCAACTAAGGACTGATGACGTCCCCGAGGATGTCAAAGTTTGACAAATGAAACAACTGTTGTTTTTAAAAAAAGCAAAAAAGAAAGCACTAACCAACCAGGAGCTAAAAGGCAGCGACTTGCCAAGATATTTTCCCTTGGGGGCCGAACAAGCTAGATAGAGACAAAATTGAGAAAAGGACAAGAAGACATTCATGAAATGAGCAAGCAGTTAAGTCCAAGTGGTGCCAATTTGAGAAGTGACTCTAGCAGGTGAAATAGTTCCTTCGAATTGATCATGAGAAGACGCAACAACTAAGTAATGTAACAAGTTTTCTCCATTTTACATTTAATGGGTGGACAAACCACATTTTGACATTAAAAATGCAAACTTCAAGCAGACAAAGCCCATGTCTCATTAATGTTTTGAGCAACTTGTTGAAGGGATGCGATGGTGACTTGTTGAAGGAACGCCACATAGGCTTCTTTGTTCTCTCATATATATTTGAAAGATTTGTCATTTGTAAAAGAGATCTTCCACATTTGTAAGGTGTAGTCCTAGCAAAATTTTCACCTGAATCAAATAAAATGCATTTTTACCTCCATTTGGATAGATATTGCTGAGTATGCCTTGAGTGTTTTATCTGTGTCTAGTCATTGTTTCTTGATGCTCTCACAGGTTCAACACTAGCAGACCTATTATCTACAAGGTGCCATTTCTACAGCTGAAAGGAGAAGAGTTGACATTTGAGAAGACCAGAATAGGAGTTACTTATAGTGTGCATTTCACAACACCTTAGTGATTTTATGTTTCCTGTGTTTTCATGAAAGCCTCCCTGCCAGTCTTTTGTAGCCTGGTCCTTCTGCCAAGTGTGTAATGTATGTATGTATTTGTCTAATTATGAGAGTGGATGTGTGAAGGTTGACTTATTTTAGTGCATCACCTCTTTTAGAGTAGGTTTGTTTTTCCTACATCTCTCTCCCTTTTCATCCCCCCTTTATTATATCTATATATATGTGTTTTGCACTTGCTGGAAACAACATGATGCATCAAAGGGAGCTAGCCCTTATCTAGAGACTCTCCCCTCCAGCTTCGCCGGTCCCACAGGTGAGAGGGGAGTTTCCATTGTTGCGTGAAGAAGGTAAGAGCTCAGCCTCCTACCAAGGGTGTAATCTTCTGCATCAATAGTTTCTGGCACGCCTGGTGGGATACAGTTTGATAACGAAGTAAAGTTTTAGGATTGATGCTGGTCTTGTTACAACAGATCATTTAATTTTCTAGCATTTGGTGACTTTGAGTTTAATTTATCTAGAGACTCTCCCCTCCAGCTTCACCGGTCCCAGAGGTGAGAGGGGAGTTTCCATTATTGCGTGAAGAAGGTAGGAGCTCAGCCTCCTACCAAGGGTGCAATCTTCTGCATCAATAATTTCTGGCACACTCGGTGGGATACAGTTTGATAACGAAGTAAAGTTTCAGGATTGATGCTGGTCCTGTTACAACAGATCATTTAATTTTCTAGCATCTGGGGACTCTGAGTTAAATCTACTAGTTAAGCAGCCTGGTGCCATCAAGAATCATTTCTTTTACGTATACTTCTTTTGAAAAAAATCATGGGTTTTGTTTTCCTTCATATAATTTGGATCAGACTCAAAATATTTAGAGAATCCCCTTAAGCAACTCTCCTATTTACACTGTAATGAAAAGGGAGGTGGCCTTGGAGTTGGAGATTAATAGGCTGGAAGAGCAGGATAGATATCAACACAAGCTAATGTATAAAGAGGAGCACTTGTTTAGGCAAGAGTAGACCCCCTCTTTAGCACCAAATCCTTTTTACCAAATTGCACTTGCTCACTCTAGCTTATCAAATGTACCTGCTCCCAATCCAATGCACCTGGCTTTCCAACATCAGATGATATCATAACAACCTCCCATGGAAATGAACTTTCTAAATTCCTTAGATTGTGAATTTTACACTGGGGGAAATGCCACGAACCAGCACATCTCCCTCAATGCTGATCCTACTCAACAGGATGATGCTGGTCATCTCCAAGAAAGACTCTTCCAGGATAACCTAGCCAAGTAAATTGAAGATTTAGAAGCTAGGATGAGACTGATTCTTGAAAAAGTGATGAAATTTCCAGACCTTGTGGAGGAGCCCCAGGACCTTGGAGAAAACAAAGTTGCTGCCTATTCACAGGAGCAAAATTTTAATTCAGAGATCCTGAACTGGGGGAAAATAGTTGAATCATGGGGCAGAATAGAAAAAGAAAAGCAAGGTTTTTATCAAAACTTTGAAGAAGCTAAAGCTGTGTCTACTTATGAAGATGCTGGTAGCCTCCAGGAAAAGATTTTCCAAGAAGATTTAGCTAGGAGAATAGCAGAGTTGGAATCCAAAGAGAAATTCCTTAGCCAATGTGTGGTGGACGGTTCAGACCAAACAACACATTCCATGCCTGAACACACCCCACCTACACATTTCCAAGAGAGTTATTAGGCCGTGCCAGACATTGATGAAGTGCTGATCAAGTGGAGAGAGGAGAATCATTCGATTCTAGCTCAAGGAATGCCTCCTCTTCCACATGTTTTTGCCACTTCACCCCTTCTCAAGGAAGAACCTGTTCTGCAAGAGGCAAGTGAGGAGTAGAAGATCCAATCTGTAGTCCTTCAAGACGCTATCATGAGCGACAACGAAGAATAAATCATCATTGATGTTCCTTGTGAAAACCTTATCATCAATGGAGAAGATGCAGGTCTTACATATATGTAGATGTTCTAGCAATTTGAAGAGGAACAAATACATGGTAAGCTCTCTTCTCCTCTTTTTGATGAATTTCCTTGCTATTTTGATGATGAGGTCGACTACGCTAAAGAGCCTAAGTTGGAGGAGGAAAAGGAGAGGTCTGTCTTCCTTGAGGAAGGCCTTGAAGAAGAGAACTTTGAAGAAAGAGGTGATGTTCTGTGGGATGAGCAATCAATTTGTGAGTCCATTTTAGACATCACCACAGTCACCCTTCTTCAAGAAGGCCAAGAGAAAGTAGAGGATGAGTCTGATAGAGTTTTTAGCGAGGGAGAAGGAAACAAATCAGACCATGATACATTGCAGAGGAATTGTGCAGGTCAAGGGGCTTATGGTGATGAGTCAACAACCATTGATTTCTTAGTGAGGAGCACCTATATCAAGAACTAACATTCAACAGGCTTCTAAGGACAAACATATTACATATATGTTAGAGGCATGTTCGATTTTGATCCACTCGGACTCCAGCCAACTCAGGTGATAGGCAAGAGGAGCAAGTCACCAAATCTCATTTTCTTTCAGCTACTTGCCTGCCACCATAAGTCTTCTCGCCAAGAAGGGGACTTAAGAAATTTTCCCTTCGATCTAGGAGGGAGGCAAGCTTTCCTGGTTAGCTATAAATAATAGTTTGTTTTCAGTTTCTTTTCCTGCTTTCCCTAAGTGCAGTTGCACAGGTAGTGTTTTTTAGCCTTGTGTGTTTCCCTTTGTGTGTGGGGTAAAGCTTTGTGTTTGATTCTCAGATCTTTTGGGGCTGTTGCTATCTTTCATTTCGCTACAATCTGACTCCATGCCCAATGGATTGCAAGGCAACTATGTTCTAAGCATGGCAGGCATGCTTCCCCTGTGAGTCACCATTTGTTGACCAATTTTTGCCCATAGGTAAAATTTTGGTCACCTTCTTCCCCTATTATTTAATGCCAGTCATCTTCAAGTTGCATGAGTTCAATAAATCTGATTCACAGCTTGGTTCAATCTTTTGGTTCAACTAGTTGGTTTATCAGCATTGGTTTTATCTTCTTCAAGGTCCAACGGCCTTGTTTCACTTCAGTTCAACACTTTGGTCAGCAGCCTGGTTCTTTGGTTTGGCATCTAGTTCATTGTTTCAGCCTAGTTCAAGTTCATGTTCATGCCCTTACGTAAGATAGGCGCTTCACTTCAAACATTCACAAAAAGGGCCAGGCTAGGTCGCGTCATTAAACAAATGCAAAGGTCAGGTGCGTTAAAACAAAGGAAAAGGCAAGCCACTGAGAAGCCAGCTAAGGACTGATGATGTCCCTAAGGATGTCAAAGTTTGACAAATGAAACGACCGTTGTTTTTAAAAAAAGCAAACAAGAAAGCGCTAACCAACCAGGAGCTAAAAGGCAGTGACCTACCAAGATATTCACCCCTGGGGGCCAAGCAAGCTAGATATAGACAAAATTAAGAAAAGGACAAGAAGACATTCACAAAATGAGCAAGCAGTTAAGTCCAAGTGGCACCAATTTGAGAAGTGACTCCAACAGGTGAAATAGTTCCTTCGAATTGATCATGAGAAGATGCAATAGCTAAGTAATGTAACCGGTTTTCTCCATTTTACATTTAATGGGTGGACAAACCATGTTTTGACATTAAAAATACAAACTTCAAGCAGACAAAGCCCACATCTCATTAATGTTTTGAGCAACTTGTGGAAGGGACGTGATGGCCACTTGTTGAAGGAATGCCACATAGGCTTCTTTGTTCTCTCATATATATTTGAAAGACTTGTCATTTGTAAAAGAGATCTTCCACATTTTTAAGGCATAGTCCTAGCAAAATTTTCACCTAAATCAAATAAAATGCAGTTTTACCTCCATTTGGATAGATATTGCTGAGTGTGCCTCAAGTGTTTTGTCTGTGTCTAGTCATTGTTTCTTGATGCTCTCACAGGTTCAACACCAACATACCTGTTATCTACAAGGCACCATTTTTGTAGCTGAAAGGAGAAGAGCTGACATTTGAGAAGACCATAATAGGAGTTACTTACAGTGTGCATTTCACAGTGCCTCAGTGATTTTTTATTTCTTATGTTTTCATGAAAGCCTCCCTGCCAGTCTTTTACAGCCTGGTCCTTCTACCAAGTGTGTAGGTATGTATGTATTTGTCTGATTTTGAGAGTGGATGTGTGAAGGTTGACTTATTTTGGTGCATCACCTCTTTTAGAGTAGGTTTGTTTTTCCTGCATCCATCTCCCTTTTCATCCCTCCCCCTTTATTATATCTATATATATGTGTTTTGCACTTGCTGGAAACAACACGATGCATCAAAGGGAGCTAGCCCTTATCTAGAGATTCTCCCCTCTAGCTTTGCTGGTCCCACAGGTGAGAGGGGAGTTTTCATTATTGCATGAAGAAGGTAGGAGCTTGGGCTCCTACCAAGGGTGAAATATTCTGTGTCAACAGAGATAAGGTTATAAAGTTCAAATTTTGCTTCTATTCATTCTTTTAGCCTTCATAAGCCAAGAAGGGTCAACTTTGCATACTTGGTGTGAGCCGTACAGGTGGAATTTGGAGAAATGATCTTCAGAGTTGAAATTACTCTGAGTCAAATTAATTTTCATGGAAATAAGTCTAAGTTTTATGGCTTCTCCTTTATGAACCATAACTTATAATCCAAGCAAAATTTTATGCACTTTCATTCATCAAGGGTTTATTTTTTGAGTTAGTTTCTGATTTTTCTGCTTAGTTTTGACAAGTTGATTGTTTATAGGTGTTTATCCATGTTTTATAAGACATGTCCATAGGTAATCCATTCTTATTTTGGATTTGGATCTCTCAAATAGTCAAGAAACCTCTCCTAGGCTTGTCTTTGCTTACAAACTACTCTTTTGCATCCACAATTGTCTCAGGTGCTATGAAGGAGATTCTTCACATTAGGATGAAGGAATGAAAGGTTGTATAAAATGTTTTAAGTATTAATAATACATTTTAATTTGTTTTAAATCCTTTACCTTACATATTAGTGCTCAATTCCATCCTCTCTACCCTATAACTTAGAGTTTTGCATCTACAAGACCCTTACCTAGGTCATGATAATGTATGTAAAAATGAATGTGAATTACAACCTCTTGGTTTTTATAGGAATCTATCAATTTGTTAGTGGGAAGCATCAATAATCAGGTTATGAGAAATATCCATACCGATTATATTATAGTTCACTGTGGTGCACTAAACCTCCACCTACAGGTGGCCTAAATAGGAAGTTTGAAATAGTCATTTGAATGTGAAAATGAGATAGGACCTCATTTGGAACCTTTGCATGATGAAATGGTATATGATAGAAACATATAAGGTGTAATAGGGCTATTTGAATATTTAAAGCACCTCCAAAAGTGTTAGCTATGATTTCATGTTTATCTACCCAAAAAACACTAGATAGAGGTCTATAAGCATTTTGGAATTAACATATTTCATAGTTTCAAGACTTTTAAATTATCCTAATTGGTTAAATTTGTAGTCTCTATCATGAAAAATAGATATGAAAGGTTTTTAGAGTGGAATTAAAATGAAAAGTGGTGTTTGAAAGGTCCAAAATTACTCTTAAAAGCACTAATTTTGATCAGTGACATCTATAGGCTTTGAGTACTAAATGATGTTTCCCTTCCCAAAATAATTTGAAAATCACGTCACATGGTTGAATAGTCCCATGTGACATAAGGCAATATGGTTAACCCTAAAGATAACTTGAGGATGATATTACATCAAGTTTGGCTCACTTTACTCACTCCTTATCTGTACATAAGCTTGGAAAGTGGCATCTATAGTAGGGGTATCAAACAGTGAGTCAACAATTGATGTTTTGACATTGTTTTTTAGCATTCTTGGTGAGTAAAAAGTGTAAAAATTGTTTTTGTGACTCTAATACTTAAATAAAGGTCACAAAATCATAAATATACTCTCCAAGCATTGTTCAATCCTAACATAAAACCTAAAGATGCACCTACAACAAAGTAGCTAACAATGAGCTAGTATCAATGTTTGGTAGTGTTTGAAGGTGTATAAACTATTTAAAAGAATGAGTGTGCATATTATGATATTATGGATGAATAAGGATGCTTATTTACACATTTTTCAATGAGTAAAACCCCATCTTGACACCTACATGCAGGGAACAAGGAGGATTTTTGTCTCAGTCCAGTAGAGTAGAAGATAAGACAATCTTGATGCTAGAATGATGCCTCAAAGCTTTGACAAGAGATGATAGTGATAATATATATATATGGTAACATAAATATGTTTAGTTAGAGTCTCTATACATATTGTTTTGAGCTTATAAAATATGATAAACACCTACAGGGGTTTGTCAAGAAGTTATCATAGTCAACCATGACAAACCCAATATTGTTTGAGTCAAATTAGAGGGTGTGTGATGGTTTGGAGGGATAAGGAGAGGTATAAATAATTTTTAAATAGTAATATAAACCCTTAAATACTCTTATAATGAGGAAAACCAAAGGGAAAATCTTAAACCACACTTACACAGTCTATGGTCTAAGACCCTGGAGGCAGCCTACCTTGAAAAGTCTAGTCTTGGTCTTTGAGGAGTTGGAGGTCTTATTAATGGAGTTAGAGGTTAATTTTTATTATGGATATTCCTTTGTACCTTTGTGACAACTCCAATGGTTGGTATTGTGAGAAAATCAAGGTAACATGCCTCTATTCTGTCTTAGAGGTCCGGGTACTTTTACCTTGCATAAAGAGGTAGTTTTGTAGAAAAAGGATGAAATGGTGAACCAAAACCATAAAATATCCTTAAATATGGATTTTATAGTTTTGAAACACCTATAAAAACATGGGAAACCTTGTCATAGTTTTGGAATATAAAGAGGGTGATCTATGTAACAAGGTTTGTAGGCATACCTATTTAAACATGAACAAGCCTAGTTCCAAATAGGGGGTCTCTTCTATTTTCAGTTCTTATAAAGAATTAAAATGATTTGGATCACCTTCATGGAGGTAAAAATTAAGTTTTTAATATATAAAATAGGTATAGAGAGTCAAAACATAGCTCAAACCATGAATGTTGCAGGCAGGGCCACTAGGCATTGTAAAACCTAAGGGGAAAAGGGTAGTCATCTTCACTTATAGCTCTTGATGATGTATTATGATGATTGGGGAATGTTTTTAGGATATGTATATAGGTTTTTTATCTTTTGGTTTGTAGATAAGTCCCTCAAAAAACCATTTTTGGGCTTGAAACACCCAAACCCTCAGAGAATGTAAGAAAAAGGCTCGAATAACTGCCTTGAGATGCTTGTATATTCTATGATACTTTGCATGGTGGCTCAAGATATTCAAGGAGGTTAGGGAAGGTCCTTAAGAAACCCTCAATGGAATTTGGATAGGAGTTGAATGTATGGTATTCATGAATAAATGTTAAGACCAAGAGTGACACAAAACCCTCATAAAACCCTCTCTCAGATCCGATTGGGAAGATGAAACAGATGGAGCATCCAAAGGGGGTGGAAATGACATGAAAAAAATTGGAGGTGATATAGGAAACTCCAGGGATCCTCCCCATGTAATTGATCTATACTACACCTATACAGATGGAGTCTAAAATGGTTTATCTTGATAATTCTTTATGTTTTGTAGGCATGAAGAACTTTCAAGAGATGAAATCACTTTTGGGAGATAGTTTGAGAATTTTTATAAGTGTCCATGGCCATTTGATGATTTATCTAATCTTATAAGTGTGCCTACCATCTTCCTCATCTCAACCAATCATAGTGAATGGGTAGTGAACACTTAGAAAAAATGGTGAAAATCTAATTGGGAAGCCTTTTAAGGTTTGTTTGATGAACCTAATGACTTGGAAACTCTTGATAAGTGTCATCCCTCATTGTGCATGGATTAGATTGTAGAATTGGAAGGTTTTGGGTGCCAAGTGTGAGAGGTGCATGGAAATGAGTCATTTAAAACTATCAAGGATGATTATACATGGGCAAAATAAGATAAATGATTATAAATTGATCCAATGTATGTGAGGGATTGTTTGTAACCCCTCCCATTTAGATCCATCATCAAACTTGATCTTATGTAGTTATGAGGTATTTTTTGTGAAGACAAATAATGAGGGTAGTTTCTTATGCAAACACAAGGGAGTCTACTCCACCTATGGAGGAGTTAAACAAGTTTGTGATACATTTTTCCTTGATTCTTTTTTAGGACCTATTTCATACTAGATTCCATGCAAATGTAACTCCTCCTTTTTTGAAAAGTGTCTTAATGACCCTTGAGCTCCCATTCTCTCTCTCCTCTCACGATTGTTATAAATTCTAGCCTTTTGGGCTATTGTATGGATCTCTCCACCTAGGTATGGTAAAACCTTACCAAATTTTTCCCTTGAGATAATAATGATATTTGTTTTTACCTCATTAAATATTTCACTAAGTGCATACAATGGTTGTTGGTCTTGTGCAAGTGCATCTTGGCTTATCTTCACATGTTACTCTTCCTAGTGCCTTGTGTGTTTTTTGATTCTCTCTTTTATAGGTCAGAAAGAAGTGTCTAATGTGGATTTTAGGTATAGTGAGTAATCTATTAAATAGTTTTTAATATAATTACTATTGTCTAAGTCCTCTTAACCTAGGTTCTCTTCAAGACCTCATGCTTAAAACATTGATGTGAGAGAGAAGATTGTCATTAGATGAAGTGCATGTGCAGAATTCTTTTGGTTCCAAGTGCATGTTAAATGGTGTAAGTAGATAAAATATTTGGTGTATCACCTCCTCTATAGTAGATTTACTTTTAGTTATCCTTTTCCCTTTTCATCATCCCAAGAGTTAGTAGTAGTTTGATCAAAGGGGTACATCAACGGGAACTATCCCCAAATCTAGAGATTCACCTCAAATTTGGGTCACCCATAACCCTAAGGTGGTTCCATTATGCCACTTAAATGAGGAGAGACTTGTCATATCCTCAAGGGGTGCAAGTTCAAGTGTCAACAATATCCTTTAAATTACCTTCTCTAATTATGAATATGGTTTCAAGTCTGTTTGCCACTCTATGGCTCCACTATTAATGCTATGGTGTTCCTCGATGTTCCTAGATAGTAAAGATCCCTCAAACCAGTTTCAAACACCTAGCTTCAAATCCTCACTTCTCTATTGGGATCACCTATAGGTGCATATGTAGGACATAGGGTAGTGAAGGTAGGATATAAATAAAGTGCATAGTGGATGGTTTTATAACCAATCCTAGATCTCCTTGAAATCTTCAAACTAATCCTCTTCACCATGAAAGGTTTATAAATACTTTGGAAACTCCTCTCCCATTTAATCATGACTATGCAACACTCCTTTTACCCACTTGTAGGTAGATGTCTATAGGGGACTGATTGTGTTGGATTCTGATTATGTTTTCTCACCATGTGTTAATCTTGAGACCAAGATTTGAAAAGGAAGATGATCACCATGACCATGAGTAGTGTGAAGAATCCATACACCTTTGATATAGAAGCCAAAACATGAAAAAGAACTCCATTACTGAGGGAAACTTGTCTACAAACTATTATAGTGCCTTTTACTAGTAATTTGAGATATTTTTTTATCATAAATCCTATTACACATATGAAACCAAGGATTTAAGCCATGAGATAATAATATAAATACTCTTTAAAAATAATTTCACCAATTGGTTTGTATGGACCAGTGTAGACAAGAGAGAAACCTACAAGGTGTGGGGATAAGCATGCATAAAAAGTGACTAACACTCTTAACATTGGTTTATAAAGCATAAGAAACCAATATTATAAATACTACCATGGATTTTAAGTAGACCAAGTGTACTAACATCCCTTAGAAGCATTCAACTTTATTATTCTCCTACTAGCCATACCATGAGAAAATCAACTAACCTTTCTAGCATGCAAAGAAGAGTGATAGTGGAGAAAAATGGTTTTAGGCCATTTTCATGTGTTTCAAATCTCACCAAGTGTATAAGTGAGTTAATGGGAGTTTAATGGACACTACAAAGCCTTCCACACATGACAAAACACCTGCATAAGACATACAACTACCCAAATCTCCTCCTTTTTCATTTATTTTCTTATTCTAACATGGAAACCTACAATTTTTTAGTTAGTACTGACATATCTAAAAATAAAATAACATGGGGGACATTAAATAACACTTGGACACCTTGTATTACATGGAAAACCATATAAGTTTCATAAATATCTCAAATATGACCCCTAGAGTGACATAAGACTATTTAGGACAAAAGTGACCATGACAAAGTCAATGACACATCAAATGACATAAAATAGGACCATGTTACACACTATAGGACCTTAATAATCCCTTGTACAAGTTTTCAACTATAGGGTGATGACCTACTTTGACTTGTGGTCAAAATAGTCAATAGGTATATTTGTACATATCATTAGTTTTGTAGCACTCATGAATCCCCAAATAATTTAAGCTCATCATCCCAACATGTCACAAAAGTGACTTGCATGCTCACCTTAGGCACAAAGAGATATCACTGAGTCAAAATCAGGTTATTTTCAAGATGTCATATTAACTATCTTGTTCTCTCTATACGTTATAAGCATGAACCAACATTTATTTATAACATACATGAATAGAAAATTACTGATATAGAAATGACACTTGAATACTTCAAAAATTGAAGATATGATATCCATTAAAAATATAAAAACTAAGCATGGACATCATTTTAGAAAGTAAACATGATGATAATGACCATCATACAAAACTTGAATATCTCTCTCTATTATTACTAAAGTTATATATATGCTCTTGGAACAAAGTTTACCATAAATAGTCTTCAATGTAGTCGAGTAAAAACTTAACATATCATTAATAACTTCACATCATATCAATACCGATACTCTCAATACTATAAATTTAGCATATGGTGACAATAATAAGAACTTATTTTATGAAACAAGGGTGGATTTCATATTTATAAGCCAACACCTTGTAGTTACAAATAATCAATGTGTGCCCTATAGGATGTGTAACTAATCATTATAATTAATAGTGTTAAATGATTTATAATAGAATTATTTGATTGAAAAAAATCCTATATCTGGACCATGCTCCACTAAATTAACTCAAAAATAATTTTTCATAAAGTTTGTCTTAATGTCCTTGCCCATAGACTCACTCTTCTATCCTAGAATGGTGTTCCATTTATTACACTTTATGATCTACATAACTTATTTTATGTTCATTGTGCTTCTTGTTATTCACCCACCAATCTATCACCATTGGCACATTCAAAGACATGGTCACTCCTCTATTGAGTGATCTCAGGTTTCTTGGTACATGTATACAACCTCATTCTTGCACACCTCTAATCCAATTATACACTGCTAGACTTTGTCAAAAGTGGGGCTTCATTTGTTTTGCTTGTGTTATACCCCTTAAATTTGTGTGTCAAATATTCGTAATATCTATATCCTTTGTACCCTTTGAGTGTCATATTTATTCATGTAATTTTATACTTAAGATAAAATTGGGGGCCAATAACCATCTAAGTTTGGCTAAGGACACTATAACATTCAGGTATATTAGGATGATCTAATGGGACTAATGTTGGCATACAAACAAGCATGATAAATTGTAGTATGATTGAGTACTAAGACAAATTGGGATTGCAAATGATGTGTCCCTAGCCATTATTATATGGGAATGGATATACAAATGCCCCTAAAGGGATAATGAGCATAACGTACCCACTTTTGAGGATCATGTGTCAAATGAAAAAGAAGATAAGGGGCATATAAACCCATGGGTTGATAATGTAATAAATTAGTGACCTAGAGGGCATGGTGGGTTGAGGTATACACAACACCAATATTCCCACTTGAGGCTAAGGGAGACTCAAATTAATTATATATATATATATATATATATATATATATATATATATATATATATATATACACTATGAATATTACACAAAGGCTATTAAAGCATGAGACATAAAGGAGGCCAAGGTGATAGGTGCAAGGGAATAACCCACATACATTTTCCAATCTAATAGATAAGAGACAAAGATTGGAAGCCAGGAGACACAAGTTTGAGCAAGTAAAACAATTAGTTTTTATCTATATAATTAATTTGTTAAAATTTATTTCCTAATATATTTATAATGTGCATTGATGATGTGAGATTGTACATTCATAATCCTGGCCATGGTTGCTATATGATCCAAAATATACCAGAGGATATTCTAAGTATGATAGAGTGGGCTCATAATGAGGTATAGAGACACAACCCTATTTTTGATCTAGTGAGCCAAACATATGAGACATACATTGAGGAAATTGTTGATAGGCAGAGGATACAAAAATATATCACACAACTATAATATAGTAGTGGTATTCATAGAGGTGAGAGACATGTGAATGATATAAGGATATCCCTCATGCTAGTGATGGGGTTGAATAAAATATATTCAAGTGATACATAGAAACTTAATATCATTATGTAAAGGCAGTGGAACAACTTGGGTGATGCCAAGGATATGTATCTTGGCATCTAGTTGTAAGATTAAGACCTATACAAGGACACTAAAACCCATGCTCATGGGGTCCATTCCCCTAAAATCTAGGTAGGAAAGGAACAAGGAACATTCACATGCACCTTGAGACATGATTTGTATAGTTAATGTGCCTCCATTTTATTTCTATGCTACGTATGTGTATCTAATATATTTTATCTTTTGCTTCAATTTGTCTCTATCTATGTGCATGTTTGACCTACATTTAAAACAAACATGATAATGCAAAGGAAACAAGTATAAAACCAATTAAGGAAAATAAATAATAACTAAATCACAATAAACAAACTCAAAGAAAAGCAACTCATATCAAGACATCACAAAATTATCTTTATATTTCATGTCATAAAACATTATAAATCAATTTCATAGCATAACATTTTTCATATAACATCATTGTAATACGTGAAATAATAAATACTTTTCATTTATATAAAATATTTATAATTATTTTTAGACACCAAATTTTGATATAAACCCATTTTTTATTTATTTTTAAGAATCTAATTTGGGTACAACCCTTGCAATTGTAATTTAATTATCATGTTTTTGTGCATATGGATCATTGGTTCAAATAAGGCTATTATTGGCACTTTATCTTATGTTTTTGTCTCCTGATTCTTCTCCTTGTGGCCATGTGATCTTGTTATTCTTATTTTTTTCTCTCCCCTCTATGTTTTATGTGTCTTGGAATCCATATACTTCTTTTGATTTGTGACTTTTTTTATTAAAATTAAAATGTTCTAATATTGGTCAATGTGTTTGTTGGGCCCTTTTGGCCATTAGGTCTAAGTTATCATTTCTTGGCCCCTATTTTACAATATTTTATATCTTTTATCTATTTTATCTTGTTTATGAATGCATTTATAATTTTAAATCAATAAGTATATATATACAAAGGTACCCTAATACATTTAATATAAAAATATCAATTGATCAATTTCACAATTATAAGGATAAATATTGCTTTTATTGATTTCATTTTACCACATTGTTGCATCCTCATACCAAAATAAGGATATTACATTAGTGAAAGAGCATATAGATCTCTCCCTAGTTGCATCTTGCATCTCATATCATAATTTTAATGGAAGGGGTACATATATTTGATTGTTGACATGCATTAGTGTTGATTTCTAACATGTCACAAAGTAGGGGGTTGACTAAGGTAGGCCCTTAAAAAAAAACCCATTTTTTATTGATCTTTATAGGTTTTATTGACATGGTTGGGGCTTAGGAAAATGATAAATAATTTATATAGTTTCACATATCAATAATCAAATTTGAAGGAAGTTTATGACAAGAAATCACTAATAGAGGTGTTTAAAAAGTTATAAACCATATGAACCTGCACAATTATTATCACAACCAATTTCAAAAAAAATTATCACTATCAAAGGATTTTGATTTTGGTTTTTTATGATTGAAGGGTTTTGATTCTAGTAAAACTAGTAGAGCTTTCTATATCTTCTTTTGCACTATCCATGGGCTTATTTTTGATCATCTAAAGTGATTATTTAGGTACATTTGAGTTTGAAATTATATCTATGTTATAAATCCTAATTTTATTTATCAATCATTCTATGAAATTTAATTCTATACCCACACCCCTTAGTGTCAAGATAGGTATATTTTACATTATTTGTTGTATTTAGATCAAATCTACCTTAGATTAATTATTTTGATGAAAATGTGTACTTTTACTTAGTGTAATATCCTTTTTGCACTTTTTTATCAAAACATTTTGGTGAAATTGATCCATTTCAAATAAACACCATAGGGTTTCATCTATTTGATAAACCCAAAATTTTTCAATCATCTAACCATATAGTTTCTATTTCCTATACCTTCCAGGGTCTGTTTGTAACTATATCAACTATGATTTTTTGGGCTTCCTTATCTTCTTCCTCTCTTAAGTGTATTCTTGTTTGCTTATTTATTTATGTATTTATTTTTCAAACTTATTTTTTTATATTATCAAGATGGATTCATTTAATGTAAATGATATATCCCCTTTGAGAGAAAATATACACGCTTTAAATGATTATGATATTGATTTTGAATTAGATGAAAAACATAATGTGTAGACACTAAATTCTAGTATAAGCTTTATTATAATAATATTTTTGGCATTGTTATATGCATAGGGGTCATCACCTTGAATTAAATATACTCAATGGCACTTGTTTCTCTTTATCTTCTTCTTTATGTGACCTTATGGTCCTCTTTTATTTTATTTATCATTTTTTCATGTTTTTATTATGATCATGAGCGTATTTTATCTCTCCTCTCTTTGTTGGTGTTTATTTATTCCTTTGGGACATGAATGGTGGACCACCAATATTATCCTCCTTTTTTATGGACCCTTTTACCTGTGGTCACATCTTTATTTTGTTTGGATCTATTTATCAATTATTTCCATTTTATTTTGTTAGATTTTTCATGATAATGGATCTTTGTTTAAAATCATGAGTGTAGAGATGGAATCCAAAGTCAGTCAGATCAAGCATTAGTCAAGAAAACTCAAAAAATGCATAAAGAACATAACTAACTAAGCCAACTCCTTCAACAAGGTTTGAAAAATGAAAATTAAGAGATATTGAAATAAATAATATAAATAAAACCTTCCCAAGAGCATCCCACCTTCAAATGCAGCTCAAAATGTGTTTTTCCCCTTGATTTGGTGCTCAAGTCTTTAGTAATGATAAGTGTCTTGATCCTCCATAATCTCAAGTACACCAATGAAACTAGGCTTATGATGTTTGATCAATGTTATGCCTATAGTGAAGCTATCCTACCTAAAAAAAAAAGAATAATAACACTATATAAAGATGACTTGTTGAGAGAATTTTGCATAATAAGTTTAAACCAAATGAGTTTAAAAAGATGAGTGAGAGGCCTCTTATTTATCTATTTCTAAATTTGATCAGAATGAACCGTGACTATCCATATTGAGATCAATATGTGTGGCCAATAATCCATTCAATTTTTGGAGACTTAAATCATAAATACCCTCATAAATATTTGGAAGGAAGGGGCATTAAAGAGGCATGGGAAGCCTTAAACCTGATATTTGTTGCATTTATGGCTTATGGATTTCACCCATTAGATGATGTTACCTAATGATGTAGATAATAGAAATTAATTTATAATTAAAAAATATTTAATAACTTCCATGTATTTTACACTTAAGCTCTTAATTTGGATTAATTTGTAGAAGTGAGATTAGTTAAATGTTTTGCAATTCTTTAGAAATTGGTTGCACATTTAATCAAACTGGTCAAAATGTCAAGTTACTAGGTCCTAATTTGACTGGAGTATAATTATAAGAAGTTGTTATTTGTATATGGATAAATTTCCCATTTAGGACATTATCGATCCAAAATAACACATGCACATGTCGCGTACTTCTGAATTAGAAAAAATTAGTGGTTCAGAGCGTCAAATTACATTTTCATTATTTTGACTCGAAGTGATTTGAGAAAAGTTAATAATCACATAAAATGCATTACCCCATTTGGGGATACATTAGCCTAAATCAACACTTGTAAAAGACAAGCTTGAACCATTTAGCACATTTTATGAATTTTGGTCGAAATTGTGTGTTTGAGTGCATTTCGAGTAAGATTGATAATTTTAACATAATGGTGTTAGGAATCGGATGTCTATAGTTTGCCCTTATTTGAAAAGGTGTGGCAAGAAATCTATATGAAGTAATGTCTTTTCAAATAAAATAGTTGTCAAGAATAAGTTGGAAGGAAATGACCCATGATGCCCCCTTGAAAGGACATATAAGGATGAAAGAAAGGGATGGACTCTTAAAAAGAGTGAAAGAGTGAAAGTGGGAAATTAACCATGGAGGAGATTAAATACGTACTGAGTGAATGATTACATGTGTTGATGCTCAATTATCAAAATATAATATAATGTAATAGGAGGAAAGATGCAATCCAAAAATATAAGTGACAACTTAAAAGAAGGTGCAATCTATGTGCTTAGGGAATGATTGATCCTGAGACAAGTTGCACACTTTGAAATTTCTAGAACAAGGGTAAAAGTCTATAGAGCTTAATTAGAAGAAACAAGAGAGTGAGGTTCTATAGAAAGGAAATAATGATGTGCCCCAATAGAGTGGATTTGATCAGTTGATAAAGCAATTTTGCCCCAATAGGGTTGATTTTGATAACTGATAACTGATTGTGCCCTAGTAGGGCTGATTTGATTTAGTGATTGGTTGAAATGTTGTGCCCCAAAAAGGTAAACTGGCAATCATACCTCAAGGATATAACCTAATGCATAGATAAAAAATGAACAGGTGCATACATATATGTGAGGGTCTAATGATTGAAACAACCATAAAAAACTAGGCGTATGAGGATGTACAAAGTGATGAAAGAGATGAATAGAAGAAATGAAGGTGGCCGAGCTGACTCAAGATATATCATGTATTAAAGCATTGCCTACATATTCAAAATGACCTCAAGCCAATGTAGTTTGTCCAAAATTAGGAGAAAATGGAATGAGCAATGAAACATAAAAGAAAGGTCGACCACTATTCGATGAGACTCATAAAGTATGCCAAGAGATGCATGTCTTGCATAGAGTCAGGTGCATAATCCATTAGTGTTTAATTTCATTAGTTTATTAAGAGTTGATCTTTGAATTAGTATTGAGTTGAGATCCAAAGCACTTGGTGTTTACTATATCAAAAATGAAATTATGCATCATAAGTATGAGTAACCTATAATGACATTGCATTTCAATTGTGATGAGTTAGTTCAAATGTGAATATTTATAATTAAGGATAATGATAAGAACTACCAATACCAAAGTTACAACTATTTACATTTAAATAAAAATAAAAACAAAAACAAATAAAAAAAAGATATATATGTAAATTAATTTAAAATCAAGATATGGACAATCAGGATTTAAGTAGGAACAAGAATGTATAAAAGCAAAGTAAGAACAAATTAATAAACAACATGTAAGCAACATATGAATAATCAAGTTCCATGCATACTAACAAGAAGTTCTTGAAAAACCAAACAAATATCAAGACAAAACAAGAACATAAAAGGCCAAAAGAGTAAAATAAACAAACTAAAAGGAGATACAAAGAAGCAAACAAAAACAAAAACAAACATCAAATAAACACACACAAATAAAAGTTAATCACAATGTTAATGAAAATAGAAAATAATCATTCATGTATGTGTAGTAGAGGCATTAATTTATACAATAGCATAATAAGAACAAATAACATGGAGTTGTTGCCAAGTGATAGGGAAACAAAAAGACAACAAAATGGAAGAAAAAGAAGAAAAGGAAGGTGGTGGCTAAGCTGACTCCAAATGTATAAGACGAGTAGACACTGCCTACATAGTTCCATGGATGTGAGATCCAACATGAAATTTATGCCAAATATAGTTCTCCCAATAAATGAGATAAAATAAAAGTGATGATAAGAAAATATGATTGATGTTGTATAAGAAATAAGGAAAATGGGCTCATAAAATGGCAAGAGCATTCAAATAAATACTTGCAAAATGGAAAAAGTGTGGGAGATTAAAATTAAAAAAAGTGCAAGATAATATTTTTGTTTGTTTTGTTGATCATTTTCTATTTTTTTTGTTTTTGGGATAAGGAATAGAAATGAAATGTTAAATAAAGGTCTAGGAAACTATTTAACGGAGGAGATGCATGTCCACAAATAAAAATTTAAATAACAACTAAATCTAGCTGTAATGACCCATGCTCATAAATGGATGAGAGTGAGAATACCCTACAAAGGAAATAATGCCTACCAAATAGTAGTAAAATAATAATACAATAGTATGTAGTGCTAGATAAATCTAAAGAATCATTCAGTAGGCAAAAACCATGAGCTGATGTATCTATGCTCACTTATCTGTAAGAAGAAGTTGAAAAATACTATCCAGGCTGAACTACTTTGTAGAATTGGTGTTGAATGTGTTTGGAATTATTTATGAGTCATAATCAAGATCATAATTGGGAAAGGGATAAAAATATTTAGGTTACAATGGCCCAGGGTATGAACATAATATGGTTCTAAGGAGAACGATCCAGAATGAATAGGGTCTAAAAGAGGATGGTCCAGGGTGGGATAAAAAGAGTCAAGATGAAAAATAAATGATCCAGAGTGCCAATAGTCCAATTTTTTAACTATCTAGAGTCATAAAAGAATATGGTTTTCATAAAAATGGTCCAGGGTAGGTCAAAATAAATATGGTCCAAGTTAGGATGGTTTAGGATATAATAGTGGGATAAAATAACTTTAGCACAAGTTGCCCCCAAGTAAGGGGTATTGTAGATAATGGTTCAAAAGCTATCAAATGTAGTACTACTTGAGATGTATAATATTCATGGGCTCTGGAAGTTCTTCTCCACTTGAACTAGCTAGCTGATATGCCCCCAATCCATAATTTGCTGTGATAAAATATGGGCCCAACTAATTTGGTTGGAACTTGCCCTTCTTCTGACGTACAAAATTTGTATTCTTATGATTCTCTTTCAATACTAAATCACCAATTTCAAACTCCCGAGGGAGAATGTGCTTGTTTTATCTTCTACACAATCTATTATGATAGGATTTCAAGTTATCTAGGGAAGCCAAACACTTGCCATCAAGGAGTTATAGTTCTTACAACCTAGAAACTCGATACTCTTCATCATCTTCAATATTATCCAAAGATACAATGAAGGTAGCTCAATCCTAATTGGGATAATAGCTTCTGTGTCATAAACAAAGGAGTATGGAGTAGCTCCTATAGGGGTTTGATGACTAGTGTGATAAGCCCAAAGGATAGGAAAAATTTGTAAGTGCTAATTATGGTTAGAGTCTTTAATAATTTTCTTTAATATGGACACAATGGTTTTTTTTGACACCTTAGATTGTCTGTTACCTTATGGGTTATATGGTGTGGATTTTTTATGCTTAATTTTTAATGTTGCATAAAGAGCTTTAACCTCTTAGTTTATAAATGATCCACCATTATTAGATATAACACATGCTAGGATACCATATCGACATATGATATGGTAAATATAAACATGACAATTTGCTTCCTAGTGACATAAGTGAGATGAATGGCCTCAATTCACTTATTACAATACTTGATAGATTTGAGAATATGTTTGTGGCCATCTGAAGATGTTGGGTTTATTTTCTTGATGAGATTGAGGCCCCAAGTAGAAAATATCCATGGTGTAGTGATCGACTATAGTGACAAAGAAGGTGTGTGTTTCAAATTTCCATGTTATTGATAAGGAACACACTTACTTACATGATTACAAGCATATATCTCCATTTTGGGCTAATAGTAACATGTTCTAAGGATATTTTTAGCTAAGACTACACCATTGGTGTGGGCCCTACACATTCTTTCATAAACCTCCTTAAGCACTAACTTAGATTCTCTTGAAGATAAATAAAGAAGTAGAATTCCATCATAGCCTTTACAATAAATCATGTTTCCAAGGAGGGTATAATAGGCTATGCAGTGAAGGAAAAGTTTTTGATGATTATTGGAAAGGTCAAGTGGAAAATGATGGTTATGAAAATAATTATAAACATCTTGAGACTAAGGTAATTTAGGTGGGGGATTCTGACCAACAATGGTGCATACCCTTTCTAAATATGGTAAGATATGTGCAAGCTATAGAATATTTTCAATGAGAAATTGATACTCATTAGCACTACTATCAATCTGTATCATGGACCCAATTATTGCCATTGCATCAGTGGATTTTTTGTTGGCCTATGGTACTTGTTCAAACTACAAAGATTTAAAGTGATCCTTGAGATTATCCACAATATGTTTTTAGGGTACAAACTTATCATCTCTAGTCTAATAATGATATGTGGTTTGATTTATATTCAATTAGGAATCCCCATAGACCATTAAGTGTTGGATATCCCACTACACTGTAAGATGAAGTCTTTTAATAAGTGCCTCATACTTGGCCATATTATTGGTATAATGAAAATTGATATGAAATGCTTTGGGAATTAGATCCCCTTGTAGTGTAATCGACAAAATGCCATCTCTAAATCCATGAGAATTAAAGGAACCATCAAAGTATATCTTCCATTATTCATGTTCATGCTACACTTCTTCTATTATCATAATGTAATCATTTGGAAAGTCAAATCTAAGTGGTTAAGTGTCTATAATAATGGCTTCTACAAGTTGATCAATAATAACCTACCCCTTAATATATTTTTGATTCTGATACTCAACATCAAACTCACTTAATATCATGACCCTTTCCGCCATGAAACCTGTGAGAGCTATTTTGGATAATAAAAATTTGAGAGGATCCACTTTAGCAATAACAATAGTTTTATTGTTCAACATATAGTGTTGTAATTTTTGGGATGAGAACACCATAGCTAAACACACCTTTTAAATAGATGTATACTTGTGTTCATAAGTCACCAGTATTCAACTCAAATAATAAACTGCATGTTCCTTGCCTTGATCATCATGTTGGGCCAAAAGTGATCCCAGTGCATGTTCAGTTGCTAGAATATACAAAATTAATGGTTGTCTAGGTGTTGGTAGTCTCAAAACTGGTAGATTATCCAAATATGTTATGAGATTCATAAATTCTAATTGATACTCATGATCCCATTGAAACATGACCCCTTTCTTCAAGAGATGTGTAAATGGGTGGAACTTATTTTCTAGTTGTGAAATGAACCTATGAATAGACTGAATATTTCCTTACAGGCTGCAAAGTTGTTTAAGATTTGAAGGTGGAGTAATTTCAATAATAGCCTTGACCTTAGTAGGGTCTACCTTTATCCTTATTTGTGATAAAATAAACCCTGGTAATTTTATTGAAGTGACACCAAAGACACACTTCTTAGGATTGAGACAAACTTTATACTCACAAAGTCTCTCAAATATTCTCTATAGAACATCAGGATGTCCAACACATGTTCATGATTTATCAAGGATGTCATAAAAAAGTCTTAAATAATATGGTGCATAATGTCATGGAAGATGATAGTCATATCATGCTGATAAGTGGCTCCAAAGTTCTTCAATCCAAATAGCATGACTTGATAATAGAATGTTCCCTATGATGTGGTGAATGCAGTTTTGTACTAGTCTTCTTGAGCTACTTGATTTGATTGTATCTAGAAAATCCATCCATAAAGGACAACATCTTATACCTAACAATAGACTCAATGATCATGTCAATGTTGGGTAGAGAGAAATCATCTTTGGGGCATACTTTGTTGATATCTCTAAAATCAAAACAAATATGTATACCCTATGGCTTTTTGTTGACTGGAACTATGTTTGATATCCATTTGGAGTAGTTCGATGGTCTAATGAAGCTACTCCTAATAATTTATCCAATTCTACTTTTACCAAATAAGCAATGTGTGGATGCATTTTTCTTAATTTCTATTTGATTGGTTTGGCATCTGGATGAACAAAAAGTCAATATACAACTAAGTCAGGGTCTAAGCCCAACATGTTGGAGTAATCCCATGCAAAAATTTCAATAAAATCCTTCAAAATGGATATAATGTGATCTTGCTCATCATTAGTAAGAGAAGCTCCAAGGTAAATAATTTTGGGATCATCATATGTTCCTAGATTCACTTCAATAGTGTTTTATACAAGGAGTGTAGAGCCATCTTCTAGAATACTAGGCAATGTGTAATCATGATATTTTTCTTCTACAGTTTTTTGTTGTTCCTTACAAAGCTCTAGATAATGTGATGAATCTAAATTTTCCAATTCAGGTAATGGCCAACTAGAAAATATCTCAATAAAGTCAATATTGAGATGCTCAAAAACTTTTTATTGTTCTAACATGATGTTGGTGCTGGCTATGGATTTAGAACTTGATGGACCTTGTTCATCCTTTGGGGATGAGAAAACTTTCCCATCTAAGTATGTCTAAAATAGGTTTTCACTCAAAGGTTTGTCTTTTTCTTTAGCATTTCCCTGACCATTGAGCACCTCAAAAAGGGTTTAACTCAAAGATCTTGAAGTTTTATTTTTTTCATGACCAAGAAAGTTTGCCTCCTCTACAAAGCAGGCAAAAAGATCTAAAGAAAAATCAAAGCCCTATTTATGCTCGCCAATTGGTAATCCATATCTAAAGCCCATGTACTCTGTAATAGACTCTTCATTTTGGAATTCATCAAGGCATATGATTGAATTTTACTTGTCCCAATCAACAAGTTTGGGATGGAAAACACAAAGGGAATAATGGGGTGTTATGTCATAATGGATTTTGAATCAAACAAGTCTATGTCAGCAAGCTCATCAAAAAGACTATAATGGGATGTTATGTCACTGCCAAGAGTCTCATCACTAGTTGATTTAGAAGAATCACTATTTAAAGTCATGAGGTCAACCCCAGGTGAAATAAATTTGAGACCTTGATTCAAGTTTTTATCAGCTGATAAAGGTTTTAGGATTCTGTACACTCATGGGCCAAGGCCTTTTCCTGTATAATCAAAATTATCCATAATCCAATTGGGAATAGGATATTTTAGATTCTAAAAATAATAAATAATGTCATCAAAATATAACTAATCTCCTTTAATGAAATTTTTTCAATCCTGATTTGGAGAAGTAGTAGGTATAAATACCATCGATGGTTTCTATGTATCTTTCTTCTTTTGCCAAATAATGTTAGGTTTGCAAGGGTTCTTAGAAGGTTTGGGTTTTCCAAATGATTTGGGAGACTTGGGAAACTTAGAAATATGGAAGGAATCTTTAAGATAGTATGTGGTAATGTCTGTGTCTTCTATAATAACCTATTTTATAAGAGTTATGAGAAATGGATCAGCTGAAGTGGAAGCAAGGTCACTAGGGTTGATATAATTGGATTTTGGTGGATGCAAAACTATTTCCTCATTATTTTTCACAATGAATTAAGAACCAAGACAATAGTTATAATTATGAAATTCAACCTCTAGGTGTTTATAATATTGATAAGGCTGTAGATCAGCAAGAATGGTGACCTTGATCCCATCATGGGGAAACTTAAGGCACTGATGCAAGGTGGATGTGATAGCCTATACTTCATGGATCCAAGGATGACCAAGAAGTATGTTATAAGTCAACTCAATTTCCATGATACATAACAAAGTGTGATGGGACATAGACCCAATAATCATTGACAAACAAATAGTACTAGAAGACTCCCTCTTAGCATTATTGTATGCCTTTATGGTAATTGTCTCTAGCTGAATTTCCTCTGTAGTGTAACCCAGTATCTATACTAGTTTAAGGGACACTCTATTTATCCTTGAACCATTGTATATAAGAACCCACTTGATTTTATGGTTTTCAATAATGACCTTAATATACAAGGGGTTATTATGGATAGGACCAAGAGTGTACATGTCCTTTTGATCAAATGTGACCCATAAAAATGAAAATAAATGCCCTACAAGTGTTTTGAATTGTTCAGGGTTAATGTCTAGGGAAATACTAGATTATTGAATAAAGTCATTCAAAATAGTTCTATAGACTTCAAAAATATGAAAAAGATCTAAAATAGAAATTTGTGTAGGGGTTTTACTTAGTGAGTCTGATAGATTATAAGGTTTTTCAATAGTAGGACGAGTAGGTTTAACCCTAGCTAGCATAGTGTTTAACTTTGGATCTGAAGGCATAATGTTCATGTTAGATTCAATGATAGAAGAGGGAAAAGGCCTATGACGGGTAACTCATGAGCATCTAGTTTTGATTGAACAATATAAAGGTGTCAAGGAGACATTATAAATAGAAGATGAAGGCAAGGGCCTTGGAGGGTGACTCATGGGAATCTAGTTGCATTTGAACAATTTTAAGTTGGCAAGGACCATTATAATTAGAAGATGGTTGAGGTCTAGAAATGGTAACCCACACAAATTGAGGCAAAATATAAATGATTGTAATTGACATGGTGTTACTTGAGGGAGAGGGTGTTGACCCTATAATAATGGGTCCAATACTTTGAGGAGCATGAGATGGTTCATGGGTTTTGATAGTGATAATGGAAATATGGTTTGTAGAATTATGCCCCATGGTATTGTTGTAATCATAAGTAATGTTATTGTAACTTAGGTTATTAGCAATTTTATTATAATCCTAATTATGATCATGATGATTATGATTTTAACCCTGATTCTAATTTTATCCTTAGTTTTGATTGTTTCTTATCAATTATTGATTATGTCGAGGGAATGGATATTTGTAGATGCCCATATCCTGATTAGTGTCCTATGGAGCAAGTTTGACCTCAAATTCACCACACTCAATCAAATATTCAATGAGATGTCATAATTTAACACAACAATAAACACCATGACCAAGAACATGGTGGAAGTTACAAAATTTATTTTCCTGATACCAATTAGTTTTGGGTTGATCTTCAGGAAATGGCCTTGGTATACAACATACAATCAAATTAGTTGCTATGAGCTTTTTTAACACAACCTCCATAAGATCTCCTAGTTTTCTAAAGACTCTATACCTATTATTGAATCCTTTCATGGAGGGACTCTTTTCAAAGTGTTTGGTAGATTAGGTGGAGCTAATTTCACATTTAGATCTAGTGGAGCTTGCACCATTTATACATGTCTTGATTCAATCACTCCATTTCCTCCCATGTTCTTATTCTTATTAAATCCCTTGGGCTTGCTAGTTGTAATAGTCTGACTAGAAGATTGGGTCTAATTTGAGAGTTGGTCCTGTGAATAAACCTTGATAAAGCCCTTGGTGATAAGTGCCTTCTCAATCTGCACACCCTTGTCTATAATTTCTTCAAATGTGTTTGTGCAAGAAAGTCATATATTGTGTATGACCTCAGGGTGTAGGTTCTATAAAAAGACATCAATCAACTATTTATCTAGAAAATTATGTTGAAAACATCCAACTAATGCTCTCCACCACTATAGATATGTTATAGAGATTTCTCTATCTTGCTATTTGGCTTTCCACAAGTCAACTACAATAAACTCATGCTCAATATTATAAGAAAAGAGGTTGATGAATTTTTTAGATAGATCATTCTAATTCACCATTGATCCTTTAAGTATCTTAAGAAGTTAGTCTAAAGTTTGTTCTGCTAAAATTTATGAAAATAAACAAAGCAAATAAATGCTACTGTAAACTAACTCTTGGTAGAACACAAAAATTCCTAAATATGTTTACGTGGGTTACCCTTTTGTTTGTATTTGTCAAATTTGGGTGCCTAAAAAAGAGGCAGAAAGGGTAATTGGAGAATACTCAAATTGAATGGATATGGACATATCTCATCAAATTTGTACTTCTTGATTTGGTTTCCTGTCTCTAATCATGACACAATTTATTTCATCAAATTCCACTCTTTCATGTTTGGTGCATTGGTAGGTGGAATATAATTTTTTTAAGGTGGTATGTGCCCCTGTTGTATGGATTTATCAAGGATATACAACCTATGATCTAAAAATTTATTTTGATTTGATCTTTGAGTTGAGTAAGTGAGCCACTAATTCTTGGGTTGATAAACATTCCCTGAAGTTAGCCATCTTGAATTGTAAGTGTTTTATTGATTTTGGGGAGTCCATGGTCTATTCACCAATATACGCATTGGTTGGGAAGAACTTGCCAAATTCTTTTGAATAATTTCTTCAATATGTACAGAGTGCTTCATTCCATGATTCTATGAAGGAAAAATAAGTTCTTGATAATTTAAAAATGTATGCTCCATGTCTAGAAAAGCATGTTGCAGAACCTCTTGAGGCTTCTTTTGTTCAACTAAAATTCCATGATCCATCATAGGTGTGTTGTTAACTAAAATATGATGTGCTAGTTATACCACATTCCCTTACTCCTTGGAAGCATCATTATGTATTGAAGTGGTAGTTAAAGAGTTGATCAAGTCTATGATAAGCTGGTCTGCATATCATTGACTTATCTTTTTTTATCTTGGTGAAAAGATCTTGATCTTTAGGTGTTGAATATATGAGCACTTCCTTTCCTTTGCTATAAGATGCAATGTTTGTCTTTACAATATGAGTGAGGGATTATTCTCGCTATTTCTATTTTACCCTAACCAAGGTATGCAATTATTCCATAGGAAAATTTGATAGTAATCTAGTGCTTGATTCAATCAACCTTAGGAGTGATTCATCTTTGTCCTCTAGGGGTTGATGTTCAAAATAGTCTTCTTTAGATCCTACATTTTTGGGAATGCCATTGATACCATAAGATTGTCTCGTCTATCATAAAATTTATCTTCCTCATAGCTAAGGCCATAAGAGACCCCATTATGAGTATACCTTTGCGTCATGCCTAGAAGTTTGTTCTCTATGTTTGCCAAGATTTGGAATTTTTTGCAAATGTTAACAAAGTGTGTTTTTATTTTCTCCAAACAAGTGTCAAGGCAAAAAGAGACTAAAATAAAGAGGAAGTGGTATAGTATCACATAATTATAATAAATTGTTACAAAATTACTCAACTTTGGTGGGTTAAAATTGCCAAATTAGAAGAGAATATGATAACTATGAAACCTAAAGTGTAAGAAGCACAATAAACTTAAGTTTAAAGATATGTCAATACCATAAAATATAGGTAAAACTTTGATGAGTTGTTACTAGAAAATTAGAAGAGAGTCTTTCTAATGATAAAGATAACAATGTGAACTAAGAATTGAAAGATGTGAAAACACATAAGGACTCTTAAGCATAAAACTAAAACCAAATAGGTAGTACAATGATACCATATGGTAATAGGAAGTAGGATGGGTTCCAAAACTTAGAGCGTGAGTGATACACATGATAACCTAATTTCACAATGATCAAATGATGATGAGTCTATATAATGATCTTCAACCCAAACATGAAATCGTGCCCAAGTTAACTCAAACCAAGTGAAAATGGGAAATTGATTAACACCTTGGCCTATAAATTAGAAAGGTGAGATTATGAATTTGAATTAAAAATTAAGGACTTGGATGTTCTTGAAAAATGGTTTATACTCAAATGGGAAGCATAACAACACTATTTAGATAATACAAACATAATGTTTCAAATGAGGATTTGAACAAGGCAAAAAGATGATTTTGATTGGTCAGTGTAATGCCTCATTGTTCAAATAAAATGGTGGATAAAAAATGTGTTTGGTTGATTTGTTTTGGTTTATAAACAACTTTTAGACTCCAATAAGACCAAACAAGTAAAGGAAAAGTGACAAAATACAACTAAGTATAATATCCAAAGCCCTAAACTAACAAACTTGCTTTGTATCATTGAATTACATCTAATTACGTGCTCTTGGGAGGATTTTAAGTGTTAATCCAAAAATAAAAGCACATAAAGTAGTAGGGTTTTTACAACTCCTTTTTCTAAGAGATTGTATCATGACATGAAACTTTGGGCTACTCGCCCTGCATCAACAATATGTTTGCAACAAGTGGGGTTATTCTAAAACTAATTTTTCAAACATCTAAATGGTACTAAGTATCGTTAAAAATAGAGATGCATATTTAAATTGAGTTCATACTAGCTAAATTACCATGCAAGGGTCCATTCCTTTGCATTATAATTCCATATGTGTACTTCTTAGTGGAATCCCCTAGTTACCAAACCTAACTTAGGTTTTCATTACAATTAGACAGGCTAGCCACTCAACCCCTAGAAATCATAGTATATATGCACTAATTTATATACCCCACCATGGAGTTGGGTTGGTATGATGCTGAGAGATGAAACCCTAGGTCAACACACCCCTAAAGAACACATGAGGAGTCTATGAACTCCCAATCACAAGATAAGTTACATAAAAATAAATGACCAAGTGAAAAGACTTTAAAAGTTGTGTTTAGATCACCCAAACCATATGAGTTTTGGGGAGAGCCTCAACAAAATTTTTTTCACACCTTGGACAAGGCATAATTTATAAGGAAATAGTGCTTTTAGTCACCCGAGTTCCCTAAAGGGGACGTGGGAAGAGCATAAACACATCCTTCATTTGCAAAAAACAAATAAGTATAAGTCACAAGAATGAGAATCATACATTATGTATTCCAAAATTCAAGGCTATCAACTTTGATGAAATGGTACTGGTATCCAAGTCACGAGAATGGGCACTCTTTCAAAATTTGAATTATTTGGTTCGCAGGTAGGCAAGAATTTGGTTGGGGAGAATTTGGCAGGAGGTACAAACCCTGGAGGAACTATAGGGGGTGTGGAAAAGATTTTTAGGTTAGAATCTTTGCCCGATGTGGATAATGGAAAGTCTATGTGCATATCTGATCCTTTTTGTGGGGTCCGTGTCCCCCCATTGGATCATGTGGTGGGGTAGGATCTTGAAAAGGAGAAAGAAAATGTTGATTCTAACAAGGAAAAGTCCTCAAAAGGGATGAAGGTAGGGTTCTTAGAATGAAGGACTTGGTCATCTCTGTTTGGTATGAAACCTACTGGAAAATCTCTTTTCCCGTCGGTGACTGCAAAGTCTTGTTGGGAAAAAGGTGAGTTTCAAGTTTTTATTCCAGATCCTTTAGTTGATTTTTATATGTCTTCCATGGATTTCACCCTAGTGGGAAAATTTTTAGGAGCAAGACCAGATCTAGAATCTCTTAAAAAAATGGTTAAAAGGAATAGGGTTATTTGTGGAGAGTTAGATATTGCACCAATGTCGAATGGTTTTTGCTTGTTTATCTTCAACTGTAAGGAAGACATGAATACGGTCCTTAGTGGAGGACCATGGTATTTTGGTAAATGTTCTCTCACTATTAAAAAATGGGAGCCTAACATGGATCTCTCAGATTCTTTTTTCTTAACCACTCCCATTTGGGCTAGACTTCCTGGTCTCCCTTTGGAATTTTGGCATGAGGACATTTTTAAAGGTATTGCCAGTTCTTTTGGGGAACTTATGGCATTGGATAATGCTATGGCTTCTAGAACCAAACTTCAAAGTGCTAGACTTTATGTTAAAGTGGTAGATCTGAATCATCTCCCAAAAAAGGTGGAACTAATATCCAAGCTTGGTAAAAAAACTCAAGAATTTTTTTTTGAAGATTCGCCTAACTCTTGCTATGCTTGTAAGAAATAGGGGCATCTAGTTAAAAATTGTCCCTCCAAAAGTAAAAATCATCTTAGTAGTGTTTTGGATGGGAAAAAGACCAAGGTTCAACAAAAGAAAGTATGGAAAATCAAAGAAGATCATCGTCAAGAACAAAAGAATAATGCAGATTCTAAAAATTTGCATGCTGAGGTGGATAAAGAGCCTTCTTTTGAAGATTCTAATGTACAACATGCTGAGATGGATAAAGAGCTTTCTTTTGAGAAAGTAAACTTTGAGAAAAAGGGATATGGGGTGCAATCAGAAATCATAATACCTAAACAAATAATAGAGGAGCTGACAGGTCTATCAAAACAAATTGTTATCTATCAAAGGATAGAAGTTCAAGGGAGAGATGTAGAGGACAAAATTGTGTTAGAGGAAGGTGAAATCTTGGTTGAAGATGGAAATAAATCAGAGGAGGAAGATCTTCTTTTTTCTCAGTCTAGGGAGGTTCAGGGGTTATCTCAAGTTGATAATGACTTTCCTTTGGAGGAGCTTCCTCCCCTAGAAGCTGTGAAAGATAATGGATAAAACTCAAAGCACAAACTAAACCAAAGAAAAAGGGCTGAAAAAAAGAATAATACTAAGGGGGTAGAAACTAGGAGCAGTAAAATAGACCAACAAATTAAAGAGAAACCTCTTGCTTCTACTCCAAATAAATTTGGAAAAAGTGCTGAACAACACTCTAAGGTGAAACTAGATGTTGGCTCCCTGGACAAACCTGGAAGAAAATCAACAAAGAAAAATAGAGAGATAGAAAGTATGCAGAATATTGCTGATGGTAGGCAGGCAACTATTCTAGATTTTACCCCTAAAAAATAGATATGAAAATCATTACTTGGAATATTAGGGGGCTGAATAGTATTTATAAGCTGGATATTGTTAGGAATTTTGTTAGAGAACAAAAGCTTGATTTTCTCTTGCTACAAGAAACTAAGATGAATAAAGAGAAAGTGGAACAGATTAAAGATTTTAAAAATTATTCTATAAATGCCAGTAGTTCAGAAGGCGCATCAGGGGGAACTCTAATGTTATGGAAGAAGAATTATTATTTTGAAACCATTATGATTGCTAGTAAATATCTTATGATATCTAAAATTACTAGTGTTGACCAAAAGGAGGGTTGGTATATTGTGAATATTTATGCTCCTAACATTAAGCACCTAAGGAAAAAGGTCTGGGAGTTTGTTTCTAATTTTAAAAGTAAGGATTATTTTGGACGTTGGATTATAATGGGAAACTTCAATGTGCCTCTCTATGATCATGAGAAAATGGGAGGTAATGCTACCCAACTGGAAGGGAGAATGGATTTATTGGAGTTTATAACTAAAGAGGGTTTAATGGATATGGACCTCTATGGAATTCAGTTTACTTGGAGTAATAAGAGAATTGGTAATGAATGTATTCAGGCTAGGCTTGATCGTGCTCTTATTTCTCCTGATTGGACTAAAGAATTAATTTGTAAGTTGGAAGCCTGCTAGAAAATTGGATCAGATCATTTTCCCCTCATTTTCACTACTGCAAAGATTAATCTTAAAAAGAATTTTCCTTTTATATTTGAGAAGATGTGGATGCAACACCCATAGTTTGAAAGTAAATTGGAAGAATGGTGGAGTATTGATATTGAAGGCACGGCTCTCTTTAGAGTTGCCTCTAAGCTCAAAAATGTTAAAAGGGAAGTTAAAATATGGAATAAGAATATCTTTGGGAATATCTTTGCGAACAAAAATGCTATTAAGGAGGATATTCAAAAAATACAAGAAAAAATTCAGAAGGAAGGATATACTTCTGACCTCCTCAGTGAAGAAAATGAAAAGTTGGCTCAATATCATGACATCATCACTAAAGAAGAAATCTACTGGAGACAAAGATCAAGGTTGTTATGGTTGAATGAAGGAGATAAAAACACAAAAATTTTCCATCTATCCACTCTTAAGCATAGGGCCAAAATGCATATATCACACCTAAAAAAGGGAGACTTGAAGATTATACAGGATAAGGCTATTATGGATGAAATGGTGGCTTTTTTCTCTTCTTTAATGAAGGCTGATCCAAACATCAATTTGGATAGTCAAGCTGAAATCCTTAGAGTGATTCCTCCTCTAGTTTCAAAGGAACAAAATAAAATGTTAAGCTCAATTCCTAAGGATGATGAATTTTCAAAGCTGTTTATTCTCTGGGAGGAGATAAAGCTCCTGGTCCTGATGGATTCCTTATGTTTTTCTTCCAAAAACTTTGGAAATTTGTTGGTAAAGATGTATATGATGCTGTGAAGGAATTCTATGGAGCTAAACAGATGCTTAAGGAAGTCAACTCCACCTTTCTGTGTCTGATTCCTAAGAAAATTGGTGCTGATTCTCCTGATCATTTTAGACCGATCAGCCTTTGTAATTCTTTTTATAAAATTATTTCCAAAGTTCTTACTTCCAAACTTATCCAAGTGATTCCTTTGATTATTGCTGATCAACAAAATGGTTTCATCCCAGGTAGACAAATCCTTAACTCTATCATCTCTGTTCATGAGAATATTCATTCCTTGTCTTGTTCCAACAATCAAGGGTTCATTATGAAAGTTGATATTGCAAAAGCGTATGATAGAGTTGATTGGTCACTTCTCTCAAACACTCTATTAGCTTTTAGATTTGACCAAAAGGTTGTTGGTCTTATTCATCAATTGATTTCCACTACCTCTATTGCTGTTCTAGTTAATGGAAGCTCATCTTGCTTCTTTTATCCCTCTTAGGGATTGAGACAAGGTGATCCTTTATCCCCCATACTTTTTGTTATTATGGCTGATTGTTTGGGGAGATATATTGGGAACTTGGTCCATAGAGGTTTCTTTAAGGGATTACAACCTTCTTCCCATCCCCTAATTTGTTCTCATGGACAATTTGTTGATGATACAATCTTTATGGGTAAGGCTGAAGTTAAGGAAGCCAAAAAATTGAAGGAAGCGATTAACCTTTATTCTGATGCCTCTAATCAATTGGTTAATTGGAATAAAAGTGCAGTGTTCTTTATCAACACCCCTATCTAGAGACAAAATAAAATTGCTAAAATCTTTGAATGTTCTATAGGATCTCTCCCCTCTTCTTACTTGGGTCTTCCTCTTGGCCTAAAGGTCCCTGATACCTTTTGGGAAGATCTTATTAATAAATTCAGTAAGAAACTTGCGGGATGGAAAGGAAATCTTTTAAGCCAGGCTGTAAAGTTAACTCTTCTTAAAACTTGCCTTCAAAGCATACCTACTTATGCTTTAAGTCTCTTTATAATTCATATGAAATTTGTTGAGTCTATTGAAAAAATTCAAAGAAATTTTCTATGGACTGGTACTGAGGAAAAAAGGAGAATGCCTTTAATTGCTTGGGATCATGTTTGCAAACCTCTCCGTGAAGGGGGACTAGGAATTAGGAAAATCAGAAGTATGAACAAAGCTCTTTTAGCCAAACTAGGTTGGAGAGTTTACCATGACAACAAAGAGTGGAGTACCATATGGAAACATAAGTACCTCTTCAATGCTAAATCCCTTCCTAATTTATTCTCTTCTCCTAATGTTATTCATCCTTCTTCCATATGGGGGGCTGTTCAGGGGAGCAAGAAAACTCTATAAAAAGGATGTTCCTGGAAAATTGGTAATGGGCTTAAGGTGAAATTTTGGGATGATGTATGGTTAAAGGATCATCCATTGATTGGAGATTTTCATGATAAGGATTTAGTTGATCGATGCAAGTAGAGATATGGCATATTAGTCAGTCATTATTGGCAGAATGATTCCTAGGTGAATTTAACTGATGTTGATCAAGGCTTTAGTAACATACAATTATCCCTCAATGCTGTCTCTATTTATCCTTATCTTGAGGATAAGATTATTTGGCATGTTGACCCTAGTGGCCAATTTAAAGTCTCTACTATCTTTGCTTCAAAGGAAAAGGGTAATCAACCTTTTTGGTCTCATGCTTGGATTAAGGGGCTCATCCCCAAAATTAAAATCTTCTCTTGGACTCTGCTTCAAAATAAAATCTTGATCCTTGATAATTTGCAAAAAAGAGGTATAAATGTGGTAAATAGGTGTATTTTATGCAAAAATGGATTTGAAGATAGAGACCATATGTTTTTGAATTGCTCCTATACACAGCTAGTGTGGACTGAGATTCTTAATTTTTGGGGTATAAAATGGGTTCATCAAAATAATGTGGAACTCTCTTTTAAAATTTGGTGTTACCCCTCTAAGGATCCTGATGCTCTTTTTCTTTGGAAACTCACTCTCCCTCATCTCTGGTGGGGAATCTAGAAAGAAATAAATAATAGAATATTCAGGAGTAAAGAACTTCCAGGATGGGTGCTTGGTCAGAATATCATTAGAGCCATTAAGGAGAACTTTAAATCCCAAAGGGATTCTGATCAAACCTTTCAATTTGATAACCCTTTACGATATGAAGGGTCAAATTTGAAAAATGATAATCCAAGATCGATCATAAAATGGTATGTTCCTCCTAATGGATGGATTAAAGGGAATTTTGATGGAGTAGCTAAGGGAAATTCGGGAAGAGTGGGATGTGGAGGGGTCTTGAGAGATCATGTGGGAAATGTAATTGATGCTATTGCTATCCCAATTGGTAATTCGAATAGCCATATTGCTAAAGCTACTGCAACCCTCTACACTATTAAATTAGCTGTTGAGTTGGGGTATTCCAAATTATGGTTGGAAGGTGATTCTTTGAATATTATTAATATCCTAAATAATAAAAATTCAATCTCATGGTCTATTGAGGCTACGGTTATGGAAATCAAAGCCTTAATTCAAAAATTTGAAAAAGTGGCCATATCCCATACATATTGAGAAGCCAATGGGGTCGTCGACTGGATAGCCAATCATGCTGTTAAAATGGGGCATAAGGTGAGGTGGCTTGATAAATTACATAAGCACGTGGATCTCAAAGCGCTTATTAATTATGATGCCATCCATTCCAAAGTGGGAAAGAGCTGCTTGGATTAGCAATTCAATGATTTGGTGGAGTGGCCTTATGGTTGTAAGATTACCTTCCCTGAGGAGGTACATTCATGAGAATGTAATGTGGGTGCTACATGTATCATCAAAAAGGTGTATTCCATTTCAAGTAACAAATAATTGGTTCCTTTCTGACTTCTGTGTTCAGATGCTTTTGGTTTTTCATTTGCTTTGCAATATGAGGGGTGAACCGTGGAAGCAAGAGCCCAAAAAATGTGAAGACTGGAAGGCTAAATAGGATGTATGGAAGATTCTATAGAAAGAGAAGGTGGTCAGTTATATGGAGCATTTACATGGCTTTAAACCCCATGTCACTATTGCCTTCTTTAAAAATTGGGTTGATGACAGAGTTAATCTCCACAGAGTCACAGTGAAGCTTACTGAGGATTTCATTGTTGAGGTCACGTGGCTTCCTATGGGTGGTATAAAGTTCTCAAAATAGACAAGTATCTCCAATGTGGCCTACAAAAAATTTCTGAAGATGGATACAAAGGAGAAGCAATTGGAAAAGAATGGAGATTTCTTTGATGTGGAACAGATAAAAAGAATTTGGCGAGATGTGCTATGCTATATCCATGAGTAATTTATCCTTGATGGTAGGAATAAAAGAGTTCACAAATTTCATTTTGTTTTTCTCAACCACTTTAGGCATAAGGATATAATTTCATTCCCTTTCTATCTGCATTTTTTGTTGCTTCAAAGCTTGTATGCCCATAGGAAGAAGGAGTCTCGTCCCATTTTACATGAAGGTCTGATACTTCTCATAGAGGGTTTTTGTAAAAATAAATCCATAGCTTTGATTCCTTTTTCTGAAAAACATAAGGGTTCTAAAGAGCGTAAGAATGATGAGAATGTTAAAGGGAAAGAAAAGGCAAAACCAAAACCCTCTAGTTCTCAAAAACAAATTGTAGAAGAGGATTTTGAGTTGGAGAGAACTAAAAGATCTGAGCAGGATGTCCTAAAGGAATAGGATGGGATGAATGTTGGGGAGTTCAGTTCCAATTTGGACAGATATCCAAAAACTAAAGGAAAAATTGAGAAAGGGAATGAAGAGGATACTATTGAGGAAAACTCAGAACAGAGCAATTCTAAAAATGAGGGTAATCAGACTGTGTCTGGGGAAGGTGATAAAGACAAAGATATCTTAACTAATGATCCAATTTTTTTGAGAGAGGAAGATCATATGGTTTCGGTTTCAACTCCTGCTATGGAGATTGGGGGAAAAGAAGAAGAGGAACCTGTTAAGCATAAAGACCCTGTTGAGACTAGAGAGGAGAAACTGATGGATAGGGAGGAACAAATTGAAAAGGTTGATTCCCTTCCACATGAGACTGTAGAAGATATTTGTGACTCTCCACAGAGGGAAACTAAGATTTCCTTCCTTCATTCTACCAAGTTCAAAGCTGAATCTTTTCTCAAAGTTGATTCTTGGATCTATAATGAATAATGGGGCTGAAGAAGAAAGTGGAAACAATGCAACACAATCAGGATGTTGATCGAACCAAAATTAACCACTTGGAGATGCAAATGAGAGATATCCCAAAAAAACTTAAAGATTATGAGCATAATCTCAGAATGCTCATCAAGGAAATTAGAACAAAGATGGAGCAGTTAACATCAAGCATTTGTGCTGCTGCAGCTAACCTCAGTAAAAGAGCAAATGAAGAAACAATATCCTTAGAGGTTCCTAGTAAGAGGACAAGGTAGAGTTTGAGGAAGAAAGCCTTGGAAGCTGCTGCTACTTCGGTTGCTAAAACCATTCAAGATACTGCTACGATTGGAAAGCAGGCTGTTCAGATGATTGTGGATTTGCAATAGAAGACTAGGATCTTCTATGCTAGTTTTTGTTTCTATTCTGGTCTTTATTGCTGGTAGATGCAACTAGTTTTTATGTTTGGTCCTGTTTCTTGGTTTTTGGTTTAAAAACTTTATTTGAGGTTCCAAGTACTTGTAAAATTTGGGTACTTTTATTGAATTATTTTTGTGGTTTTAGGTCCCTATAAAACCTATTTTTGATGCTACTCTTTAGTAGGTTTCAGGAATGCTTTTCCTAGTAGTTGTTAATGTTTTATCCTTTTTGATATTGTTATAGGGTTTCGGGGTCCCTTCAAAACTTGCTTTTACCATAATCTAAAACAAATAAGTATAAAAGATATAACATAAAATAAACAATTATTTACTTTAATGCATCAAATGGAAGTGTTTTGTGAAAGTTTTGGCCCCTTGGCCTTAGTTGCAAATTTGTAAAACTTTCACAAAATAATAAAATATAAACACCTAGATTCCTTTTAAGCACCAAATGAAAGTTTTCAAGATTTAAGCATTATCAAATTTAGTACTTTTTTTAGTGTGTGACCTATAATTTTTAGAGGGTTTAAGTTTGATTTGAGGCACAATTATCAATGAGAAAATCAAGATTTGAAAACTTGCTCTGGGTTTCTCTATTTTTGTTACACAAAGACCGATATCGGTAAACAATGATCAATGCTAGTTACAATAAACCTGATGGTAATTATAATACAACTGATAAAAGTCAATAAAAACCAATACTGATTACCTATGAACCCAAAGGCAAAATGATTTTTTCAAAAAAAAACATTTGCTATCCTAAATTAGTATAAAATATTTAGAAAACCTTTGGATCCTATAACAAGATGATTAGGCAAAGACTTTGTTAAGCACAAAATATACTGAGAGGGGGGGGTGAATCACTATATTATATATCTTATAAAACTTTTCCTTTATCAAATTCCACTTAATCAAACATTCAAGATATGCAATAAAACTCAAACAATAAACATCACACAAGAGAGAGACACCAAATATAACGTGGAAACCCAATGTGGGAAAAACCATGGAGAATCAATCTCAAATATATTTGTGAGAACAACCCCATAGGAGCACCATACCCCTTTTCCAGTACAAACCTCAACTACAATTCATGAGCACCAACTCATAGGAGCTTTAAACCCCTTTGCCGAGCACCAACCCAACACCTATTCATGAGCACCAATCCCTTTGCTGAGCACCAACCCAAAAACAATTCATGATCACCAACCCACAGGAGCACCAACCCATTTGCCAAGCACCAACTTAGCAACAATTTGTGAGCACCAACCCACAGGAGCACCAACCCCTTTGTGTATACCACACACCTATCTCTCAATGTTTCTATCTCAATAAATGATAGATCAATACAACATCTTCTTAACTCTCTCACTTTTTCTCTTCTAAGATAGATATAACAAATACAAATCATCTCTCACAATTGCTCTTCTAAGATAGATATTACAATATCAAATCAACCTAAAACTTCCACTTTACAAATGGCTACTCAAGCCTTTATTTATAGCTTTCCAAATGACCTTTGGATTTCCCCCTTTGTGACCTTTCAATCCTCATTGAAAATGGTGCCAATCTTGGATGACCCTTCATATCCAAGCATCTGAAAAGTCATGTGGTGACCCTTCATGACCAAAAATGTCTTAATCACTTTTGCCCTTATCTTTGGTGACTTTCCTTAAAGTGTCGCTTCATGAGAAATTTGCCCTTTACTCTTTTGTCTTCACTTGGTGACTCTTGGTATTCCCCAAGATGACTCTTCATGGGAAAATGCGTCCCATCCTTCTTTTTTCTTTATCCCGTGACTCTTCGACTTCTCCATGGGCCCTTATTTTGTCTCATATGCAACCAAAAATATATTTGTTAATATTAAATAAATATTAACTCATATTAGCCAAGATAAACAATATTAAATGCAATGGGGCCTTTATCGCCAATAATACTAAACCTTTGACATTAATGAAAATATTTCCAACAATCTCCCCCTTTGTCATTGATGGCAACCTCAATCTTGAAATTGGCATATCTTGTCACCTGCACATACCATCATTTGAAAATATACAATAACTCCCCCTTACTGTAGCAACCTATACCTGTTCCCTATACATATACCTATTATTCTCCCCCTTTGACATCAATGGCAAAGGGCCTACCTAGAGCTAACACTTAGCTCCCCCTCACTTGATGCTGAACATCAATGGCAAGAAGTAATAGAAATTAATCCTAACTCCTCTCTCTCATCTTTGAATGTATCCTTTGATCGTGCCTTTGAGAAGATATCTGACAATACATACACATTTTTCCCTATCCTTTGAGCATCTGCAATCAACTCATTTGAATCTTTTCTTCTAATCTCACAACCTTCAGCATGAAACCTTAATGTGTATCCTTGATCACAAATTTGACTAACACTCAACAGATTATGCTTAAGACCTTTTACATACAAAACATTTTTAGTCTTAGTTCTACCATAATCTAAACTCAGAGTACCTTTTCTAGCTATCCTGGCAGTGGTTTTATCTCTGAACCTCACTATACCACCATTAATCTTCTTTAGAGAAATGAACTTACTTTTATCTCTTGTCATATGCCTTAAACATCTGCTATCAATTAACCATGGCTGATCTTTACCTCCCACATGCAGAGTTGTCTGCACCATCATAGAATCTTCATGTTGTTTCTTCTACCATGTACATGTCTGAACCTTCTTCCTGATGAATGGATCTTTGACACTCTATTCTTCTTCTTGATGAATGGAGCTTTGAACCTTTGATCCTTCTTGACTGAATCGAACATGCTTCTATAATACCAAGCTATGTGTCCGTAGTTGTTACACTTGTAGCATACTATGGTCTCTTCATCAAAGCTTGATAGAGGAGCAAAAGAGTTGTGGCTTCTGTTTGACTCTACTTGACTTTCCTTCTCCTTATTTCTGAAATTATTAGCTCTTTTTCTACATTCTAATTTCTTGTGATCATATTCATTACAATAAAAACAATAGCCATAAAAATAATACCTATCTGTATATCTCTGACTTGATTGCCTTTTGTAGTTTTGTTCCTTCCAACCTTCTTTGTTTGGAATGTCCTCTTTATTCTTCACTTCTCCCCTTTTTGTGTCCTCTTGTGTAAGAGCTTCAACATAGCTCTTTTTATTTTCAAATCTGATCCCTGTTTTATCTGAATATGCTTTTTGACTTTCCAATATCTTATTCAACATGTTAGTGCTATCTTCAAATTTTGAATCACTGACTGCTTTCTAAATATCTTCTTTTAAAGAGGCAATTTCAATAACATACCTTTCACAATCTTTTCTTGCTATTTCCAACTGTGATTTGAGATATTCTTCATTCTTCTTGGCTTCTTCAAAGTGTGCTTGTATATCTTCAATCATTTCCTTTGACTCTTGTTCATTTTTCTCGATCTGGTGCTTTAACCTTCTATTCTTCTTCTGAACAGCTTCTAACTCTTCTAGGGCACAATTGAGTTCTCCTTCCATATCTACTTCAACTTCCTCCTCTTCTTCTTCTTGATCATCATCATGTATGGCCATGAATAGAATCTCTTCTTCTTCTGAATCGCTAACTCCACTATCTTCACCTGAGCTAGGATCTTTAGAATACAGGGTCTTCTTCTCGAATCCCTTCTTAGATTTGCCTTAGAAATTCTTCTTGTATGTAGGCTTTTCTTCTTCATCATCTTTAACTTTATCTGGGCATCTAGCTGAAAAATGTCCAATCTTCCCACAATTAAAATATTTAAAAGGTAATTTTCCTTGATATTTACTTGTTCCTCTTTTCAGCCTATGAATGAAAAGTGCTTCATTGTCATCTTCATCATCACTGGAACTATCACTTGATTCTTGAATCTTAGCTTTATCCTTCTTTGATGTCTTGAAAGCCACTTATCTCTTTGAGGGTTTATCTTGTTCTGTCTGCATCTCATATGCCATGAGAATACCATGAAGCTCATCCATCTTTAGCTTGGCTAAATTCTTCATCTCCTTGATTGCCGAAACCTTTGCATCATATCTCATTGGTAGAGATCTCAAAACCTTTTTCACCACCGTCGACTCTTCCAATATTTCTCCAAGACCTTAAATCTGATTTACTATCTAATCAACTTGCAAGAGATAACTTTCTATATCTTCTTCTTCTTCCATCTTCAAACTTTCAAACTGCCTTCTAAAAGTCTGCAACTTAGCTTGCTGAACCTTTCCATCACCTTTGTAAATATTCTCAAGTTTTATCCAAGTTTCATGAGTAGATTTACATTGCATAACTTTAACAAATTTAGATTCACATAAACCACATAAAATAACATTTAAAGCTTTAACATTACATTCACTTGCCTTCTTTTCTATTGGAGTAATTGTAGATGTTTGTGGCTCTTCATATTCCTCCACCACTGATTTCCATATGTCGAATCCAAGGGCCATCAAATAAACCTTCATTCTCATGCTCCAAAAAGCATAATTCATCCCATCAAACAAAGGTACCTTATTTGTAGAAACTCCTTCCTGTGACCCAGCCATCGTGCTTTCCCGATCTACCTTCAAGTTGTAAAACTTTTCAAAAAGGAACCTGCTCTGATACCAATTATTAAGCATGAAATATACTGAGAGTGGGGGGGGTGAATCAGTATATTATATATCTTATAAAACTTTTCCTTTATCAAATTCCACTTAATCAAATATTCAAGATATGCAATAAAACTCAAACAATAAACATCACCCAAGAGAGAGACACCAGATATAACATGGAAACCCAATGTGGGAAAAACCACAGAGAATCAATCTCAAATATATTTGTGAGAACAACCCCACAGGAGCACCATACCCCTTTGCCAAGTATAAATGTCAGCTATAATTCGTGAGCACCAACCCACAGGAGCTTCAAATCCCTTTGCCGAGCACCAACCCAACACCTATTTGTGAGCACCAACCCATAGGAGCACCAACCCAAAACAAATTCATGAGCACCAACCCACATGAGCATCAACCCCTTTGCCAAGCACCAACTCAGCAACAATTTGTGAGCACCAACCCACAGGAGCACCAACCCCTTTGTGTATACCACACACCTATCTCTCAGTTTTGCTATCTCAACAAATGATAGATCAATACAACATCTTCTTCCTCTCTCTCACTTTTGCTCTTCTAAGCTAGATATAATAAATACAAATCATCTCTCACAATTGCTCTTCTAAGATAGATATTACAATATCAAATCAACCTATAACTTCTACTTTACAAATGGCTACTCAAGCCTTTATTTATAGCTTTCCAAATGACCTTTGGCCTTCCCCCTTTGTGACCTTTCAATCCTCATGGAAAATGGCACCAATCTTGGATGACCCTTCATATCCAAGCATTTGAAAAGTCATGTGGTGACCCTTCATGACCAAAAACGTCTTTCCCACTTTTGTCCTTATCTTTGGTGACTTTTCGTATTCCTTAAAGTGTCCCTTCATGAGAAATTCACCCTTTACTCTTTTGTCTTCACTTGGTGACTCTTGGTATTCCCCAAGATGACTCTTCATGGGAAAATGTGTCCCATTCTTCTTTTGTCTTTATCTCATGACTCTTCGACTTCTCCATGGGCCCTTATTTTGTCTCATATGTAACCAAATATATATTCATTAATATTAAATAAATATTAACTCATATTAGCCAAGATAAACAATATTAAATGCAATGGGGCCTTTATCACCAATAATACTATACTTTGACATGAATGACAATATTTCCAACAGACTTAACAAGTTCTAAAATCATAAATAACAACCTGCAACTTTAAAGGAAACTTAAAAACCAATTTTTTCTACCATGTTCTGCCCTACATGGATTGATGCCGATTAGGACAAGACTAATATCAATTAGGGAAAATTTCTGTTAGTCATTGTGTAAATTATGTGTCAATAAAAACATAAAAACATGAGAAAAATAATGATAAAACATGATTTTTGTAGATTTTAAAGCACTTTTTGGTAAATCTAAGAATTGCAAATTAGTTTCCTTACCTATATGGGATGCATGGTCCCATCGGGCATGCCAAGATGTAGAGATGGAATCCAAAGTGAGTTATACCAAGCATTAGTCAAGAAAAATAAAAAAATGTATAAAGAATATAATTAACTAAGCCAACTCCTTCAACAAGGTTTGAAAAAAGAAAATTAAGAGCTATTTAAAGAAAGCATATAATTCAAACCTTCCCAAAATTATCCCACCTCTAAATGCAGCTCAAAACATGATTTTACCCTTGATTTGGTGCTCAAGTCTTTAACAATGATGAATGGCTTGCTCCTCCATCATCTCAAGTGCATCAATGAAACTAGGGTCATGATATTTATTCAATGTTATGCCTATAGTGAAGCTATCCTATTGTAAATTAAGCATAATAACACTATACAAAGATGACTTGTGGAGAGAATTTTGCATAATAAGTTTACAACAAAAGAGCTTAAAAAGATGAGTGAGAGGCCTCCTATTTATATATTTTTGAATTTGATCAGAATGAACCATGATTATCCATTTTGAGATCAAAATGTGTGTCCAAGAATCCATTCAATTTTTGGAGGCTTAAATCATAAATACCCTCATAAATATTTCAAAGGAAGGGGGATTAAAGAGGCATGGGAGGCCTTAAAACTGATATTAATTGCATTTATAGCTTATGGATGCCACCCTATAGATGATGTCACCTAATGATACAAATATTAGAAATCAATTTCCAATTAAGAAATATTCAATAAATTCCATGGATTTTCCACTGAAGCTCTTAATTTGGATTAATTTGACTAAGTGAGATTAATTAAATTTTATGCAATTCTTTATAAATTCGTTGCACATTTAATCAAATTGGTCAAAATGTCAAGTTACTAAGTTATAATTTGACTGGACTATAATTAGAAGAAGGTGTTAGTTCTGTATGGAACAATATCCTATTTAAGACATTATCGATGCAAAATAACATGTGCACCTATTGTGTGCTTCCAAATTAGAAGAATTTAGTGGTTTGGAGCATCAAATTACATTTTCATCATTTTGACTCGAAGTGATTTGAAAAAATTAATAATCATATAAAATGCATTTCCCCATTTAGGGATACATTAGCCTAAATTGACACTTATAAATGACAAACTCAGACCATTTAATGTATTTTATGGATTTTGGCCCAAATTGTGTGTTTGAGTAAATTTTGAGTAAGATTGACAATTTTAACACAATGGTGTTAGGAATTGGATGTCTACAATGAGAATTATATATATACAAATCATCTATGAGTATCATAAAAAAATGGGAAGTATCCATATATAATCTTGAAAAAATTATTATTGAGGTTCAATACAAGTTTCTAATCTATCACTAAACATTTTTAAGTCTAAGCATACTCTACATTGACTTATCTCTACTGAAGGACTTGTATCAGATCTTGTATAAAAATTGACATGTGTGAATGTGCATGAAATTACATCTCACACTTAAGGAGGAAAAGGCAAATATTCTTGTCTCATTTCTCCATTCACAATGCACATGAACTATAAGGGGTATAATTATAGAATGTAAGATATGTAGTCACATCTTCATGGTTACCCTACTCAAATATTTCTTCCCTTCTTTTTTCAGCTAACATATTATGGAAATTTAGGTCAAATACTTTGATGAAGAAAAATTAGACAATTTTATCCACCAATTTGGGAAAGTAAAATTACATGAAGATACAACATCTAGTGGTGTACATGCATAGAAATATATAAAACCCAAAAAATTGCACAAGACATGAATGACATGCCAGGACAAGGATGATGGTAAAACCATGTCAACATTAAACCCACCCAAGGCATGAAAAACACATGCACCAATATCATCCCTACATAGCCAGAGGCCCGAATTTCACATAGAGGTAACTATAAACTTGAAAAATATAGATTTACATTCAAAAATATATAAATAATTAAGGTGTATATGTTCCAATCATTTTATTTACATACTGTCCGTTTCTTGTTTTCAAAATTTCAAATTGGCATGTTTATTATTTTTAACCACTATGGCAAATATGAATGTATCGTTTTACATTAATAAATAGTGTATCTCTCTCATAGAATAAATTTACCTTATTGTTAATGGTATTGCACTACAATAAAATTAGGGTAAATCATATTGGTGAGCCCAACATTCTTACGTTTTAGGTATTTTTGGATTCATATCATGTTCTATTTTTTGGGTTTCATACAAACCCTCTACATTACTTGTACCTTAATTCAAGTTATAAATTAATTAAATCATGAAGTCTACATAACATATTAGTTTATTTTTATTTAATGGTTTATATCTAGGCTTGTGTTGTTTATATCACATCATGTGTGTTAGTGTAGATTTTTTTCTCACTATGCGGTTTTACCTACACGGTCTAATTAATTTACTTAGGTTACTAATACATTATTAAATAAAATGTACTTTAAGTCATTTTATAATTGTGAGTAGAGTTAATTACCTTTTTGGATGACTTAATTCCTCACTATATAATGTACCTTCTTATGTAATTTTTGACTAATGATGTTAATACAACTTTTTGATTGTGAAGATAAGCTTCTTCATTTTTAAGTTATTATTTAGATTTCACTACTCCATACAGATTCAACTTTATGCAATCGACCTAATCTAGTTTTATCCTTAATTTTATCCCACTCTAATATGGTATCAGAGCTAAGATGTGTTGAGTTATGGAGCTAAAAGCTTCACTATTGAGCTCTTGTGGAGGTTGCTGGGATTTTTCCAGTAACCGGCATCGGCAGTGTCACCGACATCAGTCAGGCATGGACTAGAAGTTGCCGACATTGGTCAGGGATCGGCCGACATCGGTCATATGCAGACCGACAACAACCGATGTCGGTCATCTGTGTGTGTGCATGCGATTGCATGCATTTTCAGAATTAGACTCATCTAATTTTAGGTGGTCTGAGAGTTTGCATGTGAAGACTAATTTAAGTCTTGGGTCTGTGTTTCTAATTATTGTAATTAGGATGTCTAATTATTGTATGCCTTGGATCTTATTTAAGAGACCCATGGGGCATGTTGTAATCATCCAAGAAAGTTGTAAGTAAGATCAATTAGATCTGCAAGGTGTGTAAGATCAAGAAGATCTACTGTAGTAATTGGTTGAGAGAGAGAGAACTCTTGAGAGAAATATTGTACACCTAAGAGGTGTGGAAGAGTGTGATTTCTTCATTGTATTCTGGAAGAGTTTAATACAAGTTTTCATTGTTTCTTGTATCTCATGTTCTTTGCTGATTTTGATTTCTAGTTACTTGTTACTTCTGGTTAAATTTTGTGTTTAGTTGCTTATACAAAAGTAATCAATCGTACTCAGTAGTTCCTAACAAGTGGTATCATAGCTTGGGTTCACTAATAGGTTGTATCAGATCGGGTTAGTGTGTGTTGATTACAGGTCACTCACAGGGGTTTCTGTTTGAGTGGGAGCAAAGCAATGGTAGAAGAAAGTAAGCTAAGAATAGAGAAATTCAATGGCAAGAATTATCAATTATGGAGGATGCAGATAGAGGATTATCTGTATCAAAAAGATCTATTTTTACCATTGGGTGGGGTTGATAGCAAGCCCACAGATATTTAAGATGAAGAATGGAATGTTTTTTATAGAAAGGCTCTTGGATCTATAAGGTTGACCCTGGCGTCTTCTATGATTTCTAACTTATCACAGGCAAAGACAATGGTAGAGTTAATGGATACTCTGGCAAACTTATATAAAAAATCCTCAACTTTGAATAAGGTATATCTTATGAAGCAATTATTTAGTTTGCAAATGCTGGAAGGTGGATCTGTATATAGTCATCTTAATGATTTCCATGAAATTGTAAATCAATTGAATTCAATCAAAATATCTTTTGATGATGAATTTAAGGCTCTCTTGATCTTATGTTTTTTACCTGAAATCTGGCATAGCTTGGTAATGGCGATAAGTAATACTGCATCTGCTTCAAATATCTTGAAAGTTGAAGATGTTGTTAGTGTAATCTTGAATGAATAAATTCATAAAAAAAGCCCAGGTGAAACATTAGGTAATGCTTTGAGTATTGAAAGCAGGGGAAGCCAAAGAGAGAAGAGCAAGCATGGGAAATCAAGGTCAAAGACAGGCAGGAGATCCAGATCTAGAACTAGCAGAATAACTTGCTAGAATTCTGGAAAGAAAGGACATGCAAAGAAAGACTGCTGGTTGAAGGATAATAAAGAAAATCAGCAAGAAGGTAATAAAGAAGCAAATGTTGTAGGTATTGTTGCACAGGATGCTCTTATATTTTCTTTGGATAGTCAAGTAGAATCATGGGTTTTAGATTCTGGTGCTTCTTTCCATGCAATCCCAAATAGAGAATTTTTCAATGATTATGTCCATGGAGACTTTGGAAAAGTTTATATAGGGGATGGTGAGCCTTTTCAAATTGTTGGCAAAGGAAAAGTGCAGCTGAAATTGCAGAATGGCAACACATGGGTGTTGAAAGATGTCATGCATGTACCCATCTTGAAGAGGAATTTGATTTTTATAGGGAAGTTGGGTGATGAGGGTTGCACAGTAACTCTCACAGTGGAATCTTAGAAAGTTTTCAAGGGTGCACTTGTATTAGCAAGAGGTAAAAGAGTAGGTACTCTTTATCCGTGTAATTGTATTATTGATTGTTCTCCTTCTATTTTATCTACTTCAGATGTAGATGTAAAGATGTGACACTATAGGCTTGGTCACATGAGTGAGAAGGGAATGAATGTTCTTAAGTCAAAAGGTAATCTTTTAGATTTGAAAAGCATAGATCTAGATTTCTGTGAGCATTGTGTTTTTAGAAAATACAAGAAAGTGAGGTTTCTCAAGACTGGGTCAATAAAGAAGAAGTACAAGTTGGAGCTTGTTCACACAGACGTGTGGGGACCAGCTCAGGTAGCTTCTATTGGAGGATCACAATATTATGTTTCTTTCATTGATGATGCTACAAGAAAGGTATGGGTTTATTACATAAAGAGGAAATCTAATGTTTTTGACACATTTAAGAAATGAAAAGCTTTGGTTGAGAATGAAATAGGTTTGAGATTGAAGTGCCTTAAATCTAACAATGGTGGTGAGTTCTGTAGCAATAAATTCAACAGTTACTATTTTATGAGTGGAATACATAGGGAAAGGATGGTTCCAAGGACACCTTAGAAAAATGGAGTTATTGAAAGCATGAATAGAACAATTATGGAGCGTGCACGGAGTATGAGGTTGCATGCTGGTTTGCCCTTAAATTTTTGGGTAGAAGCTATGGATACTGTAGTGTACCTAGTTAACAAAGGACCTTCTACTGCTCTGGATGGTGGAATACCAGAAGAGGCTTGGACAGGTTAAAAGGTAGATTTTTCAATTCTTAGAGTTTTTGGTTCTGAAGCTTTTATGCACGTTGATAAAGAAAATAGAAAGAAGCTAGATGCTAAATCCATGCGGTGCACTTTTATTGGTTATGGCTCTGGAGATTTCAGATTTCGGTTGTGGAATCTAAGAACTAACAAAATAATTAGAAACTGTGATGTTGTTTTCAATGAGAAGGTGATGTACAGTGATCAGCTCAAGAGGTTGAATAATTTTGAGCAGGGCAATGTTGATTTGGGCGAGGTGATGATCCAAAATGAGCTCGTGGGTAAAAATCATTAGTCACAGGAGAACACAGAGACTGACGTCAGTCAGGGAACCGATGTCGGTGGTCTAACAGAGATCGATGTTGGTCAGGGAACTGATGTCGACAGTCAGGTAGAACTGACGTCAGTCGGGTACAGATAGAAAGATGACCGAGATTGGTCACTGACAGAGAATTTGGATAGACAACAAGCTGTGGATGAGTCTCAAATGCTCATAAGGAGGACTGTAAGGGTAAGTAAACCTCCAATTCGTTATTTCCCTTCTTTATACTACATGTTGCTAACTGATGGTGGAAAACCAGAAAGTTTTGATGAGGCAATGTAGATAGAATCTAGGAAACAGTGGGAGCATGCCATGAATGAGGAAATTGATTCCTTAGTGAAGAACCAAACGTGGGATTTGGTTGAGTTGCTAGTCAGAAAGAAAGCACTAAAAAAATGGGTATATAGGTTAAAGGAAGGAGAGAATGGACAGATGAGACATAAGGCCAGGTTGGTAGTAAAGGGATTTGCACAGAAACTAGGTATTGACTTTGGTGAAATTTTTTCTCCTGTAGTAAAGATGACTTCTATTCGGACTGTATTGTCTTTAGTTGCTATTGAGGATTTGCATCTTGAGCAGCTTGATGTTAAGATAATGTTTCTTCATGGAGATTTGGATGAAGAGATATATATGGAACAATCGAAAGGTTTTGAGGTCACAGGTAAGGAGAAACTTGTGTGCAAGTTGAAGAAAAGCTTATATGGTCTTAAGCAAGCTCCAAGACAATGGTATTTAAGGTTTGATAGGTTTATGACAGAGCATGGCTTTAGTAAATGTCAATCTGACCATTGTGTTTATTTTACCAGATTAGATAATGGTCATTATATTATCTTGTTGTATGTGGATGATATGCTTTTTACAGGTTCACACATGCAAGAAATTATTGAGCTAAAGGTAAAATTAGTTCACACATTTGCCATGAAGGATTTAGGAGCAGCAAATAAAATCTTTGGCATGAGTATTAAGAGAGACCGAAAAAATCACAGGCTGATTTTGTCTCAAGAGGATTATGTGAATAAGGTGTTGGAAAGGTTCTATATGCAAGATGCAAAAATGGTAAGCACACCTATGGCTACACACTTCAAGTTGAGCAAAGAACAGTGTCCTAAATCACATGATGAGGTTGAGTACATGAGCAGAGTTCCATATGCTTCAGCAATTGGGAGCTTAATGTATGCTATGGTATGTACCAAAATTGATATTGCCCAAGCAGTGGGAGTTGTCAGCAAGTTTATGGCCAATCTAGGAAAGCAGTTCATTGGATTCTCAGGTATCTGAGAGGGACCAACAGTAGGTATTCATGCTATGCAGGGTCAAGCACTTCTCTACATGGGTATGTAGATTCAGATATGGCAGGTGACTTAGATGGTAGGAGAAGCACCATAGGATATGTGTTCACTGTTGGTGGAACGGCGGTTACCTAGATTTCAAAGTTGCAGAAGGTTGTTGCCTTGTCTACTACAGAGGTAGAATACATTGCAGTCACAGAGGCTAGCAAAGAAATGATATGGATGACACGATTCATGGAAGAGTTGGGAAAGGAGTAAAAGAATTATAGATTGTACAGTGATAGTTAAAGTGCAATTCATTTGGCAAAGAATTCAGCCTTTCATTCAAGAACCAAACATATACAGCTTAGGTACCACTTCATTCGATAGGTATTGGAGGATGGACAGTTGAAGCTGGAAAAGATCCATATAGATAAGAACCCTACAGATATGTTAACAAAACCGGTAACAAAGGAGAAGTTGAATCTTCATTCAACTTTTGTTGGTCTTCAAGATTGATCTTGAAGATGGAGATGCAAACCAGAGAAACAAGACAGAGGATGTTGCTGTACAGGTACAGGTGCAGTTGTTTATCTCCAAGTGGGAGATTATTGAGTTGTGGAGCTAAAAACTTCACTGTTGAGCTCTTATGGAGGTTGCTAGGCTTTTACCAGTAACCAACATCGACAGTGTCACTGACATCAATCAAGCGTGGACCAGAAGCTACTGACATCGGTTAGGGATCGGCTGACGTCGGTCATATGCAGACTGACAACAACCGATGTCGGTCACCTGTGTGTGTGCATGCAATTACATGCATTTCCATAATTAGACTCATCTAATTTTAGGTGGTTTGAGAGTTTGCATGTGAGGACTAATTTAAGTCTTGGGTCTATGTTTCTAATTATTGTAATTGGGATGTCTAATTATTGTATGCCTTGGATCCTATTTAAGAGACCCATGGGGCATGCTGTAATCATCCAAGAAAGTTGTAAGATCAATTAGATCTGCAAGGTGTGTAAGATCAAGAAGATCTGTTGTAGTAATTGGTTGAGAGAGAGAGAACTCTTGAGAGAAATACTGTACACCTAAGAGGTGTGGAAGAGTGTGATTTCTTCATTGTATTCTGGAAGAGTTTAATACAAGTTTTCATTGTTTCTTGTATCTCATGTTCTTTGCTGATTTTGATTTCTAGTTACTTGTTACTTCTGGTTAAATTCCATGTTTAGTTGCTTATACAAAGGTAATCAATCATACTCAGTAGTTCCTAACAAGATGGTAGATGAATCCATTGATTTTATTGTGAAATATTACATTCTATCTTGTTCAAGATTTTTCATTGATTTTGGTTTTTTAGGGTTTGGTGGGGTCTCTTGTAAATATGTATAAATATGCATACCTAAAGTTTCTAAGTGGAAAAAATATAGCACCGTTGGATTTAGAAGGTGAAAAAACCCTAGGAATGGCTGTAAACATGATGTAGTTTCATGATAGTCCATTTTTGACCATTTTTAGAGGGTTTCAAGGTTATTTTTAAAATACTACAAAAAATTGTACATTCGATGACTTTGAGGAAAAATAATTTTTGGGTTTTTTTGAGTTTATCAATAAATTAAGTGGGTATTTTATAGTTTTTGGAGAAGTCACAAAAAAAATTTTATTTTTGGAGGTTTCTTCAACTCAGTAGCATTTCTAACCCTCATAAGCAATTTCATTAGTTGGCAGACTTTTGGGTAGTTAAAAGCAAATAGGTTAGAACCCGATAACTCTACTTGTAGCTTAGGTATAACCCAATGTACATATTTTTAACCCAAAAAAAAATTGGTAGTCTTAATTTTTAACCCACATAGACTCTAATGGTTATGTAAACACCCTCGATAGACTTCGATGCCCCTGCATGTAGACTAGTCAAAACTCAACCCGTATTTGAGTATATTACCATATTTACCACCCATTTTATACCCTATGATGTTCATGAGAATGTAAAATTTAATTGTGTGAATTGTGACATTATTCATTTGAAAAATAGAGGCATTTTTTAGGTGATGTCACTCCCACATCCATCACACCAATCAAAAAGGGGAGGGGAGGGCACTCAAAAAAGGTCTTATCCCCTTGGTCATATGGTATGGTCACATGAGAGGGAGAAGGGATTAAATTTTGATTCCTACTAGTGGGGGATTCCTTAATACCCAACCAAACTTTACACACCCATTTTTTCAAATTTTACAAAGTAGACATTACCCTTTCCATCCAGAACTTCAAACACACATAAATTTCAGTTTGCTACTCCTTTTTAGGCACTATTATTTGAAAGTGAAAGTTTTTTTAACCTATTCATATTAGTACTATTATTTTACCTTATAAATTTGAACCTCTATATATTTATGGGGTTGCATATTCCTAGTCTTTTAGCACACATAGTTCAACACATGCTTCCTTTCTACATGATGGATCAGAGTTCAGTTCTAATTCTTACACTATTACACTATCATGAGTGGAAAGTCAAATTTCAAATCCCATTGAAAAGTAAAGGCTTACATTAAATCACAATGGGTATACAAAAATAATTGACACTTGAGGTAGATAAGGTGAAGTGGTTTAACCAAAGTGATGAAGCCTATGGTGTCCTATACTTGTCTATCTCCTAACCTAATCTTTCATATTGAATCTACTACTACTCCTAATAAAGTTTGGAACATATTGGAAATTTTTTTTGGGAAGCATGACATAATGGGAGGTCATGAGTTGGAGAATGATCTCATTAGTTTGAGCTCAAGTTATTTTGATGTAATACAAGACTTCTTCATAAAGTTTTAATCACTTAGGTTGCAGTTGAAACTATACAACATTGGAAAAAATGATGATAAATTGATTCTTTCCACCCTTTCCAAATTGGGATATAACATTCTATCTTCTTTTCTACCTTCCACACCACTAAGCATGTCATTGGAGCTACATGGACCATGTTATCCTTGGATGACTTTGATGCTGACTTGACTTAGGAGAAAGACAAGATCATTCAAATGGGTACATTGAAGCCATCCAAATTATAATTCTTAATTATGAGCCATGATAGACAAAATGATTTTTGTAGTAAGGAGAAAAAATATAATAAGGACTGAAAGCAAATAAAGGGTTAGAAATATAATGCTAAGTCAAAATAATTAAAAGAGTCCCCCTCTTCAAATGGGAAACCTAAAAAAAAGCAACTCAAATGTGCCTACTATAAGAAATCTAGGCATGATGAATCCAGATGCATGAAGAAGTAAATTTTATAATTAACTAAGATGCTCAAGAAGCACAATATCAGTGCCCCCGACTCTTCCAATCATAGTTCATTAGCACATTAGTATTCTATGGCCAAAGTTAGTAAAAAGGGAAAAGATAAGTGAAAAACACTTGTTATAATTGTGTCCCAACCTTCCACATGGGTTATTTATTCTAGTGCTTCGTACCACATGGCTTCATCATATGACATGTTATTCTCCTTGGAGCTTTATTCTAAGCCTTCCATATTATTGAGTGATACTACTTTCATATAAGTTAGTGGGAGAGGATCTATTGAATTGAATGATGGGACATTTGATGATGTTTTATGTGTTCCATCTTGATCCACTAATCTCTTATCTATTTATTAGATCACTCACATCAATATGGGTAAGAAAGTTGAGTTCACACCCAATTTAATGGTCATTATAAAAGCAGATAGTGACTCCATTATTGTATTTAGGAAAGCATATCACTAGCCACAATTATATACTTTCTCACATTTTGATCTTGATCAATCCTCTTTTACATTGATCACTCATTTAGATGGGGTGAGTAAATTATTAAATGAGTGATTCAACCATCTCAACTATTGATAAATAGAGTAACTTAGTCATTGTGACATGGTTTCAGGGTTTCTAGGAATCAAGTTTTTTGACAAAGTTTGCCAAGGTTGCATACTTGGTAAGCATCCTGAAGAGAAGAATGATAAGGGAAAATCATGGAGAGATAAATAGATATTAGAGAGTTCCATAATGATATTACTAGTCCATTTTCACAAATTTAAATCAATATGACTAAATGCATGCTTACTTTCATCTATGAATTTTTAAGGTGTACTTGGGTGTACTTTATTAAGTAGAAATTTGAGGTCTTTGATCAATTTTAGGTCTTCAAGGCACTTGTAGAAAAATAGTCAGGTAAATCCATCAAGATTTTTGCACACCAATAATGGTGGGGAGTATGTTATTAACCTTTTTGAATAATTTTTCACTTCAGAGGGGATTGAACTACAATGTATAGTTACATAGAGTCCTCAGTAGAATGGTGTTATAAAGTGTAAGAATAGGTTCTTGAAGGAAATGGCTAATTATATTCTACACTCCAAGTATCTTACACCTCAATATTGGGTTGAGGCCATCAACTATGCATGTTATATCCATAATCATGTTACTCATAAAGCATTGAATGGAGTTACTCCTTTTGAAGCTTAGAATGGTTGAAAACCCATAGTAAAACACTTCGGAGTATTTGGATCTCCTACTATGGCTCATATTCTAAAGAAGAAACATAAGGAAATGGAACCTTAGATTCAACCTTGTATTTTCATTGGATATCCTGAGGGTGTTAAGGGTTACAAGCTTCTTCATCCCACCACTCATGAGTTATTCATTGAGAGTAGTGTTCACTTTCAATAGGGTGCTTTAGACTCCACACATGACACTCATCCCCCTTCCTTAGACATACTAGAATTTGATGACAATTATGATAATACATATTCACCCAAATAGTTTCTTGATGATCCTGATTATTCTTCTAGTTTTGATGATAGGAGTGATGAGGATTCCCCCTCCCATAATATCTTTAGAGGATGAAGAATCTCCTCCTGAATCTCTGAGTACTAGTCCTCACTGGTCTAGACAAAAACTGTAAAGTGTTGGCCAATGGGTTGGAGATCCATTAGAAATTAATCAAACCCATTCAAAATTCCAAAATTACCCACATGATTTCATTGCATTTTATTTTGATCCATAGTCATTTTGTGAGGCACTAGGCACTCCTAAGTGGGATACTGCTATGAAAGAGGAACATGGTTATTTGTTGAGGAACAACACTTGGGATTTAGTCCCTCTTCCTAAGGGAAGAAAAAATGGTCGATGTAGGTGGATCTAAAATTTTTAGTAGATGGGTTCATAGACAAGCTCACAACATGTTTGGTAGAAAAGGGTTTTTCTCAAGCACTTGACATTGACTATATCGAGACATTCACCCTAGTTGCCAAAATGAAATTAATTTGAATCATTCTCATGATTGCCACAACACATCATTGGGATGTTCATTAGATGGATGTGAAGAGTACCTTTATTTATGGTGACCTCAAAGAATAAATATACATAGAATAACTAAAAGGATTTATAGAATTTTCCTTCTCACTCTGCAAACTTAGAAATCTATCTATGGCCTCAAACAAGATCCTAGAGCTTTATATGCCAAGATGGAATCCTTTCTTCTTTCAGTTGGGTTCACTAGATGTCAATCTAATTTGAGTACATTTTATGATAGGATGGTTCACTATTTATTCTAATTCTCTATGTGGATGACCTATTGATCATAGGGATTTCTTCATCCACCATTGTAGTAGTGAAAGCTACTTTGTCTGATAGGTTCTCAATGACTGATTTGGGATTGTTGCATTAGTTCCTTAGGATTGAAATTTATCAATTTGACTCTAAGATCATTATTGCATAATCCAAGTATGCTATTGATTTTATTACATAGTTTAACATGGCTAAATATAAGCTAACTCTGACTTTTTTTCTATTTGGTGTGAATCTCGAGGATAATTATACATCTCCTTTCATTGATGCTACCTTGTATAGACAACTTGTTGGTAGTCTCATCTACCTTACACATGCTAGATCTAAAATTTCATATGTGATGGGAATGGTCTCTATATTTATGTAGGAATGACATGAAATGCACTAGAAAGTAGCTAAGTGGATTTTCCACTACATTTAGGGTACTCATAGTTTTAAGATTCAATATGGTGTAGTCATAGACATTGACTTGATTGGTTATATAGATTTATATTCAATTAGTAATATTCAAAATCATAAGCCTAATTTAGGCTATAGTTTATCCATTGGTTCAGGTCTAATTAGTTGGTCAATTAAGAAGCAAAGTGCTATTGTTTTATCTTCTATCGAGGCAAAATATAGAGGAGCTATTAATGTTGTCACTGAGTCTATTTGGCTTTAGGGGGTTCTCATTGAGTTTGACATCTAATTTTGATGAACAAAATTCATATTCTAAGATAACCAAAGAATATTCTAGATTTGTAAGAATATGGTCCTCCATCAATAGACCAAACATATCGATATTCATATGTATTTAATTTGGGAGCTCATCCATGAGCAAGTCATTGATCTCCACTACATCCAGACAATAGAGAAAATTAATGGTATATTCACCAAACCCTTCATTAAGAGCAAGTATCTTCATTTATAAGATATTATTGGGGTTTAGGTAGCTCTAGAATCCTCTTATAGAGGGGTATTTCAATGTACTTTGGTACCTCATCATACCTCTATGTCAGGACCCAATTCTTATATCCATCTAAGCTACGCTTAAGGTGAGGGGTGTTAATGTAGGCTTTTTCCAACTATGTGGTTTTACCTACATAGTGTAATTAACTTGCTTAAGTTAATAATATGTCATTAAAGGAAATGTACTTTAAGTCATTTTCTAATTGTGAGTTGAGTTAATTACCTTTTTGGGTGACCTAATTCCTCACTATATAATGTACCTTCCTATGTAATTTTTGGCTAATGATGATAAGACAAATTTTTGGTTATGAAGACAAATTTATTCATTTTGATTTATTCTTCAAATTTCATTATTCCATACAAATTCAAATTCATGCATTCAACCCTATCCATTCTTATCCTCGATTGTGACCCACACTGATAATGGGTAGCCTAAATTGTTATTCTATATTTAGTTCTAAAAAGGCACATAGGAGAGCTTTACTTTTATGTTAGATTTATTTCATGGTTATTAAGAAATGTTTATCATTGATTATATGTTCATTTCCTATCATCTATCATATAATTTTATTTTGTGGATCAAGACATGATAGAGTTATTTTCCATGATTCATATGATGATACCCTAGCCATTGATAACCTTATTTATGCTTATATTAGTAGTGTTTCTTCTACTATTGAATGCATGATGATTCATTATGAGATTAATGTTGTAAAAACTAAAGGGGTAGGGTGAGAAATAATAATATTCTTCCTCCTGATTCTCAAGTTGGGATAAACCAAAGCACCTTAAATCTGCCCCTCCTCTTAGGGTTTGAATCAATAAATCATATGATTTAGTGGATCAATTATAAAAATACATAAGCCAAGATATTAAGTCTGGAATTATTCAAACAATCATATTTTTTTAAGGAGATATTAAAAGATGCTTAACATGATGACACTTTGATTACTAACACTCAACTGATTATTTTGCTTCCCTTATCAATAATTTTTGAAATAGTGAGCACATTATTACCTTATAACTTGAGGATATACCTCCTAGAGAAATTACATATCAAAATATGGATTTATAAATTCTATATACACCTGATTATTTTCATTATTATCACTTTAATGATAGTTTTTATTGTAGGGGCTTGTTAGTGCATCAATATACCTGAGTGCACATCCTAAAAAATGCATCAAGAATGGGGTGGGATTGGCTTATGGTACTTTGTGAGAGATGCTTTCATATTATTATGTCATGCCTTCATTATTATCAGTCTAACCCCATATGAGTCTATTTATATAGTGCCTTTCCATGTTCTTTCCATTTAATTTTTATATCTGCCCTATATTCTTATTGTATCAACCAAGATGATACATTTCTAAGTCTATTCTTGTCAATTTTACTAAATTGACTTGGAAGATATAATTATGTGTTAGGTGAAACACTTTCTGGCTATATTAGCCTAGTTTATACCATCAACTTAGAGTTCATGGGTTTGGATATATATATATATATATATATATATATATATATATATATATATATATATATATATATATATATATATATATATGGGGGTCATATTATCATTCTAAAAATATAATAAAATCATCTAATCTGTTTATGCTTACATTTATACTCTTCAATAGTAAAAATAGGAGTTAGAGGTTAAAGTATTATCTTGGAGATCTAGTCTTGATTAAAGGTTTTTGAATCCCAATATGAAGAGTTCTACTAAAGAGGTATGCCTATATTTGGACTCCCCAATAAGCATATCTAGGTTTTATTATTTCCATTTGAGGTCTTCATCCTAAAACATCTCTTACAAGGTGCCACTTGAGCCAAAGGGGGAGAATGATGCACCAACGAGTCATCCTAAATGTAAGTATCTCTATCTGTATTCTCTTTCATTTACTTAATAGATATATATGCTTTTACTATAGTTATAGTTGAAATGTGTTGTTTATCCTTACTTATGCTCCTCCTTACATCGAATAAGCTGGTATAGCTACATGGTTTCTTAAGTTTTCCATTATCACCTTAGGTTACACAAACATCCCATTGGTTGAAAATTGCACCACTAAATTTCCTAGTAGATTAATATATTACAACTATCTTAGATCTAGTTTCCCCTTGTTTATTAGTTACTTTCATGTTATATCATTACTATATCATTGATACACCCTCTTTATTACCATTTGCTAAATCATTGATTTAAATTGGGATATAAATAGAGCCTTACCTCATATATTAGGTATAGAATTTGGAACCCTATACCCTAGACATGGAGTTTGGATTACCCTCTACTATATCAAGGACTAACCTAAGTATTGTAATAAACCATCCAAGTATAAACACGATCCATTTTTATGGCCTTGTTTATATCGTAGTCTATAGAGTGAAAGATAATTGGTATTGGTCATCCAAGCACACACATACATTTTGGTGAACATGACTTGAATTGTATATAACCTCTAATTCGATTGTCTTCATATTTATATATCTTGCTTATTAGATCTTTACATTTGACAAGCACCTCTTGTCAAAAATTTCCTTAAATTTTCAATGATGTCTCCTCTTAGGATATTTTTATCAAACCTCAACACATTCTATTTTTCATGGGTCATTCCTACCTACCATCATTGAATGAAACTCCTCATGGTGTAATTATTTTACTCCATTTTCCATAGCTGGATATCCCCATGATGATCTTCATTCTTATAATGATCCCTAAAAGGATATTAATAATTTCACCTATATTGGGATAAAATATCATCAATACAATATACCCACTTATGATTACCCTTATGAATATCCCTTGAGCATGACCGAAGATCCTAACATAGTAGTGGATCTTCCCATTTATGACTATCCCACCTTAGACACTTATAACATGGTTTAAAATCAATATCAATATTTTTCAATCTAAGATGATGATTATTATGGTGTAAGTGAAGAACCTAGAATGATAATAGATTTTCCAATTTAGGATGAATTTCCCATTTATGACTATCTTATCATGATAAAGGATCCCTTTCTTTCACTTTTCACATGGTTGAAAAATCAATATAACGATTTTCCCATTTATGATGATAATTATTATGATGGGGGTGAAGACCCTAACATGATAGAGGATATTCCAATTGATGACTCTTATGATAATGACACAAATATATATGATGATTTTCCTATTTTTCACATGATTTGTATCGATCTTCCTACCTATGATCTTGATGATCCTGATACTTGGGCTAAAGAATAAGATCCTCCTATTGATGATTATTACATGGAAAAAAATAGATCATGATTTTACCATTTTTAATAACCCTTACTAAAGATCAAACACTGATGAGCATGATTTAATTGATTCACACCCATCTTCTTTCCCACCCTTTAAATATTTTAGGTGTCTGAATCATCAAAATTTAGCTCACATTTAAGCTTATCCTATACAACCAATTTTTTCAACCCCTCAACTTATGAAGAATAAGTAGTTTAAATGCCTATTCTGGAATGCATTATAGATCATGTTAGTTCTTATATTATAGATTATAGGATTGTTTATACCTATAATATAGGTATACTTTCAAATTTCAACTCTTCCAAATCATCTAATTATGCATAATCGCTTATTTCCAACTATATCAACCATTCTAATACATTTATGTTACATTCAACTCAATCTAACTGTATCAGATAACCTGATACTAGTATTTAATCACAACCACTTAAAAAACAATTACATGAGCCATGACACAAAATATGTTGATAAAGCTTTAAATCACATGACTATTACAAGAAATTGCACTGGTCATGAATCAAAATGTGTTGATACAATTCTTCCTATTTTATCCAACTTCACCAGCCATGAACCAAATGATGTCAATATATTTATTCCTATTTTATCCAACTACACTTGTCATGACCGAAAATGTATTGATATAGGTATTCTTTTTTTAACTAATTGCACTAGCCGTGATTTAAAATGTGTTGATATAATTGTTCTTGATTTATCCAATTGCATTGACCATGAGCTAAAATGTGTCGATACAATTCTTCCTGCTTTATCCAACTGCATTGACCATGAACCAAAGTGTGATAATATAATTTTTCCTATCCCACCCAGTTGTATTGACCAAAAATAAATTATACTAATACAATATTAATATATCTCTTTATTAATAAAAATACCAGAGAGTCGTAAAAATATATAGATCATCATACCCCTATTTTAGCTAACTATATCAACCTAGATGATATAGTGAAAATAGATTCACACCTACCCAACTATATCAACCAAATTGATATAGTTAAACCTAATTCTCTCAAAACATATTATATTAGCTAGGCTGATACCATACAACATAATTTAATAACACCTCCCAAAGATCTTAACATTTCCTTGGATGTTACATTCCCTATTGTAACACATATTTACACAAAATTCAACATTATTACTTGGCTTGTAAATCTTGAGATTAATTCTAATCCACATACATCCCATAGTTTTGGGCATCTTATGATGACTATCTTATTATTATCTTGCATATTGGGGCATTATGTGATGATCACCCTTTTATTCCTACACATGTTGTGGCACCTTATGATGCCTTCCATTTTCCTATTTTATCCTTTGGAACATCTCTTGATGCCCATACTTCCATTCATGCATGTTTAGGGGGAATATTATGATGCCCATCCTCATCATCTTACCTTATAGATATTCATCCTTATAATGAGGCAACAATCAAGAACCTTTCACACCTTATTGATAAACACATTTATCTTTAAGAAACCTTTCAATATAAATAAGCTTGCATTTCACATGTTTTTATTTGATATAATCATTAACATATATATTTATTATTATTTTTTAATAATGTTTCTTTGCTATTATTAATTCTATTTTTACCTTAGCATCACCTCTTATTACACCATTATTTCCTTTATGATTCTCTAGTATCTTATAGTTAGCCTTAGTTTCCATTATGGATATTTGATATCACCTTTTTAGTTTTTAAAGTGAACTTGTCCTTCTCATTAGATGCCTTGGTACTTTTTTTATAGCCACTTTTTATTTTTTCCATTGTTTCCTTTTGCAGTTATTTGGAATAATTTTTACAATCCCCTTATTTAGATGATTTTTATATCAGTGCTTCTTGTCAAAATTTTGTAGGTTTGTAAGACTTCTCTAGTGACATTACTACTATATTTCACTCTTAATTTCATGTACATTTTTTTTCTAATAGGTAAATCAGGGTTGAAGGGTACCTTTCCCAGAACAATCAAATAAGATCAGTCAAAATCAACTAAAACTAAAACCAAACCAAACATAAACCTAGAGCCAATTATACAACAACCACCCCCTCATTTATCAATTCAAAGAGAAATAATCTATAATACTATTCAACCTACCCTTTTTTCCCTTCTTCCTCTTAAAATCCTACCAAAATCCTTTATCCAAGTCAACTACAACAATTTGCTTATCGGGATTCAAAATTTCAAAAGTCGATTTGAGGGCCAACTCTTTATGTGAATTAGAACTTTTTGATTCATGCCCTCTCTTAATTCCCCCAATTACATTTTTCATCATCAAATTATATACTATTTTAAAAAAGGATGCCCACTTCTTTTTTCAAACAAAACTTGCCCACCTTGCTTTTTCCCTCCTAAAATGATGCTTTCCTTGGTCTCTAAATTCTAAAAAATATTTTCTGCCACATTTGTTGAATTTAGAGTGCTCTAGCTTCTAGGATTTTAATTCACCCTTTTTTTATTAGACACTTTAGAGCATATTTGAGGGAAATAAGCATGAATATGACCTATTAATCTATAATTTATACACTTTAAAGTAGTGTTTTCATAATCTAAAATTTGGTTGTATTAAGATTGACCATATTGAAGGATAATTTTATTTGGTAGGCCTTTGCTTAGATCAATCTATACACAAATTTCTGCATATGTGCACAAGAGTATATTAGATATTTCTTTGTCATTTTTTATAAAATTACCCAAATCAAATCTCATCTCCTTAGATGCATGCCAAAAATATAGAGGTAAGTTAGGAAGATGAACCCACACTAACCTCTTTAAAATTGAGAGTGTGTTTGGATCAAACTCCAAAAACCATGGAGTTAAGAACAATCCTAAATTATCCCATAACCAAGAACCACCTATTAAACACCTCTAATAATCTGTCTGATCATGAAAGAGAACAACAAAAAACCCTTTAGAGCATAGAGATATCTCACAATTTTTTTTAATCCAAATCTCAAACACCCATTGATACAATGCCTCCATAGTTGGCCAAAGACCATTAAATTTACAAATTATTTCATCTTCTGATAGAGCTAAATGATATTCATCCACTTACTAACTGGAAATGTTCAATGAAAGAACCTCATTCACTTGTTCAACAATGTAGCCATAAAAAAAAGGAATGGGTTGTTTAGAGTTTTCTTTGGAAGAAGCATTTTTAACTTCTTCCTTCAAAGATGTTGGTTTGGAGGTGGATGGTTGTTTTGTCCCTTCAACACCTCCCCACAATCTAGAATTCATTATAATGGTTGAATACTTGCCTATATTGTAGTTTGAAAAAATATATAAATCCTAGAGTGCTCTTCCCTAATACAATAAAATTATGACTCCATCAAAACCCCTATAGTAATATCTATTTTCTACTTTAAATCCACCACAAAATATATCTTTTCCACCTAGATGCACACTGTTTTCCTTATGAGTGATGACACCAAAATTTCAAACCCTATTTTTTCTACCTCTAAAATCTTTTGATATCCATTTAGCTTTTCTTTAGTGAAACCTTCATATCATTTGCTAGCCATACCATTAAAAAAGTCCATTTTTTGATCTGACATTTCATCAAATGGTTTAGTGGAAGCAAAAAAGGAAGAGTTACTACTAAAGGTCATCAATTAAGTCATAGTAATCATCAAGTATATAACACTATCAGATTACTCTATTTACATCCCCATGAGATATGAGCCACTTTGGTGAGTGGTGTTAAGAAAGATTAGAAAAGATGGTGGGATGGGCATCTTCATTGCCATCATTGGCCCATATGAAGATGGCATTTACCTTATCAAGATAGTGACGTACTCTCACTCCATAATCATGCATATCATCCATGAATCATAGCCTCCCTGGTGTCCTCTTGTACACCACTACTACCAGAGCCCCAAGGTCTCTCCCTACCCTCAAAAAATTTAATCTACATTTGAAGCTTGATGGGGGTGGGCTTGGGTTCATAATATATACCAAAGGATCTACAATTGAATCACCCTACTATGATCTATGTGGAACACATGGAGAAGTTTGACACCTACCTCAAGGTGTCCCCATGGCCACTTTAGAGTGTAAGTGGTGTGAAAATGCCCCACTCCACACACCATGGGTAAATCAAGGATTAAACTGAATACCTAGGTGACCTAAGTCATTAATCCTAACCACTCAGGCTAAACCTTGTGAGATAAAATTTAATCTACATTTGAAGCTTGATGTGGTTGGGCATGGGTATATAATGTCCACTAAATGATCTACAACCAAATCACCCCACTACGATTCATATATAACACATGGATAAGTTTGAACCCTAACTTAAGGTGTCCCTATGGCCACTTTAGAGTGTAGGTAGTGTGTAAATTCCCTAATCTACACACCATGGGTAAATCAAGGATTAAACCTGATACCTAGGTGACCTAAGTCATTATTCCCAACCACTCAAACTAAACCTTGGGGGATATTTCATGTACATATTACTTGCATGCTTATAGTTAGTTTATATTATTTTGAGCTAACATTTATTATAGGTTCTATCTTTTACTATTTTGTATTACAACTTAGTATTTCTTCATCTACACCTCCTAGTTCCTTAGCTTCAAACCCTAGTGCCTATTCTTGGTCCTTAGGTATTTTTCATTTTTGCACCTTTTGGTTTTTAAATTTTTTAGTTGCATGGTAAAAAATCAAGAATGAACTAGGCTGTCATCATAAATGCACATCATATTTATATTTCATTTTTATAGTTGCTTGCTTCCTACTATCAACCATTATTTCATTTGTGATTATTTGATATTTTTATTGTCATTACACCCTTTGGGTTTTTATATCTTTTATATGATTCATGAATTTTTATTACTTGTGCCTCTTGGATTTTAAGTTAGTGAGTTTCATAGTAGGACTTGAGAATCAACCAGGTCATCCTCACACAATCTCATAATTATTAACTTTGCTTAGTAGATTTATTTTACTCCTAACCTCTAGTAAGGATTTTTTAGAAAGATAAGGAAATGGTTGAGTGTAGTGTTTTATTACTTAGAGTTATTCATATTATCTTGTGGTGAAACTATATCAATCCATCTATATGTCCTCATCCACACTTTACCCTATCTTATGATGATTTCTCATCCTACTTGTTATTTTACCATCTTACTTTATACATTTTTGTGATTGGGGTAACCCAATTGTTCTATGCCCACTTCTATGATATTCCTTATTTTTCATCTCCTTTTGGGCTCACCAAGATCACTTCTAAAATTAAAATCTTTTCTAAGGTGCAAGTCTAGGAGTATTTAGGCATCTTTGTATATTGGTTTTATTTTTTAATAGCACCCATATTTGGTTTTTTGAATCTATATGGAGGAGGAAAATAGAAAAATATAAAAGATTCAAAAGTCATATCATAAGAAAAAGTCAATGTTTAAAAGTAAATAAAATATTTATTAAAATTTAGATCACACCAAAGAATGTGATTTTTGACACACCTCCTATTCTAATTGAAACTCAAAATCCTTATTTTTGCCTCATGATAGAGCTAATATCCATTGGGGTGTGGTAGGCCAATATTCTGGGGCAGGAGGTCTCTCTATATCTATCTATTTTATATTCTAATACTACTTAATTTATCAACAAAATATCTAATATTCATAGTAGACTGGTAGCTCTATAAGGGGTCCTGAAGAGTAGGAAACATGTTGTGAGAAGGTAAGATAACTTTAATTTTCATGCATACTAGCCTTCATGGGATGATTTATATGCTTCAATAGTTAGCCCAAGCTTAAAATTTCTAGGTAGGGTTTTATAGAGCCATTGATGCTGAAATAATTTAGGTCTTAGCAACATTATTAGAGTGTCTTGTTTCTAATAAAGATAATGTTTTCACCTAGGTGACACCCTATTTTACCACCCTCCACCCCTTGATAGGTAGGTTTATTTCTAAATTTATACCATATTTCTTTCTGATATTCTTCATCTCTTTCAAACATGGTAGCATTATGATAAATTTAACATTTTCCATTTTTTAATGGAAGTTATATCTTTGATTTGTTATGAGATGCTCTCTTGGTAATTTCCTTATGTTTCTAGGATTTCTCTTAGTAATGTTTTTGGCCTTTTGAATTATATTATATTTTTATGGGACATATGGTCTTGTTTCTCTATTTCATGCTTTCATGTTTTAAAATTTTACAATCCATTTGGTCCCATTTATTTTTACTTTGTTTTTTGGGGTTCTAGGGTCCTATAGTAGCCCTAAATTAATGGATCATTAATTTTTGATTGTTATTTTTTATCCATTAGATATTTTGGTTGTAATTTAGTTTTATCAAAATTGGGTTGTTAAATTTTCCTAGCTTTATAATCATTTCTAAGAGTTTTTCATTTATACCCATTTATTAACTATACTACATACATGTGCATCAATTTTATCTCATTTTTAGCCTTGTATATCTAGGGTTTATAAACACAAATTGTTTTCCCACCATAATCAAGACTATGGTATTTGCATGCATCATTTATGTGTAAAGGCAAGTTAAATTATCTATATATTACTATTTAACACTAAATTATTTTGATATGGGGATATATAAGGTTAATAATATAGAAATGATTAAGCACAAGGGTGACACACACACACACACACACACACACACACACACACACACACACACACACACACACACACACACACACACACACACACACACACACACACCACGCGCGCGCGCGCACGCACACACACACACAGTAGTCTAATTAATTTTCAAACTTAGATAAATAATATTCTAAATTTAAATACTAAGCTATGCCAAAAATAGAAAGTACCTTTATTGATTAATATTTAAATGAATTGAAAACAGGAGTACTTATTTGGTTTACTATGTACATACAAATATGGGATGAAACAGGTTGGAAGTGGACTAGATCAAGATCCTAGAATAGTCATTAGATTTTATAATTTTTCACTCTGTGGACTTGGATGCTTGAGTCAGATCTAGACAGTTGCATTGATGCTAGTGTCTGAATTAAATGCATGTGTCTTTTATGGAATACTAACTATATTTGGGTGTGACCAACTAGAACCTTTTGGTTATTCTATTGCCTTTCTTCTGATGTATGTAGATCATGTGCATAGGATTTTCTTATTTTTCAAATGATAAAACCTTAAGTTACTCACCCTTGGAGTGATTGTGGGGAAAATGGGTTAGTGGGAACATGGTGTTGATCTACCCAAAGGACCACTCTATTAGTGGGCACTGTCTACATAACAATTAATTTGAAGAGGGCCTCAAACTTATGTAATTCTCCCCTATGTGTTAGCTTTTGTGCATAAGGATGCAATGTGTGATAAGCAAGTACATACACTAACCTAATTTGTAAATTAGAAAATATGGATCATGGGTTGTTCATTAAATACTTTAGACATATGTAAATATTTTTCCTATGACTGATATGGAAATAGAGATGAACAGGTTAGGTTTTATCACCTGAATGCTAGATTAAGTGCTTCTTGGTAAGTTGCATTATGAGTTTCAAGTATTTTCTAGGCAAATAGTGAATGAGGGTTGATCTTGTATATATACTAATCCATTTTAAAAATATTTCACACTAAATAACTTATTCCAAAATTAAGGATACATTTCATTTTAAGGTTGGATTATTTTTGGGCACTTGATCCTTAGTTGGAAAAGGGACACTTACATGGATGAAGGCATTTGGTTGGGACACAAGTTCTCAAGAAGTTAGAAAATAGGTATAGGTCCAAAATTGGTAGAGAAGGATAATGATTAGGTTTAGATAATTTTTCAAAATATAGAAGGCTCGATCATTAGAATAATAGTGGTAAAACTAAGAGAATTAATTTGGCACAAAGAGATAGCGGACACAAACCTTTTAATAATGGGAAGGTCTTAATGATGAAGAGTATAACCATGATAGGTGTTTTAAAAATGTACAAGACTGAGGTGATATATATTTTACATCTAGTGTCTACATTTTCCCCTTCCTTTAATCTAGTAATGGAATTACTAGTTTAAAAGAAAATAAATGTGTACCTAGGTGTGTATAACACACCTTGTCTTTGCGTGAGCCCAACTTGAGTGATTTGTTGGTGACTGACCTATAACTAAGAGCATGCTACAATAGATAATTAGTGTATGAAATCTAAAATTGAAATAATTTAAAATTCTTTAAAGTATAAAGAGCAAGGTTATGAGTATACTTGTGTGTCGATGCATCCATCTTGCCTATTGGCAACTTGATTTGAAGAAATAATTTCTTATGAAGAATTGGAGTAGAGATTAAGATAATTTAGAAATATGTAAGTGCATACATACATATATATAGATACTAGAATAAAGCATGCCCCTAACCTTAGAAAAAAGGTGAGTTGCCACATAGCCATTGATCTTATCTCAAATTTTAAACCTAATCATACTTATACTTGGTGAGTGTGAGTAATCCAATAAAATCAAACTATATATCTAGTGAGGATGGATAATTTAATCACTCCATCCTATAAATTTGATGAATTTATATGATTTAATAGAGTCTAACTTATAAACTTGGTAATATTGAGAGATTTAATCACCTCAACCTTACCAAAAGGTGACCTAACCACTATAATAAATTGGTTCAATAAAAGTCTATAAAATTCCATCTTGGGTATGATAATAATCTATAGTAGTATTTTAAATATAGAGACTAATTTGATTCTGAAATTTAAGGTGACTTTTTCATGGCATATGCACCTCATATATGTCTCAAATTTGAATCTAGGTATAATAATGGTATTGATGTATATGATTCTTCCAAAAATGTGTATCTAAATCATATAACTATGGAATTTAGCCAACTTGAATTTTTTAAAAGTGTGGAATATATGTTTCCATGACATTCCCCTAATGTATCTAGAAAATACGAGAACTTGTATAAGTGTGGAGAAAATATTTCCATCACATGCCCCCTTGAAATTTGAAACTATGAAAATGTGGAAGTGATGCCTCTATGACATGTCCCCATTGATATTCTCCCCCTTTTGAGGTGAGGGAAGTATAAAATGGTATTTATCTTACCTTAAAATGATGATATAATTGTATAATATGTGTATGGATCCTATAACATATATGAGTAACATATTTAAGTAGATATATCAATGAGGTACATAGTATGTGATCACATCAAGTTCTAAGATGCATGATGTAGATCATGGAAATGTCTAGACAGTAATAGTACAAGATCAACAAACAACCAAACACACACATAATATCACTCAAAATAAAAAAAAAGGCAATGGTTTAAGGAGACCTCATACAAGGGGCATGTTCAAATTCCACACAATCGAAGGAACATGATTTAGCCAAATGTCCACAAAATAGAGAATGACATATTAAAATGTCCACATACAAAAAACTATGAAATATTCAAATGCCATAATAGGTAAATAAAGGCATAGGGGATGTAAGCAATAAAACATATTCAATGTTCAAACAAGCAATACAATGTAAAAAAATAACAAGCAATGAATAAACTCAAATAAGTGTAAAAAATGAAAGCATGGAAACATAAGAAACCAACATAAGCATATCATACTAGTTCATGGATATATGTGTTAAAACAAACATTAAGTACATATCATATAAATTACACTGCATAATATGTAATCATGGATAAATGCATGTGTAAGTACATAATCTCAAACATGATAATATAAATTATCATAGAATAATATAACCTTGGTGTATTGTGATCAAAGAAGTGGATGCCCCCAATGCACTGATAATGTGAGTAGAGGGAAGGCCCAAAATATATATGTGCATATATCATGTACCTAGGTATGCTTATTCACACTTAAAAGATGTGTGAAACATATATGTGTATATAGAAAGAAATGATAAGCTATCTACCAATATGAAACTAACAATATAGATGCTAAGTAGCTAATACAACATGAAAATGCTACATATTTTTGGTTTTTTAGATTTTTTAAGTATTTTTAGAATATTTGAAAAGAAAAGAAAAACCTATGATATCATCCAAAGGATGCTCATAGGTATCTCCCCACTCAGAACTTGGTGTAATAAATTGGTGGTATTACCAAGGAGCATGTATATGTGTAATATTTGGCATTGTAGGATATGCAATGCTCTACATATGTATGATAGGATTTTATGAGCACAAGGAAACAATAAAAGGAATGAGGGTTTGTGGGACCCATCATTTATTACTCTATGGTTTATTTATAATAATAGAAATAGGAACATGTTTATTTGATCTAGGTAACTAAATATGTTGTTTAGTAGTAGATGAGGATTCCGTAGAACCTAATGTACATCTTTGATGTAATGGTCTCTCAAGTAATGTCCACCTAAGAAATGGGATTTCATATTACTCACCCTTTCATGAAGGATTTATATTATTAGGTTTAATAATTAACCACTTGGGTATAAACTCTCTTATTCAAATAGATGTTCGTATGAAATTCTAGAAATTACCCTATTGGCATGAATGTATTTAACACACCCATGCATTGTAGAAGTTACTACATGGAGTGTATGTATCTAAGGTTGTCCTGATAACATATTATATATTTTTGTGTATGGTATAACTAATAATGTGGTGACCACATGTGTTTTGATATCCTGTAAAGGTAATTCAATCTCATTAAGGACCTGATGTGAAGTTTCATAGAATGATCTGACCACTTTGGTTGAAGGGTGTAAATTAATAATGTGTATATCCAAAATGTGTAAGTATTGTCATGGTGTAAACATTCACTAAAACCATTATCAATCACAATAATATGTATAGGATAGTGATCAAGGTATACTCAAATGAATAATGAATGAAGATATGAGTCATCATCTACAATCTAATTGTCATCAAAATTAACAGGTCTTTAAATCATGGGAGGTGTATGATATGTATTAGTATGAATAATCCAATCTAATGGGTGGCCATAATGTGATGGAAGATGATGTGAATTATATGTTATTTAAACTTTTAGATCCTTCTTATAATGGTACTATAAAGGGTTATTAAATATATTTTGATTCTAGTGATCACTAGGTTATGAACTTGATTCCTTTGGATGATCATCCTATGTAATGTTTTGGTCATCGATGAGGTCTTGGATCTTATGATTCAAGGTAGAACATAAATTAATAAAATGAATAGGGCCTTGATGATAGTTACAATAATAATTTACATCATATCTTTTAGGTACAGGTTAATTCATATCAACATTTATAGGAGGATGGAGAGATATGAGGTGACACTCCTCAAGCTTTAGAAGTAATGAAGTTAGAGACTCAAGTAAGTGTGAAAATTATCTCCTTGGGGTATTGGATAAGATAATCTAATTAGGTTGTTATAAAATTGTATTAACCATAGAAGTTTTTCATTTTTAGGTTATGTAGATTTTACCTTATAACTTGGTTTAATAGTGAACTTGGTATTAAATGTAGTTGGTGTGTTTGCTACATACTTAAGTTTGTTCAATGGAATAAGTTTAATTTCATGATCACAAAAAATATGGCATAAGTCATCAAAAGATTTTAACTTTTTGAAAGTAATAGACATATGTAATGAGGCAATAAAACTTTGCTTGAAGATTTCTTGAATCTCTTTATCTACGATTGGATTAGTAATTTTAGTGAACATTGTCTTGTACATAAAGACATAATCATTGATAGGTTAATTGGTTCCTTGTTTTATCTTTGAAATTTGGGCATAGGAAATATTTTTGTTGATGTTGATAAAATAGTGTGTAAAAATCTAATCTAAAAGAGGTTTGAATGCTTTTACTGATTGAACGGGTAATCATAGAACCACCTTAGATCATAGTCCTTAAGGCTCCTTGGAAATAGTTTAGTTAAAAGTTTATCATTGGAGGCATAATCAAGGAATGCCACATAGAAATATTGAAGATGCTATTTAGGATCATCCTTGACATCATAAAATATGAACTTAGGTGTAATAAAACTAGTTGGTAATAGGTGTAAAGATATTTCAGGTGTAAGAGGGTTATGCAACACCTCTTGTGAATCAATAGCATAAGGTGACTTCATAGTATTTTGTTTGATATTTGTAACCTTATCTTGAATTTTTTTTATAATTTGGACATGATATTTCACATTTTAATCACTAAGGTTTGAAGTTTGACAAGTCACCAAAGGAGGTGTACCCATAGTTTGAGTTGATACAGGCATTGAAACTGATAATTAGGCTAAAGGACCAATGTTTCACATGTAGAATGTAGAAATAGTAGGATTTGTTTCAGGAAAAAATGTTGTAAAAACATAACCCATGATCCTATTATAAGTATGAAGCATTTATGTGATCAAAGGGAGGGTTATTGGTAAATGGCGATGTCCCATAACTCTAATATTATGATCAATAGATAGACCTAATTGTTCATATATGATTTTTGATTTTTTTGTTTTTAATATGGTGTTGAGGATCTCATCAAGATTGTATGGGTTTTGTTAGATATGTTTTTAAAAAATATCAAGAGCTTGTATTTACTCTTGATCTATTTGTTAATGTTCATTGTTTTCATTAGATGCAATATTTTCATGATCATAATTATCTTTTATGATAACCTCTTTAGTATGTGGTTCAATTTCATTATTAACATATTCATTAGCTATAAGATTTGTAACTTCATTATTTTGAGCCATATTAGGTGGGCAATGAGGAAGCTCTAAGTGTTTGATAGAAACACCAACTAATTTAGGGCTATGTCTAGGTTTCATACAAATGACAGAGTAAATATAGAAATATACAACAATGAAAAACTTTCAAAGGCTAAATATTTTAGGATAAGCTATGGTTTGCATAAAGAGATAGGTTTACCAAATGTTTAACCCTAAATTTATTTGATATGGAGATATCTAGGGTTAAGAATATATAAATGATTAAGCACACATGTGATAAACAAATCTATAACAAGCCAATTCATTTTCAAACTTAGATAAATAATATTTTGAATTTATAAATTGATATATTATAAAAATTGAAAGTAAAACTATTGATTGATATTTCAATGAATTGAAAATAAGAGTACTTAGCTAGTTTACTATACGCATGCAAATCTGAGATATAATAGGTCATAAGTGGATTGTATCAATATCCTAAAATATTCATTAGATTCTATAGTTTTACACTTTGTGGCCTCAGATGCTTATGTTAGTTCTAGACAATGATGATGGCGTCTAAACTGGATGCAAGTGTCTATATGAAATATTAACAAGATCTAGGTGTGACCAAATAGAAATTTATAGGTTTTTTATCACCTTTTTTTCTAATGTATGAATATCATGCACAAAGACTATCACTATTTGTCAAATGATAAAACCCTAACTTCCTCACCCTTGGAGTGACTATGGAAAAAATGGGTTAGTGTGCACATAGTGTTGAGCTACCCTAAGGACTTCTCTATCAATGGGCACTACCTACATATAAAATACTCTAAAGAAGGACTTAGATGTATGTATTTATCCCCTACATATTGGCTTATGTGTGAATAAGGATGTAATGTGTGATAAATGAGTACATATAGTGCCCTATCTTGTAACTTGACAAATATGTCTCATGGGATACTCCTTCAGTCTTTCAGACTTGTAGGAATACTAATCCTATTAATAATATGGAAATAAGGATGAATATGGTAGGTTTTATCACTTGAATATAGGATTGAGTGCTTCTTGTTAAGTTACCTTGTGAGTTTCCAATATTTTCTATGTGAGGAATGGATGCAAGTTGATCTTGTATATATACCAGTTCATTTTGAAAATATCTCACACTAAAGCACTTAGGCCAACCATAAGGATATGTTAAATTTTAAATTAGATGAATTTCAAGCACTGGACACTTTTGTAGAAAAGAGACACTTGCATCGATGTAGGCATCTAGTTGGGATGCAAGTGCCTAGGAAGTTAGAAAATAAGAATAGGTCCAAAATTGGTAGAGAAGGATAATGATTAGGTTTAGAGAATTTTTTATAATATAGAAGGCCTGGTCCTTAAAATTAGTGGTTGGATTAAGATATAAACAATTTGGCACAAAGAGATAACATATGTGAGCCTTTTGATAGCAAGAAGGTCTTAAAGATGAGATGATAACAATTTGAAAAATGTACAACACTGAGGTGATAAATAATTCAAATTTAATATGTACATTTACATTCAATTATTACTTTATCAATAATCCTTTCAACTTTTATTTTTAATTATGCTTTTGTGTTTTGATGTATCTTTACCAAAGCACCATCACACATTATGATATGGTGACATGTGATGTGATTTAGGTGAGTCATATGTATACACTTGATATTTTTCACTTCTATCACTTTACTAATGATTTCTCTTACCAGGTATTTTTGATGCATCAATCTCCATGAGTGTATATCCTAAGAAGTACATCAAAAATGGGTTGGGACCAACTCATGGTACTTTTTTAGACATGTTCACATACTATTATATCATACCTTTATTAATATCAGTCTAACCTCCTCTAAGTATCTTTCCATCTTACCTCTACATATACTTTCCATTTAGTTTTACTAGTCACCCTATATTCCTACTATATTGGGAAGGTCGATACAATTTATTTCATATCTATCTTTCCCTGTCTGTATTACCCAGGCTAATACAATTCTAAGTATGTCCTTGTTAATTGTATTGTATCAACCTAGCCAATATAATTCTAAGTATGTCCTTGTTAATTATATTATATCAACCTAGCCAATACAATTTTATGTCAATCAACATCCTTTCCAATTATATTAATGGAACAGATACCATTGGCTTAGAGTTTAGGGTTAATAATGGGTTTGAATACATATATAAGGGACATATTATCATTCCCAAACATGTAACACACTCATTTTGTTCTACTTTCAATCACATTTATGGTTGTTTAAAATGACAAAATTATGCAATTTATATTATAATATTCATTTATAACTTGGATTCAATATTTTTATACTATGAATGAATCTATTGAATACAAGCAAACACAAAGACTAACTATTTCTTTTTGTTGTAAATACTAGGAAAGGAAATGAGTTTTTTCCAATCAAATTTTCTTTTTATGGAATATGAATCTAATCTACCACAAGAATAATTTAACTAATATGATATAATACACAAAATAAACTAAAAACAAATAGCCTCCAACCTAATTAAGGTGAAGACCAACTCGAAGCATGTAGTATGTGTTGTTACTATCCTCAGTATGTTAACTCCTTTATCTAGACAAAGATTTTATGAAATCTCTGCCAAGAAGATGAAACAATGGATGCCACATAAAGGGAAAAAAGAAGAGATACCCAATCCCAAATAAAGAACAACTGATATGTGGCTAGTTGAATGCACTCTTTGTAAAGATCGATTTGTAGAGTTAATGACACTTCCTTGATTTTATTGGTGTAGTTGACACAAAAACAATAGAGGTAGATATTTAAAAAAATGGTATCAGTCTATGGATTGTGAAAATATTTGAAAATCTAGGCTCTAATACAAATTTTTAGATCCAAAATGAAGCCAAAATTGGATTAGTTGTAAAAGAGCCATAGAGGTTACATGAAGTAGTTTAATTGATTTAAACTAGAATTAAAACTTAGGGAGGACTTAAATTGATTATAAATATAAGAAGGATTGAGTTGGGCTTGATTGGATGTGAAATTAAGGTGAAAAAATAAAGAAAATGCAAAAGAAACATGCAAAGATGTGTGAAATAATGAATCTTGGGAGCTAAATTTAGAAGATGGGGAGGAGGTGACGAAAATGCCCATTTTTATAGGGGTGGTTACACAATAGACACTCTAGGTTATATAACCACCACTTTAAGTTGTATAATCACCTCTATTTTAATATGGAACTGCCATGTTAGGATATAACCACTGTGGTGGTTTACAAAATCATTGTAACAGTTCTAAAATATAGGCAATAGTTTTATAATTGAAGGCAACAATCTTGTTACCTTAAGAGGTAATAATGTCATGCATGGAAAGTTTTAAAACTAAGCTTCTAGACACTACAAAGGCAAAATAAAAAGAGGCTAGGGATACTCAAGGGGGAATAGGACTAAGTGGTTAGAGAGAAACCTATTCTGAGTATTCATTAGAAGATCATTGCATCATCATCAAACATCATACTGGGCATATAGCATTATGTAATTTTAAGGTGCATATATATTTCCTCATTAGGAGGATGCTACATCATGAATTGACAAGGTTGTGGTCTTGAGTAATGGTATGCAAAAGGGAAATATGAAATTATAAATACTTAACTTACTTATCTAAGTGGTACAACATGGACAACTGAGACTTCATACAACCTACCGATAGAAGATAAAAATCAAGTGCAATTTAAAAAAAATAGAAAAAAATATAATACATAATTAAAACATGCACAAGAATATGTACCATACATTCTTGGAATATAATACTATTTGAACCATACAATCAAGGGATTGAATCTAGTGCCTAATTATCATGTTCCTGTAAAATTACAAAATGTGATATAAGGGATAGATGTCATTAAAATGTTAGTTTTGAAACATTAATAATGAAATATAGAATAAGTATGACTTATAAACATGAAAATAAGCATTAAATAAAATAATATGCCAAAATTTGAAAGTTTTTAAACACAAATGACTAGTTGGGGGCCTAGTATATTAAAAAACTTGCCAAAAACAAATTCATTTGTGCCAATTGATTTGAGATATTTTTGAGCTTTGGGATACCTGTGATGGATTTGAGAAAATAAATAGTTTATGGGTAGAGTATGAGATGAGGATGGAAAACCTACTAGTTGGAGGTGGAGGTAGGCAAGGATAGGTAGGTTTTTTAGCATTTTTTCCATTTTACCCTAATTTTAAAATTACATCTAAAACTCACTAAAAATTCTATGGAAATTAAGTTTTTTTAGCCTAGGCATGTTTTTTATGGGGGGTAGACTAGGGATTTTAAATAAATTTTGTGTTTTTGGAATTTTTTTTAGTGTTTTAGGAGGGTTTTGTGAGAATGTGGATGGTTAACAAAACTGTTGCATTGGGAATGAAATTGTCGGTCTTCATAGACTGACAGTTCTATAACCACCTTGGTGGTTCCATAACCATTGTTTGATGGAACCTTAATCATCAGTATCTATAGTGTAGGTAGTTATGAAACCAACTCTAGATAGTGGTTACCTAATATCCTATGGTGATTACATAACCATCACCTAAAAATAAGGGCAATCACATAATTATCACCTACAAACAAGGGTATTCTATCCTTTTAGGAAAAAGCATGAAAGAGAGAATTTTTAGAGATGTAAATGATTTGAGGGATTACTTGGGATATTTTCTCATTTTAGGGGGCCTACATATGTTGGATCAGATCTTAGGAGTAGGAGTGATTCCTCTGAATCATGACACTTTTGACAATTAAAAAGTTAGCCATTTTTGATCAAGTGGGCATCCTAATAATCACATAGGTGGGGATTATCCCTCCTTTGATTAGGATATTATGTGACTTGCTCACATATTGGGACCCTAACATGAACACTTTCATGTTTCCTCAGGCTCTATGAGAGTGGAACATCACTCTTGTATATGTTTATAAGATCACTGAACTATTAATGATAGGCCAGTTGGTGGCCATTCAAGATGGCATGAGTACGATTGAGGCAGTGGGATGGGCTAGCCATTTTGGAGATGTGGGTGAACTCAATATGGGTGAAAAGTGTGGGGTAATTACTTTTAGGGTTTAGGTATCAATGATCCCCAACCTATAAAAGATTATTATTGGTATCCTTACCTTTTGACTGGTGGGTAACAAGGGTACCAATAAGTTGTTATATAACTAGTCCCCTATCATTCACCAAATAGAGGAGAGAGGTGCCTAATTATCATGGGCCAAGACATGCTAGCCCACACTTATAGGGACTTATAGTGTGTGACCTTACTGAGGCTACTCTCGATCAATCACCTCACTCTCCTCATGAGCTAGGAATTTAATAAGATGATCCCTTACCAGATGGGAGTATCTAATGGGGATACAGGGACTATCAGGACCTTGAGATGGATAGACATGGCCCCGTTTCATGCCTTTATTGAGGCTATTGGGACTTTGATAGTGATAAATATGATAACCTTGCCCTAATAGGGTATGGTTGGTTAGTGGGATGGGGAGGTTACTTATCTTATAGTGGCTTTCAGGGCTACTTAAGTTTGGCAATTGATTTTTTAGGTTGAGGTACACCCAATGGAAATAGTACCTCATAAATTCAACATGCCATATGAAAGAAACCTTCCAGTTCTAGTAGCTATGTATAATGTCAGGAATCTAGAACAACAAACATGCTCTGATGCCACTAGTTGGGATCTTGCTTCTCAGAAAAAGCACAGTATGATTACCAAGTATAAGCAATTGAATATGCAGAAATAACCAGAAACACAAGTAACTAGAATTCACCAATAGCACAGAATATGAGAGACAATACACTATCTTGTATTAACACTAACAGAAAAGAATACAACAAAGAGCCGCCACACTCTTTCACCTTACAGAGATTCGCCACACCTCAAGTGTTCAGTAATTCTTCTCACACACACTCTCCTACACAAAAAACGGTCCCAACAACCAACTCACACACAGAATTGGTGTTCACCTCACCAACCAGTCAGTAATAACCCTGCCGGTACATCAAGCACTCTATAGCACTTCAAGCTGATCTCTCATGAACCTGCAACTTGCAATTCAAAGACCAAACTTACATGTAGATCCCCGATGAGCTTGCAACAACCTGCAACTCACAGATCTTACAACTAGAAGGAACTCTTCCTTTCTATCTCATGCCTTATACAATACATGCCAATGGGTCTATAAATAGATCCCTAACTCAAACAATAACTTAGACTCTTAATTTAGACAATAGTCCTCGCAGCACAAGACTCTAACTGGTCTCAACATGCAAACTCTTTGTTCACTTAACTAACTGTCCGTGAAACGAGCAGTTCTGGAACACACAGGTGACCGACGTCGGTCCCTGCTTGTCTGGTTCTGCCGACGTCGGCCGACTTCCTGCCGTCGCCGGTGGCCTTCTGCACTGTTACCTGCCGGCATCGGTCCTGCTGCCGACGCCGGTTCCTATAGAACTCAGCAACCATCTGTTCCTCAGTTTGCAAAGGTTGAAGCTTTTAGCTCCACAACCTAACAATCTCCCACTTGGAGATAAACAGCTGCAACCTGTACATGTACCTGTACACCGTCTAGTTTGTTACCTTGGCTATGTATCCATCTTCAAAATCATCCTTGAAGACCAACCACCACAAAATCCGTGGTGCAAACCCTGTCATCCAAATTACCTACCACATCCGCATCTACAACCATGTAGAAATAAACCTGAACTTGCATAGCATGTGCACCTGCTACTAGTCCCTGTAAGAATCCACTGAACTGACCTCCAATGGTTCTCTCCCGGATTGGCTCCTAACTTGTGACAACTCCCACTGCTTGGGAAAACTCAGGTTTAGTACATATCGTGCACTCAACCTCATTATGTGAATCAAGACACCTGTTCTATGAACTGTCTAACCATCGGTGTGCTAACCGGTTCCACACAATCATCCTGAAACAAAGTCAACACATGACCTTCCATGTCTCTAGAACACACTCTTGCCAAAGAATCTTGCTGCTCCCAGATCCTCCATGACAAACACCTGAACTAGCTTTACCTTTAGTTCAGCAATCCCTGTATATGTAACCCTGCAACAAGCACATCATACAGAAAATAGGATAGTGTAGCTAATACTATCCAACCTGGTAAAGAGAAACACAATGAACAAACCTCCATTGCCCTGCAGCTAATACAAGATCAAATACCCTGATCTTCCATCTCACGTATCTATTTCCGCTCTTCTTCATCCTTAACATCCATTCGTCTCTCAGTGCTTACTTCCAGCTGGCAACACTACCCAAAACACCTGTTTGGTTCTCCTCCAAGGAATCACATCCTCATTCAAGCCTAGCTCCCACTGTTTCCTGGATCTACCTGTTCTGCTTCTTCAATAACTCCCTGGTCCTATGCCATAAGTGAGCAACAAGTAGTGTAAAGAAGGGAAATGATGAATTTAAGAACTTACTTACACCTTCAGTCCTCCATATGGGCGCTTGAGACTCCATGACAGCATGCTGTCCACCCAAAATTCATCTCAGTGACCGATGCCGGTCACATCTCAGTCTACAGCCGACCGATGTCGGTTCCCTGCGACTGCCTCTCCGCCGACGTCGTTTTCCCTTGGCCGACGCCGGTCTCTGTCTGCCCCGAGTCACCGACGTCGGGCTTCACATAGTCGACATCGGTCCCTGTCTAGACACCGACGCCAGTTTTCCTGCCGACGTCGGTCTCTGTGTTTTTCTTGTGAGACCTGACTTTTTCCCGCGAGCTCCTTTTGGATCAAACCCTTGTCCAAAACACCCTTGCTCTGCTTAGAATTCCCCTGCACCTTGTGCTGAACTCTGTCCGTCACTTTCTCCTTGAAAACCAAGGCTTTCCTGTTCTTGTCACTAACATCGGATTCCTCAAGAAATCTCACCTTCTTCTTCTGCATACAGAAACCACGATCCATGCCTTCCAAATCTGAAAGCATATCCTTTGACTCAAGAACCAGCATCTCCTTCATATCTATGTGACCAAGCCTATCAAGCCACATCTCCGAATCTACAGCTGAAGTAGATAACCCAGAAGAAGAATCAGTAAAACAAGTAGATAGATAAAGCGTACCTACTTTCTTACCTCTAGCTATAACAAGTGTACCCTTGGTAACCTTCCAAGAGTCCGCTGTGAGAGTTACTGTGCAACCCTCTTCACCCAAACTTCTAACAGAAATCAGATTCTGCTTCAGAACTGGGACGTGCATGACCTCCTTTAACACCCATGTGTTACCTGTCTGCAGTTTCAGCTTCACTTTGCCTTTGCCAACAATCTGACAAGACTTACCATCCCCTACACAAATTTCTCCAAAATCTCCCTGGACATACTCATGAAAAAATTCCCTATGTGGGGATGCATGAAAAGAGGCACCAGAATCTAATACCCAAGATTCTACTTTATCCAAAGAACATACCAGAGCATCCTGTGCAATGTAACCTGCAGCATCTGCTTCTTCTTCATGTTCTTCATGCTGATCTGTACCCGATCTGCAATCTCTCTTTAAGTGCCCTTGCTTTCCACATTTCCAGCAGGTTATTCTGCCATACCTGGACTTGGATCTCTTGCCCGTCTTCGACCTTGATCTCCCACGCTCTATCTTCTCTCTTGGCCTTCCTCTTCCTTCAACACTCAAAGCATCACCAGATGATTCACCTGTGCTTTTCCTGCGTATCTCTTCGTTCAAGATTACACTCACAATATCATCCACTTTTAAGACTTTTGAAGGAGACACAGTATTAGAAACTGCCATTACCATACCTTCCCAACTTTCAGGTAATGAACACAAGATTAAGAGAACTCTTATTTCATCATCAGATACAATATTGACTGAACTTAACTGGTTTACTAAACCATGGAAATCACTAAGATGGCTATGAACAGATCCACCTTCCAACATTTGCAAATTAAATAAACGCTTCATAAGAAATACCTTATTCGAAGCTGAGGGTTTTTCATATAAATTTGCCAAAGATTCCATTAACTCCACCGTTGTCTTACACTGTGATAAGCTGGAAATCACAGATGATGCAAGACTCAATCTAACAGATCCCAGAGCCTTCCGATCAAGAACCTCCCATTCTTCATCTTTCATATCCAAGGGTTTGCTAGCAACCCCACCCAACGGTAAGTACAAATCTTTCTGATACAGATAGTCTTCAATCTGCATCCTCCATAATTGGTAGTTCTTGCCATTGAACTTCTCCATTCGTAGTTGACTACTTTCTGTCATTGCTCAACTCCCACTCAAACAGAACCCTGTGAGTAACCTGTAATCAAAACACACTACCCAGATCTACACCAATCTGTTAGTATCCCAACCTAAAGCTCTGATACCGATTGATGGTATCAAGCTTAAGAACTTACAACCAAGGCTCTGATACCAGTTGTCAGGAATCTAGAACAACAAACATGCTCTGATGCCACTAGTTGGGATCTTGCTTCTCAGAAAAAGCACAGTATGATTACCAAGTATAAGCAATTGAATATGCGGAAATAACCAAAAACACAAGTAACTAGAATTCACCAATAGCACAGAATATGAGAGACAATACACTATCTTGTATTAACACTAACAGAAAAGAATACAACAAAGAGCCGCCACACTCTTTCACCTTACAGAGATTCGCCACACCTCAAGTGTTCAGTAATTCTTCTCACACACACTCTCCTACACAAAAAACGGTCCCAACAACCAACTCACACACAGAATTGGTGTTCACCTCACCAACCAGTCAGTAATAACCCTGCCGGTACATCAAGCACTCTATAGCACTTCAAGCTGATCTCTCATGAACCTGCAACTTGCAATTCAAAGACCAAACTTATATGTAGATCCCCGATGAGCTTGCAACAACCTGCAACTCACAGATCTTACAATTAGAAGGAACTCTTCCTTTCTATCTCATGCCTTATACAATACATGCCAATGGGTCTATAAATAGATCCCTAACTCAAACAATAACTTAGACTCTTAATTTAGACAATAGTCCTCGCAGCACAAGACTCTAACTGGTCTCAACATGCAAACTCTTTGTTCACTTAACTAACTGTCCGTGAAATGAGCAGTTCTGGAACACACAGGCGACCGACGTCGGTCCCTGCTTGTCTGGTTCTGCCGACGTCGGCCGACTTCCTGCCGTCGCCGGTGGCCTTCTGCACTGTTACCTACCGGCGTCGGTCCTGCTGCCGACGCCGGTTCCTATAGAACTCAGCAACCATCTGTTCCTCAGTTTGCAAAGGTTGAAGCTTTTAGCTCCACAACCTAACATATAAAGGCATATAAGAGGCACATGTAGGTAAATTGGGATGGCTATCTTAACACTTGCTTATGGGAGGGGTGTCCATTACTTGAATGATTTATCTAATAGTAGTTTAGGGAGTGTATCCTTAATAAACAACTAGAAGATGAGGAGGAAAAAATTAGTAGGTAGTGCCACCATCACCACCATAGTAGGATATCACATGATAGGTTTCTACATAACAACATCAACTAGTAGGTGGACATGACAAGGGGCTCGAGTACATAAAACTAGATGAGGACTTGGATGTAAATGAGGGTGAGGCTATAGATTATTAATCTGATATGAAATCACATGAGGATGACCTATGTAAATTATTAATTTACATAGTTTAGCTTTCTAGTTGATAATTTATCTTTAGATTTGATTAGTTAGCTATTTTATTTATATGACTTTTGTATAACTAGATATGACGTATATTTTTTTAATTTATGATTGTAGATACCTTGATTAGATGGAAGACTATGATCAAGGATACCTTGATCAATATTTTTTAGTTGGGTATGGGTATGAACAAGGGAAAACTACTAGTGGATATTGGACTGCCTATTGGGATAAGCTGGCATATTGATGTCTTGGCTCCAGCCTTCCATGCATCTATGATGTTGGCTAGGTTGAAGATAATAGTAATATTGAGGTTAGAGCCAAGAGAAGAGAGGCCTTGGTTGAAAAAATGGTGATAGGTAGAGGTCAGGATTCTTATAATCGATGGAAACGAGGGATGGCCTCATAAAGAGGTGATCGTGAGAGGAGAGACATGATCCCACAAGCTAGAAAGATAGTTTATCAGGGTAAATTGATATGAGACACCAAAAGATATAAAATCCTCATCATTATTTTGCATTATGACCCTCTCATAGCATGATGTTGGAATCTTAATATCCTCATTTGTATATGTTGATACGTATTATTCATTTTTGACACATTGACCCTCTACAAAGGTATTTACATTGGAGTTCTATGTTTAGAGAGTAGTAATCTTGAGGCTAGAGCTAAGGGAATAGAGGCCTTGGTTGACACAATGGTGTTAGGTAGATTTCAAGATTCTTCTTGTCGATAGATAGGAGGGATGGACTCATAGGGAGGTGCTAACAAGAGGAGAGATAGGAACCCATAGGATGGAGATATAGTTTCCTAGGGTAAACTGATAGGAGACACCTAAAGATCCATAACCATCATCATTATTATGTATTAGGAACCTCCCATAGGATGAGGTTGGGATCTTGAGATGATCATTTGTATATGTTGATATTTATTATTCATTTTCGATTATTTTTGGACTTAAAACCTCTAGACACATTGACCTTATATGAAGGTGTTTGTATTGGAGATCCATGTTTGTATAATCTTGACAATTATTATGATATATATATGGAGAAATATGGTTTACTTCTTAGTGACTTGTCATCATATGTTATGGGATTTAATTTCCAAGTTTTTTTGCTTTTAGTTAATGCACTTTATATGGGTAGGCATGTGATGATATATCATGTATTTCTATGTTTTATATATAATGTTAGGGATTAAGCTTATATATATGAGCATAAAATGTATGCTGATGATGTGATGTGATGGACATGTAAAATGTCCTAATATTTAATTTTTAGGTGATGAACCAGTTGTTTTTTTTACACAACACATGACTTTCAATTTGTAGTAAGGAATAAAAAGGATAATAGGGTAAATTTGAGATGATAAAGAATGCAAACTGTAGATCAAAATTTAATAGAAAATAAGAAGATGACTTAATCTTTATGATTAAAGGGGAGAAATGAAATTCTTGTCAAACTTAAAAATTACTAACTTTGTTGGCTTTATCAAGATATAACTAGACCTGACATAATCAGTGAATAGGATGAAGTTTCCTTTTTTAGCATAGGCATGTAGATGAGATTTTGGAATAAATTTTCATTTGGACACTTTTTGATTTACTTTTGCTTCTGAATTTAGATTTTTATTTTCTTTGTGAACCCTACACTTAGCCTCATGTGATCAGGAAGACACATGGTCTCATCACCAAAGGCTATGTGTAGGTGAGAAATGTCACCTCTCTTCAATGATAACCCCACATAACTAGTAATATTTGAGGGCTTAAAATTTAAGGTTAACGAATGGTGAAAGATGTGGATTTTTACTTTTGTATTTGCATAAGATTTTGATTGTTACAAGAGTGTCTAATTTTTTATTTATAAGGCCTTTACCCCCAAATCTTGGCCTCATGCAACCACTAACATATAAGAAATCATCACTAAAGACCAAGATAGGTGAGTAAATTTACCTATTTTTAGAATGTTAATGTTATAATTTAGAAGGCATCATAAGAGGAGACTATGCCAAAGATAAGCTTTTAGACTAGACTACAGGCTAGTATTTTTTAGGTTGTGCAAGAAGATATAGGGAAAAGAGGTGTACTATGCTTGTAATAATAAAAAAAGAAAAAATGTAATGTTACTTTTGATAATGTTTTATATGGGATAATAGGGTAGTGTGAGAATGAAATGATATGATTTGTTGTATTCTGAATGTTTCAAGTTATGCAAATTAACAACCAAACACAACATCTAATATGCAAGAAAAAATTCAAACAATGGAAAATGTTGTGCAATGAGGGAAATATGACATATAGGAACTAGATATATAAATGTTTAAAGTGCAAAGAGTTCATGGATTCATTGAAATCCTTCCCCTCTAAAGTGCATAACTAATAATCTCCATTATTGAAGTCTTTAGTCACTAGGTAAGGGCCTAGCTAGTTAGGTATGAATTTATGGCCTCCTTTATTTTTATCAATACAACTATCAAGCATGAGGATAAGGTATCTTACATGAATTGGGTGCTCACGGATTTTTTTTATATTGTCTACCTATACGAGTAGTGTAATAAATATGATTGTTTACAGTTATGATCCAACATTCATCTAAAGTTTCTAATTCAACTAGCCACACCTCTTTGTAATCTTCATGATTAAGGATACCCGAGAGAAAAATTTAAAGGCTAGGTATTTATACTTTTAGGGGTAAAATAGCCTCATATCCCAACATAAGTATATATTTTCCCATGTGGGTGTTTTAATAGTTGCCTAGTAAGCCCAAAGTTCCAAATATAGATGTAAGTTCCAATCTCAATTCAAATCTTTAATAATTTTGACCAATATCAATATCAGAGTTTTGTTAGTGGCCTCAGCCTAGCTATTATCCTATGGGTAATACAAAGAGACTAAATTGTGTGATATAAAAAAATTATTACATAGTTCATGAATATTAGGGTTTTTTAAAGGAGACTCATTTTTAATAATAATGACCCATGAGACCCCAAATCGATAAAATGATCTAGTTTAGAATAAATTTTAAAATGAGTAAATTGATGATAGTTGTTAATGGCATAGTTTCTGCCCACTTAGTAAAATATTCAATGGCTATGATAATGAAATGATGACCATTCAAATAAGTAAGGGAGACCCTGCCTACTAAATCTAAAACCCACATGGATAAGGGCCATGGCATGACTATGGGATGCAATGACCTAGTCGGAATATGTATCTCATGTGAAAAGTGTTGACATTTCTTGAATCTATGCATATATTATAAGGTGGGAATTAAATATACCATCCTATGGATCTTATGGGTGGTTGAATGGCCACTAAAGCGTCTACCATAAACACCATTACATGAGTAAGATGCCATCAAAGGGTTTTTGATAAAGGACCATATCTATAATAACATATTTGGATACAATGATATAGAGGCATCATTTTTATTGTGAATTGGCACCTTCAGGGTAAGTGTAGTTGATTAGGTAGCTAATAATATCTGCATACCAAGGGGATGAAAAAATATTAGGTTTTTCTATGTAATATATTAATTCATCAAGAAAGTTATTATCAACAAGATCTCTAACTTCCAAGGGAGAGTCAACCAACCAATAAGTAATGATTTATCCCTTAACATATTTTTGCTTAATGTAAGCTAACTCAAAATTACTTAGGAGTGTAATGAAATGTCCAACCTTCCTAAAGAGGGATGATTGAGTTAAAAAATTACACAAGGCCTGAGATCTCACAATAACTCTCATTTCTTGATTAAGCATATAATGTTGTAACTACTTGGTTACAAACACAATGGCTAAGAATTCATTTTTCACTTGAGTGTATCATGTCTCTTAATCAATAAGGGTGACATTAATGAATTAAATGACACATTTTATGCTAGCATCATCTTCATGGGCCAACATGCATGTGAGGGATAACTCAATTTCCATAATGTAAAGTATCAAGGGCCTATATAGGTCAGGTGCCATAAGCATGGGGGGAGACACAAGGAATTTTTTTATTACTTTGAATTCCTCTCGATAATCATCTATATAAGTTAGTTATCTTATTAAAAAATTTATTGATTGGATGGACCACATATGAAATATCAAGAATAAACCACCGAATAGCTCCCAAATTGCCTAGGAATGTTCTGATTCCTAATTCATCCATAGGGGAGAATTTATCAGATTGCATGATTCTTGGTAGGGTTGATATCAATCTCATGGTAAGAGATTATATACCCTAGGAAATTTCTAAATGTGACTCCTAACACACATTTTTATAGGTTAAAAGTAACACCATATTCGATCAAATGCGTTAAGATAATACATATTATCTCTAAGTGATCAATTCATTACCTCACTTTTCTTAGAAGATCATCTAAATAATCCTTTACTATATTGTGAATAAGATCATGGAATATATGGTTCATGGCCTTTGATATGTGCCCCAACATTTTTTTTACTAAAGGGAATCATAACATAGCAAATGGTCCCCCATGGTGTAGTAAAGGAGGTCTTACTCTGATCTTCATTGAAGATGTATATTTGATTATACCCTGAGAAGCCATCAATAAATTATAACAATTCATATCCTATTATTGTATTGACAATGAATTTGATGGAAGGGAAAAATAAGTCATATTTTTGACATGCTTTGTTGATATATCAAAAATCTATACATATCCTGATCTTACCATTCTTCTTGAGAACAAGGAAAATATTGGACATCTACTTGTAATAACCCATTGGATTAATAAATCTGACTTTCAGAAGTTTTTATAACTTCCTCTTTCACCATCAATATGAATTTAGGCTTGATAGGCATAATATTTTGTTTGAATGGTTTTGCATTAGGCATCATAACTAGGTTATGGACAAGCACTTTAGACTTGATCTTGACCATATCAGTTTAAGATAAGGCAAACACTTTTAAGAGTTTAGTGAGTAGTAGCTTATGGTATTCTACTTACTATGTGGAGAGCGAAGACCTAGTCTTGATAATTCTAGGACTCTCCTCAGTCTTGATGTTAATGTCAATGGTTTCTTCAATTAGGGAGAAATTTACATGCTAAAAAAATGTTAGGGGTTGCAAGAAGATTAGGATTTTCACCTTCCATATTGAAAATGTCATGATCATTGTTGGTTGAATATTTTGTTAATCAATGTATTGATAAACAAAATAGGTCTGATCAGCGAAAGTAAGAAGATAAGTCATCCAAATGTGTAAGTTTACCACATCAAAAGGGTACTGATCTCTCCTCTCATCAAGGGGAGGTTCCCTATAGATATGCTATATATATAAATAGAAAATATTACTCAAGGGTAGGACAAACCATCCATCTCTCTTTCTTCAGAGATGATGCGTGCAAATCAAAGGAAAAATTGAAGGGAAATGATAGATAGCACTCTTCTTTCAGAAGTACTATTCAACAAACCACAAGAATACTCCTAGTAGTAAATGCAAAATGTAACTAAGGATGTAGTAACCAACAAATTGAGATGCAACACAAAGTCTCCACCTGAATTGCTCAACAGTGAGATATGAAGGACAATGAGGGCACAAAGTCGTCCCAAGGTCCTTTACATAGAAATGAAAAGAAAACACACTGAAAGGAAATTATGGGGGCACAAAGTCTCTCCATAGTTGACTTTAGGACACCTTCCTAACTGCTTTCACTAATTTTGCTTGTTGAATTAAAGGAACAGAAGATATATTAAGGAAAAAGACATAAGAATAGTGTCCTCAAAAACAAAGATATCACAACACAAAGTCTGAAAAATCACTTGCTTTCTTATTCTAATAACAAAATATGATAACCAATCTGAGCTCAAAGTCTTAGTAATGCCTTTCAATTTGGGTAGAGTTTCATTCTAATTGTCAAAAAGAGATATATTTACAATGAAAGAGAGTCCCTTATATAGCCTCTTCAAGAAGAACTCGAGAACAGTAACACATCATGTTACGTTGAAATATGTTAAGAAGATAGGCTAGAATTTAGGGGTATCTACCCATTTGTTTTTTTTAATGCAGAGAAACAAGTCATGCTATTGAAAGTTTACATCTTTCAATGTCCACCTGGTGATCTGATCCTTCTTCATCATTCCTCCTTTTCTGGTTAATTAAGTCGAGTCCTTGATTTAATCTGATACTCTATTTTTTTATCGCTTCCTATTGATCTCAACCTTAAAGCCTTTGAATGCATTCGAGACCATAGATTTAAATCTACAAGGATCAATGGCTATTTTATGAGCTTTAAAATTAATGTTCATGCACCCGTCAATGCGCTTTCAACGACTAGTTTGTTGTTCTAGAATTTGATGTCTTCAGACATGTCAACCCTTGGTCTTTCTTCAGCTTTCCTATTTTGCACTTTCTTAGAAAGAACCTGCCCTTTTGGCTTTAGGGGAGTGTCCTTCAATTTGGCAGCTGAGAGTCCCCTGCAAGGGCACCTACCCTTTGGGGTCCTTCAGCGGCCTTTTATCTTCGGCAGTCTCTCACAGACATTTCTCGCTGATATTTCTTGCGGACCATTCCCAAGGGAATTTTACCCAGGCTTTCTCCCTGGACATTTTCCTGGGCTTTCTCTGCAGACAAATTCCCTGGGCTTTCTCTATGGATAAATTCCCTGGGCTTTCTCTGCAGGCATTTTCCCATGGACAAAAAGTCCATAGAAATTTCTTGTAGACAAAAAGTCCATGAAATTGTTCTGATCGCTTTGCCTTTCGTCTTTGAAAAATTCCTTCAGGTTTTCCTCTCGTAGCTGCTTTCCCAAATTCTTTCAGACTTTTTGTTCGAAGGAATTCCTTCAGACAAAAGTCTGAAAGAAATGTTTTGTCTGCCTTAAACAAAATTTTGAAATAATTTACCTTAACTATTTCCTTGAAAATGACCCTTTCGAAGGGTGTTTTTGTCGACCAAGTGCGCTCCGCAAGGGCACTTGTCCTTTGGGAGGATCTTTTGAATTTTTGCTTTGAACTGCTCTTTTGAACCAAGTCGATGAACCAAGCTTTGAACCACACTTTGAACCACTGAGCGAACCGTTTGATTAAACCAAAGCATTGAACTGCTTGGTTGAACCAAACATTGAACCAAGCTGATGAACCAAGCTTTGAACCAAAATAGTTCAAGCCAATGAACCTTTTGATTAAACCAAGCCTTTGAACCACTTGGTTGAACCAAATGTTGAACCAATCTTTGGTTTAATGGTTCAAATGAAGCCTTTGAACCAACTGACGAACCATTTGATTGAACCAAAGTGATGAACTTTGCCGATTGAACTTCATAGTTATGTTGAGAGCTTTTAAACCTATTGAAGCAAATGTGTTGAACCTATTGAACCTTGATTAAACTTACTTGTAGAAGACCTTTGAACCTAACTGTAGAAGTCTTTGAAATTGGAAGCGGTTGAAATTACCTACATATTATGTAGAAACCAAGTCTATAGTTTTCTCTAACCTTGAAAGAGTTCGTAGAAATCAACCTGTGAAGCCCTTTGAACTTGGCCTGCAGAGTCCATAGATTTTCTCTTCTTGTTGAGTCCGTAGATTCAAGCCTACAGAGTCCATAGATTTAAGCCTGTAGAGTTCATAGATTTAAGCTTGCAGAGTCCGTAGATTTTTGAGAAGCTTGAAAAATGAGGAATTTGAATGCCCAAGACACATTTTGAAAAGGGAAGAGACAATTTTGGTCTGTAGGACCAAAATAGTTCAAATATTGTCCCAAAAATGAGTGATATTTTTTGGGGGACAATAGCTGGCTCCACTTGTGGAATTTCTATCAATTGCAAAAAGAATTGAAACGAGTAGAATCTAGAATCACAAGTGTCTTCATGTATACCATTTGGTTACAGAGTCATGCTACCCAAAAATGGGAGGCATCAAAAATGAAAACAAACAAAACAAAATAGAATTAAAAACTATACAAATATACATATGTATAGATGCAATAATCTGATACTTCAAGAGTTGAAGTGTTTCAGATGCTGCCCATTGTGAGGTAGTGAAAAGAGTGTGCCATCTTGATAAACTAGCAAGAAACCATTTTGCCCCCAGAAACGGTGACGAGCAAATGGAGATTTCCACTAGGAAACCAATTTTTTGTGTCTTCCTCTTGGCTTTTTCTTTTTCTTGTCCAATGGCAGGATGTGGTCTTCAATATGAAAGCCATAACTCCTTGCTTTCTTGGCAAAGGGTTCCTTTGCCTGATTTTGATTTGCAGCAGCATGGTCTGTTACCATAATTGGTTGTTCTTCTGGTTCAATCTAGCATATGATTGGATTGTCCACATCAAACTCCTGACAAACTATCAGCTTAGCATCTCCTTTGATGTGGAGGAGTTTGATCTCTTCATCTTGAACAATCTTCAATTTGAGCAACAAAGATTCACATCCAGCTATGTTGTTGGTGTTGCTGACTTGCAAATTACATGAAGGAAGAATATCTCCTTGAGGAGATGTCAACATAGTTTTGACTCCATCATTGGTGGAAGAATTTCTACCATTAGATTTCAAGATCCTAACATCATCAAAAGCTGATCTCTTATCAGATTTCTCTTCATTAGAGATGGAAGATCCTTCCTTATTTGTACTGTGCCTTACCAATTCTCCTAAAGTCTTGTTTGGATCAATTCTTGGATTGTCAGCTATAGGAATTTCATCTATATAAACATGAACATCCTCTGTGGTCAAGAAATAATTACCCCCACCTAAAGACTCAAATAGGATTTGTGCTACAGGGGCTGATGTTTGGGTGACCACGTATTTTGCCTCCTTTTCAAAGAGCAATCTCTTCATCATGCCTTGGACAGGGATCCTAGCCTCAAATAGATCCATGCTTAGTTCTTCTCCTACGTCCTTACATAAATTTTGTCCAAGCAAAATGCCATAGGATGCTGGGACGTCAGCCACCAAGACAGTCATCCTGATTCTCTTGTCTAGAAAGGCTGCAAATACAAATTGGGCATCTTTGATTTGCCCCAACAGTGGTACTTGCTTTTTTTCCATGGAGAAACATCTCCCAAATGTCTTGGTCAGTGTGAGGCCTAGAGACTTAGCTATTTTAGCAGGCATGACATTGTCAGATGCCCTAGAATCAATGATGTAATTGTTGAGCTGATAACCATTTATCAATAAGGAAACATAGAAAGGTTCTATTTTCTAAGGGGCAGCTGGAGGAGTAATGACAAAATTATTTGGAATGGGCATGTTCTTTAAGGAATTAAGAATTATTTTCTTAATCTCTTGTCTTGCAGGGATGGTTTGGTTCTTAACACATTGGACCAACTTATCCAATTGATCAGGATTGGACTACAAATATTCAAATTTAGACATTTGTATTTTGGTCTTCTTGACATGATCAATTATGTCAAATGGCTAAATTGGACTAGGAATAGAGGAAAGCATTTCAACCTTTTGGGTTTTAGGAGGGATGGGAGGAGGATTGGTTTGCAAAATTGAAGTAGAAGGTGAAGGTGAAATTGATGTACTTACATTTTGGGTGATCACTAGATCCTTTGACTGGGAAGCCAGAGTGGTTCCACACCTAGCAATTGTAATTGTTGGTTGAGGTTGCTCCTCTATCTTCTTTTTATCAGCTTGCTGGACTGATTGGTTTTTGGACCTGGTAAACACTACATATGATCCATCAATAGATTCTCCTTTGCTTTTGGGTTCATCCTGGTAGTTCAAGAAATCAATGTGGGAGTCGCCAGCTGATTCTTCTTGATTTTTTATAAGGAGATCAGTGTCATTTTCTTGTTCAAACTCAGGTTGGAAAGAGAAAGCATGTTTTATTTCCAAATATCTAACTGCTGAGTTGGTTGGATGAGCTTCAAGGGCAAGTTTCCCTTGTGGGGGAGGAAGATGATTTTGTTGCCCTTGATTCTTGGTAACATTGCCTTGATATGACTGATTTGGGAATGTCCTTCTTGGCATATCTCTATATGAAGGAGCATAAGACATTCTTTGAGCCATTTGCTTTTTGAGAGCAAGCAACTCATTTGCTAATTTCTGTACCATTGGATCTATGGTGCTTGTAGATGCATATTCAGAAGATGATGGTCTAATTCTATTTGGATCTCTTCTTATCTTCCCTGCTAAGATGAGATCATCTTCTACCTTAGTGGCCAAATGTTGAGCTGCAGCAAGATCTATTTGACTAGCACATCTCAAGATAAAGCTTACTTTAGGTAACTAAGAATTAATGAAGAAGCATTTGAGATTCTCAGCTGTAGGTCGAGAAATTACAGGAATTTTGTTCCTCAATTTGTCAAATTTGGCTATGAAGTCCCTCATTGGTTCATGAGGCTCTTTCTTCATCTATGTAAGTTGAGCCAAAAGTGCATGTGCATCTTCTATAGGTTTGAATCTAGCTTCAAACTTAGCTTTGAGGGTATTCCAATTAGTTACTAACTGAGCTTGTAGATGATAAAACCAATCTATAGCAGTACCTTGTAGTGTCTCCACAAAAACCCTGACTTCTACATCTTCAAATTCTACTCTGATTATGCCACAAGCTCTGCTGAAGGCTGCTATGTGTTCATCAGGATGAACTTTTCTGTCACCATAAAATTTGGGGAAATTCTTCCTTGAACTACATGGAAGCTCATGTAGAGGTGGAGTAAGATTGAGAGGACCAAAAGCATTACCCTAAGGGCCTTAAACTACCATTATAGGATTATGAAAAGGAGGAATAACAAATCTTAAAGAGGTAATTATTGGCAAAGCTTTATTAACAGTAGAAGTGGATCCTTCATCTGGTAATGGAGACCTAACTTTAGTAGGAGGAAAGCTCTTGGTTCATTGGAGATGATATGGTGAAGGAAATAGGTCAAAATCACTTTGCTATACCTACTCGAATACAGGGTCAATGATACCTTTATCCCTTTGGCTTCGTGTATACCTTGAATCTGCTAGATTGTGAAACAAAAATGGAAAAGAATTGACCTTGCTTCAGTTTGAAGCTTGAGGCTTTAAAATGTGCATTCTTTCCCAGTAGCTGTGGAGGTGAATGGTAAGGCTATAAATGGATAATGAGAATTTCCCCAATGGAGTCACCAAAAACTGTTGGTTGAATATTTTGTCGATTAACGTACTGATAAAAAAATAGGTCTGATTAGCCAAAGTAAGAAGATTAGTCATCCAAATGTTTTGGTTTACCACATCAAAAGGGGATTGAGCTCTCCTCTCATCAAGGGGAGGTTCCCTATAGATATGATATATATATATATATATATATATATATATATATATATATATATATATATATATATATATATATATATATATATATATATATATATATATATATATATATATATATATATATATATATATATATATATATATATATATATATATATATAGAAAATAATACTCAAGGGTAGGACAAACCATCCATCTCTCTTTCTTTAGAGATGATGTGTGAAAATCAAAGGAAAAAGTCAAGGGAAATGACAGAAAACACTCCTTTTCTTTCAGAAGTACTATTCAACAAACCACAAGAATACTCCTGGTAGTAAATGCAAAATGTAACTAAGGACGTAGTAACTAGCAAATCAAGATGCAGCACAAAGTCTCTACCTGAATTTCTCAAGAGTGAGATATGAAGGACAATGAGGGCACAAAGTCGTCCCAAGGTCCTTTACATAGAAATGAAAAGAAAACACATTGAAAGGCAATTATGGTGGCACAAAGTCTCTCCATAGTTGACTTCAAGACACCTTCCTCACTGCTGTCACTAATCCTGCTTGTTGAATTAAAGGAACATAAGATATATTAAGGAAAAAGTCATAAGAACAGTTTCGTCAACAACAAAGATATCACAGCACAAAGTCTAAAAAATCACTTCCTTTCTTATTCCAATAACAAAATATGATCAACAATCTGAGCTTAGAGTGTCAGTAATGCCTTTCAATTTGGGCAGAGTTTCGTTCTGATTGTCAAAAAGAGATATATTTACAATGAAAGAGAGTCCCTTATATAGCCTCTTCAAGAAGAACTCAGGAACATTAACACATCATGTTGCATTGAAATCTATTAAGAAAATAGGCTGGAATTTAGGGGTATCTACCCATTTGTTTTTTTTAATGCAGAGAAATAAGTCACGCTATTGAAAGTTTACATCTTTCAATGTCCACCTGGTGATCTGATCCTTCTTCATCGTTCTTCCTTTTCTAGTTAATTAAATTGGGTCCTTGATTTAATTTGATACTCTATTCTTTAATCACTTCCTACTGATCTCAGCCTTAAAGCCTTTGAATGCATTTGGGACTATAGATTTGAATCTATAAGGATCAATTGCTATTTTATGAGCTTTGAAATTGACGTTCACACACCCATCAATGTGCTTTCAATGGCTAGTTCACTATTCTAGAATTTGACGTCTTTGGGCATGTCAACCCTTGGTCTTTCTTTAGCTTTCCTATTTTTCACTTTCCCAAAAAGAACCTGCCCTTTCAACTTTGGGGGAGTGTCCTTCAATTAGGTAGCTGAGAGTCCCTCGCAAGGGAACCTACCCTTCAGGGTCCTTCGGCAGCCTTTTATCTTTGGCAGTCTCTCACAGACATTTCCTGTGGACAATTCCTGCGGGCATTTTCCCCAGGCTTTCTCTGCAGGCATTTTCCCAAGATTTATCTACGGACAAATTCCCTAGGCTTTCTCCATGGACAAATTCCCTGGGCTTTCTCTGTGGGCATTTTCTCATGGACAAAAAGTCCACAAAAATTTCCTGCAGACAAAAAGTCCATGAAATTGTTTCGATCGCTTTGCCTTTCATCTTTGAAAAATTCCTTTAGGTTTTCCTCCCGCAGTTGCTTTCTTGAATTCTTTCAAAAAATTTGTCCAAAGGAATTCCTTTAGACAAAAGTCTGAAAGAATTGTTTTTGTCTGCCTTAAACAAAATTCTGAAAGAATTTACCTTAACTATTTCCTTGAAAATGACCCTTTCAAAGGGTGTTTTTGTCGACCAAGTGCCCTTCGCAAGGGCACTTATCCTTCGGGAGGCTCTTTTGAATTTTTGCTTTGAACTGCTCCTTTGAACCATTTCATTGAACCAAGTTGATGAACCAAGCTTTGAACCACACTTTGAACCACTGAGTAAACCGTTTGATTGAACCAAAGCATTGAACTACTTGGTTGAACCAAATGTTGAACCAAGTTGATGATCCAAGCTTTGAACCAAAATAGTTCAAGCCGATGAACCTTTTGATTGAACCAAGCCTTTGAACCACTTGGTTGAACCAAACATTGAACCAAGCTTTGGTTCAATGGTTCAAACAAAGCCTTTGAACCAACTGATGAACGATTTGATTGAACCAAAGCGATGAACTTTGCCGATTGAACTTCACAGTTGTGTTGAGAGCTTTTAAAATTTTTGAATCAAATGCATTAAACCTATTGAACATTGATTGAACCTACTTGTAAAAGACCTTTGAACCCGAATATAGAAGTCTTTGAACCTAGAAGCGGTTGAACTCGCTTGCAGAGTCCGTAGAAACCAAGTTCGTAGTTTTCTCTAACCTTGAAAGAGTCCATAGAAATCAACCTGTGAAGCCCTTTAAACGTGGCCTGCAGAGTTCGTAGATTTTCTCTTCTTGTTGAGTCCGTAGATTCAAGCCTGCAGAGTCCATAGATTTAAGCCTGCAGAGTCCATAGATTTTAACCTGCAGAGTTCGTATATTTCTAAGAAGCTTGAAAAATGAGGAATTTGAATGCCCATGACAAATTTTGAAAAGGGAAGAGACAATTTTCGTCTGTAAGACCAAAATAGTTCAAATGTTGTCCCAAAAATGAGTGATATTTTTTGGGGGACAACAATCATCATCAAAGGATAGGTAATCCTCAACTTGGAAATAAGAATTATAATATTTTTTGATGGAGGGAGAAACCCCTCTTATGGTGGAATGGTGGGATATCATCAAAACATTACAAGAACTCAAGAATATCCTTATCATTCTTAGCCATGTCAAGGAATAAAAAACTATCATATTTTATAATATGGGTATCAATATAATCACTAGGAGTTTTACACACAAGAGGCTTGGTCCTAAATAAAACTATGAAATCAAATTCTAGTATAGTGGGATGAGGGTCGAAGCATGAAGATGAAGTAAGAGTTATTAAGCTAGTTATTTTCCTTAGGGAATTTTTCTATAGAAACAAAGTTAAAGTCTTTAGTGATTTCATGTATGATGATTTTATACAACTAAATATGTTTAACTTTAGTTTTATAGACCTTAGAGACTTGGTTGACAACTAACTACATGTCAACTTGGATTCTTAAGTTATAAATACCCAAACATTTTGAAATGAGCATGATAAGTAATAGGGATTCATATTTGGCTCCAATATTTTTACACTCAAAGTCTATCTTTAAACTAAATGTCATGACTTATCCTTTAGGATAAACTAGAACAACTCTTGCCCCTACACCTAAGCGGCACTTGGACCCATCATAATATAGGACCCAATGATCATGCTTGGAAGGAGTGTCACTTGGAAAGGTTTCTTGGTCCTCTGATATATAAAATATATGAATATAAAGCATATATGTTAACCCCTCTTGAGGGTTCTAGTTTTGTGACTTAATAGAGTGATGAGGGCTTTCTTGTTACAAGGTGAAGAAAGAGTATGCAAAAATTTGAAAGGTTGACTCTTGTGCTCTAATTTAAGGAAAGGAAATACATATATGAACTCAAAAGGCTTACTTATAAGATATGGATTGAGGTAAGTAAGCACCTTTGGGAACTCAAAAGGCTGATTTCTAGGCTTTTTATTTGGTGTGGGAAGTTGATGGTTTTTGGTGTGGGAAATTGCCAAACATAGTTATGATTTTGTTTCAGGATTGAAATTTTAGGACATAATTGTGTAGCTTATAATACTGCTAATAAGACATGGGTAACTCCATTTTTCCCATTGTTATATGTGAGAAGGCTCATAATAACTCAGTAAGTGGCTCCTTGGGAGATCTCCTCTTTATGAGGGGGAGAAGGTTCCTCTTTAGGAATGTGTGGATAAGCATGAGGTCCAATTTTAATATCTATGGTACAAATTATTAAGGTACAAATTTTATCTTTTAGTACTAACATGGATAGATAAGAAGGAATGGTGTGACTTCCTATTAAGGAACTTAGGATATGATGAATATCATAAATCAATGCGGGCTGAAGTATAATGGTCAACATCTCAAGAAGAAGCAAACCAAATAGATCAAGAAATTTGGAAATATAATATGGCCATGTCATAACATGATATAAGAACATGATCTAAAGAGGCTCAGAAGTAAAAAGAGTAGAATGTGAAGTATGGCTTGTCCTTGTGTGGTCAAACATTGGGTGATTATGATGGTAGTCATATGAAAGGTTGTTATGAAGGGGACCTACTCATTCTCTAACATTTATATCATGTAGAGATCATGGAGACTAGTGAACCCCTCTTCAAGCCCTTGGATTTAGGATTCAGAGAAGTTATAGGACCCTATCCTTCATGGGTCAAATAAGAAGATGAGTGGCATGTCATTTCCTAAGTGATTAATAATTTTGACTGTAAACATGGTGAAAACTACCTTACTGGTGACTAGATCTAAACTAGTCACCTTTTAAGATATCACTACGTCCTCCTCTTTTGACTTATATTTCAATAGATCCTAAAGGATTTTAGCCCCTTTCTTTATGATAACTACTTTATGCTTTCCAAGTACAATAATGCCAACCAATTATGGGGGTTTTGTGACCTCATTGGTAGGTAAATGGTAATCATTATGAAACTCAAAATTCTTATGTATGGTATCCTATAACATATCAAAAGGTTTAGGATCTCCCTAGGCTACAAAAACCTTTCCTAAGTGTACAACCATATTTTTTAGATCAAGTTTGAAGGGATGGCCTTTATCCTATTTATACATGGTCTTCCTAAGAACATGTTATAGTTGGCTTATTTATCTATGACATATAACGTTTTTAGCACCATCTTAGGACCTAGAGTGACTAGAAACACAATGGTTCCTATGGAAGTAGATATGAGGATATCATAGCCTCACAGTGTGTTATGCATCATGAAATAGTTGGATCCCCATAACCAATATTTTTTAGGAAAGAAAAGGAGACAATATTGATATCCACTCTATCATAAACCATGGTTATATTTACATAATAGTTTTAAATCCAAAATTATAGATACAAGACTATAACTCCCCTCCTTTCCATCTCAGAGTCAGGGGGGAGACTACACAAATCAAAGAAATAATAAGTGTCTTGAGATTCCTGACCAAGTGGAAACATATCTAGATCAATGTGGCTGATTTGAGCTTGTGGTAAAGGAGTAACACTAGACAAAAGCCCAATTCTAGGTCATCAAGTATGGTTGGTCAATGAATGGGGGATTTTTAAAGTAAATCAAGAAATGAGTTGTGGGAGAATGTATTGGTTAGATTGAAGATCAAATCATAGGTCCACATGGGCTTAGGAATAGACCCAATTTCTAAAGTGTTTTTGGGATGAAGTGTCATAGGATGATACTCTCTAGTGTGATTAATGGTATTAACATCTTATTTAACTTATAACTCCACAAATCTTATCATTTTGGTTTCACCTTATACTCCTATCTAAGGAACAACAAGAGTATTAGCAATTATAGAGGTGAAATCTTTGGCATCATGGGTGAATGCCACCATGGGTTGATTATATTGAATTAGGTGGTTCTATAGGCCACCCTATTGTTGATTTTGGGTAACACACACTTGGTGGTTAGGAAATGGGTTTTGGTAGATTTAGATATTCTAATTATGAGGAGTGTCCAAGCTATTTTGAAGGGCTTGGGGGTTTGCACTAGCATTCCCTACGAACATGCCAATAAATGTTTACCTTTGATATTATAGGAGACTTTAGATAAATTTATTGTAATCTCTATAGTTTTAAGTATAATGACCGATAGTCCAGTGTAAGAGGCAATAGTCATTGGGATAATATTCCTTAGGTCTCAATTTTTTTTCTGTGTTTGACCAAACCCTTGTTGATTATGTCATTGGTAATAGGGTTTGTTCTGGAACTAGGATAATTAATCAACATACTGACACTGATTTTGAATTTGGATTTTATGTTGCATGTTACATGGTGGTAGCTAGTTAAAATAAAATACATGAATGGTAAGTGGGGGATTCTAACTCGTAGCACCTATATTATTGTTGGAATTATTATTATTCATCGATTAAGACTGATTATTGGTCATAGGGTTTGGCCTTTTATTTTGGTTAGTGACACCATAAATGGTGTTGCTATTATTTATATTTAAGATATTGGGACCTTGGTTATTAGTGGTGTTCAAAATTACATTTTGAAATCCCCCACTATTTTGGTTCAGGGTGTGATGTATCCGTTGGTCCCGTAAGTTCATTGATGACTTCTAATGGCCACTTAGTAAATCCATAAGACACTCTCAATAACTTCTTAATAGGATCAATTTTTGAATTTTTGGACATCCTCCCTCATATATTTTTTAAGGGAATGGAGTAATAAGTCACATAGTTCTCATTAATGTGAGACACACTAGTAAATGAATATAAGCCCTGCCACCATTTCATGATGAAATATGCAATCAACTCATTATGTTCTTATTTGATATGAAAGAAATATCATATACCAATCTATATGATTTTTTAAATATTGAATGCTTTGACAAAATCAATGATGAGTTAGAAAAAATAATGTATAGACCCCTCAGGGATGCAGTAATACTAGTCAAGTGTTATTCCCTCTAGCATTTTGGGGAAAATTTTGGCAATAACCCCATCCCAAGATAGGATTTACCTAAAATCCATAATTTAATCCTTTATGTGTGCATTGGGATATCCTTCCCCTTTAAAATTGATAAGGTCAAAGGGATATAGAAGAAAAAACCATCTTATGTTGAGATTAAGAGGCTCCTTAAGGTACTCATCATAAGTCCCTATGTTACTAAAGTCTAGTGTTGTCATAGTAGGACTAGAGTGGAAAGGTGGGATCACATAGGGGTTATTTTGGTAAAAAATATAAGAGATAATAGAAGCTTGATAGGGTGAAGTGGAATAAGCTATAACATACTTATACAATTGAGTAGATTTAAAATACATATAGAAGTAGGGAGTGAGATTGTTAGATGGAAGAGGAGTGGTAGTTTATTGTAGAAGGGTATATGTGGTTTTCATGTATCTTAGGGATATTAAGGTGGGGTATAGCTCATCTATAGATTTGGAGTGTACATGGAGGCACATAACTTGAGGGGAGGGGTGAAAATGGGGGATTATTGGTCACCACATTATTTTACAAAGGTAGAACATAGGTGTAAATTCTCCCCATTGGGGTTTGGATAGGATCTTGATAGGATGGAGGAAGTTTAAAAGCATCCTAGTTGGGGACCCCATGAGTAATCATGTATCTAAGGGGTTGGTTAGAGGCATGGTCCAATGGAGGTGCATTATCCTATTATAGTGGAAGCATGTAAGATTGTTGCTGCAGCATATGATGAATCATAATTTGAATGGGAGAAGAAGAAGGATTATATTGTGTAAGAGAAATTGGGTCCATCCCATGACCTAAAGTTTTTTGGTTATTCTCTAGGTAATGAATGTGACCTACTAGTGTGTTGATGAATTATTTTAGGCTAGTGATCGTGTTAGGCCTAAAAGCCTCCTATAAGTGAGGGTAGAGATATGAGATTAGTTAACTTGAACATGTTAGTTTAGAGTATGAGCCTAAAAATGAGTGGTTATGGTTTGTGCTAATAAATTAGAGGCATCTTGGCTCTAGTTAGGGGGGCACACAGTCACTTTCATGTGATTAACCTCATCTTCTAAGTGGAAGATCTTTCTCAGATAATGATCATAGCTAGAAACACTTTCCATGTCTAGTATTTGTAGGCTAAATGATGGCCTAATGGCCATATGAGGAGTGACCATACCTCCTCTAGTGAGGGTCATAGAATTGGAGTTGGGGTTATTACTCATAGTTTTAGATATATCTCATATCTCATGGATAAAGACCCCATTCCTAGTTTGGTTATTAGTATGAGAATAATTATATAATTAATAATATATATTGGTGTAAAAGGTGGGGTTGTTCCACCTCACCAACGAAGGCTCACTAGACTTGAGTTGGCTTCCCTTATAGCTCTCTAGGCCAAGAGATTTGACTATGTCCTACCCATACATATTATGATGGTATATGAATAACCATAGAATGAACAGAGGGATGAAAGAAAATGGAGAAGGGATAATTAAGGAGAGGAATAAAAAGGAATACATACAATATGAAATTATTTCATGTCTAGTTCACTAATTTGTATATATGGGCATAACACATGCTAAATTGTTTACTCGAATCCTTGAGGTTAGGCCAAGGCAACTAATGTAAAGGATGGGTTATGGATAGAACTATGGGTTGGGATATTTGTTAGGGGAAATGGGATTTAGAATGGGTGGTGGAAAGGGTTTCTTGTGATGGAACCAAAATACCTTTGTAACATCTCAGTGCTCATTAAGAGCATCAAAATATGCAAAAATAAAGCTCCAAGGTCCTTCAATCTCTGAGATTAAAAGAAGGTGAAGCTCTTGGTCAATACTAGGACTAGGAAAATGAGGGAGATTAGGATGAATGACTCACAATATGAGATCAACTCTATTAGGTTAGCCATACATAGTCAATGTCATTGATAAATGTGAATGATATATGACAAGTCTAAACTTGAGGATAAGAAGAAAGGGGTGGAGGTTAGGATTATTAGTAGAGGTTCCTGGGTTTTCACTATAACATGCTAATTATGGGGATAGAGTGTGCAAAGTCACATCAAAGTATTACAGGATGGTTTAATTGAGACTTTGAAATATATGCAAGGTTTATCGTAGATAAATACACTTATTTAATAACTCAACACATGATGTAAACTACTTATATATATATAAAAGTATGCATCATAACATAATAATAAGGGAAATAATAATAATGACATAGATAACTCTATGATTATATCATAAAAGAGTATAAATTCTTATAATTTATAATAGAGGATCTAGTACAAGGATTATAACAAGGAAACCTCCATAGATCAAGCTCCAGTTATATCAATATCATGTGTGAAATCTCTAGGATAAAAATAAGAAAATCTATTCTTTTTACTCTCATCCTCGTCAATCCTTTTGTTACATTCTTTACAAATACATATAGGCATTAGTGCCTATGGTTGTAACTTACAAATTTACCACGCTAAGAATATTTCTCCATATTATATTCGATTGAGTCCTAACCAACATAGATATTCTCATAACAACTCCTAAAAAAATACAAAAAGAATACAAATGTATCTCCCATAGGATGTTCTCATATATATAACTAGTTTTACATTTACCTTTTACTATTAATAAGGATCTACACTTGAATCACTTTAATATCGACCTCTATTCTATGGGAAGACAATGATTAGTGGATTAAGAATTTGAACTTTTTCCTCTAAAGCATTGAGAGAGTCAACAATGAGATGAGGGATTGGGGTAGAATGGAAAACCTATCTCATAAGCTCAATTTTAATATCAGGTTGTATATTGACTATGCGACTAGGTGCCCTAACCCTAGGGAAAAGACTCTCTCTAATAAGACTAGTGTTTTGAGAAGTGTCATTTGAAAGGGACTACACAAGGCATAAGTGTATGAGATTGTATTTATAGTTGATTGTTTGAGTGGACTTGTTGTGTTGTTAGAAATAAATTTTTGATGGGAGGGATTGCATGGTTGGGCAAGGCTTTGGCAATGTCTTTGGCTTGTTTTTTTTGTTTTAAGGAATGTTTTTGACTTGAAAATGAAAAGTAACTATTTGATGAAATTAAATGAATTGAAATGAAAGAAAATAAGCAAACTAAATTCAAGAAAAGAGATTTTTTTTCCTTTTCAATTGATTTTCAATGCATTCAAGGTAACAGAGAGAGATATATATACTCTAACTAAGCAAATGCTGATTTTTTCTAACTTTTCTAGATGCAACCTAGATAAAGTTATGTGCTCTTTTTATTGTTTTGTTTTTTTTGTGGGTTTTTGAATAAAGTATGAATATATATCTATCTAAAAATTAAATGTCTATCAATATGAAAATTATTAAATAAGAGGTTTAGATTCCAAACCAAAAAATACCAACAAGGTCCTAACACTTCTTTTACTCATACACAAACAAAACAAACTTTTGATATTCCTAGATTAGATACACACTAGCTATGAATATATATTTTTTATTAAGATGATTTTCTAAGTTAAGATTTTATGCTACTTTAGGATAAAAACAATGTTCTTAGTTTGTGTAAAAAAGAAAAATTAGAATTTAAAACAAGAATTTTTATTTACCTAGGTTAATCTAGGGTTTTTTAGTTGCTTGTGTGTGTGTGTGTGTGTGTGTGTGTGTGTGTGTGTGTGTGTGTGTGTGTGTGTGTGTGTGTGTGTGTGTGTGTGTGTGTGTGTGTGTGTGTGTGTGTGTGTGTGTGTGTGTGTGTGTGTGTGTGTGTGTGTGTGTGTGTGTGTGAATGAAAAGAGTTGTTTTCAAATTGAAAACTAGTTGTTTGCAATGGCTAAAAGTATGTGTGTTTTATTATAATATTAACCTATAATTTAGAATCAATATTTTTATACTATTAGAAGCAAATAAAGAGACCAACTATTTTTTTTATTGCAAAGATTGGAAAGGAAATGTTTCTTTTTCTACCAAAGTTGCTTTTTATAGAATATGAATCTAATCTACCAAAAACATAATTTAACTAATATGATCTAATAAATAAAATAAACTAAAAATAAAGAAACTCCAACTTGATCAAGGTAGAGATTGGATGGAAGCATGTAGTGTATGTTGTTATTCTCCTTTTCATGTTAGCTCTGTTATCTGGACAAAGTTTTCAGGAACTTTATAAATAGGAAGATAAACCAATGTCTATCATAGAAAGGGGAAGAAGAAGAGAGACACAATCCCAAACAAAGAATAATGGATCTATGGCTAGCTAAGTGCAATGTTTGTAAAGACTGGTTTGTAGAACTAATGACACTTCCTTGTTTATAATGGTGTAGTCAACACGAAAACAACATATGTAGAGATTCAAAAACTAGTAGTAGTATATGTATTGTACAAAGCTTCAAAACTCCAAGATCCAATGTAAATTTTGGATCCAAAATCAAGACAAAATTGACTTACTTGTAGAAGAGCCATGGAGGTTGCATGAAGTAGTTTAATTGAGTTGAACTAGAAGTAAAACTTAAAAGGGACTCAAAATTATTGGACATATTAGATGGAGTGATATGGACCTAATTAGACGTGAACTTAAGGAAAAAAAAATTCAAAAATAACATGTAAAGATTCATGAAATAATGAATCTCGTGAGTTAAATTTGGAAGATTAGGAAGAGGTGATAGAAATTCCCCCTTTTATAAGGGCAATTATGCAACCACCACTCTAGGTTACAAAACTATTGATTTACATTACAAAACACCTCTATTTTAAGATGAAACTACTCTATTAGGATAGAACCACCAAAGTAGTTAATAAACCACCACAACGGTTCAAAAATATAGGTGGTAGTTTTGTAACTAAAGTCAATGATCTCGTTACCTTAAGAAATAGTTTTGTCATGCATGGAAAGTTATAAAACTGAGTTGATAAAGGTTGTAAAGGCCAAATAAAAATAGGATAGGGAGATTCAAGGGGGGAATATGAGGGAAACATGACTAGGTGGTTATAGATAATGTTGTTCTAAGCATTCATTAGGAGATCATTACATCATCATCATCAAACATCATACTAAACATATTGCATGTGTAATTTTAAGGTGGATACAAAGCCGTATATGATATAGATAGAGTTTGGTTTACCCTCTACTAGATCTAAGATGACCTTGAGTATTTTCACAAACCATCCAAGTATACAAGATATTTTTTTTATGACCATGTTTGTAGTCTAGTCTATAGACAGAGAGGATTTTTATTGGTCATCCTAGCCCACTCATACACATTCAAGCCCAAGTAAACTATTTAAGAGTTAAGAGGGCCTTGGTAGACAATGGTGCTATATTGAATATTTGTAATATGACCTTTATTAGTGCCATAGGCATTGATTTTAAGTTTATATAAACATTGGATATATTATAAAAGGATTATAAAACTAAGCGCAATGTCCCTTAGGAATGATCATATTGAACATAGTTGTTGGATCAAATATTCTACCCAAGAAGTGCCTAGTAATATGTAATGAAGTTAAATATAAAATTGTAATTTGAAGACAATGGATTCATGATATTAATGCCATAACATCCATATCATCTATATGCATATGTTTTTTAAATGAGGTTTGTGTATATATCTTTTTTGTATATGGTTTTCCTTTCTAATATTTTAGACATGGTGAACCTATGGATATTATTATACCACACCTCCACATTCCTCGAGAAAAATTCGTTGCACCTCAACAACATATTCCCATAAAATGAATGTATAATTACATTGTGGGTGAATATAACAAGGCCAATGATGAAACTCATGATCATGATGATGATATAAATGACAATTATAATCTTGATCACATAGATGAGAAATTATAAAAAATAATATTTAGACCATGTGAACCAGGATAATATCTAGATGACATGAACACTTACTATTTCCAATTATATTATATACCCAAATATTATGGACGACCCTTCCCAAATTCTAAACTTAACAAAACTGTACTTTTTATAGATAAAAAAGAGAAACATATGGAAAAAACTTGTTTAAATATTACTCAACCAACACAAGTTAGTGATCCTCTACTCATTAGATTTGAGAAAATTGCTATTCGATGTAAATATGTAAAACCAAAAAGTAAAGAAACAAAACAAAAAACAAGATTATAAAGATAATGAAAATATTGATTCGCATAAGCCCATCTTAGAATTCAATAACATTAAGGAAAAAAAGGTCAATGAAATAAGTGTTTATGCTCTAGTATATGCATTCCATCACATCAAATAAAAACTTACACTATTAAATCTAATACAAAATTGACAAAATTAATCAAACCACACAAAATATGAGTAGTATACAAAGAAACTTAAGTATAAATTTGGGCGATCTCAAGCAACACTTATAAACAAATAAACATATAAGGTACAAATTACACAATTACATTATGTAACTTTCATGTCTGGCCATTCTTATGTTTTAAAAAATTCAACCTACAATGATTCTTCAAGAGATTTAATCATTTATTATTGATGCAGATTTACTTATTTTATAAAAATTACATGTTTTTTATATAACATTGTGGCCCTTACTTATTTTTATTTCTACACATGTTTATGACTCTTCATGCCCTATCATCTACTAATTGAGATTGTTACTACATAGTCAACATTCCACTACATATGATATATCTAGTCTATTATCCTCATTTATTTATAAGTTATATTGGATTTTTCTCCCTCTTTCCTTGGTGATTATCTCATATGATGACTTGGTATTGTTACTTAATTTGTTGTATATTTTATTCTTATTGTATCACAACATACTATTCATGACTATGGCATTATGATTTAAGCTAACTTATACACTAGTCATGCTCTCCTACGTCTAGTGCTTCATTGATACATCATTACTATCACATATTTAATATAGCTTCTTGGGTGTTATCAATTTTAACTAAAAAAAGTAAAAGATCATTCATAAAATAAAAAAATAAAAAAAATCATTTTCTTTTATCTTGGTCATATGATACATATCATGCTTTTCTACCTTGCTAGATGATTATCTATTATTTTTTTCCACACATGTTTCTCATGGTATAAATTGAGTGGATGAGACACAGGATATACATACTATATATGGTTAATGGACTTAAAATATGCAATGGGGGCATATTCATATAAGTATATTTTACATGGTGACATCCTTATAGCTCACCATTTTTTATATAGAGATAATTTACATACATATCTTGCTATCATTTATATTTGCAGTGTGTACATGCATTATACACATGGTTATTATATGGATGCTTATATATTATACCTTGTGATTGATACTTAAATTTATATATTTAATCTTGGTACCATATCATTATGACTAAGATTTAGGTTGAGATTCATTGCTACATCTTAGACACACATCCTATATTTGAGACATATATTGATTTTATTTCCCATTCCATCCATATCTCTTTGGGATTATTAAATACATCTTGTGCATATAGATAATTTATTGGGACACATTATTCTTCCATCTCACTTTGATCTTATCACCTATATCTTTCCACTTGGGGTCAGTGTGATAGTTTTTCATATGATACTACACTGAACATTATATGAGCATACATTTATAAACATATCTTCATGCCCATAGGGTCATGATTTATATTACCTATATTTAAACATCCTTGATTCTATATCAATTTTTGGGAGCCAAATTATTTATGTGTTTTGCATTACTATGCTAGTGGGCACCTATGTCATATACACCGTTTACATCTTGGCACATTATTATTTTCATACTTATTATATCCATGATTATATATTCTACATTAGTATACATGACATGAAAATTTCCAACATTGGAATTATATTAAAATGGTCCTTATGAGTTTGCAACACCCTCCCATGCTACTTCAAAACCAACCAGAAAAATTGTCTTTCCTTTAAGTTAGTTATGCCTGCACACAACTTCTAAGCCTAGCACTAAACATACACACCAACATATTTCACACCAATTGGTAATAAAGATATTGTGATTAGGTAAGTGTAGGAATGTGGTGGGAAAAAAGGGGCCTAACCATATACATGTTTTTCATGAAAATGATAAAATCTCAACTTCTATAGATTATTTGAGATGTCTACACTCAAAATTTGAAGTCGGTATAAGAACGTGAATTTTATCATTTCTAGTTTAGTTTATAAAACACTCAAAATTTGAAGAGTAACTCTTATATTTTTTAGGAAAATAGAGTAGATAATCATCCATACATCATAACCTTTTTATAGAAAAGTTTAGTATTTTCTGAAACCCTTTAATGGAATTTTAGATAAGACATCTAGTTTGTGACCTACATTTTATTAATTTTTTTAAAGAATATATATATTTTTTTAAATTTTACTTGTAAATATATCTTGAAAATTTATAAAAAAAGGATAGATGGCTGTATGACCTCCATAACTACCTCAAAAAAAATGAAAATTAGTTATTTTTGAATGCATATAGAATTAGGCCTAGTTTGTGACAATAGTTTTTTTTTCACATTTTTATTAACAAAAAAATAATAATTAAACATATATAGGCATGTATATTTACAACATTTAGTGGCATAAAAATTCCATAATGAGAAATCAACATATATATAAACCTTAAAATAGTCCAAAAATTAAAAATATCATATATTTGGAAGAGGAAAGCATGCTCATCGTGGTAATAATTTTATGAGTTGGCTTATTAAAATTAATAGTGTATTTGGTGATGGAAGTTGATTTTTATTATTTTATATCAAAGATTTTAGATTTAGCTGTGTGCTGATAGGTCCAATTCTTTGGATTAGGAATCCAAGCGATTTTTGAGCCAAATGGCTTGGTTTTTGAATTCAAACATCATACACATTATGTTGACATTGCACACAAAAACAAAAACATCTATTTATATGTGTTTATGTTTATGTTTAAATCTATTCTCATTCATAATTTTATATTTTTGTTTTAAAGTGGAGTGTGTCAATATATACACTACTACAAAAAGGATATAATTGATATAGTGATGTAATCTTGGTGTGTTTGCAATCATGAATGCAATTTTGACTAAATAGAATATGATTTATGGTTCATCCAAGAATAATTCATTAAAATAGGAATGAAAGAGTCAATTATTTAAATGGTGGAGGAATTTAAGGTTAATTTAGACCCCTTACATGTTATTGTGACTATATGATGTGATTTGGGGCTAAATTAGCTTAGATTTCCTAACATATGTAAAAAATGAGTGAATTGGTGCAATCAGTGATGTAATTTGAGTGAAATTGAGCCTCATGAATCTAATTTTGACTATAAAGGATGAAATTTGGGGATCTCAACCCTAGTACCATAACAAAATAAACCAAATAATCCATTAGTTAAATTCAAAGGTAATCAAGGGTAATTTGAGCCCCTTCAACCTAATTGTGACTATAAAATGTGATTTGGGCCTTAATCGAATCTAATTTCATCAGAGAATGAAGCAAAGAATAATTTGGTTCAATGATAGATGTATGTTTGACATGTATAACATGTGGTTTGAGGCTCTATAAATTTGAATGCCATCATATAATGAATGAAATAGTAGATTGGTTTAATTATGGAGGTAAATAGGGTCAATATGAGCCCCTTGAATAAAATTATGAATATCAAATTTGATTTGAGGTTAAATTGGCTTTGATTTCATCATATATTGAGTCAATTAGTCAAATATTACAATCAATGACATGATTATGAAAAAATTGAGCCACATTCAAATGTAGTTTGAATTGTATACAATGTAATTTTGAGTGAAATTGACTCTAATGTCATCATATAATGCACCAAATAGTTTATTCATTCAATAAAGGAGGTAATTGAGGCCAATTTGAGCCCCTTAAAACTAATTTCAAGAGTTGGACATGATTTAGGGCTAAATTAGCTTTAATTCTATTTTGATTTGATCCAATTTGTCAATTGGTGTAATTATAGACATGGTTTTGGCCAAATTGAACCTTGTGGACCTAAATTATGGGTTACAGTTTAGGTTTTAGGTTTATAATTAGTCAATGTAAGTTGGATAAAATTGAACCCCGTGAACCTAGTTTTGACTATATAAGATATAATTTGGGCATTAATTGACCCCAATATCATAATAAAATAAAATAAATAGTACATCAATTAAATCATAAAGGAAATTAGGGCCAATTCTAGCCCCTTCAACCTAACTACAAGAGGATGGCATGATTTGGAGTTAAATTAGTCACGAATTGATCCAATTAGTCTATTGGTGAAATTGGAGATCTGATTTGGGCCAAATTAAGCCCTGTGAACCTAACCTATGGCTTAATCAATTTTATAGGATGTAACCTATGGCTTAATTGGTCATTTAATTATATCATAAATGTAAATATAGAGTTAATTAAGGCCAATATGTACCCATTAAACCTAAATAAAAATATAGGATGTGATTTGGGGTTATAAATTAGTTCACATTTCCTCATATATCAAGTTAATTAGTGACTTTTTACAATTAGTGATGCAAGTTGGATGAAATTTAACACTATGTACCTTGTTTTGACTATATAGTATGTAATTTTGGGGTCAGTCAGCCCCATTATCATAACACCATAAACCAAATATTCCACCTATTCAATCATGAAGGAAATTGGGGCTCAATTAAACCTAACTAGATAAGAGCATGACATGATTTGGGGCTAAATTAATCATGAATTAATCTAATTAGTCAATTGGTAAAATTAGAGACATGATTTAGTGCTAAATTAGTCATGAATTGATCTAATTAGTCAGTTGGTGCAATTAGAGATGTGATTTGGGCCAAATATAGCCCCTTAAACCTAAATTATGGATCAATTGATTATATAAGAGACTGTAGACATATAAATTAACATTTAGGCTAAAATAATGCACTTGTGACCACTCTTATACACACTTCTCTAAAACTATCTTAGGGCCCATTTTGATCACTTTCAACCACCTTGCACACTCTTCTAAGTTGATAGCTTTTAAGCCTCGAATGTACTAATCCCTATTTTTATCAAACTTAGATAGATTTTAAGCTTTGCTTAACATTCAACATGATCAAATCACCCATTGGATACGAGCACCCTAGGGGAATATAGTGTACCACTCTAGTGTCCTTTCCCCCTCTCTTATCTTCCCATTAAATAATGACTAATTTACAAAATCAAAAGCTATAATAAAGTCAGACTATGTCCTTAATGAGCTCCATTTGAAATAATTTCAAGGATATGACTATATAAACACATTTCAAACCATAATTCATAGGAAGAGGGGCTTCCACATTGAAAATCACTAGAGTCATAATTTAAAATTAAGATAAAAGTGCCTATTTATCAAAATTTTGATTGCATACAACCCTATTAGCCTAAAGCTCAAGTTTGAATATATTTTAAAGGTCATAAGTCATAGTTAAGGCACTTAATCACATAATTATTACACCAACATATAGCATATTTCACCAATTGTTCACACACCATCATAGCATATGAGAGCTACATGAAATTTGATCTATATTCAAAGTATTGATCTATCTTCAAAGTTTATGTAGGGTCTAGTGAGAACCTATATAGGGATCCAGGGTTTACAAAGATAGGAAAGGCTTTCAACCTCTTCAAGAAACCTGTAAGTCTATCCATGATATATAACACATAAGAATTTTATGAAGGTCCTAAGATAGAGATAAATGGTTTCCATGATCTACAGAGCCTTCACACAATATATAGGTAGGAAAGATAAGGTTTTATTGTCTCAAAGACAACTAATAGACCTATAGAGGAGTTTTCAAGGTTTTCATGTCATGGGGGACTTAAAATAGGAGGTCTATGGGTATACAATGTGTTATTTATGATTTCATGATGATATTATGTTTTGGAAATGTTTTAAATATCTTTCTCTAAGAAGCTAGCATGCCACATACAACTCACAAGGTTCCGTAATCCTAAAACCCTTAAATATTCCTACAAACATTGAATAAGAGCTCCATGAAATGTTAAACTCTTGCATCTAGATAGTATTTATTGAATAATATCTTATGGTGTTCAAGAAGGAGGAATGGGTTCTTGAGTTAAATAAGCATAGTTACAAGCATGCAAGGCAAGTTGAAAGTAGATTGAGGATTTGTAGGCTCTAATGAAGTTTTGCTTATCTGATCAAGGCTTAAGCCTATACTCAAGGATTTTTAAGGAGGTTTTAGATCAAAAATTGATGTTTACAAGGGTAAATTATACCTATAAGGTCCTAATGAGGATTGCTATATTCATAATCTTGATCCTCCACCACCTGTAATTTTACAAGGCATTTTAAACAATTATTTCTTAACAATGAGGTTTCCAAGGTATTGAAGGAGATTACTACATCATCTTAAACATATTACAATACTAAAAATTTGGTATTATAAGAGAGAGGATATATTTAACCTATGCAATGATTTTAAGGTCCAAGATCAAGTTATCATGAGTTTAAGCTTACAATAAAGCTTGAATAACTTATTAATGTGATCAAGGATAGGTGGGCCTACAACATTATTGTTATAGCTATAAAACCTTGATGGTGGAGTTTAAAAATAGGTTCTACAAATATTCTCATGACGAGTGTACAAAGTTTAAACTTCAAAATAGGTCTCCTCAAGTCCATAAGCTTTCATACAAGCTAGTGGGCATATGCAATAGGTTATGAATAGGGCCCACGACATCTAGGGAAAATATGAGCTAATCCATAATCCCATTATGAATACTTCAAGTTGTATACCTAGTAGGAGATTTGAATGAGTTTTAAAGTCTCTAGGTAAAGTTAGAAGACCACTTAAAGAGAAGGATACATGGGTCATAGAAGAGAAAACCATAGATAGATATTCAAGATGTAGGTTTTCACCTTACCTTGCAAGATTATATGACTTCTTCCTAAAAAGAGAACTCAAGAGATTACAACTTGCCTATATAAATGTATAGGAAAACCTTGAAACAATGATAAGTGAGGGAAATTTCAAGGTCCTTAAGATCATTCACATGAAAAATTTAAGTTACAGGTCTAAAAATTGAAGAAATAGTTGTGGTTATGACCTCAACACATAGTTTTGAGCATGCAACAAGTTCTAAGAGTCTCTTAAGGTTGTGAAGGGGCTGATTATAGGATAAGAAATGAGACAAGATGAGATTAAGCATCAAAATGCATGTTTATTTGTGCTTCTAAGAGTTCTCATGAGCAAATAAGATTTTAAATCAACTTCTCTACCTCTCTTAGAGACCATCATGTGGATTTCAAGGTTAATTTCAATTAGATTATGATTCTATATCCTGTTAAGCACTACCGAGGTTGAAAGTTAATGGTCAATCATTAAGGGCATGATGGAGGTATAAGGCATTGAAAACTAATCCTAGAAGTGTGCAACTCCCTCCATGGAGTGGGATTCAATCCCAAGTAAATGTCAACTCCAAATAGGTGTATAAGATTCCCTCCAAGGCCAAACATTCAACATGCATAAGAGTTGGATATGGGTGAGTTAAGGCCATTAACACAAAAAGAGTCATGTTTTCTAAAGGTAGAGTATCCAATTGACCAAATCATACATGTTCAAGCTCTCTAAAAGATAAAAATGGAAAGAATGAAGCCTTCTCCTCCACTACTATGCCAACCTCCATAAAGGATCACCATGATGGCAGGCCTAATGCATTGAGGAGAGCTTAATGCTCCTATTTTCCATGTTTCTCCTCTTAAATGATTTGGAGTTATGATGCAACAACACTTATGATATCTTGTAGTGCTCTTTTCTTCACTTTTTTTTATCTCATTTGTTATATATATGGTTAGAAATGCCTTATTTTGTATCCCTCTATTGGGTATAGCAAAAAATATACTTTTGTAGAGACTCATAATGCTATATTAAGGAATTTTAAATGAATAAAAGTGTTTTTTACCTTCTCTAGCCTTGTATATTATGTGAGTTTGATATTTTGTTGATATGTTCATGTGACATAAAGTATTCTTCCTTGTGTATGTCCATCTCCTTTTACCTTGGTACAAGTAGGCATGCATTTTCAAGTCATATCCTATGTTATAGTTGGTTATGCAAGTGATTAGTTTTGAAAGTTCACTAATTGTGTCTTGTGAAAGATGTTTTTGTTAGGTCTTCTAGTTCTAGAATAGGACACCACCTTCATATAAAACACTTATGCTGAGAAACCCAATTTAGAGATTGTGTATAATAAACTTTAGTTTTTATCTATCCCACTGTGCTATTTTAAGAAGTTAGAGGAGACTCTCAATCTTGGTATATCACCTCATTTTCAAGTTTTTAACTTCATTCTCTCTCTTTTCATGAATAAAGTCTCAGTGTAGGTTTTAGGTATGTAACCTGATCCTAAATTATGTGCACTATGGTTTGAAAAGGAGCTAGACTTCTCAAAATATTAATTCTTATCATATGTCACCCACACTTAGGAGTGTTTCCATTATATCAGTTTAAATAGGTCTCAGGACCTAACAAGGTGTAGTTCAATGTGACAATAATTTATAACATGCCCATTGGTACCAAGTTCTATTGACTTGGAATAATTTAGCTAAGAATTTGGTGTTGTTCTTAGCAAATTATAGCTATTGAATACACTTTTCAAGCATTTATCTACTCCATACATTTTTGGTTGCATACCAACTCTTCACTTTCAAGCCAAAGGAGAAAAGAGCCTCAACAAGAGGTTCTAATTTTTAGTTTATTAAGTTATCATTTTATCCTAAAAGAGGAATAATTTTTTCAAGGTCTCTTAAAATAAGTATAATTTCTAGGAAACCTTCTTCAAGAGTTCAATGAACACCTCTTTTTAGTAGATTTCCTAGACCAAGAGGAAGATTGAATCCAATTTTTCATATGGATGCCCAAAAGAATCAATTGTTTATAGATTTTAATGGAGGTAACACATTATATCTTCAATAATATGATGATATCCCATATGAAAATCATAATAACATGCCCTCTTTCACTAGTGAGGATGATACTACTCATATAGAGCATATCCAAGACATTGCCAACATTTATACAATCCACAACATCACATAGGATAATGTGGCAATGAAACTTATTGATAATTATTTATAAGAAGGGATCTTAAATGGTATAAAGGGATAAAATATAGTTTAATCCATAACAATGATGATTTAGAAGAGAGACTTTTCCAACACTTAAAAGATAGGAGTGACCATCTCTCTCTCATGGAATAACTTGCAACCATCAAGAAGGATCCTCACGAATACATGGTGGAATTCAAATTTTGATTCCATAAGACATATGATGGAATCCCACCCATGATTAATCCCACTCCAAATACAAACTTATTGTACTACTTAAGATCTTTGAACAATGCTATTATTATCATGATATAGTCCATGGGCGGCACAATATTACTAGCTTCATATGATATTGTCATAAAGGCTAAGAATAACTTGATTAAAGTAGGGAAGATTGCTCGTAGGACTCCAATGTCTTTATTACCTAAACTTCCACCAACATAACCCATTTTGGCACCTATTTTAGTAGCAACTGACCAACAAACCATACCTATTTCACCTCTCAATAAAATATATGAATTAAAAACTTTTCTAAAAAAATTTGGAAATGATTTAGTGGCCTTAAAGAATAAATAAGATCAACACATCAAACCTTATCAAAATTATAAAAAAATTATCAGCCTCCTAGGTAGCCTTAACAAGGCAATGTATAAGCTCAAGGCTAAATCACACCTACTAGACCCTACAATAGTCAAAATCCCAATGCTGCCAACATTTCAAGAGCAATTGTGCCCTTATAAAACAAATTTGATTAGGACTATAAGTGGTGATATCCATGCAATCAACCTCACAATCAGACTACATGTCTAAATGGAGTGCTCAACCAGGCTTGAATGGTCCATAGTGTGTCATATTCTTAAGGGTAGTTAAGTGAAATATCTCCACAATTTAAAGGAGGGCATGAATAAGCTCAAGAATAAGGTAAATCCACTCTTGTGAATTAGTAAGAGGGTGATTTATATGCCATTAATCAAACTAAAACTTCAAATAGAGCAAGTACTCTTGTAGTAGCCAACACAAGGTCCAATAAAAGGGCTATTAAAAGTGGATAATTAGATGTTATAAATCTTGTATGTCTCCATTAATCTAAGATGATACAATGTCTATTTTAGTTTAAAAAAATTAAGATCCACAAAAGAAACAATCCATAAGAAGTGAGTTCTAACCGAAGGATCAGGTTTAATCCACTCAAATCAAAGAGAGTACTGCTTCTCCTAAGATAAAACCAAGGGTTAGTGGAGTTCTTTTCAATACCATTCAACAAATTAAGAATACAAATGTCAATATATTCATGTGGGAAACACTATCCATTCTAAGATAAAATGATTTGGTACAAGAAACATTATCCAACCTCCATATTTTAGCTAGACCAACAAGGGAAGTAAAATCAGTCCTTACTAATGCATCTCAACCTAAGGGAGAACATGCAAGTATGCATGATAAGCCTCCTCCTTTCTACCTTTCCCTAATCATAAGTGACTGCTTGGTTCATAAATGTGGTGCAATTAGTTTTTTGATGCCCAAGCAAGTTGCTGATAAACTAGTCTTGAAGTATGAACCAAACTTTAAAGGAGTATTATAATTAGATGCTACAAACACCAAGATAATTAGTATGATTAAGGGATTGAGTCTTACTTTACATGTTTGTCCTAATTTATCAATACCTCAATATGTTTTCATCATAGATCTCCCACCCTACTTTGTATTATGCCTATCTAAAGACTTTACAACTAAGATTGTGGGATACTTGTCATAAGATTAGTCTCACATGTTGTTTAGGACAAGGTATGGAACTAGAGTCACTATAAAATTTGAACCAATTACTATATATCATAAAGAGCCTTATATGCCTGATGTTTCTAGTGTTAATTGCATAATTTTTGATTAATAGAGTATGTTCTAGACCATGAACCGATCACACCTCTTGAAGGCATCCCTGATCTTTTAATCGATGAATGGGGAACTAAAGATCATGAATATGACACCTATAAGCCCATTAAAGAGACTATTTTAGGCACTTACATATTTCATGAGGAATATGCTACTCATCATGAGACCACTACACCAATAGAAGAATCTCCTAATTGTTCTTTTGATGGTTAAGCAATAGGTTATTATGAATTTGATGCATGTGATTGTATGGAAGATGTAGATCTAAACTCCTATTTTATGCATGAATAAGACACTTTCATACCAAATCCCATGATGCCAAAATAAAACCTTAGTGAAATGTGGCAGTAGTGTTTTGATCTCATTAAAGAATTTGAGGTGATCACCAAGAAATATAAAGACATGAATGAGGTTGCAGAAAGTGAAGATTAGTTTGACATGTCCAAGAATACCATTTTACCTAGTCTTCTAGAGCCTCAAAAAGGTCTTAGAGAAACACACAAAAAATGTTTTGATCTCATTTAAGAATTTAAATATTTTATTGAGCCATTAAAACCTATCAAGTTGTATGACAAGGATACCAATGGACTTGCAGTAGTCATCCCTCAATTTTATTGGTCTAAAGATACCTTGGAAGATTAATGTCAACTTGTCAAATCAGAAGTAATATCAACTATCCCAAGCAAACAAGTAAGTTGGCCTAATATTGGTGGGATTTATTTCAATAGAAGACTAGGTTTTTATTCAAATATCAATCAAATTTCAAGATATATATAATGACGAAACTGTGTAATTGAAAGGTAATGAGTTACCAGAGAGATTTGTCAATATAGAAAGCATTCTTGATCTAGTTGAGCAGTTGGAAAGTAGGCCAATGAGATTGATGATCAAAGAGGGAGAAAATGGGATAATAGTAATTTCCAAAGAATTATTCTTAAGAGTTGAGATGTTAAGTATTTAGTCTACAAAACCAACTTTCATTTACCTCTATCAACCACATAATGATATATTTACATGGAGTAGAAAATATTTTATGGGCTTTTACTTTGATTTCTATTGAGTGCATCATTTTTAGAGACCTTGTACATAGTAGGTTATTTGTTTTCATTTCTCCAAGTGATGTTGCACATTATTTGTTGAGTAGTGTAGTGTTTTCTCATTCCTCTAAGTGATTTTTCACAATTATTATTATTCCTTGCTCCTTTGTTGTGTTTTGAGGAAATTTTTAGTTTTTTAAAAGCTAGTCTAGCATTTGGATTCCATGGTTGTACCTTTAGAAGTGATTTGTGGATAAGCTTATATGAATCCATTCCCAATAGATACTTAAGGAAATTATTCTAGGTGTTTAGATAGGCAAACTCACCTCAAAAGTCACCAAAATATTGGTTATTCGAGCCCCCCTTAGTATCTTAATTCTTGACATGCTTGGAGAGGGTCATTTTTTCCCTAAATCCACTGAGTATAGTTTTTGAAGCACCCTCATGGTGACTATTTCATGACAAGAATAGGAATGCTAAAACCATTGAGGTTACTTACACTTTTTTCTTCATTGAACTAGGCCTAACAATCATCTTCTGAGGTCAAGATATGGTGTTAGTCATTGTAAGAGGTCTATTGTGTTGGTTTTTGAGATAAAAATATGTGTTTAAGGTATTATTAGGGTCTTTTTATTATTTTAAATCATCATTTCATGTCTAAAACACACCCAAACTTCTCCCTAATGCATAGTATTATAAGCAAGCCTAATAAACCAGTCCCAAAGTCATGATGACCTAACAAAGGCCTATTTGATAGTTGGAGATATGAGATGATTTTCAAGGGTAAATGCATCCAAAAAGATATTAAGTCATTTTATAGCATCATACTAGTCTTGTATAGGCCTATTAAAGTGGTTCATAGGATGAAATAAATTAAAAAGTCTTAAAAGGTGCTTATAAGTCTATAAAGGGTCATGAGGTCTTCTTTCATTCATTGAAAGTCACTCTGGAGGGGATTAAATGTTTTAAAATGTCTCATAAAGTCATCTTAATGTTTGAAATATATTTGTAAACCCTCTAGTACATAAAAATGGTCAAATGATGTATTTAACTTGATGGTTTCCCTCAATTCTTACTTTTTAGTGGCATTCAATTCTCCCAACGTGAGGAGAGTCCACCTGACCATCACAAAATCGTTGCTCCACCTTCAAACATGATCATGGTAGATTCATTTTTACAAGATTTTTTTAATATATATTGAATAAATATTCAAACCCAACTACCAAATTCAAGGCTTCATGCTATTTTCAAGGCCTATAGCTTCAAGCATGAAGTTTTAATCATTTTTTGCAAGTTTCCTAGAGTCACAATGGAGAAGACACCATGGTTGTGAAGGGGATTTTGGTATATAAATAATGTGTAGGTTATTTAGTGAAGATGATTGCCATTCATGGAATAAATGATAGGTTATAAAGATCATCACAAAGAAACAAATCTTGAAGACAAGCCATGAGTGAAAGTTGTAGGCCTAGAAATGGTAGGTTTTGGCTAGCGTGCACATGATTACAAGGTTTTTTTTTAGATTTTATGAATGGAAAAAATATAAAACACCTTAATAAAGCATCTAAAATATGTATCAAAACTTATTTATGGCATTTTATACAATATAATGCATAAAATCCCTCAAATATAGAGAATGGCAAGAGGTTGTAGGTATTCACAAGGTTTTCTTGAAGAGTTACAGAGCCTATAATTGGTATTAAAATACAAAGAGATTTAAAATAAGGTGCTAATTATAATAAAAATTTTCACCCTTGGAGGATGTGGTTTAGACCTCTCTAAATTTGGCTAACATGGGATTACCCCTAGACCCATGGGTTGTCTACAATAGGGGTGAACATCTAGATTATGGGCTAGCTCCTTTGATTTATATTCTAGGCTCACAAACTACACTAGTATAATCATTATTTGGCATGAAAAGGGAATAAGGAAACATAAAATAAACCTATACTAATGAAGGTGATTCACCAAAGATAACTCCACAAACATACTTGCATTTTCATTAAGAAAGAAGACTGTTAAAACTGATCTCAACTCAATGTTCTTTTAGCATAAGTGTTTCTACATGAATGTCTATTGTTATGCATATCTAGATATGGGAAACTAGGATTTGTGGTATTAGACACTAATAATCACTCTCACACTTCAAAACACACTTAACAAACATATACACTTTATGAGACCTGATAGAGTAAATGATACTCACACAATGCATACAAGAGCAAAATGGAAGCAAAGAGAAAACATTCATCACTTGTCATCCAAATACACTAATTGAAATACTTAGGAAATAATTATAGATATTAAATTAACTTCATAACTTTATTCAAAGGCAAAATAAGATGTAAAAACTATCAGGGCTTCACCATATATATTGTGAATTGTTTACAATGTCAAAATAACTTGAATATATAGAGCAAAGGAAAGGGGAGAGGAGTGAAGTTAAATAATCACAAGTCCAAGTGTTAAGGATTTAAATATAGTTACAATGAAAGAAAATAGAGTTAGATAATAGGTCATGTGGTTATCTTGGATAAGTGTCCATCATAAATGTAACATCTTTTTCAAGTTGGCAAAGGGACACTCCATTGTTCTTCAAACTGCCTTCTTGATGAGGAGTTCATTATCTATGTAGAACTATTGTAGTAGTAATTAACTCATATGATCTAACTTTGGAATGTGGAAACCTAATTTTGACAATCATATACACATCTCTAACTGATATGCTTCTCTTTGTCACTTGTCACTCACCTTTTTACAGTTACTCATTAGCCTTCAAGGCCTCAATTCTCACATTTGTCACTTATGTGACTTGCATACACTCAAATAAATTAATTTAAGAGGTGTTAAAAACCTACTCAGACCTTATTTATCCTCTATTTTATCTTATAGACCTCAAAATAACTCCAAACAACACTTCTCATCTTCATCTTAGGCAACCACTCTCTTTCTCACTGTCTTATTCAAGACTGCCTGCAATGACCAACTTAATATATGGGTTTTCATGCATAAATGGAATGATAATTAGGTTTTAGGAGTTGAAATACATCAAAATATTCATTATAAATTGTCCTTCATTCATCTATTCCCTTTTGCACCTCTAATTCAACTCAAATCCTACAAAAAACATAGAATTAGACATGTCTATACAAGTGACAATATGGAAGAAAAAAGTGGTGATGATCTTGAGAGAGTTAAAAATGGATTAAAAACACTTTCCAAGTCAACTAACCCTTTCTCTGTGCATTTCTATTCATATCTTCTTCATCGGGTTCTTGAGAGGGTTTTAGGTCATTTAGGTTCTTAGTGATGATTCATAAAAGTTAGGTCCTTAATCCTCAAACTAATTTTTTTGAGTTATGACCCCCTTAAAATCTCCCTAACTTATTTAGATACCATTAATATTTTTTGTATAGATATGATTAAAATAAAATGACTCTCGAGTAGCTACCTTGCATTTTGGATACCCTTGAGGCAAATTTAGGCCAAAAAGACTAATCTTGTGTTGTTTTATGAAAAATAATGGATCTAATAAATCCTAAAATTTCACATAAAGGTTATAAAATTTATTTAAAGGTCATGTTATCATATGAGTGAAGTTATAAATCCATTAGGGTTCATGCCTAGTTCTAGGCCTAGTTTATATAGACCATGTTTCTTGAGTATTTGACCCTCTGAGTGTTTCCAAAGGCTACATGTTATTATAAACATTAATTAAACTTAAAATAAACCATATACATAATTAAATAGTCTATATTTAATCTCCATTTCATCCTTTAACCACTTATGTACATGGTCTATAGGTTATATTGCTCATGGAGTACCTCTAGTTTGAGACAAAATAGAGGACACTTACACTATTAGTCTAGCCCAAATAAAAACATGGAAGTGTATTTTAGGTTATTTTGGTGATATATACCAATTTTCAAAGCTAGATCACACTTATATAACCCTCAACACTCTAAAAATCTCAAAACTAGCTTATAGAGGTATGACTATGTGCAAGGTTTTTGCTTGACTGAGCATGGAGTTAGAAACCTATTTGGTCAACCTTTACCCTATTTTAATTGCTTATGAGAATCTCTTATAAGTATGGTATTATCACTATGAGAGTGTTTTATATGTATTCATATCCATCTTATACCTCTGTCAACCTTGTAAACTTATAATCTCCATTGACTTAGGCTAGCTTGGACAAAAGTCAAACTATAAGTGTCAATTACGGGAATAAGAGATTCCTATAGGTAGTGATACATTACATGAGTACTATGATTTCAATTTTTGGATTCTCCTAAGGTCACTAATAATTTCACACTTGAATGTATCATTTATGCCTTGACATCATTTAATCATTCCTATATCATCAATACACTATAGGTCACTATTGCATTACAATGCTATAGGTTCCTTTTATCCTAATAACACTGTATTTTTCTAAATGTTTCAATCAAGAACATGACTAAGTTGGAAACACAAACACCATCATTATCTCTCAACCAAAAAATCTCTTCTTGTGTTAATATTTGATCTTTAGGCTGAGGATACAAGAAGGAAACCATCAGACCTACCTAGACCTCACAGTCTTTCACCATAAGATGATGTACAAAGAAAAGTCTCTTTTCTAAGAATTTAAGGTAAACTTCCCATTTTGAAAGTTTATTCAATTTTGAGACTTTGAAATCAAGTTTGGATTTAGGTAATAGCCTCACTATTTTGAATTATTATCCCTCTTTTGAATGGGAAGAATATGACATGGGCTTTGAAGGTGATAGAGATATGTTGTAGGGTTCAGAAAATGCCACTTAATTTTCCCACAGATCATTGACACCTCCAATCTTTGATACATACATGTTTAATTTTCATTCTACTTGGATGAGAGTGAGGATATAGGTCCATTATGACCTCAAGCTAGATACGTAAATATTCAAATAAAGTATAAAAATCACATTACACCGAGAATATGAAAACCAATGTATTGCCTTTGAATTAAAGTCACTCAAAAAATATCACAACACTGTAACTTCCAAAACATGTTTTTCAGACCATTGGTGCTCACTCCTAGCATAAGAGAATGATTTTTCTTATCGTTTCATGTCCACACATGCTAGCTATATTGAAGCCAACATGAAATGAGTGAGCATGCTCTGCGAGTCTACATACACCACTTGGTTCACACAAACTAATGCAAACAAATGAGAAAATCAAGGTGCTAGGGTTATGAAAACAACTTGGAGATGCTAAAAATATTAGTGATTATTCATGAAGCACATACCACTAATACAAAAACCATGACCATGAAGTGGAAGTACACAAAGACCCCTATCATGTACCAAGTACATTCACTTCAACTCCTCTAATCTTATCTATACCAATAGAAAACCATTATATTTTTTTGACCTACCTAAGAGAGTGATAGGAGAGAGAAATTGATTTTTCTCAAATTTAGATCTTTTTAAGCTTATTAAGCCTAGAAAATACCTATGGGGATCTCAAAATACTTCCCTAAATTGTTCACATGTTCCAAGTGAGTCATACAATTTGTACAACTACCTGCAACTACCTTTTTTTTAGTTGATCTCCTTGTTCTAACATTAAACCTACACATTTTAGTTTAAAAATTGACTCTAAAACTTACCTGACATGTGGTACATTATCTTACCTCTTGACACATTTTTACCTTGATTAAAAACTGTACAATTCATTAAATGACCAAAATATGGCATTAAATGACATAAGAAAAGTGGACAAAAATGATAAAGGTTAGAACATATTTTATGACCTTCAAAAGATGTCTTGACGTCATTAATAACCATGTGACCACTTTAAAACCTAGAAGGACCCTATGAAAAATTTGAATATGTAGGGGGTTGACTTAATTTTACCTAGGGTTAAACTTAGTCATCATTTTGGTGATTTTAAAGGGGTAACATGCCTACTATACTAAGGACCAATTGCCTTCTCCTATCCTTGGGTAATGGAGTCACCCATATACTAAAATTAACACTGATTTGCCTCTAAAAAGACACAAAACTCACACCAAACACAATAGGAAACAAAAACATAAAACAAGACACCACTTTTACTCTCTAAGCACTTAGGGAAAACACACAAATAACTCAAGAAAAATAGACTATATATAAACTATCCCGAAGTAAATTCTCTCCTCCTAGATCAAAGGGGAAGTTTTCACCATATATTTCTCCATGAGATGAAAGAGTGCATGAAGTATGTTTCATTTTGATCTTTGGTTTAGATGTATTCAATTTCTTCATGTTTTCCAATCTCTTTGGCATGATCTCAAATGCAATGACATCAACTGCAAACATATCACCTATGAAGGTGAAATCCTCTTGTGACTCAACCATATCCTCATGGTAATCTTTGTCTATAAATTGAATCAATGATGCCTCAATAAAGCATGTTTATTTTACCTCTATGGTGCTGTGAATGAGATAAAACTTCTTATCAACATCAAGCTCATCAAGGTCTTCAAGGAGCATTGCATAGTCAATCTAATCTTCATTATTGTCTTCCATGAATACATCTTGTTCCATCTCCTTTTGTACTTGACTTTCAACCTTATAAATGCCTTCAAGCTCTTAGAGAAGTTTAATATATTGATTCTAATAATCTTTTCCTTATTTCTCCTTAAGAACCACAAACTCTTCAAACTCATCCTCTTGACCATGTTCATGAATCTCAACCAACTCAGCCATTATGATGTTAATCCTCAAAGCTTCCTATTATATGCCTTGATTAAGCTCTTTGTGAATAGTTACACCCTAATTTATATCTTCTCTTTCTTCACTCAATAAGGTTGAATTGTGCTTGTCTTCACTAAGGGGAGTCACTATACTAAAAATTTAGCTTGATATTCTTTGCTTATTTCCCATAAGATGGGTTCTCCTTTAAGAAGGGATGAGGTGGGAGGGTGATAAACAAGTTCATGGTTTGGAGAGTGAGTATGAGATGTGGTAGATGGTGAATGAAAGGGCATGGGGATGGAAGGAGTGCTCTTACATTTTGGAGAGTTGAAAATGGGAGATCCTTGAAGGAATTATTGAAGGGAAAACATGTTTAATTGGGATATAGAAATTTCATTTTCTTCAACAAACCCTTCACCTTTCTCATAGCCTTCTTGAGGCTCTTCAACAACTATAACTTTATCTTCCAAATTCTAAACTAATGCCTTTTTTCACATTGAAAATCTTCTTGGATAGACCTCCAAGATGGATAAGTTATAGGTTCCTGATGAGAAGGAAATGTGTATTAAACAAACACAAGGTTTTCTTTCTTGACATCAACTTCTTGGTCCTCACTATCTTCATCTTTCTTTTCCCAAGACTTCACTGCTTGGTTCCAAGTTGGAGATTTGAGGCTATTAGGCTCTTTTGAAGACTCCTCTTGAGGATGGTAAACTATTTCATGAGGATAAGGATCATGAAAAAATTGATGTGGAACATAATAAGGATATTGAGGATGGGAGGGAGAGACTTGTCCTTCAACCAGATTTTTACATTCTTTATAACTTTCTTTAGGCCCTTTAATAGCTATAAGTTGATTCTTAACTTCTTGGTTTTCCCACATTTCTAATCTATCTACCCACCATTAGATATAGCATCTCATTTCATGCAAATATTCATTGATGACATAGTTAGCTTCTTCCTCAACTAGCATCCACTTGTTCATAAAGAATTAAATTAACTTTCTCAACCTTTCTATGAGATGAATATGGATCACATAAAGTTCCTTATCCCATTTTTTCATCACCCTTTCTGATTTTGGCATATTTGGCATGAGTTCCAATAAGGATTTAGCTTAATATTAATTGAAGTAGGAGGAAGAGAGGAGTATGGGTTTTGGTGAGCTCCTAATTATTGAGTTAGTTGTTATTGGTATTGGCCTTGATAAAGGTTATTTAGGAGCTTGAGGAAGACTACCTACAAGAAGCTACATATTAAGAGATTGGACCTCTTTTTCAAAAGTCTTAATCATATCTTATTGATATCTTTATTCATAGGCTTATTCATAAGGATTTTCAACAACTTCATGATCATAAAGAGAAGGAATAGGCTGACCATAGGGCTACCATGGCTCATATGGCTAGTAAACATATTGATAGGGATGGTAACCATCTTGATAGGGCTAATAACAATCTTGATAGGGCTATTAAGGAATAAGGTATGGGTCATGATAAGGTTGATATGGAGGTGTATAGTAGGAACTCTCAACATATCTAGCCATATCAACTTCATTAGTTAAATGGAACATAATACTTGATCAAAATATTTTACATAAGTACCTGGGCTACTTATAACCCACTAATTACATTTGGAGTCACCATTGGTGTTTGATTGAGTGATTCCAAAAGATGATAGGTAGAAAAACACACCAAAAATTCTTCCACTCATTTGGATCTTAGTTCCACTGGGCATGCCTAAACTATTATAACCAAATTTTACACCATTGGAGGAGATGGTTCATATTTATCCAAATTTATCTAACATGGGATTACCCCTAGATGTGTGGGTTGTCTATAATAGGGGTAAACCTATAGATTATGGGATAGCTCCCTTGATCTATCTTTTATGTTCACACACTACACTAGAATAATCACTACTAGGGGTGAAAATGGAAGACGGAAACATATAATAATGAAGGTGATACACTAAAGATAACTCCACAAACATACTTGCATTTGTACTAACCAATAAGAATGCTAAAATTGATCTCAACTCATTGTTCTTCTAGCATAAGTGTTTCTACATATAAGTAGATTGATATGAATATCAAGAGGTGGGAAACTAGGAGGTCTGATATTAGATACTAATAATCTCTCTCACACTTAAAACACACTTAAAAAACATATACACTTCATAAAACCTGATAGAATAAATGCTACTCACACAATGCATATAAGAGCATAATGGAAGCAAAGAGAAAACATTCATCACTTATCATAAAAATACACTAATTGACACACTTAGGAAAGAATTTCAAAGATTAAATCAACTTTAGAACTTTATTCAAAGGCAAAACAATATGTCAAAACTAATAAGGCTTCGTCATACCATTTGTGGATTGTTTACAATGCCAAAATGTCTTGAATATATAGAGCATAGGAGAGGAGAGAAAAGGCATGAAATTGAATAGTCACAAGGCCAAGTGTCAATGATTGAAATATAGTTATAATGAAATAAAATAGAGTTAGATAACAAGGCATGATGTTTTATTAGACAAGTGTCCATCAGAAATGTAACATCTTCCTCAAGTTGTCGAAGGGACACTCTATTGTTCTTATTAAAACTGCCTTCTTGATGAGGAGTTCACTATTTGTCTAGAACTATTGTATAAGTAATTAAAACATATAATATAAATTAGGAAGGTGAAAACCTAATTGAGATAGTCATATAAACCTATCCAACTAATATCCTTCTCTTTGTCACTTGCCATTCAGCTTCTTATAGTCACTCATTAGCCTTCTAGGCCTCAATTCTCATATTTGTCACTTAAGTGCCTTGTATAAACTCAAGGATATTCATTACATAGGTTTTAGACACCTATTCAAACTTTATTTGTCCTATGGTTTATCCTTTAGATCTCAAAATAATTCCAAACAACACTTCTCATATTTAACTTAGGAAGTCACTCTCTTTCTCACTATCTTGTTCAAGATTGCTTGAAATGACCAACTTAACAAATGGGTTTTAATGTATAACTAGGATGATAATTAAGTTTGAGGATTTTAAATAAATGTCCATAAACATTATAAAATGTCCTTCATTCATCTATTCCCTTCTTCACCTCTAATTCAAATCAAATCCTATTAAAAACATAGAATTATACCTATCTGTACAAGTGACAATACATAACAATAGAGTGGTGACGAGTCTAATAGAGTTCCAAATGGATATAAAACAATTTAAAAGTAAAGGGATCCATTATAGATGAATTTAAATTCATATCTTCTTCATCAAGTTCTTGAGAGGGTTTTAGGTCATTTAGGTTCTTAGTGACGATTCATAAAAGTTAGGCCATTAATCCTCAAAAAAATGCCATTGGTTTTGATTTCATGACCCCCTTTAACTCTACCTAACTACTTGAGACACAATGAATCTCATTCATATAGATATGAGTAAAATAAAATGACTCTTGAGTAGGTAACTTACATTCTGGATACCCTTGAGGCAATTTCAGGCTAAAAATACCAATGTCGTGTTGTTATTTACAAACTGATGGGTCTAATTAATCATCTACTTTCCCATGAAGGCTCTAAAAGTGTTTGAAAGGTTATATGATCATATGAGTGAATTTATAAATACATTAGGGTTCATGCCTAGTTCCAGGCCTAGTTTATATAGACTATGTTTCCTAAATATTTGACCCTCTAAGTGTTTCCAAAGGCTATTGGTGCTTCTCAACATTAATTAACCTTCAAATAAACCATATAAATCATTCAATAGTCCCTCTTAGATCTCCATTTCATCCTTTAACCATCCATGTACTAGATCTGTAGGTTATATTAGTCTTGGAGTGCCTCTAGTTTGAGACATAATAGAGGACACTTCCACTATTAGTCTACCCCAACTAAGACCATGGAGGTTTATTAGGTCATGAGGACCCTATATAACAAATTTTAGAGCTAGATCATGATTATATAACCCTAAACACTCTAAAACTCTCAAAACTAACTTCTAGAGGTATGACTATGTGTAGGGTTTTTGCTTGACTGAGCATGGAGTTATAAACGTGTTTGGTCAACCTTTACCCTATTTCCCTTGATTTTGAGAATCAATTATAAGTATGGTATTATAATTGTGAGAGTGGTTTCTATGTATTCATCTCCATCTTATACCTCTATCAACCTTCCAAACTTTCAAACTCTATTGGCTTAGGCTACCCTAGACAAAAGTCAAACTATAAGTGATAATTAGGGGAATCAAAGATTCCTATTGTAGTGATACATTGCTTGAGCACTGTGTTTACACTTTTGGATTCTCCTAAGGTCATTATTTATTTCACACCTAAATGTATCATTTATACCTTGAAATTATGTAATCATTCCTATATCATCAATACAATATAGGTCTTTGTTGCATTGTAATGTTATAGGTTCCTTTTGTCCTAATATCACTATATTCATTCGAGTGTTTCAATCAAGAACTTGATTGAGTTGGAAACTTAAACACCATCATTCTCTCTCAACTAAATAATCTAATCTTGTGTTAAGATGTGATATATAGGACTAGGATACAATAAAGAAACCATTAGACCTACCTAGACCTCATAGTCTTTCACCTTAAGATGATGTTGTATAGAGCAGAGTCTCTTTTTAGAGAAGTTATGGTAAACTTCCCATTCTGAAAGTTTATTCAATATTGAGACTTTTAAATCAAGTGTGGATGTAGGTAATAGGCTCATTTTTTTAATTATTATCCCTCTTTTGAATGGGAAAAATATGACATGGGATTTGAAGGTGATAGATATCTGTTTAAGGGTTTTTTACATGCCACTTAATTCTCCCACAGATCATTGACTCCTCTAATCTCTAAGATATACATGTTCAATGTGCATTCTGCCTAGATGAAAATGAGGATATAAGTCCATTATGACCTAAAAATAGATACATAAATGATAAATTTAAGTATATAACACACATTTCACTAAGGATATGTAAACCAATGTATTGCCTTTGACTTAAATCCACTCACAAAATATCACAATACTATAATTACCAAAACATGTTCTACAAAGCATTGGTGGTCACTCCTAGCATAAGAGAGTGATTATGATCATATTTTAATGTACACACATGAAACCATATTTAATCTAATATGAAATGAGTGAGCATGATATTTAAGTCTACACAAACCACTTGGTTCACATAGACCAATGCAAATAGATGAGAAAACTGAGGTGCTAGAGTTATGCAGGTAACTTGGAGATACTAAAAATATTAGTGATTATTCATGAAGAACATACCACTAATATAGAAAACTTTAACATTAAATATAAGTAAATATGGAAACCTATCATCCACCAAGTGCATTCACTTCAACTCCTCATCTTATCTGTATTGACAAAAAACTGTTGACCTCTTTTGACCTGCCTTAGAGAGAGATAGGAGAAAGGAACCAATTTTTTTTCAAATTTAGATATATTGAAGCTTCCTAATCATAGAAAACACATGTGTGGATATGAAGATACTTTTTTCAAGCCTTAACATATGAAATGTGCGTTATATAGTCTATCCAATAGGCTTCTAAAAAATTAGTTGGAAGACTATCCAATAGGCTTTGGAGGTCTCAAGAATGAACACAAGTCTGGTGATGAAATTGTAGTCAAGTTTTGGAGACTTGTCACCAGATGGCATAGCCTTGAAGGACGACTGATGGACTACATGGCTAATAGAATTCATGAAGGTTTTTTAGGATTTCAGCACTCTCTTCAGGTCTTGAGGATATTCATTAGGCCTTAATAACCTTATAAACTAATTACAGGTAATGATCAAAGGTTTAATATTATCAAGGTAGTCATCATCTCAAGTATCATCCTCTCTTAAGCTGTAGGTCTACATTAAGACTCCATGAGATACTTTGTAGGTGTCAAGTATATGAAAATGACTGCAACCCTATGAATAACAAGAATTCAAGAACTTTAGAGCACCTATAAGTCACAAACAAGGATATGGATAGGTTTATGATTTAAAAACTATTATAAGAGTATTTCAATATTGTATGCTATGGATCCTTCTCTACAAGGCCTTGTCAAGCCTAAATGTTTTTGTATAGGATTAAAGTTATAAGATGGTGAAGGATTAAGTCTCTAAGTGGTTTCAAACATGATCAAGTGACCTACAGACATACAACCCTATAATAATATGCTTATAGGATACTAATATCCTCTTCAAGGTCCCAAACATGGTGAAAGAAGTTGTAGGACTATTAGTATAGTATCAAAAATCCTAGCATGGTGATATAAGTCTGTAACCATCTCCTAAAACTTCAATGAATATCCTAACATGTTATAAAGATTTTGATAGCTCTCAAGGCTCATTTTAAAGATTGTAGATAGTTTATAAAGTTTAAATATTGATAAAAAAGAGAACATGGGGTGTTTGATGCTAAAACCTGAGTTGCACGTCTGTAAGGAGAAGAGATAAAAGGTTCCAAGCTCCTAATGTATAGTTTGTAGAGTTATTTTATGTCTTAAAGAGATTCAAATCCTTCTTAGAGTCCATGTGAGATCTATAAATTTTTAGGTCAAGAGCACGTGTATGGTAGAATGAGGTGAGTTTCAAAGGTCTCTTGAGAGATGTGGTGAAAAAGTAAAGTTTCCAAGGTTTTAGCAGTGTCTAGTGAGAACTATATAGGGATCTAAGGTTTGAAAAGATAGGAAAGCTTCTCAAACCCTTCAAGAAACCTACAAGTCTACCCATAATTTATAACACACAAGAATTTCATGAAGGTCCTAGGAGAGAGATTAATGTTTTCACAATTTTTAGAGCCTTCACACAAATTGTAGGTAGGAAATATAAGGTTATATAGTCACAAAGACACCTAATAGACCTATAAAGGAGTTTTCAAGGTTTTCATGCCATGGGGGAATTAAAATAAGAGGTATGTGGGTTTGAAACATGTTCTTTATACTCTTATTATTATATTATGTTTTGGCAATGTTTTAAAGCTCTTGCTCTAAGAAGATAATAGGTCACATACAACTAACAAGGTTCCACAAACCTAGAACCCATAAACAGGGCCTACAAACCTTGAATAAGAGCTCCATGAAATGTCAAAAACTTGTAACTAGATAATAGTTCATGAATATTAATTTATGGCATTTAAGAATGAGGAATGGGTTCTTGAGTTCAATAAGCATAACTAAAATCCTACAAGGCAAATTGAAAGTAGATTGAGGATTTGCAAGCTCCAAGGAAGTTTTTCTTGTTTGATCAAGACTAAAGCATATCCTCAAGGCTTCTCAAGGAGATTTAAAATAAAAATTATATGTTTACAAGGGTGAAGTAGACCTAAAAGGTTTAAATGAGGATGGATATCTTTATAATCTTGATCCTTGACCAACTGTAAGTTTACAATTCATTTCAAACAAAGGTTACTTGACAATGGGGTTTCCAAGGTCTTGAAGGAGATAAATACATCATCTCAAACATATTATAATACTCCAAATATATTATTGCAAGAGATATGATAGAATTAGACTATGAGATGATGGTGAGGTCCAAGAACAAGTTGTCATGAGTTTAAGCTTGTAACAAGGCTTGAAGAACTTCTTAATGTGCTCAAGGATAGGCATGCCTACAACATTATTGTTATAGCTTCAAAACCTACATGGTGGAGTTTGTAAAAAAGTTATACAAAGCTTCTAATGATTAGTGTACATCAACTTCAAATTGGGTCTCCTCAAGTCCATAATATTGCATATATTCCAATAGGCATATGAAATAGGTTATGACCAAGTTGTAGGACATCTTGGGAAAACATGAGCTTCTCCACGATCCCATTATGAAGGCTTCAAGTTACAGACCTAATAGATAAGTTTAATGGTTGAAAATTCTCCTGGTAAAGTTGGAAGACCATTTGAAGATAAATATTATAGGGGTCATAGAACACCTAATCATATTCAGATCTTCAAGCTACAAGTTTGCACCTAACCTTACAAGGTTATATCAATTCTCCCAAACAAGAGAACTTGAGATATTGAAAATAACCTATAGAAAGTTGTAGGTAGACTTGGAATAATGATATTAAAATGAAATTTAAAGGTCTTTAGGATCACTTACATAAAAAATTTAGGTTTTAGGCCTGAAAATTGAAGAAATAGAAGTGGTTATGACCTCAATACATAGTTTTGAGCCTACAACAAGTTTTAAGAGTCTCTTAAGGTTGTGAAAGGGCTGATTGTAGGATAAGAAATGAGACAAGATGATATTAAGCATTAGAATTCATGTTTCTTGGTATCTCAAGGAGTTCTCATGAGTAACTAAGATGTTACATCAACTTCTCTACCTATCCTAGAGATCTCACATGGATTTAAAGGTGAATTTTAGTTAGATTATACTCTTATAGCTTGTCAAGCACTACTAGGGTTGAAATGTAATGGTCATGTCATTAAGGCCATGATGGAGGTATAATGCATTGAAAAATGATCCTAAAAGTGTGTAACTCCATTCATGGAGTGGGAGTCAAGCCCAAGTAAAAACAATAACTCTAAATAGGCATCAATATTCCCTCCCAGGTCAATAATTCAATATGCGGTGGAGATGGACATGTTGAGGCCATTAGCACAAGGAGAGTCATTTCTTCCAATATTAGAGCATCTAATTGACCAAACATGCATGTTTAAGTACTCTAAAAAAAAAAATGGCAAGAATGAAGCTTTTTACTCAACTACTATTCAAACCTCCACAGAGGATCACCATGATGGTAGTCCTAATGCATTGAGGAAAGCTTAATACTCATATTTTCAATGTTTCTCCTCTTGAATAGGCTAGATTTAGGATGTAACAACAAAACTTATGAGATATTCTAGTTATTTTCTCTTCTCTCTTTCATCGCATTTCTTATATATAGAGCTAGAAATGCCTTATTTTGTAACTCTCTTCTGGGTGTAGAAAAAATCTACTTTTGTGAAGACTTGTAATGCTAGCTTAAGGCCTTTGAATTAAATAAATATTGGTTTTTACCTTCTCTAATATTTTAGCTTGTGTGATTTTGATTTTTTTTGATATATACATGTGGAATATAGTGTTCTCTCTTGTGTATGTCCATCTCCCTTCACATTGGTATAAGTAGCATGCATTTTGTAGGTCATATGTTGTGTTATAGTTGGTTATGTAAGTGATTAGTTGTGGAAGTTAACTAATTATGTCTTGTGTAAGGCATTTTGGTTATCCCTTCTAGTTATATCATGGGTCACCATCTTCATATGAAAAACTTATGCTAAGAAACCCAATTTGGATATTGTGTAGAATAAAATTCAGTCTTTATCAGTCCCATTGTTCTATTTTAGGTAGGTAGAGGAGATCCTCAATCTTGGTGCATCACCTCATTTTCAAATTTTCAGGTTCATTCTCTCTCTTTTTATGAATAGAGTCTTAGTGTAGCTTACATAAGCTTTTTTAGTGTAGGTTACATAAGTTGATCCGAAATCAGGTGCACTATGGTTGAGAAGGAGTTGGCCTTCTCTAGAGATTCACTCCCATCATAGGTCACCCACACATAGGAGTGCTTATATTGTGTTAGTTAAAATAGGTTTCAGGACATAACATGGTACATTCAACCATGACAACAATTTTTGGTATTCATGGTGTGACCAAGTTCATGTTAGCCAATTTTGGCTACCATGGGTGGGCTTAATAAAAAACTTGACTTTTTCACTAGGTCTCCCTTTCCAAGGGTTATAAATGAATGTCTTATACAAGTTTAGCATTTTTTAAGGAAATTTTGAAAAGTTTCAGGTAAGTGTTCCTTCTAGTATCATGCTTGTCTAGTCATGACTTATATCTTAGTTAATTGCTTTAAAAGGTGTTAAACGTATAGAGTATATTGTTTAGTCATTTAACACATGTCAAGTCATCTCGTAATCCATTTTGGTATGTAGAAGTGAATAAATGGATGTTAGAATATCTTTTATAATGTTATAACCCATTTCAAGTGTTTTCTTATACTTTTTGTAATGTTTAAAATGAGAGTTTTGAAATAAATGATAGGTAAGTAGTTTGGCTATGCTATTAGAACATTGAATTCATCCCTATAGGCATTTGAAACTCCATTAATGCAACTCCATCAAGTTTCCTAAGAAAATATGGTAGTTTTCATGGTAAAAGAGAGGTCTCTCAAAGGGGGTTACAAGTTTTTAGTGTTGAAGAACATATATAAGCACTTAAAAAACTCCCTCTATCTTATTTATATACAAATTCATGCATTAGAGTGAGTTTTAGGCCCAAACAGAGCCAAAACCTACTTATCTCTCATATCAACTTCCTTGGCAACCCCAAAATAGTTAATAATTTTCACTCAGTATGGAGGAGAGAGATAGTTAGAAGGAATGATCTTGGGGGTTGATAAGGGTCCTTATTACGTCCCAACCCATGGCCATTGTTTTCAGATGGAAAGCCCCTTCTCTATGAATAATTGATAATAAGTTTAGGTAGTCAAAATGTCCCCTCATTCCTCACAGGGTCAGTTTATAGTAATTTCAAAGCATGAGTGGAATAATGAATGAAATTGATGATTTGAGAAGGTCATGAATAGATATATTATCCCTCTCATAACATTTCCTAATATTGATTATCACTTGGGAATAGTAAAAGGTAGGAAAACTTCATTTTGAAGAAAGTTACATGTGGGTGACAATGAGTTTTGATGTTCTTAGGGTCTAAGATAGATAAAATAATAAAGGTGAGGATATCAAAACACCCACATATCTTCCTAATGATTTGAAATCCCACTAAGGATACCTTTAATTCCTACATGGTCCAAACAACCATCATAAACATAGAGTTACTTCTAGGGTACAGGTGCAATCACAAGGAACAATGGTAAGTTGATGAAGATATGAGATTTTTCAAGAAATATAAATTATTTTTAGGTCCTCAAGCTACTATAAGTCATTTACAGGTGTAAAGTGCAATGAAAGAAGCATTGTTGTATAAAATTTGGTTGTCAATTCATTAAACCTATCAAGCACTTACCTGGTTGTCCAAGTTAGTTCAAGACTTATTACAACTAGGTCTAAACATAGACTAATCCTATGGTGAACAATGTTTGTCACTCAACTACACTAACATTAATTCACATAAGTCATAAGCCTTATACACTCACTTGAAGTGTATTAGAGAAAGAACTGAGGCCCATATTGGGCTAGTTGTTTCATGGTGAAACTCATTCTTCATAGGACTTTGTCATTTACAACAATAGTGTTATCAAGTTCATTAGTGCAAGACACTCTAGGTGGAGTCTGATGGTGTGTAGGTGTAAAGCCTATATGGGGTTAGTTCCATAGTTTCAAGGGTGAAAGCCTCTAGTTCCCTTAGCTTAGTATCATTTAGGCACTTGGAGGGTTCAATGGAATACTTTAGCTTTAAGGGTCATGCTTGGGCGCATGATTTAGGCACAAGTATCATCTCTTGGTATGGGGTATTTCCTCCATTTAGATTATTTATATATAATATGTTGACATCATCATAAATTATTGAGATGCCATGAATCAATGCTTGCAACTAATGTTTTTAACATTTAGATTAAATTCATAAAATTCATTCCACATTTAAATAATCAAATTCAAGATATTAAACCCAAGAACATAATGTATTACTTCAAACAATCTTCATATAGTTAATGCTCCAAATATAGAGTATAGTTTATATTGTGAAAATAGAGTAAAAGCTTATCTACACTACTTACAACCCAACGACTCACATGAGAGCTTAGGAAATATAATTAGATCCTCAAAGGTATCCAAGATAAATATTATTCTAATGTCATTCTTGACATGATATCCATAGTCAATTCTATAGAGTTTCGCTACTTTTTTAACATCCCCTGCATACTAGTTTGAGATTGGCTTTATAAAACTTGAAAGCATCATCATATCGAGGTGGATGGTGCATGCTGGGTGCTGAGTTGGATCCTTAGTTGATCATTATTTTTGGTTCCATCACCTTACACCATTTGTGCTATGGATTCCATGTGTTTCTTTTACAATAAGATACCCTTAAAAACTTGAGTGCCAGATAACTACCCGCTAACTGGTGCTAAGTCGGTAATGATTCCTCCAGCTAACACAAAAGATGCTAAAACAATAATCATAACAAGTGATTGCCTTACACTGAGGTATATTTTGAGTTGGAATGTATTCAAAATTAGACAAAAAGAGGCCCAACATTACCCTATATAAAATTGATAATCCACTCTTGGATTAGTGTTTTAATGCTCTTGATACATAGATATATGGTACACTCTCTTTTAGTTCAACTTTAAAGTCCTCAAAGCCGTTAATGGTGAGCTTGAGTTCTTCAATGGAACTATATATATATATATATTGAGTTAATTTTGAGTGTGAGCACATCTATCTTTTCCAATTTCTTCCAAAAGGCCTCAATGTTTTCCTTAGCTTTGACAACTTGTCTATCTAGGATTTCTCCTTATTCATAGGCCTTGGTTTGCAAGGTGTGGAAGAGTGCTTCCAAGATTTGTTCTTGGTATTTTATTTGAGTGATTAAGGCATTGACCTTTCCCATTATTTGGAAATTCTATGATCAAATCATAGTGTACACTTGTGCCATCATATCCTCTTTCTCCCCCATTATTTTTTTGAGGTGTGCATCTATGACTGATGCTTGGTTGGAGAAGTTGTAGAAAATTGCATCAAAAACATCTATACCCTCTTGAATTTGCTTGAAGAGTTCTTAAAATTATTCAATATTTACAATTAAATCTTGTTTTATCATGACACATGGGTTCCCCTCTTCTTCTAGCATTCATTTTGCCCTCAACCTTGGGAGCATCTGCTCCACTAGTGTTCACATCTTATCAACCTCCCAGAAGTTTAAAGTGTCAACATCATCCAAGAGGGATGGCTTGGCTTCCTCTATGTGCTCTGATAGTTTCTACAATTTTAAATTCATGACCTTTACTTCCTCTTCTAATTCCAATGTGATCTTCTTCCACTTTAAATCCCTAACAATGTTGATGATGTTCTTCCATACTAATTCAGAGGCCATGCAAATGAGTGAATTAGCTGACCTAACTGGGTTCATTACATGAGGGTTTATGAGAAGGGAATCATGCCCTTCTTATAGTTCCTCTATGCCTATTATGGTGTTTTAAAATACATTTAAATAAGGCTCATCTATATAAATTTCAAAAGTAAATGATAGTTGTTGGTGCATCCTTATTATAGCAGCTCTGAGGGGAATGTACTCAAATATATAGTAATATTCATTATTCCACCCCTTTTGCACCCTTTCTCTTAGGCTTAGCTCAATTCCCTCTTCCTCAATGATGGTCAAATTCATATGTTCTCCTTTATCTTTATCAATTCTAGTTCTCTATTCAGCTCTTCCCTCTGAGGTCCCTTCATCTTGTTCTAGTAGGGGTTCTTCCTCAGACTTGTCCCCTTGGTTCATTTCTTCTTCTTCCTTGGTGCCAGATTCACCCTCTTATATTTTTTATGTTTCTTCAATGCTATCCACTTGATATTTCAAGGTGCTAGTATCACCTTCCTTATCTCTAGGTACCCCTTCAATAATTGGGCATGCCTGTGGTGTAGTTTCTTCTATTATGCTAGTGGAGGTGCTAGGTGCCTTTGCTTTTCTCTCCTCCATTGGTTCTATGCTTGTGGTAATATTCTTATCTTCTTTTTATTTCTTATACCTTTCTTCCTGGGCCTTATTTTTCTCTACTTTATTTTATTTTTCTATCACTAAGGCCTTTTCTTCTTTAGCCTTCATTTCCTTGGCCTCAACTCTATCAATATGCTCCTATTTCATGTCGGCTGCCTTCATGGCCTCTCTTCTTTTTTATAATGCTAGTGCCATCTTTATTTCTACCTCATTGTGGCCCATTTTATTCTTCAATATTTTATTTTCTTCCTCAGTTCATGGAGGCTATGTGGAGGGCTATTTTGATGAGGTGATGGGAACTTTCTTTCCTCTCTAAGCATGATAGAAGTACTACCTTGGAGGCCTCCTAAACTTTTTTGGTGTTGGGATCTTCTTCTACTACTTCTTCCTAGATGATGTAAACTTTTGTCCCTACTTATTTCTCCTCCATCTCTTTACATGCCTCTTATGCTTCCAATTCCTCATGTACCTCTTGTACCTCCATCTCCACCAAGGTTATTATGGGCATTGAAATTGGCCCCTTGGAATTCCTTTTCTTCTCACTTTTCTTGGGTGAAGCAATCCCTAGTGTGAAGGTCACACATTTCTTGTTTGGTATAGAGGGAGTGGCTTCATCATTAGAGGTGATATTAAATCTGATGCACTCCCATATCTCCTCAAGTGTCTCCCCTTTTTTCTTTTGGGGATACTTCTTTTGCACTATCAGCACTAGCTTCCCTTCATCACCAATCCAGAGGGGGAGGTCATCATCCTTCTTGGTGCTCACATCCTTCTTTATTATATTTATCTCTTAATATAGCATGTGTATGCACCTGAGGATGACTTCCTTTTAGAGGGGATGGATGTCAGTGTGATTTTAGTCATCCTCTTTGTCCTTGGTAGCTTTACCTCTTGGGTGCACATATTAGTGTTACAACCTACTTCTTTTCAAAAACATAGCTTTACCAAGATGTCCAACTATTATGCATTAGGGATTCTCCTTACCACATCCCTGAAGTACTTGGTGGAAAATTCATAGTGGAGCTTTAGCTAGTTAGATCGATTACTATCTATGAGGGCTAAATTTACTACATAAAATTGTTTTATAATTGTGAAGGTTGCTATTCCAAACATGTTCTAAGGGAGCTCCTCGAGGATACACCATTCCTCTCCAAATGCTTTGATATATTGGGCACACTAGCCCATCACTTGGATCTTGTAATTTTGGGAGAAGGTGGGGGGTAGGTGAAGTTTTATTACTTCAATGCCAAGGATTCATTGTATACTAGGAAGACCCAAAGGTTGTCCTCATCACCATTAGGCATGCTGATATCCTCCATTACAATTAAAATTAATATCAACCCCCACTGAAAGGTCTCTCATGCTATATGATACTTAAGGCATTCTTAATTATTTATTCTATAATGAATTTTTCTATATTAAATTTTACCCCAGCACCATGTGTGTCAGGATCTTTCTCCTCAATTAGAGCACATATGATTACTTCTTATATTAGCAACTAAGCACGAAATTTAACCAGAATGATAAGTAACTAGAAATATGAAACACCACAGGAATATGAGAGACAATACACAATTGTATTAATAATCACTCGAAAGAAAATACAATAAGGAAGATGCCACTTCTTCTTCCACCTCAAAGGCTCGCCACACCTCAAAACCTTCTTCTCTCTCTCTCACGATCACAACAATCAACTCCAATATAGAATTGATGTTCACCTCCACCAGTCAAAAACAACACTACCAGTACACCAAGTACACAACCATACTCCAAGTAGATCTCCTGCTTTTGCTACTACCTACAAATCACTAGACCTTACTCACCATTGTAGATCTCCAAAAGAAGCCATGCACATCTACTGACCAAGATCATACATATACGAAGAACCCTTCTGATTCTCCAAACCAACACCCACACTTGGTACTATGGCACTAAGAGGAACACACCATTTCTCTCCTCTCTCTGAAGGATCTTATTTTGCTCTCTTACTCTCTAGCACTGATTTACAATATAGCCCATGAGTTTATATATAGATCTCATGCTTACAATAATTAGACTATCTTAATTACAATAATTAGACACGCAACTCAAGACTATAATTAGCCTTTGACATGCAAACTGACAATCCAAAAATAGACTCTCTAGAATCCACATGCAAACTGCATGCTCACACATAGGTTACCGACATCGACTCCTCCTGACCGATGTCGGCCGACTGGTAATCAACATCAGTTTCTTCTTCACTACTATCTGACCGATGTCAGTTGATCAGACCAACATCAGTTGCCCTGCAACTCATTCTACAACTCTCCACAACCTTTAAAACCTCTGTAACTCCTCTTGTTTGCATCTTGGTGAAGCTTTTAGCTCCACAACCTAACAATCTCTCACTTGGAGATAAACAGCTGCACCTATACCTGTACCTGTACACCATCTAATTTACTCCCTGGCTTGTATCCCTCTTTAAGATCAATCCTAAAAACCAACCACCACACAACCTGTGATGCTACACCTGTCATCCAAGTAACCTGCCACATCCAAACCTACAAACCCATGTAGTGAAGACCTTGACCCTGCATAGCATGAATCCCTTCTGCTGATCCCTCTCAGATACCTAAGAATCCACCTTCCCCAAATTGGCTCCAAACTCTCTGACAACTCCCACTGCTTGGGAAAACTCAGGTCTACACTCGACCTCATATGATTTCGAACCTTGTTCTAAGCTCTGCTTGAACTATCCAGCCCTTGGTGTGCTTTCTGATTTTGCATCCTGCATCTTGAACCCCGCCAACACCGTCTTCACATCATCTCCCACTAGAGACAAAATCTCCATGTCTCTTATGCCAAAGAATTTTGCTGCTCCAAATTCTCCATGACATACCTCTGAACTAACCTTACCTTTAGCTCAGTAAAACCCTGTATGTACAAACTTGCTAGCAAATCACCCACATACAGTAACTGGATAATGTCATGACTCATCATCCACCTGGTAAGACAAACACAATGGTTACACTGACATTGACTGAAGCCCTACTTTGTCATCCACCTATCAAACCTGTACCACTATCCTGTAGCTTCCTCAAGACCATATACCTTGGCCTTCCATCTCACGTCTCCATCCACTCTCTTCTTTAACTTGGAAATCCATCCATCTTTCAGTGTTTTCTTCTAGCTAAAAACTCCACCAACAAACACCTATTTGGTTCTTCTCCAAGGACTCACACTCCTCATCTATGCCAAGCTCCCACTATTTTTGGATTCTACCTGCATTACCTCTTCACGTCTTCCTGGTTCTTGGCCATCAATAAGCAATATAAAGAAGGTGAACAATGAATATGAGGTTCACTTACCCTTTCTGACCTCCATATGGGCATTTGAGACTCCTTGACAGCTTGCTGTCCACCCACCATCCATTCCAGTGACCGATCTCAGCCATATCCTAGTCTGCATCCGATCGATGTCGGTTCCCTGCACTGACCCTGACTGTCGACATCATTTCCCTAGCCAATGTCAGTATCCTTTTTGTTGATGTTAGTTCCTGTATGACTGACGTCAGTCTTCTTATTGCCAACATCAGTTACTATATGACCAATGTCGGTACCTGTGTTCGCCTGTGAGTGATGACTTTTTACCTGCGAGCTTCTTTTGGATCAAAACCCTATTCAAATCAACACAGCCCTACCCAGAATAATTTAGTCCCCTTAGCTGATCTCTATCCATCATCTCCTTAATGAACACCAAGGCCTTCCAGTTCTTAAGTTTGTCAAAGATATCTATCTTCCGCTTAAGAACATGCATTCCCCTCCTACATATGTGACCAAGCCTACAAAGCCACATCTCTGCAACAGAAGGTGAATCAGTAATATAAGTAGATAGATAAAGGATACCTACTTTCTTACCACCATCTAATTCAAGTGCATCCATTATGAGAGTTACTGTGAATCTCCCATCACCCAACTTTCCTGAAGAAATTAGACTCATCTCCAAGACTGGAACCTGCATGACCTTCTTCAACACCTGTGTGTTACCCATTTGCAATTTCAGCTTCACTTCCCCTTCATCAATAATCTGACAAGGCTCACCAACCCCTAAATAAATCTCTCCAAAGTCTTCAAAGACATACCCATGAAAAGATGCTCTATTTCAGGTTGCATGGAAAGAGGTAAAAGAATCTGTAAACAAAGATTCTACTTTATCTAGAGCAACCTATGCAACATCACCTGCAAGATCTGCTTCTACACACTGATCTTCTACCGACCAACAATCTCCTTTTACCTGCTCTTTCTTTCCATCAATCAGACCATTCATGCTATTCAGTTTCTCCATTCGTAGCTTACTTTCTTCTGCCATTGCTATACTCCCACTGAATCTAAAACCCCTGAGAGTGACTTGTAATCAACAAACACTAACCAGATCTGAACCGCTTATTAGTCAACCCAACCAAAAGCTCTGATACCAACTGTCAGGATCTTTCTCCTCAATTAGAGCACATATGATTACTTCTTGTATTAGCAACTAAGCATGAAATTTAACTAGAATGATAAGTAACTAGAAATATGAAACAACACAAGAATATGAGAGACAATACACAATTGTATTAATAATCACTCAGAAGAAAATACAATAAAGAAGATGCCAGTTCTTCTTCCACCTCAAAGGCTTGCCACACCTCAAGACCTTCTTCTCTCTCTCTCATGGTCACAACAATCAACTCTAATAAAGAATTGATGTTCACCTCCACCAGTTAGAAACAACGCTGCCAGTACACCAAGTACACAATCGTACTCCAAGTAAATCTCCTGCTCTCTGCTGCTACCTGCAAATCACTAGACCTTACTCACCATTGTAGATCTCCAAAAGAAGCCATGCACACCTGCTAACCAAGATCATACATATAAAAATAACCCTTCTGATTCTCCAAACCAGCACCCACAGTTGGTACTATGGCACTAGGAGGAACACACCATTTCTCTCCTCTCTCTGAAGGAGCTTATTTTGCTCTCTTACTCTCTAGCACTGATTTATAATACAGCCCATGAGTCTATATATAGATCTCATGCTTACAATAATTAGAATATCTTAATTAAAATAATTAGACATGCAACTCAAGACAATAATTAGCCTTTGATATGCAAACTGACAGTCCAAAAATAGACTCTCCAGAATCTGCATGCAAACTGCATGCTCACACACAGGTTGCCGACATCAGCTCCTCCTGACTGATGTCAGCTGACTGGTAACTGACATCAGTTTCTTATTCACTACTATTTGATCAATGTCGGTTGATCAGACCAACATCAATTGCCCTGCAACTCATTTTGCAACTCTCTGCAACCTCTGCAACCTCCGTAACTCCTCTTGTTTGCATCTTGGTGAAGCTTTTAGCTCCACAACCTAACAATGTGGTAGGTGATGCACATGTAGGTCTTGGTGATGTCTATCCACAATCACCAGGGGAATATTTTAAACTCATGAGGTATGTATTTACCCTCATTATATGGTCCTAGATTTCTTTGATTGGGAATGTGAAACCTCCCTTGTAGTACCCAAGGAGTTTTGAAACCCTTTCAACTTTAACATCATCTGCCATCATCTAGTGGATGTCTAAGAGCCTAGTGATTTAGCCAATAAGGCTTATTGATAACTACATGTGCCTCTTTGCAAAGTAAAAGTAGTCCCCATGGATGTATGAGAGGAAGAACTGCGAAAATTCCTTTGGCTTCTCAAAACATGGAAACTCATAGAGTTGAGTTATGTTAGTGGTTTCAAGTTTATATCAAATGGCAAAATCAAATAATGCCATGCCTACTTTAGTCTTGATGCCTGTATCAACCACCCAATCTTGCACTAGATCTTGTACATTGCTTGAGGTGTGGTGGTTATACTCTTTTAGTCAGTAGGTGTGTGCAAAAGATGCCTATCTCTCTCTTACCAAGACCTTTATGGGAAGCTACATTTCCTAATAGGACATCTTTGCAAGCATCTCTGAATCAACCTCAGTGATGCTAACTCCTTATACTATTTATGATTTCTTCTTCATTGTGGATGCTTCTTCTATCATCTGTGCTCATTTTGCATCCTTCTACACTTGGTGATGGCTAGAAATCATGTGCATTTTTTTCCCATCCTAAATCAATTGGTGTTAAAACATGGTCTATTTACTTTGTCGAAGTGTGTAATTTTTATTGGCACTCCTCACAGTCATAAGATTTGTGACTACAACTTCAGCTCTCAATCTTTACTTGTCATTAATGGTGGACTCAATGCCACTCCAATTTTTTGCTACTTGGTTCTTGCATACTTCATGACCCACACTTCTCTATACCAATCTCAAAGGGAATACAATTCCTCTATTCAATCATTCACTTTTGATATCTATGGGCATTTAAGGTCTCATTGTAGTAGCATTTTATCACTTCAGATCTAGTTTGTTGGTTTGGATTTAGTTCACTCCTTTGCATTTTAGTTAAAATTAACTTGAGGCTTATAACCTAAACCAGTCATTCTTTCATTGATTTATACCCCTAATTTAACTACCTTCTTAATTACAGGTGAGTAATGGTATGACAGTGCCTAGATTTCTTAGAATTCACTAAAACCCACAAAATTTATGAAAATCCTCTACCATGTATGCAATCAATGTGGATATTTTGACTCTAACATCACCTCAATAAATTATCCTAATGGTATTTTTCGTGAAGTGATGTGTAGTTCAAATGGCCACTTCCCACCTCACTTTGGGTGGATGCCAACTTGTCCTAATGATCTTTCTCATGAACTTTGTTCACTTGGCATGCCCTTCACCTTCCTTATGATAATTTGTGTATAGCACATCACATTCACATGATTCAACCTCCATGGTTCCATCTTCTTTTCCTACTGTACTATTATTTCAAGTGCACTTTCCTATCTTGGTCAATTTTTATGTGCTTTCATCTGTTTGCCTTGGTCATTCCTACTCCATATAAATCCCTTGTCCTAGCCCTCCAATGCTTCACTCTCTACTTTTGATCTCTTACACATGATCATATTGTGCATATTCTTTCTACCTCTTGCACATTTGCATCATGTGCACCTCTCTTTATTAATTAGTACTCATATTTTCAAAATTTGGTGAGTTCCATGCACCCAAAAACTTAGGTGTCTAGCCTTAGGTACTTTAAAAAACATCCATTCTTGACTCACCTAATTGAATTTATGCATAGAATCTCTAAAATAGTTCTTTTATAGGATTAAAAGTACCACTTATTCACTTTACAAGAACAAAAATCAAAAAATACAAATAAATATTAGGTTTGTGCCAAATATCATTCAGGTTAGCACAACACAAATGACTTGTGACTGAGAAGTTGGTGTCTAATGGTGCAAGTGCCTCTTATTACTTATACGTCTTCAATCTATTACCATTGAAATGCTTAGGGAGTAATCACCTAATAATGTGCACATATTATATGCACTAGTTTCCAACATGTTATGGATAACATATGGACCTATCCACTTAATTTTTAGCTTTTATCTTGCACTTAATATGCTTTTCATGCCATAAATTCTAGCATGCCTTCTCTATCTATTAGTTCCACCTTACTTGGGTGTGCACTTCATCCAAGCACTCCATGTCCTCCAAACTCAAAATTAATAATCCTTGGTCATCCAAATAACTAATATGCATAATGAACAATGATGGTACCATGAATTATATTGGTAGAATCATCTCTATGCCAAACACTAGTTGAAATGGTGTAGTTTTATTTAGGTGCTTGTAGGTTGTGTGATATGCCCATAATACTATTGATACTTGATCATCCTAGTCTTTGTGACCAACATCTCATATCTTCATAAGGCACATTCCCAATATCTTTTTGAATACCTCAGCGGTGCCATTTACTTGTGGATGATAAGGGGTGGTCTTATGGCTGCCATGTATTCTATCAATAAGATCTACATAATTTCATTGATGAAGTATGTGCCTCTATCACTATTCAAACTAAGTAGGCACCCATAGTTACTTATAATGTTCTCCCATAAGAACCTTGTAGATGTGATGACTATGTAGTTTATGGTTGGCACTACCTTGACCCACTTGGTGAAATAGTTAGTAGATACCAAAATATATCTTGTACCTATGCACCTTGCTATGGGAGTAATTAGTTTGAGAAAATAAATGGCCCATTTCTCAAATGGTTCCTGGGAAAGAATGGGGATGAGGGGAACCTCAGCTTGGTGGTTGTGTTTCCCTGTGCACTAGAATATGTCAATGTTACATGCTTTAGTGCAATATTTTACATCTTAAAATAGACTTGGCCACCACAAGCCTGATTAAAATACCTTGCATGATATTACATATGCAATGTAATGGCCTCATATGATTCCCTCATGTGCCTCATTTAAAATAGAGTCCCTTTCATTTTCTAAGACATATCTATGCAGGACTTCATCTTGGCTGAGTTTGTATAGTTCCCAACTGATAAGCTAAAAAAGGGGTAGTACAAACTGTGAGCTATTTCTTCTCTTTGGTTGCCATTATTTGGGGTGAAAATATAGATGTTAGGAAATTGGAAATCTCTACCAAGTCCTCAAAGGTATGCTCAACTCTATAGAGTTGCGCATCTAGCATGTAATCCTCAATAGGAACTACTATATCACTAGAATTGATGTAAGATAAATGGTCTAAGCCTAAGTTATGCTTTCCAGGTTTGATGACAACTAAGAACTAGAATTCCTAAAATATAACTATCCATATATAAATGTGTCTATGGATAATGGACTTGTTAATAAGGTACTTCAGTGCTTCATGGTTCATGAAAAAGATGAATTGTGTTTCCAACAAGTATTGCCTAAATTTTTGTAGGTTGTAGACCATGGCTAACACTTATTTCTCAGTTGTTGTATAATTTTGATCTACTTGGGTCAATTTTCTACTTGTAAAGGAGATGGGGTGATCTATTTTACCTTTGTTGGGCGGCACCAGAATGGTACCAATTATAGATCCAAATGTATCGACATAGACATGGAATGGGGTCATCCAGTTAGGAAATTGTAGAATAAGCATGCCAACCAACTTTAGTTTTAGAGTTTCAAAGGTATCATTTTGTGTTGTACCCCAATATAATGGGCCATCCTATTGCAATAGATCCTTTAGTGGCACCACAATATTTACATAGCTCCTTATGAACTTTATATAATATCCACAATGGTCAATAAAGGTGTGAATGTGTATCTATGTGGAAGGACTTTGGACTTGAATGATTATTGTAATCTTTATGGGATCAACAAGTAGACCATATTTGTAGATGATATAATTAAGCAAGGTGCCAAAAGGTGTCATAAAGATGCACTTTTTGAGGTTCAAGGATATTTATAACTATTGGCACCTCTCAAAAATGAGGTGAAAGTTATCATAGTGGTCTTTCACAAGACCATACATAGTCCAATCATCAAGGTACACCTAGAAGAACTTATGAATAAAATACTTAAATACAGTGATGACCACTCTACAGAATATGGTTCATATATTCTTGAGCCTAAAGGGCATCACATTATAGGTGAAACAACCCCATTCTATCATAAAGGTTATTTTAGGCCTATTTTCCTCTTCAATTTGGACTTGATGGTATCCTGAGAAACCATCAGTGAAAGTATAGATTTTGTAGCCTATGATGCCATCCAAGACTTTGTTAGTGAATAGAGTTCGGAAGGGGTCAATGATGCAGGTGGCATTTGATAGTTGATAAGCAACACAAATGTGGATGCACCCATCTTTCATAATGATAATAATCATGGGGCTCACATATTATAACTCTTATATCAGGTAGATCACTCCTATAACTAGCATACCACCAATCTCTATTTTAACCTTGGTATGGAGATTGGGGTTCATTCTATAGGGGTGATTTTTGATAGGTCACATGCCATCCACTAGATTTATGCTCATACTTCCAAGGGATGGGTGGGTGCCCTTAATGTCTCAATAATTTTGTGGGAACAAATCTTAAAACTCCTTTAAGAGATCCATAACTCATGCTAGCTTTACATTAGACCAATATGTGCCCTGAGTGGCCACCTTTGGTTCTCCCTTTGAGATGATGTCTACTTGGATGGTTTTGAGTGGCACATAGTAAGGCTCATTTTTTTTCTTGATGTGTGTCCTTAACCTACCTACTCCCTTCAGTTGTTTTTATGTGGAGATGAGTAGGGCCTTCTTCATCAGGGTCACTATCATCCATTTGGTGCATGAGCTTGCTCTTTCCTATTAAGGATGTCCAATTATACACTTCTAGATATCTTCATCTTCATCACTTAAGTCACTATTGAGTGCCCATTGCTTAAAAATTTTTAGAAACACTAATCCTTTATCTCTAAATATATCTTTTAGGCACTCCTCCAAGATTGTAGTGCCTTCAAACATTACCCTTCGAATTACTTGTAGTGTCTTGATCAACTCTAGTTTATGTGAGGAAAAGGAGGTATGGACAAACTTCTCCTTCAGCACATCCCAACTAGCTATCTCAAAGTTTATTTTGTTGACCACATATTAAGCTCTACCCATGTTTTTAAGGTTCTATAGAAGGCATGTACCCATAGGTACCTTGGGGCATTTACACCATAGTCAATCCTTGATTCTTTTCACAAGTGTATGTGCACGATTGGATCTAAATAATTATAGTATGGAGAAATGTTTAGGTCCTCATTGTTTTTTCCAAATTTGGTGCAAATGGCTGATTTTACATCTTCATAAGTTGGTAAACGAGGCCTCTGTGCTGCCCACCAATGAGTGGCAATGCTTATCAAAGTATACACCAGTGCACCCATCTAGTCTACCTCCTTGAGGATGCATGACTTGAGGTCGTAGATGTATTCTTCCACAAGATTGTTCCCTTTGTATATCAAGAGTGCAAAAAGTTTACCTTTCTCAAGCAAAATTCTATCTTCCCCTTATTTTTGTTACAAAATACCCATCTATTTGAAGTGTGATCAGTTTGGACCCAAATATTACTCATAGGTTTTGGTGCCTTTGCACTCACTAAGTGGAATATCTAACCAATCATCTCATAAGATTTTTTGACCCATCAGTTATAAGCAACATTAGTAGTGTCTGAGGTTGACTATCCAGCTTCCCAAAAAAACACTCCTTGGTTATTGGGGTTGAGAGTCTCAGTGCCTTATGCCATGATGTTATAGATATGGGTGATCTCATCCTCCAAATCAAAGATTTCTATGTAGGGGGTCCTTGGTCACTTGAGAGGGGGATCACTATCATTTCCTTTCCATTTTCAAAGGTCGTATAGTGATTCTTGAAGTGCATATCGACATTATTCATGTAATACTATGGCCTTTCCTAGGAGTGATTGATAATTATCTTGTTCAACCAAATTGATTACCTTGAAGTCAACACAAAACTTGACACCCATGATATAGACAATGACACTTTTTATAATTTTGATTGGTTACATCCTAAATTTGTTGGCCATGAGGGGAAGGCCTCACAAGTGGGTTACCCATATTATCTCATGGATTCTTTGTCAAGATATTAACCTCAGTACCTATGTTAACAAGGACCTCATATATATACCATCCATCAATGGTGGCATTCACCAAGAGTTCTTGATTGTACTCTATATTTTGGGTATGCCTGACTTCTCATGCCCTTTCCATGCATGGTGCAAAAACTTCAACTGGATTCTACCCTGCATGCTCTAAAAGAAAGTTTTTAAATAGGGGTAGCATCATTTCTATTTATAATAGGTGCAAGATCTTTATTAGCTCATGTACCTCAGCCTCTTGACCATATTACTTCTTGTGAGAGGTGACATCTTGTTTCTCTAGGTCTCATTCCATTTGAAAATATCCTTATATGTTTTAAATCACACTTATAACCTATTGCAATACATATTTCTAGAATTCAAGGTTTTGATAAGGCATAAATTTATGTTGAAGCTATGTTATGTACTTAGTGTGGCTTGGTTCCCCATATTTTAGTCTTAACTCTAGTACTAGCATAATTGGTGACTAAGTGGTGAATCCACTACAAGTAGTTTCTTGCACTTTGACTGGATTTGTGTAGGTTGGTTGTGCTTTTGGAGTCCACTTCTCTACTTTAGGCTCATGCCTAATCATTTTTGTGCCCTTGTCTATGCCAAACCTACCTTAGGTCACTTTTTTGTACAAGTTAGGGAATTATTTGACCTTATATGTTTCTTAACAATACCCACACTTTGGATGTGTAGGGTAGTCATGTTGATAGTGCTCAATTGAACCAAATTTTAATATGATCATGGTGGAAATATTCCTCCATCGTGTCCTCCAACTCTCCATCTAACACCTCTTTAAATTATATAGCTTACATTCTATTAGCCATATCCTTCATTGCCTTGATTAACTTGCACCCTAATTGCTATAGTAGCCTATCATGCACCTCTTTCTATATTCTTATCCATCTCATCAATCACTCGATAATCAGTTATGGTATGACTGTAAGTGTCACACAACTAATGATAAATGGATATGTTAACTTATCTAGTGCATTGTAACAAATGGTAGTTATGAACATCATGTGCCTCATGACAAACCTCATAGCTTTGAAGCAATGTGCATACATTCCTTTGAGGGGTAGTTATTCCTGTTATGGCCTTCCATTTCACAATCAATATACCATAACCTAATTCAAGTGTCTTGTGATGAACTAGTAGTAAGTTTTTAGAATTGGCTAGACATAAATGCAATATGTGCCTCCATAAATGGGATAATTCTAGTGTCGATGCTTTTGATTGCCTTGACTCTAAGTACAATTTCAAGCTCTTTATGAGGCTTTGTGAACATATTCATGAAAGAAACTCTTCTAAATGGTACTAGCAATCCAATAATAAACCATTATGCATGATGTGAGGGGTGAATATCATATGAAAGATTAGAAGAGTTTTAAATTTGGCATCATATAGGTGCACACTCTTTGATAGTCCTTGGTTAATATCTTTGATCATGGTGATGCTCTACTATTCAAACTTGGGTATATTAAATTATTTCAAGAATTTTTCCTTCAAAGGGTCATAATTAACCATAGCCTAGTTAAGATAGATTTATTATACCAGTTATGGATGTAATCAATCAGAGTTATCATGAACTAGGTTACCTTATGCTTAGATTGGGTTATACCATGAACATGCCATTGTAGTTCACATTTTAGCACATACTCTACAAAATTATCTATGCCATGATACTCTGGAAAGTGCATGGCCATCTTATAGTAAATTTGATATGGGGGAATTGGTATCTAAGCCATTTACCCCCTGGTACTTGTCCTGGTGGTGATCCTCTAATGCTTCCAGCCACTAGGTCAGGCATTAGTCTTATTGTTATTACTGACATTGATGATGATGGTGTTGTACTAATACCTTGTGGTGTCAAGCCACTTCTTATGGGTTATTTCCCAATTTGTGCAACTGACATTGGCTGAACTAGAAAGCTTACATTTACGTTCTATGTTATCAAACTAGCACCCAACTATCTAGAGGTATCCTCACTTAATTATTAATAAGGAATAACATGTTCAATCATAAAATTATAGCCCAAGTCTACAAAATAATCAAAGTTAATGTGGAAAATATGGTTGGTTATCACTCTTCTTTATTCTTATGGGAGATCCAATACATGAGCTAGCACCATAGGTTCGAAGGGGGTAGACACTTTCAACACATCTTCAATGGTTAAATTCCATAGGAACCCAATGCATTATTCACCTGTTGATAGTTAGGCTTGATCTATGGCTTCATTATTCCTCTCCTCACGTTGCTAAAACTCAACAGATCCTTCTCCTTACCCTTCCCTCTCACTATGGGTTCTCTCAACACTTTTAGTTCTAGATCTTACATTAGATTACACTCTCTTATTATAAGTCTATCACTTGAGCTCTTGGGTGTCAATCTACTCATCCCTTTCCATTGTGCTTCATCTACACATCCCCTTCTTCCCCATTACACTACTCATATGTGAAAGGAATTTATCCTTCCATTATTATAGTTTTAAATCCATAATTCACCATCCATTTCTTAAGCTCTATGCCAAATTATTTCACAAATTTACCTTTGGGATCATGCAAGAATTGATACTCTACTTTTTAAGGGTAGGAGTACATTGATACTATAAACTCAAGCACATAATTATTCATCACTCCTTACCACCATTTGTCTACAACTCTGGTTTAAGTTGCATTAAGGTTCTCAAGATTTTCTAAGCACTTCTTCATCCACTCAAGGCACTATCTATAGCTTTGTATTTTGTGGGTCATATAAGCATCCAACCATCGATACACATGCTTAGGTAGCTCACAAAATAAGACTTCATACATAACATCATATAACATGTTCTAGACTAACTTCCTTAGCTTCTATTCTTTATATGATGGATACCTTAATGCAAAGCTATCTTCCACCTATTGCATCTAGTGCTTGATGTTCTTGAGGGAGAGTTAGAGAATTATTCTATTGTACTATTACAATAATAAAATTCAACATAGGTCCCAAAAATGAAACCAAAATGTTATAGAAAAGTCAATTTTTAATTCATTTAATCTATTAGGCACTTACCTAATTATCCAAGTTAGTTCTAGGCTTGTTACAACTAGGCACATACATAGACTAATCCTATGATGCTTAAAATTTATCACTTGACTGTGTTGACAACAATTCACATAAGGAACAAACCTTATGCACTTACCTAAAGCATATTAGAGAAAGAACCAGGGCCTCCATTATTCTATTTTTGCCATGACACAACTCATTATTCATAGGACTTTGTCGTTTATAACAATAATGTTAGCAAATTCATTCATGCAAGTCATTCTAGGTGGAGTTTGATGGTGTGTAGTCACAAAGCCTATATGGGGTTAGTTTCATAGTTTCATGGGCCCAAGACTCTAATTACCTTATCATAGCATCAATCAATTATTTGGAGGATTTAATGGAATAATTTATATTTAAGGGTCATGTTTGGGCTCACACTTTAGTCACAGGTATCATCACTTGGCATGGGGTATTTCCTACACTTAGAGTATTTCTATATAGTGTGCTGATGTCATCATAAACTATAAAGATGCCATGAATCAATGTTTTTAATTAACATTATTAAAATTCAAATTGAATTCATAGTACTAAAATCATAGAATTTGTTTCAAATTTTAATAATCAAATCCAATATATTAAACCCAAGAACAAAATGTATTACTTCAACCAATCTTCATATAGTTAATGCTCCAAATATAGATTACAGTTCATATTGAAAAAATAAAGTAAAAGCTTATCTAAACTACTAATGGCCTAGTCGATCATAGGAAATATTGGGTGATATATTGGATACTCAAAGGTATCTAGGATAAATATTACTTGACATGATATCCAGAGCCAATTCTGTAGAGCTTCGCTACTTATTTTTGCATCCCCTACATATTGGTTTGAGTTTGGATTTATAGAACTTAGAAGTATCTTCATGCTAGGGTGGAGGGCACATGACAGGTGTTGAGTTGAAGTATTAGTTGATAATTATATTTTATCCACCACATTATTAAATTCACACTATGGATACCATGTGCTACTTTCATAAGAAGATGCCCTTAAAAACCTGGATGCCATATAACTACCTGCCAGCTGGTGCTAAGTTGATGATGATTCCTCTAGCTAGTGTAAAAAATGCCAAAATAGAAATAATGACAAGTGATTGCCTCATGATGATGTATCTACAAAGTTTTCATGGATTTAAACTTAGTAAAAAATATTCCAAACAAGCATTAAGGATGATAGTTCAAACTGTAGGCTTGCCAGTATTTAGACAAATGAAAAACAAAGATTGCATGGGTAGAGATGGGTGTTTGGAAAACTTATAGGTTCCTTGTTGAGGATTTTCAACCCTAAAAATAGGTATGAGGGGTAGATAAGACAATTATAAGGAAATATACCTCAAAAAATATGATAAAGGAGACCTGAGTCAATTTGGATGTAGACTTACAGGTCTGTAGACTTGTAGGTCTACATCAATAACCAAATATGACCTTTTGGAAAGAAAGTAAGGCACATGGAGACCCCCAAGGAATTAATTTAATATTTAAAGTGAAAATAAAATTGAAAATATATGAAATATTGTGACTCCTCATGTTTAGGATGACACTTAGTGAAAAGACATGGAATAACCCTTGTGCAGGCCTACAAGAAGGTGCATCTATTGTTGAAAGTTTGGCAAAGATGTTATATTAGGTAAGAGAGTATAATTTTTTTTAACTAAATCATTAACTCACTAAAATAATCCCATACTAAGTTCAAATATCTTTTCATCAAAGAAACATCTACACTCTCAATAGAGCACTCCCTAAATGGACTGCACATAGATGATGAAGGTTAAGGTGTATTGCTCACCTAAGTATATTTATGGTATTTGAGAACTTCCATTAATTGAATTTAGTTTTATTATGATGGTAAATGAATTAAGAAACCATTTTAAATTATTTAAATCCATTAAATTTCATGATAAATCATTATTGTTACCTCTCAGGCCTGAGCATACACCTAGTCTAGGATTTTAGCCATTTCTTGGTTTACCTATCTACATAAGGTTTTAGAACCTCAAATTTGAATTGGAGAATGATTAGTATGTATTAAAATTTAATAAAACATTCTCTTAGATTTTCACACGTTTTAGGGATGTGTAGAGAAAAATCTTAGTTTCTTAGGCCAAGAGACCTAATTGAGGGCTAATAGAGAGAGAGAGACAGGTAGATTAAGTATACCTACATTGAGTTTTTGATCATGATATTTCATATAGAGTAAGAAGAGCCAAATGGGTACTCAAATATATGTTTGGTTTTACAAGATCATCTATGGAACATTCTACACAAGGAGCTTTTTATGTTTTGAGGGTTATAAGGAGGTGAAGACAAGTATGGGTGTTAGGTGTGAAATGGAGTGTTAAAGAGTGTATGACATACCCTAGGGGGTTGATATAAGATTATTAAGTTATAAAGAGGTCATTTTTGGAGAGAATTTACATTCATGAAATAGAATCAAGATTTGAGGCATTTGAACAAAGGAGATTTGTAATGTCTATAATATCATTATCAAGGCTTTGACAGTTTGGATATGTTTGCGTTTTGTTCTCATCCTCATTATGTTAAAGGGGACATTGTAATGGCCACAAATGGCATAGGTAGACCTTATGAATCATGATCAAGGAAGTGAAGTGTCAAAATAATATTTGTAACTCCTTGTAGATATAAGAATAGATAGTTGTATAATGAGGTGGATGAGTCATCAATAAGGTCAAGTGTAGTCATATAAAATTTCCAAATCGGTAGTTTGAGTGTGGATTGTGACATAAAATCCATAGGTCCTTATTTCATGATTTTTTGACCCTTTTAAACACCTTTTTCCTCATTACCAATCATTTTTAACCTTCTAGATAGTCATCTAGCTCAGCCAGACTCTATTTCCTAGGCCAATCCTATCCCCCCAGGTCCCGAGCCTGTAGGATAGGATCACCATAAAAGGACTATAGTGCTAGACCCTAGGGTGTCCCATTTTTGGTACTCCTATCTAATCACACTTTGAGCCCAAATGGTCAATTTCATTCTATTCCTATCCTTCATCATGTCAATCTAGTGTGAATACATCTAACCCATGACCAAAAATTCCCTATAAAAGCCCATTCAAAGTTTATTTATGAAGAAAGGTGAACATTATTAAAAATAAAACAAGAATACACACAAACCACTAAGGAAACATTTCCTATTCTCTGCATATAGTCACCCAACACAGCTGTAAACACATTCAAAATCTCACACTAGTCCCTAGCCACCTCAAGCACTCTCAATTTGGCATTCTTACATCTGCATTAAACTATTACATAAAGCACTTCATGTAGAATTTCATATGGCTTGATCCCTCTTTAGATTATTCATATATAAGTAGCGTGCCCACACAAAGGGTGTGGATACATGTTTAGTACATCTTACACATACTAACCCCCCTTTTTAAGTGATTCAAATATTGTTTATCAAACATGATAGAGGGTTAGGGTTTGAAGATTAAAACAACTCTACAATGAGCTTCATAAACATTCAACACTTGAAATTTCATAGACAAGATCACACAGGAATAGTGCAAAGAACCTAGAAAAATCAGGTCTCGGTGAGCAGTTTGGACAATAATGGAAAAAGAGGACAATAATGTCAGACCCTAGGATGTCTTATTTTTGACGGTCCTATCCTTTCACCGAATGAAATCTAGATTTTGATTTGTGACACTATCCCAATCTTGCACAGCCAATTTTAGACCCTATAACAACCAATTCAACCTATTTTAAGTTAAGTTATATTTATTTTAATTCATCACTATTTTTATAAAGGTAAAAAAGTAGATAAATTATACAAATCAGGGCTGTAATTATTTTAATATTATTTACTGATTTATTAATCTAGACCCTCAACTAAAATAAGAATAAAATCCATTATTCCCAAAAAAGTTAAATCATTTTGGTGAACTCAACTTACTTCATTTGTGCATAAAAACCCCAGAAACCCTAGGGGAAATTCCTTGCTGATTTTTCCAATATTTTTCTAATTTTTTTCTACATATTTAAATAAAAATTCACATTTTATTTTTAAAAATTACCTTAGTAATTTTAAAAATTACTTCTTTCAATCCCTAGTTTGCTATACTAGGTCCCAATATTTTCCCAGTATTTTTTTGATTTTTTTCTTGCATATTTAAGTCAGATTTTCACATTTAATTTTAAAAATTTACCATAGTAATTTTAAAAAAAAATTTCTTTCAAACCCTATTTGAATATACTAGGTCCCTTTACTTTTGAGGTATCACCTTACATCCAAATTAGATTTCACATAAAAATAAAAAATGGATGTCACTCATTTCATAACATTTATTACAAACAATAAGGAGTCCATACTTGGTGCTATCATGTACATGAATATGAAATTTACTATATGTTAATGCAAAGCTTCATTATTTCCATTTCATGCTTACTTTTCATAATATGGGATGATATTAAGAAAGTTATTGTTAAACATGTTAAGATCCCTTTCCTTCAAAATAATGTTTACTTTTCTTTAATACAAGGTTTCATTACATACTTTCTATCTCTCATATGGATTTTTTTTCAATTTTATCTTGCTAAACATATTAGAAATATCATATCACATGTCAAAGTTTTTTATACATTAATTTGTAATTCCATGCTCTCTATCCCTTGCTTTCTATCTCTCATTTGTAATGCTTTTTATAAACATATTGCTATACAAATTATAACTCTAATTTCATGTATTTCATTCCACATACATAATTTATACCTAGATGAAGATAAATCATTGGCTACTTTTGAGTATTTCCTATCACTAATAGACACAAGCAAACACTAGTGGTTCTATCTATTCCTCCTCCCTTTAAAATTGGTACATTTAGCTCTTATCCTACACCTACTACTAGCTCTATGCCTATAATAGATCATGCGGTAAATGCTATCACCCAAGTTTATTAAGATAGGTAAGTTAATTACACCCATGGCTATATCTTTATCACTTAGGTTAGCACCCCTTTTGATATGGTTTCAGTTCTCAAGCTCCTTCAATGATCAGATGTTTACAAAGATGTGTTGTATGCAACCCTTCATAATACTAGAATTCCTATTTCCATCAAACCAACTTATGTTGCCTCTATCCTCAACATAATGCAATGGACTGAAGAGCATATTTCCTTTGAGAAAGGGGATTTAACTCTATGCCACATCATTGGAAAACATCTACCTATGTATATTCAATTAAGAATTAATGATGTAGGGCTAAAAAGAGTGCTAGTTGATAATGTTTTAGGACTCAACATTTGCAACATTTATTTTATTAAATGTCGCAATATACAACCTCAAGATATAGACCATTCTGACATGAACATCAAAGGTTTTGACAACATTCCATAGAAAGTTATGGGTCAAATAACACTAAATATTACTTTAGGGTCTAAGACATGACCAACTACTTGCCAAGTCATGCCAAATGGCCTCAATTATAATTTATTACTTGGTTGGCCTTGGATTCATGATATGCATGCAGTCCCTTCTACACCCCATGTTTGTCTAAAAGTTAGTCACAAAGGATACATCTACACATTTCCAATAGACAATGAACCTTTTAAATAGTGCCAGGTTACCGTATCTTCACAAAATTACATTCCTCACTTTAATCTCAATAATATACCTACACAACCCATTACTCATAGTGTACCCTCAGACCATGCAACACATCAAAAGATTCCAAGTTATGTAATAACACTGATACCAAATCACTTGTTTACCTCCTTTTTTGCACTTCAATGTCTTAATAAGATGGGGTATCATGGCAAAGATCTTGGAAAGCATGAACAAGGAATCATAAATCCTATCAAGGCATCTACACAACATGGAAAATAAGGGCTGGGATATTAGCTTACCCTTCTTCATAAGAAACCTTATTCTAACACTTCAAAGCCTATAAAGTTTTGTCCACCCATTGCACATGTAGACCATACAATTAATCATACTTCTACATTATCATTGGTCTATCCTAATCTTATTGATGATACAGTTTCACTAGATATGTTCACATTAGATGAATTCTCCAATGATGAATCCCTCCTACAATTTCTCAGAGCATATGAGGACCTCCCATCTTGCTATCATAAAATCATATTTCCTCATCACATAAATGCCCATTCTTACTTCAAAGAAAATTTAGATTCTCCCCAAGACATACTAGTTGATTCAAATGATACTATTCTTACAACCCCATACACACTAGATCACTCCACATTGCTTAATGAAGAAATAATTGATTTCAATTTTGGAACTGATTAGGATCCTCACATTGTCTTATTATCCACTACCTTATGAAAGGAAGAGGATACATATATTCATTAAATTTTAATAGATTTTCTATAACTCTTTGCTTGGTCATACTCAAATATGCTAGAAATTGATACATCTATAGTAGTCTATCAAATTCCCTTATACCCAGATGCTAAATGAGTTAAGCAATTTTTTTTCAAAATGAATCCTAAGGTGGCTCTCTTGGTCAAAGATGACATCCAACACCCCTTGGATGTTGGCTTCATTCGACTAATATCACACCAAGAATGGATTTCCAATATAGTCCCCATAGTAAAACCCAAAAAATGAATTTGATATTGTTTTGATTCTTGAGATTTAAATAAATCATGCCCAAAAGATGATTTCCCCTTGCCTAATATTGACATAATCATAGATCCCACAACCATGTATGAAATGTTATCATTTATGGATGGCTTTGCAAGCTATAACCAAATCAAAATCGCTGAAGAAGATCAAGAGAAAACATCTTTTACAACACCTTGGAGTAAATTTTGTTACATTGTCATGCCTTTTGGATTAAAAAATGCCAAAACCACCTATAAGCATACTATGACACATATCTTTTACGAATTGATTCACCATACTGTCAAGGATTATGTCAATGATATATTAGCTAAATCCAAACAATGACATCACACTATTGATTTATGAAATATCTTTCAAAGACTCAGGTAATATAATGTTTGATTAAACCCAAAGAAATGTGTGTTTGGAGTTACATTAGGCAAACTCTTAGGTTTCATTATTTATTAATGTGGCATAGAGGTTGACCCTAAGAAAGCCAAATAAATTATCAACATGCCACCTCCCATGAACTTAAAATAACTTTGATCCTTACAAGGGAATATTTAAGCAATCTGCCATTTTTTAGCTCAACTTGCTAATAAAAATTAGTCATTTACTTGATTATTAAAGAAAGATACAAAGTTTGTCTAGGACTAGGCCTATCAAGAAAGCTTCGATACAATAAAGTAATATCTTCTTAATCTACTTATTCTAGAACCACCAATACCTAACAAGCCTTTCCTACTATATATCTCAGCAACATATCATGCATTAGGAACAAGGAGCAATTTATTACATTAGTCACACATTAGTTGATTATGAAAAAATTATTATACAATAGAAAAACTATGTAAAAAATTAGTTTTTATCCTATAAAAAATTTGACATTACATGGTCAATAATGAGACTCAGGTTATCACAAAAGCAAATTATTTGAAGTTTCTAATGGAAAAACCACATCTCTCTAGTTGCATCACTAAATGGGTTATGTTATTAACAGAGTTTGACTTAAAGATAGTTCTCAAGAAATCAATAAAGGGCCAAATCATTGCAGACCATTTGGTAGCTACACCACTCTTGGAGACCAATCCTATTAGTGACACATTTAGAGATGATTTTACTACCTATTCTACCTATGCTAAAGCTTAGATCATGTTCTTAGATGGTTCTCTATGCACATATAACATAGGGGAGGCATTGTCTTTATCGACCCTTTTAGTCACAAAGTTCCTATTGCATATCGATTAAGCTTCTCCTACACCAACAACATCATATAATATGAAGCACTTATCTTAGGTCTATTTGTCACCCAGTCCCTCCAAATTAGATCTATTCAAGTATTTGATGATTCTCAACTTGTAGTCAATCAAGTCAATGATGTATATTAGACAAAAGAAGAACATCTTATCCCATATTGGAACATGGTACAATATTTATCCTCATAGTTTGAATACTTTTTTTATAAAAAGTATAGAAAGAAAATACAACCAACATACAGATGCAATGGTAAGTGCCACATATCTAATTCTTATCAAAATCAATGATAATCAAGCTATTTTAACAATTAAATGATTACAATCACCATCAATATCCAATGTAGTTTTGATTTCCCTTTCCATCTTAGCCACTACACACATTTATGCAACTCTAGAGTGGTTCTCTGATATCTATAACTTTATAAACAAATATATTACACCAGACACATTTTCATAAAATGATAAACATAAGTTACACCAAACAATCTCTATTATGTAATAATTGGTAGAGACCTTTTTAGGTGATCCTTTGATGGATAATTGCTTCGATGCTTGACTTCAGCAGAAGCCTAAATTGCTCTTACACATATACATGATAATGAGTGTGGTGGTCACTTTAGTGGAAATGCCGTGTCACATAAATTGATTTGATAGGGGTACTAATGGCCCACCATGGAATACAAATGTTCACAATACATAAATATATGCAATAAATGTCAATGACATAGTAACCTACAACATGCACTGTCATAATAATTATAACCTGTTGTCTCTCCATGGCCATTTATGTTATGGGGATTTGATCTTATTGGAAAGATTAACCTTGAATCCATTGATGGACATAAGTTCATCATCATTGCTATAGAATATTTTAAAAAGTGGGTGGAATCCATTCCACTTAAATTTACCATAGGGGAGGACATTTGTAGCTTCCTCATGACTCACATTATTTCATGCTTCAGCCTACCTACAGATATCATTTTTGATAATGGAACATCATTCAAGAATAAAATTGTCAAGAAATTTTGCACAAAATATAAGATTAAACACATGTTTTCCAATTTGTACTACCCATAAGGAAATGATCAAGTAGATGCTACCAATAAAACCATCAACAAAATTTTGAGCAAAATAGTGACCAAATTCAGAGATGATTGGCATAATCAACTAGTTTTTGCATTATGGGCTTATCGCACAAGTATTCATACGCCAATAAGAGCCACTCCTTATTCAATCATTTATGGCACAAAAGTAGTTTTACCATTGGAATTATAAATACCATCTCTTCATGTTTCCCTCAAAGGTATCCTCACTGATGACTAGTATCACAAAAAACATCTACACCAGCTTGAGCAGTTAGAACATACACACATTCAAGCAGCTAAACATCTCATAATTTATTAGAAATATATATAATGATCCTATAATAAATGAGTTCACACTAGAGAATTCAAAGTTAATGATTTTTTTCTTAAATAAAATCTTCATTATGTTAATGCTAAAGAAGAAATCAAAGGAAAATTCAAACTAAATTCGCTAGGTCCATACCTCATTATCTAAAAGCTTAGTCTTAAAGTGTATCATCTAACCTCACTTGAAGGAAAAAAACTCAAAAATATAATGAATATTATGTATCTACGTAGATTCCATGTATAGTATTTCCTTACACACATTTTATTGTATATAGTTTCTTTCTGCTTACCTGTATATAATATTTCAAATTACTTATATATAACTTATTTTTAATATATTGTACATAGTCTCCTTATGATTGATTTTACATAGCTTATTTAAAAAATACCAAAAATAATATAAAATTTCAAAATACAAAAACATTCAAATAACTCAAAATACCAAAAACATTTCAATTGTATGCATTATCCATGCTTTACATTTCTAATACCATGCTAGACTTACATTTTGCTGTTCTATGCTATTTTTTGTCAATTTATCTACATTACCATGCTTCACTTGATATTATTTGAGTGTGTGAAGTGACACCCAAATCCTTGATTACTTCACTCTACCCATTGAGGGGGCATCCTACTTCTACATTCGAGACATACATCAATATATCTACCCACTGGGGGCAAGTTCTACATAACTACACCATCTAGGTTATGTCAATCCTACACCACACACTCTAATTATCATGTTGATATACATTACTTACTATATTACATAAATTATTCTATCAACAATCACTAGTCTATAGCACTTGTGTATTTCTTAGCATATACCTAGTCTTATACTCCATGCCTTGCATACTTTAACTTTTTGCTTTGATTAGTTAGATACAATTGTATTTCCAACATTTACATACTTTCCTTTATTGATTTACATAGATATATGTGATTGAATTTCTCAATTCCTATTTTTTCTCTTATGTGTGCCTTAGGATATTTGCCAATATCCTTTGCTTATACTCTTATATGTGATTGTGACCCTCATGCCAACCTTATTTGTTTCCAATTGTATATGTATGTGGAATTTGAACATGCCTTATATGATTGCTTTCTAGTTTGAGTGACATGTGCCCATGTCCCTTGTTTTCTTGGCCCCTTGGCCTCTTTTGTATGCTTCTTTCTTCTTGCCTTATGTTCTTGTTTCTTGTTTCATTCTCATTGTTTGGAATGCCATGATCTACATCATGCATTATCTTGTTGTCTTAGATGCCATGATGGACATCATGCTCCATCCCTCCTTTATAACTAAAAAATAAAATTTATAGTTTCAATTTAGTATACTGCACATGCTATTACATTGTTACATCTATCTAAGCAGACCCCTGTTGATCTAACAATCTCCAATACAAACTATGTTATATCTTGAGACATATTTTCAATTATCATTATTATATCATGTATTTTATAGCATAACACACTTTCAGGGATATTTTTTATAAGGGTAGTCATTGTAGGGTCTTCATTCCTACCTTCAAAAGAGGGGGCAACAAATAGGGGTTTTGTCACAGAGATCAAAGCCTTTATCAGTCAAAAAATTAGTTTTTAGAACACTCAAAACCACAACCAAAACCCAAACCAAGTAGAACAGAGCAAGAAAATAGTGATGAGCATAAAACAATCATCAAAAATAGAAAAGGACAAGAGCATCAGACTTAGACTACAACATCAAATACCAAAGTGTCCTATTTTTGGTGCTCCTATCCAAACAACGAAAAAACTAGATTTTCTAGAAACAAATAGAAAGGTAAGACCAATTACAATTTTTTTGGCTATAGTTTAGTTCAGAATCAGTAGTTTTAGTATAATTTTTATCAAAGAATATAGATATAGGGGAAATCATCGATGACATAATAGTTCTCACTTCTACTTTTATATTAGGCAATTGGTATAACTTCTAGATCATAATCCATGTTACAGACACCAGTGATTGGGGGTAATGTGCATGACACATTTGACTTATTTTCTTTTCAAGTTTAGTACATTACCTAGGTATTCTTAGTAGTTGTGTACTTATTCCCTCTACATGTGGTTGGCATCATTTTTAAGTGGCTTCCATATAAGCCTATTTCCCAATTTTGGAGTGGCTTTCATATAAGCCTAATCTCTACCTCTTGAAGTGGCCACGATTGGCCTAGTTTCTAGTATACATTCAGCTACCCACACCACATTGTTATATTTTAGAGAATTCATGGGCTTCAAGAGCCATTTCATATGACACACATTCATACTGATACCAATTCATAGCTTCACTTACTGGGCAAAGATGGAGCCAAAGGACTAGATAGCCTTTTTATTCTTGAGCCACATACTCAGAAGGATTAGACACGTAGTCCAAAATTTGATTAACACATACATGATCAAATAGCTTCACTTAGTGGGAGATAATGGCTAAAGGGCTAGCCTTTGCATTATTGAGCCACCCTTAGGGAATTGAACACTCAGCTCCGTTCATGATATTACTTTTAGTTCAACACATACCCAACATTATCTAGTATCACTCAACATCACTCAAAAACACAATAGGTTTTATATTGTTTCACATAACCAGTGAGGTGTATTCATTCCTTTATCTTTCTCTCTCTTTTACCTAGCTTTTGTACATTCTTATTTTAGACACAGTGTGTCTAGTAAGAGCTAATCTACTCTTTGTTTTCTCTTATAGATTTGCACTTCATAATGTGCTCTCTTTATACACACTCAGGATCATATAATTTCATGGGATTCACCCTTGCAGGTAAGTTTAGGTACACTTTCTACATTTCCTTTATCCTAGTATTTCACTTTACTATATTACTAGAATAAAGGAGGGTAAATGTAGTCATACAAAATGTCCAAATTGGTAGTTTGAGTGTGGCTTGTGACATCCAATTCATAGGTCCTTATTACATGCTTTTGTGACCATTCTAGACACCTTTTTACTCATTGCCAATCATCTATAGCCTTCTAGATGGTCATTTCAGCTTAACCAGACTCTTTTTCCTAGGCTAATCCTATCCCCCTAAGTCTTGAGCCTATAGGATAGAAGCACTATAATTGAAATATAGCACTAGACCCTAAGGTGTCTCATTTTTGGTGATCTTGTCCAATCACACTTTAAGCATAAATGACCAATTTCATATAATTCTTATCCTTCATCATGTTATCCTAGCATGAATACATATAACCCATGACCCATAGTTCACTATAAAAGCCCATTCAAAGTTCATTTACAAAGATAGTCGAAAAATATTATAAAGCAAGCAATAATACAAAAAAACCATTAAGGTAAACTTTCGTATTCTCTACATATAGTCACCCAACATAGATGTAAACACATTCAAAATATCACACTAGTCCCTAGCCACCTCAAGCACTCTCAATTTGGTATTCTTGCATTTACATTACACTATTGCATAAAGCACTTCAAGTGGGAGAACTACATATGGCATGATCCCTCTTTGGAGTATTAGTATGCTAGAAACATGCCCACATAAGGGGTGTGGATCACATGTTTAGTACATCTTACACACACTAACCCCCCCTTTCAAGTGATTCAAATCCTATTTATCAAGCATGATGGAAGGTTAGGGTTTGAAGATTAAAATATATTTACAATGAGCTCCATCGACATTTAAAACTTGAAATTTCACAAGAAGGATCACACAGGAACAATGTAAAGAACCCAAAAGAATTAGGTCTCTATGAGAAGTTTGGATGATAGTGGTAGAAGAGGACAACAACATCAGACCCTAGTGTGTCCTATTTTTAGCAGTCTTATCCTTTCATAGAATGAAAGTGAGATTCTAATTTGTGACATTGTCGTAATCCTACACAACTAGTTTTAGACCCTATAATAGCCATTTCAACCTATTTTATGTTAAGTTATATTTATTTTAATTCATTACTATTTTCAAAAATGTAAAAAAGGTAGATAAATTATACAAATTAGGACTATAATTACAATAATAAATTTTATTGATTTATTAATCTAGACCTTTAACTAAAATAGGAATAAAATTCCATTATTCTCAAAAAATTTAAATCATTAGGAGTTACTCTATGCCACCGCTCATGAAGAAAAAGATCAGATCAAGAAAACACATTTTGATAGAACACTTCATACAGTTATATTTATTTTAATTCATTACTATTTTAAAAAATGTAAAAAAGGTAGATAAATTATACAAATTAGGACTATAATTACTATAATAAATTTTATTGATTTATTAATCTAGACCTTTAACTAAAATAGGAATAAAATTCCATTATTCTCAAAAAAGTTAAATCATTAAGAGTTACTCTATGCCACCGCTCATGAAGAAAAAGATCAGATCAAGAAAACACATTTTGATAGAACACTTCATACTACCTACTTGTAGATTCCTCTTACTTGTAACTTGTTCCTTTTAAGATGACACTTGTCATATGTCTCTCAAACATTCTCTTTCTCACACTCTCTCATTATCTTCTATATATACAAACTTGTTTGGGTTTTTAAATAATCCTCCACTGAAGTATGGTGAATCCCTAATCATTTATATGCTTTTGATCAATAATACTATTGGTTTTACCTCATATGATTTTACATAGTGTGTATGCATGGATAATTTATCTTTTTACGTGATTTGATTAGTCATCCTTGACATGTTATCCTATTCTAACACGTATATGAAGTTGGAAAGATTCTCTTATAGGTCATGTGAAGTGTTCAAGTGAAGTGTAAGTTTGAGTGTGGTTATATATTCATTAATTTCATTTTAGGCCTCTTGTTTAGTTGTCCTAGCCTAAACATCTATCATAACATCCACATTGAAATGCTAATGTAAGAGATTTAGATTGGGAGTAGTGTATGTTTAGATTAGTCTCATGATTTATATGTGCACATGTAGTTAGTTGGTAGTGATCAATCAATTTGGTATATCACCTCGATAGTTAGGTCTTTTTAATGTTATCCCTCTCCCTTTTCCTTTATAAGCTAGTAGTGTAATGTTGTGATCCTAATTGATACATAAATGGGAGATAGCCCTATAATATAGAGATTCAATCCACCTATTAGAACACCCATAACCTAGGATTTTCTACATGTTACCATTAATTATGAAGGATTAAACAACCTTCTAAGGGTGAAAATTTGGATGATAATAATTCCATAGACTTGGAAGAAACTAAGAATTTGGTGATGTTCTTAGTAATCTAAAACTATTGAAGACACTTTTCAAGCACCTGATGAATCCATGCATTTTTGATTGTAGATCAACTCTTTAGTTCATGCTAAAGGAGACAAGAGCCTCAACAAGAGATACTAATTTTAATTTTTTTGAGTTGTCATTTACTCTTAGAATAAGAATAATAACTTTGTGAAGGTCTCTTGAAAAAAGAAGTAGAATTTATAGGTAGCCTTATCTAAGACCTCAATCAACACCTCTTTTTGGTATATTTCCTAGACGAAGAGGAAAATTGAATCCTATTTTTCATATGGACACCTAAAGGAATTAGTTGTTTACATATTTTAATGGAGGCAACCCATTAGATCTTTAATAATATGATGATATCCTAGTTTTAGTTAAGATCATTCCCTCTTTCATTGGTGAGGATGATACTACTCCTATAGAACATATCCAATACATTGCTAACATTTGTGTAATCCACAACATTACTTAGGAAAATGTGGTAGTGAGACTTCTTGCTAATTCATTGAAAGGAAGGGATATTTAATGGTATAGATGAATTCAACTTGGTTTAATCCATAACTGAGATGAGTTGGGAGAGAGACTGTACCAACACTTTGAAGACAAGAGTGGCCATCTCTCTCCCATAGAAGAACTTGAAACCATAAAGAGGGATTCTCATGAATACAACATGGACTTCAAATTCATATTCCAAAATACATGGGATAGAATCCATCCTTGGTGAAGTCCAGTCCAAATAAAATATTCTTTCACTATTTGAGATCCTTGAAAAATGATATTGTTGTCATGATACAGTCCATGGGAGGCACAAGGCTACCATTTGTATATGATATTTCCATAAGGACTGCTAATAACTTGATTCAAGCAAGGAAGATTAACCCTATGCCTCTAATGCCTTTATTACCAAAACTTCCACCACCACATTCCACTTTGGCACCTATTATAGTATAAACCAACCAATAAACCACACTTTTTGTCCCTCTTAATGAGCTACATGAAGTAAAACTTTGATACAAAACATTGGTAATGAGTTAGTGGCCTTAAAGAGGCAACAAGGTCAACACATCAAACCATATCAACATTATGACCAACATTATTATCCACTTAGGTAGCCTTATTAAGGTAATGTATAAGCTCAAGGCCAAATCACACAGCTAGACCCTACAATAGTCAAAATACCAATGCTTCTAGCACTTAAAGAGCCATTGTTCTCATGCAAAATAACTTGGTTCATGATTATGAATGGTTCTATCCATGCAATTAGTTCAAAATCAAAACTACATGTCTAAATGGAGTGTTCAACCAAGATTTGATGGTCCAAAGTGTGTCATACTATCAAGGGAAGTCAAGTGAACTATATCCATAAGTTGAAGGAGGGCATGGATAAGCTCAAGTACAAGATGAATCCAATCTTGTGAATTGGTAAGAGGATGATTTATGAGTCATGAATAAAATTAAAACTTCAAACAAAGCAAGTATTCCTATAGTATCTAACACAAGGTCTAATAAAAGGCTTTTTAAAAGTGGACAATTAGATGTTAGAGCTCTTATATCCACCCATCTAGTACTCTAAGAGGCTGAAAATTTTGTTTCATCTCCAAAAACTCAAGAGACACAAAAAACTAGTCCATAAGAAGTGATTTCCAACCCAAGGATCAGGTTCAATCCACTCAAATCAAAGAGAGTATTGTTGATCCTAAGGTAAAACCAAGGGTTAGTGGTGTTCCTTTAAATATCATTGAGCAAATGAAGAAGGTAAATGTCAATATCTCCATGTGGTAAACATTATCCATTCCAAGATAAAAGGATTATTACAAGAAGAATTATCTAATCCCCACATTTCATCCAGACCAATAAGGGAAGTAAAATTAGTCCTTATTAATGCATATCAGCCTAAGGGAAAACATCCAAGTATGCATGATAAGCCTCTTCCATTCTACCTTTCCCTGATCATAGGTGACTACTTGGTTCATAACTATATGATTAACTCTAGTGCAAGTAGTTATATGATGCCTGAGTAAGTTGCTAATAAACTAGGCTTGAAGTATGAACCCAAAATTAAAGGAGTATTGCAATTAGATGGTATAAACACCAAAATAGTTAGGGTGATTTAGGGATTGAGTTTTATTTTGCATGCTTGTCCTAATTTAGCAATACCTCAAGATGTTTTAATTATAGTTCTTCTACCCTAATTTGTATTAAGCCTATCCATAGCTAACATTAGGGTTTACTTTTCATCAGATTGGTCTCACATGCTATTTAGGATAATTTATGACACTAGATTTACTATCAAGTCTGAAAAAATTATAAGATATCACATAGAGCCTAATATGCCTAATGTTTCTAGTGTTAATTGCATAATTCTCGGTCAAGAAGAGTATGTTCTAGACCATGAACTAACCACACCTCTTGAAGGAATCCCTAATATTTTACTTGATGAATGGGGAAATGAACATCATGAATATGACCACTATAAGACCATTGAATATACTAGTTTAGGCAAGTACATATTACATGAGGAAGATACTACTCATCATGAGCCCACTATACAAATAAAATAAGCTCATAATTATTCTTTTGATGGCTAGGCAAAAGTTTGTTATGAATTTGATCCATGTGATTGTATAGAAGATGTATGTTTAAGATCATATTATATCATGAAGAAGGAACCTTCATACCAACTCCCATAAAGCCAAAAGAAAGCCTTAATGAAGTGTAGTAGTAGTGTTTTGATCTCATTGAAGAATTTGAGGTTGTCACCAAGAAAGATGAAGACATGAATAGGATTGAAACAAGTGAATATTAGTTTGACATGCCCAATAACACCATTCTACCTAGTCTTATAGAGTGGTAAGAAGATATTAGTGAAGCAAGGAAATAGTGTTTTTATCTCTTTGAGGAATTTGAATCTTTTATTGATCTATTAGAACCTAGCAAGTTGAAGTATAAGGATACTAATGGACTTGTAGAAATCATATCTCAATTTGACAGGTCTAAATATACCTTGGAATACTAATGTTAACTTATCAAATTGGAGGTAATATCAACTATCCCAAGAAAACAAGTAAGTTGGCTTAGTCTTTGTGATGATTTACTTTATGAGAAGACTATTTTTTGTTCAAAGATCAATCAAAGTTGCAAGATATATATATATATATACATATATATATATATACATATATACATATATATATATATATATATATACATATATACATATATATATATATATACATATATACATATATATATATATATATACATATATACATATATATACATATATATATATATATACATATATATATATATATATATATATATATATATATATATATATATATATATATATATATATATATATATATATATATATATATATATATATATATAATGACCAGTCTAGTCAATTGAATGCTAATGAGTTACCAGAGAGATTTGTTACTATAGAGAGCATTCTTGACATAGTTGAGTAGTTGGAAAGGAAGCAAGTGAGATTTATAATCAAAGAGGGAGAGAATGGGATAATAATCATTGGTAAAGAACCATTCTTAAGAGCTTATATGTCAAGTATTTAGTCTAAAAAACTTTCACTTACCCGTATTAACCATATAATGATATACTTACATGAAGTAGAACATATTTAAGGGGTTTTTTCTTTGATCCAAGTTGAGTGGGTCATTTTCAGAGACCATTTACATAGTAGGTTAGTTTTTTCATTTCTCCAAGTGTTGTTTCACATCATTTTTTGAGTAGTGTAGTGTTTTCTCATTCCTCTAAGTGATTTAGCATAGTTTTTATTTTTATTTAATCCTTTGTTGTGTGTTTATGAGGTAATTTTTAGTTATTTCAAGGCTGAAAAACATGGTAAGCTTATATGAATCCATTCCAAATGGATGCTTAAGGAAACTAGTCTAGGTGTTTATATAAGCTATTTGTGAGAGATGTTTGCATATTATTCTATCACACCATTACTGTTATCATTTTGTCCTCCTAAAACTCTCTATCCATATTTCCCTTCTATGTAATTCCCATCCAAATTTTATCATTCATTATATCCTATGGTATCATCCTAGACGATACCATGTATTTCATGTGTAATCATTCATTTTACTATAACAACCAAGCCAATATATTTTTGAGTCTATCTTTTGAAATTTATAATGGATCAACCTAGCTAATACTATACTACACTAAATGACATCTTCTAATTATATCATCATAGATGATACCATTGGATTATAATTTAGGGTTGGTTCTAGGTATTAGAACCATATACATACATACATATATCACATTCATACACTCTGATTGCACTTAAATTTCTACCCTAAGGAAGTATTTTGGAGAAATAGTGGCTTAGAACCTTATCTTAGAGGTCTTATCTTATGTTATCATTGAAGCTCAATATGAGTTCATTAGGAGTTTCTAACTCATGATATCTAGGTATTAATTCAACCATTTAAGAATTAGGAGTTCATAACTCATGATATCTAGGAATTCATTCAACCATTGAAGCATTCAACATATAATGTCTCTTGTAAAGCTCTGTTTGAGCCAAAAATGGGGATTGAAGTGTCGACAAGTTTACCCCAAGGTGACTACTTATATCCTTACACTCTTTCTTTAATTACATAATAGATTATATATTGTTTATTACTTTGTGGATGTATGTGTGTATCCTTTATTAGGCTCTTCCTTATATCCAATAAGCTGGTATAGATATAGGGTTGCTTAGGCTTGCCATTAATGACCTTAGGTTAAATAGATCCTTATTTCATTGACTATTTCACCTTATATTATTTACAATAATGTATCCATCATTTAATTTTATTATACCCCATTAAAATCATTTAAGTTACTTGCATCTTTAAAATCATAACTACAATCATTTACCTTTTGTGAGGTCTAGTGAGAGCTATATCCCTATGTCATATGTTTAGGATTTGAAATCTTATCCTTATGAAATTTGAGTTATAGGTTACCCTCTACTAGCTATATGGATATCATTTGTCATTACCCACTTTTGAAAGCATAAGAATCTATGTTTGATTGACCTTATTTTATTCTTAGTCTATTGAGAGAAATATGGTAGTTGTAGGTCATTTCAGCTCGTACATACATCCTAGGGAACCCAATGTGAACCTTATCCCTTATTTTGTTAGATCAATTTCATGTTATTCATTTTATATTATTAATGACATCATAAAATAATCATATATATTTCAATATAAATATATTGTCTAGCATGATACCATTTATTAGTCTTAGCAATTGTATCAACTAGCCTGATATAATTTATTATTTGTCTACCAACTGTCTTGACCAACTCGATATAATTTACTATTTACCTTCCAAATATATCAACCAACCTAATAACATTTTGTATATTTTAAAAACTATATCAACTATCCTAATGTAGTTATGTGTTTGTTTTAAACTATATTGAATAACCCAATATAATTTTATTTACTTCATTTCTGATTCTGAATGTCTTGGCTAGTCGATCCAATTTTGAGTGTTTTTTCATTTTATTACATGTTGTAAAATTCACTTTCAATATAAATAATATTTATTTCTAGTTTTTTTTTGCTTCCTAAAACTGTGTTTTGAGAGTTTTAAAGTTTATAGGATCTATCATTATGCGCTAAGTGGTCATCAATTTTCCTTGAGTTGTGGTGGGCAAGGTATTAACCAAATACTCAAGCCATTAGAAAAAACTATATATAGACCTTTTTTCCCATGTACCTCATGGTATATTATAAAATCATATATTTCTACTTTTTAGCATTTAGAAAGCCTTTTAGTTGTTTGATTTATAGTGTACCAATAAATGGTTATCCCCAGGAAGTTAATATAAATATACCTCAAAGACATGATAATATGGCTATGGGATGATGGAATCCTCTGTAGTCAGTGCCCTTTGGGCCTTGTTCACTATTTATGCCTAGGATAAATATACTTGAAAGACTAAAAGTCAAACAATCCTTGTATAGTAATACTTCCTTGATTTGATTTTGCTACTACTTAGTTAAATTATTAGTTTGTTTGATTTCCATACTATATCATCCAAATTGGTATCATTTTGTGTTGTGTGAAAATTACATCAACCACCTTGATACAATTTTGTGTCTTTTGAATTTCATAGGATATCCTAATACATGCCAATATTACCAATGTAATTCTAATTACATTGGCCAAATTGATACTATATTAAGGGAAATTTAGAATTCAAACTAAGAAAAGAAACAAAACATAAATGATCCTTTTTAAAACTTAATTTGACCTCAATATTGAGCAATAAATGAAATAAAATAATAAAACACACACTACCATGAGCCTCTTCCATTGTGATTAAAAGTGACTTTCTATTTTAATGTGGTTACTCAATACTTTCTCTAATGTAAAGGGGAATTGGGTAGTGTTTTATTGTAATTGACTCTTGATAGATTTGATTCACTTGAAAATTCAATAAAACTTCATAAGCTTAAATATGGATGATAAAAGTGATGTATTACATGTCAATTTATAGGCTTACAAGAGGTTAATTGAATGGTTGAATATTATTTATAAATGTTGAATGATTAAAATAATAAATAATTATGAATTAGTCTCCATCCTTGAGGATGATGACCAATTCCATGAGTTGAGAGGAAAGAGGAGTTGGTTGATTGAGTCAAAAATAATATTTCAAGTTAGTTGGTTGAGTTATCAATGAGGTTTGAATTTTATAATGTGACTCATAATGTGGTTGAAGAAGTTGAGGAGGGTGGTTGGAAGAGTCAACACATAGTTGAGGTAAACATGGAAGATGTTCAGGTGAGGTGAAAATATGTATTTAATGAATTTTAGAGGAAAATGGGTGTGCATAATTAATTAACTTAAGAATTAATCAATTATTCAAAATTTGGATGGAAACATTGTTAATTTTAATTTGAATTGGGGATGGGGAAGGGTTAGTGTGTCAAAGTAAATTTCAACACTAAATGGTGAAATTTAGGCACCTACATATATGCCTCTTTGAAATGGTGTTACGAAGAAATATCATTTAAAATAATAATATATAAAGTAGAGCATTTATGATTGTGGAGAAAAGGTTTCCCCAAGTGATTTGAAAATGAACATGATGATGCCCCCTCGAGTGTTCTTAAGAGGAAGTAGATGAATGCTCAAAATTATTGAAGGAAGATGATAAAGTGGTTATAATGAAATCCATAAAGAGATTGAATTACTAGAAGTGATTCCATACTTTACAAGATTAAAATATGTGTAAAATGATTTGCCCTGAGTTGTTAAAAACTAGAGAATAAATTAGAAAAATAATATTTCCCATTCATTGACTACAAGTTAGGATGGTGATCAGGACCCAAGGGTCACATGAGAAGATATGGGAATGATATATGCTGATGATGGTAAGCTATGATTTGTACAAAAAATAATATGAAAGTTTGGATGTTATCATACAAATTTACAAAATTTATAATTACAAGCAATGATAAAGATTTTAAGACTTAGATCAATTTTTGGCCTGAAAATTTGGGGAAAATTGGTTGTGAAATGTGAAAATAATGGGATGGAAGGAAAGATATTTGAATAATGGGGTAGATTATAAATAGGTGGAGGGTGGGGTTTTGAAAATCATTTATGCAAATAAATTTTCTTTAAGATTGATTGTTAGATTTATGTTGAGTGAATTTGATCTAGGGCTATATAGAAGAATAAAATGTATTCTCGTGCATTAGAATCATAATGAGTGAGGAAATATAAATAGATAGAGAGTATTAATCACCCATTAAGTACAATTTCAATTTTTTCATTAATGTTTTTAGGGAATTTATTATATAGGAAAGTGAACTCAAATGCTTTCACAATTTATATTTTGGCAAATTTAGTAGCAAAAGTGGCAAATTCATTGAAGTGAACAATAAAATCATAAAATGCTATACTAAAATCATCAAATGCTATATAAAAATAATTAGGTTAGAATTATAAAATAGGACTAGTAAATTTGTTGCCTAAAATAATGAATTCATTAATTAGAGTAGTGAATTCATTAGGGTCAAGTAATAAATTTGTGAGTAGTAAATTCATTGCATGTAGAAGCAAAATCATTAAAGGTAGAAACAAAATCATTGGAAGCCATGGTTAATTAATTATGTGTAATGGAAAATTCATTGGGGGATATTAGGATGGGGATTAGTTATTAAATTAACACACTTTTCTAGGTAGGGTGAGAGATGGATAAGTGATTTATGAAGGATTTTATAAGCTAGCTAATTTTAGGATTAACATTATGCTAATATGCATATGTGTAGGAGGTATTACCTATTTTGGTCACAAGGGAGTGAATATCACGAGCACTAATTTTTTTTTTTTGAGATTCACATAGTATGAGTTCAGGGTACTAGAGGTGACAATATTATCATACATTGCCAAGATGCTAGATATTCAGATGGACATGACATTATTGATAGTGTTAGCAGAGAGATGGCATAATGAGACCAATATATTTCACCTTTAAAAAAGTGAGATGACTATTATGCTATAGGACATATGGATGATCCCAAGGATCCTGATATGGGGGGATGAGTTTATTAGGATAAGGGATCATAGGTGGTTACATTATACAAGATATTTGGAGAGGAGTTGATCCCAATAGTTAGAGGAAGGGTTGACATAGATGCTTGTATTGATATAGATACATATGCATTGACTATGGTACTATGGATGTTGTTAGTGGCATTATGATACTTGATAAAAGTGAGAAACTATGCCTTAATGGACTCTTAGATGTGATTGGTGATATGATGGAGATAGGTGAGAGATTTGTAAGGGGTCCTTGTGTATTAGTGCAATTGTATATAATTTTTCACCATGTGGTATATAAAGATGGGAGAGAGATTGGATCCTCAAGATTACTATAGGTATGGGCATGGTATAACATTGTAGTTTAGCATCTCGTAAGTCACATGTGTGTGAGATAAAAGGAGGAACTAATTGCATATAGATGGCATGTGATCATAGGTTTATAAAGACCACATTTTTGGGATTTAGATTGGTATAGGGGAGAAATAGATGAGCTTGGAAAGGATCAGATTACATGGAGTCCTTATAGGGAGATTAATTTTTAGTGGGAGTAGGATGGAATTTACATGGACTATATGATGACACATTATTATATCCTGGGTATTCATGAGTATGTTATTGAGTGATACATGATAGATAGGGTTTTACAATAGTTTGGTGTTAGATAAAATATTATATTAGGACCACATGTGTTTTCAAGGTTAGTGAGAGAGACATATCAATGGAGAGTGGGTATTGACCCAAGGATTGTAGAGCATAATTGGACAGACCTTTAGATAATGAAATTAACATAAAGGAGGGATGTGATTAATGCAGGGACAATAGATGGTTATGATGATTGGTGGGATAGATAATGGACTATGATATTGATAGTGCCATATGATCCTATGAGGATATGGAGATAAATAATGGTGGTGAGTTTGGTGAGGCATCTAGGAGAGATGAGATTGGGTGATAGGATCAAGAGAGATATGATAACAAAAAGAGGAGGTAGGGAGAGCTGAGTTATGGGATAGGTAGGTGATAGAAAAGTGATACCTATGAGGGATCATACATAATTAGAGGATGTGGAGACTAGATAGGATACTAGAGGGGATGAAGGAAATGATATAGTGATGATACCTATGGTAGAGGATCCAATAGGAGGAGGAAATACTCATTTAGTGGTTATTGATAATGATGAGGAGAGATGGAGGGGATAAAAATATGTCTCCTATGATAGAGATGCATATAAATGGGGATATGAAGTAGGGACATCAGGGTTAGTGATGTCACTAATCATTGCACAAGGAGATCATGGTTATATAGATCACAAGGATAATAACTAGGTTTGAGAGCTATGGAGATCACACAACTATAGGGATAGGTTGATAGACTAAAAGTGGAGGTGGATAAACTACATGAAAATGGGTATGGTCTAACAATAGGGATTTATAAATAGGATGCAACCATGTAGGCTCCTAATGACATAGGTCTGATTCAAAGATATAGGATAGAGACACACTTTGTATATTGATTTGGCTAAAGTAAGAGATATTTTTATAGTACTAAGATCATTTGTAGCCTTGGATAAAGTCATAAGAGTGATTGATTGGGTGATAAATATAGGAGTTTATAATGGGTAGTTCGATAGGCATAATGAGCACCTTCATTTAGAGAGTACTCGACTGGGAGGCTTACATCAAGGAGATCAATACAACCAATAGAGTTTGAGAGATATATTAGGTAGGCATGTCATGGGTTTTCCAAGGAGTACACCATGATGACATGAGTTGAGTTTGATTACAGATGCCCCATCTAAGGTCTAGGGAGAGACATAAGATGTTATATATGATGTATCAATATATACATATTTTTGAGATGTATCACTGTATTGATGTATTATGACACATTAGAGATTTAGATATATAAATGATTTATTTTTGACTCTAGACTTGTGTTATGGATGTAAATATGTTTTAATATTAAATATGTGTTTTAATTTTACATGCATGGTAGATGGCTTAGATCAATAAATATGATTATGTATAGAAATAGGTCTCCTATTTTTGATTTGTTATAATACATGTTAATCCTTTTATCTTTTATTTATGGTATAAAATGGTATGGAAAATAAATACATGTGTATGCATGGTTAGATAGATGCCTTTTATTGTTTTTTTTTCATTGTAATTCCAACATGAATAACCGAGTAAGAGTTGAGTAACCTTTATTTAATATAGCATAAAACAATATACATCAATGATATGAAATAACCATGCTGACTATTGTGGTGTACACTTATGGATTAAAATATTCATTTGTGTAAGACTTAAATTATCATGATACAAAATATCATAATCACATTGTTTTCCATACACATAATGATCTTAACTCAAAAATAAAATAAACAAACAAACAATTGAAATAAGAGAAACTATGTAAAAGTGACAAACTCATATGAAAATAAAAAGTTCATATAAAAAGATAAGTAAAATGTTTAAGAAATTAAATTCAAGTGAATGACAAGATACATAAGAATAATCAAATGATGACCAAACACAAGAAAAATAAAAATTAAAGTACACAACACCTAAATAAAGCAAATAACTTTATGAAAATCCTAGGTTAGGGTACAAATATTTGGTATCTATTAACCATTAAAATATTTAAGGATTGATGAGGAAGCCATAAGAGATCTAATATGGTTTTTGAATGGGGATGTGAAAAAGTAAATTCATGTTCAAAATGAAGGGATGATGGGAGTGGTGGCCAAGTTGTCCCTAAAAAATCCATATCTCTAAGTGTTACCTACATAATCCACCATGTACAAAATCTATGTGGGGATATCAGGCCAGATGTAGTTCTCCTAATATATAAATTGATGAGAAAAGGTGTTTATTGATGAAGTGTAAAATGTGAATGAATAGATGAATGATTTCCCTCCTAATATAAATGAGTGAGTGAATGATGATGTTGCTAAAATGATAGATATGTTGGTATATGTAGATGGGTAAAGTGTTTGTGTTATTTAAATGTTTAAGATAAAGTGTGCATGGATAGGAACATGATAATAATGGTCACATATATGACATTCCTTTAAACATGATCAAGGACATGATTACATATGTACAAGGATTAAACCCTAAGTTAATATGTCATGGGTGGATGATAGAATAAGTGAATAAGTGGGAATATATAAATAAATAATGAAACATGATGCTCCTAAGTAACTAGGGTGTATATATACAATGGATGATGCATGGTGCCAGAAACTGGTTTTGACCATGGTACTTTCCCAAAGTGCCAATAAATTGGGTTTCACTTTTGGATGGCCTATTTTCTTTTTTCTTAATTTTTTTTACTGTTTTGATTTTTTTGATTTTGACACTTCATATATATAGAACATTAAAAAAACTTAGGCATATAATATTTCAAGGTGCATGATGTTTATAGACTCATCAAGCTCCTCTCCATCTTTAGTATCCAAATTAAAATCTCTAGAGCCATACTTGGAAATGACTACATATGGGCCCAACCAATTTGGTTAAAATTTTCCTTTCTTCTCCATTTTTGCATTGGTATTCCTTTGATTTTATTTGAGAAGAATATCTCTGATTTCAAATTACTTGGATTTAATCTATTTATTATAGTTATGATGAAGGTGGTTTTGGTAAACTTGAAGGTGGTTTAAGGCATTGAGATATTTATCATCTAAAAGGTTGAGTTCACCAAGGCATGAAATGAGGTAGGATTAATCATCAATAATATTTTGTAAAGATATGTCTAAATATGGAATCTTGACTTCAATAGGTAAGATAGATTCACCACTATACACAAGTATGGGGTTTCCCATATGGGTGTGTAGATGCTAGTGTGGTATACCTAGAGGGTGGGATAAAGCTGCGTATGTCAGTCATGACCAATTATGGTGACAACTCATTTAATGATTTTGAGAATGATTTTATTTTTGGACTCCACTTGGTCATTAACTTGTGGGTAGTATGGAGTATAACACTTATGCTTTATATGATAAGTATTGCAAAGGGCCTTGAATTATTTGTTCTTGAATGATTTTCCATTATCAAAGATGATAACTGATTGGATTTCAAAAAAATAGATAATATGGTTTGAGATAAAATTGGAAATATGTTTTCCAATGACATATGTTAGGGGAATAAAATCAACTCACTTGGTAAATTATTTTTTTGGTGGTAATAATATGCTTGTAGCCATTTGAAGAATATGGATTGATTTTTATAATGAGGTCTAACCCCCATGTGTAAAATGGCCAAGGTGTTGTAATGGGTTGTAAAGCTTATGAAGGACTATGTATAAGATCACCATGATTTTGGTAAGGCACACATTTCTTAACATAAACACAAGAATCATATTCCTTTTTAGGCCAATAATAACCTACATGCAAAAGCTTTTTAGTGAGGACTATACCATAAGAATGAACACCACAAATTCCCTCATGAACTTATCTAATAACTAAGTTAGAATCTTTCAAATTAAACATAGTAATAGGGTTCCATCATAACCTCTCCTATATAAAGTTTGACCAAGGATGGTATAACAATATTTTCATTGGGTAAATGATTTATGTTTGCTATGGATTAAGCTGGATAGAAGGGTGCTATTATGGAGATATTCATAAATGTTGGTGTACCAAGGAGAAGTGGGACCAACTACCTCACAAACCATCTCATAATTGGGAGCATCATATGTTGGTATCATCAAATACTCTATAAGGAATTTATTTTTCTTAGTTTTGATATCAAGTAATGAACCAATAGTTGTCATGGCATCATCTACTCTGTTATTAATCCTTGACACTTGTTCAAATTGTATATATGTAAAACAAAATTGAGGATATCCACCATACTATTATATGGGATTAATTTATCATCACAAGCTTGGAGTTCATCAATGACTTGATTTATGATGATTTTAGAATCACCAAAGATAAAAATATTTTGGATACCCCATTGTATTATAAGTTTAAGACCAGCTATGAGGGCTTTATATTCTACTATGTTATATGTATAAGGAAACTCAATCCAAAATGGATTTATAGTTAAGTACCCATTAGTAGTAACCAGTAAGATACCTACTATTGAACCATGATTTTTAAAAGAGCCATCAAAATACAATGCCAGACTAGGGTTTCATCAATTGACATAATGGCCTCATCCAGGAAATCTATGACAAGAGGTGTGTGATCTTCTAGAGGAGCCTTCACTAGTGCATATAATAACACTTATCCTTTGATTACTTTTGGATTTACATACTCAAGATAAAAATTACTAAGAATCATGACCTACTTAGCCATTCTTCTTGTCAAAGTTATTTTGGATAAGAGATATTTAATAGGGTCAATTTTGGCAATGATTTTAGTTTAATTATTAAGCATGTAGTGGCAAAATTTTTGGGAAAGAAAAAACAACCGTGAGACATAATTTTTCCATTAGAGAGTAGTTAAGCTTGTATGACACCAAAGTTATACTTAGGTAATATGGTTCTTGTTATAATCCAATATAATCATGCTATGCCAACAATTCCCCCAATGCATACTATGTAGTTGATATATATAAAAGGAAAAAACTTCCTATAGTAGGTGGCATTAAAAATGGTGGGTTAGAAATATATTATTTAATATTTTCAAATGTCTTGTTAAAATATTCATTCTAAGTGAATAGAGTGTCTTTATTAAGAAAGAATGTGAACATATGAAAAATGTCTTCAAGTTGAGATATGAACCATCTGATTGCTTGAATTTTTCCTTGAAAACTATGAAGTTGTTTGATATTTTTAGGTGGATGCATATTCATGATGGATTAAAATTTAGAAGGATCAAACTCTATGACATGGTGTGAAACAATGAATCCCAACAAATTTCCTAATGTCTTCCCGAAAACACATTTATTTGGGTTCAATCTAACTTGTATTCTCTCATTCTATCAGAAATTCTATGAAGTATATTTGGATGCTCTGCTCTAGATTTGGATTTGGAAAGAATGTCATCAACATAACCCACCATGATTTCATGAAGCATACCATTAAATATAACTATCATTTCTCTTTGGTATGTGGACTCAACAATATTGAAACAAAGTAAATTACTTGATATAAAAAAGTACCCCAAGGTGTTGTAAATGATATCTTGTATTGGTCTTCATGAGCTATTTTGATTTGGTTATAAACCAAAAAACCATCCATTAAAGACAACATTTCATGACTAACATTAGAGTCCATAATCATGTATATGTTTGGCAATGGAAAGTCATCTTTGGGACATGCATTATTTATTTCTTGGAAATCTATACATACCTTGATTCTTATATGTTTATTTGATACTAGTACAATATTAGATATCCAATCCAAGTATTATATAACATAAATGAATCCAACCTCTAATTGATTTTTTAGTCCCTCCTTCACTAAGAGTGTAACCTTGGGATAAATTTTTCTAAGTTTTTTCTTTATAGGTTTTGCATCTGGATGAACCACAAGATGATGCATAAAAAGTGAAGGATTGATCCCTAACATGTATACATAAGACCATGAAAACACATTAGATAAATATTTGAGCAAAAAGGTGAATTTTTCCTATTCTTCTTGAGTTAATGATGTGACAAGATTGAATATATTTGGATTTTATTCTATCCCAATGTTGATGATAATGGTGTTTTCAATTAGGAGAGTCAATTCTTCTTGATATTTTGAGGGTGGTGGAGGAAGACTAAGTTCCTCTGAGCAAGGTATTTGTAGACACTAGAAAACTATGCACTTGCATTTTTCAATGAATAAATGCCTCAAGACCCCCCTAAAGACCCCCTAAACCTTCTTAACCCTTAAAAAACCCCTCTTAGCCAAACTAAATCACTATTTTCCTAGTCAGATAATAATATTCAAAAATACTATTTGAAATTACTATTCCCTATCACTATTCATTATGGGATCCACTATCACTATTCATGATGACATGGAAAGTGACATGGCATATGACATGGAAAATGATATGGAAGGTGATTTGGGAGGTCATATGGCAAGTGACATGGCTTAGAAGTGATGTGGCTTGATGTGGGACATCATACCCCACTTGGGACACTTCCAAAAGTGCTTGATGACATTATTTAAGCATCAAAAGGGCCCCCATTGAAATATGGAAAATTTCCCCTCAAGGGACCATTATTAAATAGGTATTTTACATGAAATTAACCTCTAAAATAAGATACCTACCTCTTTAAGACAAAGGGCACCCATTTTTGACTTCTTAACCCAAATGAGACACTCACCAACCCAAATAGGAATCCTCACCCACCTCATTTTGACTAATTCATACACCACATATAAAATTGTGCCATACCTATATTATTCCTCTTTTGGCATGACTCTTCACAACATATGCTATAAATCCCCCCCTTTCCTTCACCCAGGGTTAAGTTGGAAAGTGGCAAGTTAGTATTTTTTGTTATTAAAATTTTATTACAAGTTTTTTGAGGAGGTTATCCAATTGAGAAGGAGTTCATCCTCATCTTGGAGGAGAAAAAATTCAAATAATCGAAGATATGCTAGAATCACTCCAAGATTTCATCAACAATATCATCAACAACACCATCATCAATAACCATCTCAAAGGTAACGTTGTTTGTTTATTTCATTTCAACTTAATTATCTCCTTTGGCATCTTCTCTATTGAACTCCATAACTTTCACCTTTCACCTCTTATTTTCCCCCTTTTTCACTTACTTCATTTATTTCCTTGGCCATATTTACCCACTTGACCCTTTTTACGTCTTTGCCATAATTCACCCACTTGACCCCTTTTGCCTCTTGGCCATATTTACCAACTTGACCATTTATCCCTTTCACCCTTATCCCTTATATCTTATTGATAATTTTTACCATCACCTTATTAATCATTTCAATCATTTATCAACCTCAACCAAACCATCTTTCCCTTTTGACTATTTGCCAAACCAAAACCATAACCTTGCCTCGACTAGCCTTTTAGCATTTGCTTTATTTGGTCATTTTCTTAGCAAAGTATCCATCTTAATTATATTTAATTACATATTTAATATCATTTAATGAAATTATATTATATTTTATCATTTCAATTTAATTATCCAAAGAAGTTGGATTGATAGCCTCCTAGGAAGCTTTCGCTTCTAGAACCTAGCTCACGCTAGGTAATCCACTTTGCTACTTGTCTAACAAACAAGTTTTCTTAATGTTTTAGTATTATAGGTTATTCCTTCCTAGCCAAAGAGGAGTATCCTCCATCATCTATATCATGTGCACATTGTATACCAGGTTCTCATAACCATTACCCTTATTGATAGTTTTTTCTTTTCATACTTATAAAAATGTAGAAAATAGAGAAACATTTTGGCATGCTTGATGGGATCTAGTTCCCTTTCTTCCTTAATTATTTGCTCATCAAATGAAATAATTTATTTTTGGGATTAAAAATCAACCATTGGCATTCATTGATTTCTTACTAATTTTAGTTCATTTAGTAACTTAGGAGTCAAATTAATCTTATCATAACATTCACACTTGTTATCACACATAAAATTGAACCACAAAATAATTTACACATCAAAACAATACTTGAGACAAGGACCGACTGGGATTTCATCACCTAGTGGAAACCTTATCCCCACCTGGCTATCCCACTTGGATTTCACCACCAAGGGGAGAACCAAATTAGCTCTCTAGTTGAGTATAAACTCTAGATTTGGTATATATTGGGTAAGCACTCGTATTGGCTATGGGATCATGAAGTGAGGGGAGCAAGCCCTAAACACTAAGTCACGTACTGAAGTTCAACACAAATCTTCCTTTTGAGTAGCTAAAAAACCTAAAAATATCTTTAGACTTCCACTTTAGTACCTATTTTGTAATCCAACCTCCCTTATCACACTCTTTAAGGCATAAACCAAAAATGATTTAAAATTAATCCAAAGGATAAAACACACTTCTTAGTGTATGTACTGATTTCTTTAAATTTTTTGGTTTTTATCTTTGTTAAGGAGTGAGTGTCACAATAACATTCCATATTTTCTCATATGTTTTCAACCAGACAACAAGTGAGAATTCAAAAAAACTAACCACCACCTTCTTCTTCATCTATGGATTATACCTCAGATGTTGAAAAATCTCCTCACGCTTCACCTCACCATTCTCCTCTACCATATTCTCCTTCTAGAATCCAAATCATATCTAGAGGAGATTTGGACTTTAATTCCTTCCTTGACAATAATCTGATGGCTTTACAACATTACCTCACCCTACCCCACCTACTTTGGTTCCTTCTTTTGATCTTTCTTTTGGCATGCCATCTCACCTTATGGTGGGTACCACTTTAACCCAACCATTGACCCAAGCCTCTTCCAACACCCCATCTACCCAACCTCAAACTAATCTTCTACCCCCAAACCAAACACCTCCTATCACACCCCATGCATATTAAACCTTGCCATTTATTACCTATACCCCATCCACCAGTGCATTATCTTCCATTCCAACTTCTATCTTCCTTCTATTGCAACCAATCTCTCAGCCACAATCCCACTTCAAATCCTAGTGCTTTCCATACCTTCCCCCAATTAGCACTAGAGTAATTACCAAACCTCAACTTTCCCAACTTCCTCATACCTCAACCATACCAACCACATCTTTTTCTCAACAAGTTCCTATGACAACATACCAATATGTCCCTCACCCACAAGGGTATATGCCTCCCTCCACCCAAGCTTTCATACCAAGTATTTCTTATGTGCCACCATCTCAACCTCTTAGTACCACTTATCAATATATGGCTTCTTCAACACCATATATTGTCTATTCATACATTGCTACAACCCAACCCAAAAAAAATGTACCTCTTAATTATACAACTTCTCAACCTTAACCTGATCTAATCAAAATGCTAATGGATAAAATGACTAGTTTTGAGTCATCTATCTGCACCTCAACTAATCTTTTATCTTATGACCAAATTTTTAATGAGCCTATCCATCCATCTGTGCCCATTCATGCTTACCTTCATTAGTGGGAATTGCCCAAAGTTTCTAAATTCCAAGGTAAAGAGGATCCTCAACAACACCTAAGAGATTTTCATCATGCTTGTTACTTGATCACTTATAATGATGCTCTCCTTCTCCAAAACTTTCCCATGTCATTATTTGGAGCTATCCTTAACTAGTATAGTTCCCTTCCCACTCATTCTATCTTTTCTTTCTCTCAATTAACACAAACCTTTTTAGAATAATTTTTAGTAAACACATCTAAAAAGGTTCCATTACTGACCTATACTCCATCAAATATTTTGAAGATGAATCCATTTTTGATTTCATTACTAGATGGAGGGGCCTCATCAATCAATTTACCTTCTCATTACCCCAAGTTGGATTGATCAAATTATTCTCTTGGGGGTGTGTGCCAAGCATATGGATTCAAATATCCAAGCCCAAACCTTTAGGACCTTTGAAAAAGCATTCACTATGGCCCATAAATCGAAAAATCATGCTATTGATGAAGGGAAGTTGAAGATTTGAAATAAAAATTCTAGTTTCAAATCCACTTACTCATCCACCACCAAAACCATGAACCCAATCAATTCTAAAGCAAAAACATCAACACATTTAGTTGTTCTCAAAACCATGCCTCCTCTAACCATCAACCAAACACCTTGAACCAAAAATCCTTCTAATCACCAAAACCATACCCAAAATTGGGCTCCTTCATAACCATTTAACCTGATTTAGGAGTCTTATACATGAATCTTGGAAAAATTACTTAAAGCTAATCTAATCCAACTTCCACCCATCAAGCCCCCTCAATAATTTGATACTTCTCACTCCCTTCCTAGGTGGTACAATGAGAATGATCATTGTGATTATCATCAGGTTTTTGGACATGATACTGTTAGATGTAATACCTTTACGATCATTGTCCAAGACTTAATTGATAAAGGGGAGTTTGTGTTTGATAACCCAAATGCTACTTGTAACCAATCTCTTGATATTTTCTAAAACCATTCCCAATTCATCAACCCAACACCATGAAAATCAACATGAATCTTCCAACTCACATGAGGCCAATGTAATTAATATCATCAGTAAAGTGCCCATTTCTAAAAAGGTCATCACTTCTATCACCCAAATAGAGGAAAATAATCCACCATCATCTATTTATTTAGGTTCCCAAATGGAGGAAGTAGATATCCTTTCCATGTCCTTGGATGAAACCATAGTTCCATCCACCTCTCCTATGGTGTAAATACCCAAGGAGATAACTATTCCATCAACCATTTCATCCACCCCTCTAATCCAAGTATAAATGCCACCTACTTCTTTGGATAACCAAACCCAAGAAGAAACTATAACTACCCTTCCATCTAAAATCATTACTCCCACCAATCCTATTATAGAACCATCTATACCTCCCTTGGAAACTATTATCAGATAAACCTTACCCCCATCTACCCAATCATCACCTTCAAAACCTTCCACCAAAGATAACAACATTGAAACTACTCCTTCCTCAAAGGGCTTGTGCTTTGAAACCAATGATAGGAGAAAAGGACCTATTTGTAAACCTTTTTCTTAGCTCATTCAAAGTTTGGAATTTACCTCCCAACCTAACTTTGAGAGAGCCACCTTTTGGCATTGGTTTGGACTCCTGTATTGAAGAAAATTTGAACCTTACACCTCACTTGAGTCTACCCTCAATCCTATTGCTATAACTCCACCAACCACCCCTCTTAAGATCACCTATGAACCATCTAACCTACCCTCACCTAAAATTATCAAACCACCCTATGCTTCTTTCATCAAGCCACAAAAAATTTTAGGGATCCTTCCCATGCCTAGTCCCCTCACTCTCCAATGAGATTGGATTTGACTGTATCAACCTAATCAAAGCCAAATCTAATTAAACCTATTAAAAAGGGAGGGTTGCCTCAGCTAAAACCTTGTGTTAGGCCCATACGACCTCCTTCACCTTTACCCTCTATTTTGGGACCACAACCTTCAACCATTCCAATTACCTACTTTTCCTCCAAAAATCCATCTCCCCTTTCTCCACCTATAACAACCCAACCCTCTAGTTCATCATCATTCCTTACCAACATTTTTCCATCCACTTTTCCATCTATTAAACCCTCATCATCTATACATTTAGTTCCTAAACCTATTGAAACTAAGCCAATTATTCCTAACCACCAACTAAACTCACTCCACCAACCACACCTCCTATCCAAAAAACTTTGCCCCATAAAATCTCTATACCTAGAGTTCAAACTTCACAACCTTCTAGATCTTTACCATAATCTTATACAACCAATTTGAAAAGATTGTTGCAAGCCTCTATTATTAGATTACCACCAATCAATCCTTTTGACCCCACTCACCAAAATCTAACTTAGTTAAAGGATAGTTTTATTTGTCTTTATCATAAGACCCCTGGGCATGATACAGAAAACTATAAAGCCCTCCAATCAATTATTCATGGAATTTTAGAGGAAGATAATCTACTAGAAAAATACTTTGTATGTTCCTTGGATCTTCTACCACCTATCTAATCCACCTATCAATCATCCACTTCTTTACTTTTTCCAAGGAGTGAAGAAGAGAAACTGAAGCAAACAATCATCCCCCTTATCAATACCATTCATATGGTGCCTCGGTCTTGAGCTCAACAAAGGGATATGGGTAAAGTTGTCTAACAAAATGAAAAGGGAAAGGCCAAGGTAGCCATTCCATAGACTTATCCTTCAACTCCCCAACCAACTAATCACACCTAAATAACTACACCTTCACCTTCACCTTCACACTCACAACCACCCAAGACTAAAGTCTCTATTTTGGGAGCCCCTTCTTCTTCTAATACATATCCATTTATCTAATGCTTGGTGTTAAAATAACTTCACCAAATGGCAGTTAAAATGAGAATTTATGGCTTAATTAACACCTCACCTCAACATCATCAGGCTTTAATCAAAGCACTACATTTTAGAGAGGCTTAACCAGATGATCTCCAACCTCTTGCAACTTTGATTAGATCCATCCATCATGATACCATAGTCACTTTTTAAGAGTCATAAAATCCACCATATCATAGGAAAGACCCTAACCCCCCTCTTTTCATCATCGTATCCATTAATTAGACACATGTCAAAAGATTCATGATTGATGGGGGAGTGAGTATCAATATCATCTCCTCCCATGCTTATGATCAACTTCAACTACCTAAAAAAATCATGTCTAAAATCTTGGTAGTTATGTGATCATTCAACAATACCTTAGCTACCACTTTGGGAACAATTATTCTCTACATCTGTTTAGGCCCTCAAACTATTCTTGAACTATTTTATGTTATAGAGGGTGAGTTTCAATATAATGAGTTACTCGATTGCCTTTGGATCTAAGCCATGGGCTACATCCCTTACAACCTTCACCGATGTATCAAATTTGAACATGAGGACAAGTCATTAAAATCAAATCTGATTTGAGTCCCTTCACTTCCTATAATATGACATATTAGCCTAATGATGTCCTCATTCCACCTTCACCCCTTCCATAACCAACCTCTAACAAAACCACTACATTAACCCCACCAACAACACTTATGTCTACAATAATGAGGAAGTATCTACTAGTTCAACCATCCATTCATCTCAAATCCCAGTTGAAAGCCCTTTGCAATCCACATTATAATGTCTCATGCTGGGGGAATATTGACTCCTAGCTTTGGATGCTTTCCCTTCTCTGCATAAATTTGGGAATCTCTAAAATGATCCATCTTATGATCCTAATATTGATACCCTTGTCCCCTTTGGACTTACCAATAATATAACATATTTTATCTATGGGAGACTTGATAAGCCACTCCTTGCTCTCATCACCATGCCTTATATCCAACCATTCACTTCCAATTTTTCTTATCTTATCAATCTGACCTTTGCTCAGACATACCTTCATCGATGTATTTAGAAGGGGTTTAGTTTTAGACTGTATGAACAAGGGCCTCATTAACTTCCCATCATCAAAACACAAAAACCTCATGAGTTGTTTGGCTTGGGATATGTTCCCCTAGAATAACCCACATCACCAAAACTAGTTCTCACCACTATCTATGAACCTCCAACCTCACCAATCATATCTCTCCCATTTGGAGAACATTCAACTGCACCAATCCTAGTCAAGAAACTTCTACCCATATCAGACTAAAATTTATAATTTAAAGAGCCTCTAACCTTACCAACTCCATTTGAAGAATCTAGCATCATCCCATCTAACTTTTTCTTGATCAGTATCATTAGTTTAGTCCCACTAACCTATCAGCATAGTGGTCAAACTAAAACCTTTCCTCTCGTCCACCTTGAAATGATCAACTATGATTCACCCACCATCTATACTATTCAGTGCCAAGATGATAATTCTATCGTCACCTACTTTAGTGTAGGAGACTCTCCCATCCATAAATCTTTCCTTCCAAAAAACCAAACCATGCTCAATGAATCAACTATTGATGTTAACTTAGAAACTTAGGAGAATCATCATATCATTAAACTGTGCCAATCCTTGGACTTAAATGAGTAATGTGATTATCCCACCTTCCTTTAATATTGTATAATTGAATTTGCTTGGTCTTATCAGGATATGCCCAAGATTGACCCCTCCATTACCCTTTCATAACATCGTTACCCATTTAGAGGCTAAGTCAGTATGACAAAAGCTTCACAAAATACACTCTCATATAACTCTTCTCATTAAGGAAGAACTTTAATGTCTTTTATCTATCAATTTTATTCAACCCATTAACTACCCATAATGGGTCTCTAATATTTTTCCCATTACCAAGCCCACTGGGGGACTCCAACTTTGTGTGGATTTTTGAGACCTTAACCTTGCATGCCCCAAAGATGACTTTACTTTACCAAACATGAACCAACTAGTTAACCTTATTGTAGGTCATGAGATGTTATTCCTCATGGATAGATTTTTAAGATATAATTAGATCTTGATTGCCCTCTCAGACTAACATAAAACTACCTTCACTACTCCTTGGGGAACCTTCTACTATTGAGTCATGCCTTTTAGCTTAAAAAATGTAGGAGCAATGTATCAACAGGCCATGACCTATGCCTTCCATGATATTATTCATAAAATTTTAGAGGATTATTTGGATGATCTCAAAAAATATAAACACTGCAAAGATAATTTATCTATTTTTACTATCATTTTTGACTGATTAATCCAATTCCATGTTCAGCTCAATCCCAAAAAATGTATTTTAGGGGTTTTATCTAGAAATATTCTAGGATTTATCATCTCCTTTCATAAAATTGAGATTGACCTTACTAAAGTCAAGTCCATCCTAGAAATGCCTCCTCCAACAAACCTTAAGCAACTTCTTAGTCTATAGGGAAAAATCCAATCTATCTATTACTTCATCTCTCAATAATCAGATAGATGCCAACCCTTTCACCACCTCTTGAAGAAAGAAACCTCCTTTATATGGACCAAAGATTGTCAACAAGCCTTTGATTCACTCAAAGAGTACTTGATTTCTCCACCTATTCTTATCCCACCTAGGGATGATTAGCCTTTCTACCTTTACGTATCTGTAACTAATCACTCTTTAGGTTCTATGTTAGCTCATCAGGATGAACAATACAAGGAACAAGACATTTAATATATCAGTCACATGCTTATAGAGTATGAGACACAATATACCCATCCTAAAAATATTCATCTCGCTTTCATTTTTATTGACTCTAAGTTTCATCATTACTTTCTTAATAAAAAAACATAAGTTATCACTAACACCAACCCACTCAAGTATATGCACTCTAAGCCATACCAAAATCAGCATATGGCTAAGTGGCTCATGCTTCTAGTTGAGTTTGATATTGAGTTTCTTCACTAAAATTCCATTAAGGGAAGGTTCATTTCTAATTAATTAGTTAAATCCCCTCTCCTAGATAACCATCCCATTTCATTAACATTTCCCGATGAGTCTATTACAAATCTTTCTCAAGGAGAACCATCTTACCAAATGACCATGTTTTTTGATGGTTATAAATGTCAACATGGTGGAGGTGCAGGCATAATTCTCATACCCCTTCATGGTGAACCCCTTCCACTATAATTTAAAATCAACTTTGAATGTACTAACAATATGGCATAATACGGAGCTTTGGTCATCGGTCTCCAAACTGCTCTTGCCTTAAAAATCAAAACCATTTCTATCTTCAGTGATTCTCAACTCATGATTAACTAGGCCAATGGGTCCTATTAGTGTAAAAATGACATTTTACAAAAGTATAAGCTCCTTTTTGATGAGATCTTAACATATTTTGAAATCTAATTAGTGCCTTGATCTACTAACAAATTTGTAGACACAATGGCCTTTCTTGCATCTCAAATACCCTCTCAACCTATAGAATCCAAATTATTTATCACCATCCACCATTTCATTAGGCCCTCATATATCAATTTAGACCTTATAACCATCTATAGTGTCGAGGCATCTCCTTCTGATGTCTGCTATGACCAAACCTTTAATTACCTTAACTTGGGCATCATTCCACCTGACCTCTCAAAGATTGACTGAAAGGCCTTTGTGTAGGGCACCTCTCATTATACCATACTAGGGGGGATCTTATATAAATGTGGCTTTGATGGTCTTCTCCTCTATTGTTTACATAGTCACGAGATTCCTCATGCCATCAAAGAAACCTATGATGGAGTTTATGGGTGACATTTTAGTAGCCTCATTGTCACCAAAAGAATCCTACACCTGGGGTTACTATTAGCCTACCCTCAATTAGGATTGCTATGACTATGTAAAGAAGTGTGTTAAATGCCAAAAACATGTTGACTTGCATCATGCACCCCCTCATGGCCTTTAGGTATCCATGGATTATTGGCCCTTCTCACACTGTGGGTTGGATCTCATTATAGAAATCAATCCTCACTCTTCTCAGTGAGACCAATATATCATCACCGATACAAATATTTTACTAAATGGGTGGAGACCATCCCCCTTATCTCCATTAAAGATTAAAAAATTATAGATTTTATCAATCATCACATTATCTATCATTTTGAGGTCCCTCATAAAATCATAATAGATAATGGTAAATCATTAAAAAAAAAGTTCAAGCCCTTTGCGATGCTTTTGGCATCAAACTCTGCCATTCCTTGCCTTACCATCCATAAAAAAATGGACAATTAGAAGCCTCTAACAAAACTCTCATCAAAATGCTAACAAAATTTGTAAGTGCTTCAGGCTGGGATTGGCCCATACACATCCCATTTTTTTTATGGGCCTATCGCACTAGTATTAGAATCAGAACATGTGTTACACATTTTTCCCTGGTCTTTGGTGTAGAGACTATTCTACCTCTTGAAGTCTAGATTCCGTCTCTTCATATTTCCTTACACAACATCATTTCTAAAGAGGATTATTATCAAGAATGACTTGCATGCCTTGAATTACTTGATAAACATCACCTTGCTATCCTTAACCATCTTCACATATATCAAGAGTATATTATCCATGATTATAATAAGCACCTCAAATAATGGGAATTCAATATCAGAGATCTCATCCTAAAATAAAACCAACATGTGACCAACATGGAGAAGAATAAACAAGGAAAGTTTTATTTCAATTGGATTGGACTCTACATCGTTACCCATAAGTATGGATCAGGAGCTTATCATTTGTCCTCTCTTAAAGGCAAACTAGAACTTGAACCTCTCAATACTTCACATCTGCATTAGTTTTTCTATTAAAGAAGGATAAAGCTCACCTATTTGTCTAACTTAAGCTCATCCCCTGATTATAAGATTTTAACCTTCACCCATATTACTCCTCCCCTTTTGAGGATAATTGATTACAACATAGAACCATGTGATTAACCATCAAAATCATGGCCTAATTATAAATATGGGTACCAAAACTCTACCAATAACATGGTTCTCATGGATACTTTTTGTCTCTAACAAGATGGAATCTCATGTTCATTGTCTCTCAAAACCACACCCTTTCACATATCATTGACTTTCTTGTGTAAAGTTTTGCCCTCATAAAGGTGAACCTATGAATCTAATTAAATTAGTCCATGTCTAAACACATTTAATCTTGAAATAATTACTTGGGTCAATATATTAAGCATTGTAGATTGCTCCCTTGAAGGACAATTGCCCAAAAATAAAATAAAAATTGCCAAATGTAAGGTAGACTGTTCCCTTGAAGGATAACTATCAAGATCATTAAATAAATCTAATAATCTTAGACCACTCCCTTGAAGGATGGCTAAATTCACTTTGTCAAAAGTAGAGAAATTTCATGGAAGCTTCCTGCATCGATTAGTTTCCCATATATATTAATAAAGAAAAAGACCCACTATCACAATAAATTCTAAAGCCACAATCAGCTCTCCAGTACCATAATAAGTTGGAAGCTGCAATCAACTTCTACATGTAGACTTCCCATATTGATTAGTCTACGTCTAGCATACAATATGAAATTGTCTATTAACATTCTTAGGTCACCTATAAAAGGGGAAAATTAATTCATGTGGTTATCATACATATCACCCATTACCCTTCACACCACTCATCACCCATCACCCATCTTCCCTTTAGACTATTCATATATCAAGGGATCTAGAGCTTACTTAACACCCTATGATCAAGAAACGTTTTTTATTAACTAAAAATAGCTCATATGCAGTGTTTGAGGGGATTATATCACTAAGCTGATCCCACTTTGGGTCTATTTTCAATCCTTGTCAAAAACAAAACATTGTGCCATGTTCTTAATGTTCTTGGTTGGTGTTTTACTTGTGACTTTTACCATCCATTGTTGTAACAAAAATAATCATTCTTTTTACATTTAGGGAGATTATACCAACCACAACCATACTAATCATAACCATAACCATAACATTTATAAGTATCCACACAACTTTAAGCATGATACCATTCGACCAATGACATCTAACACATTTTGTACATAAGAAAATGTACAATATTTTATTTAGGGTGCAAGGAATTGTATGACACATACATAGTCATTATATTACACATGGCCTAAAGCACATGCATACATCAACATACCTTATGAAGAAGGCACCATTTATTTAAGAAGTTTGCCTCATGAGCTAGATGATAGCATTAGTGTGGGATGAGGGGATAACACTCCTGTTCATTATTAATATTGTTTTTGATGATGAATGTGGTTGAAGATGGTAGTCTTAGTGCATGGAGGGACATACACCATCATTTACAATGGAGAGTTGAATGATGATTGTGTGAAGGTAGATGTGCTCACATGAAGGACATCCTCTAATCTTGGTAATGGTCCTTATCATGATTCTTTAAATAAAATACATGCCCATTCTTCGTCATTGACCTGGTTTTCTATTCTACCAATTAGGAAGGTCATATGATGTGATTGATTCCCTTGAATAGTCTTCCCACTAGAAATGATCATCTCTACCTACCTTTTCACATGGACACATCACCCTTAATATGATGAGTCATCTTGATAAAGCCATTATGTACCATCATGATATATTTTTATTTCCCTTATCATCTGATTCACATCCAATGTCTTTCCTTTCTTTGTCATCTCATGACTTTTCTAGGCCTAGTGGTCATTTACATCATTATAACCTTTGTCCTAGTTGACATGAATTGGCTTCCAACCATGGGCTACTATACGATCATGCCTTTGAAACTACCACTATTGTTGGTGGTGGTAACTCCCAAATCCTTACCATTGTATAAAATCTTCCATCAGAGGTAGGCCACCATGAATTCACATTAATAAATTCACCTTCTTGTCCCCTCTACCCTCCCCTTAGTACCAACCCATTGCCATAAGCTTTGCATGCTAGACCCTAACTATTAGTAGTACTTGCTCCAACAAGGTAGTATTTTGTTTTATGCGAGTTGAACATTCATTTATGAAAAGAGAACCACCATCTTCTCCCAACCATGTAACTTCTTGTTGTTTAATCCCGAACTAGAAGAATCAGTAAGTCATTAGTTACACAGAGCTAGGATAGAGGATATAGATATGGCCACCATTTTTCTAGCCTACCCATGCAGCTCTTGGGTTAGGTAAGGTCCATCCTCTATCACTCACCACACTGCTAACTTCCTTACTTGTAAAATCTACTTGACTATCAAAGAAATTCTTTGTGGGTCGTTAATTCACTACTACCCTTAAAACTTAACTCATAATGGTGATGAACCTTGGCCAAAGTGAATCTACAGATCTAGATAGATCCCCACCTCCTAAAACTCAGCTCGTAGCAGTTGACACTATCTCAAAACTCTCACCCTCACATAATTTTACTAGGTGTAACCTCCTAACAAAGGCACCTCTTCTTTGGATTAGCTCCATTAAAGATCATTTATGGTACTTATAATTATGTTTCCTTCTAATTTATCCTACCTTACCCATCTGTATCTCTAATGCTACTAAATGTGGGATCATTATGGTAACAATTTACTGGTCTACACCATTCACTTTAATCGATACCTTTACCAAAACCTAAAACTATTGTTTTAAGCTCTTTGTTAGGTAATCCTCCTTAGGTCTCAAGGACCAAATATTGATCTAGGTTTCAAGAACTCAATACTTTAATGGATTAAATGATCATAACATACCTGTCTTAACCCTTTTTAACTACCAAATCACCCTTCAACATTCCTTTCCATTCATCTAAAGTCCTTGTGTTCACTTATTTCTCACACCTTGAGTAGCTTGTTTGGAGTTGCTTATAAAAGAACTATATATACATATATATATATATATATATATATATATATATATATATATGTATATATATATATATATATATCCTTTATAAGCAACTCCAAACAAGCTACTCAAGGTGTTAGAAATAAGTGAACATAGGGATTTTAGATAAATAAATTAGATATGTTTATATATTAAGTCAGTCATGAATATACAATCCTCCATAAGTATTCCATTTTCCTCAGCCCAAACTAACCCATGTGGTCCATCAAATTGGGGCAGCCAATTTGAACACCACTCACCCAAACTTGTTGAACTACATTAGCCTAGTTTCCATGGACTATGTAGGTGATGCTTCACTTCTAAGGGTAGCTCGGCCACTAACAACTAATTCCCATCCCCTTTTTCTTCTTAATCATTTTCATCACTAACAATGCCCTCTTGCTTAGGGCATCCTACATCAAGGAATATTTGAATTCTTTATTCAAAATCCTTATGTTTTAACACCGTATAATACTTCCTCTTAAGTTTTCCCCTATTGCTGGGAGAAATACATTGGCCTAAGGCATTTTTAGACTATGTAAGTAGTGCTCAATTACTGAGGTCAACTCAACCACATCCTTTATTTTGTTTTCCCTTCTCACCTAAATTCTCTTCCTCCACTTCTCTACCTATCCCCTTACCACCTCCCTCCCTTTAGCTTGTCAATATTTTTTAACATAAGGGTTGACAACCTTCCTCATTGGCCCCTCTTATCTCCCATAAAACCACCAACTACTCTACCTCGCTAGCCTCCCCATCACCTTTCCTTGTGCATACTTCATAGATCACTCCCTCACCCACTTCTCATGTTTTTGGTCTCTTTCTCCACTTATTATCAACCTTGTCATTTATCCCATTCAAATTATTTCATCATCCTCATTATCTCCTCTCACCCTTGGCTAGTTGTTGTACTCTCTTTATCACTCTCTTTTCCTAACCAATTCCCCATCATACACCATTTTCCCCATGGTACCCATTTTCCATTCTTTTTGTTTGCTTTTATCCATCCTTTCATCTTTTTTGTCTTCTTTTTTTCTCCACAACTATTTTCTCCTTGGGTATTTAGCCTTTGAGAAGCCTTCCATAATTACCTCTTTTCTTTTTCTCAGTTCTTACCTTTTACCTTTTGCATTCCCCTTTTCCTATTTCCATCTTGATATTCACTTATATTTTACATCTGTGTGAGTATCCTTGCTTTATATCCCTACTTCAATTCTTCCTTTTTCTTCTTATCATCCCTAATCTTCATCCTTTATCTTTATGTCATTTCTTGTCATTGTTTTCCACCATCCTCTCCCTTTTCTCCATTTCCTTTCATTTTTATTGTCTTGAGGACATTCCTTGTTCTTATTGACCTTATTTTTCCTCCTATATGACTAGGTTTGGCTCCTTCCATCCTTCTCCACCTTCATCTTTATCTGTGACCTTATTGTCTTCTCTATCTATTTCTTCATCCATCTCCTAGTTTGCCTTCAACTCATCCCTTATTGAAACTCCTTTATTATCTCCCATTAGCACTCCACCTTCTCACTAATTAGAGTTTGGTCACTACTTGAACTGATTCTATGTACATCTCCTTGTCTACTTCCTTGTATCCTCCATGCCCTTAACTTAATACATGAAATTTGGTCAGGTTCATTACTTCAGGTGCATCCCTTTCTTCCTTTAATGCTTTTATGTGTTGCACTCAGACCCTCTTTTTTATACCTCTCTAACTACTCCATTCACCCTACCTATCACCTTTCTCCCTTTTAAACCCTCTTTCCATTTTTAGCATGCTACATCTTCAAAAGTCTCCACTCTATTTTGGTTTATTATGAGATATATACCAATCCTATGGATTTATGACATAATTGGCTAGGACCGTGGGTTTATACGACCAACCAAAAATCTTGAGCATCATTAAGCCATCAGGAAGAAGATTCCTTCCCCACCCCTATGGTTTTACCTATTTTAAACCCCTTTTACTCTGACCTTTGATGATGTTAGAATCAAAACTAAAGCCACCTTTAAATGGAAGATTTGAGATACTCATATGGGGATGATAGCTACACCCTCTCACATGCCCTAATCTTCCAACCAATAATTTCCATTGATTCTCCCTTCTTAGACTACATCTTCTTATGCCTTGAAATAGCCCTACTCTTTAATCGTAATCCATAACTTGTTACCTCATTTAATTAATATTATTATTATTCACCTCACTCCTTATTCTAAAACCCCTCAGCATCTTTCTTTGAATTCCCTTAAAAATCAATGCTTACTTATTTTGGGCCCCAGTAACTCAAGGGTCAAGGGTTTGAATCTTTACCACTTCTCTTTTATCCACCCTGCTACTTTTCTTCCTTGAATTGTTGAATCATACCCTTCCATAGCTTGTTAATGACATTATTGTGAAGTGTGCATAGTATCAGATTATTTGGATGGTGATAAAAGAACCTATTAGATCACCATAGTAATTAGAGTAGTGCCAAATTTTCTAAAGCTTGGTAAAGCATATTTATCCATTTTTAAAATGGTGACCAAAATTTCATGCTTAAACCTGCTTATCCATGACTGTAGATTCCTTTTGCATAGTTGACACAATCATCTAATTACATCCTAGGTAATCTCATCTACCGTTTCTACCAAATCAATTAGAAAACTATTTGATACCCATATTTTCCATGATTTTGGAACTTCCCTTTCTCCAATGTCCTTTAACTAGACCTAACTACATGATATCAAATTGGGGAAACCAAGTTAGCCAACACTCTTCACCTCAAAAGAACTACATTTAGCCTGATGTTCTTTTTGGATTCATATCCATGGAACTATGTAGGCAATGTCCACTTGCCACGTGCATCTATAGTCATCTCAGCCATTCCCTTCTAACCCATACCTAATCTATCCATGCTTTCACCACATCCACCTTGACATTATTTACTTCTAACCTAGAACATTGGCATATTTTTTTAAAAAAATTGATTGTAATGACCAACCTTACCATGTTGAAATTTTCAATGTTTGCACCATCTCATGCATGACCGAACCAATTATGTTATTTTATAGGAGCACTTCCTACCCTAGATACTTGCGACCAATATTGAACTTATCTAGATGACTTAATATGCCTAACTCGATCAGCTATGACCAACACTGTGAACTGGTTATCCTTATCACATGTCTTTCTAGGATTAACCTTGTTATTACTAACATTGTTAGCTTTAATCTTTACACAATCTTGAATATCATTCTTAGTCATGTTTTGTATGCCCATTTGCATTTCACATGCCCAGTTACCTTATAGCACCACCTTGTACCTCCCCACTAACTACTTATCAAATCTACACTTGATTCAACATTCCCTCATCAACTCTTGATTTGAGGGGGAACACCTCCTCCCATACTCAGAGCACCCTAACCATTGATCAAGAGATTCATTTTTAATTTGTAGTTTGTTAAATCAAAGTTGCATAATAAAAAGGGGCAAAATGTAGACACTAAAAAATTGTGCACTTGAAATTTTCAATGACTAAATGCCTCAGGACCCCCCTAAAGACCCCCTAAACCTTCTTAAACTTTAAAAAATGCAATTTAACCCAAATAAATCACTATTTTCATAGCCATATGATAGTATTCAAAAATACTATTTGAAATCACTATTCAAAAATATTATTCACTATCACTATTCACTGTGGGGTCCACTATCACTATTAATGATGACATGGAAAGTGGTATGGCATGTGACATGTCAAGTGACATGGAAGGTGATTTTGGAGGTGATATGTCAAGTGACATGATTTAGAAGTGATGTGGCTTGATGTGAGACATCATACCCCACTTGGGACCCTTCCCAAAGTGTTTGATGACCTCAATTAAGCATCACAAAGCCCCCCATTGAAATATGATGAATTTTTCCTCAAGGGACCATTATTAAACATTTATTTTAAGTGAAATTAACCTCTAAAATAAGATACCTATCTCTTTAAGACAAAGGGCACTCATTTTTGACTTCTTAACCCAAATGGGACACTCACCAACCCAAATGGGAATCCCCACCTACCTCATTTTGACTAATTCATCCACCACATAGAAAATGGCACCATACCTCTATTATTCGTCCTTTGGCATTACTCTTCATAAAATATGCTATAAATCCCCCCTTTCCTTCAACCAGGGTTAAGTTGGAAACTGGCAAGTTAGTATTTTTTGTTATTAACATTTTATTACAGGTTTTTAGAGGAGGCTATCCACTTGAGAAAGAGGTCATCCTCATCTTGGAGGAGAAAATATTCAAATCATCAAAACTCTGCTAGAATCACTCTAGGATTTCATCAATAATATCATCAATAACACCATCATTGACAACTATCTCAAAGGCAACCTTGTTTGTTTATTTCATTTCATCTTATTATCTCCTTTGGCCTCTTCTCTCTTTACCTCCATACCTTTCACATTTCACCTCTTATATTTACCTTTTTTCACTTACTTCATTTATTTCCTTGGCCATATTTACCCACATGACCCTTTTTACCTCTTTGCCATAATTCACCCACTTGACCCCTTTTGCCTCTTGGCCATATTTACCAACTTGACCATTTATCTATTTTACCCTTTTCCCTTCTATATTATTGATCATTTTTACCATCACCTTATTTATAAATTCAATCATTTATCAACCTCAACCAAACCATCTTTCCCTTTTGAATATTTTCCAAACCAAAACCATAACCTTGCCTCGACTAGCCTTTTAATGTTTGCTTTATTCAGTCATTTTATTAGCAAAGCATCCATCTTAATTGTATTGAATTTCATATTTACTATCATTTAATGAAATTATATTTTATTTTATCATTTCAATTTAATTATCCAAAGAAGGTGGATTGATAGCCTCCTAGGAAGCTTTTGCTTCTAGGACCTAGCTCATGTTAGGCAATCTATTTTGCTACTTATCTAAAAAACAAGTTTTCTTAGTGTTCTCTTATTTTAGGTTATTCCTTCCTAGCCAAAGAGGAGTATCCACCATCGTCTAGATCATGTGTGAATTTTATACTAGGTTCTCATAACCATTACCCTTATTGATAGTTTCTTATTTTCATACCTAGAAAAAAGTAAAAAATAGAGAGAAACAATATTATTCATGTGATGTTGTTGTGTTACTAATTTGATAATGTAATGATTTTTCCCCAAAATATGTATAATCATATAAATATATGGAAAAACTCTTTTTATGATCACCTGTTGAAATATAATCTCTTATGTTAAAAAATTTAGAACATTTTGAAAATGATCAAGCATAATTGTTGAGCATTGGTACCATTGGATTAAATTTGGATATGTGAGGTCAAGTGTTAAAATAATAATTTCATGGAATAGGTTGGTTATAAATAGAAATTCAAATCAACTGTAGATGGAACCCATTTTAGTGTCTCAAGTGTTTGCCTCAGACTCACTAGAAGAGTTACTTTGGAAAAGCATGGTGTTCACATTAAGTGGGTTAAAACCTACAGTATGGAAAGTTTCATTGGATTTAATCATGATAGTTCTATTGATAGTTGTTCATGAAGGCCAAGTCTCTTGCCTTTATAGTTCATTATTTTACACATAATGGATTTGGCTATGGGATATTTTTTTTAAGGAAACAAGTAACTAGTTCATTCAAATAAATCCAGGTTGGATTCAAATCATCAATTTGTTCATCAAAAATAATTCCACCTTTTACAAATGATGTTTTTCCAAATTTATGAACCACTTGAGTGTACTTTTGATAATGGGGCTTTCCATGATTATTTGGAGTCATTTAAATTGTACCTTAGTAATTAGTATCTTGGATTTCATACTCACCCATGACTTTATCAATAATTTTGAATTGGGATGGAGGAGATGGTGTGGATTTTGAATTGGAGTGTTGATTATATTCTTAGCTTGTAGATGGAATATCAATGAAAGTAGATGTGGATGGAGTATTCAACCAACCACCAAAGGGAGGTTCTTGAAACAAAGTATCAATATGGATGTACTTATGAAGATTTGGTGATTCCTCAACAAGAATATGTGTCTTTAGTAATGGGGAGATAATTTGATTTTTGATAATGCCCTTCCAATAGCTTAAAATATTTAAAGGGTCGAGGATAACTGAGGATAGTTACTTACATGCCATCATGATAAAATTTCAAACATTGGTGTGAATTAGATGGTATAACATTCATTTAATTTCTCCATGGATGTCTAAGAAGTAAATAATAAGGTAAATCAAGGTCAAGCACATGAACTAATGTATCTTAAATGATAGGTCCCACCATCAAGGGAAGATATATGGTACCCATAAACTCATGCTCATTATTATCATATGCTTTAATTGTAGTGATATTTGATTCTCACTCTATTGTAGGATATCCTAAATGTTTTATTAATCTCAATGTACACAAGTTTAAACCTGAGCCATTGTCTATAAACATGCTTTTTTACTTTATGTCTAGAGATAATGACTTCCATATACAATGGTAGACTATGGACATATCCCATAGGAGAGACATATAAATGGTCAAACATAAATTGATTTTTAGTGGATAAATTTCCAACTAATGCTTGAAAACTTGATGGATTGATGTCTTGAAGGACTCTTGACTCTTAAAGGACTTTATACAAGATATATTTATATATAAGGGAAGATTTGAGAATATTTAAAATGGATATGTTACTGGGTGTTTTTTCAAGATGATCTATAATATTGTAATCATGTTCAAAATTAGATGAAGAATCACTAGGGATGGTAATATTGGGTCACCTTTTGGTAATGACACAATCTTGGGATTGTAAAATAATGATGGAAACATGATGGTGTGTGTAATCAACATAATTGACTATGGATTCAAAAGGGTGATTGGCTTGGTTGAAATTGATTTCTTGAGGTTACCCCTATTTTTTATTACCATGTCCTTACTCATGTTTGAATAATGGGTCTTTTTATATTCATAAATTTTGGTTATTAAAAGTCATGGATGGTTAAATTTTGATGGATTTATGCCCATGATATATGAGATATTGGGCATAGTGTTTGAGCCTCATACATTGATTGGTCACGTGTCACTTAATCCTATGGTACTTATAATATTCATCTTCTTTGTACCAGTTAAGTTTAGGAACATTATATTCAAAGGGTTTGGTGTTAGGACAACTAATCATGTTTGCATGGGCCAACTTTTGAAAAATAGATTCATAATATTCTCCCAATTGGGTGAATTTATGCTTGTAATTTTATTTTTTTTGTTGACCACCAAGGATGGTGATATTAATGATGGGTTGTATATGAAATTGATGTTATTTAGGTGGGTTATGTATTTTATTGACATTGGTCACACCATCACCCATAACATTTTTAATCTTGGAAAAAAAACTTAATCTTGTCAGTTTGGTTCGAGGAATTATTCTCAGGTTTTAATATTTTGATAACATCTCTAGTAATTAAAGTTGACTCAATTTGAAATTAATTTTTAATGATTTTTTCAAATAAAATTGGAGAAATAATTAAAAAGTAATGACACAATTCTGAGTTAAGGTTGTTCATGAAGATAGCAATAATATCTATTTCTATAAAAGACCATGGAAAATGGCTTCCCAATTACCACAATATTTATAAGAGGTAAAGGTTTTACCATTACATTATTTAGTGTTATTTAAGTTGAGTGTGGTCAATTAGTTTTCAACATTATTTGAGAAATGATGAATAATTTTTTTAGATATGTCTTCAAAGGTGAAATTTAATCCTTTGGGTAAATGTGAGAACCATTTTAGGTATTGACCCCCAAAATTTGTGGAAAGAATCTCAACATATATTAATTATTATAGGAAATATAAACACATGCCATATATATGTCTTTAAAGTGTTCCATAGAATCACTCTTACCTTTTTAATCATCAAATTTAGGGAGTTAAAAATGTTATAGGAAAGGTGTTATCATAGTGTTCACATCATATAAATAATAAAAAATTTCCTCAAACTTATATTGTTTTGCCCTTGAAAAGGTACCATCTTGCAAGCCTTGGAATTTATACTTCATATTTTTCAACTCTTGAATAAAGTGTGGTGATAATTGATTATTTTAACTTAAAAAAGTAAACTTGTTAGAAGTTTGACCCATGAATGGATTTGTGTTAGTGTTAACTTATGAAAATTGGTTAAGGGGTGGATTATTAATAAATTGGTTAGGAATCATGTTGAAGGAGGAATGGGAATGTTTTGATTGCATAAAGGTATTTGGATTGGTTTGGTTAGTGGAGAAGTTAGGGTTTATTTGGTTTGGATTAGTGTTAAAGTTGGGATTAGAATTGAAGTTAGAATTGGCTTGGTTTGGGTTGGTGTTAAAGTTAGGGGTTGTTTGGTTGGGATTGGTGTTGAAGTTAATATTTGTGAAGTTAACCAAATTAAGGCTAGTTTTATGTGATGGATTTAGAAAGGATGTGACCTAAAAAATTGATTTGAATGGATGTTAGGGTTTGGAATTGGATTAATGTTGAATGGATTGGTACTAGTTGGTGTTTGATTTGAATGTAATGGAACTAATCATACAAAATAAATTAGATTTGAAAATTATTTGGTACAATTCCTAGTGAAAAGATTTTATTTATGGGTAAACTTGAAACCATATTAAATTTTGGATTTGAATTTGATTAGTTGATGGGTGAACTAGAATAAGTATTCAAGTTTAGATTTTTATTTGTATTGATGTTGTTGATTGGTGAACCATGAAGGTTTAGATTTAGATTGATTGGATGAATTCAATAAGTATTTAAGTTAGGATTGGATGAATTGATAAATGATGGTGAATTTTCCTTCACACTTAAATTTGTATTAGCATTGCAACTTGGGTGAACCAAAGTATTATTTATTTGATTATCTTGGAGATTTGTAATATCTTGTTTGATGTGATGAATATGGGATTCCATCAAAAACACATGACTTGTGATTATACCTCATTAAGGATGGATTTCCCCTTGTCTTAGGAGACTTGGGGATTGGGATTAGAAGAACCCATGAGAGCATCACTAGCCTCTAAAGAGCCTTGTGATATGGATTGGTCTTGAATGGGTGATAAAGACTTTCTTAACAATTAAATATTACATATTTTGGACATCAAAATTGGGTGGAAACTAGCCCCTAAGCTCAAAGCTTGAATGAAAAATTAATTCTTTTTTATCTTGATGTATTAGTTAAATGAATAAGGAAGATAAATGACCTTGGGACTACCCTCATCTTGATATGCTCATCCTTCTTCTTCTTCTTCATGGTCATGGATTTTGTGAATCTCGACATGGTGACCTTGGTTGTCTTGATGAACAAATTGGAAGGGGTCATTACCAAAATGCTCATCCCTTACACTAGGATTATTCAGGATAGCCATGTGCCTTGTGATGGGTGAAATTTCTAAAGGAAGGACTTGAAACTAGATTATAAAAATACCAAACTGATTACATATTTGATTGACAAAAATATTATTTTAAGTTTTGTTTGGGATTTAAGATTTTAAAGCTTTGTTGATTATAACTTATTTCAAAACTCAAAAGTAATTTTGTTTTCACTCAATCATTTTAGCACATGGTATAACATAAGGGAATAAACAAACAAATTCTATTCTAAACACACATGAAATTGCACAAAAAAGGATAAAATATAGGTAAAGGGACTTGAATAACCTATAGGGTTTTTGTGTCACTTACTTATGCATTGATTTAGCTACAAATTAATATTTCAAGGGACTAACCATGGAGGATCCCACTATTTGCATGTCTCACTAAGCTAAATTTCAAGGGTGCATGGAAAGTAGCTTCTCATTCTAACCACTAATTGATACACTAAAAATTAAATGGTGAGATTAGATTTCCTAGTATTAAGGTATAAACATGATTATCTAGGGGAGTCCTCTATATACCTTTCAGTATGATGAGGCCCAAACCCATTAAATAAGATGATTTAATGGATACACATAAATGGGTCTAGTCTCAATGTTTCCAACATAGATATAAGATTTCAATGTGTTGATGTTATTAAAAATAAACTTTGAGGCCATTGTGTAAACCTAGGGCATTAAAGTGTGGAATCCCCTCACATCATAGTGTGCTTAAAGCATACAAATGTTTATACAATGAACATAGTGGGTCATAGATTTATATACCCCACCAATACATGGGGTTTGGCTTACCACATGGTGATGAAATCCATAGTCGATAGAACCCCTAAGAAAATAAAAATAAAATTAGACTAACACTTAAGTTTGATTCTCAAGTATTGCCACCAATATGACATTAGGAGAAGAAGATACACACAAGTGGGTCTTGGGTAACAAAACTTGCAAGTGTTTTTTCTATTTTTTTGAGTAGAATCACCATTGTAATGCCATGGAAAAGAGAATATGCAACAAAATCAAGGCACAAAAATTGATTGAAAGAAATGTTGAAATAATTGTCATTGATGTCAAAGGAATTGTAACAGATAAGAATGAAAATGTCAAATGGAGTTATTGCCATAAGTAAATAGAATTGTTACCAGAAGTGAATAGAGTTGTTGCTGTAAGTGAACAAATTTTTTGCTGAAAGTGAACAGAAATGTCAATGAAAGTGAAAAAAAATGTCGATAGATATGTTAATGGAAATGTAGATAGAAATGTCAATGATCACATCTCTTGGTGAAGAGGTACCTCTTAGATGGGACACATCCCTTAAAGTCTATATAAGGGAGAAGAGATGTGGGAGTTTTACAAGCATTAGATTTGATTGAAGATAATATAAGTGTGAGAGAGAAGGAAGAGAAGAGTAGAGAAAAAAATGAAATAGAATATCTCTTAAGAAAAGAAGTGTGAAAGGTAGATTTATTTTAATGAAGAATATTATTTGAGAATTATGAAAGAGAGGAGAGAAAAAAGTATATAATAAAATTACTGAGAGAGAAAGTGTAAGAGAAGTAAATCCATAATTATGTTGAAGAAGTAATCACAGATGGTGGAATCGATTTGGCTTGGGGGTAGTGCCTCATAGTCTAGGGGTTGGTGTTCTTATGGGTTGCTACTCATGAATTGGCTTGGTTGGTACTTGGCAAAGGGATCAATGTGTCCAATGTGTGGGTGCTCACAATTTGATCGAGTTGGTGCTTGGTTTTGGGATTGGTGTCTTTAGCAGGTGGGTGCCTGTAAACATTGTAAAAGAGTTATATATATATATATATATATATATATATATATATATATATATATATATAAGCACTATTTTTTCATGGTTTTCTCTCGAAAGGGTTCTCACATAAATCTTGTGTTATCTTGTGTTATTAATTACTAAATATTGAATGTTTATGATTATTGTGGTTGATTAAATTTGATAAGATATATTATGTTATAATAATTTACCCCCTTCTTAGTATAAGCATGTTCTTAATAATTAGTATTAGAGCGGTTACTTTAGAATTAGTCTAACTACTAGAAGGTAGATCCTAGGAGCACACATAGATAGTTGTCAAGGTTAGGATGGTTTATCCACAAATAAAGCACCATTTTTGAATGGATTGAATTATGATTTTTGGAGTATAAGGATGAGAACATATCTTATGGTTCTAAGTTTTGGTATTTGGTTATCAGTACTGATGGGGTACATAACATCAACAAATCAGGTAATAGATCAAGATGGAAAGAAGGAATGTGAGAATAATGTGAAAGTGATGAATGCCATTTTGTGTGGCTTATCCAAATTAGAGTTCATAAAAGTAAGGCATTATGTGTTAGAAAAAGATATATGGGACAAAATTTAGAATATCTATGAAGGTGATTACAAGGTCAAGAAGGCAAGCTTCAAACACATAGAAGGTAGATTGAAAGTCTTAAGATGAAAGTAAAACATTACAGCCTATCTTTTCCCTATGGATGAGATAGTCAACACCAACAAAGGGATAGATGAGAAAATAAAAGAGTCAGATAAATAAGAAGCCCTATTTATGAGAAATCTCAAAAAGGGATCTAGGAGATATAAAGGTAAGTTACCTTTTAAGTGTTTTAATTATGGAAAAATAGGACACTTTGCAAATAAATGTCCCCATTCAAAAGAAGAGAGTAGTAATGATGAGGAATAACATGATGAGAAAGAAAGTATCACAAGATCAAGAAAAACTATAAATCAAAGAAATATGAGAAAAAGAAGAGATCTGATAAAGAAAAGAAAAGCCTTTATTCAAAAAGGGCTAGTAGCTCAAATGAAGAGATTGAATAAGGTGTTACAGATAGTGATGGAGGTGAAGTTTTGTTCATGGTATAGAAGATTGAGATGGTGATGACCATATAACTAGAGGAAAATCTTGGAGTGATTCAAAATCTAGAGAAGCAGAAGTAGATCTTGAAGGAGAAATCTTAAGTGCCTTAAATGAAAACAAAATTCTCAAGAAATATAATATGAAGAAGATGATCAAGATAGAGTAGAAGAGTTATCAAAAATTTGAGAGGAGTAAAAAATGGTCATCATGAGTCTAAATGCTCAAGTTGAAGAGGCAAATAAAATAAAGGAAGAGACTAAAATTAAACTAAAGGCAAAGAAGGAAGAATGTGAGAAGTTAGAGGTTGAGATTTTTACCTTGAGAAAGGATTTAGAAAATGTGAATGCTAAATTGACAAGCAACTTAAGATTTGAGAAGAGTATCGAGGTTCTAGATGAGATTATATATCATCAAAGGTCACTATTTGACAATTTAGGTCTTGGCTATGGAGATCAATAAAAGGTTACCAAGGAGGATGTTAAAATTTCTAAACCTATGAAGATAGAAGAGAAGACTTCCTCAAAGAACAAATTTTTTTAAGTAGAAGACAAAGGAAAGAACCATTGGCATGATAGAAGATCATTCTTGCCAAAATAGTCTAACATATACAAAGGATCATTTTATGGCTATTACTTTAATTGCAACATTTTTGGTCATAGAGAAAAGGAGTGTAAGAGATACGTAAGGAATGGATATGCATGGAATATTGGTAGAAATGTAGATATGAGTAATGGGCATGCAAGAAATGAGTATACATAGAACTATGACATAAGTGAAGGATGTGAGAGGAATAAGCATGGTTGGAATGGAAACAAAGATTCATATGGTTTCTCAGGTAGAAATCCATATAATCCATTATTAGAAGACATTATATGTTATAATTGTAATAAGGATGGACATATAGTGAGACAATGTGGAAGTAATCTTATAAACCAGAACAGGAAAGAGGATGCTCAAACCAAAATCAAAAGAAAATTTGTGTAAGTTTGGAATTGGATACAATAGCTAGATAATTAAAAGGATTAGTATGTGCTTGTGCAAAAGGCATAAGGAGCAATGGTAGGGATGCCATGATGGAGCATAAAGCATAAGAAGAAATGGTAGTGAAGACCATGTTGAAGTAAGAGAGATATGATGTGCACAATGGAAATATGCTATGATGAGGAACAATAAAATAAGATATTACAATAAGTGGTATAAAATAAATTCAAGATTGCAATGAAGACAATAGAAGAAGATAATATCTTTTTCATCTAGTGATATGAGAGGAAGCATCAACTCAGAGGAAGCAAGGTGTACAACCCTTTTCCATTGATGTCAAAGGGGGAGAATTGAAGATATGGGGAATTCATATACTAATTCATGGGAATTTCCATCAATGACAAAGGGGGAGATTACTGAAATAACTTTCATTGATGTCAAAGGAATCATAACATATATGAATGGAAATGTCAAATAAAATTGTTGCCATAAGTGATCAGAATTGTTACCAAAAGTGAATGGAATTATCGCCAGAAGTGAATGGAATTATTGCCGAAAGTGAATAGAAATTTTGATGGAAGTGAATGAAAATGTCAATGGAAATGTTAATGGAAATGTCGATGGAAATTTTGATGAAAATTTCAATGGTCACATCTCTTGGTGAAGAGGTACCTCTTGGAAGGGACACATCCTTTAAAGGCTATATAAAGGAGAAGAGATGTGGAAGTATTACAAGCATTTGATTCAATTGAAGATCATATAAGTTTGAGAGAGAAGGAAGAGAAGACTAGAGTAGAAAATGAAATAGAATATCTCTTAAGAAAATAAGTGTGAAGGGTAGATTTATTTTAATGAAGAATATTATTTGAGAACTGTGAAAGAGAGGAGAGTAGAAAGTATATAAGAAAATTACTGAGAGAGAAATTATAAGAGAATCAAATCCATCATTTGATTGAAAAAGTAATCACAGATGATGGAATCAATCTGTCTTGGGATCTGTGCCTCATAGTCTAGGGGTTGGTTCTCCTATGGGTCAGTGCTCATGAATTAGCTAGGTTGGTGCTTGGTGAAGGGGATCAATGTCTCCAATGGGTGGGTGCTCACAATTTGACCGAGTTGGTGCTTGGTGTTTCTAGTAGGTTGGTGCCTGTAAACATTTTAAAAGAATTATATATAAAAGAAATATTTTGCCATGGTTTTATCTTGAAAGGGTTTCCACATAAAATATTGTATTCTCTGATGTTATTAATTGCTAGATCTTGAATGTTTATGGTTGTTGTGGTTGATTAAATTTGAAAACATTAAAAGATTATTTTATACTGATTCACCCCCTCTTAGTATAATCATGTGCTTAACAAGAAAAATTAAAATGAATTTAGAAATAAAAATGTTTGCTAATTACTATTGAAATGGAAAAAATTTGAAATTTCAAAAAGTTTGTTAGAAAAATAAAAAAATTAAAAATAAAGTGAAATTGATTTATTTAGCTCCTTATAGGTTTATATTTGATTTATTGTCTACAAAAAAATTGTTAGAAGTTTTGTGTATGGTTAAAAATCAAGGAAACTTGAAAAAAGTTAGTAACGCCAACAAAAAATGTAGAAAAATAAGCCTCTAGAATGATTGCATTGTTAATTGTCTGAGAAAACAATGGATTCATTAATAGTTAGATAATTGGGAAAATAGAAATAAAAAAGCATAAAAATTAACAGAATGATTTCTCTATTACCCTTGATTATTTTTTGATGTGTTTGATGATTTCACTACTTATGTGTAACCATTTCACTACTATGTGTAATGTTTTGCTAATTGTAGACACCAATATTGTGTCGACACCCCCGTGGTCCCCTTCTAACCACTTACACAGTTTATTAATTTAAAATAAACTACTTATTTTAGATTAATGACCTCACTTAGGCACCTCACCTTGGACACCTCACCTTCGACACCTCACCCTAAGACCATTTCTTACCCTATGAGTCACCCAGAGACTAGGTCATCTAAACCCTAACTACCCATGACCTATTCTCACTCCATCCTAACCTCCTAACTAACTCTCGTGCCTAATAAATCCATCTTTTGACCATTCTCCAATGGTAGAAGCACTTGGTAGATGGAGAAATGGGCCAAATAGCCCTTTTACCCATTCTCTAGCCGCTAATGTCGGTTAACTATCGGCCGATGTCGGTGGGACTGCTGACGTTGATTACATAACCCGAGCTCTAACCTTGAGCTGCCCCAGCCTCTTTGCATATCAACTCACACACTCTGAGACCAAGCATCAGACTTCAAATTTTGCTCTCCTAACTACAAAAACTCTGCACAAGTCACTCCAGATTAGATTATAACATTGTACAAGGACCTCAACATCAGCCACAATAGGAATAAGCGTTCTAACACCTCTGATTCTTTACCAAATAGAGCTAAGTATTTTTCCTCTCATTTCAGTCTTTTAGAATACATTGGTAATTAGTTTCCATTTGCTATTTCTAAGTACTGTTGAGAGACCAAACCCAACTTCTTCCATGGAGAGGTTGAAAAGCCTTCCCCTTATCCTTACCCTCTTTTCACACTTATCCTCTACCTTTGCTCTTCCTTAGACCCTATTCACTTTCTTGCAACCCTGCACAAACCTTTAAACTCCTATACCCTTCTATCAACCACAGACATATTCCAAAACCCGTCCAAGGCCCATTGCCCCTACTGACATTGGTAGCATAATCGACGTCGGCATAATTTACCCAACCCACCTCGACAGACTAACTAACGTCAGTGACTGTGATAGACTGATTGCAAAGAATAGGTATGCATTGTTTACTTTCTCTTTCTTAGTCTTTCATCATTTCTTTTTACACAACACTCTTTTCATTAAATAGTGGACTGTCATCTCTTACAGAGCTTTACACTTCTGGGACCGAGCGCGTAGCTTGACAGTCCACCATATTCTCCTCTAACATTTTCTGTGTTTGAGTCTTATTCTTTCTACAAGTGTTTCCTCCATAGCCAAAGAGGAGCTCTCACAATGCTTGGATATGGTGCACAACTTAATCCAGGTAACATCAAACCCCTGACCTTTAACTTTAGTTTCTTCTTTCTTCTGAATGTAATTAGCAAAAAATGTAAAGAAACATTTTGGCATGCCTAGTGGGACCCTAGAGTTTTCCTTGGGTTCATTCTTCTAAAAATCAACTTTCATATAGATGCACTAGAAAAAAAAATTCTCTTCTTGCATCCTTTTCTTCTATCTCTTTATTTTGAAAAGAAACCATTAGCACAAGTTAAAAAGAACATCTTTCTTTTTCTTCTTGTCACTTCTTGCCTACATCTTAGAGTAGTGAAAATTCATACTCTTAACCTTTTCTCCACTTGTTTACATCTGAACAAAACATTTCAATTTGGGTTAAAAATAATTTAAAAAAAACTATTGCATTTCATTCTTGCTTGAATGCATACTTAGCCTACTCACTTAGTAATTAAAAAAGCATTATGAATAAATCGTAGTGCACAAATGTTACACAACCAAACCAAAAGCACATCAAATTAAACATTTAAACATACTTGAGACAAGGCCCGTCTAGGATTTCATCACCTAGCAGATACCTTACCCTTCCTGGTGATCCTACTTGGACTTCACTACCAAGAGGAGGACCCACTCTGTTCTCTGGCAGAGTATAAACTATAGGCAAAGTATATATTGGCTAAGTGGCCTAGCTCAACTCTGGGTTCGTGAAGTGAAGGGAGCAAGCCCCAGCACTAGGCCACATACTAAACCTAACACAGATCTTTGAGCACCAAAACATAACCCGAAACTAGCCATAGACTTCCTCTTTAGGACCCGTTCTAAAAGCCCAATTCCCAAACACATTCCTCTAAGGCATAAGCCACCACGACTCTAAAATTTATTCTTAGGAATTTAAGATTTTAGAGGTTGCTTGCTTATTCATCTATTATGTTATTTTTATCTGATTATTTGAGCTGGTGAGGTCGCATCATTTTGAGGTCCAAAAACAACTCAGAATTTCTTCTTCCTTCAAAAATTATCAGATTTCTGTGTTTCTAGAATTACATAGAAAATGACATTGGTTTTTACACCGACGTCGGCAACTCATATTCACTGACATCAGTTAACCCACCGACATCGGTTAGTAAACTGACGTCAGTCACTATCAACAAATTTTCATCCCAAACAACAAGCTTAAAACCTAACTTTTTTGCTGTTAAACACAAATTTTAGTTTTCTAAAACTGAAACACATAGTTTTTGGAACCTAAATCCATTTCACCTTGAATGGTTCTGACATGCAGTCAAGCCAAATCTCTTGTTGACCATGCAAGGCAACAACCACTCCCACCTTCACCTTCTATATCAAGTCACCAAATGGAGTATACTTCAGACACTGAGCGTACTCCTGTCCAACCTACTCCTAATCAACCTCCTATTGTTCCTAAAGGGGATCAAGAATTTGAGAGATTCCTTGACCACAATGTCAAGGCTCTCTAACATTATCTCCCTAGAAGCCAAACACGAGATCCTTTAGGTAACCCTATTTATGGGATGCCAACTTCTTTGACTGAAGTAGCAATAATATCAACAGCCTTCATTACCCAACCTATGGTCACTCAGGCCATTGCCTCAACCAGTAACCCAACCATGGCCAATGTTCAAGATTTGGCCTCTCTTATTTTTGGACCTACCTCCATTGGGGTTTTCATAGCCCCTCAACCACAAACAATTCAACCAAGTTCTACACCTTTCTAGAACTTGATTATCTCTATCCCACCCACTCTTGCACCCATAAATACAAGAGTGACTACCTATCCTTTTACTAGTGTCACCACCACTCAACCACCCTTGGCAGCATCTAGTCAAATTGTGCCCTCCAACTTCATGGCACAAGTCCCCTTGGCTTCGACATTGGCCCTTATGATGAACTACCAATATGTTGCACCTACACAAATGCAACCAAGTACGTCCTACACCCATACCAACACCTTCCAGGTACCCTATAACCTAGGGGGTGCCCCTCCTCCCAATCCATAATCTAATCTAATTAAGATGCTGATGGATAAGATGTCCAACCTTGAGACATCCATTTTTGGTTTGAAGAATATTCTTTAATATGAAAAAATCTGCAATGAACCTATTCACCCTTCAATGCCTATTAGATCATACCCTAGCCAGTGGGAACTCCCAAAATTTACTCGCTTTCAGAGTAAAGAGGATCCACAACAACATTTTTGAGTGTTTAGACATGATTGCTACCTCATAGTGCATGATGATGCATTATTACTTTGCACATTCCCCATGTCACTATTTGGTGCTGCCCTTGATTGGTATAGCTCCATTACTAGTCATTCTCTCTTTACCTTCACTCAACTAGCTCAGCTATTCCTCGACCACTTCTCAATCAACATCACCAAGAAAGTCTCTATCATAGACCTATATTCTATTAGACAATTTGACGATGAATCAATAGTAGACTTCATCACCTATTGGAGAGGTTTAATCAACCAACTCTCCTTTTCACTACCTCAAATTGAGCTCATTGATCTCTTTTCAAGAGCATGTGCCAAGCACATCTCATCCACTTTGCGGGTTCAAACTTTCTACATATTTGATGAAGCTTTCACCATGGCCTGAAAGCTTGAACTCCACACAGTCAAACAGGATAAGGTCAAATTACGTAGTAAAAATACCAACACAAAATCCAATGACCCTTCTTCCAAATCTTCTTCTTCCCATTCTAAGTCCAAGGGATTGGCAAATGCTGTGGTACTTAGATCATCATCTTCTACCACAACTAACCAATCTAAACCCTCCACATCACAAAGCATCACAAGACAATTCCAACAATGATATGTACAACATCAATACACTCTAATAGGAGAATCATACGCTTCCATGTTGGATAAACTAGTGAAGTAGGGAGTCCTCAACCTCCCTCAAATCTGACCACCACCCCAATTTGATCCCTCATGAGCCATCCCTACATGGTATAGGGAAAATGACTTTTATAATTATCATCGAGTCAAAGTTCATGACACAAACAATTGCAAAACCCTCAAGAATGTTATTCAAGACATGTTAGACAAAGGGGATCTTGTTTTGGATAACCCAAATGTGCTGGCTAACCAAAACATATACATCTTTAGGCAACCATTCCCTAACCATCCCCCTAGTCAGAATAACATTCAGACCATAGCCAATGACCCCCAAGAGCGCAATATACACATGGTCGACATGGTATCTCCTTTCATTCCTAACCAACCTCTCCCACAGTCTAAAGAGGATAGCCAACTTATTTCTCCACCACGAGTAAAAGAGCCTTCTTCTCCTAATAGTCCTCCATCTACCCCCCTTTCACACATAGGAGAGTCTACTTTGACCTCTCTTATATTAGAGGATGCTTTGACGATACCAATACCACTAGCCCCACCTTCATCCTTCCTATTACCAATGGAAGATCATACTTTCCATGCCCCTAGACCACAAGTGGAAGGCCTAATCATCCCTGTGCTCTATCCTCTCAAAGAGCCACATTCTCTAATCCCTTCTCCACCGAGAGAAGAACTTGTCGCTTCACCTACTTCGATCGAAGAAGATCCAGTAATGGCTCTCTCTCACCTTTGGCTCGAGATCACTGCGTCTAACACATTTTCACTCTCACAACCACTCAAATATTCTAAAAGACTAATTATAAAGCCTCGCACAACATCCTTTAAACCCTTCTCTCAATTTGCTGAAAACTTAGGATTTCTCCATTCGAGGAACTTAGAACATGAGGCATTATGGGAGTGACTTAAGGCTCCTTATCTTACACATCCCACTTCATCTCATACTACTGACCCTTCTACAAAAAATTATCCCAACATCTTCAATGAGGATCGGTATTCTACTTCTAAATCCTTAGAAGCTCAATCATCCACACTTGAACCCAAACCCTTGCAGGCATCCACCATGCCGAAATAGGTTAAATCTCTCGGTGTTCACCCTGTATCGAACCTCACTCACCCAAAAGTGAAGGTAGATTTGAACCTCACCCCACATAGTAGTGGTCCTCACACCATATTAAAAAAGGCTACTAAACCATGTCGAAGAACTCCTCCCCCACCATCACCATTGCCCTCTATTTTGGGCCCACACCCTTCTACCTTAATAGAAGTGCTTCCTACTCCAACACCTAACAAAAACAAATTGCCTCCGTTACTCCCTTTACCTGTCAAAAACATACTTCCTCTAAAGAATTTGACACCTCTCATTAAGAAAGTGTCATCTACACATGTGGCCACATCACCAACCAAAAAAGAGGTGCAAAAAACTCCCCCTACAACTTCTAAACAAAAGTTGTCAACCCCTACTGCAACAACGAGCATAGACCCATTGGTGGGTTCCTATGATTTGATGTTATGCCAATTGTTGCAGTTATCTAGCATCATTCTCCCACCCATTAAACCATACCAACCTCTCGAATCAAAACCATCCTGGTTTAACGACACTAAAATCTGCTGGTATCATCGCATACCTGGACATGATACTGAGCTGTGTTGTGCCCTTAAGGTTGCCATTCACCAACACTTGGAAAAAGGTAACCTTCTTGTTGAGGACTCTCTTGACCACCCTTTTGACAAACCACTGACACCATCCCATGCCTCCTAAACCTCCTCACTTGAATCAGGATCCCAACGTGAGATTATGGTCCCTCTACCACCTTGTCCCCCTTTATTCAAAATCAACACCATTAATGTGGCTACCAGGTCCCAAATACCAAAGGATAAAGGAAAAGAGCAAGTTTCTACCCCTTTGACATATCCATTCATCAAGCCTTCTCAACCACCAAAACCCAAGATTTCTATCTTGGGCACATCTCAACCAACATCTCTGGGGGAAATTCCTCCTAACCTCTCTAGTCCACATGACATTTGGTATAAACAACTTATTGACTACTTGACTTATTCTATCATTCCTCCTAACCTCTCTAGCAATGGACGACAAGATTTTATCAAGAGTACTGCTCGATACACCATGCTAGGGGGTCTTCTCTACAAACAAGGTTTCAACGGCCTCTTTCTCCAATGCCTAACTACCACTGAAACATCTCATGTCATCAAACAAGTCCATGATGGGATTTGTGGAGGACATTTTAGTGGTAACACAGTTGCAAAGTGCATCCTTTGCCTAGGCTATTATTGGCCCACTCTTAACCAAGACTGTAATGACTATGTTTGGTGTTGTATCAAATGCCAACAACATGCTAACCTACATCGACCAAAACATGTCTACAACAAAAATTTGAAAGAGCGAGATTTCAAAATTGGAGATCTCATCCTTAAAGAAAACCAACATGTGACCAGTATAGAAAGAAGCAAATGAGGTAAGTTTGCTCCTAATTGGCTCAGACCTTATATAATAACACATAAGTATGGATTAGGGACTTATCATCTGTCTTCTCTTGAAGCCTGACTAGAACCTGAGCCCCTTAATGCCTTACATCTTTGACCATTCTACTGTTAATCAAGTAATCATTCACTTGATGTTAAACTTGAGCTCATCCTTTGAGCAACCTTTCGTCATCCTCATTCATATTCCTTTCAACCCTTTTTCCTCACAAATATTAGTTAACCCTTTTTTAAGCATTAAAATACTTTGTCTTAATAAAAGGGAAACCCCTAAACCTCTATAGCCTAGTCCATGACTAAAAATTCAGTCAATAAACAAAACATAAAATTGGGATGCCTATTAAAAGGTCATGAACTATAAATGTAGACTGCTCCCTCGAAGGATAGCTACATTATTGTTGTAATTACTAGACTGCTCCCTTGAAGGATAGCTATTCAAAGACATCAACACATACAAAGCAAAATATAGACCACTCCCTCAAAGGATGGCTATGCCCAAATTTTGCTACAAGCACAACACCCCTCTCAGAAGTTGCCCACATCGATCAGCTTCACATGACCACAAAACAAAACAACATCCCCAAGTAGACTTCCCGCATTGATCAGTCTACCAACCAAAAAAAAACTAACAAACTATTAAGTCATGGAGTTGCCTATAGTCGTTCTCAGGTTCACCTATAAAAGGGGCAAAGTTATCCCTACTAAAAAGGGTTATTTTATCCTCACATATCACATAATCACACCTATTACCCCAAAATAACCAAGGGATTTTGAGCTATCTTAACGTCAAGTGATTAGGGTACTTCTTTAACAAAAACCAATGGTTAACGACGTAATGCATGAATGGGGCTTTTGTTTATAACAACCCTATCTATGATATCATTATAGTCCTTGTCAATGAAAGAGCAATGTGCCTTTCACTTCTCACATTTTGTCACATGCCCGTAACATATAACCCAAACATTTTCCAACCACTGACATAACATCATGATTTATTTAATGCAAATACCAATTTGTGGTATATAAATTATCATAGCCCATTCACATTAGTTTCTATGGAAAACAATACACATGGAAACTATCAACCAAACACAATTTATGTCAAGCGTATACCATCACCAATATGGAAACTTGCTGAAGCATAAATAAACTAATTTCATTTTTAGCATACACCATCACCAATATGGAAAATTGCTAAGGATGAAAAACCACATAACCTATGTTACAACATACACCATCACACAATATGGAAAAGGCTATAACATCATCATACACTCATTTCATTTTTAGCATACACCATCACCAATATGGAAAAGTGCTAAGGATGAAAAAACCACATAACCTATGTTATAACATACACCATCACACAATATGGAAACAACTATAACATCATCATACATTCATTATTTCAAACATAACCAAACCAACTATCAATCTCTTTGACCCTTCTTCCCTTCTGGGGAGAACTACATTGGCCTAAGGCCCTCAAATGGGCTATGTAGGTAGCACTCAGTTGACATGGGGTCTTCTGAGGCTAGCTCGATCATTCGTTCGTCCGTCTACCTAATGGACCAACCATATAACCTTTATCCATGACCTAACCTAGTCAAAACCAATCCATAACCTACCCTCTTCTTCCCTTTTGGGGAGAACTACATTGGCCTGAGGCCCTTAAAATAGGGGCTATGTAGGCAGCACTCAGTTGACATGGGGTCTTCTGAGGTTAGCTCAGCCATTCATTCATCCATCTACCTAATGGACCAACCATATAACCTTTAACCATGACCTAACCTAGTCAAAACCAATCCATAACCTACCCTCTTCTTCCCTTTTGGGGAGAACTACATTGGCCTGAGGCCCTTAAAATAGGGGCTATGTAGGCAACACTCAATTGACATATGGTCTTCTGAGGTTAGCTCGGCCATTCGTTCATTTGTCTACCTGATGGACCAACCATATAACATTTAACCATGACCTAACCTAGTCAAAACCAATCCATAACCTACTCTCTTCTTCCCCTTTGGGGCAAACTACATTGGCTTGAGGCCTTTCGCATGGGCTATGTAGGTAGCACTCAGTTGATATGGGGTCTTCTGAGGTTAGCTCAGCCATTCATTCATCCATCTACCTAATGGACCAACTATCTAAACTAGCCCAAAATCATGACAAAACAACTAGCCCTAATAGTAGAAGTCATCTTAGACTCCTCATAGGGCACATTGGAGATCATATACATCTCCCTAACCACAACAAACAACACTTGAGATCACTTATATCTCAACCCAACTCGACTAATGACTTTGGAGATCATGACTATCTCCTAAGACCATGACCACTTTTGAGACAACTTTGCCTTAGTTGTTTTGATTGCATATATGCTACCTCATGAATAGTTAGCAAATTATACGCACCCCACATTATGCCCCTTACACATATTGTCAGATTGCGACCAAGTTGATCCCCAATATTTGTGACATTTTTGTGTTTTCCAGGAGCACTTCCTAGCTTGGATACTTGGAACATGATGACCATTGGAGCTACAGCTTTGATCGATCTAACCCAATCAGCTACGACCAAAAAGTTGGGGACCGATTAGTTTGATTTTAATCCTCCTCAACCATTAGAGCTATAGCTTTGATCATTTAACCCAATCAGCTACCACTAATAAGCTGGGGACTAGTTAATTCAATTTTAATGCTCCTCAAACTTGTCTATGAAAATTTGACCTACCTATCATGTGAAGTGGTATACGCGCAATCTCAACTATTACAGCGTTCACACTCCAACTTCACCATACCCATCCACTGCCTATCAAATCAGCACCTGATTTCGAGTTCTCTTCTCTTGATTTCCACTTTGAATGGGAATACCTCATCTCATACTTGGGGCAACCCACATCTAATCTCATACCTGGGGCAACCCACATCTATTTTTGTCTTGCAGTTCGTCAAGACAAACCACAAGACAAAAGGGGGCAAATATAGACACCAATATTGTGTTGACCCCCCCTTGGTCCCCTTCTAACCACTTACACACTTTATTAATTTAAAATAAACTAATTATTTTAGATTAATGACCTCACTTAGACACCTCACCTTGGACACCTCACCCTAAGACCATTTCTTACCCTATGAGTCACCCAGAGACTAGGTCATCTAAACCCTAACTACCCATGACCTATTCTCACTCCATCCTAACCTCCTAACTAACTCTCGTGCCTAATAAACCTATCTTTTGACCATTCTCCAATGGCAGAAGAACTTGGCAGATGGAGAAATGGGCCAAATAGCCCTTTTACCCATTCTCTAGCCGCTGAAGTCGGTTAACTGTCGGCCGACACCGGCGGGACCACCGATGTCGGTTACATAACTCAAGCTCTAACCTTGAGCTACCCCAGCCTCTTTGCATATCAATGCACACACTCTAAGACCAAGCATCATACTTTGACTTTTACTCTCCTAGCTACAAAAACTCTACACAAGTCACTCTAGATTGGATTGGAACATTGTACGAGGACCTTGACATCAGCCACAATAGGAATAAGCGTTCTAACACCTTCGATTCTTTACCAAATAGAGCTAAGTATTCTGCCTCTCATTTCAATCTTTTAGAATACATTGGTAATTAGTTTCTATTTGCTATTAAAAAGTGTTGTTGAGAGATCAGACCCATCTTCTTTCGTGGAGAGGCTGAAAAGCCTTCCCCATATCCTTACCCTCTTTTCACACTTGTCCTCTACCTTTTCTCTTCCTTAGACCCTATTCACTTTCTTGCAACCCTGCATAAACCTTTAAACTCCCAGACCCTTCTGTCGACCACAGACATATTCTAAAACCTGTCCAAGGCCCATTGCCCCTATCGACATCGGTAGCATAACCGACGTCGGCATCATTTACCCAATCGACCTCAGCAAACTAACCGACATCGGTGACTGTGACAGACTGATTGCAGAGAATAGGTACACATTGTTTACTTTCTCTTTCTTAGTCTTTCATCATTTCTTCTTATACAACACTCTTTTCATTAAATAATGGATTGTCATCCCTTATGGAGCTTTACACTTTTAGGACCGAGCGCGTAGCTTGGTAGTCCACCATATCCTCCTCTAACATTTTCTATGTTTGAGTCTTATTCTTTCTACAGGTGTTTCCTCCACAGCCAAAGAGGAGCTCTCACAACACTTGGATACGGTGCACAACTTAATCTGGGTAACATCAAACTCCTGACCTTTAACTTTAGTTTCTTCTTTCTTCTGAATGTAATTAGCAAAAAATGTAGAGAAACACTAATATTACCTCTAATTTCACTGAAGTTTGTACCAATTTCATTCAAGATGTTGACAATTTCAATAAAGATGCTCACAATTTTGTTGAACATGCTCATGATTTCAATGAAGATGAGATCAATTTCATTATTTTAAATTGAAGACAAAAACACAAAAATATAGATAATAAAGGAAAGTAATCTAGAACATAGAGTTGTTTATAGAGGAAAACAGACACAAAGGTCTCTAGAAAGTTAGAAATCAGGAAAATAGCAATAAAAAGTACTTAAAAAATTATTTAATTAATATTTCAAATGATTTCACTAAAAATTTATATGATTTTGCTACTTCTTAGAAAACACACCAAAAAAATAAAAAAAATGGAACAAAGTCAGACAAGAACAAAAAGATGCCAGGAGAAAAAACCCACAAAAAGTCACTAGAAATCAACAAAAAGATGATTTCATTAATTAATTTTACAATTTCATTGAAGTTATTATCAATTTTATTATTAATCAAAAATGAAGTAAAATAAAAAATATAAAAGATAAAATAGATCCAAACTAAAAAAAAAAAACTATTAAGAAGGAGAAAGTTGCCAAAAAGACACTAAAATGCAATAAAATAACAATTTCATTGTTTGCTGCTATAAGTTAATTAGTGATGTCTCCAATTTCACAATTATGCAAGTGTATGTATAAAATGCATGAAAAATTTATAAGATGACTTGTAGTTGAAAAAAAAAGTCTCCAAGACCAAAATTAAACAAATGTGCATAAGGAAAACTACATAAAATAACTGAATTATGCTCCTAAATGCACCTATGATGCATATGATATGTAAAGATGAGGTAAAGTTCCATTAGATAAGCCATAAATGTATGGAGGGAAATTTAGAATACAAAATAAGTAAAAGAAAAAAACACAAATTATACTATTCTAAACTCAATTAAACTTCAAAATAGATTAATAAATAAAAGAAAAAAATAAAACAAACACTTAAAAAATTGAAGTAACATGAGCCTCTTCTATTGTGATTAAAAGTGACTTTCTATTTGAATGTGGTTTCTAAATCATTTCTCCAATGTAAATGGGAATTGGGTAGTGTTTTATTATAATTGACTCTTGATAGCTTTTATTTACTTGAAAATTTGATAAAACTTCATTAACATAAATGTGGATGACGAAAGTGATGGATTGCATGTCAATTTATATGTTTATGAGTGGTTATCAAATGGTTGAAGACTATTTGGATTTTTTGAATTATTAAAATAATCAATGGTTAGTAATTAGTCGTCATCCATGAAGATGATGACCATTTCCACAGGCTGAGAGGAAAGAGGAGTTGGTTGAGTGAGTTAGTAGGAACATATCAAGTTAGTTGGTTGAGTCATCAAGGAGGTTGAAATGTTCTAAGATGACTCAAAAGGTGGTTGAGGAATTTGAGGAGGGTGGTTGGATGAGTAAAAACATGGTTGAGGTAGACGTGGAAATATAGATTTAATGAATTTTGGAGGAAAATAGCTATGCATAATTAATTAATATAAAAATTAATCAATTATTCAAAATATGGAAGGAAACAATGTTAATTTAAATTTAAACAGGGATGGGGAAGGGTTAGTTTGTCAAAATTAATTTCAACACTAAATGGTTAAATTTAGGTGTCTACAAATATAATTTTTTGCTTCTTCAACTACATCGACCAACCTGATATAATTTAGTTCTATCTCCCCCATACCAACTATATTGACTAAACTGATACATTTATTTTCTATGATGACATTATATTGGCCATCTTGATATAATTTGATTTTCCTTTTTTCAATTCCCAACTTTATCTACTGACCTAATACAATCCATTTTTATCATTTTTTTGTAATTTATAAACCATCCAACTTGGTAAAGTTGATATTTTTCTTCCATTATGGAACATTGTTGGACTAATTTAAAGAGAAACCCACAATGAATTCCAAGGATTTTGTAAAATTCATAATGATATAGAACTAACCAATATAAATCAAGTATCCAAAAAGACTTACATGCCTTATGAATTTTCCATGACTCAATACCAAAATCCAAGAAATTATCATGTGGCTTCCACTAGATCTAAAAACTATGAGCCATATAACTATCTAAAACTGCTAGAAAAGGTCACCTCATCCAAAATCGAGAGGTTGAATAGAAATTTGAGATAGACTATACATAAAAGATGATAATATATATCCTTGAACATATTTACCATAATTTAAAGGACCTCATGGTTGTCTACCATCTCATTATGGAACTTCACATCTATTGCACTAATTCCAATATTCTTCCCTAATCATATATTCTTCCCTAATCATCATGCAACATCACAATAGTCAATTTGGCCTATGGACCTATTAAGTGGGGCACATGAACTTAAATCAAATCTTGAAAGAGCTAAATGGATAATCAAAATTAATTAATAAGCTAAACTAAATTAAATGCCTAGTTGAATTATCCATTTTCAATTAATGAATAAATAAATTCAAAAATATGAAATATGCTTTGCCATTTTTCTCTGTAGCTGAAATAGTTGAGAGAGAATTTAACTCTTTAGAACTTGATGTTATTTTACCCATTTTAATATTTAAATTTGATTATGAATGTCTAGAATAGTTCTATTTGATAGGATATTTTATGGGTCAAATTCCCTCTGAAAGTATGCTTAGGTCTTGGGGTTCAAACCCACTAGGTAGCTCATGGCATAAAGCTTGAGAGCATCCATAATATGACCAAGGGTTTTTTATGTTCCATTTTTTTGACCCTTCCCATGCAAGAGGTACCCTTCATAAGTTATCCACTTGGTATGTTAGGAACTCACGCATGGTTCTCTCCCCATGAACATGATACTTTATTGTCTTGGAGCACACTACTCTTAAGGTCTTAATTTGGGTTGAATTTCTAGATCTTCTCCTCCCCTATTGGCATTTTAATCACCAGATAGCTTCCTCCATTGGCCAAGTTATCTACCATGAAAAAAATAGGTTCTAATATACTAGACCATAGAAGTGGGTTTGTGTAGAAGTAGACATTTCTTAGGAAATCAAAGAGTTTGTGGAAATTCAAGTTGGGGATGTGAGACACTGTCAATAATTCTTATATATCAACTTGTCAAACATCTATTTTCATTACCAAGCCATCAACCATAAGATTCGGGACTACCCCTTTAGTTAGCCCATAACAATGTGTCCAACCACATATCCTCTCCTCCTAAACCCTCTATGGAAGATAGAAAAAATCTAGTTGAGGATGGTTGGATTATAGCAGGAAAGAAGAATAATCATACTAAAGATATGAGTTCAAATGTAGAAAATCCTAAAGGTGGAAAACTATTAGCAAGTAATGGCCTGTAGGACCAAAATCTTATTGAGAAAGAGCCTTCCTAGGCTAAAGCCCCTAAATTTTTAGAAAAACCCATGGCCTTCAACACCCCTCTTGTTGCCAATGTTTTATACCAAGGTCTTAAGGCTCCATTGCTAGATTTTCCAAAATTTTAGACTCACAACCAACTACTCTTCCACATCCTACTTGGTGAGATACACCAAAACCTTCTCACAACCCTCCTCAAATCCATAAAGATTCATAAGAAGGAGAGTACTAGGTTGATCCTACTATGAAGAAATAATTTGATGATTTTTTAAATGCCAATAGTGGGCATTTTTTTATAGAATTGTTATGATACCTTAGAAGACCTAGACTCTAAGGATGTCTCTTGACACCCATCATCTATGAATTATTTTTCTTGCAATGTTTGGGGTATTAAAAACCCAATATTCAAGTTTATTGTGCATGATTTCATAAAGAAGTTTCAATAGATGGACATTAAATCTATCTGGCATGATAGTATTATCTTGCATAGAAATCTTGAAGTAGGACATGGAAGGGTGATCATATTTATTTATCCAATTTGATGATCATACTTAGTGTAATCTAGCATGGACCCAACTAACTAGTTAGTTTGGACCCTTTTTAGCATTGAAAACCATTCCTTTGGATTTATTAATATTTATAACTCAAATGATGCCATTGAGAGTACCCATTTATGGTGATGTATTATAGATAATCTCCTCGATGCTTATTGGGTCATATGTGATGACTTTAATATGGTGGCATCTCTTGAAGACAAAGTGGGCCACATACCAATGCATTAGATAGTTAGTGAAAGGGAGGCATGGTATTATATGTGTACCAAATGAGGATTTTATGACCCTAATTCAATTTTCCATCCTATAGATGGAGTATGGTACACCTAGAGTAATCTCAGGGAGATCCCTACTTATATTTTAAAGCATCTAGATAGGGCAATGATGTCCACCCAAATGTATTTTTCCTTTGATAATGATTTTTCTCCTCTGGTATAGGTGATACTAGATTTTGGGCTTTTTGATCACTTTCCCATTCAGTTTCGAGTGACATGGCAATTCATGAAACCCAAGTTCCATAAAATGCATTTCTTTCTAAACACTTTCCTACTCAAACATGGGCCCACTATGGTGCACATTCATAGATTTTGGAATCTATATCCCCATCCATCCCAAGAATCTGGTTGGATTCTTTGGTGGGATGATGCCATCGGAAGGAACTCTCACTTTATAAGAATATATGGCTACCGACTTGCTAAAATTTAAGGACACTCTTACTCTACTACTTCCTTAGAGCTTAGCCATATAACTTTGGCCCTAGAAAAAGTTCCCTTCAATGAGATATTGTAAGTCAAAGTCTCTTCTTTATGACATCATATCTTGATAGCAGATAATTACAATGCTTAGGGAGCTCAAGTCAAATCCATGCTCCATTGGCTCAAGATAGGGGACAAAGCTTCCAAATAATTCTTTCAAATACTTCAAGCCAAAAACTTGAAGAAGAAAATCTAATATATCTCTGATGCTAGCAAGATATTATCAGAGACATTAAAGATTATTCAAGATTTTATCCTCCATTATCAACAAGTGTTCATAGCTTAATCTTCCTCTATAGAGCATGATATTTCCCTTCAACAATATCTCTCAATTGTGCCTTGCAAACTCACTCCCATTCAACGGGTGGCTTGCATTAGGCTCCTCACTATGGATGATCTGCATGAGGTAGTGTCTTATATGGAAAATGATAAAGCTATAGGTATTGATGGTTCCTTTATAAAACCCTTTGGGATCTTGTGAGTGCTGAGTTACATCATGTTTATCAAGAGGCCTTTTGAACTCATTCTTTGGGGAAGAATATAAATAAAATAAACATTAAATTCATACCTAATCAAGGGGATCCCAAATTGATCTATAATTTACAATTGATCACCCTCCTGAATATTTCTTACAAGATCATTGCCAAAGCCCTAGTGCTCTGGTTACATAATCTATTACTACACATCATTCACCTTGTAAACAAGATTCATCAAAAGTAGACATATATTAGATAATATAATTATAGTTTAGGAAGGAATGAACTAGGATAGAATGTCTAAGCAACAAGATATGTTCATTAAAATTGACTTTGAAAAAGATTATAACCATATTAAATGGCCGTTCATCTTGACCATGCTTAGAGCCTTGGGATTTGGGCCTAATTTCATTCAAACTATCTAGATCTTTTTTTAGACACCTTGGTCATCCTCTCTATCAATGGAGTAACTTCTGAGCAATTTGGTTTGTTTTAATCTATTCACTAAGGATGACCTTTATCACTCACCCTATATGTGTTTGTAGCTGAGGGTTTTGGATATATTTTTAGTAATGCCCAAGCTAGGGGCCTTGTTAAGGGAATATATCTCCCTCTAGATAAAGAAAACCCCCATGAAGATTTATAATTGCTAAATGGACCCTTTGCAGATGATTATTTCCTTACTCTTATTGAATATGAGGACAATGTGGTTATTGCCTTGTAGTGTCTCAACACCTTCTACCTTGCCTCTGACTCAAGAATCCAATGGATAAAAACTCATTTCTACAGGAAATAATACCCCCCCACTAGTGTGGGCTGCCAAATATGGATGGGCATGGATCTAACATGATGAAATCTTCAAGTTTCTTGGCTACCCTTATATTTTTAATGCCTCTTCCCCCTATCGTGGTAATATGTTGTTGATAGATTTATTAAAATTCTATAATATTGGGTGACTAAGCCCTTATCATTAGTAGGTAAGTTTCAAATTTTCTCAAAAGTGCTTGAAACCACCCATGTTTACTACTCCTCATGCTAGGTGCCATAAAGTAATTCTTACCAAAAATTTGAAAAACTTTTGAAGGATTTTCTTTGGTCAATTTCTTCTCATGGACATGGATTCCATAGGGTGGTCTAAAATTACTACTACCTCACGTGGGATGCCAGAGGTATGGGGCTCATTGATGTGGCTCATCAAGGAACTGTCTTATGTGCTAAATGGATCAATTAGGACATTGAAAATAAGGAAGATTGGAAGGTGTTGTTCTAACACTACATCTCCTCTAGCTTGCCTAAAGGCAAGAATGCCTAGAAAGGCCTTGACTTCTCTAATATGTTTATCTCAAATCCCCCATTCACATTTTAGGGTCCTTTATGGTGACAAGCATCTAGAAAGCATAGGAAAGGATCAAACCATGGATTCTCTAAAATGGTTTAGGGTTCTAAGATGGGTTGTCTATTAACTCCCACTCACTATGGTGGTCACCTATAATCAATTTCAATGAAGTCCCTCTGGCTGAGCTTCCTTGGATTAATGCTTTCAACTTATTTCATAGAGGTATTCATATAATCCAAGATATTTTTTGTAAGCAGTATCATTCTTAACTACCATAAGAAGAGGTGAAAACCAAATTTAAAGTAGCCAATACTAATTGAGAATCCTTCCAAGAAATCCTTAATGATATTCTACCTTCAATGCTTCGTAAAGTTTTTGTTCACTCCACTCATCCTTGGTGGAAGGATTGGAAGTGGTATGTTAAAACTCTATTTCATAACTACACCCCCTAACGTGGCTATAGATGGTTTACTCTCCACATGCCTATGGTGGACAATCTTAACTCCCACTAGGGTCTACATTCCTTTGTTCATACTTGGTGCTTTCATTTTCACACTATTTGGGATGCTTGATTGGAGCCTAAACTAGCTTATTTTGCTTGGTGTATCTTATATCAGGGCTTACCTATTGGCAGAAGGCTTGTACACTTACGATTTTCCCTTCCCATTTTCCCTTTCTATGGCTATCTAAAAATGCTCCCTCATATTTTATGGTACTACTCCAAAGCTCAAAGGGTTTAGACATGGATTCATGATCTCTTCAGGCCTTTTTAATCTAAATTCTTTCATTGGCAACATATCCTTCTTGGAGATAAACCCATCTTGCCTTTTAAATATACCCAAGTCTAGCATACTTTCAGAGTGGAGATTCTATTTTGGTTATGAAAAGAAAGAAATAATGCAATATTTAACAACGCTTTTTTAGATTGTATTTTTTTTGCTTTGAGCAAGTCCTCTATTATTTACAATGTTATTTTGTAGATATAAGGGCAAGCAAATAAAGTTGTCATGGAGATTGGCCATCTCTAAGACCATCTCACTCATTGGGAAGATGCTCCTTGTGTTATGGTGTGGGTTCTTTCATCTCCACCCAAGGAGAAAAAAATTGATGACAAAATCTCCTTATCACCTCAAGGTGGACACCAATGCAACTGATCTTTGTGACATTCTCATAGTGGCACCCCATATCATTGCATGACCCCTCTTGGGCAAAAATGAGGGTGGAAACCTTCACCACCTTCCCCTACTAGGTAGGATGGTTTGGATGCTCCTCCTCCTCCTCTATATCTAGATGCTTGGGGGTACCACTTGGAGGTTGGTTAGATGTGTTGGACAAGTTTTCCAATTCCTCTTTAGCCATGTCTCCTACTCAAACACAAGAAGATGATAAGGACACTACTCAAGCTTCTGATTAGGAGCCAATTATAGATAACAATGACTTACCAAGATTGGGTTGGGGTCTTGATGATAAGGATCCTATATCTTCTAGCCTTACTTTGGTAGATTAATATTTTCTCTTATGATGTTCTAATGACTTGTTCTTAGGTAGGGCCTAGTTATTTTTGCTTATGTTGTTTCTTGTTCCTAGGATTTTCTTAGTTTAACATTGAGGCATGCTTCCATACCACTTATATTTTTGTGAATTAGTTATATACTTATTTTTAATATATATATATATATATATATATATATATATGGATGTATTTCATCAAAAAAATATGAAATATCCTAGATTTTCATAAATACATTTTGTGAGTTGTCAAGCCCTTTGGAAATATCCTAAAATATCTTGTTTTAGAGACCCATGCCTATTTATTACAAGTCACTATTACTTGATAACTATTAAATCTACTAGGGTTAGTCTTGACTAACCTAGGTTAGGTTTGAACCTATTCTAAGCCTTAACTATATCTTAACTCACCTTGGGTTAGGGTTATATTCATTTGCTATAAATACAAACCCTTACCTATTGAATTTTAAGCATGGATATTGTAGAGTTGTAATGCAGGTTTTGTTACATGATATTCATATCAATAGTGTTATAATGATAAAATATTAATCCAAGCCACATCAAGCAAACACAAGTGACAATGGTGCCAAGGAGATAAGGAGCTACACAAACTGCTATGCCTTTAACCTTTGGTGTGTCTAGGAATATGTGTGGCCGACTTGTGGCTTACATACATCTTTTATATTCTCATTACATTTATCTATGTTCTTAGTTAGGTTGGCCCATGAAATAACCATGGTTAAGTAGACTATATATAGGGGGTAGTGGTTAGTCTTTGATCATCATATTAAGTATTATTCTCTTATTGCATTATTGTGGAGGTTTCCCCCTCAAAGTGACTCTGCTATATTATCTAGTATTTTTCTCTAATATTAATTATTTCTATGTGATCTCTCTTATTTTCTTATTCTATGTGATATATAATCATTTTGTGCAAAAATCTAAGTAATCTCATTACAAGTTGTATCATAGCTTCAATTTGGCCAAGTTTCTTACAACAATTTTTTTGGATTTGGCAAGGCATGACTTCTACGAGCAGAAGGAGCAAAAAAACATAACATGCAATCTGAGAAGAATTAATTTTTATATTAGTGTAGTATTGTTTGAAATGCTTTTTTGAAAAAAAAATACTAGAATTTTTTTTCCCTTGTACATTTGCAATAGTTGGATTCATATTAACGAGATGATCACAATGGTATATTCTACTAGTACACCTTTTTGGTGCTAAATTTTTTTACCCTAGTATGCAAAGGCAATCATTAAATTCATCTTGGTGAGGTGATCATAATGTTACCATCTCTTGGTATAATTTTTTCAAGGTGAAAAATCTCCTAGGGTTTACATATGGTAGGTCCTTCTACTCAGGAAAAAAAAGGGGGGAAAGAAACTCCTAAGACTCCTTCTATTGATGACATATAATATAGAACTTTAGATCTATTGATTTCTCAAATTCTGGTTGACATAAAAGGCTTGGTGTAAAATGATGACTTTTTTTTAGTTCAAACTTATGTTTCAAGGATGCACAAAGAGATTAATGGGGTTCACACTCAATTACATTATATCACTAAGTAATTGGCTGCCCTTTCATCTTAGTTATAGCTTAACAACCCTCTACTTCATCATTCAGGTCCTCCTCCTCTCAACACTAACAACTTCAATTCTGGTGTGAAATTGATGTTGCCAAAGGTAGACATGAATAAGTTTGATGGTAAGGATCCTCTCACTTAGATTACCCAAATTGAGATTTTTTTTTAATTTGCATCAAACTCCTAGTTCTTCGAAGGTGATAGTGGCATCTATATATCTGGAACCTAAGCAGTTCATTTGGTATCACTAGTTGTGTGCTCAAAAGAAAAAGAGTGGTGCTCCTTTTAGATGGTCAATTTTCACTGATGAGTTATTGGCTCATTATTAGAATAATGTCTCTAAGAACTACTTCAACTAGTTATCCAAACTATGACAAACAAGAACTATGAAAGATTATATTCATCAATTTTAGAATCTATCCTTATGGGTGGAATACATCACTGAGGAACATTTGATAGATATTTTTTTGGGTGGCCTCAAAGATAGAATCCAATTGGAGTTTTAGATGTTTAACCCAACATATGTATCAGAAGATATTCCATGGGCATGTATGGTATAAGAAAAAGAAATGGTTAAATGAAAAACATTCACTACTAGTCATGATCACAACTTTCCCACACCATCATTTCCTCAACCCACTAGATTGACACCTCAATAAATTAAGGAGAGGCAAATGAAAGGGTTGTGTTATGGTTGTGATAGAAAATGGAGAAAAGATCATCATTGTGATGAAAATAATCTATTATATATCAAAGGTGCCAACAAGGATGATGATGATGATGATGATGATGAGGTAATTGGTGAGGATGAAGAAGGTCCTAAGGAATAATCTAAATACTCTCAACCTACTATACCCTGTTATGCCCTTTCAAGTATTATTACTCCCCAAAATCTTAAGGTGGTGGTTTTCTTAAAGAAATAAAAGGTCATTATATTGATTGATTCTGGGACCACACACAAATTCATCAATAATAAATTGGTTGCTTGTTTGAATTATTTCATTTATCCTACTCTAGAATTTTAGGTCATGATTGTAGATGGTGGTATTATCAGGTACTTAGGAAAATGCCATAGTATCAAGCTAGCCATAAGAGACTACTTATTGGATTCTCCTATTTTTTATATTCCCATGGGGGAGCTAACATTGTTCTAGGAGTATAGTGGCTCACCAATTTGGGCACTATTGAGATTAATTTCTAGGAATTATTCATGTACTTCCATTCTAAGGGAAGGACATTTGAGCTAAGGGGATTAAGGGATAAATATCCACAACTTGTTAGCTCCCATCAAATTACAAAGATTCTCCATAAGGGTGTTAAAGGATTTGTAGCTTGCCTATTTTCCATGGAATTTTAGCTAACTAAGCCATCTACACCTCCTAATCTGCAACAAGTGATTAATTCCCATTCAATTATTTTTGGTGACATGTATAAAGGACTTCCACCTAGCCGCATGCATGATCATGCTATCAAACATATTCCTAGTATTACACCACCCAAAATTAGGCCATACAAGTATCCATATGCCCATAAAAGTGAAATTAAAAAGATGATAAAATAGATGTTGGATGCAGGACTCATTCACCATAGCCAAAATGAATATTCTTCACCAGTTGTCATGGTGAAAAAGAGAGATGACACTTGGAGGATGTGCCCTGACTATAGATAAATCAACAAGTACACTATCAAATATAATTTTCCTATTCTTGTCATTGATGATTTTCTAGATGAATTAAATTGTGCTCTTTATTTTATAAAGTTATATTTTCATTCTGGGTATCATCAAATCTAGATCCATGATGAAGAAATTCCTAAAATAACTTTCAAGCCTCATGAGGTCCATTATGAGTTTTTAGTTATGCCTTTTGGTCTAACAAATACACCATCCACCTTTCAAAGTTTGATCAATTCTATTTCTAAGCCATTTTTAAGGAAGTTTATTTTGGTATTTTTTGATGATATCCTCATTTAAAAATTGGGAAGACCATTTGCACCATGTGGAATAGGTACTCTCAATTTTGGAACAACATCAGTTGTATGCCAAACCTTCCAAATGTACTTTTGGATCTTGTGAGGTTGAGTATTTGGGTCATCTAATTTCACATGGAGTGAAATTGGATCCTAAAAAACCCAATAAATAGTGGACTATTCAATCCTTAAGACACTCAAGAAACTAAGGGGATTTATGGGGCTAACTGGTTACTATCACATGTTTGTCAAAAATTATGGTAGCATTGTAGCCCTAATCATCTATTTGTTGAATAAACACTCCTTTTATTGGATTGATATAGCTATCAAGGCATTTAAATAATTGAAATTAGATATGTGCACCACTCCAATGTTGGCCACTCCTAATTTTTTAAGACTATTATGGTTGAATGCGATGCATCTGGGTATGGTATGGGTGTTGTACTCATGCAATAAGGTAGACCACTTACATTTCAAAGTTATCAACTTAAGGGTAAAAATCAGCTTAAGCCCATCTATGAGAAGGAAATGATGGCCATTTTGCATGCAGTCAAATAACTGAGACCTTATTTGATGGGTCGTCACTTTTTAGGTAAAGACTAATCATGATAGTCTCAAATATTTTTTGGAATAATAGTTGTCATCTGAAAAATAATAGAAATGGGTAACTAAGATGTTAGGCTATGATTTTGAAATATTTTACAACAAAGGCAAGGATAATGTAGTGGTAGATGCACTATCTAGGAATGATGAATCGGTTGAGGCATTGCTATGTGCTATGACCATTCTATAGGCAGATTGGTGAGAAGAATCATGATCAGTATGGAAAAATGATAGTGTTACCCATGATTTTATTTAGAATATTTAGTAAATTTTGGGTGGATTTGACAAATTCACATGAAAGGGTGATGAATTAAGGTCTAAAGACAAATTATAAGTATGTAAGAATTATCTCCTTAAACACAAAATCCTTCAATAAATTCATGCAACTCCAATTGGGGGTCATTCAAGATTTTTGAAAACCTATCATAGAATTAAACACAATTTTTTTGGGAAGGACTCAAGGGGGATGTCCAAAAATATGTGGCTAAATGTATGATTTATCAACAAAATAAAGGAGAAACCATTAAAACAATAGGTCTTTTGCAGCCTTTATCCATCCGTAGCCAACATTGGGAAGAAGTGTCTATGGATTTCATTACAGGGTTATCAAGATCCAATGGTCAAAATGTTACCATGGTTGTGGTGGATCATCTCAATAAGTATGCTCAATTTTTTCCTTTGTAACAACCATTTATTGCTAGTACAATAGATTCTACTTTTCTTAATACAATTTATAAATTACATGGTACCCCTAAGATCATTATCAGTGATAAAGATCCCATTTTTGATAGCAATTTTTGGACTAAGTTATTTGCATGTTTGGGCACCCAATTTGCCCATAGTTCATCCTATAATCTTTAATAAAATGGACAAATTGAGGTAGTCAACAAATGTATGGAAGGATATCTCCATTTTTTTGATAAATAGGATAAATGGGTTCATTGGTTGCCACTTACTGAATGGTGGTATAATATATCTATTCATAGTTATTCCAAAATGTCTCCTTTTGTGGCACTATATGGATACTGTTGACATAGGAAATTGCACCCAGTGGTAGGAAAATAGGTTTCTACCTTCTCCTCGCAACATGAAAACTCCCCTCTCACCTGTGGGATGGCAAAGTAGGAGGGGAGAGTCTCTAGATAAGGGCTAGCTCCCTCTGATGTATCATTGTTTGTTTCAGCAAGTGCAAAACATAGGTATAGATAGATATATAATGAGGGGGGATGAAAAGGGAGAGAGAATGCAGGAAAACAAACTACTCTAAGGAGGTGATACACCAAAATAAAATGACCTTCACACATCCACTCTTGAAATCAGACAAATGCATACGTACTCTACACACTTGGCAGAAGGACCAAACTGCAAGGAACTAGTAGGGAGGCTATAATGGAAAAAACATAACAGAGATTCACCAAGGCACTGTGGAATGCACACTATAAGCAACTTCTTCTATTTTGATCTTCTCAATTACAACTCTTCTCCTTTCAGCTGTAGAAATGGTGCCTTGTAGATAACATGTTTTCTGGTGTTGAACCTATGAGAGCATCAAGGAACAATGACTGGACACAGACAAACACTCAAGACACACTCTAAAAATATCTATCCACATGGAGGTAAAAATTGCATTTTATTTGATTCAGGTAGAAATTTTGCTAGGGCTACACCTTTGCAAAAGTGGAAGATTATTACAAATGAACAAGTTCGCAACATATATAGAAAAGCAACAAGGAGACTCATTAGCACTTTTTCCTTGCAAGTGGGCATGTCACGTCCCATTGGGAAGAAGAAAAGCACTATTGTTGATGTCATCCTTCTGCTAAAACCATGCTGGTCACTTGTCTTTTCTTTGTTTTGTCTCATCTGGCTTGTTTGGCCCCCAGGGGTGAACTTTCAGCAGGTCACTACAAGTTTGGCTCCTTTTGGTAAGTGCTTTCCATGTTTGATTTTAAAACAATGGCTATCCTCTATTCTGCTAAACTTGACATCCATGCAGCCATCGTGCTTGGGTCCTTATTGGCAGTCAGATCCATGCACACTTCTACGGCACTTTTCTCTTTTAACTGTGGGCACCTTTCCTTGTTAAACTCGATGGGTCCCTTGGTGTTTAGACTACTGACGAGAATGCTTGATTCTTCAGTAGTCTACAAAATTTTCATGGGCTTTGGCTTGTGTTCCTCGTGGGCTTTGTGTCCACGGACATTTCTCACAGACAAAAAGTCCATAGAAATTGTCCCACCTGGCCTGTTGTGTATATCCCACAGACTTTTGTCTATGGACATTTCTCGTGGACAAAAAGTCCACAAAAATTCTGCCTACCTCTTACCTTAGTGTTTAGCCGTGCCTGCATTCCTTTTAATGTGTTGGCCCTTCGGTAGTGCATTGACTTTGAAGACTGCCCAATGAACTTAGGCGTCAAACTAATGAACTAGGCCGATGGATTAAAATGACGAACTAATTTAAAACAAGGCCAATGGACTTCAAAGAAGATAAAACAAAAGCTGATAAACTGACCAGTTGAAACAAATGACTGAACTAACTGAAGAACTGAGGCTGAACCAATGAACCAGGTGTAGAACCAAACTTGAAGAAAGACAAACCGAGTGTCCATGAAATAAGGGGCCTGAAGATTGAACCGAGACTTGAACTAGGCCGAAGAAAACATGCTATTGAACCTAAGTAACTCAAAAAGATTGGCTTTGAATGGCAAGGGGAGAAGGTGAATGATTTTGTCCTGTGAGTAAAAATTGGTCAACAGATTGGCGACTCACAGGGGAAGCATGCTGCTATGCTTAAAAACCTAGTTACCTTGTAGTCCATTAGGTGTGGAGTCAGATGCAGCTTGAATAAAGTTATCAATAGCCCCAAAATATCTGAGAATAAAACATGAAGCTTTACCCCACATGCAAGGGAAACACACAAGGCTAAAAAACACTACTTGTGCAACTGCACTTAGGGAAAGTAAGAAAAGAGACTGAAAACAAACTACTATATATAGCTAACTAGGAATGTTCGCCTCCCTCCTGGATCGAAAGGAAAACTTCTTAAGTCTCCTTCCTGGTGAGAAGACTTATGGTGGTAGGCAAGTAGCTGAAGGAAAATGAGATTTGGTGACTTGCTCCTCTTGCTAGTCACCTGGTTTGGCTGGAATCTGAGTGGATTAGATTCAAACATGCCTTCAATGTATATGTATTCTACTTTTCCTTGGAAGCCTGTTAAATGTTGGTCCTTCATATTGGTGCTCTTCACCAAGAAAACTGTGGCTACTGGCTTGTCACCATAATCCCTTTGATCTGCACATTCCTTCTACAATGTATCATGATTCGGCCTATTTTCTTCTACCTCATTGAAAATCTTGTCAGACTCATCCTCTAATTGCAATTGGCCTTCTTGAAGAAGGGTGACTATGGTGATGTCTGAAATGGACTCACAAGATGATTGCTCATCCCATAGAACATCACCTCTCTATTTAAAACTCTCTTCTTCAAAACATTCCTCCAAGAAGACAGACCTCTCTTTTTCCTCTTTGCTGATCAGAATTTTTGGATTTTCAAAAATATCCTCCTGATCCTCCTCCTTCTCAGGCTCTTCAATGTAGTCATCCTCATCAAAATAGTAAGGAAGTTCATCAAACAAAGGGGAAGAGAGCTTACCATGCATTTTTCCCTCTTCGTATTGCTGGAACATCTACATATATGCAAGACCTGCATCTTCTCTACTGCTGATAAGGTCTTCACAAGGAGCATCAATGATGATTTCTTCATTGTCTCTCATGATAGCCTCTTGAAGGACTACAGATTAGATATTTTTCTCCTCACCTACCTCTTGCAAAATAGGTTCTTCCTTGAGAAGGGGCAAAGTGGAGAAAACATGTAGAAGGGAAAGCAGTCCTTGAGCTAGACTTGAATGATTCTCCTCCTTCCACTTGGTCAACACTTCATCAATATCAGGTGTGGCCTGATATCTCTCTTGGAAATGTGTAGGTGGGGTGTGTTCAGACATGGAATGTGCTATTTGGTCTGAACTGTCCATCACACATTGGCTGAGGAATTTCTCTCTAGATTCCAATTCTGCTATTCTCATGGCTAGATCTTCTTGGAAATGCCTTTCCTGGAGGTCACCAGCATAATCATTAGCAAGAGCAGTTTTAGCTTCATCAAGGTTTTAAGAAAAACCTTGCTTCTCTTTTTCCTTGTCCCATGATTCCACTGTTTTCCCCCAATTCAGGATTTCAAAATTTGAATTTTGCTCCTATGAACAGGCAATAACTTTGTTTTCCATAAGGTCCTGGGGCTCCTCCATAAGGTCTAGAAATTTTATCTCTCTATCAAGGAGCAGCCTCATCCTAGCCTTTAAAACTTCAATTTGTTTAGTTAGGTTGTCCTTAAAAAGTCTTTCTTGGAGGTCACTAGCATTATCCTCTTCAAAGCTCAGAGCTGGTTCTTGGCAATCCTTCCTCCAACTCAGAATCTACGCATTATGTTGAAGAACTTGGGGAGGTTAAGGAATGCAAAGGAAAAACTGTTGATGCACTGGAAGAGTCTTTAGAAGAGGGACGTGCTGGCTGGTGGTACTATTCTTAATGGGAGATTCACAATATAAGGAATTTAGTAGGTTCATCTCCATGGGAGGTTGTTCTAATGCCATCTAGTGTTGGAAAGCCAGGTGCACGAGATTGGGAGCAGCTATATTTGATGAGCTGGAGTGAGCAAGTGCAATCTAACAGAAAGGATTTGGTGCAAAAGAGGAGATTTTATTTAGATTAAGAGGGGATGCATAAGGCTGACTGCCTTGAATAGATGGATTTCTCCATTTTGTTGCCTCCTCCATAATGGGTTGTATAGCCTATGCTTGCCCAAACAAGCACTCCTCTTTATACATCAGCTCCTACTGATATTTGTACTGCTCTTCCAACCTGTTGATTTCCATTGTCTGCTTCTCAAATTCCAGCACCATTTTGCTTATCATTGGAGGGCAATTAAGAGAGCTGCTTGAGGGTATTGCATAAATATCTAGAGCCTGATCATATTCACATGAAGGAAAAAAAGACCCATGATTTTGTGCAAAAGAAGTATACATACAAGACATGATTTTTGAAGGCACCAAGCCGCTTAACCAGTGGATTTAACTTAGAGTCACCAAATGCTGAAAATACTCAATTTGCTGTAATAGGACTAGCATCAATCTTGATACCTTACTGCATTGTCAAATTGTTTGTCCCACCAGGCATGCCAAAACTGTTGACATAGAAAATTATACCCAGTGGAAGGAAAATAGGTTCCTACCTTCTCCTCACAACATGGAAACTCCCCTCTCACTTGTGGGATGGCGAAGTAGGAGGGGAGAGTCTCTAGATAAGGGCTAGCTCCCTCTGATGTATCGTTGTTTGTTCTAGCAAGTGCAAAACACAAGTATAGATAGATATATAATGAGGGGGGGATGAAAAGGGAGAGAGAATGTAGGAAAAAACTACTCTAAAGAGGTGATACACCAAAATAAAATGACCTTCACACATCCACTCTTGAAATCAGACAAATGCATACGTACTCTACACACTTGGTAGAAGGACCAAACTGCAAGGAACTGGCAAGGAGGCTATAATGGAAAAAACATAACACAGATTCACCAAGGCACTATGGAATGCACACTATAATCGACTTCTTATGTTCTGATCTTCTCAAATACAGCTCTTTTCCTTTCAGCTATAGAAATGGCACCTTGTAGATAATAGGTTTACTGGTGTTGAACCTGTGAGAGCATCAAGGAACAATGACTGGACACAGACAAACACTCAAGACACACTTTGAAAATATCTATCCACATGGAGGTAAAAACTACATTTTATTTGATTCAGGAAATTTTTTTGCCAGGGCTGTGCCTTTGCAAAAGTGGAAGATTATTACAAATGAACAAGTTCGCAACATATATAGAAAAGCAACAAGGAGACTCATTGGTACTTTTTCCTTGCAAGTGGGCATGTTGCATCCCATTAGGAAGAAGAAAATCACTATTGCTGACATCATCCTTTTGCTGGAACCATGCTGGTCGCTTGTCTTTTCTTTGTTTTGTCTCATTTGGCTTGTTTGGCCCCCACAGGTGAACTTTCAGTAGGTCACTGCAATTTTGGCTCCTTCTAGTCAGTGCTTTTTATGTTTGATTTTAAAACAATAGCTATCCTCTATTTCACTAAACTTGACATCCACATGGCCGTTGTGCTTGGGTCCTTATTGGCAGTTAGATCCATGCACGCTTATGTGGCACTTTTTTCTTTTAACTGCAGGTACCTTTCCTTGTTAAACTTGATGGGTCCCTTTGTGTTTAGATTGCTGACAGGCTTGCTTGATTCTTTGGTAGTCTGCAGACTTTTCACGGGCTTTGAATTATGTTCCCCATGGGCTTTGTGTCTATGGACATTTCCCGTAGACAAAAAGTCTGTGGAAATTGTCCTGCCTAGCCTATTGTGTATATCCTACAGACTTTTATCTATAGACATTTCCCGCGAACAAAAAGTCTATAGAAATTCTACCTACCTCTTGCCTTAGTGTTTAGCTGTGCCCACATTCCTTTTAATGTGCTGTCCCTTTGGTAGGGCATTGACTTTAAAGACTGCCCAATGAACTTAGGCATAGAACCAATGAACTAGGTTGATGGATTAAAATGCTGAACTAAGCTAGAACAAGGCCAATGGACTTCAAATAAGACAAAACAAAAGCTGATAAACCAACCAGTCAAAACAAATGACTAAACCAATCAAAGAATTGAGGCCAAACCAATGAACCAGGCACAAAACCAAACTTGAAGAAAGATGAACTGAGTGTCGATGAAATAAGGGGCCTAAAGATTAAACTGATAATTGAACCAGACCAAAGAAAACATGCTATTAAATCTGAGCAACTCGAAAAGATTGGCTTTGAATGACAAGGGGAGAAGGTGAACGATTTTAGCCTGTGAGCAAAAATTGGTCAACAGATACCACCCTCCATACATCAATTCAACCTTAAAGGTCCATCCTAAGGTTCATATAATTGAATAACATATTCACTATCAAGAGGAGGTCTTTGCAAGTTTGTGTGAAAATTTAGCCATGGCCTAGAATCGCATGAACCAACAGGTAGATCAACACATGAGTGAGAGGCATTTTGACATTGGTGATTGGGTCTTTATTTTTTTATAAACATATAAGTAGATGTCCTTGAAGTAATAGAAAAAGGATAATAATTTGTCCCCTAAGTATTATGGGCCTTATCAGATCTTGTAAAAAATTAGTAGTGTGGCCTATAAGTTAGAGTTTCTTTTCTTCACTTGCATATATCCAATATTTCATGTATCCTACCTAAAGAAAGTCATTGGACATAGAGTTGATACTCAAATTGAGTTACCAGAATTGGATGAGGAAGGAAGAGTTATTATTAATCCTGAGATGATCCTTTAAATGTGTACTAAGTAGCTATGGTCTAAAATGATTAAGGATTACTTGATCAAATAGAAGAATATGCCTTGTGAAGATGCCACTTGGGAGGATGAATCCTTTGTGAAAAAACATCTAGAGTTGACTCAATGTTGTTTTGAAGGGGAGGGGTATGCTACACCCTTAACCTTTGGTGTGTCTAGGGATATGTGTGGTCAACTTGTGGCTTACATACCTTTCTATATTCTCATTACATTTCTCTATGTTCTTAGTTAGGTTGGCCAATGGAATAACCATGATTAAGTAGACTATATATAGGAGGTAGTGGTTAGTCTTTAATCATTATATTATGTATTTTGATCTTACTGCATTTTTGTGGAGGTTGCCCCCTTAAAGTGGCTTTACTATATTATCTAGTATTATGCTCTAATATCAATTATTACTATGTGATATCTCATATTTTATTATTCTATGTGATATATAATCATTTTGTGTGAAAATTTAAGTAATTTCATTACAAAAACTCCATTTTCAAAGACTCTTTGAGCATAAATTGAGCAAGCCACTCAAACAATGCATTTGAAGCTCCCAAAGAAGGTAAAGGATTGTGTGTCTTTTGCATTTGAGTTGTGATTTTCATTTGGTTTTGTTAACTAAGCTCACCCCTAAGATCCAGGGTTGTAAGTGTTAGTGTTAATGTGTTTTTATTTGAGTTTTTTTTACTTGAACTAACACTCTCTAACCTCCCTTATTGGATTCCTATGATCATAAATGGCACACTCAATGGGACATTGATTACATCCCATATACTAAGGAGACCAAAGTTTATCTCATAGTTTTTCTAATGAATGTTTGATCATCTTAAAAATTTGAGTTTTTACTTTATTTTTATATATTCTATTTTTTAATGTTACACAAATTACATAAAGACTGACATCAATTTTTCCTAATCAACATCTGTCCTATACTAACTGGTCTCAGTCCTATCCTAATTGGCATAATTCCTATACTAACTAGCCTATATCTTATCCTAACTAAGATTAGTCCTTGTTTAGGGTAGAACATGAAAAAAAAACTTGGTGTTTGAATTTCCTTTAAAGTTGTAGGTTATCATTCTTGGTTTTAGAATTTGAAAAGTCTTTGTCTAGTTATTTTCTTTTAGGGTTCAGAGACTTATTTTATTCTTATGTTTGTTTTACGCTAATTTTTTTTCAAATCATTTTGTTTTGCCTATAGATTTATAGGTAATTGACATTAGTTCTGTTATAATTAGCATCGGTTTTCTTGTAACCAACATCAATATTTGTGGACCAACATCGATTTTTGTGTAACAAAAATAGAGAAACCTAAGATCTTGTTTACAAATATTATTTTCTCATTCTTGAAAGTGCTTCAAGGCAGGCCAAAACCCTCTAAAATTTGAAAGACCAAAGAGGGAAAAAGGGCATAAAATTTTAAGTGTTAAGTTCTAAACATTTAATTTTGGTGGTTAAAAGGAATCTAAATGTTTTTTATGCTTAGTTGCTTTGTGAATGTTTTGAAAATTTTCAACTGACGCTAAGGGGCCAAAATAACTTCACTACACATTTAATTTTTGGTGCATTAAAATGAACTCTAATCACTTAATTACATGCTTTTGAGAACATTCATTTTATGTCTTGTTTGTTTGGAGTTATTTATTTTCGTAAACCAATTGATGCATTTATGCTCTCCCCTTGTCCCCTTTAGGGAACTCGAGTGATCAAAAGGTCACTTTATTTGCATTTGTGCATTTTTCAAGGTATGAAAATAATATTGTTGAGGCTCTCTCTAGAACCTTTATGGTTTTAATGATCTAAAGACAACCTTTAAAGTCTTCACTAGTCATTTATTTTAATGCAACTTAGCTTGTGAGTGGGAGTTCATAGCCTCTTCACGAGTTATTTAGGTAATATTTGACCCAAGAATTAATCTCCTAGAATTGTTTCAACCCCAATCCATGGTCAGATATATAAATTAGGGTACTTATACTATGATTTCCATGGGGATATGCAGTTAGCCTCTTTAATCATAATGAAAACCCAAGTTAGGTTTAGCTAACTAAGGGATTCCACTAAGAAGTATACGGATATAATAATTATGCAAAAGAATAGACCCTTTCATAGTAATTTAACCAGTATGAACTTAATTAATGTGAGGACTCTCTAGTGTCAACCACACTTGGGACCATCTAGATAATCAAAAATTTAGTTTTAGAACAACTCCACTTACCAAAAACATATTGTTGATGTAGGGTGAGTAGAACAAAGTTCCATGTCTTTGTACAATCTCTTGGGAGAAGGGGGGTGTAAAACCTCTACTAATTCATGCACTTTTATTTTTGGATTAACATCTCAAGAGCACACATATAAATAGAATTCAATGATACAATGCAAATTTATCAGTTTTAGGGCTTTGGATGTAATACTTAGTTGTATTTTGTCATTATTACTTTACTTTCTTGGTCTTTGAGTCTAAAAACCATTTGTTTGTTTATACCACATCAAAATGAGTTTTGTGTCCACATCACTCTATTGTTTGAGGAGGTGTTATGCCATCCATTTAACACCATAGCGTTAGTATTTTTGACAAATCTTTGTGTGTGTGTCACTTGATTGGAAAGGGTAACATTATGCTACCCAATCCATTTCAAGTTTTGTGCCTTGGAGTCTTGAAAAAAACCATTGATCATACTTTTAGAGAATGATAATGCTATTATGTTACTCAAATAATTTCATAGACTTGTTTTGTCTTTTGTCTAAGTTTCTAATTTTAAACCAAACCATGTGTGCCATTTGGGTCTTTGTCTGGTACCATTATGCCATTCACCTTTGTTTAGATTTTTTATCAAAGATGCCTAGTTTTCCTAAGTTTAGTTTTTAATTAACCTTTACAAGTTCAAATTCAAACATTGACTAATTTCTATTTATGCCTTACATAATTTAGGCTTAGACATTGATCTTTCTCTTTTGGGTTGTGTAACTTAGGCTAATTTTTTACCCAAATTGAAAACTATTACTTATGCCTTCATTTGGGGGAAAATAGTCTATCTCAAAGTGCCTTTTATTTCATGCATTATACCAATTTGGTCAAATTACATGTCTAAAGTCGAGTGCCTAGTCTATGTCGATGTGTTTCATATTTGTTAGATTAAATCACACCCCTTTGTTTGAGCCTAGATTTTGACATCGTATTTGGACAAAAGACCTAGCAACCTTTATTTTCCTATATTAGAATTATTTAGAACACTTTCAACCTATAGTTTGGCTATCTAGTTTTAGTTTAACCACTTGATATTTTTTTGTGAGGCATTTAATGTTAGATATTTGACATTATTTTATTTTGTACCAAGTTTTAGTATAGACCCTTTTTGGAGATACATCTCCATACATTTGATCAAGTTAGACCAAGTTTGAACTATTTATCTTTATAGACATTATTTTTTAGAGTCTTTAGATCTCTAACCCCTTTTGTCATGAAACATTCACCATTGATTCTAACATATCTCACTATACTCATAGTCATGTATAATCTAGGGTATAATAATGTGGTTGTTTAATAAGACTTTGTTTAAGACCCCTATGGAGATGATGTCATTTGTGATATGGATCCTTATCCACATTAAAACACTCAATTAAGGTAATAAATCCTAGATCCTTTGGCCTACTATTTGGTCAACACACCTCCATACTTAGAGAAGGACCAAGAGCAAATGACACAATACCTAGCTAATGTAACTTTAGTTGTAGAACAAGTCCAACAACAATTGTACTATGTTATAATTCCATCAGCCTATGAACCTTTTTTTTTTATCATCACTTTCTTGAAAATAAGGATGAAATCTTAATCAAATCCATGGAGGTAGGGGATTAATTTTGCGAAAACTTCCCCCATGAAAATTTGCCAAGTTTAGTAAGAATGACTTACAACATGCCTTATAATCAAAACATTGAATAGGGCTCTTCTAGTCATACTCAAGCTCTAGTGCCAATGCCATATTAGGGCCCTTGTATGCTTGTCATAGGAAAAGGCCTCATGTAAGACCACTTCATATAGATGTAGATAACATATCAGACCTATTTGAACTTAGTGCATAATTTCAATAACATGACCATGTTAAATGCTCTTCTTATTGAGTTAGTTCCTTCAACAAGAGTCTTAATTAAATTGATAGGATAATAAAATTAGGGTATAGACCTATTCACATGAAGAACTTTAGTGGGAGACATGTTTAATTCCCTAGCTATTGAATAAGTGTCTTCCACTTCTACGTAGAATAGTGAGCCAAACATAGTGGATAATGTGTAAGTGACATCCAATCTAGACCAAAGTGGTGTAAATCCACAAATAAATAGTCCATAAAAAATGTGACTTTAGTTGACACCATGAATGGTTCACAAATGTAGGGGGTAAGAAATTCTACCTCCTAATCTTAAATAACTAACTCTAATCCTTAAACAGTTGCTTCTTCTAGCATGCAACCACAAGGATTAAGTAGTTAAATAATGACTAGTGCCACACTTCAACAAAACATGATGAATATTAATCCACCACAATAGGTGATGACTAATATTCCACAACCATAGGCACAATCCAATGTACCCACACATCAGAGGTAAAACATTCTACCACCTCAATAGGGGGCAACCAGTGTTCCACCTTGTCATGTAGTGATGAACATACCTCTTTAGTTTTAGACAACATACCATTATAATCATAAATAATGTCTAATCAATAGTGTATGAGTATTGGTTAGTGATAAATGCCAAATGTTGAACATGCATCTACTTCCCAACAAGGATTTGTGCAAGCAAGAGGTTCTAATGTTCTACTGGTACTGATAAGGAAATAATTGCCTTTTGTTTCTAAAATGCCACAAAGTTAATGATAAGGCCTTTGTTCACAAGTTCCCCTTAATCAAAAAGGTTTTATTTATTGATAACAAGTCATTAATTAGCCTCAATATGCACAACACTTCACTTCCATCTATATCCTTCCATCTAAGCCATAATTTCCCCAAAACTAGGCCTATATACCAAATTCTAACTATAATATTGAACTACAATATGTGTAATTTCAACAATCACATCCTAATATGTGAATGCATATTCCTAGTCAATTCTTGAACCAAACCAACCTTCTATAACAAACTTTGCCTCCACTATACCTCGATCAAATTAATCCACTTTTGACCACCCAACCTCCACCTTAGACCAGTGTTAACTACGGTTTCTTAGCACAAGAGCTATAAAAATGAAGGATGTAAAAGACACCATCCAAGATGGGAAGAAAACCAAGATTTTTAAGTTGGACAACATGTGTTCCTACCCTTTTAACATGGAGTATCTATAGATACTATTTTCTCCAGGGTATGAACCATCAAAGTTTGAAAAAAATAAGGGTAAAGGAGACACCAAGGGCCACTTAATCAAATTATTTATTTCTTGTCAACTAGTGGCCTACAATGATATATACCTCCTACTGTTGTTTCCATGGAGTATAGTAGGACAAACATTGGAGTGGTTTTTGAAATTGATTAGGAATTCATTTTTTGACTTTGATGATCTTTTAAACAAGTTGTGTAAAACTTCTCCTATAATCTTGAACATGAGATTTCATTGGTAGATTTAACACAAGACAAGAACAAGGTTGGTGAAATATCTAAAAGTTATCTACAGTGATGGAGAGTACTTTCAAGCTGATTCACCCACAGTTTACTAGACAAAAAATTAGCCATTATGTTTACCAAGAAGTTGTATAGTGAGATATCTTACCAACTAGAATTGTAGTGTGCACACACTTTCAAGGAAATAATTGAAAAAGGTTTGTTAATATAAATAGACCTTATTAAAAAATAGATCATCAAGCTTACCTCATCAAATCAAAACCAAACCATAAACCAAGGAAATGGTCAAAACTAAAATTAGAACCAAGTCCAAGTGCAAGCATCATAACCAACCCAAGCTAACAATTATGAAAATTCCAATCCATTAAATCACAATAATAATGTTATTATAAATGGTTTAATTGAGCCATGACATGCCCAAATAGTGTAAACACCATCTACTTAGCCTATGTCATATATACAAATTACTCTTAACTAACAACCTCTTCAGCAAATGCAATAGCCTAAACCAGTAAAACACATGTAGAAACCTTTAATTTTACAAACCCCTTCTCCAAGGAGAACTATGCCTACTCATCACATCTTTAGTGACCTTGGAGAACCAATTGAATCCATGTTTTTCAAGATCACCATAGCTAGTCTGATTAGCTGGCCTATTTTGAAGCACTATCCTGAGGGCATTCCTTATCCATATTGGTACTGACAAAATGAATTATGTGAGTATTATCAAGGTAATGGACATAATTTACATCATTGTATTCAAATTAAAATTTTTATTGAGAATATATTAGAAAATGGAAAAATAAAATTGGATAATAGACCTTTCATGTCCAATTAGAATTTGGAAATTTATCAAAACCCTTTTCCACAACATAAAAACCAATAACAATAGTGAAAATAACTAAAACAACAAAAACAATATCAAAAACCAAGATAGAACCAACCAAATCAATAACAACAAAACTAATGTCCACCAAATAGATAAAACCAAGGCAAAAATGATGCCAACAACCAATAGACATATTGCACAGTTGCACATGACTACAAGGTTCCTTGTAGTAGGCCATATTACAATAGGGCATGTTTCCACCATTTCCATCAATCCTAGACTAAGTAACAATCAAACAAGACCATTTCTAATCAATTCCAATCAACTAACCCACGCCAATGATCCTTTCTTGACTTGGGACTGCATACAGGTATATCAACAATCATAGATTACTAATTTTGGAACTCATACTAATAACTCATCCTTACCTCATGACCACCCACTAGTGCACCCTAAACTAAGACTTGTCCTATTTAGTCCCCCACAACCATCATTTATTAGTAACAATGATCTTGTATCTAATCCTAATTATGAAATCATAACTAGATAGTCAAAGATTACCATCCCAGGCCCATAGCCATCTACCACTTCACCCATCCTAATAACTATTCTGATTAGGGACAAGCCATTTATTTCTATGAAGGAAAAGACATTTAATATTGTGGAATAATTGTAGAAGATGCCCACAAATTTCCATTTTGGATTTGTTGCGTACATCTATCATCTAAAAGAATATATTGATAGAGTTCCTTGGCCAATCTCAAGTTCCTAATGACATATCTCTTGACAAATTTTAAGATTTGGTTGGACATTTATCCCCAGGCCAATATTTGACATTCAAAAAAAGTGATATGTCATCCCCTAACCCTATTCATAACAATCCATTATACATCAATTTTTTCATAATATGGCACAAAGTGAAACATGTCCTCATAGACAATGTATTAGTTATAAATATTATGTATTTAAAGCTCATCAATCTTCTTGAGTACACAAAAAATGATCTCTAGCTAGAAGAGATAACCATCAAGGCCTATGATAATGAAGAACAAGAATCATAGAGCACTATCAGCTTTCCAGTTATTGTTGGTCCTTTGACCCATGATAAACTATACCATGTGTTAGACCTTGATTTGTCATATAATATGATTTTGGGTAGCCCTTAGATACATGAGATTCTTGAAATCCATTCAACATTGTACTAGTGTATCAAGTTCTCCCATTCAAGTATGGAGGTTACTATCCATAGAGATTTTCAATCATTTAAATATTATAAGAATTTAGAGGCCAAGTACCAAAGCTATAACAATCATTATGGATTGAATCTGGTTCTTAAAAAAGACCAAGGAAAATAAATACTTGTTTATTCCTTAGAAACTAATTGTATTGACCTAGATACCCTAAATTCATTATCCCATATGCCACCTCCTAAAATGTCTAATCATTATACCATCTCAATTAATGGCCTAGGAGAATATTTGACCCATGATACATTCCATATTTCTAAGCTTACACAGAACCCTAGGTCTAATGGAATTCCTAAATCCAATCTACCTTGTACAGAATGGAAAATAAAGGGCAAAGGCAAACTACATATTCCAATACCTATCCCTTTTATACTATCCACTGGTCAAGAATAAGATCTACTTGTAGATGATGAATCTTGGTTGTAGAATTATAAACTGGTTGACTGTTACCTAAATGCCAAGTATCCTATTTTAAAACAAATCATAGAGAAACATGTCTATGGAGGTGGAGGCCTTGGGATAAATCAATAGGGTCCACTTGAGCCAATTTTTTCCACTCAATACAAAAGAAAATATGGTCTTGGATTTAAACCACCTGGGGGTGACCCCATATAACTTATTCATGTTCTAATGCCAATGACTAGTGATGATGATGCTAAAAATAAAGCAGAGTCTGATCATATCCCTTTTGATGACCTGGTCAATACCAATATATTTTATACCAATGCCATTTTTACCCTTAGACCAATTATTCACCATAATCAACTTACTTTATATTATCCTCAACTTATAGACTGGGACCAACAAGAATAAATAATACCAATCAAAAAGTTCTAGAATGATGAGGCCTTCTATGATTTTCTAGGCCTGAGGGATAATGTTCTATTGGGAAACCATAAACAAGGTTTCCTAATCAAGTTGGATACTGAAACCTATTTTGGAGAATGGGTGAACACCCTTAGCCACAAATAATTAAATAAAACATTGAGGTCCCAAAGTGAAAACCTCTTCAAGGCACTTTTGGACTAGGGAAATAGTAAAGAGAAAGGATAGTCTAGTGGTGAAAACCTATTTTAAGTGTCATTAGATGGGGATGTTGAACCTTATTCAAACATAGGTCAAGATACCACTAAAAATGAACTTATCTATGGGTCTAAGTTTAGTTTTTAAGAACAATATACTTTTGATTGAATCATTCAAGAGTTACCGATAATGTTTGTCACATGGACATCCCTACCATTTGGATATTTTGATTCTTCATACCTAGGAGAACTTGAAGATCTAGTCCTAACAGAGGACACTAATATTTTGGGATAGTTTAAATCTTTTTCAACCACTCTATATGATAGTTCAACACTTCTCATAGAGGATACTATAAAAGTTAACATCAGGATTCTAGATGAACTAAAATGGATCAAATTAGGCATGTCCCTCACTAAGGAGGAACATGACATCTTTACAACCCTTTTAAGGGATTTTATTGATATATTTTCTTGGGCCTAATCTAACATGTCAAGTTTGGACCTCACCTTGGTTATGCACCACCTTGTATTACATCTTTATACCAAACCTATAAAATAAAAGTTATGTAAGATGCATCCTCACATTACTATATTAGTAAAAAAAGAGTTGGAAAAACTTTTGGAAGCAGGATGTTTTCGACCAATCAACTACTCAAATTGGATATCAAATGTTGTACAAGTCAAAAATAAGACCAAAAGAATTAGAATATTCACTAATTTTAGAGACATAAATAAGGTCTACCCAAAAAATAACTTTCCTCTACCAAACATTGACATGATTATCGAAGCCACAGTAGGTTATGAAATGCTTTCACTGATGGATCAATTTTTAGGGTACAACTAAATATAGATTATGTGAGAAGACCAACATAAAACAACATTCACCACATTATAGGGAACATTCTATTATTAGGTTATGCCATTTTGTCTCAAAAATGCTAGGGCTACATACCAAAGAGCCATGACCATCATATTTCATAATATAATGCATGATATTTTTAAAGACTACATCAATGGCATACTAGGAAAATCAATGACCAGGGTTGATCATCCAAAAACACTATGAAAGATATTTGAATGACTACATGAATACAAATTTAATCTCAATTCTAAGAATTGTGTTTTTAGAGTTAATTTAGGAAAATTGCTTGGCTTAATTATGTCTTGTTGAGGCATTAAAGTCAATCTAGACAAATTACAAGACATAACTCATATGTCACCACTAACTAATTTGAAGCAAATATGCAATTTGTAGGGTAATATCTAATCTATCAGATGTTTCATATCTAAGTTTGTTGATAAGTGCCATCCTTTTACACATTTTTTGAATAAGGGTGTCACATTCCATTAGCATGATGAATGTTAGAAAGATTTCTAACAACTAAAGGAATATCTTATAAATATACCTATTTTATTACCACCAATTCCAAAAAAGCCATTCTTACTATATATATCTACCATAGACAAATCCCTAGGGCCACTTATAGCTCAACATGATGATAATGGAAAAGAACATGTCGTGTACTATATAAGCCATACACTGGTCACATATGAGAATAATTATATGCCCATTGAAAAAGACTATTTAGCTATGGTCTTTACAACTTAGAAACTATGAAATTAGATGTTGATCAATAAGACCATGGTCATTTACAAAGTAGATCCACTCAAGTATCTACTATCAAAAACAACTTTACATGGTCACATAGCCAAATAGATCATGTTTCTTAGTGAGTTTGAGATAGAATATGTCAACCAAAAATCCATCAAGGGGAAAGTTCTTGTAGATCAACTTATTGAAGCACCCCTTGTAGATACATAACCTCTAACATTCCAATTCCTAGGAAAATCCATTATGACCATCACTGAAACACCTCTTGAAGAGCGACACTAGAAGTTGTATGTTAATGGATCATTCATAACACATAAATCAAGGGTAAGATTTTTATTCATTACACCATAGGGGGATCTTATCCTTAAGTCATTTAGGATCAAAATTCCTTGTACTAATAACATGGTTTAATATGAAGCACTTGTTGCATGGATTTAATAGGTAGTATAATGGAACATACAACATATCAAAGTTTATGGTGATTCTTAGTTAATCATCAATTAGGTTACAGACTATTTTTAGACCAAGGATGACAAACTAGTACCATATAAAGCCATGGTTGACACTTTCAAATAGAAAATTACTGACATATACCTTAAACATATACCAAGGGCTAGTAACCAAATAATAGATGGCATGGCCACTATTAGATATTTGATTCATGATATAGATATGGTAAAATAATACTAGTTCCTTGTTAAAAATCTACTTGTGCTAACTCATGAACCTTCAACCATCATAATGATTTGTGATATTATTGGTCATAACTCTATATGGTATTTATAATTTTACACCTATCTTCATGATCAAATAATACCACTAGACCTATCTCATAAATAATCTAAATCCTTTATGTACCATGCTACATGTTATACCTTACTCAGAGTAACCCTACACCTCCATAATTTTGATGGAAATTTATGTCATTGTTTAAATTTAGTAGAATCTACATTAAAGCTATGAAAAGTTCATGAAGGACTATGTTGAACCCACATAAACAGGGTCATCCTATCAAAGCTCTTGTGTACTAGGTATTATTAGCCAATAATGGATGCAGATGCAGTTGCATATGTTAAAAAGTGTGATAAATGTCAAAGGCATGCAAATCTGATTCATGCATTGGCCAAAACTATGAAATAAATGATTACACCATGGCCATTTACTACATGGGGCCTTGATCTCATTGGGAAGATAAACCCCACCTCATCTGATGGCCATAAACATATTCTTACTACCATCGAATACTTCACTAAGTGATTTAAAGCTATACCCATCACTTATGTGACTAGAAAGAAAATTTCCAAATTCATTTTAAATAATTTAATTTGCACTATGGTATCCCCTCTAACATTATATCTTATAATGGTGGATCATTCAAAAACAAATATGTCAAATCACTGTGTTGAGTACAAAATTACTCAACATTTTTCCATGACATATTACCCTCAATGTAATGGCCAAACAAAAGAATCTAATAAAACCATTGTCAACATCCTCAAAAATATTGTTAATGATGTTGGCCATGATTAACACCTTTATATATTTTGTGCCCTCTAGGCATACTACACAAAATATCATACTTTTATAGGAACCACTCCATATTCACTTGTTTATGGCACTAAGGCCTTTCTTTTCATTAAGGTCAAGTTACCTTCTTTGTGCATCTATTTGAAGCATGCCCTAGATGATGAAGACCATTGAGTATCTATACTACAATAAATAGAGTTACTTGATGAGAAACACATGTTTATAGTCAATAATCTTCAAGCATACCAAAATTGACTCTGTGGCCACTAAAATTGACATGTCAAACACAAAGAATTTGAGTTTGGTGATATTGTACTTAAATAAAACCAATAGAATACCATGGGTGATAAGAAACATAAAGGTAAGTTTAAACCTTACTGGATATGCCCTTTCATCATTGTTTCAAACTATGGTGCTGGAGCATATAGGCTCACTACACCAGATGGGGATGAACTTGATGAGCCAATGAACAATATACACCTCAAGTGTTACTTTGCTTGAGTGACGTATTATATTATCTATGAGGCCCATTTGAGTTATACCATAATATCAACATGATTATTTATACCATCCTATTCTCCCATAAACTTTATATCAATCAAGTTATTTTCACCCTCCCTACCCAAACTATTAACCTTGGTTCTATCCCATTAGTTCCACAACCATTTTTAGTATGAAGATTCAAATCTAGTTTCAACAGTTGATTCAGTAGTCTAGACAAGGGCCATATTTTAGAGTAGTATGACATCAATTTGGTAGATTCATCCTTAATTTATTGTTCTATTCTATACCTGCCTTTGGGAAAACCAATATCTCACCATCATGCTACTAATTATAACCGCCTATGGGAAAATTAGTATCATTAAACTATGCCATTGTTTCCTAATTATAACTACCTATAAGCAAATAAAGAACAATAATTATTTATCATGCCTAAAAAAAACACCTTTCCATGCCTATGCCATACTATGCCATTTGCCTACTTTGCCTTTTTTTATTGAATTGGCTACTACCTAGTCAGATTCTTCCATTATAATGTGGAACTACAATGACTCAAGGTCCCATCTGAGGACTATGTAGGTAGTGATCAATTCATGTTGAGGTAATCTAAATCACCCTTTTACCATGTTCTCACCATTTTTTGAGTAACCTAAGCCATGCTTTGGCCATTTTATGATCAATTTTCTATTTGAATGCTCTCTCCACTTTATGAGTAGAATTTTTAGTCTCTCATAATTCTTTATCAAGTTGAGATACATAGAAAAATCCAAAAAAACTTGAAATAAATCTATAAAATCTTAAACATTTACCACTTCTTTGCCTTAAGGATTCTAGGACACCTAATTACTTCACAAGAAACCACTTATCATTTAGCATCCCATCCTTACTAGCCTAGTAGTTCATGCTCTCACCATTTTGTGCGCCTATTCCCATATTATTCTATCACATCCATTATGTTTTTATTCTCATCATTTTTATTCTATCCCATTTCCTAGGAGAACTACATTTGGCTTGAAGTTTTTTTGGATAATACATCTACAGAACTATGTAGGCAACATCTATTTGTCTTGTACATTTGGAGTTAGCTCAGCCACCCCTTCCTCTTCTTCTATTCCCCTTTTCCATTTGTTTGTGTTGTTTTCTTCTATCCTCTAGGGGAAATTCTCATCATCTTGTGTGTTCTTTGTTTGCTTTAACATTATGATTAACTATTTGCGTGTTTTATGTTCTTTTGGTTTTTTTTGTTTGTTTATTATTTTGTTTTTCTATTTGTTTATTTATTTGCTTGTTTGTTTGCTTTCTTGGTGTGCCTTGATTCATTCTATATGCATTCATTAGGTGATTCCTTGCACATTATTATTTAATCCATACATATTCATATGTCCACATTGTCATCATGGATTTTTATCATTGGTGTATTGTTTTTAGTTGAGTAATGGATCATGTGTTAGTTCATATGCATATTTCAACCAAGTTATCATGGTGTTCTATCATGATGCCTACCATTTCATGCTATAGAAAAAATTAGCTCTAAGAGTCTACACATCAATGAGGCAATGATATATATCCTTGGCACTAACAACATTCTCAATCTGATCTAAATCATATCCTACACAACATAATTAAACAATGAAATAATTTTCCTTCTTTCTAGTTTGGATGAGCATCTCCCTACTCACAAGTTTCCCAAATTCATATTTCTCCTCTATATTAATTTTACATCATATTTTATCTCATGTTTGCCATTATAAGGATACTAATGATTATAACTGCCTCTAGGTAAATCATTGTATATCATCACACTTGCAATACCAATGATTCTAACTACCTCTGGGTAAATCATTAGGTTTCCATCTATTTGAAGGTTAGTGATTATAACCATCTATGGGAAAATAATTTTCTTTCTTATACCTATTTGGGGCATGATTTTATTGTGAAAATGCTTATAACCAACTTTGGGAAAACCATCATGTTTTTATCCTACCAATGATTCTAACTACTTGTGGGTAAATCATTATTTTTCCTTTGATGATTATAACCACCTTTAGGCAAATCATTCTATTTTTTATCCTATCTATACTGATGATTATAATTGTATGTGGGAAAATCATCTTATTTGTCTGCCCAATCAGGGTAGCTATATATGCCACTAATTATAACTACCTATGGGAAAATTAGTCTTTTTTACCCCTTATCATATTTTCAGTCCCATCATTTCCTTCTTTTGAGGGATCTATCACTGACCCTTTTGATAACCACTCCCTCAAGGTGGTACCTATAGTTCATCCATTGTCATTGAATTCATAAGCATACATGACCTTTTCAGTCTTTTAGAAGATGTTACTATGCCTATATCTTGAAATTCCTTCCCAAATAGGGGTAAAATATAGACACCTAAAACTGGCCACAACTGGCCTTTGATCAAATTTTAGATTGATTCATACCAACCATTGTAAATTAAGCCTAAGAATTATTAAACATCCTAAATTTGCTTTTGCATCATCCATCAAATCTTTGAATCATGTTGAGGCATCCCTAATTGGGGTATCCTACTATATGCAATCATAACCTCTCATGGATTCTTCCCTAATCATCCTGTGGCATCACAATAGTCAATTTAGCCTATGGACCTATCAAGTGGGGCACATGAACTTAAATCAAATATTTATAGAGCTAAATGGATAATCATAATTAATTAATAAGCTAAACCAAATTAAATTCCTATTTTAATTATCCATGTGCAATTAATAAATAAATAAATAAGGTAATTCAAAAATATGAAATATCCTAGCTTTTCATGATTACCTTTTGTGAGTTGTCAAGCCCTTTGGAAATATCCTAAAATATCTCATTTTAGAGACCCATGCCTATTCATTACAAAACATTATTACTTGACAACTATTAACTCTACTAGGCTTAGTCTTGACTCACTTAGGTTAGGTTTGAACTCATTCCAAGACTTAACTCCACCTTGACTCACCTTGGTTTAGGGTTAGATCCATTTGCTATAAATATAAGCCCTTGCCTATTGAATTTTAAGCTTGGATATTGTAAAGTTATAATGAATTTTTTGTTGCATGAGATTTATATTAATAGTGTTATAATGACAAAATATTGATCTAAGCCACATCAAGCCAACACAAGCCACAATGGTGCCAAAGATAGAAGGAGATACACAAACTCCATTTTCAAAGACTTTTTGAGTAAAAATCAAGCAATCCACTCAAACAATGCATTTGGAGTTCCCAAAGAAGGTAAAGGATTATGTGTTATTTACATTTTAGTTGTGATTTTCATTTGGTTTTGTTAACTAAGCTCACCCCTAAGATCTAGGATTGTAAGTGTTAGTGTTAGTGTGTTTTTATTTGAGTTTTCTTACTTGAACTAACACTCTACTAACCTCCTTTCTTATATTTCTATGATCATAGTAAGTATTATTCATGATCAATAAATTTGAAATTGAGTTTATGAAACTTGTCATTAGGTTGATCTTCCATATCATTATCATCACTATCCTACCAGTATTTAATTATGCAATTTGGATCTTCTGAATCGGCTAAAAGAGGGTTTATGCAATGGGCTAGGATTAGCTTATAGCTATACTATATCTAATTATCTATACTTGAATAAGGTTTATAAAATAGTGTCCAATAAAACCTATTATTATGGTAGTGACCAGTGGATCCATAGACCTAGAAGGAGGGGTACCTGTATCACTAATGCTAAAGGAAATGGTTCAAAATACTTTAGGTATATGACAAATGAGATAGATATTAACTATACCTCTATGCAAGTAATCTTTATTGAAAAAAATAATGTAAGTAGTTGTACAAGTAAATTAAGGGGAAGGGTTAGAATGATAAAAATAGGTAAGATGCCAATGTTTAAAAATGGGGGGTTTAGGCAACCTAAATGGATAAATGGAAAGTTCAAGAAATCAACCACACTACATGTAGAAATAACATAGACAAGGATACACACATATATTCATTCACTAAGTAACAATAAAAATCTATCTACCAAATGAAATAAAAGAAATAACATAAGATTAGAAAAAACTACCTTAGAGTGGATCTATCGAGCCTCAATCTCCACTTGGACAATGGTGCTTTGTAATATATTGTTGTGGTTATGAATGATTCAAAGTTTGAATCAAGATATAAACTAAAATGACTCTTCCTAATGAATCTCCAAGAATTCCAGAAGATAAATTCCTTCAAGATAAGGTTATTCCTATGACTCCTCTAAATGTGAACTAGGGTAGAAGTGTGAGTAAAATTAGAGAAGATGAGTGTGATATGATATGATATAAATAAATTATCTCTTTTATATTTCATGATAAAATACCTATACCTAACTTAAAGGCTAAGCTGATGGCATTAGCTAGACTTAATGCAGTTAAAAAGAGTCAACTAATATTGAACTATATCAGATAGGTTAAAACAATATGAATTCTAAAAGACAAAATTAGAATGGCATTAAACATGTTGATACAATATGGTAAGGGAAAAGGTGAAAAATATGGTATCGACTAGGGTTGATGTCAAAGGAAATGGGTAAAATGACATAACTGAGTGAGTTGTATAGGAAGGAAAATCTAAAAAAGTTGAATTGGAAATAGAAATGATATGATCATGACATAGATAAAAACATCTCTTAAAGCACCAAAGGCATCTGCAATCTTTTATTAGTGCACTCTTTAAGGCATGCACTCAGGGAGATTGAAGATCTATAGGTTGATATAAGATAAAGTGTCCATAGATGATAAATCTAAAAATATTGTGTGTATTCATATGCCCCAACTAATGTTCATCATGCATTACAATAGTGTAACATGATATGGTGCTTTGGGAAATAAAATAAAAACACAATAACTAAGATAACTTGAATGAAAAAATAAATGTTAAAAGTAAATTCTAATAAATAAATAATTAAAAGTACCATATACATACCTTGACTTACCATTATTACAAAATGGCTACATGAAAAAAATATAATCTCGATCATGGAGGGTGTAGTAACTGCATTGGAAAAACACTAGGGATACAAGGCTATAAAGCAAAGTAATCAACACACAAAGGCCAAAGTATATGAAAACATCTAAAAAATGATTAAATCACTTGGAAAATTAGAAAATTAGGAGGAAAAATGCTAGGTTAGGAAAATGAATAATGACTAAGGGAAAAATTGGTAATCCAAAAATCCAAGGCTATTTATAACTGAAAAACCCAAAAATGCATCCAAAGTAAAATAAGTAATGATCCAAATCAAATAAGGGACACATATAAATTATTAATGATAAAAAAATAGATGTAAGATAATCAAAAAACCATATTAAAAAATAGATGAAAAAATGACATGAAAAAGTATGAAAAGAAAAAATATGACTAGATGACCAATAAAAAGGCAAACAAAAGACTCAAGGTCAAAAAACCTAACAGAGAGAAATCCTAGAAAGATAAGGTAATAAACAAGAAATCATGTCCTAACATCCAAGATATGCAACTTATATTATAAGATGGCTAAACTAAAAATGTCATATTTTGACCATGGAAGAAAGAGATGGAGACTAGGAAGTGCAAAAACTGGGAATTAATTTAAATACAAACCTACCTGTCAAGGGAAAAATGAAATCGGTAGTGAGGGAGTAAGGGTGAAACCAAGTCAAAATAATAATCTTTACTAGATAAAAGACACTCAAATTAAGTTGGCAAGACTAAAATGTTTTTAACATCAATGGCCTTAAAAAACCTTACCTAATAACTTAAGCTTGGGTTAACTAGTGAAGTATATAGATATCATCCCATGAAGTGTAGTATTCATGAAAAGTAAAATGATCCTACCTTCCTAAAATATGTTTCCCTCTACTCCGTACCCCTTATAGATCTATCAGTCTACTACAAATATGGGGTAATTATGTGAGAAGATATGTGACACTAGAATATATAAGGATAATATGGTATAATGAGACTTCATTCCCTAATTCACTAGCCTACTGCAACCAAATTGGCCTCAACTCTATCATGAGGCCAATTATGGACTATGTGTTTCACCTAGAATAAGAGATGTGCCAAAAATAAATCACATCTTTAGTTGTGTTCTAATTTTTAAGATATATTTGTATTTTAACATATGGCTTTTTTTATAATATGGATTTTAACTTTTTTGGATTTTTCTATTCCTCCTCCATATAGATTCTAAAAACTAAACATGGGTGTTAAATATTAATATCACAAGAGAGATTAAAATTGGTTTTTAGAGAGCATGACCTAAATAATAATGTCAAGAGACTCTTATACTTGCACCTTAGAAAAGAGTTTGATCTTGAAACTGACCTTGGTGAGCCTAAAAGGATGTGAAATATAAGGACTGATGGAAATGATCACAAAAAGATTGGGTTGCCCCAATTGAAAAAAATTTACAAAGGAAACATGATTCAATGATAGGCATGAATCATCATCATGATAAATTATATATTTGAATGAAGACATGAGTATAGACTGCTAGAGTTATACTGTGAAAAAATATAACTGGTTTTAAGTGAGGGAAAACACTACTCTTGACCATTGACTTATCTTTTAGGGAAGACACATAGCTATAAGTAGGAAAAAAAAGTTATATGAAATGAATTAATGAGAATTTGTGAGGAAGGCCCAGTCCTATCTATGGTCTTACAATGCAACTAAAAAGTAGAAAATCCATGAGGTGTAAGTAAAGGGCATGAAAGGTTATGTATAATAAAAGTAAAACCAAAGAGATAAAAGAGGAAATAAAGGGTGATTGATTCTTTGAACCAACAACATATTATTTTTGGACACCTTCCACCTAATTAATAACAAGTTCATTTCATACAATAGGTTACTATGAATCAACATTAGGTTCCTTTCTATTCCCAACAAGTCCCATTCAATCCCCAACAAAACATTCCTCCATTTAGATTGTAGTTTCCTCAAAATCACCATCACACTCATCAACAAGTGTCTTACCAACAACAAGTGCCCTATCAACAATATAACCCCAATCAAAGGCAAACATTCATGGTAGAACAAATAGTTTATAGATTCCCTAATGCCCCATGCCATTGCTTTATTTAGGTTAAGGTAATCCATCTTTAAATGACCAATAACATGTACCTATTCCCTATCAATTCATCCCCATTTTTTAGGACTTGAAAGAGGTGAAAGATGCAATTTATACAATCCAAACAGGGAATCAAGGTAAAAATTTCAAATTGGATGCCCTATTCTCTTATCTCTTTGATATGAGTTATCTTCAAATACCTTTCCCACGTCATTTTTAGATGCCTAAGTTTGAAAAGTATAAGGGAATGAGTAATCCAAAAGAAAACTTAAATGGATTCTTCATTTCTTGTCAAGAGGTGGTCTATAGTAGTGTGTATTTACTTCACTTATTTCCTTATAGTTTGTCTAGGAAATCTTTGGAGTTGTTTCTCTATTTAACCAAAAATTATATTGATAATTTTGATAAATTGTCTAAAATTTTTATACATCACTTATCCAATAATATCAAACATGTGGTAATTATGGTTGACATGTGTCATGCCAAATAAAGAGGAGGAGAAATTGTTTCTAGTTATTTTCAATAAAGAGGAGGAGAAATTGTTTCTAGTTATTTTCAATGGTGGCATGCATTATCCAGTTGATTCTGACATAATCTCCCTGATAAATAATTGGTATTAGTATTTTTTGCCATATTATAAATAGATATAACCTATAATCTTAGACTTCATTATGCAAATACATTTGAAGATATTATTTTCAAAGGACTATAAATTTCACAAAGCCTCATTGATAAATGGATAATCAAAATCTATTTATAAATACCAAACTTAGATCAAAATTCAAACATGAGTTCCTACACAAGCTCAAAAAATTACATCTAAACAACCTAAATATTTTAATAATAATAACAATGTTTTAGTTAATGGCATAATAGTGTCTAGATATGTGTAAATGGTACAACCACTACCTACCCAAGAAACCTCACTTACCCAACCAATTACTTTGGAAATACCACCTCCACGAAGAGGTCAATATCAAAAACAAAAATAGTGATCTTGGTGAATGTATCAAGGTAGTTTATAGAATATTATTGTAGTTCATATGATTATTTCACCATTTATAAAACCCTTTCCAAAAGGGAAACTGAAACCTAATTGTTATAGGGAGAACAAGTTCTATGATTACCATCTGGTTAAAGGCCATTCCATTCATAGACATATACAACTTAAACACTTCATTAAATATTTTTAGAGAATGATGAAATATAGTTTAATATTACTTCAAAGTCTAATCAGAATCTAGGTATTTACCAAAACCCTTTTGTACAACACAACTCTAAAAACCATAACCAAAATCAATGGTAAACTAACAATCACAATCAAAACTAATTTATTGATAATTAGAATCAAGGATCAAATCAATAGAAGTACCAAAATAATCAAAATCAAGGTTAGGACACCCATTATAACCAAGTCAACTATAATAATGTCTCATATGACTACAATAACATTGTATGTCACATTATCAATGGGCATATATCCACTATCAAAATTAATCCTAAACCAACAACCAACAATACCCAACATTCACCATCTTCCATTTTAAGACCTCCACCATCATTTTCTAGTAATCTTCCTTTGGTTCAAAACTAAATTAATGATCTTCAATGTATAATATTTACTATTTTAGGCCCCCATTCCCCTTCTTCCAGTTATAGTAACCCCCCTTCAATTTGAGGTTTCATAATTTCAACTCAAAATTCCAAGGTTATAATACAAGATCCCATACCTTCTTCCCCAAATAATCCCATTCAATCCCATTTAACATAAAAGGCCAAACCAACTACTTATACTAATGAAAAAACATATAATATTGTGTAATTATTACAACAAAAAATATGTGTAGATTTATATCTTAGATTTCTTACATACATCTGACATTCATAAGAATATATTTTATGATATTTTAAGCCAATCCAATGTTTCCACTGACATAAATCTTGATAAATTCCAAGCACTTTAGGGTCATTTAGCTCTAAGCCAACATATTAACTTCAACCAAAGTGATATGTCATCCCTTGGTCCCCTTGATAATAATCCAATTTACATAGAAGCAATCATTTCTAGACATAAGATCAAGTGTGTCCTCATAGACAATGGATCAGGTCTAAATATTGTATCTTTAAAACTAGTTAAGTATTTGGGCTACACTATGGTGGATCTTCAACCAGATACTATTATTGTTAAATCATCTGACAATGAAAAAATAGAATTAGAGGGCACCATTTGGTTACCTATTATTGTTGGACTTCTGACCCATGATACCCTTTTCCATGTTCTCAATCTAAAGTTGTAAAAATTACTCCTTGGGTGACCTTGGATACATGAAGTACATGTAGTACATTCCACTATATATCAATGCATTAATTTTACCCATTCTATAATGGAGGTCACCATTCATGGTGATTTATAGCTATATTAGTATTGTAAACATTTTGAAGTAGAGTATGAGAGCTACAATTACCACCTTGGCCTAGAGCATGTCCCTAAAAAAGATAAAGATATAGTATTTCAACACCCTAGGTCAAATTATGTGGATCAAAGTAACCTTTAATCTAATTCATCTACACCACCTCTTCAAATATCCTCCCATTTTACCATTATAGACAAAGGCCATGGTGAGTACCAAATTGGGAATGTTCTTCATATAACTAAATTTCCTAAATCACCTAAATCATATGGTAGAGTCAAAGTGAAGAGTGTTCGAATGTAATGGAGTAAAAAGGATGATATCACCAATAAATAACTATTCTATTTTTCAAGTCTACTTCATAAGACAAATAATAGCTAAAAGATAATGATGATTCATGGTTGTATAATGACTTCACCACTTGTTACCAAAGCAAAAACTATCCTATTCCAAACATAATAATGGATAATCAAGCTCATGAAGGCAAAGGCTTGGGGGTAAACTAGCAAGGACTTATTGAGCCTATATATTCTAAAAAACATAAAGGAAATCAAGGTATTAGACATAAACCACTCAGGGGTGACCCCGTAGATCTTGATAGTGATACCACTTTACCATCTAATGATGAATATGCTGATGATAATGTAGAGTCATATTATAACATCTATGATGAGTTAGCTAATTCCAACATATATAATCCCAATATATTTTGTAGCGTCACTTATGTTACTTATTATTCCTTTCTTTTCCTCCATCTCCCTTAGTTGATTGACTGGGACCAACAAGATCCACACATACCATTAGACAATTTCTAGAATGATGAGGTAATTTCTGAATTCATGGGCCTTAAAGATTGTTTTTCTATTGGTGATCATAAGTAAGTATTCACTATTAAATTGGACCCTACTACCTATTTAATAAAATAGGTGAACTTCTTTGGTCATAAATAAAAATAAATTGAAACATTAAGGTCCAAAAGTAAAAACCTCTTTGAGGCACTTTTGGACCAGGGTAATAGTAATGAAAAAGATGAGTCCTATGGTGAAAACATGTTTTAAGTGCCATTAAATGTGGAAGTTCACCCCATTTTGGATGAAGCTCAGGGTGCTTCTAATCCTAGAATCTCATGTGGATCAAGAATTAGTTTATAATATTATAAAGTATTTAAATAATTGATTCAAGACTTCCTACATGTACTTGTTGAGTGGTCTTTGCCCACCTTTGGTGATTCAAAATCTTCATATATGGGTGACCTTGATGATCTAATTGAGCCACCAGATGAAGATCAATACACCTCACTTATAACTATTTTATAGGATATTTCCACACCGTTCATGGAATATACCATAGAAGTAAACATTGGAACTCCAAATGATCCTAAATGGATCAAACTTGGAGCATCTCTCACTGAATAGGAATGTGAGATCTTTACTATCCTCATTCGAGAGTTTATTGATATTTTTGCCTAGTCCTATTTGGATATGCATGGATTATATCCTTATTTATTTGTACACAACCTTATTTTACACTTGGATGCAAAGCCAATCAAAATAAATATGAAAAAAATGCATCCTCACATTACCTTACAATTAAAAAAATTATTGTAAAAATTATTGCAGGTAGAATGTATTCATCCCATAGACTACTTAGAATGGATATCAAACATCATCCTAGTTAGTAAGAAACCAAAATGACTTCCTATATGCACATATTTTAGAGATATCAATAAAACATGCCCAAAGGATGATTTTCCTTTGCCAAACATTGATATGATAATAGATTCCATAGTATGGTATGAGATGTTATCTCTTATGGATGGATTCTCAGGGTATAATCAGATATCAACAAAAAAAAACATTTTCCACTTCATTGGAGATGTTTAGTTATCAAATTATTCCATTTGGGCTCAAGAAAAATTGTGCTACATACCAACGTGCAATTACTATCATCTTCCATGACATGATGCATGATGTATAAGACCACGTGAATGACACTCTAGGAAAATCAAAGACTAGGTTAGGCCATCCAATAGTATTACAAAAAATATTTGAAAGATTTATGAATACGACATGAATCTTAATCCTAATAAGTGTGTGTTTGGCATTACTTCTATAAAATTACTATAATTTTCTCTCATAATGGCATTGAAGTTGATCTAACCATAGTTAAGGCCATTACATAAATGCTTTCTCAATATAATTTTAAGTAGCTCGACAATTTTTAGGGTAGAATTCAATTTATTTGACACTTGATTTCACAATTGGTAGATAAATGTCATCCTTTCATTCACCTTTCGAATAAGGGTACCACCTTTTCATATAACCTGACTATTAATATGCATTTGATTTTTTAAAGGATTATTTAGAAAATCCACATATATTAGCTCCACCAACACATGGGAAGATATTAATCCTCTACATTTCAATAATATAACATGCCTTTAGGGCACTTCTTGCCCAACATGATGATAAGGGAAATAAAGAGCGGTGTTTTATTCAAGCAGAACATTGGTTTTCTATGAACACAACTATACACTAATTAAAAAGGCCCGTTTATAAATGGTATTCACATCCCATAAGTTAAAACATTACACGATAAAAAAAAAACCATTTTTATCCCATAAATAATCTTACAATATCTTATAGATTGTGAAAACATCAAATTTATTATTAAAAAAAACCATTGTTATTTAAAAAGTGGACCCCCTCAAATATTTACTTTTAAAGACAAATTTGACTAGTTGTATGGATAAGTGGGTCATGATATTGAGTGAATTTGAGATTGAATATGCACATCAAAAATTTATTAAGAGGAAAGTAGTTGTAGATCAACTTGTCAAATCACCTTTATCAGATACCAAACCCTTCACTTTTAGTTTCCTTGACGAGTCAATCTTGACTATAAATGAAACCCCTTTTGAATCTCAACAGTGGACACTATAATTTAATAGTTCCTTCACATCTTTTAGATTTGGATATAGAATTATGTTCATAACACCACATGGAATTATTATTACCAAATATTTTTGTATTAGTTTCACTTGAACCAATAATATATAAAAATATGAGGCACTCATTGTAGGGATTCACCAAGTGGTACAATAGAATATTAATGAATTTATGTTCATTGGGATTACTAGTTAATTATTAACTAAGTGATATATCAGCACCAGACAAAGGAAGAGAATATTATACCTTAAAAAATCATGGAGAATAGTTTTAAGTAGAAATTTTTAAATATCCAATTTGATTAGATCCCAAAGGCCAATAACAAGACATCAGACATAATGGTAATAATTAGCTCATTGATAAACATCATAGATCATGTCTGATAATATCAATTACTTATTCAACATATTTAAAAAATATCTCATGATCAGTCAGCATAAATATCATATGTGATATTTTTGGTCCTAGCTCACCTTGGTACCATGAGTTATATGACTACCTCCATGACCACATTCTTCCTAATAATCTTTCTTATAACCAATAAAAATCCTTTATTCATAATGCCTCACATTATACCTTAATTAGTTCTACACTCTAATGTAGAGATTATGATGTCACTATGATTCATTGTTTAACTTTGATAGAATTTAGATTAACACTTAAATAAGTACACAAAGGAATTTGTGGGGCCCACACTAGTGGAATGGTCTTAGCCAAGAAAATCTTGCATACTTGGTATTATTGGCCCAATATGGAATTAAATACATGTACATATGTTAAGAAGTGTGTACCTTGTCAAAAACATGCCAACCTCCTTCATGCTCCAACCCAAGCACTTCAACTGATCACTACTCCTTGGCCCTTTTCCACATGGGGACTCAATACCATAGGGGAAATCAATCCTACCTATTCACATGGATAAAAACATATCCTCACAATGACTAAATATTTTACTAAGTGGGTTGAAGTAACTCCCATCACTTACATAAATGGTAAGAAAATTTCCAAATTCATTTTGAACCACCTTACCTTCTGCTATGGCATTATCTTTGATATTATATCCAATAATGGTGGATCATTTAAAAATAAATATGTAAAGGCACTCTATGCTTAATACCATATTAAGCAACATTTTTCCACTCCTTATTTTCCCCAAGGTAATGGCCAAGTTGAGGCATATAATAATACCATTGTCAAGATCCTTAAAATATCATTAATGTTGCTTACCATGATTGGCACTTTTAATTATTTCTCTCCCTCTAGGCTTACCATACCAATACCTAACCCCTCACATGAGCCACAACATATTACTTAGTTTACGGCACTAAATGTATTCTCCCTATTGAGATCAAGTTGCCTTCCTTACGCATTTAATTGTAGGATATCATCAATGATGTGGTGTATAGAGTTGCTCGATTGTAAATTATAGAACTACTTGATGATAAGTGGATAGCTACCTTGAATAACAACAAAACATATCAAAACAGGTTATGTTGTAACTATAAAAAGTGCATCAAACCCAAAGAGTTTGAACTTAGTGATCTTGTGCTAAAATATAACTAGAAAAATACCAATGCAAAGCATGGAAATAAAGGAAAATTTGAGCCTAATTGACTAGGTTGTTCATTATCATGGCTAAATATGGGTTTAGAGCATATAAGTTGGCTACACTAGATGGGAAAAATCTAGATTAGCCCATGAATATTATGTATCTCAAGTGATTTCATGCATGATTTACTCAACCATTATATATGAGGACCCCTACTTAGGGGCATGTCCCATCACCTTCCCTTCATTCTGTTAAGGTGTGGAGCCTAAAAGCTTCACATATGAGCGCATTACCATAGTTGTAGGTTTACACAGTCACCGGCATCGATCAAGAGTGACTGACGTCGGTCAGGTGCAGTTGAAGAGACGTCGGCGTCAGCAGGGGATCGACCGACATCAGTCACAAGCAAGCAGGTAGGAACCAACGTCGGTTACCTGTGCATCCAAAAAGCTATTTTCGTGGACAAAACTGAGTGTTTGCATGATGAGTTTAAGTCTTAGTCTTAAGTCTGCGTCTCTATTATTAGTAAGACTATTTTTAGAGCCCTTGTTCAAGAGGCTTAACTGTTGGTTGTAAGTGCATGCTCAAGTCTCCTAATTCTATATGTAGAATTAAAACTTCTTAGCTTATTATTTTTGTAGTTCATTGTATTGAATGTTGAAAGAACAGTACAAAATTGTATAGGTGAATCAATCTAGGTTGTTGGAGTTGATTGTACTTGAGAGAGAGAGCTATTGAGGGAAAGAGATCTAGAGAGAGATCTTATACATCTAAGAGAGGTGTGGAAGAAAGAAGTTTCTTCAATTGTATTCCTTCTGTAAGAGTTTAATACAAGTTTTCAGGGTGGTTTCTTGTATCTCTTATTTTTGCTATTATCTGATTCTAGTTACTTATCTATCTCATTTAATTCTATGGTTTATTGCTTTCATAAGTGTAATCAAATTATTGGTTGATCCCCAACAAGTGGTATCAGAGCATTGGTTGTAGGTTTAGAGCTTGATATCCAATATTTGGTATCAAAGCTCAGGTTCACTAATAGGTGGTTCAGATCTGTGTAGCGTGTATTGATTACAGGTGACTCACAAGGGTTTTTGTAGGGATTTTTGTTTGAGTGGGAGAAGCAATGGCAGAAGAAAGTAAACTGAAAATGGAGAAGTTCAATGGAAAAAATTATCAACATTGGAGAATGCAGATAGAGGACTATTTGTATCAGAAATATTTATGCTTACCATTAGGTGGGATTGCAAAGAAGCCTACAGACATGGATGATGAAGAATGGGAAGTTCTTGATAGAAAGGCTTTGGGGTCTATAAGACTAAGTCTAACATCTACTATGATATCTAATTTATCACAGGCAAAAACAATGGTAGAGTTGATGACTACTTTAGAAAATTTGTATGAAAAACCCTCAGCGTCTAATAAGGTATATCTTATGAAGCAGCTATTTAATTTGCATTTGCAGGAAGGTGGACCTGTATCTAATCACCTGAATGGTTTCCATGGAATTGTAAATCAATTAAGTTTAGTCAAAATTGTATTTGATGATGAAATTAAAGCTCTTTTAATATTATGTTCTTTGCCTGAAAGCTAGCATAGCTTAGTAATGGCAGTTAGTAATACTGCATCTACATCAAATATTTTAAAAGTAGAGGATGTTGTTAGTGTTATCTTGAATGAGAAAATTCACAGGAAAGCATAGAGGAAACATCAGGGAATGCTTTAAGTTTTGAGAGCAGGGGAAGGCAAAAAGAGAAGAGCAAGAAAGGGAGATCAAGATCTAAGTCTAAGGGGAGAGGTAGATCCAAATCCAGAAATGGCAGGAAGCCACAATGCTGGAATTGTGGAAAGATGGGGCACATAAGCAGAGATTGCTGGTCAAAGCCTAAGGAGGACAATCAACACGAAGGAAAAGAAGAAGCAAAGGTTGCAGGTATTGCATAAGATGTTTTAATATTCTCTTTGCATAATAATATAGAATCTTGGGTGTTAGATTCTGGTGCATCTTTTCATGCTACCCCTAATAGAGAATATTTTAGTGACTATATCCATGGAGATTTTGGAATAGTGTATCTAGGGGATTATGAGCCTTGTAAAATTATTGGCAAAGGTAAAGTGCAGCTGAAAATGCAGAATGGCAACACGTGGGTGTTGAGAGATGTTATGCATGTTCCTAGCTTGAAGATAAATTTGATTTTTGCAAGAAAGTTAGGGGATGAGGGTTGTACAGTAACTCTCACAGCAGAATCTTGGAAGGTGACCAAGGGTGCACTTGTTATGGCCAGAGGTAAGAGAGTAGGTACTCTCTATTTATGTAATTGTGTTACTAACAATTCTCCTTCTATATTATCTACTTTAGATGTGGATGCAAAATTGTGACACTCAAGGCTTGGCCACATGAGTGAGAAGGGAATGCCAATTCTTAAGTCTAAAGGTAAGCTTTTAGATTTGAAAAGCATGGATCTAGAATTTTGTGAGCACTGTGTATTTGGAAAATAGAAGAGAGTGAGTTTTCTCAAGACTGGGTCTACAAAGAAGAAGCATAAGTTGCAGCTTGTTCACACAGACGTGTGGGGACCGGCTCAGGTAGCTTCTATTAGAGGATCACAGTACTATGTTTCATTCATAGATGATGCTATAAGAAAGGTATGGATCTATTGTATTAAGAAGAAATCTGATGTATTTGAGACTTTTAAGATTTGGAAAGCTATGGTTGAGAATGAAACAGGCAGAAAATTGAAGTGCCTGAGATCTGAAAATGGTGGTGAGTTCTGCAGTTATAAGTTCAACTGGTATTGTTATATGCATGGAATTCGTAGGCAAAGGATGGTTCCAAGGACACCTCAGTAGAATAGAATTGCTAAAAGGATGAATATAACAATTATGGAGCATGCAAGGTGTATGACATTGCATGCTGGTTTGCCCTTAGAGTTTTGGGTAGAAGCTATTGACACTGCAGTGTACCTAATTAATAGAGGACCCTCTACAGCTCTGGATGGTGGAATTCTAGAAGAGGCATGGACACGTAAAAAGGTAGATCTCTCATTCCTCAAAGTTTTTGGTTGTGAAGCCTTTGTGCACGTTGATAAGGAAAATAGAAAGAAGCTGGATGTTAAGTCTATGAGGTGCACATTTATTGGCTATGGCTCAGATGATTTTGGTTTTAGATTTTAGAATCTAGGAACTAAAAAGATAATTAGGAGCCGTGATGTTGTTTTCAATGAAAAAGTGGTGTATAGTGATCAACTGAAGAAGCTAAATCAATCTGGGTAGAGCAATGGAGAATTGGATGAGGTGATGATCTAAAATGAGCTCATGGGAAAAAGAAATAATCACTTGCAGGAAAACATAGAGACCGACATTGGTAGGAAAGGAACCAACATCGATAAGATAGAAACTAATGTCAGCCATACAGAGACCGACGTCAGTAGAACAGGCACTGATGTCGATCAGGCAAAACCAGTGTTGACCAGTAACAGGCCTGGAAGTGATCGAGGTCGGTCACTATCAGAGAATTTGGGTGGACAACATGTTGTCAACGAGTCTCAGACACCCATCAGGAGGTCAGAAAGGGTAAGTAAGCCTCCAATTCGATATTCCCCTTCATTATTCTATTTATTGATAACTGATGGTGGAGAACCAAAGAGTTTTGAAGAAGCATTACAGGTGGAGTCCAAGAGTCAGTGAGAGCGTGACATGGTTGAGGAGATGGAGTCCTTAAGAGAGAACCAGACATGGGATTTGGTTGAGTTGCCAGCTGGTAAGAGGACACTGAAGAATAGATGGACCTACAGGTTGAAGGAAGGTGAGAATGGATAGATGAGATATAAGGCCAGATTGGTAGTGAAAGGATTTGCACAAAAGCCAGGTATTGATTTTGGTGAGATTTTTTCTCCTATTGTTAAAATGACTTCTATACGGATTGTACTATCTTTGGTTGCTATTGAGGATTTGCATCTTGAGTAGCTAGATGTTAAGATAGCATTTCTTCATGGACATTTGGATGAGGAAATATATATGGAACAACTAGAAGGATTTAAGGTCAAAGGTAAGGAGAAGTTAGTGTGCAGATTGAAGAAAAGCTTGTATGGCCTCAAGCAAGCTCTTAGACAGTGGTATTTAAAATTTGATAGGTTTATAACTGAGCATGGCTACAGTAGGTGTCAATCTGACCATTGTGTGTATTTTAAGAGATTAGATAATGGTAGATATATTATTCTATTGTTGTATGTAGATGATATGCTGGTTGCAGGATCACACATGCAGGATATCTCTAAGATTAAGGTGAAATTAGCTCAAACATTTGCTATGAAGGATTTGGAAGCAGCAAAGAAAATCCTTGGCATGAGCATTAAGAGAGACAGGAAAAATCACAGGTTGACATTGTCTCAAGAGGATTATGTGGACAAGGTGTTGAAATGGTTCAATATGCATGATGCTAAACTGGTAAGCACACCTTTGGCTGGACATTTTAAGTTGAGTAAAGAACAATGTCCTAATTCACATGATGAGGTAGAGTACATGAGTAAGGTTCCATATTCTTTCGTAGTAGGGAGTTTGATGTATGCAATGGTGTGTACTAGACCGGATATTGCCCAAGCAGTGGGAGTTGTAAGTAAGTGTATGGCCAATCCAGGTAAGGAACATTGGAAAGCAGTTCAGTGGATCCTTAGATATCTGAGAAGAACCAGTAGTAGGCACTTGTGCTATAGAGGTTCAGATACTTCTCTACATGGTTATGTAGATTCAGATATGGCAGGTGATTTGGATGGCAGGAGGAGCACTACAGGATATGTTTTCACTGTAGGTGGAACGGCGGTTAGTTGGATATCAAAGTTGTAGAAGGTTGTTGCCTTGTCAACTACAGAAGCAGAGTATATTTCAGCCACAGAGGCTAGCAAAGAGATGATATGGATGACACGGTTCATGGAAGAGCTTGGAAGGGAGCATGAGAGTTGTAGATTATACAGTGATAGTCAGAGTGTAATTCATTTGGCTAAGAATTCAGCCTTTCATTCAAGAACAAAGCACATACAGCTTAGGTACCATTTCATACGACAGGTATTGGAGGATGGTGAGTTGAAGCTGGAGAAGATCCATACAGATAGGAATCCTGCTGATATGTTAACCAAGCCAGTTACAAAGGAGAAGTTGAATCTTCATTCAACTTTTGTTGGTCTTCATGATTGAGTTGAAGATGGAGGAGCTAGAAGATGTTGCTGTATAGGTACTGGTGCAGCTGTTTATCCCCAAGTGGGACATTGTTAAGGTGTGGAGCCTAAAAGCTTCACATATGAGTGCATTACCATAGTTGCAAGTTTACACAGTCATCGGCGTCGGTCAGGAGTGACCGACATCAGTTAGGTGCAGTTGAAGAGACGCTGGCATCGGCAGGGGATCGGCCGACATTGGTCATAGGGAAGCAGGCAGGAACCAGTGTCGGTTACCTGTGCGTCCAAAAAGCTATTTTTGTGGACAAAATCGAGTGTTTGCATGATGAGTTTAAGTCTTAGTCTTAAGTCCGTGTCTCTATTATTAGTAAGACTATTTTTAGAGCCCTTGTTCAAGAGGCTTAACTGTTGGTTGTAAGTGCATGCTCAAGTCTCCTAATTCTATATGTAGAATTAGAACTTCTTAGCTTATTATTTTTGTAGTTCATTGTATTGAATGTTGAAAGAACAGTACAAAATTGTATAGGTGAATCAATCTAGGTTGTTGGAGTTGATTGTACTTGAGAGAGAGAGCTCTTGAGGGAAAGAGATCTAGAGAGAGATCTTATACATCTGAGAGAGGTGTGGAAGAAAGAAGTTTCTTCAATTGTATTCCTTCTGTAAAGAGTTTAATACAAGTTTTCAGGGTGGTTTCTTGTATCTCTTGTTTTTGCTATTATCTAATTCTAGTTACTTATCTATCTAATTTAATTCCATGGTTTATTGCTTTCATAAGTGTAATCAAATTGTTGGTTGATCCCCAACACATTCCTTTTTCAAAATTACATCAATCCCTACTAATATCTTTCCCCCATCCTATTACCATAATTATATTTATTTTAGTCTATATGTATAATAAATAAATTTAGGTGCCAAATTCAAAGAAAAAATTTAGCAAGCAATTCAAATTTGGTCATCATTAACACATCCTTAAAATAGATATCTTAGAGTACATCAACATGGGTTTTCTAAGTAGTGGTCCCTAAAATTACATATTTCATATTTTTACAAGTCTTATAATAATATTCTTGATTTACCATTATTCCTACCCCAACTTATTGTTGATTAGTGGTATCTTTCATTGTAGGTTGAACTATAATGGTTTGAGGTCCATTCAGATTATGTAGGTAGTGCTCAATTTTTGAGTTCAGCTTGACCAACCCCCATTCCACACACTCACCATTTTATGAGCATTTTAAGCCATGATCTCAGTATTTTATGATAATTTTAAGTCACATACTCACTATTTAATGATCATTTTAAGCCATGCTCTCACTATTTTATGAGCATTTTAAGTCACGCTCTCGCCATTTTGTAAACATTTTAAGCCACACTCTCACCATTTTATGAGAATTTTAATCCACACTCTCACCATTTTATGATCATTTTAAGCCACGTTCTTACAATTTTATGAGTTCACCATTTGAATCCTTACCTAAGGTTACTTTTTCCTTTGATAAATGGTTCCCTTATCCATTTTTTTATATCCCCTTTTACATCCTATTTTCCAACTATTCTTATAAATACCTTATTAAAAAAAGGTTTCAAATCTCCACAAGAGATATAACTTCATAAAACCCTAAATAGTTGCAAAACCCAAAAATCTTCAATTTTCAAAAATTCCAAAAAAATCAAACAATCAAAACTTTAGAAAAAGGGATTAAAACCTCCAAAGGAGATATAAAGCCACACAATCTTTGAATCGCTTGTCATCCTATTCACTAGTGGCCCTTGGTCCTATTCTAGGTGGTGTTATTTAGAGATTTACATAGGTAATATTACATTTTAATTTCAAACATTTCATGTGTAAGAACCTCTTCTCTAGTCATGACTATTTCTAATCCACATCACCATCTCTTCATTATCCTCCCATTTTTGGGAGAACTACATCATCATAAGGTATACAAGACTATGTAGGTAGCTTTGATGCATGTGGCATCTCAAGTTAGCTCAGTCACTTTTACTAACATCCATATTTCTATAACCATTCAATGCACTCATCATTTTATGAGCTAACTATTCCATGCACTCACCATTTTTGTGAGATGATCATTTAAATTCTCTCTCCATTTTATGAGTTACCCATTTAACACTCTTAATATTTTTTGAGATAATAATTTGCACAATATCACCATTTTTTGAATCCCTTCCCTTTTCCTATATAAATTTCATCTTATCTCTTATTATTACCATTATTATTACCCTATTTCCTAGGAGAACTACATTTGGCCCAGAGTCCATTATGGATTATGGAGGTAGCGCTTGAATGCATGGGGGATATTAGGTTAGATTGACCACTTCTCCCCTCTTTTTCCATTCACCATGTACCCAAGTTGTCAAAATACTTCTCCATAATGTATCCTTCCTTTGGGGCATGACCTATGAGTGACACCTTATTGTCATATGCACAAATCAACTTAATTACTTGTTTGATCCTTTTTGATTGTGTGTTTGTGTATGCTTGCTTGATTATTGAAATGTTTTATTTTTTTATATTTTATTTTTTTCCTTTGGTTTATTGCATTATGTACACTTAGGCCTTAAATATTTTAATCTTAACACTAGGTTATTTATATTTGCATTTAAATCAAGTTATTACACTTAAGGGATTATTTCAAAAAGTTTGGACTTATCTATAGTCTAATTGAAAAATAAATATCAATAATACACCTACATTATTCAAAATTTTATAATTTTAAATTCTCTCCAATCTAATATATGGGCAATAGATCCAAATTATTACCATACTCTTCACATGGAACTTGCACAAAACCAAAAACTATTCATTTTCAAAGATTATCTCCTATCCAATTTAGGGACATAAGTCTAAATTATCTGAAATGAATTTAAATGTTATCATGATTACTTTATAGTTATGGTGCATCATGTCAATTGAAAATAAAAACTTAAGTACTGGAGGTCTAATAAGCAATGTCATAATAATAAATTTACTTATTTATCAATCTAAACACAATCATTGAATGATATGACTAATTTATATGCTACTCATAATACATATCCACAAATAAGCATATACAAAAAGACAAACATTTTCTAACACGATCCAATATTAATATCTCATGCCTAGGCATAACATATCACATTTAAATTACAAAAAATGACATCAATCATAGTTGCTCAAGCATTTGTTTCTACAATGTTAAAATAATAGAATCATGGGAAAAAATCTAATGTAACATCCATATCAATATGAATAAGCAAACAATAATCCAAATCCAATCAAATGTTCTATTCTATCATAGTTATTCTATTATCATGATACAATGGTAGTAATGAATCAAATAGAGCATCACATATATATGTCTAATTATTTTCAAAGTCCATGTACATCAATAATATCAAACAATAATGTTATATCTCTCATGAGGATAAATTTCATAAACACCAAGAATATATAGAAGTCATAATCAAAACTATAAATAACTATTATCGCATGCCAATTAGCTTTGACTATGATTATCCTCATGGCTTATGTTCTCTCATGTCATCTCTATTTGTTTTGGTATCCCCATGGGCCCTAGTGGTGAAGGAGATAGAGGATGATGAACTTACTACCTTAATGTTGATGCACTATGTGTCCTTAACCTCATGGATCGAGAAACTAATTTTTGTGCCTCGTGAGCCAACAAAAGTAGGTGCCCTATCCTTTGCTAGGTGATATTTTACATATATGTTGCCTCATCCTTAGCTTGAAAGATCTCAAATATAATTTATGCAATACCTAATTGTGTAAGTGCCTAACACATTTTATCTCCCTCCCCATAGAGACTCTACATATCTACCCTAACATTATCTCTCTAGGCTTAAATCATTATCATTTAGGCCACCTCTACCTTCAATAAGGCAATTTATGACTAAATGGATGCTATTTGACTATCTCTAGTAGTCACCTAATATTATAGATGGGTGACCCTAGCCTATAAAACATCTATCTCAACCACATTTTTGGTAATCTCCTCCTAAATAATGTTTATATCGCTACCTACTCTAGTTTACTGAATGGATGCACCTAGCCTAGGTCCCCTATCCCCATATGTATATCCTGACCAACCTTGTCATGCATACATATAATCCCAATATCTAGCCATAGTTTTGGTCTGTTGTCATCTATGTGGCTCATTATATCACTATCTAAATACACATTCATCAGTGCCTATCCCTATCTTAGTACATGTGCTTTTAGCACTAGTATCCACTATCTCAAGGCACCTTGCGGCATTGTCAATATATTAGGTCAAAATTAGACCCACCATGTTATATATGTCATTGTCACTCTTAAATCTATTGGGTACCATTTTATAATCCTAGACAAATTGTGTTACCCTTGGATATCTAAACCTATCCAAGTACCTATCTATAGGTTTCTCCACTACACTGATCTCTTTATACACATGCAAATAAGAGTGTACCATCTGACACATCTTACTGCATAACAAACTATCACTAAACATTATTTAGCCTATACTCCTTCAGAATGTGTGATTGTTTTCCAGTGTTGAAGAACCTAGAGGTCATGAACAATTTATACCACACATCTTGAACCTATAAAATGTGTAACTGTAGATAGGACTGATAGATAAATCCATAATCTCCCATGTCATATATAAATCTATGATACTAATCAATATCTCCTTTATGGCCTATATGGTTACCCCTATCTAAACCAAACCATAGGCCATGATCTCTTCTAGAACCCACACCCATATTAGGCATCATGTTAACTCAATATTAATGTGCTCCCAAGTTTAGAGCTGGATCAACATGGATGTGCCAATGCTCCAATCCCCTAGCTCTATATTATCATCTTATTCCTCCTTGGAGACCAATTTGTGGATTTTTTAACCATTTTTCATCTTGTTTCTTCTATATTCCTCTTTATTTGGACTTCTTCACCTCCTAACCATTTTATCTCCTCATTTTCAAGGGCCCATCCAATTTAATCATTTCCTTGAGGGGGAATCTAGGGATTATCAAGTTCCCTCTTTGGCACCAAGTTGAACCCATTGGCCTATAAATTTAGATATGTCAACACATCATTCTTTAATCTTCAAAAATTTATACTTAATGATTTTTTCAATCTTTGAAAATATGTTATTATGCCTTGTGTCTCACAATGCCTTCTCAAATAGGGGAAAATGTAGACACTTTATTTTAACTACTTTTGTGTCTAGAGTGTAATTAGATCATTTTTATACAACAATGTGTAACTCTACTAAAAAACCCATCAATTAAGCCAATATTTACATAATTACTAATTTTATCCAAAATTATAATGACACATCCTTGATTAGGGTAATACACTGTATCAAAAAATTTAATTCGACATTAACATCTCAAATCAAATTCATACTTTGAAAATATTATTATAGGATAATTAAATGAATAATTGATTGGTAAAATAGCATTGTAAAGGCCACATTCTACAAAGTGGTTAATTAATCACCTAATTAATTAACCTAATCTTCCTCTAATAAAACACTCCATAGATTTGGAATTTATATATTTATCTAAAATCAAATTGCAATATTACCTCATCTGGGTGACATCACAAGGAAAGTCAATGGGAAAGGAGAGGAGTGAAAGCAAGCTCTTACACTCTCTTACATCTTCTTACACACTCCAAAAGGGGTCATGATTGCACTTTTCTTCCAAATCTCTTCCACACTCCAGATTTCCTTAAATGGACCTCTTACATTTCCAACTTCCAACATTGATGAGGGTGAGGACTCATTTCTATCCATCCATTTGAAGATCAAGATGTACAGTCCTCATTGATTCAACTAGTCTATAAATTGAAGGTCACCCTCCATTATAGATAATATTCTTGGAACTAAACTCACTCTACCAAATTACATAAGTAACTTCACCATTCTCATGTCAATTCTCAAGCCAAACCAAGTGTATACAAGGGTAGATGTTGCTCTCATGTGGAATTGACATTGCTAAATAAAGCCAAGCACATACCACTTTAAACTAGAAAGCAAAAAAAGTCTTTCAAGGAAGGTATAAATTTTTATTTTTTGTCTTCTATTTGATTCATTTTTTGCTTAGTCTTTCTAAATCATAGGGATAGGCTTAGAGTGTTAGTCTCATGCAATTGTTTTTGATGTGTATTCACTAATAATGAATTGACCCTCTTTGGATTCCTAATCTAACAATAGGAAGTTACTTGTTTTGTAATCATTATGTATTTTTTTACAAATTTTAGCCTTTCTCAGGTAGTGCTCTCTTATTTTGAGCTTGACTTGGTAGTTGTTTCTACTTATCCTCTTTGGGAAAGTTATTAATTTTTGTAATTTTTTTTATTTTTGTGGTTGGTTGGTTCATGAACATGGATTAATCCATTATTTCATGCTTTATATCTCTTGGATTATTTTGTAATTTGGTGAGGGACTCCTTCCCCTTATTTAACTAATAATAATAAACTATTATGCATTAATTATTATTTATCTTAAGATTTAATTCAAATTCTATTATGGGTTTATTTTAGAATTTATGATATATTTATTAAGTTTCTCTATTTATAAATATAAAATTAAATAAACCAACACATTTTTATTTTTTTATTATCTAGCACATTATTTAATTTTTATTTAATGTTATTTATTTATATTAATTATTTATTTAACTAATTTTTATCTACGATATTGATAACCATAGAATTATTTTAGTTCCAAGTCTTGGCATAATAAAGTGTTGATCATTCTTAGATTTCACAATTCAATCTATTGAAATGTAAGGGAATAATTATTTTTCTTTTATAGTACAACCACATAATTATGTGTTGATTCCTCCTGATATTTTTACTTTATCTATTAATTTCACTTCCCTCCTATTTTTTAAGTTTATTGATTGATTTCATTGTAATCTTATGTTTGGATCATTTTATGTTTATGTCATATAATAGTATTTATTTTTGGGATCTATCTAAATTGATATTTGATAAGTTATTTGTAACAACAAAAAACTGATATGTGAGTTGTTAGTAACTTATTATTATACACATGCTTTATAAACTATTCACCACAAGTCCATATCAATATTTCAGCATGTTTTTGTGCACTAACACTCTTTATCTCTTTGAAATTCAATTTGGTCAAGTACTATGTTTTTCATCTTAGTCAAAATGCAAATACAACAATGAATCATTTTATTTAAAAAAGTAAAACATGTTATTTTTTTTCAAAAAACTTTTTTTTTTATAATAGACCTTTTATTTTAAAATTTGTTTTCATCCTCCAAATTTTTAAATTATACAACATTGGTTAGAAAAATAATTCATGCAAAAATGATGGTTTATGGATCATTATTAACCCCATTATTATTGTTCCTCATCAAATCACACAAAAAATATTAATATTATTGGAAATTTCTAGTCCACTTATTTAATACACTTGTCATTATATATCTTTATTGATGTTGAGATATCATGTATGATGTGAGGTTTAGCTTTGTTACTAGTTTTTAAAGGAAAAATATACAAATACATAAACATAATTAACACACTTTTCACAAAATTTTACATTATTAATAAACTAAATATGAACAAGAATAATAAATGCACTATTTTAATTGAAAAAATAATAATATACAACCAAAAATTAAAAAACATTGAATTTTTATTCTCATTTAGATGAACTTCATCCTATTTTTTATTTTATGATATTTTCCCCCATATCCTCAATTACATATTTGGATATTACATGAAAAATAAGTTTTTCACTCTTGGCTTACTTAGTACACTTGAAATACACTTTTAAGTGTATTTTTATGACTACATAGGTGTACCAAATTAGGATATTTTCATTCAAAACCCCCACAACCTTATGTTTGATTCATAATTAATATCTATGTGAGTGATTTTTTTTTTTTTTTGACATCACTGCCCTATTTCCAGCTCTATTATTGTAATTTGCATTTAATGACATTTTTATTTTTGCATTGAACAAAAAAAAATCTCCCATGCACTTTACCTCCCTCCCACCTACATGATAAAATTCACAATGTTCATCCATCCTAATATTTTGTCAAATACACCATTAATGTATGTAGTCGACATTGGTTTCAATTTGTATCTCCTAACTAAATAAAATTCCATTTGGGTTTTATTATTTTGATATGTATTATAAACAAATGTTTCCAAAAAATTAAAAAATGTAGAACACTTAAACATAACTAATTGTTTCAAATCTAGTTTTACAGTAAACACTACATGATGAACTCTACTAGATGAATACTCCAAGGTGAATTTGTGTAAATAAAATAAACACACTAGAAATGAGATGCACAAACCAATAAATAATTTTCCTCTTATGTATTCACCTAAATAAATATTTGGATTGAGCTAGACTTATAAAAATTGGAATTATATGACTCAATTATTTATGGTTTAGTGTCAAGTGTGGTTATTCCAATGTATTCATTAAATAAAATTATGTAAAAATTTATAAAATTTATTAATTTTTACTTGTGAAAATGGGAATGACATCATTCAACTATTTAGTATTTAATTCCAAGTTTTTTAATTTCAATGTGTTCATAAAATCAATTCAAGTACTTCTTCTTACAATTGATTGAACTCAACCATTTAGGGTTTACTCTTAAGTCTATTCATTCTAATAAAATAATTTACTTATGTAAGTTAATTTAAAAAAAAATTATATTATGTTACAAAATCATTTAGGTTCAAGTTTTAGGTTCAAGTGTGTTTATTCTAGTCTATTTGTGAAATCAATTCATGTACTTCATTTTATAATTGATTATGTTAGACTTAAAAATTAGAATTATTTAGTAGTTTAGAGTTTAGTGTCAAGTGTGTTCATGTTATCATTATAAATTTTTTATAAATTCAATTGATGTAATTATTTCTGCAAGTGATTTAAATAGACCTTTTATTTTGAAATGATGTGACTCAACTATTTAGGGTTTAGTGCCAAGTATGTTCATTCTAATACATTATTTAAATAAAGTAATAAAATTCATTCACCTAATTGAGTTGGACCTAAAAATATGAGAATGATGACACTAAAATTTATAGGGCTTAGTCTCAAGTGTTTTCATTACAATGTATTCATAAAATCATGAATGCACTTTTTCCTATAATTAAATGAACTCGAATTAAACAATCTAGTTTATTATCTAATTAAAAAATTCAATAGTTTTGCTAAAAAATATTATTCAACCTAATGTATAAGAAAATAATAATAATTTACTTTTTTTTATAAAATATTTGTGGTTTAAGGGATAAATATTCAATGCATAAGTAATCATAACTAGGGCATAAACTAGATCTATGATAAAATAGTAATTAGATCTGAACCATGAAAAAAATATTAAATATAAATATAAAAAAAATAAAAAATCTATTTTAAATGATAAAAATACAAAGAAAGAAATATAAATGCTTGGGTTAAATTTTATAATTTATGACTAGAAATAAGGTCTAGAAGTGACTATACTAAAATATATAAATTTTAAATTATCATGTGAAATAGGATAAAATTACCAAGTCATCAATTATGTAATGGATGGAATTCAAAATATAAAAATTATTTACCTATGCTACTACTAATTATGTATCTATTCACAAATGTTTTACCTTGGTGCTATATGGATTCTACAATATTTTGGGTAGGTGTGCACTGTGATGACAAATAGGGGTGATGATATGTAATGTATAATTGATGGGAATAATGTGTTGAAATGATTTTCCTTCAATCCTTTACCTATTCATAAAATTTATCAACAAAATTATGTGTGGAAGTTAGCTTACTAAGAAACTTCTTCAATGAGTTGTGGCTACATATCCCACACACTTGGAATCATAGTAAATTTAATTCTCTTATGCATATGAGTGAAATCCCAACCCAATTGAGTGAAAAGGGATTAAACTCACCTCCTAGGTATTCAAATGAAACTAAATCCTCCCACTATAAAATTATTTAGGTCACATAGTGATGATGTCATAATAATTATAATTTATGTAGAGACATTGAAGGATAAATGTGCATTCTCCTTGATAAGTGTAGCACTAAATGGAATTAATGTGTAGATAAAACTTAAGGAGGTTGATATTTGATGATATATTAGTATAATTAATTATGATTAATTTATATATAAATATCAATCTAGGATAACTTAAACAAATGATGACCATGTAGAATAGTGATAAATAAAAATTCAAGGCATGTGAAGTGATATCAATGTAAAATGGATACGGGGCCTTGAACCAATATTAGGTGTCTATATAATTATTTAATTTTTTATGTGTGTGCACGTGAATTTATGCACATTTAAAAGTGAAACAACAATTGAATCATGTATTTTCACATACCTAGGGAAGGAAGGATGAAATGTTTGGATGCATGGGTGAGACTCCACCCATTTGCATTGATAGATCTTGGTAAATATAAATTGCATCTATGAAAAAAATGAAAGTATTCAATGTATTTATAATTTTATGAAAAATTATTATAATTAAATAAAATTTGAAAATATTATAATATGAATAAATACACCTAATGGTACACAAAGCATTTTTTCACTCTTGGATAATCTACAATTATAAATAAAATTTTTGTAGGTTTTCTTGGGTACCATAAATTTTAGAGCAAGTTCTTACAAATAAAATCCACTTATTGATTAGGTAAGTACATATCTAATTCCACTTTATCCATATTTACTTTATATTATATATTTAAAAATATGAATATATAATATCTAGATATATTTCCCCTTTTGAGGTAAGGGATGAAAAAACATGTTCCTAAAATCACTCATCTCAAAATAAAGAGATATGTGCACCACTTGCTATCATGTAATATATTTGAAGTTATTATAACATTTATTGTAAACACATATATGTATTTATAGGAAAATATCATCATGTAAGGCTTGATAGTAAGATGCAACCTCATGTAAGGAGGAGATGGTGAGGGGGAAAAAATATGCCCGATATAACAATGTGATGGGTGAAACATTTATACCTCAATATAAGCTCCATATACAAAATATATAGATAATAATAATGCGATAGGAAAGTTTATGATACCCCCAATGGAAATACAATATAGAGACAAATGATATGCCCTAATTTATTAATATGCCCCTAGGAGGGATATATATAATAATGAAACACATATACATTAGTAGTATGCCCTGATAGATACATGGTAAGTGTATCTTAGAGTTATAAGAACACATAAATGTTGATTAGTTACTTATTAGTGAATCAATTAAAAATCCATGTATAAAAATACAATGAAACTAAAAACTCTTGAATAAGAACTAGGGGGAACATGCCATAATGGATGAGACCACAAAAAAAAGATAAAAACACAAAAAAAAAAAAAAAAAAAAAAAAAAAAAAAAAAAAAAAACTCCCTTGTTGAAATTGATGTCCACTTTTTACAATAAAAAATGTTCTTCCTCAATCTATGGAATTAGAGACTTTGATAAATGATTCTCCATGTTGGTAACACTTCTCTAATGGCCATTTGTGGATTTGATAGGCTTAAATTGGTGTGAATCTTGGTATCAAATTGACATTATAACATTACTTTGATGGCTTATTGAAGGCATTCCTACAAAATAACCTTACACATAAAATATTGTTTTGGTAGAGTGAGGGAACTTGTATTTATAGGTTTTAGATCTAACTCTAACCCTAGGGAGGTTAGGTTTAGTTCTAACTTTGGTTGAGTCTAAAATAACCTAGGCTGAGTTAGGTTAACCATGGGTTGGGTCAAATAACTCCTGAAGTCTTAAAAACTCATTTTCAAATATTTATGAGCCATGACAGCTCACTTTATATATTTGTGAGGTTGTGACTAACCTTTTTGGAATTTTAGGAATTAATAAATCACTTTATTAGCTCCTTTGACCTTGAATTCATATTTGGATTTTTTGTAGATAAATAAAATTCACTATTTAAATTTGAAATATTTACTTAAGTAAGTTCTTAAGATTTTATTTTTAATTAATCTTGGTTGCTACTTTTGGATTTTGGCAATTATTTTCAAATGTTTTGCATTAATAGCTCAGGCTAAGAATGTCAAATTAATATGTCATAATTTGAATAGGATTAAATAAAAACTAGGTTATTGGTGCATATAGGGTAATGCCCCAAATAAGTAAGCCTCTCCACATTTACAAATAATTAAATCCCTTAGATGAATGAATTTGGCCGTTCAGGTGTTTTCTAAGCTTAAATTACATCATTTACTAGAAATTGATGTAAAACTCAATTTAGGCATGAAATTAGTCAAAATTGAGTGTCTAAAATTTTCCCTTATTTGAGAAGGCATTACGAGACAAAAACATAATAACATATTTTCAAATAATGAAAAAGTTGTTAAAATGAGATGTTCATGCCCTAAAGGGTGGTCGATTCACCCTTGATTCACTTCGAAGGAGTGGGTGGTAAAATAGAGTTGTTGAATGTTCCCTCAAAAATTAAGAAAATGAAATGACGTAAATGGTAATTAGGGTGGAACTACTGATTTGTCCAAATGTGGTTATTATCAGTAATGGTAGATGAGTCACTGATTTGCCCAAATATAGTTATAATTAGTAATGAAGGGTGGAACATTGAATTATCTAAATGTGGTTATAATCAGTGACATAGATGTTTGAACTAATTTACCCATAGGAAGTTATAATAAATAATGAAAGGTGAAGACATTGATTTTATCAAAGGTGGTTATAATTAGTGGCATAGGCATTTGCGCTAGTAGGGTGGGTTGGCTGGGTAAATAATGATTTGCCCAAAGATAGTTATAATCATTAACTTGGTTGAAAAAGAATTATTTTCCCATAGGTGATTATAATAATTTTCACATTGAATCATGTGATTTGAAAATGAGTTTTCCCCAAAAAGGCAAGATATGTTATTAATCATATATAAAAAAAATTCCACATCTAGGAAAATTGGCAAGGAGAGCTTATGTGAAAAATCTATAAAATGGATTTATGATGAGTTGGAAAATAATAACATGTTTCTATCCTAAGTTTGATTATAAATATGCACATTCAAACTCACATAGGATATAGGTATAAAAATAATATTGTTAAATGGGTCTTGAAAGAGGCCCAAGAAGATGGTTTGACTACAACATGGCTGAAAAATAAGGCATGTAGGATCAAATAACATGCAAAATGGACCACATAGGTGAAAAATACACTTCTTAGAGAATGTAAAATTAATTTTAGGCCTTGGGGGGAGAAATTAAAATTAAGGCTATATATTCACCCCTAGGGTGAAAAATAATTCTTTTTTACCTTAACCTATCTGAAAATTGAGCTCTAGTTTTCTGCATAATCTAGCTGATAGAAATGGCACATGGAGGAGCCCAATGTCACGTTTTTGACCAAGTGAGAGAGCACATGTGACCACCACATGATGAAACACTAATAAATACTTTCACTTTTTTCAATTACATTATTTATTTCTATTTAATGCTAGGATTAGGGCAAAAAACATCAGTCACCATTTACTTTTTTAGCAAAATAATGGCTTTACCAAGGAAATTGATAACTTTGTATGAAGTCACCATTCCTTAAAATGATATATTCACCTAAAATTCTTGGAAATCACCAAAATAATTATTTTTCTTATTTTTCGGTGAAGTCACCATTTTTGTGAAAATAAAAAATGACTATTTTGCCTAAAAAGCTATAAAATCACCAAAATGGCAACTTTGCCATTTGAGAAAATTATGAATTCACCTTGGAAGTAAAAAAAAACTAGCTTAGTGGCCCAATAGGGGTACAAAATTTAAGAAAGAGGGGAAAATAGGCTTAGTAGGCTAGGCATAGACTCAATTAGTATCATAGAGTTAGGTTGACACTAATCTATCTATGATTATAGGAGCAGTTGGTGGTTTTGATAGCATGGGAATGGTGCTCCCATTTCTTGTGAACACTACAAATATGTATGGTTGCGATGATCATATTATTATAAGATTTGGATTTTCATGATGTGGCATGAATTCTAATCATCCATGTGGATTAAACTTATTTGAGTGCACTGGCATAACAAGACATTGACATTCCACCTACCCACTAGAGAGGTGATAGTCACACTGAAGGATACCTAACATATTCTTAAGTTACCAATGCGAGGATAGAATCTCTTTTAGATAAATCTTACACATCATTAGATCATGCTTGATGATTTAATTAGCTATCAAGGCATTACCATGGATCATAGGAAGGTAGATATAGACCTGCTTGAGACTTACACTGATATATGTCTTGATGATCTACTCATTGGAGATATTTCATTGCCAACACTGATTGACAGGGAGGTCAAGGTTTTGATGGCTATTGTCAATGACATCTTGATGCTTGATAATAGATATAAATATTTCCACATGGTCCTAGGAGGTGTGATACTAGATGAGGTGACATGATTTGCATGGGGGACAACGATCTTGGCTTAGCTATAGAATATCTCCATATGGTGGATTAAAGAAGAGGATGCAACATTGGAGAGTTGACACTATTGATGTTCAGGGGTTGGGAGCACATTTCTATCAAGTGACCAATGGGATAGAGATGGGTCTGGGACTTTTAGCATCCATTTGCATATGACTAGGTACAGATTAGGGTAATACGATGTAGACATAGGGGAGATATTTACTTCTACCACCAGATGTTTGATGAGCTCACTCTTTAGTTCTTCATCTAAAGACTATACCTATAGTATTAGTTTTAGTGGTTTCAAGATGGTTGTTACATGACATATATGACTACCAGGTGTTTTCTTATCAATAATTAGTCACATATTATCAATGAGTACTACCCTAATTAGGAAATTTAGTAGTTTAGTATTACATAGGATGTGTTAAAGGGGCCTAAATGGTTCACACACATCACAAGAGATATTAGCTAGGATACTCTAGTCATTAAGAGAAGTGCATCCATTACCAGTTATTTGAGTGTGCCAAGGGTAGAATGGTTTTATGTAAGGGGAATGACATATGTAGGAGTGATGCTTGAGTACATTTACTAGTGGGTATGGGTGTGCCCTTTAAGGCTTATTATTCTAGGTCAAGTAGGTGGATAGATTGCAAAGGATATATATGAGATGGAGGTTGAGACATCTACTAGTAGTGGGAGTACCTAGTAGAGAAGTGGAGGTGAGGAGGGTGATGATGATGGATTTGATAGCATTGATGGAGGGGATGATGGAGGAGACAATCAATTGGGTAATGTTGGAAATGATGGCCTAGCCATGATGGTGTTATATTCTAGCACAATAGGTATAATAGGTGCATAGGTTGATCCATGACAAGTAGGGCCTTTTAGTATAGTTAGGGTAGGTTGGGATGTTGGCATGCTTGAGGATATCACCATCAGCATGGGGGAGAGCATAGGTTGAGATTAGGGTGGCTAATTTTTAGAATACACATGACATATGTGATGATGACATGACTTGCCTTCATTATAATACTATATGGTTGAAGGCTGAAGTGGCTAGGATGGTACAGGTATAGGCTCTAATTACTACAAAGAGAGAACAAACCATTTCATACAAGGACCAATAACTTCTATATGTTTGGAGGCTCTAGTGAGAGTGTGATGAGGCTTAAAGATCTAATACATAGGCAGGGTTTTCTTAGATGATTCTTAAGAGCCTTCAGGCTAAGGATGAGGCTTCGTACTATCATAGAGCTTAAAATAATACTATTATTATGGACTATTAGGTTGTTATATTTTAGGTATGGGATACTCAAAGAGTAGGTAGTAGATCAAGTGGGTCAAGGACCAAAACCCATATTATAGGGGCTTCAGGGTAGTATATACATTATTCAAGACCACCAGCACTAGGACCACCAATACCATCTCTAGTGATAGGTCTCATGGACATATAGAGCTATAGTTGATTATTAGAATTTTGTACTTATATCAACATACTGGTGTACTTTTTATGACACCATGATGATATGTATATATCCTCAATTTATATGAGATTTGAGATATAGTGCCATTTATTTTTGGGTCCTTTGAGGTTGTTGTTCATGTAAAAATATTATATTGAATGATGCCTCATTTATTTTGATCTCATTGTGTATCTCATGTTTAACATTGATTAACATTATGGATGTTTAGCATTGTTGATGTTTATGCTTATGTATGTTTTATTCATTTAATATTGTGTCATGTATATGAGATGTTAATTTATTTTTTATCTACTTATGTTATATGAATTATATGTATGCTTATTCAGAGATGCATGTCTATATTAACACATTACAACTCATATTTGCTTTATTTATTACTCATTGATTCAAGCATGTATTTAGGTATTTGGCTAGTTTTAATCTTAGAGAAGTACTACAAATATATTTATATATAGTCACATTGTCCTAATTTTTGTTGTAGCTTATGATATGTGATGTAGATAAACTTTCCAAAAAGTCTCAACCCTACAACATATACACACTTGTCTCAACCTTAAAGTCTTCCTTGTAGCCTTTTTTTTGGATTTTCCTAATTATATGGATGATAAATCATTATTTACCATAAATTGATACCATTTTATAACACCCTATATTGATTTTTTTCTCTCCTTAATTTTTCTTGGATTAAAACAACCTTTAGGCCACTTTTCTAGCCTTTGTCCTCTTCAAATTAGGTCTTCTCAAGGCCTAATTAGACACAGTCCACTATATCCATACACTAAATATAAATAATGAACTAAAATCACTAAAATATATTATAAAACCAATTGATTAATTTTTTTTGTAGTTTTTGGATAGATACAACTCCTGGAAATGGACTTTTAGTTTCAAAACCCTAACTCAGGGTTTCCTTATTTTGTACAGACCCAAGAGGGGTTATTTTGAGATTTTAAATTATAAAATGGATTTCAAGGAATTTTTAAATATGTTAAATATATTTAAAACCATTACAAACCTTATCCAATCATTATGTACTCTCCCTAACACTTTTACTAGACACTTTGATTGGGTTTTGTGCTTGACTGTGTTGGTTTGCTTCATTTTTACAGGGCTATGTTATCTTTTACAAAAAATAATATGGAAAAAATGAAATAAAGTGAAAAATGAGCCTTAAATAAAAAAATAAAAAAATTAAAAATTCCATATAATTATCATAAACTTGTCTTTGTTATGTTTTCCTTCATTGATCAAGTTTATACATTCAACTACCAATACACATACACAAAAAATATGGTATGTATGCACATTTTTATCAATACCATGGAATTTTATTGTTATTTATTTAAAAATTTAACCTTAAAAAACTCCCATAAATTATTATCCATGAAAAACCAACATTTTTTACATCCCATAACTTCTCTAACTTGGTATCTTCCAATGATCACTAAAGAGCTAGTTAGGAACTAATAACTCATACAAAGTTGATATTATGTACCATAATGAGTTTTGAACCATGATATAGATTCATGAAGTATTTAATAGGAAATTAAAACATTCTTAAGCCTTTAATATTTATTTCACATGCCTCTGCAATACCAATTCTAAGCAAAACCATTCATTTTTTTAAAAATTGAGTTTTGGCGGGAAAGTGTAAATTTGAAAGTTTAACAAGATAACACTATAAAATTCCACCTATAATTGAAAAATAAGGATGGTATAAGAAAAATAAGACCTAATACACCATCATCAGTCCAAAATTTTAATAACAGAACCAAAATTGAAAGGAAAACTAGCCTAGAAGTGATGCCCCTGCATCATACTCCCAGGGGATAGAGAAAAGAACTCAGGGACTATTATCCATGAGTGTTTCCAAAGTAATCCCATTATTTTTTATGTCATTTTCAGTCATCCATGTAGCATATTAAATTGGTTGATGTTTCCATTTGACTAAATACTTGAAATATTACTTGTCTCTAGTCTGTTTGATCACTTGCTTGTCTAGTGTACATTCTAATTCCTCTAATTTGGATTGAGGTAACTATGTTTCCAAATATGTACCTAATTTAGTTACTCTCTCTATTTTTTATTTAAATTTTACTCCTTATTTGTAAGGGTACAAGTCTGTAACATTGAATATTGGTGATATGCCTACACCACTAGGTAGTTCTAACTCATAGGCATTGTTAGCAAACTTCTTAAGTACCCTACAAGGACCAATTTTCTTCATCTTCAACTTATTTTGATCATATATTAGAAACATATACTTCCTAAGATGATCCATAACCAAATATCAAATCTAAAAACTCACCTCTCTTCCACTTACATCTACTTGCTTCTTGTACTTTTCCACACTAGCTTCTTGATGATTCCTTACCTATTGATGAACCTCCTTCATAACCACCATAAATTATTCACCTTCAACACTCATCTTGTCTATATGAATAATATTTTTTATTTTAAACACTCATCTAGGATGAATATCATATATCACTTAGAAAGGACTTATGCCAATGCTCCTATTGGTGGAGTCATTGTAGGCAAACTTTGCTTGGGGCAATACAAGATCCCACAGCTTAGGATTATCCTTAGATAGACACCTCAATAGGTTATATAAGATTATATTAACCACCTAAGTTTAAACATCTATTTGAGAGTGGTAAGATGAACTAAAGCTCAAGTTTGTGCCTAGCTTTCTCCATAGTGTCCTTTAAAAATAGCCTAGGAACTTAGTGTCTCTATTAGATACAATGTTTAATGGAAGTCCATGAAGCCTTACTACCTCTTTGAAAAATAAATTTTATACATGGGTGGCATCATTAGTAGTCCTACATGAAATGAAGTGTGCCTTTTTGGAAAATCTATCCACAATTACTTAAATAGAGTCAAAACCTCTTTGTGTCCTAGGTAGTCCCATAACAAAGTCCATGCTCATGGATTCCCAAGGCCTATTTGGGACTGGTGGAGGTTGATACAAACATGAATTAGTTCTCTTAACTTTATCCAATTGATAAATTTTACATATCCCAACATATCTCCTCACTTATTCTTATATCTTAGGATAATAATAGTGTCTAGTGAGTTGCTCCAAAGTCTTATCAAATGCAAAGTGGCCTGCCATACTCTCACTATGCTTTTCTTGGATCAAATTCTCCCTTATTTAACTTATTGGCACACATAGCTACACCCCCTTGAATAAGAATCCATATTGTATCCAACCATGGATATTTATTAAGTGTAGTTAGATGTTTACAAGCATTATATGCTTATTTGAAGTCTTCATCATATTCATACATTTCCTTGAGTGAGTAAATACCAACACTCTCAATTTTTATCTCATGTACTAACAAAACTCTCTTACTCAATGCATCTACTACCTTGTTACTTTATCATTTCTTATGCTTGATAGTGAAGGTGAAATTTTTCATGTACTCCACCCACTTAATGTGTCCTTGGGTTAGTTTGGGTTAATTGGTGATGAATTGAAGTGCATGATTGTCTATATATATAATTAAATCCTTGGCATTAGATAATGCCTTCACCTTTTCAATGCTTTCACCATTACATAGAATTCTAAGTCATAAGATGAGTACTTCTTCTTGGCATCATTCAAATTTTTGATTGAAATAGGATATAGGTCTACCCTCTTTTCTTAGTATAACCCTTATTTCCACTACACTTGCATCACATTCTATCTAAAACCCTTTTTTGAAGTCTGGTAATACTAGTATAGGCTACTCTATTATCCTTTGATTCAAATATTGGAAAATTATCTCAACTTTCTCACTCCAAACAAACCTTTTCTTATCTCCCTTAATGGTGTACATGATAGGATCACATATCTCATTAAAATTTATAATAAACATTCTATAAAAACTTTCAAGTCCATGAAAGCTTCTTACCTCTCTAGCTATTCTAAGTGTTGTCCACTCCATGATTGCCTTCACCTTATTATTATCCATCTTTATCATGCCTTAAAAGATGAAAATTAAAAGGTATAGTAGTGATGACTTCATAAACTCACACTTCTTGAGGTTGATTAACAACCTTTCTTCTTGTATCCTTCTCATGACTAGATGCAAATGGTGAATATGCTCTTCATTTCTATGGTTGTAGATAAGTATATCATCCAAGTATACCGCTAAAAAATTTCCTATAAAATATTTGAGGACTTCATTCATAAGCCTTATGAAATTTCTTGGTGTATTGGTCAAACTAAATGGCATAACCAACCAATTATACAATCCTTCATTGGTTTTGAAAGTGGTTTTCCACTCATCCCCTTGTCTGATCCTAATCTGATAGTACCCACTCTTAAGATCAAGTTTGGAAAAATATATTTCTCCACTTAATCAATATATAAAATATTCCATCTTAATAAGTGTAAACCTATATCTAATGGTGATCTTATTGATAGTCTTAGAGTCAATAAACATTCTCCACTCACCTTCCTTCTTAGGCACCAACATCATAGGCATTACAAAAGGACTAAGACTTTATTTGATCAATCCTTTGTTTAGAAGCTCTTGCAATTTTCTCTTGATCTTTACATTTTATTTATGTCTCATATTTTAGGATTCCTTTTTAGGCAAGCTTGATCCAAGAACAAATTCTATATGATGAGTGATGTTCCTCATAGGTGTCAATGTACTTGACAACTCATCAACCATAATTTCTACATACTCCTCCAACATGTCTTAGATTTATTGAGGTAATTGATTTTGGTGGATATAATAATAGTCTTAGGCTTTATTACCAATGAAAATCCTAAATCTTCTGCAATTATTATACTTATAAATTCTTTACCACTTACTAAAATCACATTTGACCCAATTTGTTGGTCATTGTCTTCATCCTTCATAGGCAACAAGGTATGAATAAATCTATTTTTATCGAAGTGTACACATTCCTCCTACCATCATGAGTGGTTTTAATGTCATATTTCCAAGGCATCCCAAGAATCACATGACAAATATATATGGGGATCACATCACAAAGGACCTTGTCATTGTACTTTCTATCTTGAAATTCCACCCAACTTTGCTTACTTACTAAAACTTGTTGACCTTTGTTCAACCATGAAACCTTGAATGGTGTGGGGTGAGGCAACTTCTCCAATTAAATTTTACTAACCATTTCAATAGAAAATATATTATCTATACTTCTTTAATCTATGACCATTTTACAACATTTACCATAACATTTTCAAGAAGTACTGAAAAGAGTTTTCCTTTGTGGTGGCTCCTTCTCCTTGGGTGTCTTGATTAGTACTCTCCTCATTATCAATGATTTTACTACCTTATATTCCTCCATAAGTGATGGATAAAAAACACTCTCTTCCTCAACTCCCTATGCAATCTAATTTATTCCTTTGGTTCTTAGATTCCCTACTAGTTGATCTTCTGGGACTCCCATGATCTATGTCCAACAAACTTGTTGCTTTTGAATCACCTTCTTGTAAATCCACTTGATCCTCTATACCTTGATGCATATCCACCCTTGAAATAAGGCCTTCTATCTCTAAATCATCCTATTGAACTATATGGATTCTCATGTGAGGTGCTAAACTCTCCTTGGATTCTTTGTGAATATCGTCTGCCTCCTTGCTGAACTCTACTTCTAAAAATTCTTCCTCTACCTCTATTTTATTGGTTTTATTTCCTATTGAGTTTATCTTTAGCTTTAAACGCCAATTGGTATCATTCTTATAGTGTTTTTAGACTATCAAGACTCAACTCATCTTTCAAGTTGTATCTAAAACCATTGAGATACCTTGTCACCTTGTCATTATCTGCTTAGTTTGTATAACTCTTTAGTATACTCTCTTACCCCCATCTCTTTTTGTTTTAAGTTTTAAATTTTCTTGTAAAATTTGGTGATTTAATCACTAGGAAAGAATTTGTTCTTCAATTTTTCAACCTCTCTATCCCAAGACCTGATCCTGTATTTTAATTTCTTCCTTCTCTCATCATGTATGGAATCCCACCAGAGGGATGCATGACCCTTGAATTTGGTCCTAACAAAATTCACATAGTACTCTTCTGGAACATCTTCAAAGTAAAAGTACTTATCCACTCTCCTATCCAATAAAGAAGTTATTATCTATTGAGGCTACCTAAATATATTAGAAGATATAGTTTGGGCTCAGATCCTTTCTTTTTCACCACCTTCAATAATCTCTCAAACTTTTGCTCTTCACTCTCTCTCTCTCTCCATCTTCCAATTTTGGTGCCTGTGGTTAGTCACTAAAATCACATGTGACTAATACCATTCTATGATTAACCTCAAATAATTTGAGTCTAGAATAAAATTTAATTTGAGGTTCCTCAAATCTTACAACATTTCATCCCCCATATATATGGTTGTTACCCTCCAACCTGTTGCATTCATCCCTTGTGACATCTTGTCTTCTCTCAGGAAATTTATCAAACAATTTTTTTATTCTCTTTGTCTCAGGTAATATATAATCATCCACTTAATTACATGTTTATTAACCTATATATGAAACAAAAATTACTCAAAGCAACTTTCCAAAAAGTCTCAACCCTATAAAATTTACACACTTGTCTCAACCTTAAAGGCTTCCTTGTAGCCTTCTTTTTGGGTTTTCATAATTATACATATTATAAATTATTATTTAATATAAAATAATATGATTTTATAACACCATATATTTATTTTTGTTTCTCCACAAGTTTTCTTGGCTCAAAATAACCTTTAGACCACTTTTCTAACCCTTGTCCTCTTCAAATTAGGTCTCTTCAAGGCCTAATTGGATGCAACCCACTATATATGTACACTAACTATACATACTAACCTAAAACCAATAATATATCTTAAAAAAAATTTAATAATAATTTATTACAAATGTTTTTATTTTTTAGATGGATACAACTCCTGAAAATGGAGTTTTAGTTTCAAAACCCTAGCTCAATGTTTCACTATTCTGTACAGACCTGAGAGGGGTTATTTTGAGATTTTGAATTATAAAATGGATTTAAAGGAACTATGAAATATGTTAAATATATTTAAAACCATTAAAAACTTTCTCCAATCATTAGACACTCTCCCTAACACATTTATTGGGTTCTGTGCTTGACTATGTAGGTTTACTTCACTTTTATAGCACTGTGTTATCTTTTACAAAAAATAGTATGGAAAAATGTAATAAAGTGCACAATTAACCTTAAATAAAAAAATAAAAAAATTACAAATTCCATATAAGTATTATAAACTTGTCTTTATTGTGTTTTCCTTCATTGATCAAGTTTACACAGTTAACTGCTAATATACATACATATAAAATAGGGTTTGTATGCACCTTTTTTTTCAATACCAAGGGATTTTATTATTATTTATTGAGATATAAAGACTTAAAAAAATCACATAAATTATTTCACATGAAAAATATACCCTTTTTACGTCCTATAAATTTTCTAACTACCATTTGGGACCTTCCAATGGTCACTAAAGAGCGAGTTAGGAAATAAGAACTCATACAAAGTTGATATTCTATACCATCATGAGTTTGGACCCATGATATGGATAATGTAGTCTTTAAGAGGAAACTAAAAAATAATTATACCTTGAAAATTTATTTAACATGCCTCTATAATAACAATTCTAAGCAAAACCATTCAAATTTTCAAAAATTGAGTTTTGGCAAGAAAGTGTAAATTTGAAAGTTTGACAAGCTAACACTAAAAATAACACTTATAATTGAAAAATAAGGAAGGTATAATAATAATAATACCTTGTATACCATCATAAATACAAAATTTAAAGGAAAACTATCTTAGAAGTGATGCTCCTGCATCAATATGCATCATAGTTATGAACAACTATAATAACAATGTATACCCTAAGCATGTAAAAATTATTTTAAATGAAAATAAAAAAATAAGAATAATATATGAAAAATAAAATCCAAATTGTAAATATAAAATAAATAAACCAAATTTAGGGTTAAATATAAACCTTCACAACTTAAGTGCAAGATATGGATAATCAAGTCTTAAGGGTAAATAAAATGTAATAGAACTATGACAATCGATAAAGGATAAAAAAGGAAAATAAAAGAAAAAAACAAACAATAATGAAATAAACAAACAAACAAAATAAAACATAAACACATAGGCAAACCAAACAAATAAAAAAATAGACTAAAATAAATAAATAGACAAACACAAACAAGAATATATAAAAATAAAATAAAAAAACAAGACCAAGGTAAATAAACAAACTAAGATAAAACAAATATTCCTATAAAAAATGTTAGTCAAAATGTTAGTAATAAACAAAATAAAAAAAATAAATTATTTGTGCACGTGTAATAGAGTTGTTACTCTTGGCAATAGGGTAACCCCTAATCTACGTAACAATTACACATGTAAAATAATATAAGAACAAATGGTACAAGGTTTTCCGTAGGCTATAGGAAATAATCATAAAGGGCATGATGATAAATAGTTTCCCCTAGGCTATGGGAAATGGTGAGAATAAAAGAAAAGGAATGGGTACCCGAGTTGAATCTAGATGCACTAGGTAAGTTGATGTTGCCTACATAGTTCCATAGACACTAGGTCCAACGTGAACTTCAAGCCAAAAATACATCTCTCAAGATATGGGATAGAATAAAACTAATGATAATAAAAAATAATTGACTTTTAGGAGAAAATAGGAATGGTCTCATAAAATAATGAGTGCATAGGAAAAGAGGGGGATGACAATCATAATCATGAAAACATCAACACAAACAAATAACACAAGTGCATGAGTATGGTTTAGGCTAAAAACATAGTAAAATTCAAGACACGAGTATCCAATAATGAACTAAATCAATAATTCATAGTGTTTACTACATCTATGTCTTGGAATGAGAAGGAAATTTAAAAATGGTGAGAGCGTATAAACAAATTTTTTTTGAAAAATGATGAGAGCACTAGATAAAGTTGCTTAGAAAATGGGGATATAATTTCCTAAGGTTTATTGTAAAATAGTGAGAGCATAAGATAAAAATAAGGATAGGAAAACTAAAGGATAAGTGTTTACTTGTGAAATATCTATAAGACCCATAATCTTTAAGGCAAAGAAATGGTCATGGATGTCCCAAATGATAATAAAGTGATGAATTGGTTGTAAATAATTGATGGTCATGGTGGTTGAGCTAACCTAAGATACCCCATGTATCTAAGTGCTTCTTACATAGTCCATGCATACCTTAGGCCATTATAGTTTATTCTGCAATAATGAAAGATAGAAAATTCTTCCAATGTTTTATTGTTTTTGATATCTCAACTCAATAGAGAATTATGAGATACAACACGGTCTTAACTCACAAAATGGTGAGATCATTGCTTAAGAATGCTCATAAAATGGAGAGAGCATGGAAAAGGGGTGATAGAGCTAACCTAAATGTAAATTTAGCACCGCCTACATAATCCCAAAATATCTCAAGTTACTATAGATATAATTACATAAAAGGCATTTGACTAAGTACCATCAAGTTCAAGTATAGGAAAATGGAAAGGTATGACATAATGATGGAAAGATGATGTGATAATACACGGTAAAGGGGTTGTTCCTAATTTGACCAAAGGTGGTTATAATTAGGAGATATTAATTTACCTAAAGAGGGTTATAATTAGTAGCATGAGTAATGATATAAAATAGATTAACAAATGAAGGATGCAATTGACAAGACCACTGCCATACTACTTTCATATATTTCCATTCAAATCTTTGAATCTAAAACAACTGTTGGAACTATATTTGTCATCAACCACTAAACATGCCTAAAGTACAAATGAAGAACCAAGGCCAAATGTGATAGGGGGTTAGCTAAAAATAATTGGCTAGTAATATGCTAAGGTATGGTGGGAAAGGTATAGTATATGGTATAAATAATAGGTATAATGAGGCATAACTTAAATGATCTTGATGGACAATAATTTGAGTCCCTCAAGTTTAAAAATGTTTGAGGTGAATTATGTTCATCGATTCATCAAGTTCATCTCTTTCTAGTGTGGTAAACCTATATGCTCTAGAACCATAGTTAACAGTAAATACATAAGGCCCTAACCAGTTAGGTTGTGTATTAACCTTATTCTTTGCCTTGGCATTGACATTCTTTTGGTTTTATTTTAATACAAGGTCACCAAGCTTGAATTATTGATGCTCAACATGATTATTGTGTTGGCAATGTAATCTATTTTGATAATCCTAAATGTTATTCAAGGTGGACATGCATTTTACATCTAATAAGTCCTGATATTGAAAATGAGCTATTATGTAGTCCTCATCATCAATAATGTGTTTTAGTGAAATTCAAAGAGAAGTCAACTCAACCTCGATAGGAAGAATGGACTTAGTGATGTAAATAAGTGAATATGGGGTAGTTCCTGTTGGAGTATGGAATGTGGTATGGTAAGCCAAAAGGGAATTAAATAGCTATAAATTTTAATTATGACTAGCATCATTGACAATCTTCTTGAGAATATTGATAATGATTTTGTTAGAAACCTCATCTTGGTCATTTCCTTATTGGTAATAGGTGAAGAGAAATGTTTGACATAGTATTGGGTATAGAGTGCTTTCACATATTTATTTTTAATTGATCTTCCATTATCAAATATAATGTCAAAGCAGATATCATAATGGATGATGAGATGGTTAAATATGAATTTGGATATCTATTTACCAATTACATAAATGAGGGGAATGGTTTCCACCCACGTAGTGAAATATTGGTAGTGGTAAGGACATGTTTATGGCCATTTGAGCATGTAGGATTAATATTACCTATGATTTCAAGTCCCACAATTGAGAATGGATGTGGTGTCATCAGTGGTTTGAGCATATTATTTAGAGCATGAATCATATTAGCATACTTATGATACTTTACACACTTCTTCACATATGCAGCTACATCTATTGCCATAGTCAGCTAGTAATAATCAATACATAGTAAATTTTTGACTAGGATTACCCTATTGGTGTGGATTCCACACACTCCTTCAAGAACTTCCCTTAACACTGATATGAATTATAGTGAAGGTAAACAAAGAAGCTTTTATGATACAAGGTAGGTCCAAGCAAAGTATAATGGGTGGCTTTATGGATGAAGGATTTTTGTTTCTAATGTGATAGGTCAAATGGAATAATTTGGTCTTGGAGATAGGCATATATGTCAAAATACTAGGGAGACATGGGAGAAAAAATATCACAAACCATATTAACTACTGATTATTCATGTGTCAGTGCTAGGAGATGTTCTACAAGAAACTGATAATTCTTGGATTTATCTATAATCTAAATCATGCAACCAATTATGCCCATTACATCAACTATTCTATTATTGGCTCTAGGTATCTGTTCAAACTAAATATTGGTAATTTTTTGCTTCAATGTGCCAACCATGCCTTTATATGGTACCAATTTCTTATCCTTTATTTGGTACTAGTATGTGACCTGATTGATAATCAATTGTGAATCACCATAAACTAGTAAATATTGAATATTCCACTGCACTACTTGGAAAATCCATGTAATGAGTGCTTCATACTAAAAAATGTTATTAGTACAAGGAAAATCAATGTGAAAGGACTTGGGAATAAGATCTCCTTGTAGCATGATAAACAATATTTTGGTACCTAATCCATAAACTATGAAGGAACCATCAAAGTACATTTTCCATTATTTTGCCTCAGTAAGTGCTTCTACTTTTGTTGTAATCATAATGGCTTCATCTAGAAATCCAAATGTGAGAGGTTGAGTATTAGGAATAGGAGTTTTTACAAGATGATCCGTGAGTACTTGTCCCTTAATGGCCTTTTGATTGGCATATTCAATCTTAAACTCACTTAATAGCATGATCTATTTTGCCATGTGGCCATGTAAAGTAGTTTTAGAAAGTAGATAATTTAGTGGATCTACTTTGGTAATAATAATGGTCATGTTGTTCAACATGTAATGACATAAATTTTTGGCTGAAAAACATAGCTAAACAGACATATTTAATTGACGTATAATTTTTCTCATATGCAACTAATGTTCTACTCAGATAGTACACAACATACTCCTTACCTTATGTAAAAAAAGAGGCTAAAATTATAGGGGCCATAACTTTTGATTCATAGCTCCATTTGAGCCCATCTTCATGCCAAAATGACCAGCTCAAAAATTTCAATGTAGCGATAACCTTCCCTCATAGTTATGGGACATTTTCAATTTTTTTGAGGTCATATGTGATCATATGAGGCTAAAAAATTACCATTTAAAAATATTTTTGGGTTTTTTCTAAATTTATAAATTATCTATTTTTATAACTGAACTTGAACTTCAATTGAAATTTGTTTGATAGGTTAACTTTAGAGTTTAGTTTTTTTGGGATATTTTCAAAGCTATACATGATTGATGCAAAACTTAATAAAAATAGAAGGTCAAGTTTTATTTATGTTTAGAGTTATAAATTTTGCATGTCAACTCCAATTCTAAGTTGAGGTATATTTATTCATGGTTTATAATTATTTGAATTATTCAATAAAAATGAATACTGGTTATTATTCAAAATCTTTACCTGTTGGTAATTTATTATCTTGATAATATTATAATTCATTGTTACCCTATTCATCATGTTGTGTCAAAAGTGCCCCAAGTTATTTTTAATCATTGACAGGTAAAGGAACAATGGCTTGTTCAACATTGGTAGTAATAAAATGAGTGGATTGGCTAGATATTCCTTAAGATGATAAAATATTTTATGCCACTCTTCAATCTAGGAGAAAGTAATTCCCTTCTTATCAAGTGTGTAAATGGATGGAATCTATAATCTAACTATGATATGAATTGTCATATCGATTGTATCTTGCCCTGTAAACTAAGGAGTTTCTTCAAAGTAGATGGTGGTGACATTTTGGTAATGGCTTGAACTTTGGTTGGATCAACTTCAAGCCCTTATGAGAGATAATAAAGCCTAATAATTTGCTATAAGTTATACCAAATACACACTTTTTAGGGTTCAACCTCACTTTTTACTCTCAATGTCTCTCAAAGATTATTTGAAGTATGATTGGATGGTCAGCATGAGTCTTTGATTTACACAAGATGCCATCAACATAATCCTCAACTATGTCATGCATCATAACATGAGAAATCATGATCATGGCTCATTGGTATGTGGTTCCTACATTATTGAGCCCAAATGACATCCATTGATAGTAAAATTTTCCCCAAAACATGGTGAATGCTATCTTGTGTTATTCTTCTATTTTAATTTTGATTTGGTTATATCTTGAAAAGTCATCCAAAGAGAAAGTATTTCATATCCAACTATATAATTGATAATCATGTCAATTTTTATTAGAGGAAAGTCATCATTCTATCAATATTTATTAATATCCTCAAAATTGGTGTATATTTTGATACCTTATAGTTTCTTGTTCACTGGCATAATGTTATAAATCCACTCTGATTAATTAATTGGTTGAATACATCTCATGTTTAAGAGTCTCTCCAAATATTTCTTGAATAGAAAAATAATATGAGGATGCATTTTTCATAGATTATTTTTAAATTTTTTAGCATCAAGATGTACAAAAATATGGTGTATAACCAAGGTGGGGTCCAAACCTGGCATGCTTAAATAGGTCCATGAAAATATGTCAACAACCTTCCTCAAAAGGGATGTAAAGACTTCACATTCCTCCTTAGTCAGGGATGCACCTAATTTGATCCACTTTGGGTCCTATAGAGTCCCAATGTTAACCTTAGAAGTGTCTTCCAAAAGAATTTTAGAAACATCTTTTAAAATAGTTGGCAAGGAGGTAAATTGGTTGGCAATGATAAAGTCTTCTAGTTAGACTATCTTGTCTAATTCTCCCAAGCAAGATGAATAAAAATATCCTAATGATGGTAAAGGCCATGTAAAAACTACTTTGGGTCACTCTTGAACAACCTACACAAAATCTCACCACTCCTTAATACTAATTCTAGATCCATAAATAAGCCTCATACTAGTGGTCTCTTGTGTTTCATGCGAAGAGGGGTAAACATCCCCATCTAATGGTACTTGAAATAGGTTTTCACCAATAGACTTGCATTTTTATTTACTTTTTCCCTAGTCTAATAGTGATTCAAAGAGGCTTTAACTTTTATACCTCAATGTTTGATTTTATTTGTGTTTTTGGCCAAGGAAGTTCACCCACTCTCTAAAATAGGCAACATGATCCAATATGATATCAAATCCTTACTTGTGATCTCTAAGAGAAATATGATCCCTCAAACCCAAAAATTAAAAAATGGTCTCATCATTTCAAAAATCATCTAATAATATTGTCAACTCTTGTTGGTCCCAATCCATAAACTATGGGTGATAAAGGGTAAGTGGTAAAGTGTGATAAATAGGATTAATAGTACAAACAACATAAGGGTTAAACAAAATCATGTTGTTAAGGTCATCATAGATGCTATAATTGGATCCTACATCACTATCAACATCATCTTCACTATTCGATGGTGTTAGAACTCGAATAAGGTATTTGGGGTCACCCCTATATGGTTTAAATATAATACCATGTGTTCCCTTATACTTTGTCATTGAAACTAGTTTGATTGTTCCTTGTTGATGTATCCCCAGGCCTTTGCCTTCATAAGCTAGGTGATCCATAATATGGTTAAGAATATGACACTTTGAATTTTGGTAATAATAAGCTAACTCAATAGTATAAATCCATGAATCATCTTTGGCTAAGGGGTCATATTCTAGGCTAGAGGCCATTTTGAAATATTGGGCCTATTAAGCTAAAATTTTCCCTTGATCTGCCACTCCATGCAAGTAATATTGGCCTTGGGTCTCCCATAAGATTTTGGATTCTATTTCAACTTATAAATATGAAAGGAATCATGAGTAACACATTTTGTTATACCTTTGTTATATATATAAAAGTGATTGGCAATATCTAGTGGAGGTGCATATAAAGTAAAAGTTAGGCTCTAAGGGTCAATATAATTGGCTTTTGGTCCTTATTAAAGGGATTTGGATTTATCAAATTTTCCTTTATCAAATTTGGGTATAGGATTCAAGCTAAAATAATAATTATATCTATTTTAATTTACCTCAAGACATTTGTATTACTGATAAAACTATAGTCACTTCCATCCCTAAATGGGAAAATTTAATACACTGATGCAACATGGAAGGTATAACCCCAATTTCATGGATTTAGGATTGGCTCAATAATAAATATTAAGATAATTATAGGTCCAAAACATGTTATAGAGTGCCATGGTCAAAGACCCAATTACCACTAGCAAGCTGATAGTACCCTAGATTCTTGTTCCTCATTTTCATATACCTTGATGATAATGGTATCTGGTTGTAGGTTGGTCACTATATAATTGAGATGATTTACCAAATTTAGAGACACAATGTTGAGACCTGAACCATTGTCTACAAGGATGCATTCAACCTTATGGTTTATTATATTGACCTTGATGTACAATGAGTTATTATGTAATGGGTTCAAGGATGACATGTCACTTTGGTCAAAGGTAAGTCATATGATAGGGGATAAATGTCCTACCATGGCTTGAAACTTATCTATCATGATGTAATTAGGCATGAGGGATTGGCTTAGGGACTCATTTAGTATGTCTTTGTGAACACTATATGTACACAAAAAATCCACGATGGATATTTTCACAAGTGTCTTCTTTAGAGGCTCCACAATGTCATAAGTTTTTCCTTCGATCTTGGTATTTAGCTCATTTTTATAGGCATGGAGGTCTGAATGGGATCATTTGTGGAATTTGGATATGATCCTTTGATGGTAATATTTGTTTTTCAAGTTTTGATTATGTAATCTCAATTTGGTATAGGGCCTTAGCAATTGGTTGGAAAGGCAATAGGCTTGGGATGGTAATCTTGGGTAGTGTTGAGCCTAGATACTAACACAATTCAAAGAATGATTACCAGCATAAGGGGGTTGGTAGGAATTATTGAGTGAAGGCCTTGGTATATTAGTAATTGGCTAGGGGCTAATGCTAATGATGGAAACATGACCACCTAAGATATGTCCTACAACATTATTATAGGTATATGTGATGCCATGATGACATCCTTGTTTTGTTTGGTTAGTTTTCCCTTGGTTCTAAATATTCTATTATTTTTGTTTTGGATGATGTTGTTATTGTTGATTTTTTGGTGGAGTTATATGCTACTATTATCATTTTTATTGGTGTTATTTTTGGTTATTATTATGTTAAAGAAATGTACTTTGATAGATGCCCAAGTTATGATTAGTTATAGGAGTATGGGTATTTTGTTATATCTCTCCATTTTCTAGAATATTCTTAATCATATGCCTTAGATAAATAAAATATCATTTGGAATGACCCTTGACATGATGGTAATAAAAAAATTTGTGTTTTTTGTACCATTCAGGAAAAGGAATCCCTTCAGGAAATAGTTTTGACATAGGCTAGCTAATCATATTTGCCTAAACAAATTTTTGGAATATAAACTCAATAGGTTCCTTGAGGTCACTAAATTGATTGGCAATGGGTAGTCTTATCCTTAAAGGAGGTGCCTATAATTAGGATTAATTTTTTGGAAGCCTTGGCTAAATGAAAGGAGGTGGCATTTATTGAATGGATGAAGGTAAATGGATAGCTAGTGTTTGCACTATTTGTAAAATGCAATTTAGTGACTCCATTATCAACAATAATCTTATTATAGTTGTAGGCCTTTGGTATTTAACTATTGCTTCCTTGAGTTGGTGTTAACTCTAGTATTTGGATAGGGTTTTAGTTTTGGATATGGATTTATCTTTGGTTCTATTAGCCTTGGTGCTAATTTTAGCTCTAGTTGGAAGAAGATAGCTTGATGATCACTTTGTTGACAAGAGCCTTTTTTATTGACAAGGGCATTTTTAATTTATATCCCTTTCAAAATAAGATCTTCAAATGTATGATTACATTTAACCTTGAGATGGTAATATATCTCATTATGTAGGCTCATGGTAAATATCATGGCCAATTGCTTATCTGGCAAATTATAAATGAACCAGCTTACAAGTACTCTTCATCATTGCAAGTAAACAATGCAACTTTCACCATTTTTCTATTTTTCCTAGCCCAAACCCACCATAATTTCATGTTCAATATTATAAAATAAATTTTGTAAAAACTTCTCCAAAAGGTCATCAAATTCTAGTATAAATTTTTTTAGTAATTTTGAAAGCCATTCCAAGGCTTGTTTGGATAAAATTCTTAGAAAGAGTAAAAACAAATATATGTCATTGTATGCCACTAGTTGGTAAGCAATAAATAATTCTTTTAGATTCTCTTTAGATTCACCTTTGACCTTGTATTTTTCAAATTTAGGTGACTCATAACCCATAGGAAAGGGTATTTGAAGACAATCCATATTGAATGGATATGAGCATATTTTGTCTAGTTTGAACATTTTTGTTTAGTTTTTGGTCTGAATGGCTTGAATTACATCATTCATTTACTTCAAATCTTGAGCAAGGAATTTAGATGGTGTGTCTTGTTATTGTTGGGGTTGCTTGATCAAAGGTGGATTATGTTCACTAGGGTATGAAGGAATGACATATTATATAATGTTTGTTGGATTGGTCGATTGGTTAGGTATGTGTATATGTGCATTAGGATTATAATGTTGATATGGAATCCATTGTTTTTGGAAAACATGATAGATAAGGTTGGATACACATCATTGGTTTAAAAATTATGTTTATGGTAATGAAATTTGGCTAGGTGGAATATGTTGGTATTGTTGAGTTTGGGAGGGAAATTGATGTCTACTCATTAAACCCTGTTGTATAAATATAACACATTGTTAATTAAAACCATATTATTAGAGGTGTTTTAAGTTATATCCTTGTTGTATGTGTGAAACCCATTGGGTGAAAGGTAATTATTTCCTATCACCTAGTATTTGTTGGACTTTAGAACCTGGTTATTGGTTAAAACTTATTATTAGTTAAGCACTTGTTGAGGGTTTAACATTTATTATTGTTGACTAACTTACACTTTTTAACCAATAAAAATATGTTGTAGATTAGGTAATGTCTGTAATGTTTTCGGTATAATGGTCTATTCTTATTTGGTGAACTATATGTTACCACCTGTTAATGTGGTGTGGTGTTCTACACATGTTGAGGTGGCATGTTGCTTTATTATTTTTTGCTTGTTACCCCTATTATGTACTTGAGGAAGCAGTAGTTGAGGATTGGAGGTTTTTTGTTGTGTTTGATAAATAGGTGTACATATTCCAAGTTATTTCAAACCACTTGAGGCATTTATTAGAAGAATCTACTATGTATTACTCATCAATATATTAGACCCATTTTGGTTCATATTGGAATACACTTGTGTGCTATCCATGATGTTTTGAGTGAGATCTTCCATTTGAGAGGTAGTTGATTCTATCAAAATTGGGACATTAGACATGTCTCCAATCAGCGTACTTTTGCTAAAGGGGTCTATGTTTTGATTTTCATAGCCTAAAAAATCTATTTATGGCTCTGTTGAACTAGCTAGTTCGATAAGTGGAATGTTTGAAATAACTATTGCATTGAAATTTTAGTATGCTTACTATACCTATTAAAATTGATCATCCATATGACCTTTCCCTTTTGTAAGTTTCCTTTGGCTTTATTTAGTATTTTCACTAAATCTTGATTGTAACTAGTTAATGCCTATTCAAATTGTTGGTTACGAGGCACATTACTAGGTGTTCTAATCAAACTAGTCAGACTTTCATGTGGGAAGTTTGGTGGGAAGTTGGCTCCTAATTTTATTTCTTTAACTAGAATTTTTTCTTTGTTTTCTAATAAATGACAATCAAACAAGTACAAATCATAACTTGTCTACATAGATTTTGTTATGTATTAGGGTTCTTATTGTTGGATTTGTTTAATAATAGGCATCAATTTAGCAAGGTATTGTGCCATTTTCTCTTTTTCTTGGCTTGGATAGGATGATGCACTCACCAAGTATTGTGATAGTGGGTCATGCCTTTGTTCTTCATATGGAATATTATAAAAAGGAGAAGGATCTACCTCATATGATATATCATCACCATATGACCCTTGAATAAAGGGGTCACTAGTAACAAAGTTATCATAGTCCAGATTATACATAATCCTGCTACATGTGTAACGAGGCATGTTTGGATCTATGACTAGGTCTCTTGAAAAAAAAGGGTTTAAAAATGGAAAATAACTGATGTCTGAAACAAATAACCTTTGACTATGTAAAATAGGTTCAAAGGGTAAAACAACTAATCTAGGTCTAAGGTAAGGGTAGAATAAAAACACCAAACCAGTCTAAAAAAGGTACTAATTTACCCAAAGGCAGTTATAATTAGTGGAAAATGTGAAACAAATTCAAAATTGATCTATGGATAAGGTATTGATTTTCCAAAAAGTGGTTAAAATCAGTCACAAAGGTATCTAGACAAGGTATAACAATCATGAAATAGATTGAATGGATAATAACAATTTACCTAAAGGTGGTTATAACCATTAATGTGGAAAACAAGGCTAGACTCAAAAATAAAGGTCTCAAATAAGAACTTGAAAATAATATAAATATAAGGTAATTACCCTAGATAAACTCAGTAAAATGACTCAAAAAATAATCTAATACTATGGTAATTATCTTAGAAGAACACTTGATAATTAGCTCACAAAAAACTTGGTAATTGGATCACAAAAGAGTCTTTGACAATGAAACTAGGACATTTTAAAACTCAACACAATAAATTATAAACAAGGGCACATGGCAACAAACATGGCACAAAGGATGCTAAAATAAAACACATGACAAAAAACAACCGCTAAGTCTAGGTAAGGGGTATTTTTATAAAATAATAAATTAATCCAAGAAACACAATCCAAATACAAAAAGTAGATTACTTAAGCCTAAATTAGATGAGGCTTCAACGTAGACCTGATTAGTTTAGGATTTGTGCTTAGAAAGATTGAAATTCAAATTTAATACAAAAGACTCATATTTTCTAAGGTAAATAGGCTAGACTGAAATGGGCAATGTAACTACACACTTGAAATAAAAGGTACGAATGGTTTTAGAAATTGGTTTCAAATGAGACAATTATTATGAAATAATTTAGACAATGTAACAATGCTCTTTCAAATAAATGGTAAAAAATGGTTTTTGGACAATCATTTAAGGTAAGTGTTTGAAATAAAATGGATAGCGTAACAATGCCCTATTAAACAAGTGACACACAAATAGTTTGGAATAAAACTCTAATGCAAATGTGTGAAAAAAATGGGCAGAGTAATACCTCTTATCTCAAAGTGGTTCGAAAACACATGAAGGCTTAAAATAGTTTCAATTTGACAAACAAACATTCAATTTTATCCCCAAACACTCATGTAAATAAAATAAAATAGAAATAACACTAATGGATCATCCTATACCTAAACTGACAAGGTTTACATATCTTCTACCAAAGTTTCCATTGATATACCAAGGCTCAAAAGGAATTAAGTGAGAATATAAAAAATAAAGAATAGGTGTTGGTAGAGTTTTTAATCATGTTGGAAACACAATGACTAAGAGGGGAGAGGTGAATCAGTCTCTTTAAAACTTTCTTTCACATGTACTTTAATATTCCTTGAACTATCAAAGCAATACAAAGATATAACAATGCATAAAGAGTCATTCACATGAGTATAACAAAAAAACACACATATGAGTGGGAAAACCTCAAGGGGAAGAAAATACATTGATCCATGAAAATTTAATACAATATTATAATTCAAAATATCAATTTTTTTTTAAGCACCAACTCCACATGGAGCACCAAACCCAACTAGCTAAGCACTAACCCAGCTAGGCTTTAACAAGCATCAAATTACAAGGAGGTACCAACCCCTTAGATGAATTAACACCAAATCAAACACTTTATTGATTTGATAACCTTCTTAACACCCTATTTCTCAACCAACTAATGATGACCACCTCTTTATCTCTTCACACTCTTATCCCTCTCAAATTGCCTTCTAGGTCTCTTTAAGATAGATTAGGTTATATGAAATTGATCTTCATCTATAGTATCCATGATATATATGTATGATAGTTTATATAAACCAATATTATGGTCTAAATTACCTCATTAAACTCTTAAAAATTCTATCTCCTTCACTTTCACACCCCCAATCACTAACAAGACAATTAGGCATATTAGGCCTTGTTCTTATACAATCCTCTAGCTCACAGACCTCTTGGTCAGAAATACACAATTGCACACTTGTATTAACATTAAAATAGGTTTTATATCACATTTTATACATTAATAAATCATTTAAATATGTCATCCATAACTTATAATATCAAAACCTCTTTTAGGCCTTAAGGAGACCTCATTCAATTAGGCTTTCACTAGTATGCGTTACACTTTGAACTCATTGGAACACTTTAAAAATAAAAATTCAGACTAAAAACTTCATATACCACTCAAATAAAACCCCAATTATGCTATCTTAGGTTTATGACACTTTTTAGCACCAACCACCATTTGAAGCACATCATTAGTACTCTTTCACATTAGGCCTTCATACACATAGAAAGGTCTATCTTGAACACTTGAAGATAAAATGTTATTTAGACATAAAAACATGACAATAAATCACATAAAAAGAACCTAAAATACCTAAAATAATTCATTAAGTACATTATAATTCATCACACATGGAAAAAGGACTCAAAAACACTCCTACAACTTGCTAACCTAGAATTGCTAGTTTTCCTCAAAGTCCAGTCATGATGACTCGGACTTCCAAAACCTATATAAATATTTTGAATGGATTATTATGAATTTATATGAACCTATTACATATATATACAATCTTAAAATATAAATATCATATGGTCTAATGATAACTATTGGTCTTAAAGACCAATTTATTGACCTCACTACACATAGACATTACTGAGTCAGACAAGCCATTTTGGATTCATCATTTTCAACATTATACTTGAATTATAATATTTAAAAAAATAATTAATAGGACATACCATTCATAAAAAAAATATTCATGCACTTTATTTCATCATTGTATCATGGTAACACATCCCTAATCTTCTTCTCACTCCTGCCTGGGTTTTTCATTATTTGTACCATTAGGCATGTTAGCGACTAGCTAAATTAGATGAACAGTTTAGCATATTTAAGGTATATGAAATATATATAAAATTTCATGTATATGAAACATTATTCTCAATATTCATCGTCTATCTATTTTCATACTTTGACTTGATCAACATTGATTGTTATAACAAACCTCTGAGAAATTAACACTTTCTTATAGAGTCTACTCACACACTTAACAACTCAATCACACCTGGAGGTTATTAATATATTTTAATACAACCTCAAATCACTTATCTAGCTATACTAATCCATTCTAATAATTTTTTATCAATATATTCAACATTTTTCCTTATTAGGATTCTAGGAGAGTTTAAACCTATTTCCATTCTTAATAATTGTTTATAAAGCATAGTCCCTCAATCCAAAAATAATTGCCTACAATTTTGAGATAGGACCCTTCCCCATATAACAAAAATATCTTAGGTTACCATGAATAGGTTTTATGAGCTAATTAGCACAATAAAATCCTTCTCATGTTGAGAACCCTTCATTTTTGTGCACTTGAGAGACCTTAGAACACATTTTCATGCATTATCCTTTAAACTATGGCTTCAAAATGTATGAACACACTTGAAAAAACATACCTAGCCTTTGAAAATTCCTACGTAATCTCAAACACTCTAAAATCAGATCATGACCTCTCATTAAGCCACACACTCTCTCTTTGATTACTTAGACCTTGACCTATAAACTACATTAGGCCTTAAAACTGACCTTCATGCCTCTTTCCATGCACTCTCCACCACTCTCACATACTCAATAAACCTCATACATGATTAAAAATTGTCACAAATCATTCATATACCTTTAAAATAGATCATGATGCCTTATTAGACTAAACATAGTCTATGAGTAGTCTAGGTGTAGACTTGGTTTGAAGATCTTCCCCTATAGGCTTATCTTAAGACTCATATGAGTGCTCCAATGCATAATATACATGATCAATAAAACTCATACCAATATCTAGGAGCTTGATTTAGACCATAAAGATCCTTTTTTAATCTACACACATAGTCCTTTTCACCTAATAGTGAGAACCCCTCAGGTTGCTCTATGTACACCTCTTCCAAATTCCCATTCAAAAAGGTAGATTTGACATCCATCTGGTATACCTTAAACCCTTTCAGTCTTACATATGATCGAATCAATCTGATGGCCTCTAATATTTCTACTGGTGCAAAGGTCTCCTCAAAGTCTACCCATTCAACTTGTGCATATCCTTTGCATATAAATCTAGCCTTGTTCCTAGTGACTTCTCCATCTTCACTCAACTTATTTCTAAACACTCATTTTATAGTAATGACATTCCTTTCTTTAGGCCTAGGTACTAGTTCCCAAGTTTCATTATTCTCTATTTGGTATAACTCCTCATTCATAACACTTAACCAAAATTTGTCTTTTCTTGCTTCTATAAGATTCTTAGGTTTAATCTTAGATAATAGAGCAACATTCTCTTGATTTAGATAACTTACCAATATTTTCCTTATTTTCATACCTACATTCTTATTGCTAATGATTTGAGATTCAAGATGATCTCTTTGAATTTATCTTGAGGGTAATTTTGAGTCCTATCTATCCTCAACTTATTATTCTTCCTTAACAACCTCTATAGTTTCCTCTTCATTCTTGAAGTCAAAATTCTCTAAATTATCCTTTGACTGTGAGTGTGATTTCCTTGTCTCATCAATCTTCACATTGGTTCTTTCCACTATCTTCTATAACCTCTTGTTATAACATCTATAAGATAATCTCATTGATGAGTATCCTAAATATTTACCTTCATTAGATATAGAATCAAACTTTCCTAAGTCTTCATAATCTCTTTTTATGAAACATTTTCTCCCAAACACTCTAAAGTGTTCCACCTTGACAAGTCTGCCCTTCCAAAGTTTATAAGGAATCTTATTACCATTAGTGCTTATCTATACTCTATTAAAAATGTAGATTATAGTATTTACTACCTCTCTCCAATATCCATTAGATAATATAGACTTATTTATAATATTTCTAACCATCTCTTGAATTGTCATATTCTTTCTTTCCACTACCCCATTCTGCTAAGGTGTCCTAGCTGCTGAGAATTGTCTCATTATTCCATGAACCTCACAAAAGTCATCAAACTAATTGGACAAAAAACTCTCCTCCTCTATCAGATATTATGAACTTTATCTTATCATTCTTATCATTCTCAACAAGAGCCTTGAATGCATTGAATTTGTCAAGAACTTCTAACTTTTCTTTAAACGAATAAAACCCAAGTCATTCTTATGTAATCATCGATGAGTTACATGAATTAGATATCTCCTTGAATGATTTAAATTATTTTAGGGACACAAAGATAAGTGTGTATTAACTCCAAGGGTTTTTTAGTAGAGTAATCCATGGAATTGAACCTTCTTCTAGTGTACTTACCATGTTGACATGCTTTACAAATTATGTTTGCAGGTTTGGTAATCTTAAACATGTTATTCACAAAATTCTTAGTGATTATCTATACCAATTTTTATAATTTGAGGTGACCTAACCTTATATTCCATATCCAAATTTCATCCACCTTGATCATAAATAATCTCTCCTTCTTGATCTCATTCAAGACATATAGATTGTTCTTAGTCCTCTTAGCATTGGAAATTAACCTTCCTGATTTAACTCCCCTTATCTCACACCCTCTATCATGAAAGTTTGGTGTGTGTCCTTGATTTCACATTTGAATTACACTAAGTATGTTATATTTATAACCTTTCACATAAAACACATTTTGTTTTTGGTTTTTCTATTTTCCAATCTAAAGACACCCTTACCAACTATATTGGTAGTTGTGTTATCCCAAACCTCACTATTCCATAACACTTTTCTTCAATGAAATGAAATTATTTTTGTATCTTGTCATGTGGATTAACAAACCAATATCTGTATACCATTTCATTCCTTCATCTTTTATGTTAAAGGTAGTTTGATTCAACATAGAATCCTCTTTAGTCTTTTGTTCCTTAACAAATAGTCCATCTTGAATCTTGAGCTCAATATGATTAGTCTTAACGTGCTTTGGCTTCTATACCAATGTTTGACCCTTATAATGCATTATAGAAGATTCATATATCTTATTTAATCTTTATGGCCTTATAAATTTATTAGAATATAATCTTGCAATGTGTCCCGTATTATGATAGATGTAGAAAACAAAATTTCTATACTTACCTCTTGACTGATCACTCCTTTTCTCAATAACTTATCATTTATAGCATTGGGATTCCTAATTGGTATTTTAATATTGGTAATATTGAATTTTTTGGACTTCTCATGGCCTCTCTCAAACTTTATCATATTTTCTATGATTTGTTCATGCTCAACCTTCAAGGAATATAACTTTATCTTTAACTAATCATACTCAACTTATTTTGATCTAAACCTTATATTGATACCTTATAACTCATTCCTAAGATATTTTATAGTCATATTTTGATGCTTTAAATCATAAATGACACTTATGAGCTCATCTTTAAGGTCTAACTCAACTTCTTCTTCTTCATCATACATGTTGTCTTCTTCCTTTTGATCACTAGACATATTGTGCTTCTTAGGATCACCTTCAAGTTATTAGACTTGATTCAAAGGACCAGGATCTAATACCAATTATTAGAAACAAAATGAATGAGAAGGGGTTTTAATTAGTCTCTTAAAACTTTATATCACATGTACTTTAATATTCTTTGAATTATCAAAGCAATACAAAGATATAAAAATGCAAAAAGAATCATTCACATGATCATAACATAAAAAAACACATATAAATGGGGAAATATCAAGGGTAATAAACCCTAATAATAACTAAAAATGGAATATAGTCCTATAAGTCAAAATATCACAATTTTTTGAAGCATTCACTGACACAGAGCACCAACCCCAACTAACTAAGCACTATCCTAGCTAGGCTTTAGCAAGCACCAACTTGCAACGAGGCACTAACCCCATAGATGACTCAGTACCAACTCAGCCACTTGATTTATTTGATCACATTTAAAATACCCTATTTATCAATCAACTGATGATGACCACTTTTTATCTCTTCATATTCTTATCCCTCTCAAATTGCCTTCTAGGTCTCTTTAAGACAAATTAGGTCATATGAGCTTGATATTCATCTATAATACCCCTATTAGATATTCAAGATAGTTTATCTACACCATTTTTATGGTCTACAATATTTCCTTTAACTCTTCAAAATATTATTTCCTTCTCTTGCACACCCCCAATCATTAGCAAGACAATTAGACCTATTAGGCCTTATTCTCATACAATACTCTAGCTCACACACCTCTTGGTCATCCATACACACTTAAAAACTTGTATTAACCTTAAAATGGGTCTTATATCACATTTGATACATGAATAAATCATTTCAATAGGTCATCCACAACTTATAATATCAAAACCTCTTTTAGGCCTTAAGGAGACCTAATTCAATTAGGCCTTCATTAGTACATGTTGCCATTTGAACTCCTTAGAACAATTTAAAATTACACACATAGATTAAAAACTCCATATAACACTCAAATATAGACCAATGATATTATCTTATGTCCATGACACTTTCTAACTCCAACCACCATTTGAAGCACACCATTAGTACTGTTCACATTAGGCCTTCATACACATAAAAATGTCTATCTTAAATAAATGAAGATAACATGTTATTTATCCATAAAAATATGAAAATAAATAAAATTATTATAACTTAAAATTCCTTGAATACTTCATCAAGTTAATTATAATTAATCACATAGGGAAAAAGGACTCAAAAACACTGTTGCAACTTGCTCACTTAGAACTACCGGTTTTCCTCAAAGACTAGTCATGATGACTCAGACCTCCAAAACATGGATAGATATTTTAAATGTATTATTATGAATTTAGATGAATATATATATATATATATATATATATATATCATTATAAAATATAAATATCATATTTTCTAGTGGCAACTATTGGTCTTAAAGACTAATTTATTGACCTCACTACACATAGACTTTCCTGAGTCAGACAAGCCATTTTGGCTTCATCATTTTCACCACTATAATTGAATTATAAGATTTATAATAAGAATTAATAGGAAATAATATTCCCAAAAAACATCTTCATGCACTTGGTTTCTTCACTCTATCATGGTAACACATCCCTAATCTTCTTCTCACTCATGCTTGGGTTTTTCACTTTTGCACCATTAGCCTTGTTAGCAACTAGCTAACTTGGATGACCAATTTAGAATGTTTGAGGATATAAACTATCCATAAAACTAAATTTACATAAAACATGAATCTCAAGTTTCATCCTCCATCCATTTTCATACTTTGACTTGATCAAATCTAACTACTATAGTAAATCTCTGAGAAATTAAAACTTTCTTATAGGGTCTACTCATACACTTGATAACTCAAACATGCCTATAAGTTCTTGAGAGAGTTGAATACAACCTAAAATCACTTATTTATCCATACTAATCCATTTTGGGCACTTTTTATCCATATCTTCAACATCAGGGCCTTATTAGGGTTCTAGGAGGGTTTAAACCTATTTCCATTCTTAATAATCATTCATAAAGCATAGTCCTTAAATCAAAAAAATACTTGAATTTTTTATCTAGGACCATTTACCATCTACCATGAATATCTTAGGTTCCCATCATAGGTTTTACAAGCTAATGAGCACAAGAAAATCCTTCTCAGATTGAGAACCCTTCATTCTTTGTACTTGAGAGACCTTAAAACACATTTTCATGCATTATACTTCAAACTATGACTTCAAACTACATGAACAAACTTAAAAAAAATACTAACCTATTAAAATTCTTACATAATCTAAACACTCTAAAATCTTGCCATGATCTCTCATTAGGCCATAATCTCTCTCTTTGTTTGCTTAGACCTTGACCTACAAACCATACTAGGCCTTAAAACTAGCCTTCATGAACTCTCCACCACTCTCACATACTAAATAAACCTCATACATGCTTAAACACTATCATACATCCTTCATATGCCTTGATAATAGATCATGATTCCTCATTAGGATAGGCAGAGTCTAGGAGTGGTCTAGGTGTAGACTTGGTCTAAAAATATTACCCCTATAGGCTTACCCTGAGACTCACATGAGTGCTCCAACGTATCATATACATGAAAAATAAACCTCATATAACCACTCATGCCTATGTGCATTCATATCATAAAGACATCATGCTATTTTATGCACAAGACTAGGCATCCCATGCACATACCTTCTCAAGACACTACTAGGCTCAAGCACTTGACAACTTTAACAACAAGGACCTTCCATGATAACCTTAAAAGCACTCATGTGGCCATAATAAAATATCTTAAAATCTTATAATCACTACACCATTGATCAATATTCTTTGTCATAGCTGCACTATTCAATGACCTCATGAAGACCTTCTCAAGAACCTTTGACATCAATGATAAATTCAATGCTAAATCTTAAAAATAGGAACAATGTTCAAAAAATCTCCTCTCTCTAAAGCATTGTTATGTAATATGAACATAGAGTGTGAATCACTCAAAATTTGGCAAGATATATCATAACAAGTGGGGTTGACTAAAATATATAAGTTTTGAATTATACTAAATGGTCCCAAGTGTGGCTAACACAAGCATGAATCACATCAATTGGATTCAAAATCACTTACTTTTCAAATGTCTATTCCTTTACACAATGACTTCACCCATATACTTCTTAGTGAATTTATATGTTTAGCATGAACTAATTCAAGTTTTTGTTAGGATTGGTAGGCTAAGCGATCAACCCCTAGCAATCCCAATATCACGTGCCCAATTTATATAACCCACCATGGAGTGGGGTTAGTACGATGTTGAGAGATGGAACCCTAGGTCATAACACCCCTAAAGAAATTTTGAGGAGGTGATGAACTCCTGCCATAAGCTAATGTGGAGAAATAAATGAATGAAAATTGAAAAGACTTTAGAGGTTGTTTCTAGATCACCCAAGTCACTTAGAGATTGGGGAGAGCATACATGACATTATTTACATTCTAAGATACATAAACAAGGAAATAAATAAGGCATTTTTAATCACCTGAGTTCCCTAAAGGGGATGGGGGAGAGAATACATGCAAAGTTTTTGGTTTGCCACAAATAAAGAATTTAATCTAGGAACTTTAAAACTAGCTGACAAACAAAGAATAAACAAAAAGTGAAAAATCTCTTAAGATTTATAAGATAAAGTGAATGTTTGTTTTAAAGGCACCATATCAAATGTGAATGAAGTTTTAACCCCTTGGCCTTGTTTTCTCTTGTAAAATCTTAAAATATGAAAATATAAATTTCGATAGGTTAATTTTAAGCACTAAAATGAAAGTGAATATGAGACTTATAAGTGTTTAGGCCTATATTTATCCACCTTGATTCTTATAAAAATGTTAGGGGTTTCTCTTTTATTTAAGCCTAAAGGAAAATCACTAATATTCAATTTTTAGCTCTTAGGTTTCTAAAAAACATAGAGTAAAGTCATCAATTATGCAATAGAGTGAAGCCATCAATTCCAAAAAATTCACTATTTTATTATGGCACAAAAAGATATAAATAGGATTTTGGTGAAGTCACCATTAAATAATGGCAAAGTCATTGATTAGTCTAGGTGAAGTCATTGATAACAAGTTAAAATATGGTGAAGTCATCAAAATCACCCGCAAATATATTTGTTGAAGTAGCTAAATGTTAGGGTCAACGCCATCATTTTTAATTGTCAATGTTATCGTTACACAAGGAAAATTCATTATTTTAAAGTAACCAGTTATACAAAATATAAAATCACAAATAGAGGATGAAAATTTTGAAGTTGCCATTACATAGGGCGAAGTTGATGATCATAAACATAATAAAATGATAAGATTTTTAAGAATAAAAATATAAGCTTGAAGATTTAAATGATATTTTTAATAATTCTAAAGGTTCCACATCATTTTTATTTTCTATACGAGATACATGGTCCACCAGGCATGCCATTATATATATTAGGAGTCTGAAGAGTGTGCAACTTTTGATTAGTTCCTTGTTAGTGAATCAAGTAAAAATCCATATATAACAATGTCATGAAACTAAAAACTCTTGTGTAAGAAATAAGGGAGAATAACATAATGGAAAAAACAACAAAATAAAGATAGAAACACATAATAATTTTACCTCCCTTGTCAAAATTTATGTACACTTGTTGGCATAGTAGATGTTCTTGATCAATATATGGCATTAGAGACTTTGATCAATGCTTCTCCATGTTGGTAATACTTATATAATGGCCACATGTGGCTTTGTTAGGATTGGATTGACTTGGTGTGAATCTTGGTATCAAATTAGCATTGTGACATTACTTTGATGGTTTATTCAAGGAATTCATACATAATGACCTTAGACATAAAAGCTTGTTAGGGTAGAGTGAGATCACTTGTATTTATAGGTCTCATATTTAACTCTAACCCTAGGGAGTTTAGGTTTAGTTCTAACTTTAGTTAAGTTTGAAATAACCTAAGTTGAGTTAGGTTACCCCTGGGTTGGGTCAAAACACTCATGAAGTCTTGACAACTCATTTTCAGATATTTATGAGCCATGATAATCAACATTAGATATTTGTTAGGTTATGATACACTTTTTTGGAATTTTAGGAATTAATAAATCATTCTATTAGCTCCATTGACCTTGACTTCATATTTAGTTAAAAAATTCCTTTTAGATAAATTAAATTCACTAATTCAACTTCAAATTTTTACTTAGGCAAGTTAATTGAGATTTGATTTTTAATTAATCTTGTTTAGTGCTTTTTGGCCTTTGGCAATTATTTTTAAATTTTTTGCATTAATAGCTTAGGTCAAGAATGTGAAATTACTAGGTCGTAATTTGACTATGGTTAAAACTAAACTAGGTTATTGGTGCATATAGGGTAATACCCAAAATAAGCAAGACTCACCACATTTCTAAGAAATTAAGTCCCTTATGTAGATGTATTTGGGAATTCAATTTATTTTTAGGCTTAAATTGCATCATTTGCTAACAATTGATCTAAATTCTGACTTAGGCATGAAAGTGGCCAAAATTGAGTGTCTACAATAAAGATAATATAAATATAAGTAAAAATCATATTATATCTCAATTATTAACATGCATGATATGGATCATGACAATGAGCATAATATAACACATATTATAAACCATGTATTTAAATATTAGAATACATATAATACATGCAACCACACATAGAATCATGCAAGGACATATGTCCCAAAATCAACCAATGAAAAAAATGAAATGATGACTATAAGATCCTCTATGTATAGTATTTGAAAATACATTTATAGGAAAAGTGTACAAGTACACACAAGCACAAGACTTACATGGAAGACATTGAACAATCATAGGAATGTAAAATAACATGAAATGTATCCACATAATAAGAAATAATTAGTTAGTATTAATGTATGTATAATCAATGTAAGAATGTGTGTGTGTGTGTGTGTGTGTAAAGTAGGAAGATATCACCTCATACTCACTATAGAAAGATGCCCCTAATATAGACCATACCACCAATGTGACAAAGTCCCCAAGCTGTAGATGTAAGTAGAGACACATAACACTTATAAGTAAATGATCATATGTAACTTGTATATATTTCATCTCAGCTACTCAAATACTACCATGAGAATAATGTGTGTAACATGTATAATTTAACATCTAGCATAAGTATATTAGAATGACATGTATCTATCAAGAAAGACATTTTTTAATTTTTAGTTTTTTGCATTATTGTGATTTTATATTATAAATGGATCACATGAAGAGGAATCTAGTAGGCACAAGCTAGAATAAGTAATAAAAAATACTCAAGTAATAAAATAATCAAAGGGGAAATTTTAGGATAATCCAAGGAAGGCAATCAGACAAGCCAAGGGGAAAAAACCTAGAAGAAAGAAGAAGAGGAGGATTCCAAATAGCCTATATTTTCCCTAAAAACTTAGTGCATGTTAGGACCAATGGTCACGATATATATTTTTTTGTTTAACCATTTTTGGAAAATTGAGGGTTATGTGAGGAATAGGCTATTCAAGAGTGAGATAACCTATTCCTTAAAGAACACTAATTAAATAATTCAATTTATGATATTCAATTTCAGTGATGAATTATGAAAATGTTAGATATACAAATAATAATGCTAAAAAATATTTTGATTGAAAATTCCCAAATAAAAAATAATATTTAACTTATGCAATGATGTACAAACATATATGAGATTTACATGTTGGAAATAAGTTATCTAGTGTTCAGAAAATAGTCATCAGATTATATATATATATATATATTCTTTCTAACTATTTGGATACTTGCATCACCCTATAGACACTTGCATCAACACTACTATCTGAATCAATATGTAATTGATGTGACCATATGGGTATTTCTATTTTTTTTGCCTTTCATTTGATGTATCTAGATCTCAAGCATAGGTTATCAATGGTTGTTTGTATCTCAAACCCTAGCTCTCCCCATCAGGTTAGTTTACCTTGGTAAAAATGGGTTAGTGGGATCATGATGTTGAGCTAACCCCAAAGACCCCTCTTTTAATGAGTGACACCTACAAATATAATAATCATAAATAGGGCCTTAGACTTATGTATTTATCCCCTATGTGTGGGAATGTGTGTACACAAGGGTGAAATATACTATATGATAATGTATGTAGTGATATAGATTGTAACTTGACAAGTATGCCTCATGGGCTATATTTTGAGTTATTTTGACATGTATTTTGACTACTCCTATGCTTGATATGCAAATATAGATGAATAGGGAATAATATCTTAGTCATGTGATTGATTTATTTAAATTTGGTAGGTGCTTTATTGATAATTTCTATACGTTGATATATGCACAAATGAATTGGTTTTGACTTGTATTTATACTAGATATTTTTAAATAATCCTCATATAAGGGTTAATTAAATTCTTATGCCAACCCATACACATTGAAATATTTATAAATTTGAGTTTTTGTAAGGTAATAAAACTTTCATTGGAGTAGGGATAATAGAATCGATTATATTGTCTTACCCTGAATGCAATTATCTATGATGGAAGAAATGTGTTGAGGTTCTGTAACTATCTACACTGAATTTATATCAAATTTTAGGAATTCTATGGTTACTAGTGATCTAGATAATCAAAATAATAAAGGTTTGATGAAGAATAATTAATTATACCCATTGAGGTGGTGAATGAATATTTTTGGTTGAATGTAAGGTCAAACTAAAGGATAGAACCCTGAGATATATTTTTCAAGTGTATACGACTAGTTTAACATATAAATCCAGATTTAAGCATCTACATTTGACCCATTTAATTTAGTAATGTATAAGGATGAAATTACTAGGTTAAAGGAAAGAAAACATATCATGGTGTGTAGAACACACCTTGTCTTTGCTTGAGCTCACTTGAATTTATTGTATGTGAATGACCTACAATAATATAATGTTATAGGTGTAATTAGTGCACATAAATTGAAATTGAATAATTATAAATTACTTAAAATAAAATGGAAAGGAATGTGGACATATTTATGTCAATGAAACCATGTTTCCACTTGGTATTTTATCTTGGTAAATATTCTTTCTAGATGAAACATTAGAGAGAGGTTCACAACTAAATCTTGGAGATATGAAGAGGAGAATTAGAGGGTGATAAAGCTCCCAATTTGGTAAAAGAATTAATTATGTCATGTCCATTGAGAGCATAAAATATTAATCACATAAATCAAGTATAATCAATCTAGCCAATTTATCCAATTTGGATCAAGTCAAATGGTGTCAAATGGTGTGGCCATATCAATCTATATTAATAGAATCATAGTTATAAGTACATTAAAGGTGCAAAATATTGATCACACTAATAAGAAAATATTCATCTACTGTAACACGTAAAATAATAATGTTACATCTTGGTAAGGTTGGTACATAAATGTATTTATAATTCCAAAATTGTATATGTAATTAGGTATACATACACCTTTAATATGTCTCAAGATGAAGTATATGTCAAAATGTAACCTTTGATCTATAACATGTATATAATAAATTTGTGCCCAATGAATAGAGTTTTGTCCTAAAAGTATATCTAAATCATGTAAATTATGTAAAATCAATTTAAATATGCTCATTTTGTTAACTATATGTATGTGGAGTCATGTATCCTATGACATACCCCCACTGATATGCCCCTATTTTTAGGTAAGGGGATTGAAAAAAGTGACAATCACCTTATCTCAAAATGATAAGACAACTACATTATATACATATGAATCATGTAAGAAGATATAATAGTGTCATGTCTAAGTAAATTTATTAATTAATCTTATAGTGTGCATAAAAATAATTTTAAGATGCATGATAATAATCATGGAACTGCCTATAAGATAACAAGTTCAATAAAAAATTAATCAGACATGCAAGGTTATCAAATGCCACATAAAATGGGGTTTAAGGAGACTGAAAACAAGGGGCATGCTAAAATTCCACACATGTAATTGGAATATATGTGTAAATTTATACATAATAAATAAACAAGTAACACTTAGGGAATTGTGTCCAAAAAACAAAGGAACATGGTAAAATGTTCTAAAAGCAAGGCAAAGAAATAGACTAAAGTAAGTTAATGGAAATTAATGAAGTAATGAGATATAGGAAACTAGTATAATAATGTCATATTCATCCTTGCATACATGTGTTAGAAAAATTTCATGGAGAATAACATATCAAATACATTGTGTAAGATAGAAACATGAATATAAGCATGTGTAAGATATATAAGCTTTGTAAGATAATTATAAATGATCATAAAATAATATAACTTGTGTCAATCATGATCATATAGAATAAATATGCCCCCAACTTAATGTGTCATATTAGAAGAGGAAAGGTCCTACATTAACATGCTTGAAATATCACAAGTCTAATATATGCATGTATCAAACTTAGGTACTTGTGATACATATGTGTGTATATAAATGATATATTATATACTAACATAAATTAATAAACATATGCAAAAACTATTTAACATGTGAAATGCTAATTTTTTTTTGGTATTTTTAAAATTTGAATGTTTTTTGTATTTTCTTGGATATTTTATTTTTTTGGTAATTTTTTGAATATTTGGAATGTTTACAATTTTTTTATTTGTTTAGAATTGTGAATCTTAATTTGAATGAAAGGATATGTTTCTTCTCATTTGAAAGATAAAGAGTTGTCTAATGTCTCTTTTGGTTACCACCATTGTTTATGTTTTATCATTGCCAATGCTTTAATGTTTTCTGATAATGGAACACCAGATAATGGTGTTATAGGTTTATCATTATATCCATCATGCATCACATAAATGTCTTTATCTTTTAATTGGAAAATAAGGCACATATTTGTAGTATTTACCATCACAATCATATCATTCAACCAATACTAGCTAAGATGAAGAGTTAAATTTAGTTTTGGATTCAATACCCATATGAGTGTATGAAAAACATTTGGTCCTTTGGTCCACATGTTATGGGTAGTATAATATGTCCAAGATATTATGGCATCAACAGTGAGTGTTTTAGCTTATTTATAATATACCCCAATTGTTAGAAAAATGGAAGGCTCTAAATGGTGTCCCAATTGTTTGTATCAACCTTGATATGTTGAAAATGGATCCCATGGACATTTACAATAATATTTAGATCTTCATGATGGAGGATTTGAATTATTCCTTTATTTTGAAATATTGTAAGTATTATGTCTTTTTCAAAATTTGGTTATAATTTGTATATGACCATCATGTTTGTATTTTAATTTGTAAAACACCATAATGGTCCGTATCATTGCTAGTGATTTGATGATAAGCTAAATATTGTGATCCTTATTATGTCACATGTATAGTTTGTGATTGATGTCAATTAGGAGGTAAGGATATCATCTTATGCTCAAGTAACATAGAAATAATTATATGGGTAACATTTTGGTTTATTGAGACCTGTAATATCTGATGTGGAGACTTATGAGACAAATCCACACTATTCACATGGTGGATTTACATTTACCCTCAATAAGGCTTACTTAATGCTTGTAACCAAGAGGGATGAATAGTATAACAAGTATTCACATGTTCATCTATGATTTTTGCCTTGCCCTTATTTACATTTATTTTGGTATCCTCTAATGATGAATTTAACTTATATGTACCAAGGCCTATAGTTATCAATAGATCATGTGATGTATGATCAAGTGGACCAAATATAAGCATGCATAACTTTTCATCAGTCATATCATAAGTGAGTTAATCATCACTATCATAATAATCTAAAACCTTTCCATCTTTTTGTTTTGAATTTACCACTAAAGATATCTCATATGCTTTTTTTATTGTGGTTATGACATCATTTCTTCCTCTTGTAATGGAATTTGTTATATATTATTGTCTATATGTTCATCTATATGTACTTGGAGGGTTAGTACTTTATGAACATAATGAGAGACATGATCTACTTTTTACTTTATTAACCCATTTCACAAGTAGTTATTCTCTTGATTGGAATAACTTATATAGGTGGTATTATTTAACAAAATGTTGAATTATTTGAATGTAATATTTTACAAAATTTAAAGGTCTCATCATCGATAAGAATAGTCCATAATGGTCCATGATGTATGAATTTTACACACTATGTAATTTATATCGTATAGCTTCCATAAGGTGTATCCAAGGTCTACCTAAACATATGTTATAATGAAATGATTGAGACATTAATTTAAAATTATCTTGTAATTTTGTTGTCTGCAATGTCACATTTAATGCTATCTAACCAATAGGTGAGCTACATGAATTATCAAATCCTTTGATATGTCCATCTAATATTTGTAAAACATCTAGACTAATATCCATGATTTGAAAAAAAAATATACTATAAATGTTTTGAATTGATCCATTATTAATGAGGACTCTCTTGATTCCATTATTTTTAATATTGACTTTTATGAATAAAGGCAAATATTGATCAATAATATCCTTTGATGATAAATATGTGTAGTCAAAAGTTATGAGGTTGGCATTATTTTTAAGGTCTTATAGAATATTTAAAAAGTAGGCTTGTTCAATATCACTTGGTACTTAAGTTTCATGTAAGGATTCATATAATATATCCTTGTAAATAGTTGATTACTTCAAAAGTTAAAGTATTTATATCTTAGCATGAGTGTTAATTATTCAATCATATTATACCATTTATATTTGATGAAAAGTTTAGGCTTAGGAATAACCTATTGTAAATTAACAAGTTTTTAAACAAGTTGTGGACACTATTTATGATTTATATAACACCTCAATCTTGTATACTTATAAAATACATATCATGGATATACCTTCAGCTTCTAGACCTTTCCTACTACCAAAAGGCTTGTATACACTATCTCTCTTTGCCTAATTGCTTATCTCTTAGTCCAAATAATGTTATTTTGGTGACTTTGACCTTCTATCTTTCCCAAAATGCTATAAATTTCCTTATCTTCCATCTCTAAAGGTTTTTAGACCTACAAATATTTATAAATACTAAAACATTTTTATCCTAATTAGATGCATATGTCAATGCAAGTGTCTTATCCCAATGCAAGTGTCTAGTACCCTAAAATCATCCAATTTTTAAATGAAATTTATCTTAAAGGTGCCTAAATGATTTAATGTGATATATTCTCCAAATGGATTGGTATAAATAAAATAATAACCCTTATTCATTTCTCACCTAAAAAAACCTAGAAAATCATAAATAAATTTATTAAAAACATTATATCAATAACTCAAGTGAGAAAAGCCTTCATATTTTATCCTATTTGCATATAAATCATAGGGAAAACACATACATAGGTCTGAATTACTAAAGGATTATCCCAAGTTGTATATTTTCCAAGTTACAAGTTATGTCACTATTGTACTTGATTATCACACATTGCATGATTCATACACAAGCCAACACATAGGAGATAAATACATAAGTCTGAGGCCATAATGAAAGAATTAAATATATAGGGAATATTCATTGACATAGGGGTCTTTAGGGTAGATCAAAATTATGTGCCTACTAACCCATTTTATCATAACCACTATGAATATGAAGAATTAGGGTTTTACTATTTGACAAGGAGTGACAATCCATGACAATCCATGACCCATATCTGAATATACTAGAGTGAAGGTGACACAAAACCCAAAAGCATCTAGGTGGTTGCATCTATTTTAAATAATTATTCCATAATAGACACCTACATTCAAGTCAGACAGTAGCACTGAAGTAACCTTCCTAGGTTAATGCAAGTGTCTATGGCTACAATGGTATAATTTCCAAAATTAGGTGACTGATATAGAATCTAGATCCAATCTACTTTATGCCTATTCTAGATCAAAATCTGTGATAGTATCAAAACCAAATAAGTATATTATTTTCATTATCATTGTAATATCTACTATAGTTGTAATTTATATATTAATAATCTCATCATAATAAATTTAGTATATGTTCTATCTAAGTTTTGTAAATAATTAACCTACTTCAAAGATTGTCTACCATCCTTGCACCTTAGGATATCTCTACCCATTTACCCCTAGATTATCTATATTTAAATTTTAGGGTTAAACATTTGGTGAACCCAACATTTCATCTATAAAACCCTAGATATTAATCTAGGATTTCTTGATTCTTTATTTTTAATGTCTGATTTAACAAGATTTAACAAGTTAAAAATCAAAATTTTACCTTTTCCACAATCATGTTCAATATGGATACATCTCTTGGTTACTTCATTATACAATACATAATGGTAGTTATTATTTTTTATGTTTCATGCATGATCAATCAATTAAGGCTATAAGGGGTTAAAATCTAATCATTTCAAAACAACCAAATCAAATAATGATCCTAATCTAGATAAAATTCAAACTTTTCTTTACCAATCTTGTTCTAATAATATTTATCCTCTTCCTCCTAAACATAAATAGGGTGATAGATACCATCCCTCTAACTAGGTCCATGCTATCAGTCCTTCAAAGGGTAGGGTAGATGGTATATGCCTGCATGTTCAATCTGGGTACCTAGGGTTTGTGCTTATGAATCCTTAAAAGGTCAATTCATCTTTATGAGAAATTCAATAGAAGAGTGGAAAAATAATTTTAGTTCAAATATCACATTGTTCAAAATTTAGATTACACACCTACATAATCCAACACATGGTAGTGCTAACTACCGATGGTATGTCAAACAAGGTTTCACATCCAAATGAAAATATACAATAGAATATATCTAAAACAAGTGATATAAAAAGTGACCAAAAGACTACTAAGAGACCACATGAAACCCTAATAGAAATGATTCAAGATAAAGTGATCAAATTACCTCCTCCACATCCTTATATAAGGAGATCCAAATACTATTGTGCATATCATAAAATGTATGGACATCATACAAATTGTTATTTTGCATTACATAATAAAATATAAAGTCATAAAAGTAGTGGTGGTCCTAAAATTGATATGTAAACTAAGAAAACCACTCACATTATGAGTACCTCTACTAAACCAAAAATACCAAAACAAAAAATATGGTTACCAAAGAAATAATTAGAGAAAAAATAGTTTAAAATATCAAAATTAGAGATATAAAAGGTTCAAAAATAAAAATCAGATCAATAAAAAGATACACATTTACCTCTTAATAATGATAGTTTCCTAAATAGTATGGTTTGTAAAGAAATATTTACAAAAATTTGGTTATCATGGTCATGGATTAGGATAACATTCCCAAGGCATAACTCATCATATGTTTGCACCTAATAATAATGATTGACAAGGATTGGGATATATGGAAATATTGGTGCAAATCATTCAAAGATACATTTTATCAAAGATAAATAACTTACAAATGAGAAGAAGTCAAAGAATAAAGCACAAATAGAAAAGGTAATGTTACAAAAAGAGTAATAGGCACATTGAATATTTAAAATAGGATTTTTAACAAAAGAGGCAAAAAATTAAAAGACACTTGAAAAATATAATGTTCCAAATATGTATAAAGGAGGAAACTATAAGTATTTTTTTAAATTAGTCCAAATTCACTCCTCATGTAGATGGTAAATAATCTTTAAATGAATAATTCAACAAACTATTCTCTAATCTGCCCCAGTAACTTACCACATAATCTATTCATATCTAAAGGAGTAGGTACCTATCAATTAAAACCATCATAAAAAAATGAGAAACTAAATGTGGATAAATGTAAAAAAAAGATACCAAGTAAAAACTTATTAAAAGAGCTTGATACACTTTTTGATTCTACTATGCACACATATGAGACACATGATACAGGGTCTCCACAGAGGCATATCATTGATGAGATCCTTGGGTTCTAGTATAAATTTTCATGGTCCAATAACCTTTCTAAAAATCCAAAAAAAAAAACTTCAAAAATCCAAAACTATGTTCAACATTTACATGTTCTATTAGCTCCTTTGCATATATGTTTTTGGTTCCATGTTGGTAGTTGACATATTAGTATTTCATATATACACATGTTTCACACACCATTTGAGTATGATTCTTACATACACAGATACATGATCTATACACTTTCAGATGTTGGATCTTCCATCTACTCATGTCATGTGGACATTTGGCGCATCTACTTCTTTGATCACGAGACATCTAGGTTATATCATTTGATGATCACTTTAAATTATCATGTTTTAGCTTATATACTTACACATACCTTTATTCATGCTTATATATTTCTCAACATACTTGATATACTATGTACTTAACATTTTTTACTAACACATATGATCTATAGACTAGTATGTTATGTTTATTCTATTTTTATATGATTTCATTCATGCACTTTTTTGAGTGTCTTGCCTTGTTATTGTCTTGATTTTTTAAATATTTGAATATGTTCCATTTTTTGTAGTCATGGTGCCTTGATTTGACTCTTTGAAATTTAAATGTCATTATTTGTTGTATGATGACATTTGAATATGTCATTCTTGTTTTTGTAGACATTTGACTAAGTCATGTCCCTTTGATTGTGCGACATTTGAACATACCCCTTGCTTGAGGTCTCTTTCAACCATTGTATTTTGATTTTATTTTGAGTGATCTTATGTGTATGCTTGATTGTTTATTGAGCTTGTACTATTACTATCTATATGTTTCCATGATCTACATTAGGGATATTTTTTGAGGCTATTTATAGCCAAAAGGCTACAAGTAGTTTTATTTATTTATTTTGAAAATAGTTAATTCTAAAAAAATAAACATAGGTTAAATAGTATCCATTATATACAATTTATTATACATATATTTAGAATCACCTTATAGATTATAATACATATTATTTTAAGACACAAATTTACTAGAGTTACCATGCATGTATGGTCTAATTCACTAAGAAATTATACAAGACATGTATAGGTTATTTTAGAATCACCAAATATATATGTGTGTATGTGGGTAGACATATATATATGATAAGGACCACCTAGGAGTCCTTAGGACACAATAAAATTAAGATAATAATTATATTTTAGTTGGCATAGTTTGTTAATTGAAATAAAAAATATTTGAAAGGCCAATTATGGATATGGTTAAGACATTTTGGCAAACCCTATTATATAATTTATAATTAAAAAATATGAAATGTTTTGAATTTTTTGATTGAAATTTATAAAACCAAGTAAAATAAACATACTCTTCATTATAAATGATTTAATAACTAAAAAAAAAATAATAAATAAGTTTCAAATAAAATGTTTATTTTATTTCTAGCATTGAATGCAGTGTAGGTAGAATTAAAGATATGACGATTGAGGTTTAGATGCTGCACCATTTTTTAGTGAATTAGCACCAATATATTGAGGGGTCCAAGGAAAAATTTAATGTTAGTCTAACACATCACTTGAGGGATTAATGTAAGTTGCTCAAATACATATGTGACAGTTTCTTGATTTTCATTGTCATTTATGCAAGCTATTGGTGGAAGCGAAGCTCTAGTAGTTAGAATATTAGGACAAGAGGTTGTAAATGAAGGTGCAAATAATTTCCAAGTTGGTTTCCTTATGATTATAACTATAACATATGGATTTGTGTTTCTTTTATTCTAAATACTGAGATTAGTTGTTTGTATACATAGTCATCTATTGTGAAATGAATAAATATAATGATAAGTTCCTTGAAAAGCATTTCTTTAAAGATATTTACTAATGGTTTCTCAATTTTTCTCATCATTGATGCAAGATATTAGTAGAAGTGAAGCTTTGGTAGTCTAAATATTGAGATGAGAGGTTATAAATGAAGGTGAAGATAATTTATAAGTTGGTTTACTTATGATTGCAATTGTTAGGTATGGATTTGTGTTTATTTTGTTCTAAAGACTGAGAGTAGTTATTTGCATTCATAGTCATCTATCTTGAAATGAATAGATATAATGATAATTTCACTGAAAATCATTTATTTAAAGATATTTGATGATGGTTTCTTGATTTTTCTAGTCACTAATGTAATATATTGGTAGAAGTGAAGCTCTGGTAGTTAAAATATTGAGACTAAGTGCAAACAATTTCTAAGTTGGTTTCCTTGTGATTACAACTATAAGGTATGAATTTGTGTTTCCTTTATTTTGAATACTAAGAGAATTTATTTGCATGCACATTCATCTATCTTAAAGTGAATAAATATAATGATAATATCATTGAAAAACATTTATTTAAATATATTTGCTCAAAACACTATGCATGTCGGTTTTCTTGGAAATTTCTTGTATATTTATAAATCTTTTCCATAAACTCAAAATATGTGAAATGGGTCTAGTCCTAGGGGTCATTTATGAGTTATTCATTTTGTCAAGTGTGGTAAAATGTGTGGTAAAATGTTTGATATGGTTTAGAGTCATTATAAAATTTCATTAATGTGTCTTTAAGGTGACAATATTAGGTATTGACCTTTTATTATGTTAAATTATAATTTTGGCCACCTTTTGGCCTATTTTGTGGAGTTGTATGTACCATATTCCAAGGAAAATGTTTAAATAAATATACTCAATATACCTAATGTCAGAGAATGGTCAGTAATGGTTAGAGACTGATAAAATTGTAGGTTCAATGCCTAAAATGAGCAAAATGCTAGTTTACAAGCACTTTTGGGTACTTATACGACCTTGGTAGATCACTTTTTAGTTTAAAACTATTTTACAGTGTCCTTTTGTCTTCATCAAATTAGTTTTAGGATTTGTATCAAGTTTTAGGTCATAGAGATACTTTGTACATTCTATCTCCTCTATAAATATGGTTGAAATGATCATGAGGCTTTGTTGCATTTATTCATTTTATTCTTTGTGCATTGTTTAAGATTAGTATCTTGCATGCCATTATTTCTCAAAGGAAATTTATTTGTTTTTTTGTTTAAAAGGAGTATTTATTAGAGGACATTAATTTCTTGTTTGTTTAAAAGAAGTATGTAATAAAGACCAACCAAATAATATAATAAATTGAGTATAAAAAAATTGTGACAAAGAATTAGAGTATAGAGTATAAATAATAAACTAACTATGGGGCCATAAGGCAAGACAACTATGAAAAGAGAGGATGACATAACTAAAAAAATGAGTAAATATAATAAGATCATGTGCATTACTTAGTATAAATTGAGTATAGACCTCTGTAAGTATCTTAAAATACTAATCTAAGATTGACCATTGAATTATGATATTTGACATTGAATTATGAGCATGTTAGTTTGTTATTTTAGTTTCTCTTAGTTATAATAGTGATTATGTTTTCCTTTTCAATGTTTTATTTTCATTGATAAAACACTTTGATAGAATTAAAAATCTTTCTTTCAAGAGATTGCCTCTTTTATAGACTTTATTCTGTTGGATGGGTTAGATTATATTATTTAAAATATGATTCACACACACACACACACACACACACACACACACATATTATAATTAAAATATTTAATTAGTGCATCATTCATTATTATTATCAAAATTTATAAAAACTCCTATACACATCTTAGAAACATTTGTTGCTTCTTAGAATCACTATTATTCTACAACCATAAAAATTAAGATCTAAGGTGCATCAAAACAATCACTAAGAAATTGTAGTATGTCCTTATAAATTTATGTTGGCCCTTATTTCCATGATTTAAATTTTCAAGTGAGTTGTGGTTTGGTTCAAGTTTTAATTTATAAATTTATAGATTGTTTAGATTTAGATTGTATCTATGATATCATTTTCAAATGGATATTTTTGTAGTTCATTTTTTAGTTTTTTCTAAATAAATGTTTTGATATCATTGTATTTTTTAGGTTCCAACTTTAAAAATTCCAATGCAAAAATTAATTCAATAAGTGGAATGGTGATTTCATCCTTGAATGGAGTGTTTTGCATTAGTGATTCATAAAGTTGTCATTGAAAGGTTTTTTATTTGTAAAAAGTGCTAGAAAAGTAACAAGGGGTTCATCAAAGGGAAACACTTTGTTGTCATATTTTGATAAGCATGAACAAGAATAGCCTTTAAAAATAAATATTAGTTTACAAAATCAACAAGAACCAAACATTCTTTCTCATGATCAAGATCATGTTCAATAAGGTTTTGATCACTTTCAATCAAAAAATGCAAGTAACAATTCTGATGATAATAATATAACTGATTTAAGACAATCTGGTTTTGAAAGTGTTGATAATTCAACATCATAATTAGTTCATAAAATTCATCATAGTTCTAAAAAGAGGAAGTCATGCAAATGGAAAATTTCAAGGACTTTTCTAACTGAACAGGTTTCTAAATATCCTTTCATTAAACATATTTTGAGTGAAGAAACTAATGAGCCACCAAAATAGTGTATATTCAAGATATGTAGTTGGAAATTGGGGAGGGATAAATGCTTGAAGATAAAACTAGATACAATAGAGAAGCATGTGGGGATAGTGTATAAAAATAAAATTATAAATAGAGAGGATAAATTAGTGATATGATGGAGAACAAAAGAAGAGTGTCTTCATGTTAGGTATGTGAGTAAATATGACAAGTATCTATCAAAACAATAAAATCTTCATGCAAGTAGAAAAAACATTGTAAATTTGTTTTAAACAATGATGGGAATCAAAAAAATGTCAAAGATTGTAAAACTTTGTGTTATTTTTAACCTTTTAAACAAAGGTTGACCATTGATTGATTATCCAAGATATAAGGGCATGCTATAATTTATTACCATCTTGAACTTTCCAAATAATCATTGGTCAATTACTAGTGGTTGGGGATGGAATAATTATCTTACTAAAGTAGAAAAAGAGGATCTTCAAGTGAAGATAAGGATTTCAAGATACATAGCATTATCATTGGATGAAGAAAAAACCATTGATAACACTTCTTAGGTGTGTATGTATGTTTACACTATTATAAATCATGTTCATCAGGTCATTTTATTTCCATTCATAAAATGAAATAAAATGCAACTTATCAAAACCTTTTGAAACTAAATAATTTGAAATAGTTGGTGGAATGGACAATTTATCAATTGAAAAAAGATTGTTTATGTAGGAGAAGATGGATCATAGGTTATGAAAGGTCAAAGAAGTGGTCTTTATGTAAGGCTACAAACTTCTTGTATATCATATATGATTGGTATTCATTGCATGACATATAGAATGCATTTTTTATTCAAAATTTTAAGCAAGTTTACATTAGTCTCAAAATTTGAATATCTTATTTGTGAAATACATTCATAATTTTATATAAGTCTAAATATATTTTTACAATTTCAAAATTTTGCTGAAGGTTTTACACAAAGAAACAAGCTTCTTAAGGATGTTGATAGTTAATATATTTTCCTTTGTCGACCAACACATAGAGTATATGCAAAATATAAATAATTGTTAGGCATAATGGAGGGACATCACCACATAATAGATAAATCTCTAGATATTTTATTTTAGTTAAGTGATATAGAGACATTATTGACCTTATGTGTATTTTTATCCATGTTGGATGAAAAGAATTTAATGATAAATAAATATCAAAAAGGAACAATGTACATTCATTCTAAGTTGCAAAAATTAATATGCCTTACCCTTGATAATTTATATTTAACACCAAATTCATTTACATGGGAAAGGTTCACAAGTTGGAACTTAATGACAAATATTGGACATTGTGGTAACTATTTGCATTTTAATGAAGATGGATATTTATGTGAAGATGTTTGAGAGTACAAAATACCCATACACACTTTTGACATAGTTGGTCGATCTAATAGACTCAAATAAGTTCCTATTACAAGGGATCTATTCCTTGTAGTTTATCCTCTATAAGGTCCACCTTGAAGTGAATTTCAAAATGTATCTCTTTAGATATTAGAGATCATTTTCCTTGAGATGAACTACTATAATCCATCACTGTGGTGTACCCTTAATATTAGAAAAATGCTAGCTCATCTGATTTTTAGAATAAAATTAAAACCTTGGTCCAACACTTTTGCAAGAGTGTGAATTGAATGGTGTAGAAATTGAAGGCATTTTAAATTTACCAAAGCTCTGTGAGTAGTCTATTCAATTTACCACAACCAATGTTGGAACAAGTTAAAGTTGTGGACATTATTTTTGAATATGGTTCGATTACTAGACTATAGACTACTTTAAGTTTGGGTGAAATATTACATGATGGTATCTCAAAATATTTTAATCTTCCTAATTTATGTCAAACTATGATTTTGGGCTTAGTGGAAGATGAGAGAATTTTTTGTGTATTATCATTTTTAAATTTTAGGTTAAGAAACAAGATTGACAATAATTTGGAGACTTGATTGAGGCTCTATATAACTAGATACAATGTCCTCACTTTTGCATTTAATAGAGCTCTGTAAAATTTTTAGTCTACATCTGAAAGAAGAGGATTGACTAATAATTCTTCTAACACACTATACTTAGAAAGTTATGTAGTATCATATTCAAGTCCAACAACTTTTGAAGAGAATGTACATAACAACTATCAAGAACAAAATGAAGAAAATTGGCATGTTGAAATTTGAAATTTAGGCATCTAAAATATGAGGTTGATTGAGGAAGGACAACATATTTTATGGTCTCAAATAAATTTTCATGGATTCATGTACCTATATTGCATTTTGATAATTAATACTGGGTGACTCTAATTTTGATGGAAAAATATTAATAATTGATTAGGAAAACATGTATTTTTGTGTTCTGTTTGATTAGGAGAGCATGTCTATAATAGTTGTAAACTCTATTATAGAGATTCATAAGAATATTATGGTGTTCCCTTGTTATTTTATACTAAGTAGGTGTATTTTTGTGTGTTGTTTGATTAAAATAACATGTCTATAATATTTGTAAATGTTATTATAGATATGCATAAGTACATTGTGGTATTCCCTTATTATTTTATACCAAGTAGGTGTATTTTTGTGTTATCTTTGATTAAGAAAACATGTCTATAAAAATTTCAAACTCTATTATAGAGATGCATAATTAGAGTGTGGTGTTACCTTGTTATTTTATACCAAACTTATTTGAGGTATCTATAGTGTAATGAACTATAAGTATTTATATTGGATCAACATCTTCACTTCTGCCAATAGCTTCCATAAATGACTAGAAAAATCAAGAAAACCATCACATATGTGAGAAAATCTCATTAATCCCACAAGTGACGTGTTGGATCAACATAAAATTTTGCCTTGGCCCTTCAATATATTAGCATCAATTCACTAAAAATGGGGCAAGATCTCAACCTCAATCTATGTAGCTTTAATTCTACCTTAACCACATTCAATGCTAAAAATAAAATATACATTAGGTGTAAAAATTTGGGATGTGAAGTCATTTATGTCATTAACCTCTTTTAAAACTTATTGGTTTTTAAATCTTTGAAGTCTTGACAAGATATCAATTTTAACTTAAAAGTTTATAATTATAGTTCTAGTTATTTATTATTAAGTTTTTTAGTCATTAAAACCATATACAAGTAAGAGCATGTTTTTTTAACTCAATTTTATAAATGTGTTAAGTACCACTTGTTACTTAAGAAATAATAGACTTAAGATAATAATTATATTTTAATTGGCATAGTATGTTAATTGAAATAAAAAATATTTGAAAGTCCATTATTGATTATGGATATGGCTAAGACATTTTGATAGACCTTATCATTATTGATTACGGGTATGGTTAAGATAATTGAAAGATAATGTTTTGAGCAAACATCTTTAAAGAAAATATTTTTAAAGAAATTATCATTATATTTATTCATTTCAAGATAAATGATTGTGAATGCAAAAAAAAGCTCTCAATATTTAGAATAAAAGAAACATAAATCCATACTTGCAGTTGTAATCATAAGGAAACTAGTTTAGAAATTGTTTGCACCTTTGTTTCTAACCTCTCATCTCAGTATTTTGACTTCCAGAGCTTTGCTTCTACCAATAACTTGCATCAATGAATATAAAATTTGAGAAACCATCACATATCTATTATATCCACTTAATTATGATCGAATACATATAAATATCTATAATAGAGTTTAAAATTGTTATAAACACCTTCTCTTAATCAAATAGAAGACTGAGAGCAGTTGTTTGCATGCACAATTATCTATCTTTAAATGGATAAATATAATGATAAGTTTATTGAAAATCATTTATTTAAAGACATTTTCTTGACATCCTCATTTTTTATAGTTTTCTTACCTTATGGCCCCATAGTCGGTTTATTATTTATACTCTATACTTTGATTTTTTATCACAATTTTTACTATACTTCATTTATTATATTATTTGGTTAGTCTTTACCATTGATTTTATTTAAGAAATAATGGTATACAAGATACTTATTTTAAAAAATACACAAAGAACAAAATGAATTATATTCTGTGGTTGGTCTTTACCACATACTTCTTTTAAACAAAAAATAAACTCATTTTCTTTGAGAAATAATGACATGCAAGATACTTCTTTTGAACAATGCACAAAGAATAAAATGAATTATATTATGTGGTTGGTCTTTACCCCATACTTTTTTTAAACAAATAAGAAACTCATTTCCTCTAACAAATAATGGTATGAAAGATACTTATTTTAAACAAAATCAATAAATGAAACAAAGCCTCATGAGCATTTCAACCAAATTTTTGATTAACCCAAAAATACCCATTTCACAAAATTTGAGAACATATCAACATACAAAAAGTAAAAATTAGTGCAATGAATAAATATAATGATAAGTTCCTTTAAAATCATTTATTTAAAGATATTTATTTTCTATCCTTGATTTTCATATTTGTCTTTCCCTATGGCCCCATAGTTGGTTTATACTTTATATTCTGATTTTTTGTCACAATTTTTGCTATATTTAGTTTATTATATTATGTGGTTGGTCTTTACCACACTTATTTTAAACAAATAAGAATTTGATTTTATTTGAGAAATAATGACATGTAAGATACTTAGTTTAAACAATGCACAAAGAACAAATTGAATAAATGCAACAGATCCTCATGATTATACTGTATTTTATTTTTAAATGTTTAAGGTCATAATTATATTCTAGTTGACATAGTTTGTTAATTGAAATAAAAAATATTTGAAAGGCCAATATGGATATGGTTAAGACATTTTGGTAGACCTTATTATATAGTTTATAATTTTAAAACAATGAAAATATTTTTAATATTTTTTTAGTTATGTCATCCTCACTTCTCATAGTTGTCTTGCCCTATGAACCCATAGTTGGTTTATACTTTAAACTCTGATTTTTTGTTACTATTTTTGTTATACTAGGTTTATTATATTATCCAGTTGGTTTTTTCCACATACTTATTATAAAAAATACTAACTTATTTCCTCTAATAAATATTAACATGCTAGATACTTATTTTAAATAATGCACAAAAAATAAATCGAATAAACACAACAAAGCTTCATGAACATACTGTATTTTGTTTTTAAATGTTTAAGGTAATAATTATATTCTTGTTAGCATGGTTTATTAATTGAAATAAAAAAATATTTGAAAGACCAATATGGATGTGGTTAAGAAATTTTGGGAGACCTTATTATATAGTTTATAATTTTAAAACTATGAAAATGTTTTGAATATTTTTTCAATTATGTCATCTTCACATTTCATAGTTGTCTTGCCCTATGACCCCATAGTTGGTTTATACTCTATACTCTAATTTTTTTGTCACAATTTTCACTATACTCTTTTATTATATTATTTTGTTGGTCTTTTGAGAGATTTTAGGGGTCTATACTCAATTTATACATAGTCAAATGACCCTCAAATTTAGCACTTAAAAAAGATAAATTTAGTCTTTAAAAAAAATAAATTTAATCATTAAAAATAAGGAACCATAAATAAGGTCTTGAATTTAGACTTATCATCCTCTAACCTCTTTCTCCATTGGTTTTTTAATTAACCCAAATTACCTCTTGTAAAATAAATCTACATAAGTGCTTCAAATTGCTTAAAATCCTAGAACTATGAAACCCTAAAATCTAAATTCATATAACTTCATTTATATTAAGTTTTATTACTTTGTGGTCATGATAATCACAAAGTGAGTGGCATTTTCAATAGGAGGCTAGGGATGAGTCTAAGTAGTCAATAATGAAGTATAATCCAAGTAATAAATACAAGCCCTACATGTCATGAGAATCTTGAAGTGAGTGATAATTGCAAGAGGAGGCGAAGGAGGATTCTAAGTAGCGAACAATGAAGTACAATCCAAGTAATATATGTATATATGTATATATATATATATATGTATATATATATATATATGTATATATATATATATATGTGTGTGTGTGTATAAATATGTATATAAATATTTTCACATTTTTAATAAATTTTACCTATCTATTTAGGGATTCTAACTGTTTTCATGTTATTTTTTTCATCAGATCTTTGCTCACAATGTAAAAACTCTTTTTATCTTATATCAAAAACCTTAATATTAGACATAATTTGGTTATCACACATGATTTTTTATTTAGTAATGAGATCACCAAGATCTTTGCATTTTTTTGGGATTGTTTGCTTAGTAACAAGATTAGTGAGACCTCAAAAATCTTGTAAATGTGTGTTTGGGAATTAATGTGGTGATGAATTTATTTCAAAGTCACACACATCTACTTAGGGTTTAAGTTTTGGATGGGTATGTTTTAATTCTTATTCATGTCATCTCTCATGTCTTCATTATTTGGATTTATCATTTGGGAAAGTTTTTAAAATGCTTCGACTACCCCCAATTTCACAGGGCAAAGCAAAATACTTGTTCTAAAAAACTTAGGGTATCCAATGATCATAATCATTATTCCACCTTAATCATATGTTTTGGGAAAGGGGTTTAACTATGATTTTTTTATATTATTTCTTGATTTGAATATGATGCTTGATTCACCAACTATTTATAAGTTTTTTTAAAGAGTTAATAAAAATTGCCAAATAAATTTACACCGACGTGGTAATTTTTTCAAAGATTCACCAATAGAATTATCCCTGAAATCTAGGATTCACAAAGATTTTATAGTAAGCTTTTAGGGTTCAATTCTTAAAATTATCCCTAATATAAATCATGCATATTATGACTTGATGTGATCACATTCTTTTCACTTTAATTATATATCTACCTAGACATGTTTCCTCTATATACATTCACAATTTACATGATTATCTTATCATTTTGAGGTAAGATAACTACCCATTTCTACACTCCCTCACTATGAAAAGGGGGCATATTAGTGGGGGAATTACATAGAGGCATGACTTCCACATTGCTTCACATATTCATATTGTAGTGGGGACATGTTTTGGAAACATGTTCTCCACATTTTTCATGGTTTCAAGTTTAGTGGGGGCATGTTTTGCAAACATGTTATCCACATTTATTCAGTATGAAACATACTCAAATTATAGTGGGGGCATATTTTGGAAACATGTTCACCATATTGGCACTTATATTAATTTTTATATTTTTTCATATATAGTGTTAACATGTTTTAAAAACATGTTATCCACACTGACACCATTTTTAGTTTCAGATTATAGTGGGGACATGTTTTGGAAACATGTTCTCCACACTTACATATTTCTAAATTGTCCAAAGTCACAGTTATATAATTTAGATACACATTTATGGTAGAATTATATATATTAGTACCATTGTTATTCACATTTTTAGAATGAGACATATCTAAGGTACATATATTATATAATGTGTGCCTAATATTGTAAAATCAGATTAGTTTAAGATTCTAAACACTTTCAGGAACTATCATCACCCACCAAGTTGGTATTTTATCAACAATAATGAGCCAATCTACTACAATAGTTGGTTTAATTTTTGGTATGGCTGAGGTGATTAAATCACTTAATCTTACCAAGTTTATAAGATGAAATTGATTACATCATCAAACCTCAGTAGTTTCATAGTGTGTGTTGACTTGGTTCAATCATGTTCACTAGGTTATAAGTATGATTAGGTTGAAAAACTAAGTTAATCTTAATTGTTGGGTGACAATGCATCTTTTATCCAAGGTTGGGGCCATGTGTCCTCTAGTATCTCTCTATCTCTTTAGATATATGCACTTTCTAAATTTATATTTTTCCTAATCTTAGTTTTATGGTTCATAATGATACATCTTTCAAATCAAATTGTCAAAAGGGTAAGACAATTGTACTGATACATAGGTTAGTCACCAAAAAAACACTCAAGTTAGATTTAAGCAAAGTCAAGGTGTGTTATACACACCCAAGTATGCATTTATTCTCTTTTAAATGATCAATATCAATATTAGATTAAATGGTGAGGGAGTAAATGTAGACATTATTTATGAAACATATAGCACATCAGTATTGAATACTTAGAAAATAAATATCATGGATGTACTTTCAACTTCTAGACCTCTCTTTACCAAAAGGCTCTCATACACTATCTCTCCATGAATACTTTCTTCTCTCTTAGTCTGGCCAATGTTATTCTGATGACTAAAACCTTCTATCTTTACCATAATGTTATAAACCTCTTTATCTTCCATCTATACAAATTCTAGACTTGCACTTATTTTCTAATTGCCCAAACACTTGTGTCCTAGTCAAATGCATACATCGACACAAGTGTCCTATCCCAATACAAGTGTCTAGTACCTTAAAGTCATCCATTTTGAAAATGAAACATATTATAAAGGTTGGCCTACACGATTTAATGTGAAATATTCTCTAAATGGATTGGTATAAATGTAAGATCAACCCTCATTCATTCCTTACCTGGAAAAATCTAGCAACTCATAAGTAAACTTACCAAAAGCATTCTATCAAGCACTCAGGTGAGCAAAGCTTCATCATTTTATTCTATTTTCATATTAGTCATATGGACTTCACATATAAAATTATAATGTACCAAAGGAACAACCCAAGAAATATATTTTCTAAGTTACAAACTAGGTTAGTTTTATACTTGCTTATCACACATTACATGATTCACACAGAAGATAACACATAGGGGAGAAATACATAAGTCTAAGGCCCTATTCATAGTATTGACTATGTAGGAAATGCTCATTTATAGAGGGGTATTTGGGATAGCTTGATAATGTGTACCCACTAACCCATTTTCTCATAATTACTATGAAGATGAAGAACTAGGGTTTTGCTATTTGATAAGAAGGGATGATTTCTGACCTAGATCTAAATGAATTAGAGCAAAGGTGACACAAAACCCAAAATCATCCAAGTGGGCACATCTATTTTTAGCATGTATTCCATATTAGACACCTATGTCTAATTAAAATATTAGTGTCAACATAACTGTCTCTGGTCAATGAAAGTGTCTATAGTTGTAGAGGCACAATTTATAGAATCAATGGACTAATCTAGATTCTAGATCCAGTCTACTTTCTACATGTTCTAGATCTAGATGTGTGTTAATATAATAACTAACTAATTATCTTGTTTTCATTATCATTACAATATCTATCATATCTATATTTTCTATCTTTAGAATCTTAGCATAATATATTTAGTATATTTTCTATCTAAGTTTCATAAATAATTGACCTATTTTAGAGATAGTCTGCCATCCTTGTGTCTGAGGATATCTCTACCCCTTTAACCATAATTACCCATATCTACATTTTAAGGTTAAACACAAGTTGAGTAAATTTTTATTTTCATGACATAATATTATGGACTACAAAATATAGCATATGTTATGGGTGAATAATGGGAGTGAGATGGTTGAATAGTATTTAGGTGAAATAAAAGGTTGAGCACATGCATGATGGTATTTAGTAAGTCTAAATAAAGTATCAATGGTATTGTAATAAGAATTACAAATAGGTGTTATACATTTATCTTGATGTATATTTCTCTTGTTATTTATACCAATTTGTTGATTCCATTTAAGAATTTTTTTGATTAAAATCATCATGCATGAAGTAAAATAAGTAATGAATATCATGATGTAATTAAAAAAGGAAAATTTATAATATGTATGAATTTTGATAGACATAATTTATTCCTTTGAAATTTAAAATAAATCTATTTTTTCAATAAATTTTAATAATTTAGAAATCATAAAAACCTAGGGCACCCTAATATTGGATTAGAAGACTCAAAGGTCATGCTCACCAAATGTTTAACCCTTTTTTTGTAAAATTAAGGGTTATGGTAGGAATATGTTATTCAAGAGTGGGATAAATTATTCCTTAAATTGAGATAATTAAATAATTTATTTTATGATATTTATTTTTAATTATAAATTATAAAAATGCTAAAAATATAAAATACAAGTTTAAACAATATTTTATTATGCAATCACAAAGAAGAAACAATACTTAGCTTATGAAATGATGTGAGATAGATCTGAGATGTATATGTTTAGAAATAGGTTATTTGATGTTTAGAAAATAATCATCATATTTTGGAAATATTCTTTTTGGCTATCTGGTCACTTGCATTGCCCTGTGGACACTTGCATCAATGCTACTTTCTGAATCCTGAAGTAACCATCCTATACAAAATATTCATTATATCAAGATATAAAAACTTGGATATTTATAGGTTTTCTATCACCTTTCATTTGATGTATCTGGATCTCAGGCACATCGATGATTCTTTGTATCTAAAACCTAAGTTATCCACCTTAGGTTAGTTTATCTTACTAAAAAATGATTAGTGGGATCACTATGTCGAGCTAACCCTAAAGACCCCTCTATCAATAAGCACTTCCTATATATACAATACTCTAAAGAAGGCATTATACTTGAGTAGTTCCCCCCCATGTGTAGTAATGTGTGTGCACAAGGGTGAAATATACTATATGATAATGCATGTAGTAATCTATCTTATAACTTAAAAAATATGGCTCATGGGTTGTCTTTTGAGAACTTCATACATATAGTATGACTTCTTCTATGTTTGATATGCAAATAGGGAATAATAACTTAATTATATAATTGATTGATTTAGCTTTGATATGTGATTTCTTGGTAATTTATAGATGTTGTGAGATGTCCAAATGAATTGGCTTTGATTTATATTTATTCTAGTTTTTTAAAAATAATCCTCATGGAAGGGATAACGACATTTTTAGGCCAACTTGTAAACTTTTAAAGATTTGAAAATTTTAGTGTTTTTAAGCTAAGGACACTTACGTTAGAGTAGGGGTAGTATTTTTGATGTTATTATCCTAACTTGAATGTAACTATCCAAGATAGAGGAAAATTGTTCAAGTTTTATTACTAAATGTGATGAATTTATATTATATTTTAGACATTATACCATTATAGGTGATCTAAGTAATCATAATAATGAGGATTGGACTAATAAGTAAATAATTAGACCTAGTGAGGTGTCAAATGTGTGAGTTTTGGCTATAAAAAAGGTTAAGATAAAGGATAGATCCCTGATATTTGTGTGTGTGTGTGTGTGTGTGTGTGTGTGTGTGTGTGTGTGTGTGTGAAGTGTACAATATTAGTTTAACATATAAATATAGATTTAATTAATCATTGGAAAAGTTGCACAAGTTTTTGGAATGGGATCAACAATCAAGGGGCAAGGGAAACTGTAACATAGTGAGAAACAAAAACTAATAGGGTAGAAGATTGTTACTGAAATTAAAACATAACAAATAAATGTAAATTTTATAATAGTATGAGTCAAGGTGAAGAATTAAAGGAGGAAGGAAAATAAAAGGCATGAAATATTGAAAAAACATGAAAAATAGAAAATATGGTATAATAAGATATCAATGAAGTGTAATAGAAAGGGTAGTATAGATAACTAATAGTCTAATATAAAATATCAAGTCTTGAATCTAAATATTAGATACATCATTGAAATTATTAAAAAAATGGTCGTGATCTATCTAGTAATATGAATCATCATCATAAAAGATGATATAGGTGAAACAGGCTTGAGGATTTGTAGGAACCTCTTGAGAAGCACACATATTAGTTTGAACATGTCTTGGTATAGTTTAAAACTTAATATATGTGTTGGTATGAGTCTATGTAAGAGGTTATAGATTAATATTAAATGTGGATGATTAGGTACTATATGTATATTTAGTATAATTATAGGATTCATAAGTCTAGGTGTTGTGACTCAAAAAGTTGAAACTATAGATGAAAATATGATAGGAACCATGACTAGAAGAGGTGAAATAACAAAAAATAACATGAGTTTGAATAATTTTATTTTTGACAAAAAATTTATGTAATGTATCATGTTTTTTGTTATGTTTAATACGTAACTAATAAGATGTACCTTGATTAGTATATACATTTTCTTTATGCACAAAATCAAGGCATTGATATAATGTGGAAGGGATTTCTTTCATTTAATTTAGCCATGGGTGTCCAAATAATAAATTATATGTCCCACTATTTGTCAATATATTTATACATAATAATGATTTAGTATAACCTACATTGTTTGTTAATGTAATAACATAAATAGGTATATCTAAAAAACCATCATAGCTCTAAAGTACCATAATTGTGCCTAGCTAAGTCTTGCTAGTGTAGCCTATACTATCTAGAAATGACATTGTAAATGGATTTCACTATAACCACTATTTATCATAATTACATGTGTAATCAAATGATTTGAATCAATAAAGGTACATATATACATAAGAGGACTATTATTTGAATCATAATTTGGAATCTTGTGTTTATAAAATGTAATAGATGGTGTTTGATTTTGAGAACTAGCAAACACACTAATAATGTTATTGATGAAATTTTTATTTGAAATTGTTGGTAGATGTATTCATGTGAATATCATATTAACTATTTGTATCATGATTTAGAAATATATTGTTTAAAAAATTTAAGCATTGATTGGGCATAATAGCACATTCATTCAATGTAGTATTTTTTATATCCCAATTTTCTAGACTTGAATAGTTTTCATATAACACAATTGTAATAGTATTTGCATGATTTTTTCTTAGGCTGTAGTTAAAGTTCTAAACTAAATTGTATTCATGTTATGAGTTAATTTAATTTAATCAATTATTAATAGATTATCATTAATACTTCATTTTATACATTTGATTAAATTTATAAGTTCATTTTATATAACAAACTATATTTTATCCTCTCTGACAGGTGTTTATAATGCTTGTTTACATGCCTTTAGGTAGTACCATCTAAAGGATGAGATAAGTCTGAGGATAAAAGATCTTGATGAACAGAAGATGTAATGACATATATGTATACATATGTATAATAAATGAGAGAGATATAATTTTCCACCATTTACTTATTTTTAGTTTTGTATTTTTTTAGATTATTATGTGTATATCCTCATTTTATGTTTAGTATCATGGTTATATATTAGGTTGGTTTTAGTTTATTAGTTGATTAGATTTTATCAGATGTGACTGGAATAGTGTCACTAGTTATTTCTAGTTTAATATGAGTTTGGATGCACCTCCTATGCATTCAAGGTCACTAATATATTTTTTGCATAATAATACTTACTATGAGTATTTATAAAAATGAAGGAATAAAATAAGGTTATGGAACTTAGTGATTACTACTTATGTAATATTTTAATATTTTTATGTGAACTTGATAGTGAATGTCTATTTCGAACTGTAGTTTTTGTATTCACCACTTGGTGCTAAAGTATTATATTTTGATTATTTTATTGACTTGGATGTAGGAACTTATAGTGATTACCTTATAAAAATTCTTGGTCATAATATTTGACCTTATAAAACATAATCATTATGCCAAAGTATTGTACAAGTGTTAATAATAATTAAAAAGTTTTTATTGGTCAAAATATTCCATGGAGTTGATCTTGGGTTAGGAAGAATTGGATGTAATAGAGATAAGAGAAGGAATAACATAAAAAGAGGAAGGTAGTGGGTTGAGCCTTTTTATGCAAACTGTGGAGGAATCCTTACTAGTGCATCATGAGGCATTACTATATTGAGCCTCTAGTTCACCCTATATATGATATTTCCTATAATGTATTTGCTAGAGGAGTTTTTCTATTGGTATATATTAGATTTTTAAGGTTACTCAAATGGAAACTAAGAAAGAGAGAAAGGCAAGGAGAAATACATAGGAATCATTTGTTATTTGGAAACTTTTGATCTTAAAATTAGCCATCGAACTGAGAAGATATTTTTATTATTTTATTTCTTTTAATTCTCAATTTTATTTATATTTTAATTGGGTACCATGGTGAAATGATTGTTTATAGGGATAACCAAATAGAGAAGGTAAAAATGGGTATCCTCCTAGGAAATCCATGCCTTGTATGATCCCACATTTCACCCTCCTCTTTTAACATCCCATTTTCCATTTGCTAGGATATAGGTCACTTATCAGTGATCAAAACCATAAAACATAACTAATAATGTTTAGTTTATATGTAATTAGGGATTGAGTCATAATGTCAATATTATATCCTAAGAGGTTTTACTTCAATCCTATGGTATTCCTTGAAATATACTACCTTGAGTATAGGTTTTGAATGTTTTTTATTATGAGCATTTGTGTTATGTACATGGTGAAAAGTGAATATCTCAAAATGAGAGTGATTATTATACCCCACCTATTATACAGTGGTATTGTGGGGATACAAAACAAAATAGATATATAACTGAGATAAGCATATTAAATCAATGGTTTGTTTAAATTAATGGATTGCAATTGTTGGGACCATGGACTTACTTCATTTGGCATTGAGTTTATTTGATTTTTCTTGAGATATAAATGATATATTAATTTCCATATGTTATTTTTTCACAAATTGTTTGTATATTATTTTTCTTGTACTAAGGCCATCATTGACTACTATCAATTGTTCCTTATTCACATCAATTACCATGTTAGCTTGGTTAAACACTTATTATGCTTGGTTGTATGAACTATGGTATTATTGACTTGAGGATGGGTAGTTGGTGACAATTTAAATGTTTTGGTAATTATTTTTTATATAATGGGGTTATTATGGCTTCATCATTTTGAATGATTATTTTGTTAAGTTTTGAATTACTATAGTATTCAACATTTGTTGACATTCTAAGTCTTTGACTATGGATATGTAGAATCATTTCAGAATTGGAAGTTTTATGATTAAATTGGTTTTTATTAGTTAATAATAAACATTTGATTCCTTTGGTTGAACATGATGGAATATTTAAATGGAATGATAATGGTATTAAGGTTTGGGCTACACTTGGTCATGGCTGTGGAGACATCATCATCATTGAAAAATACTCATTTTGACCTTGACCTACCTATAAATAGTGAGTATTACTTATGGAAGAGGAGAAGAATTCATGGAGGTTATAAATGAGCTCAACCAAATAGGGGATTTCATAGGATATAGAGAAAGAAGATTTTCATTAGTGATATCAGACATTTTGATTGTATCATAGTAGATATTTAGTGTTTTAAATTAATTAATTTAATAAAGGTTTCTTAAAACCCTAACTATGCCATAAGTTTGTATGGGTATGTTATGACATACCCATATGATTTTATGCCATGACCTTGGATATTATTTCATTAATATTCTTGTTGGTTTGATTTTGTTATGATATTCTATAGACTAGGGCATTTACTTATTCTTTACATAAAATTTGGGTAATTAAATATTTATATTGGTTTTAAACTATTGTGTTAAGCCTATTGATTTTTAAATATGTATGGGTATGATTTAGCATACCATAGGATATTAAACCACAACCTAGGGAAATTTGGTTTGGCTATATTCTTGCATTCACCTTCTTTGTTTGGTTAAGTATATAAAAGTAGATATATTGGTTGAGTGCTATGGTGATTATTCCATGATCTTGGAAATTATTACATTAAAATTCCTTTTCTAGTTTAATTTTAATCTAATCATGTTTATCTATTCACGGAATATACCATGGCCTTGGATATATAATTTGATTTTTGTTTGTACGTGTTGATTTACAAAAAGGATCTTGTAAGGCTTAAGAAAGATATAAATGTAAATCTTTGTTTCATTGTTTTTTGGTTATGAAAATGTCTTATTCTATATATTTGCATGTTTTTGTGTTTCCTTTAAACTAAATATGGATAAGGGTATTTTTTTTGGGTTTTATGCTTGATATAAAATGGTATGGTGACCAATCATGGCCTAGGATAGATGGTAGTATAATTTATTTTATTATTTTAGTGGATAGTGACCTTTGGATAATGGAAATGTTATACATTGTTTCTTACTATATACTATGATTTGTATGAGAGTACATACATGGCATAGGGCATAAAGAATGGATAATTTACTTGTTTGGTAAATAATGACTAAGTAAATGGATTAGGTAGGTTCTAATTGCATTTTACACTTAGCTTGTGTATATTTTAGTAATATATAATAGGTTATGACCCTAGTTATTTCATTTTATATGATTGAGTGTTTTCCTAGAGAAACCATGTGCTCTCTATATTTTATATTTCATCTACTTTGAACCCACCTGAGTAGTGATAGTGACTAAATGAATAATTTGAATTGGATGTAAATCCTTACATTTATTAGTAAATTTTTGACCTTTGTGTAAATGGAGATTATTCATGCTTAAATGGATATTTTATGCTTTTGGTAAGCCACATTTTGGTGTTATAATTGGGTTTATCCTTCTCATTATTGCTAGTATGTTGATTTTACGCCCTCATAGTAATTAACACCTAAGGATGAATGATGAGGTTATTTTTAATATTTAAACCCAAAACTATTATTGATAGTACTTTGAAATGTGAAATATTATTGATTAACTATTTGTAGCATTATGCTGAAATTGGTTCCTTACATCTCACGATTACTTTATTCTTATTCTTAGAATAATTTGTTTTTATGTTGGTTGTGGTTTGGATAATTACACTATTAAGTCACTATTGTTCTAGTGTGATTTATGAGTGGAAATAAGACTTGCATATTTTCACTTTTTGATTTTCTCTTGTAGCAAATGTTATATGTGAGAATATTTGGAGTTCACTATGTTGTGATCAAATAGTGATTCTATGTTATTTTATGCATGATATCTTATTCTAAATTGATATTAAAGGCATGTAATCATCTACAAGAACTCAAGGAAGTTGAAAACTAACCTTTGCTATGTGTGATGTCATTGAAATCAATTTTGATGCATAAAGATATTATTTTATTCATGAATTCCCTTTTTATAGTGATGCTGTGATTGGGCTGAGTTTATTATGTTTGACATGATTGGGTTGATGTGTGATTATTTTCCTACCAATTTTAAGGTATATAAACTTAAGGTGTGATATTATGGAACAATTTAATTTATATTGTTTTAATTAATATGATAAGTAAGTGGATTAAAACAATGATATAATTCATTTATAGTCTATTGGTGATTATGATTACTTTAGTATCTAATGATCCTTAAGACTAATTTTCATTGAAAATTGTGTGATATGTAATGTTTGATTATGTAATTTGGTTAAAATAGATTATGATATTTTAGTTGCTTCTTTTATGCCTGGTCAAAGTTGTATAACTTGTCATTCTGATGATTGTATTTTCATTATGTTTTTTTCATTTGTTAATTGATTCAAAATGCCTTAATGTTAACGAAAAGAGGAACACCATTTATAGATATTTATTGACCCTAATCATTGATAAAATTCAGCATGCATGTTGTTTGTTTGTTTCATATGCATATGTACTCCTTCTTGGAATAAGTGTACTATTTTTCCATTACTATTTTAAAGTGGTTGTGTACATATATGTATTCATGTGTGGATTATTATTATAATACTAACATAAGAAGGATATTTAAATAAATATACTTTGTGGTAAAACCATTATTGGTGTGCTTGTTTATACAGATGTATGACTATGCAATTTTACTCTTATAGTTTTTTTTTCTTAAAACAAACTTAATAGTCTTGGAGACTATATTGTATTATGCAAATTAAAAGTCTTTTTTATATAGTTTTTTTGGATTTGAGGCCTTTATCTCTCTTATATTTTGAATTTTGGTACTTGGTATTTAAACACATAAACCTTATCTATTACAAGCATTAGTATGTTGGTCTAAGTTTTTTTAAGCTTAGAATAATGAATCAGTCATTATAATAACATTTCACTATTTTAGTATGTTATTTTGATGCTGTTCTCTATTAAATTATTATCATAATATATTATATGTATTTCATTACATATGAAGTATGATATCATAAAGGAATGGATATAAAGATGATTTTTAAATCTTTCATTCTATTTACTATTTTACATTAATTACTTTATGAGAGTTTCTTTTTGGATGGAAATTAAGATTAGGATAAGCATACAATTACATGTTTTGATCCTAATGCTTATTAATGTACAAAAACTTTTTTTATTAGTATGAAATATGTTTTGGAACATAGGTAAATCAAAGAGTGAATTGTTAATGATGATTAGATATAGTGGGATATGTTTTAGCCTCTGGGGTTATTGTAATTTTCCTCTCTCTATTATTTCTTATTTTTAGTTGGCATTAGTATTGGTTTATTACCTTGTGATGGCAATATGGTTTTGATTTCCCATGACAAGTATTATATTCTTGGCCTTATTTTCTATGAGTATTTTTCTCTTATTGTTCCATGAACTTTGATTTTACCATATGAGTTGCCATCATATTCTTGAAAATGAGAGTAGTGTCTTGGTACATGAGTATTTATTTTCAATTATACCTGCTTGCAAAAATGATGATTCTTTAGTTCATTTTTTGAAACTGAGTTTTGGATTGTTTAATCCTTAAGTGTGATGCAAGATTAAGTTTATTTTAATTTATCCTACTCCATTCATAGTGTTTGAATTGGAAGACAAGTCATGATAGTGTATATAAAATCTTGACTTGGTCTTAGAACCTATTATTAAAAGATGCATGATCATGGGATAAATTGGTCATTGAGTTTAGATGATGGTTTTATTGTTAATTACCTTGTGAAATTGGGTTTATATACCATTTGTGACCTTGATATATTATCTTCGGGGTGGTTTTTTAATGTATGATAATTTAAAGGATTTTAATTATTCTCTTGTCACATTGCATAAGACAATTGATTTTATGCTCAATTTTCCATAGAATAGGAATCTTATGGGAAATTAAATTTATGACTATGTTATTCTTAGTAAACCTTATCTATGATAGTTTTAGTTTCACCCATATCCTAAGGTTTGATTATTTTGGCATGGTGAGGTTATTATCATGAACATATGATAGATTTTGGAATTATTGATATTCTTGTCACATGATAAGGATTGATTTTTAGTTATGTAATTTTTGTTGTAAACAATCCTCAACCTATATTTGTCTTTATAAGTATGTTTTTGATTTTATTAAGCCTTCATTAGTTGAGTTATCAATCCCATTTGCTTTTGCCTAATATTCTTTTTTGAATGACTTATGTGATATTATGTCTAGAAAATGTTTGATTATTTATTGAATTTGGAACGTCTCTTGCCATTTAGGGATTCATGTTATCTTTTTAATAAAAGTGTCTAGTAGTGATACCATGATTCTTAGCATAAATATTTTATGTCCCATAAGTTCAATAAATCTACCTTGTTTCTTATAGGCCCTTTCTTTTGGTAAAATTTTAAGCTTTTTAAGTTTGTCATGCTCATATCTTATTAAATCATCTATAGGAGATGAAACCTAAATTTAAATAGTAATACCTAGGTGTAATATGTGTGGCACATTAATTTTTTTCCTTGAATTAGATTTGTGATCCAAAACCTCAAGTTCTAGGTTCCAAGAATATTGGCTAATGTTAAAACATGAGTTAGATGAATCAAGTTAATGATTCATTTAGTGATGGAAGTTTGATTAGTAACACTCTCTTTATCATGGTGAATAGATGTGTAGTCACAAAAAAAATTTTAAAAATGACCTATTATTGACAAGAGGGTTGTTACACATTTCCCCAAGTGATCATTTCTATAAAAACCTTTGTAACTATGACTTTCCTTCTCTTTATAGGCTCTAATGTTTTTCCTATATAGGTATTAAACTATGTTTGTTTGGTAGTTTATTAAGAAAGCAAACCCTAGTGGCTTCTTACATTGATTGTTGATGTGATTAGTAAATCCACTTTTTTATTACCTTAAGATAGGTGCAAGTGAGAAATGTGGTTAATAATACTAGATGGTTTTTTTTATTTGATGGGTTGTATGCATGTAATGTTATGAGATCATTATTATTGGTGTGTTGTGAAATGTGTTAAATATGTTATTTTTTCATTGTTTTGAGAGCCTTGTTTCTTATTTTTATGGTGAAAATATAAGCTTTCAACTCTCTCTCATTTCGTTACACCTATGTATTCTTTAATTTATTTTTAATTCTTTTTATGGTACTCTTTCATGTTTAGGATGATGGTTGGCATGGTAAGAGCCACTAATGGATGGGATCATTTTACTAATTTCCATTTTCTTCGACAATTTCATAGTGAATTTGCTTTGGTTGGTGTACTAGATGAAGTTTCTTAGTTGTACCATTATATTCATATTATTTATTATTGTCATTTCCAATGAGTAGTGAATATATTTATTCTAAAATAGAATTAAAGTTGATATCAAATTATTGACTATATTGTAAATGTATACCTAGTTATAGAACAATTCAATTATTGTTAAGAAATATGTTGTTTAGTCATCTTTGATGAATAATATTTCATGAATATTTTATAAGACCTAAAGTTGTGATATTTTTATATTTAAGAGTTGAATTCAATAACTACTTGTATGATTTGGTTTGTTGTGCTAAAAAACCTAGAGTAAAGGAATGTTGTTGACATTTGCTTATGCAATTATTGAGTAGAAGACTTGGATTTAAAGGTTAAAGTGAACTTGAAATAGTATGATATGCATGTGCATGCATTTTTTCATGATATTACAGACATTATGTTTTGAACATTAATGCATGAGCTACTATGAAATTAGAAACACTAAATTTGTCACACTAGTAGCATTTATTATTTATTTTTAGTGGTTTAAACATTAAATTTGAATGAATGCATAGATTACATGTCTATCCAACACATGAAATTTCATGATTTAAGGGGGATGAGGTTATTGATAGTCTATTTTGCTTTATATGAAGTAACTATTAATCTTGGAAAGTATGTTGTAGTTATAGTTGGTGTTGTTATCTTGAAGTATGGGGATCATTATTGATGTCATGCCACCTCAAAAATATATAAATGATATTATTTAGAGGGAAATCTAAATAAATATTGATAATTTGTTTTCTCATTATTATGAACTATGTTTCTATGCAAAAACCATAACCAAGAAAGTGATGATTATAAGGTTTGAATCTTATTGTATTGAATATGTTTCATGCTTACTTAATATTTTATATTGATGGCATGATGACCCCTATGATTGATTTTAAAATTGAATATTGAATACATATTCATGAAAATGGTATAATATTTATTACATGTGAATGATATGGTTAACTTTTGGAAATTTTTACTAGTCAGATTTAGATACTTTGTAATCATTGGCTATGTTAATTATTGATTCTCTCTAGTATTTAAATCTATCTTAAGAGTTATTTTTATGAAAATGATTCATGAATGTGGGTTATAATATAAATTATACCACTTTTAAAGGGTATAATACCCAAAACATGTTTCCTATTCAAGACCAGTTGATTTGAAGATAACCTAGCACTGTGGTAGAAAGTGTACACTTTCTCTATGAACACAAAATTGAAAGAATAAATTATTAAAATAATACATTGGTATGTGTTATAGTATAAGTATCCATAAATATAAATGGTACACTCACTCAATATTATATTGGATTGGTAGCTTAACATCATGGTACTAAATGTTTGATATGTTTAGTTTCAATGTGCACTCAAATTTTATAGATTAGAAATCATTGTTAGAAGTGGAAGTGATTGGACATAGGTATAAGATTCCATGAATTGGTGAAGTGTGATAAAAAATTTCTTAACTTTATGCCTTGGAATTTTTTTCTTTTCATATTTTTAATACTACTTGAATACATTTTATCTAGTATGAAAATCTTGCTTTGAGACATACCTATTAATTGTAAATGTGTTTGGTCCGAGCTATATAAAAATTGAATGCAATATAGTAATTTTTTATCTTATGGCTAGTGTTTTGGTGACTTAAATATTATTGATAGAATATAAATATTGTGTTCTTATTTTTAAGACTTGAAAACTTGTTTTTTCTTGATGGAACACAAAGTTAATCTTGTATATTACAATAGAACTAGCTGTACATGGTATTAATGGTTTAAATAATGGTGTATTTAATAGATATTATATGATTGAAATTATTTATATGTTATATATTTTCACATTACAACTATAATTTTAAATAAACCATGTTAGACCAGTCAGAGTAATTGATTATGAGATGTTTTTAACGCACTAGATAAGTTGAGTTGAAGGCATAAATTGTTGGAGATTAACATTAATTGGGTTCACTTTTATATTTCTTTACGCTTTATGAGTGTGTAGTATTTTCATTTATGTGAATATGTAATTCATATAAATCTAGATTCAATGAGGTGTCTCTCACCTCTTTGGCCTTTGTCTGAATTTGATAATTACTTGTGCAAGTAACTCCTCCTCCCATTTGTCACACACTTCTCTTCTCTTTGTAATGGAATAGGACACTTGGAAAACACTAAGGAGGCCTTATGAGGTCATGATGAGATTCAGTATAACTCCTACTCCTCTCTTATTCTTATATTTAAAGGTCTCTCTCCTCCTATTTTCTTAACTAGATAATTGAATCTCTCTCTATTCTTCTTGAATCATCTTGCTTTTAAAAGATGCATTGTGAAGATTTTATGGACAATCCTCAATTATCACATGGGTTTTTTTTTTTTCTAATTAGTTTGTTTTACCACTTCAAATTTACATCTCACTTTTTGGTTTGATCCTTTAAGAGGTATTTTAGCTTTTTACTATTATAAAATTCATTATTTCAATGTTACTAATGAATAATTTTGGCATAAATCCTTCATGGAATCATAGCTTTGTTTCCTCTTTTTAACATTGATGTGTGAGTGTGTAGGCTATTTTGAAGAAATCTCAATTTTTTTTTGGCAAGCAATACCACCCTTATAATATTTTCAAATCCATATCTATTTTTGGCTTCTTGTTGCTTGAGCTTTTTTCCCTCTACCCCATTGTTATGGGTTGCTCATAAGGAGAATTTTATCATTCTTAAAATGGTTTTGAGAGGCTCTATGAGTAGTTTATTGTCTTATTTCATTTAGCTCAAATTTTTATGTAAAATAAGACTTCAATTTTTTAAAATATTGTTTTTCTCTTTGATTATTGCATGTAGTTTCTTTTTTTAATAAACAAAACTTACAACATAAATATTGAATGGATATACTAAGTTGCCATTATTAAAGTATGTATTTTTTTTATAACCTTTTAAGTGGTTTGACATTAAAGCCTTTCATCCTTAAAAACAAAATAAATAAATTATTTCACTTTTTACTACTTGCTTCTTTAGGATAAGTGTTTTTGATTATATAAGGAAGAAAAAATAAGGGGCTGAACCCTTACCAAAAAATAAAAAGAAACCCTAGAGGAATTATCACAAAATATCCTCTAAATAGTTACAACATAGCCTGCTTAACTAGCATGAATAACAAAGATAGTATAACTAGCCTAAAGATAATATGTATGAAGAAGCAAAGATTCAATAAATTAATCCAAATTTTTGAAATTCTCATCTTTGTCCTCCATAGTTGTAGTCTCAAGATATCCTGAAACACAGAAAGATTAAGTAACATAGTAAACCCGAGCACAGTGGAAATTGAGTGTTCCAATTTCTTTACATTACCCCTCAGGGTAGCAATGTCATTCCTGTAATCAACACCTTCCTCTATCTCATCAGTATCTTCCTCCACAAACATCCTTCCCCCTTTGTCAACATTATCCTTAGAATCACCAACAACACCACTTAAAACATCAGTCTGTTTGTTCCCATTCTTAACATCTACATCTTTGGAAATCTCCTAGACTTCAATAACCTTGGCCTCATCCCCCTGGGTGGATTCTTTAGAAGCACTCTCTGAATAATCAATAAGTTTAGATTTTGGTGTAGGTTTTCCAAAAATCCTCCTTGACCTCCTAATCCTAGAGAACATTCCTCCTTCTTATCCTTGGTAGATAGATTAGTTTTACTACCAAGACCCACAAGAGTAATGCTAAGATTTTTAGGGGTCCCCACATCATCCTGCATAGTTTCCTCTTCCACCTCCCTAATTTTCCTCTTCTTTCTCTTCACACTACTTTTAGAGACCAGAGTGTGGTAGTGGTCCCCGTGGTAATCTCCTCATTAGATAGAGAAAAAGAAACCCCTTTCATCTTATGAGAAGTAGGGGAAAGGCAAGACTCTTTAGATACGGTAGTATCATCAGGGTTGGTAGAAATTTCATCACTATGAGACTGGATAGGCTTAGGTGGATCCAAATCAAGGTGGACATTATATAAGTATAGAATAAGACCCTAGTGTAGGGGAATGGGTTTCTTGGAGGGATTCTTAGTTGACTTATCTTTAACCCTAAAAATTGAATGCTCAAGGGAAGACAATAGATAGAACAGGAAGCTAATATGAGCATTACATCTAAAATGATTCAGTAAAGGAAGATGATAATTGTAGAACTTGTTAAAATTACCCCTCTAGAGTGAAGTATTTCATGAGGAGGAAACACATATAATCCCATGGATCTGGCATCTTGGCCAATTCGAATCCTCCCTGGTAAAGAACTAGTTCTTTGCCTTCCCCAAGGAATAACTTCTGATTAAAATGGTCCACCACTTTCACTTTCCTTTGTAGCTTTGTCCCCTTAGTTGATAGTCCAGTTACACTATAATAATATTATTATTTAAAAAAAATTAGTTACACTATTTACCAACTTTCAAACTCAAGTTATGTTTTGGGGTTTTGGTGTGGACTTACATTTACAAGTTAATTGATCTTCAAGTTGGTTAAGCATTATTTGTTTTGGATCAAAAATAAGTATTTATTTTCATAAAAACCACTTTAATTATTATTTCCATTACAATTTTTGTGTGCATTAAATATTATTTTTTAATTCTATTAAACATATAATAATTTTTCAAAATTATTGTATTTTTTGCATTCTCAACCTTTAAATGGTCAACATATTTTTCTTGACCAATTTCTTGTTATCTAGCTAAGCTTATCATTTTTGGCATTCTTGTCCTTCCTCCCTACATCTTAAATGCCTTGGTGATTTTTTTCCCTTTCAATTTCTAGGATTGGGTGATATTTCATGGCACACTGACTCAATTTTTTCTCAATTTAAACTTATGTAAACTAATAACCACCTACATAAATCACACATGTAAAATTTTTTCACATTTAAACACTTAGTGCATGTAGTAGATTTTAAGGACCCCAAACCTAATTAAAATATTACTACTATCAATGTCCAAGAAATGAGTAGAAAATGAAGAGGCCTTAGGTTTTATTGGCATGGTCATGACCCCCTAATTGTATGTAGACATTGATGGTTATATTCTTGCATCCAATGCTTAGTCTAAACTTAAAGATGTTTATGATGTTGTGAATGAATCTATAAAAAATAAAATTCAATAACAAATTTCATATTTTCAATATAATTATTTTAAAACCATGGATAATTTTTTGACAAAGATTCATTCATTACATTGGTTTGGGTCTTAAATTTCAGATTTACATTTAATTCGTACTATTATGAAAAAATACTTACAAATGTTCATTAACTAATTTCTCTTCCTACGTCAACTTATTTGTTTAAGTTTGATTTATTTTGTACTTTTTTATGTAAGGAACAATAAAATTTGATTCAATTTGGTAGTCTAAAAATAATGAACAAGCTTTTGTATCAAAACACCAACACAAAAATGGCAAAGCCAATTCTAAATATCATAATGTAAATTATAAAAATGACCACAAGTCTAACTTAAAACCAAATAAAAATTTAGAATGTAAGTATTGTAATAAAACCAATCACAATGAAAATCATTATTTTCGTAAACAAAGGGATAATAAACGTGATAAGCTAAAATAAAACATTGATTCAACTACTTGTTTTACCTTTTGATTTAGAACTTTTGATATATGTGTATTTCTTCCTTTGTCTATTTTTCTTACTTATTGTATTGTAAGTTTTTCAAGAATAAATGCCTTTTATTTAGAGATTTTGTAAATGCATAACATTTTTTTAAATAATATTTTATTTAATTTTCATATATGCTTCTTGTTATTCTTTGACTAAATTCCTTTTGCATGTGTAGGGTCAAGCACTTTAGAAGTTGTCTCTTTGTTATTATTATATCTATTCAAAAAAAAAATTAAATATAGATCTTATTTTATTGCATACTTGTTCTCTTATCCTAAAGTATCAATGTTTACCTTTGTGTTTTGTAGGTTCTTGTGGATAATTTTATGCCATATACTTTTTTATTGGTCTTTGTTCCAAAGTGGATTGAACATATTTATTTTCCATGAGTATTTTTTTAGAGATTGTTGATGATCACACCTTAACCTTTAAAACATTTTCAATGACTCCTACTTCTCTCTTATCTCAATTATAATCATTGTAATAATTTTCAAATCAAATTATCATTAAGGGGTAAAATTATGTAGTGTCAATCCCCTTATTTATTTTTAAATATTCTCTCCACTTTTATAACCCAAAATTAAGATTAAGGGTGAGTGTTAGAGATTAATATCAATTGGCTTCACTTTTATCTTTCCTAAGCCTTTAGGAGTGTGTAGGATTTTTATTTAATTGAATTTTTAATGCACATAAATATATATTAAGGAGGTGTTTATCAAATCTTTGTACTTTGTAGTATTTTAAAAAATAACTCCTTCCAATTATCACACACTTCCCTTCTCTTTGTAATGGAATAAGACACTTATCACACACTAAGGAGGATTTGCAAGGTCATGATGAGATTCCTTATAACTATCTCTCCCCTCTTCTTGATATATTTTAATGAACCCTTTCCTCCTCTTTTACTCACTATATACTTGAAGTTCTCTCTCTCTTTTGAAATCATCTTGCTTATAAAAGTTGTATTGTGAAGATTTTGTGTACAAGCCTCCTTAATTATCACAAGGGTTTTTTCATGATTAGTTCAATTTCCCACTTAAAATTTTGTGTATCAATTTGTGGTTTCTCATTTGATAGGTATTTTATCTTCTTTTTATTCTAAAATTAACTATTTAAATATTATTAATTAATTATTCTGGCATAAATCCTTCATAAATCTACTTGTGAAAAATTTTATTTTTAATCTTATTATTGATAAGTTGGGTAAAAGAATGTTTATGTAATGTTAATAAAATTTTAAATATTGTGTTGGAATGCTCTTGACCTAGGGAAGAATAGTTTTTTAATTTCACCAATTTTATTGGAATGAATTTGCATCTTTATGTGTACTTTAACTCAACTTTGAAGGATATGATTTATTGCTTTGACTCTTATTGCTTATTAAAACATAACTCTTTATACTATTATTTATGAATGTATAATTTGAACCTAAGAATTGTGATTTCGTAAGCCTAGAAATTACTATTATGTAAACTTTAAATATAGACATGTATAAGGAATGATCTTCTATACCAATGATAAACGTTGATGGTTTACTTATGAATGTTGGTTAAAGTTATACATGTTCAACATATGGATTATAAGTCAAGTGTGGTATGATAATTAAATTAATTTTCCTTGGAATTAAGTTATTTAAACTACAATGAAATTGTTAATGTTAACTAATATGTTTTTATATTGTTTAGTAGCTGTAATGGATATATTGAATATGGTGTACATACATGGATTGGTAACTATTAATATATAATCCTAGGTGGATAAAGGCATTTCCTAGAGATTTATTTTTTTTAGATTACTATTTAAGTACAACTTAGAGTTAGGAGATTTAAATTGTTCCCTAGTTTAATCCTCAATACACTTTTTAAACCCTAACTGATGGAGTATTGAGAAAGAAACTTTGGACATCCTATTTTACTTGAGGTAAATTATGGGAATAAAGTTTGTCAAAATTCACTCCAATAAATATATGGAGGAAACCTATCTCATATTGTTATCCCATGTATGATTTCTACCTCAAAATCATAAGATAAAGTTGAAATTTTAATGTGGTCTTGGTCAAAATGTTTTATGGTTGAGTTGGACTCACTATCTTATGCAATGACTTTGATTCCTACCGAATGATAATTTTGTGTTGTTCTGTGGGCATGTTGGTCAATGTTAAGTGTATGTGGGGTATCATCAAGGTATGTTGGTATAAATAAACACAAATTTTTTAGTTTATCATATGGTGTAAAATACATTTATATCCTTGATCATTGACAACAAATTAGTTTGAATTTTTGAGGATATGACAGTGGTATCATAACATAAGTTCCTACCTTAGGGATATCTTGGTAAGATGTTTGTTTAATTATTGCTTGTGTATCTTAGGATGGTTATAAATCAAACTAGAAGAGGTGAGGGTGTTAAAAACCCTACTAAAGTTAATGGAGTAGGAAGAAGGGTTAACAAGAACACCAAATGTAGATAGATTAGTTAGAGATAATGAGTTAGTATGTAGGAGTGGGTACTTATCAAAATAAAATTAATCATATTATAGAAAAATAAAACTATTAAGGTAGATAGATACTTATTTCAATCTGATCTCACTTTGTTTGTATCAAAATCACCTTAGATGCTCACTTCATTCAATTTGATCTCACTTCATTTGATTTGATCTCACTTCATTTGATTTTATAACAATGAAAAATATCAAAAAACTCTTGTATATCATTCATGTAATGTATATAGAGGGATTACAAGTATACCAACTCATATCATAGAGAGATCAAACCATCCTTGATAGTTAGTAACAACTTATCTATACCAAACTTGATAGATCATACCAACTAACCCATCTAAAACTAACCTATTTGACCCACCTCTATTTAGATAAGGATGTGTAGGACTTTCCACCTATATAATCTCCAGACAACTAACCTCCTCCTCCCCTCCTTCCCCTCAGCCTCCATATCTAGCCCAATTATATCTTATATGTATATAATAGTATATACATAACATGATTGGACCACACTATAGTGAAGTGGACTATGTAGACATCTAATTCCTATCACTATTGTGCTAAAATTGTAAATTTGAATGATATTCTGCAACAATGCAAAATATAGACCAAAATCACTGAAACACTCTAAATTATTTATACACATCATGTTCAAGTGTTGATTTTTATCTACTAATCCTTAATTGGGGCATGCCATTTTATATAATCATTATATTTTCCTAATTCACTTTGAGTCAAATTATGACCATTCAAAATGATGTCTTAGATTACTAAAATCTTCTAATTCAAATGCACATGTTAATTCACATATATAATATGCTAACAAGGGTATTACCCCATACATAACTGACATATTCTTATAATTATACTCCATCCAAATTATGACTCAGTAAAATGACGTTTATGACCAGGTTGATTAAACATGCAACAAATTTCCAAAGAATTTTAGAAATCTAATTAAAATCATTTAAGCAAATCAAAACCAAATTAGAAGATTAAGTGGAAATTCCATGAAAGTTTTTAAATATCTATTTACTACAAATTAATTATCTAAGTCTACATCATCTCATGACATCATCATAGGGTTGTCATCCATAAGGCAGTATTGGGATAAATATTAGGATTAAGCTCTTCTATGCCTCATCAATGCTCAATTATTCTAAATATTGATGACTATATTTATTGCTTTTCCATCCAATATGGAATCAATCCATGGACACACATCTTGATCTCAAGATGGATGATCATGGTTGATTCTAAACATTTCATAAAAACTATAAGTGATCCAAGACCATAAATTTTAAGTTATTTTTGTGTAAACTTATTATGGAGAAATACCTTCAAGATTAAATTGAGTAGTTTTATGTAAAAAATTATACTATAGAAACTTTACTTATCCTCTAATTGACAAAATCTAGGTGTAGACACTAGAAAATTACACACAAAGTCTTAGTTATTGAAATGCCTTAGGCCTCTTTAACCTATTTTGACTACACCAATAAGGTCGATAAAGCTTCCTAACCTAACCCAGAGTCAAGTTATCCACTTGACTAACTTAATTCACCTTTTAACCATTTTAACCCACCTTTTTCCCTAGGTCCTTGACTAACGATGGTTAGGGTGACCAATGACAATCACCTTGACCAGTGACAGTCAGGTTGCACCACCTAGAATTTTAGCATGCAAACCAACACTTTGATTTTATAAATATATCTCATCTAAATCTTGTTGTGAGACTTTTCATGGAAAAATTATATTTAGATGGCATAGTTATACCTTCACTTCCACCTCTTGCTTATGCTTATAGAGGTAGAGAGGCTTGGGAGGCCAAATCCATATGTAATTATTATCAAGAGCTTTATGTATCTAGAATTTTTTTTGTAGGTAAATCAACATAATAAACATTATAAAGTGCCATTATCCATCTTATTAGGAGCTAACTCACTATCTCCTCTCAACCAAGCTTTCAAGTGTCATTACTCTACCAAAATTAGCCTAGATTCCACCAATAGGTAATTCATCTCAACCATCTACCCAACCGACTTTTGGTAAGGCAAGTATTTACTTTTTGGTATCTACTTATCATATTTTTGTTTTAACATTAGCCTAGTCCTTATCTACCTCTTAAAACTTACCTTCTAAATCCTATCAATTAGTAACACCAACCCCAATCCCAATTCCACTAATATGCAACTGGTGATGCTTACCTAACTAGTGACAGTTAACATCAACTAGTGATAATGAGGCAATCAACGATGGTTCTCCTTGACCAATGATGGTTAGATAATCGATTACGGTCACTTATAGCACCAAAAAGTAACAAGTTAATTCCACCTTCCTGCACCCAACCAAATCTAGTTTTCTATGTGCCTCATTGTTCATAAGCTTCTTTCAAAAATTTTGAATCATACCCCAACCCATTAACACTAGTACTAATCAATTTATCACTAATTAGATCATTTCTAGTCTATTTTCTTGACAATAATTCTTGTGTTCAGTTTTAGAAAATTTGATTATTGATGTAAATACCTTCTTTCTAGTATTGTGAAATTGATTATTTAAAATGTTTGGATTGACACTCCCTAAGGAAGCTCTCATTTTTAGGATTTAGCTATCCCTAGGTAATCCACCCAACTATCTATCTAATGAATGAGTTTGTTTTAGTGATTTTTTGTCTGTAGGCATTCTTCCCAAGCCAAATAGGAGATCTTCATAATCTTCTGATTTAGTGCACACACAACCAAATATGTTTTTCAGCCATACCCATATCAAGTTTATTTTCTCTCTTTCTTATAACTTAAGTGAAAATTTACATGAAACATTTTGTCATGCCTGATAGGAACTAGAGTCTTTACTCACATTTTATTTGCATTTGTATTCTCTTCTCTCTATATGTGCTCATAATTAAAATTGAAGTTTATTTTGGGATTAAAATCAATTTCATCTATTGCTTGCTTTTAACATTAGTTCACTTTGGATTAAAGCACAATAATCTTATCATAGCACCACTTTTATTGCACACACTAGCCAAACCACTTTCATCAATCAAACATCAAAACAATTTTAGACAAGGCCTGACTAGGATTTCATTACCTAGTGGTCACCTTACCCATTCTTAGCAATCCTACTTGGAGGTCATTACCAAGGAGAGAACCAACTCAGCTCTCTGGTTGAGTACAAACTATGGATATCAATATATATTGGATAAGCACCTAACACTCTTATTATTATGGGATCATGAAGTGAGGGGGTAGGCTCCAATACCAAGCCACATATTGATTCCAATATATATTATTTTGAGCACCTAAACAACCTAAAACCAACCATAGACTAATTATATAGTACTTGATCTACAAGCCAACTTCTATCACACAAAGTAAGGCATAAGCCAAAAGTGAGATTAAAACTAACCTTTAGGCTTAATGTACTTCATAGTTTGTCTCTTTATTGCCTTGATCATTTTCTTATTTTCTTATTATTTGAGTGGTGAGTTTGTTCTAGTTTTCTCTCCCCCATTCTTGTATGGTTCTCACTCACCAGTAGTGAAGAAACCTAGTAGAGTAAAACCCATCACTTAAATCAACCTCTTCTACCTCCTCATCTATAGAGTATGTCTCTGAGGTCAAAGATTCACCTCATCCATTGAGAATCCCTAATTTTCCTCAAGTATTCCTCAAGGAGGCATGGATTTTACCACTTTTAAAGACAATAATCTAGTTGTCCTTCAACACTATCTTAACACTTCCCCTCACCATATCCCAATTTTAACTCCACCTCAAGATCCTCCTTATGGCATGCCATCCCACCTTATGAAGGGTATCCCTATTATCATGATCACCACCCAACCTTCAACCACCTATGAATCTTCATCTACTAACCCCTTTGATGCCACAACTAAAAACCAACCTATCTAACCAACTGTTACCCTTACACCTTCTACCCCTACCAATGACTCCACCTTAGGAACAACCCATCACACTGCACTTATCATTGGAGCACCTACCATCAACACTACCAACCTTCACTCTACCAACACAAATCCATTAGTCAATACCCCTTCACCAAGATTAGGGTTATCTATCCCTTCTACTTCACCACCCATTGGCACAAAGGTCACTACCTCACCTCTTGTCACCAACCCAATTACCACCCATACCCAACCCATAGGAATCCCTCAACAGATACCTATTGCACCTAATCTAGGATCCATCCCTAACCCACAAGGGTATGTACCCACTACCCAACCATCATCATCCACCTATGCTATCCAACCTATAGCATCCACATTCCAATATGTGGCAACCTCTCAATCATCAAATATTTACCAATATGTTACCTAACCTAAACCATAATATCAACCTCACAATCCTTTTGGTGTATCACCTCAAACTGACTTAATGAAGATGCTCAAAGACAAGATGATAAACCTTGATTCGTCCATTTTAGGGGCTCATAACATCCTATCCTATGATTATATTTATAATGAACCTATTCATCCTTTTGTCCCCATCAGACCTTACCCTCCTTAATGGGAGATTTTGAAATTTATCAAATTTTAGAGCAAAGAAGATCCCTAACAACACCTTAGGGATTTTAGGAATGCATGTTACATGATCATTTATGATTATTCCCTTCTTCAAACCTTCCCTATGTCCTTATCTGACCCAACACTTGACTGATATAGTGCCCTCACCAAGCATTCTATCTTGTCTTTCACCCAACTAGCACAAGTCTTCTTAGATCACTTCTCCATTAACATTTCCAAGAAGGTATCTATCATCAACCTCTATATACCAAGAAATTCAATGAAAAATCTATTAACAACTTTTTCACCTATTGGAGAAGCTGGATTAATCAACTTTCATTCTCCTTGCCTCAACCCAAACTTATAGAGCTCTTTGCTCAAGCTTGTGCCAAACATATCTTTTCTACATTGCATGTCCAAAGATTCAGAACTTTTGATGAGGATTTTACCATGGAATGTAAGTTATAGAACCAACCCATAGATGAGGGTAAACTAAAGTTATAAAATAATAACTCTACCTTCAAGACCAAGGAAACCTCCTCCTCCAAACTAGGCAACCAAGCCAATATCAAAACCAAGAGCAAGGGAACTATAAATGCAGTTATCCTTAAAACTATCCCTCCACTTAATGTAAATCAATAAAATTATCCTATTACCTCTAACCAAAACATAAGGAACCCAAACCTAAGCAACCAAAAACAATTCACTCCACTTGGAGAATCTTATACTTCAATTATGGAGAAGCTACTAAAAGATAACCTTATACAACTTCTACCATTGAACCTCCCCAATAGTTTGATTCTTCTCATCTAGCACCTACTTGGTACAATGAGAATGCCATTTGTGATTTTAATTAGGTAATTGGACATGACATCATTCAATGTAATACTTTCAATAATGTTGTTCATAATACTATTGATAAGGGGGAACTCATGTTGGATAATCCCAATGCCCCTCAAAATCAAGATCTTGATATCTTTAAGAAGCCTTTTCCAACCATGACCCTATCAAAATTGATGACATACAAGGTGAATATTATCATGATGCCCACATGGTTAATATGGTCCTTGATATGTTTGTCAATGGGGAACCTATCATCTACCCTACCTGCTTTTCCCCCACTTCATCTACTGAGGTGGCGGAGTCACTTTCCCTTCTTTTAGAAGCCCAAATCGAGGAGGTTCATTTTTCATTATCTTCACTCATAGAGGATTTAGAATCTTCAAACACCCCTTAGGATAGCCAACCCAAAAAAATAACCATTCCTAACCTAGCATCTCCCCTAATTACATATGAAGCCACAACTATAGACATCATTCCTAAGGGAGCTAATTTATCACAAGCACCCCCTAGAGCAGCCACCCAGATCAAACTTACCTCCCTTACTTGAGAAATAAACAAGGCTATAAACCCTCCTCCTCAACCCATAGGTGTATCCTTGACACCCACTACCCAATAATCTAGACTAGTATATAGACCTTTTTCTAAACTTGTTCAAAAGTTAGGTATGGTCACAAAACTAGACATGGATTAAGCCACTTTTTGGAAATAGTTAGGGATTCCTTACATCAACAAACCTAAACCTTATAAAATGCCTCTAACCAACCAATACATAATTTCCACACCACCTCTTAAACTAATAAGAACTTATACCAACCCCTCACTTTCTTAGTCAACCAAAATAACTACCTCTCCAACCACCACATTACCAACCAAACCTTTCAAAACTCTTAGTGCCTTCCCTTCTTAGATTTTGGTTCACCCATCCTTAAAAGTGGAATTAACCTCACCTAAGCCTATACTTAGGTCTCAACCCACACCAACTAAGATGGTGAAAAAATTAAAGGGCTGCATGACTAAGAGTCTACTTCCCTCTACCTTGCCTTCTATCTTAGGGCCTCACCCTTCCACTTTGCTTAAAAATCAACCCCCCTTTAACATATGTTGCCCACTATTATTGGTTACTCTAACCCACTTATTATCTGATGCACCAATCCTTCTTAGATTACCAATAGTAAAATCATCAAACTTGGCCACCCCAACTACCAACATACCTAGACCAAAACCATCAACTAAAAACATCACCTTAACCAAACCATCTCTCACCAAACCTATTTCCACCAACACACCCATATTACCAATCAAAAACATGATCCCTAAAACTTTCTTACCTCTAACAAAATCCTATATGACCATTCTTAAAATATTATTGTAGACATCCTACCTCACATTACCTCCTATCAGACCTTTTGATCCTCTTGGTTCAAAGTCATCTTGGTACAATGACCATCAAATCTACTCCTATCACAAGACACCTAGGCATGACATGGAGAATTGAAAAACTCTCCAGGCCATTATCCACAAACTCTATGATGAGGATGATATTTTAATAGATAAACTTCCATCCATTCCTCTGCTAATACACCCAACAAATATTTACCAACACATTCCTAAATCCCCACTCTCACCTTAGAATGACCAAGAGCCTAGCCAACCTCATATCCCACCTTTCCCCTCTATCCATACTATTAATATGGTCTTGAGATCACAAAAAAAGGATAAAGGGAAGGCCAAAGTATCCATTCCATAGACATACCCACCAACTCATCTTAAGCCAAACCAGATCCAAACCTCTACATTTACAGCTAAGCCCAAAGTTACCATCTTAGGCACCTCAGAAGCTAACCCCTCTGAATCCATTAGGAGGGTCATTCTCAAACAACTTCACTAGACCTAAGTTAATATGAACCTCTATGAGCTCATTTCCACCTCACCCCACCATCACCAGGCCATGATAGAGGTTATGTAATCTATTGAGGTTGAATTAGGAGACTCTTAACCTATAGAGGCCTTTATAGGTGATCTCCAACTCTCCACCCTTGTTACCTTCAAGGACTCAAAGATACCTTATATCCATCTTGAGGACCTATATCCCCCTCTTTTTATTACAACCCATATCAACCAAACCCACATCAAATGGGTTATGATTGATGGGAGAGCCAGTATCAACATCATCTCTTCCCATGCCTATGACCAACTCAAGCTATCAGATAATGTCATGTATAAAACTTCAACAATCCTTAGATAATTTAATGACACTATGATGACTACCTTGGGAACTATCATCCTTTACATTTAGCTAGGACCTTGCACTCTCCCCAAACTCTTTTATGTGGTTAAAGGTGAATTATAATACAATTTTTTACTAAGGAGACCTTAGATCCATGCCATGGGTTGTGTACCTTCCACCCTCTATCATTATGTCAAGTTTTAACATGAAGGTCAAGTTGTTACCATACAAGTTAATCCTATCCCTTTTATAGCATGCAATATGACCTATCGACCTAATGGCATTCTCCTACTTCCATCTAAAGCACCATAAATAACCACCACCAAGCCCTCACCCATAGAAGTCAAATCTATTACTTCCCCTTCCACTGAGGCATCTACCAGTTCATCTATTCCCATGGACCAAATGCCCATCACTAATATTTTGAAACCCACTTTTCAATGCCTTACCCTTGGAGAATACCACCTCTTCACCCTTGATGCCTTCCAAACTCCCCAAGAATATGGAAATCTTAATCACTAACCAGGTTATAATCCCAATGTTGGATCCATCACCCCCTTGGGGCATTCAAGTTGTCAAACCCACTTTATCTATGGGAGAATTGACAAGCCACTTAGCACTACCACCACTCCACTCCCTCTCCACCTCAACCATTCATCTCCAACTTCTCTTACTTGGACAACACAAACTTCACCAAGCTATACCTCCATAAATGTGCCTAGAAAGGATTTGGCTTAGGATGGTATGAGCATGGCCCACACACATTAATCTCAATTGAGACCCACAAGACTCATGAGAAAAATGGCCTTGGTTTTATTATACCCAATAAGAAGAAAGCCAAAAAACCTACCACTACCATTATTGAAGAAGAGATCCCTTCCTCACCAACACCCCCTCCACCTAGGTATGAGGATGAGGACATCATCACACCTAAATTTTTTTCATCAACATGATCACCCTCAACCCACTAACTTATCAAAAAGAGGGGACACCCATATCCATCCCTTTAATCCATCCTAAACTAGTAGGAGAAGACTCTCTTACCATTCACACTATCTAGTTCTAGGATGATGATTCTATTCTCACCTACCTTGGTGCACCTGATTCCTCCATCCACATATCCTTACCTTTTGAGACCTCAATAATGTTAAATGATCCATCATGGCTATTGAAATAGGCACTCCAAATAACCCCCATGTTATCAAACTAGGCCAAATTCTCACCCTTGAGGAACTACATGACTTCTCTACCTTCTTTCAAGACCACATTATTGTATTCACTTGGTCATATGATGACATGTTTGGTATTAACCCAACCATTTACACCCATAACATTATGACCAATCATTATGCCATGATTTTTAGATATAAAATCTACTAAATACATCCTCACATAGTCCTCCTTTGCTAAAGAAGAGCTCTAATGCCTCCTTTTTGTGAACTTCATTCAACCCATTTATTATCCTCAATGGGTTTCCAACATTGTGACTATCACTAAAGCCATAGGGGGACTACATATCTATGTGGACTTTCATGACCTCAACCTCACCTATCCAACTGATGACTTTCCTCTACCTAGCATTGACCAACTTGTTGATCTTATGATAGGCCATAAGATGTTGTCACTCATGGATGGATTCTTAGGTTATAATCAAATTTTGATTGCCCTTGAATATTAACACAAGATTGCATTTATCACCCCATAGGGGACTTTCTATTATAGAGTCATGCCCTTCAATCTTAAGAACACTAGTGAAACCTACCAATGTGTCATGACCTATATCTTCCATGAACTTATCCATAAAATCATTGAAGACTATGTGGATGACCTTCTCAAGAAGTCAAAACTTTACAAAGACCACTTAGCCATTCTCAATATTATCTTTGAGCAAGTTATCCATTATCATGTCTGCCTCAATCCCAAGAAATGTATTTTTAGGGTCTTATTAGAAAAACTTCCTGGCTTCATCATTTCCCTTCACAAAATTGAGGTTGATTTAGATAAAATTAAAGCCATCCTCGAGATGCTACCTCTAACCAATCTTAAGCAACTTCACAGTTTATATGGGAATCTCTAATCCATTCATCACTTCATCTCCTAGCTCTCCAATCGGTGTCAACCCTTTCACCACCTCTTGAAAAAGGACATCTCTTTCAAGAGGAATGCTAATTATCAAAAGGCCTTTGATGAACTTAAAGAGTACCTTTTATCTCCACCTATCCTCACACCACCTAAGGACGACCAACCTTTCTACCTTTATCTCTACCACTGACCATTCCCTAGGGTCAATGCTTACCCATCAGGATGAAAAACACAAAGAGAAATCCATATATTACATTATCCATATTGCTGACCAATTTTTCCCATAGGCAAAATTTTGGTCACCTTTTTCCCTTATTGTTCAATGACAGTCATTTTCGGGTTCAAAAGGTTCAAAGAGTTCATTTCATGGCCTGGTTCAAGTTGTTTAACCACCTTTGGTTTAGATGGTCCATCTTCAAGTTCAGCATCTCGATTCAATGAGCGTTGAACCATTGAACTGTTGAACCATGTTTGGTTCAACGTGTTTGGTTCAATGAACTTGGTTCATCGCTTGGTTCAAATGAAAGGTTCACCAGTGGGTTCGATCAAAAGGTTCAACACTTTGGCTAAGTTCAAAGGCTCAATTTATTTTGGCATCAATGCCCAATGGTTAAACCATTTTTAGTTTAATGGGCATGGTTCAAGAGTCCATCAGTGCGCAATGGTTGAACCCTTGAATCGTTGAACCATTTGTGGTTCAACGGCTTGGTTCAAGGGTATGTCCTTGGCTGAAAGGTAGTTTAAAAGGTTTGGTACCCTTCTGAAGGGTAGGCACTTCAAAAGGAAAAAATCTGGGTAAGCCCAACATTATTTAAAGTTCAAGTTTATTTGAGCCCCAAATTCCTTCAGACTTTTTGCCCGAAGGAATTCCTTCGGACAAAAAGTCTGAAGGAATTCAGACATAGTCCAAGTCAAAGTGAAGGGTAGACAAAATTTCCACATAACTTTTGTCTACAAGAAAATGTCCATGGACAAAAGTTCATGGAAATACATAAAGGAAAATAGACCTGGGGAAATTGACCTGGGGAAATTGTCTGCAGGAGCTCGGGGAGCAGTCCAGAGATATAAAGACCCACCAAAGGACCCCAAAGGGTAGGTGCCCTTATGGGGGACTTCCAGCCAAAAGCAAAGGTAGAGATGTGCCTGAAGGGAAACCATGGACACGATGACATTGTGACAAGGATGGTGACATCCCAGAGGATGTCAAGTTTAACAAAGTCAAATATCCATTGGTTTTTAAAGCATGACAACTGCGTGAATGTCAACTTTCATAAAGCAAAGTGGTTGTTTGTTTTTAATGAGAGAGTGCTAACCAGAAGGAGCCTAGAATGTAGCAACCCACTAGAATGCTTTCCCAAAGGGGCCGAATGAGCTAGATGAGACAAAATTGACAAAAGACAAGAATGACAAGGTGAAGAAGGGACGAAGTAGTCTAAGTGGCAAGTAAAAGTGATTTATTGCCTGATTATCCCCAAATGGCACAAATAGCAAACAACATGGCCCATGCATTTAAAAAGGGGACAAATTTCAGTCTATTTGCAAAAAAAAGGATGTAGCCTACATTTCCACATTAATGCTCAAACCCCAAAGTCAAATTCGGTGATTATGCAGCATGGTTATAGCAGGCCTCTTCTAGAAATATGACATCGGCATCAGTGTTTTCCTCTTCCCAATGAGGGGACACAAATTGCCCACTTGTAAACAAGAAGCACCAAGTTCCCTTCACCTTATCTATATATATTGTGAACTTGTCATTTGGTAGAGGATCTTACACATTTTACAAGGCGTAGCCTTGCTAAAATTTCCACCTGAATCAATAAAATGCAGTTTTTACCTCTTCTTAGATAGATATTTCAAAGTATGTGTTGAGTGTTGTTTGTGTTTAGTCATTTTCTTTTGATGCTCTCACAGGTCCAACACCAACGTACCTGTTGTCTACAAGGTGCCATTTTTGCAGCTGAAAGGAGAAGAGTTGACATTTGGAAGACCGTAATAGAGGAAGTTACTTATAGTGTGCATTTCACAACACCTCAGTGATTTTCTATTTCTTGTGTTTTCATGAAAGCCTCCCTGCCAGTTTCTTGCAGCCTGGTCCTTCTACCAAGTGTGTAGAGTATATATGTATTTGTCTAATTCTGAGTGTGGAGGTGTGAAGGTTGACTTATTTTGGTGCATCACCTCTTTAGAGTAGTTTGTTTTCCTACACTCTCTCTCTCTTTCCCCCCCCATTTTATATCTATCTATATATATGCCTGTATTAGCACTTGCTAAAACAAACATAATGCATCAAAGGGAGCTAACCCTTATCTAAAGACTCTCCCCTCCAACTTCACCAGTCCCACAGGTGAGAGGGGAGTTTCCATGTTGCGAGGAGAAGATAGGAGCTCAACTTCCTATCAAAGGGTGCAATTTCTTACATCAATAGTTTTGGCATGCCCGGTGGGACTCAGTTTTATAATGCAGTAATGTTTTAGGACTGATGCTGGTCTTGTCACAGTAAATCAAATATCTTCAGCATCTGGTGACTCTGAGTTAATCTGTTAGTTAAGTAGCTTGGTGCCATTAGAAATCATTTCTTGTATGTATATTTCCTTTGCTCAAAATCATGGGTCTTGTTTTCCTTCACATGAATATAATTAGGCTCCAGATATTTATGCAATCCCCTCAAGTAGCTCTCCTACTTGCCCTGCAATGATAAGGGAAATGGTGCTAGAGTTTGAGAGGTAGACATCTAAGATTAACAGGCTAAAAGAGTAGTAAAGATATCAGTAGGAGCTGATATATAAAGAAGAGTGCTTGTTTGGGCAAGCACAGGGCTTGCAACCCATTGTGGAGGAGGCAACAAAATGGAGAAATCCATTTATTCAAGGCAATTAGCCTTATGCGTCCCCTCCTAATCTAAATAAAATCCCCTCTTTTGCACCAAATTCTTTTTTATCAGATTGCACTTGCTCATTCCAGCTCATCAAATGCATTCACTCTCAATCCTGTGTGCCTAGCTTTCCAACACTAGAAGAAATTAGATCAGCCTCCCTTGGAAATGAACCTTCTAAATTCCTTATATTATGAATCTTCCATTGAGAATAGTACCACCAACCAGCACGTCCCTCTTCTAGAGACTCCTCCAACACACCAATAGTGTTTTCCTTGTATTCCCTAACCTACCCAAGTCCTTTAGCATAATGTCCAAATTCCGAGTTGGAGGAAGGAATGCCACAAACCAGCTTTGAGCTTTGGAGAGGATCATGCTAGTGACCTCCAAGAAAGACTCTTTTCGAACAACCTAGCCAAACAAATTGAATATTTAGAGGCTAGGATGAAGCTGCTTCTTGAAAGAGAGTTAAAAATTCTAAACCTTGTAGAGGAGCCCCAGGAACTTAGAGAAAACAAAGTTGCTACCTATTCACAGGAGCAAAATTCTGATTCAAAGATCCTAAACTGGGGGAAAATAGTAGAATCATGGGGTAGAATGGAAGAGGAGCAAGGTTTTTCTCAAAACCTTGGAGAAGCTGAGGTTGCACCTGCTCATGATAATGTTGACAACCTCCAGGAAAAGCTTTTCCAAGAAGAACTAGCCAAGAGAATAGCAGAGTTGGAATTCAGAGAGAAATTCCTCAGCCAATGTGTAATGGATGGTTAAGACCAAACAACACATTCTATGTTTGAACACACCCCACCTACACATTTCCAAGAGAGTTATCAGGACGTACATGATATTGATGAAGTGCTGATCAAATGGAAGGAGGAGAATCATTTGATTCTAGCTCAAGGACTGCCTTCCACATGTTTTCTCCACTTCACCTCTTCTCAAGGAAGAACTTGTTTAGTAGGAGGTGAGTGAGGAGTAGAAGATCCAATCTATAGTTCTTCAGGAGGTTTTCATGAGCAACAACAAAGATGGAATCATCATTGATGCTCTTCGTGAAGACCTTATCAACAATGGAGAAGATGCAGGTCTTGCATATATGCAGATGTTCTAGCAATATGAGGAAGAACAAAAGCATGGTGAGCTCTCTTTCCCTTTGTTTGATGAACTTCCTTGATGTTCTGATGATGAGGATGTCTACATTGAAGAGCTTGAGTTAGAGGAGGATCAGGAGGATATTTTTGAAAATCTATAAATTCTGATCAGTGAAGAGGAAAAAGAGAGGTTTGTCTTCTTGGAGGAATGCCTTGAAGAAGAGAGTTTTGAAGAAAGAGGTGATGTTCTGTGGGATGAGCAATCCTTTTGTGAGTCCATTTCAGACATCACCACAGTCACCCTTCTTCAAGAAGGCCAAAAAGAAGCAGAGGATGAGTCTGATAGGATTTTCAATGAGGTAGAAGGAAATGAATCAGACCATAATACATTGTAGAAGGAATGTGCAGATCAAAGGGTCTATGGTGATGAGCCAGTAACCATTGATTTATTGGTGAGGAGCACCAATCTAAAGGATCAACATTCAATAGGCTTCTAAGGACAAGTAGAGTACATATATGTTGGAAGCATGTTTGAATCTGATCCACTCGGATTCAAGCCAACTCAGGTGATAGGCAGGAAGAGTAAGTCACCAACTCTCTTTCTCATCAGCTACTTGCCTGGCACCATAATTCTTCTTGCCAAGAAGGGGACTTGAGAAGTTTTCCCTTTGATCCAGGAGGGAGGCAAGCTTTCCTGGTTATCTATATATAATAGTTTGTTTTCAGTTGTCTTTCTTATTTTTCCCTAAGTGCAGTTTACACAGGTAGTGTTTTTAGCCTTGTGTGTTTCCCTTTGTGTGTGGGGTAAAAAGCTTCATGTTTGATTCTTGGAACTTTGGGGCTGTTTTTAACCTTTCTTCATGGATACATCTAGATCTATGCCCAATGGACTGTAAGGCAACTAGATTCTAAGAATAGTAGGCATGCTTCCCCTATGAGTCACTAATTTGTTGACCAATTTTGCCCTTAGGCAAAATTTTGATCACCTTTTTCCCCTACTATTTAATGATAATCAGTTTCGAGTTCAGCAAGTTCAAAGAGTTCATTTCATGGCCTAGTTCAAGTGGTTCAACCACCTTTGGTTCAGACAGTCAACCTTCAAGTTTAGCATCTCGATTCAATGAGCATTGAACCATTGAACCGTTGAACCATGTTTGGTTCAATGAAATTGGTTCATCGCTTGGTTCAAATGAAAGGTTCACTGGCGGGTTTGATCAAAAGGTTCAATGCTTAGGCTAAGTTCAAAGGCTCAATTTATTTTGGCATCAACGCCCAATGGTTGAACCATTCTTGGTTCAACGGGCTTGGTTCAAAGGGAAAAGTTCAATAGCTTGGTTCAAGAGTCCATTGGTGCGCAATGGTTGAACCCTTGAACCATTGAACCATTTGTGGTTCAATGGCTTGGTTCAAGGGTATGTCCTTAGCCAAAAGGTAGTTTAAAAGGTTTGGTACCCTTTCGAAGGGTAGGTACTTCAAAAGGAAAAAATCTGGGTAAGCCAAACATTGTTTAAAGTTAAAGTTTATTTGAGCCTTGAATTCCTTCAAACTTTTTTCTCGAAGGAATTCCTTTAGACAAAAAGTCCAAAGGAATTTGGGTGCAGTCCAAGTCAAAGTAGAGGGTAGATAGAATTTCAATAGACTTTTTGTCTACGATAAAATGTCTGTGGACAAAAGTATATAAAAATACACAAAGGCAAACAGACCCGGGGAAATTGACCCAGGGAAATTGTCTGCGGGAGCCCGGGGAGTAGTCCGGAGATACAAAGACCTGCCAAAGGACCTCGAAGGGCAGGTGCCCTTGTGGGGGACTTCTAGCCAAAAGTAAAGGCAGAGACATGCCCGAAGGGAAACCATGGACATGATGACGTTGCGATGGGGATGGTGACATCCTGGAGGATGTCAAGTTTAACAAATTCAAATATATGTTGGTTTTTAAAGCACGACGGCCGCGCGAATGTCAAATTTCATAAAGTGAAGTGGTCATTTGTTTTCAACGAGAGAGCGCTAACCAGAAGGAGCCCAAAATGTAGCGACCTACCAGAATGCTTGCCCAAAGGGGCCGAATGAGCCAGATGAGACAAAATTGACAAAAGACAAGAATGACAAGGTGTAGAAGGGATGAAGTAGTCCAAGTGGCAAGTAAAAGTGATTTATTGCCTGATTATCTCTAAATGGTGCAAATAGTGAACAACATGGCCCATGCATATAAAAAGGGGACAAATCTCAGTCTATTTGTATAAAAAGAGGATGCATCCTGCATTTTCACATTAATGCTCAAACCCCAAAGTCAAATTCAATGATTATGTAGCATGGTTATAGTAGGCCTCTTCTAGAAAGATGACATCAGTAGCAGTGTTTTCCTCTTCCCAATGAGGGGACACAAATTGCCCACTTGTAAAAAAGAAGTGCCAAGTTCCCTTCACCTTTTCTATATATATTGTGAACTTTTCATTTGGTAGAGGATCTTCCACATTTTACAAGGCATAACCCTGCTAAAATTTCCACCTGAATCAATAAAATGTAGTTTTTACCTCTTCTTGGATAGATATTTCAGAGTATGTGCTGAGTGTTGTTTATGTTTAGTCATTGTCTTTTGATGCTCTCATAGGTCCAACACCAATGTACCTATTGTCTACAAGGCACCATTTCTACAGATGAAAGGAGAAGAGCTGACATTTGGAAGACCAAAATAGAGGAAGTTACTTACAGTGTGCATTTCACAACGCCTCAGTGATTTTCTATTTCTTGTGTTTTCATGAAAGCCTCCCTACCAATTTCTTGTAGCCTAGTCCTTCTGCCAAGTGTGTAGAGTATGTATGTATTTGTTTGATTCTGAGTGTGGAGGTGTGAAGGTCAGCTTATTTTGGTGCATCACCTCTTTAGAGTAGTTTGTTTTCCTGCACTCTCTCTCTCTTTTCCCTCCCCCCCATTTTATATCTATCTATATTGATGCATGTATTAGCACTTGCTGAAACAAACATGATGCATCAAAGGGAGCTAGCCCTTATCTATAGACTCTCCCCTCTAGCTTCGTCAGTCCCACAGGCCAGAGGGGAGTTTCCATGTTGTGAGGAGAAGACATGAGCTTGACTTCCTGTCAAAGGGTGCAATTTTTGGCATCAACACATACACTTTTCAAGTACAAGACTTGGTACACACATATCAAGAAACTATGCTTGGCTCTAGTCTTCAAGGTTACCAAACTTCACCCCTACCTTCTTAACCATAAAATTTTTGTCATAACTAATACTGACCCACTCAAGTACACATATTCCAAACCATACCAAAACCAGCGTATGGATAAGTGGATCATGATTTTATCTAGGTTTAAACTTGATTTAATCTAGTATAAATTAATCAAGGGGTAAGTCATTATCAACCAATTAGCTGACATAGTCTTAAAAAATAACCAACCTCCTCCTCTTGAGTTTTCAGACAAGTCTATCACAAGCCTATCTCAAGTCAATTTCACTAATCAAGTAACCATGTTTTTTGATGGTTCCAAATGTCAGCATGGTGGGGGAGCTATTATCATCCTTATCCCCCTTATCAATGAACCTATTCCTTTGTCATTTAAACTTGGACTTCAAATGTATTAACAATATGATTGAATATGAAGCCCTAGTAATAGGTCTCCAAACTATGTTAACCTTGGGAGTCAAAATGATCATCTTTAGTGACTCATAACTTATGATCAATAAATTTAATGGCATTTACAAATGTAAGAATGATTTTTTGAAACTTTATAGATAGTTAGTCATATAAATCTTAACATCATTTGAACACTACCACATTCAAACCACCCTGTGATCTACCAATAAGTTTGTCGACACCATGGCTTCTCTTGCCTCTCAAATCTCATTAGCACCCTCAGACTCCAAAATTTCAATCATTGTCCATCACCTTGACGAATATTCCTACACCAAATCAAACACTCTAACCATCTTTAGTGTGGAAGAGATCTTACCTAACCTTTGATATCAATAAACCTTTGACTACCTTCACCTTGGTATAGTTCCCTCTAGCCTCTCTAGGAATGCCCATTGGGCATTTATTTAGATCACCTCTTATCATACTATTATGGGAGGAATCCTTTACAAACATAGTTTTTATGGCCTCTTATTTCATTGCCTCCATGGTCCAGAAGCCGCTCATGCTATCAAATAAATGCATGATAATATTTTTGGGGGTCACTTCAGTGGACTCATTATGGCCAAGCGTATCCTCTACCTAGGCTATTACTGGCCTACCCTTAACCAAGATTGTTGTGATTATGTGAAAAAGTGTGTCAAGTGTCAATAACACACTAATTTACATCATGCACCTAATAATAGTCTTCGTATTTCCACATACTTTTAGCCCTTCTCACAATGGGGTTTAGACCTTATTGGTGAAATTAACCCCCACTCTTTATAATGACATCACTCTATCATCACTACGATTGAATATTTCACCAAATAGGTGGAGGCTATTCTTCTTGTCTCAACAAAAGATGAAACTATTATCAAATTTATCACCCATCATATCATCTACTACTTTGGTATTCCCCATAAGATCATCATCAACAATGGTAAATCCTTCAAAAATAAACAAGTTCAAGGTATTTGTGATGTATTTGGAATTAAACTAAGATTTTCATCACCTTATCACCCACAAGCAAATGGATAAGTAGAGGCCTCTAAAAAAAATCTTAATAACATGCTTACCAAAATGGTCAATGCCTTAGGTTAGGATTGGCACTTGCACATCCCTTTTGCCTTTTGGGCATATCGCACTAGCATTCAAATCCCTATAGGTGCTACACCTTTTTATCTCATGTTTGGAGCCAAGGTTGTATTACCTCTTGAAATCCAAATACCTTCTCTTCACATATCTTTTCATGATCTTATTTCAGAAGATGATTATCATCAAGAATGTTTATCCTAACTTGAACTACTTGATGATCATAATTTGGCCATTCTTTCTCATCTTCATGTCTATCAATAATGAATAAATCATGATTATACAAAACACCTGAAAGTGTGAGAGTTCAATATTGGAGATCACATCCTCAAGGAAAATCAACATGTAACTAATATGGAGCAAAGAAAAAGGGGCAAATTTGATTTTAATTAGCTTGGACCCTATATCATAAACCATAAGTATGGATCAAGAGCTTATTTCTTGTCCTCTCTCAAAGGTAAATTGGAACCTGAGCCTCTCAATGTTTCACATTTTCATCCCTTCTAATTATAAATAAGGATCACACTCATCATTTGCCTAACTTGAGCTCATCCCTTACAACTGCATTCATTTCCCTCTTCTTAGGGGAAACCAACTACAAATAAATCATGTGATTATCCATCACAATCATAGCCTAATCTTGAACTATGGGTACCATGGATCTATCCATGGAATGATTCTCATGGTACTTTCTATCCCTCTTCGAGATAGATTCCCATGGTCATTGTCATCTATACCCCTTTTTCACCTACTAAAATTTCATGCCAACTTAGTCTTGCCTTCATAAAGGTAATCCCTTGAGCATGCATAAGCAAGTCTATATCAAGCAAAATCAATATCAAAAGTCAAAAAAAAATCATGGGTCACTTTAACATTCACAAACTACTCCCTTAAAGGACAACTATTGAGAACTCAACTAAAATTACAAAATGTAAGGTGGACTGCTCCCTCTAAGAACAACTATCAAAATCATTCAAACTAAGCATATAAACTCAGACCACTCCCTTGAAGGAAGGCTGAGCAAAGTATTTATCAAAGCTATCAATTTATTGAAAGCTTCCCATATCGATCAGATTCCCTGACCCTAAAGTAAAGTCCAAAATAGAAAAGACCCCTCAACAAAAACAAAGTAATGAGAAAGCTGCAATTGGCTCTCATAAAATCAATAATCTTGGGAGGTCACAATCATCCCTCCTTAGTAGACTTTCCATATTCATCAGTCTACTTTATATGTGAGCATAGACTTGTTTATACTACCTCTTTAGAAGCCTATAGAAAAGAAATGCTAGTCTCACTAATGGTTCGAGTTTCTCCCTCCACATATCATATGCATAAGACTATGAGATTACTTGACATAATGTGATTAAGATACCTATTTATCAATGTATGCATGATAATGAAAACTATTTGAAAGGCTTATTTTCACTAAGCCAATCCATATTTGAGTTGTATTTCAGTCCTTTCCAATGAAAAGGCATTATATTCCTTTTTATTATCTTATTGTTTACTTACTTCATGTATTATTATCTTCAACCATATTCCTATTTTATCTCCATGAGCATAAACAATAATTGTCAAATTAAAAGTGTGAACATCATCAACTATGTCTACAAGCAACATCATCTAGACATCTATGAGAAAAAACATAAGGACAACATATAACAACATATCCTCAACATCATCTTATCCATTAACCATCATAACATCATATGATCATATAATCATACCATTATACCATAATAAGCATAAACCAAACCAATGAGCAAGATATCAATCCATATACCATCTATCACTCTATACATTTACCATGACATTTACATAATTCCAAGCACATAAACATTATCATGAATAAATATATTACATTATCACATTACATACATCCATCAACAACAAATACTTTCACATCCATGAACAAAATCAGGCATCATAACTATCTTTCTAAACATTGCATGCCTAATCTACCAAGTCAAACATCTCATAAAACATCAATCATAAACATGAACACCATGAATCATAAAAATACATAAATTATAAGCATTAACATCATATATAACACCATCATCCATAACCATCATATATACATCATGTCATCATAAAATAATATAGATAATAATGTATGGGCTCTCTCTCTCTCTCAACATATACATCTTGCTACATTGACATGCATGTTGATATCAAAATGGTGTATACCTATCACTACCAATATGTCAAAACCTACTCGTACATAATCATGGTGCATTGAAACCTACACCCACACCACTACCACTTTCCCTACCTATACCTAAACTTATACCCCCATCTAGTGGTGGTCCTCTTGGGATACCTACTTGGGGACCCACTATTGAAGCCCACTATCTTAGAGTCACAAGAGTTAGGCCACCTACCAAGCTCACCCTATACTCCCCCCATCTTAGATTTTTTGGGTGCTGAGTTAGAATTATGGCCTCATAATATCTCAGTACTTGAATCATGGCTAAATACTAGGCCTGAGGAACAAAACCAACTGCTGATGCCACTGCCCCTCCACCTTGTCTCAAAGAATCTCTCTCCTATGTAACCATGCCAAGGGTAGCCTGTGCCTAGTCCCTCTTGATCATTAATGCCTAAACTTACCCCTACAAGGTGACCACTTGACCTTGTGGTTTTTCCACTTGCCCTTGTAATGTGATGACCTAGGCCTATGCTACAATGAGTGTTACTACTGCCTAACCATCCACTTGTGCCTATGCCTTCATTGAATCTACATCCATGGCCTAATAGCCCCCATCACCCCATCTAAAGTTTGATATGGTATATCTACCCTAGTTCTAGGTTATATATCCATCAATAACACTTACATCATCAATAAGATCTATCATCATCATCTCCTCATAATCTAACATATCATCTTATGGCTATGGCTTAGGAAGCAATAACTTAACCTCCTCTCTCCTATACCTAGGAATGTTAAGCAAAATGCCATACACCAGACCAAACTACCTCTCACCTAGTTGAATAGGATTATCTCTATCTCTATCTCCCATCTACCATAGATTCACTGCTAGCTCTATAGCCCTAGGGTGTGATACCTATATCTAGTCCACAACGGCCATCCAACATATGGTCACCATATCACATCTCTTAATACCAACCCCTCCAAATCATCCTAAAACCACTGAATATATTTAGTGTTTCCACCTACCCCTATCATGGCCCCACCTCTCCTCCAACATAGGAATCCCACTATATAATTGGTTGGTAGATAACCCTCCACTAGTAGCCCCAAGGGTCTCAGCACCTGAATGTGCTTGAAAGCCTAATAGTGTAGAAAAAAATTGACACTGATCATATAATATCTATGTGCTCATAATCCTCAAACTCCCAATATATTTGCACCAATAAAATTAGGGACCACCTAAACATAGTCCTCTCTAGTAACATCTCCACTAAAACACCAAGAAATAAATGTGAAAACCACCCCCAACTAAATTAGGTATCATGACACTCATTAGGGCCATTATCATTGTAATCAAGCATCTATATTTAAGATACATTTAGTATAATGGACCATATTTGAATCTACCTATGTGAAATCATACATGAATGTGATTCTCACCATATATCATCTCTATGTAGTAGTCTATCTCATAACTCTCTATTTGATAGACTATGTCTCTTCAAATCAACAAATGAGTGATCTTATACACATCCTCTAGGAGGATGGTGATCTTTCTAGTAGGTAGTCAAAAGGTATTCATTGTGGGGTCCCATCTCTTGATGATCATGATGATAATCATAAGATATTGGGGTAGGCATTGATAATGGTGCATCACACCTAATCTAATGACCTCCATATGTTTCTAGTCATCAGTAGTCATGATATCCCAAATCTCCACAAAGAGTATCAGACCCTGGTCCCTCACATAAATCTACTCATGTTCTTGTAAATAGAACATATAAAAAACATGCATACTTAGTTTTACACTTAAAACTAAGTACTAACTCATGCCTTCCTTATCCTATTTTGATTCACCCATTACATCTTTTTATCAAAATCACAACTATTATATCCCCTTATCTCCCTAACACTTATCAACTAAGATAATGTTCACCTAACTAAAAAACTATCCTACAAACTTTGCCCTCATCAAATAAAATCTCTAATCCTAAACTCTTTTTAGCAAACACATTTGGAATCAAAACCCACCCCTTTTTAATCAATCCTTTGACTGACACCGATCAAGAAGCACTATCACCAGTCCCTTAGGACCAATTATCTTCTATGGGGTCAACTGGTGTTGCTTAAGAAGAACCATCATCGGTCACTATCTTAACCCAAATCATGGAGAGACTCAAACCAAGCACCTCTGTTACAACCATATGTCACTCCTAAACTACCTAAAATTCTTGCAATACAACAAAATCATTATGCTACACCCTCCCCCAACCTAATTTACCAACCCACCCCCACCAATTCTTGATTACACCCATAATTTTACCTAAACCCTATCAAAACCCTACCTAGGGCTTTTATAAGTAGTTATCTTGAATAGCTAAATCCCTTAACTATTTTGAAAGTCAACCCTAGCTATCAATTTAAAACAACCCCTACCTTATTCTATGATTGTTGGTGTGGCTACAAGCCTCATGTCACCACTCTATCACATCCTTAACTACCCTCCATCAGATTGATTCACTTAGGCAAGCTAGCCAATCATAAGCTTCCACCTCAACAATGTTAGCACACCAACTACAAAAAATACACTTCACCTAGCACACAAATGCAAAAAGTCAAATGTGAAAAAATAATTTAGCTTTTCACTTTTTACCTTCTAGATTTTTAGGGTTTTATCTTGACCATCACTGGTTAGGGTGACCAGTGCCAATCAATCCTTGGGGCACCCCATAATCATCACCAGTTAGGATCCCCATTCCCCTTTCTAAACCTTTATGGCATCTCACCTAGGTGTTCAACATTTTATCTAACCAGACTGAAAGAACTACATTTGAATTAAAGTTTTTGTTGGATATTATGTCCACAAAACTATGTAGGAAGCATCCACATAACTCAGGCACATGGAGCCATCTTGGCCACTCCCACCAACCTGAAGACCTTGTCACTTTACCTTTGTTTTATTTTGGCCCATTTGGCATGCAATTTTATGACACTTTTTTTCTTGGTCCTTTTGACAATGATGATAACATTGCCATGTTGACATTTTACATTTTACACATACCAACCCACTTATGTCTCATTAGGAACACTTCCTACCTAGGATACCATGACACTTGACCTATTTGTGTTTTCCCTAGGTACACTTCCTACCTTGGATACCCACCAAAAACACAAAAATCATTTAGGAGACCTGCATTTACAAGTGTTCTCAACTACCACACCTACAAGTGGTCACATAGTTCACTTGTCACTTATCCTACTTACCACTGACCATTATTTTTACCAACATTAACAATTTTAGTCTTTGCACTATCTTGTCTATCTCACCATTTTGTCTTATTTTATAGGCAAGTTTACATCTCAAATGCCCAACCATTATTTTATCACCTACCTCATGACCCACCATCTACCCATTATCAAACCTATACCCATCTTAGTCTTACCTCAACAACTCTCGATTTGAGGGGAACACCTCCTCCTACTCTCAAGGCAACCAGACCTTGATCCATTCTTTATTTTTATTTTGCTACTCATTCACACAAGCCACATAACAAAAAGGGACAAAATGTAGATACTAGAAAACCACACACATGGTCTTAGTTATCAAAATACCTTGGGTTTCTCTTTAACCTCTTTCAAATATACCTACAAGGTCAAAAAACCTACTTGACCTAACCTACCTAACTGAAAGTCAAGTTAGTCACTTGATTAAATTAATTCAATTTTTCATCATTTTAACCCACCTTTTTCCCTAGGTCCTCGATCGATGATGGTCACCCTGATTGGTGATGGTCAGGTTGTACCACCTAGACTTTTAGCATGAAAACCACCACTTTGATTTTCTAAGTATAGATCATCTAAATATTATTGTGAGACTTTGGAAAAATTATATTTAGATGGCCTAGTAACACCTTCACTTCTACCTCTTGCTTGTGCTTATAAGAGAGAGAGAGGCTTGGGAGGCCATATCCATCTAAAATTATTATCAAGAGATTTGTGTATCTAGAATATCTTTTTGTAAGTCAATAATTATCATTATCAAGTGCCATCATCCATCTTATTAGGAGCTGACTCACCATCACCTCTCAACCAAAATTTTAGGTATAGTTACTCTACCAAAATCAACCCAGATTCCACCAATAGGAAATTCATCTCAACCATCCACTCAATCAACTTTTGGTAAGGTAAGTATTTAATTTTTGGTATCTAATTATCATATTTATATTTAAAGATTAGCCTAATCCTTATATACCTCTTGAAAATTACCTTTTAATCCTATCAATCAACAATACCAACCCCAATCATAGTTCTAATGATAGGCAACTGGTGATGGTTACCTGATTAGTGATGGTTAGCCTCAATTGGTGACTGATGATGGATATCCTTGATAGATGATAGTTAGATGATCGATTATGGCTACCTGTGGCACCAAAAACTAGCAAGTTAATTCCACCTACTTGCACCTAACCAAATCTAGTTTTCTATGTACCTCCCTATTCACAGGCTTCTTTCAAATTTTTTGAAGCATACCCTGACCCCTCAACACTAGTACTAATCAATTTATCACTAATTAGATAATTTCTAGTCTATTTTATTAACAAGCATTCTTATGTTTAGTTTTAGTACCTTTGATTATTGATGTAAGTACCTTACTTCTAGTTTTGTGAACTTGATTATTTAAAACATGTAGACTGACATCCCCTAATGAATCTTTTGCTTTAATCATCTAGCTATTACTAGGAAATCCACCCAAATATATATCTAATGAATGAGTTTGATTTAGTGATTTCTTGTCTATAGGTCTTCTTCCCAAGCTAAAGAGGAGCTTTTCACAATATTTTTATTCAGCACACGTAAAACCAAAAAAAATTTCAACCATACCTGTATCAAATTTCTTTTCTCTTTCTTATAACTTAAGTGAAAATTTACATGAAACTATAGGAGGCAAATCCATTGGTGAACTATGAGATGATAGAGGTAAAAGCTACACCACATTGATGAAGACTTGGAGCACCAAACCTAGGCATAATAATACTTATTGACCGCTTTTGAAGGAGAGTCACTACTTAGAATGTATTGCTTGTCTTACTTTTGTAATTAGTTCCTTGAGTTCATTAGCATCATGCCTTGAGGTATTAGGCTTAACACATTAGTTTTTTATGTTTATTATGAGATTTATTAACTAATACATGGAATAATTTTTTTTTTAATCCTATTCTACATTTTTGGCATGCCCAGTGGGACCACACATCTCACATACCAATTTATCCTTCTAATCTAACACTTAGACCCTCTTTTGAGGTTGTTTTTTCTCCTCTTTTCTTCTAATTTTTATGTTTTATGACTTCTAGAGCAAATGGTAGAATCAAACTATAATAGATAAATTCAACTTGTACATCAATGAGATTACCCTATGGAATGATATGATCACCCTGAGTAATGGTGAGATCGCTTGCATAAATGGAAAATTTGACTATTATATTTTTTTGTCTCTATCTATGTGTTTTTATAGAATGACAAGATCAACCTGAAGATTAGTAAAATAAACTTATAGAATGGTGAGGTCATCTAAATATTAATGAGATCACCCTATACCAAATTTGAAGGTAACTACTATGTTTTCATTTTTATTATTTCACCAAAATCACCCTACTAATCGGTAATACACCCCACTAATTAGTAGGATCACCACACAACCTATTTGTTTCTCTATATATCAGCATAATCACACTATAAAAGGTGGAATCATCCTATTGAATGGTGAGAAAACTCCATAAAATAGTGAGATCAACCTATGTTAAAAATCTAGAGAGTTAAAACAACAAGTTTAGGTTAATTTTAAACATCCTACACCCCTTGCTAGACTTCTAACTCTCTATTTTGCAGAATTAAGACAATTAGTTTACATTTTACAATAACAATGCCAAAATTACACTTCATATTTCATTTAGTGTTCTTAAACAAACTCAAACTTTAGACTAATTTCTCTTAAAATCTTTTTTTTATTGATTATTATTGATTATATGTTTTCAAAAACTAAGCTTAGTGTGTATGTTCCCCCTCATACCCTCTAGGGAACTCGGGTGATCAAAATCATTTTGTTTTTTCTTTTGTTTGTTAATCCAAACATAAAAGGAATGTATTAAAGGCACTCCCTAAGATCAAAATGACTTGGGTGATCCCAAATTGACCTTAAAGTATTTTTATATTTTTATTTCTTACATCTTGGCTTGTGGGTCGGAGTTCATAACCTCTCCATGTGTTCTTGAGGGAAGTGTTGACCCAAGATTTCATCTTAAAACATCATTTCAGCCTTGATAAATAGTGGGGTACATATATTAGGTTATAGAATACTATGATTACCAGGGGGCTAAGTGGCTAACCTCTCTGATCATAATGAAAATTCAAGTCAAGTCTAGTTAACTAGGGGACTCCACTAAGAAGTACACATATAGAGTCACTATACAAAGTAATAGACCTTTAAATAATAGTTAGATAGTATGAATTCAATTTATGTAATTGCATCTCTAGGGTTAACCATACTTAAGACTATCTATGTGTGAAACTTAAAGTTTTTAGATGAACTCCATTTGCTATAGAGTACTATTAGTGTAGGGTGAGTAGCTTGAAGTTCCATGTCACTGTATGATTTCTTGATTGAAGAGGGGGCATAAAATCCCTACTTTTCATGTGCATATAAATATATTATATTAACAACTTATTTCCTCTCAAGGAGTATATTGATGAAATCCAAGAGTGCAATACAAAATTGTTAGGTTCTAAGATCAGACATACACTTTGGTGTTTTTCTTGTTCTTATTTACTTGCATCATCTTTTGAGTCTAAAAGACTATTTTTGTGTGAACCAAAACACATCAAAAACAAAAAAAATTATACAACATTTATTTTGAACAAAGAGGCATTATGCTGGTCAAATTCAAAACATTTTTGGCCTTATTCAAAATCAAATCATTTGTGTTTGTATTTTTAAAAAGTGTCATTATGTTATTTATGTGAGTTTGGACTATTCATCACTTTACAAATCTAAATCCTTTTTAATATAAAATTGAAATATTACATTTCTAAGTTCCAATCCAAAACACGATTGGTCTATGTTGGGGTCTTATTTACAACTTGGGCTTGGGTGGTTTACCTTTCATGTGTGGTTTGAATAAATTGGGTGTGATTTTTTGTTTGTTTTGAATGCCATCATCTAGACTCTTTCTCATTATATTTTTATTTTTGACTTAGATTATCTTATGTTCACTCACACTCTAAGTTATTGGACTATTCAAATTTATTTTCCTTGGTGTGATGCTATGTTACCCATTTGTTTTTGGTCTTATACTTAGGATTTATTTTGTTAATCTGTATCTTAAGTTTGTTTGTTCACATCCTAATCTTCTTTCTTCAAACATTCTTATTCTAAATTTATAATCACAACCCACCATAGTTGTTCTTAGCTTTTTACAATATTGACATACTTTAAACTTAGGTTTTCGTGTGTTATCATGCACCCTAAGTTCCAAGATTATTTTACCTTATTCTAAATTGATGATTTCAACCAACCAAGGTTAAGTAATCTCATAACTTCTTTCTTCTAATTTTGATTAACCTTGTATTTATTGAAGAGTCTAAAAACACTTCACAGATGTAGAAACCCATATTCAAGCATGAAAAGGTATACTCATAGTGGTGTATCTTATGACCTTGTTTATGAGGAGGAGCATTATTATGATGGAAAAGAACACTCTTTCATGTTTGATAATATCATAATGATAGTAGGATATGAACATGGTTATCATGAATGATAACCTATAGATGACAAATATGAATCTCTCCTTAGGTTAATAGAATTAGGAGCTAGACAACCACCTGATTTCCCAATGGAATAATTAAACACATTTATTCAAATAGAGGAGAAACATATAGATTAACCTATTATTCATGTTATAAAATCCAATATTACTTCAGCTAGCAATGGAAAAAAATAACTTGTGGAGTCTTCCCCAATAGATAAAGATCTTGCTACCAAGATCCAACAAATTAATCAACGGTACACTGACCAACTTGTCATAGACCTAACAACTTATTTAACTATGATTTCAATTAACAATATCAATTTTAAGGATCAAGAATAAATTTTAGAACAAATTCAACAAGCCTTATTTTATCCTACATATATGGTAGAACTTGGGGATTTTCCTAAATAAAACAAACATATAGATGCTTTGCAATAAGTTCTACTTGATATGGAGCATAATTTATTCAACCATCAGGGGAATCCTTCCCATTCATAATAAGACATTGTTTAATACCCCTTACAATCATAAATTAGAGGTGCTTTACAAAAAACTTTAGTGAGTTTATCTCAAATGTAATGTTACATCTTAATTTCATCCTAAGTATTATAACCTTAAATCCATGGATTATTATGGTTATCATTTGATTCTTATTGCTTTGATTTGAAATTTATAACATATACTAGTTATGGGATAGTTATATGTTGATTAGTTTACATGATGAATTAATTATGTGATAGTTGTACTTTTTTATTCTATACATTATGGAGGTATATTTCTTATTTTAGTATAATCCATGAGGGGTTATTACATTTGGTATTAGAGACAATGATCTAAATCTAGAACTTAATGAGTCCACTAACATTTTCATATTTTTATGCTTAGAGAAAAAGAAGAATGGTGAAAATAAGAACATCGAGTGGGTCCTTCAAATGTCAATGACAATAAACCTCTAATTAATATTAACCAATTTGCCACTGATCAAGCAACAAAGTTGGATCATGTTTTCACATTCATGAAACATATTAGGGATCAAATCATATATTTAGAATAATAATTTAATAACCATGGAGAGGAAGAACATCAAGAAGAACCTGATGATTATCTCACTGAGCAGAAAAACTCGAAGGATGTAAGAGCTCATGTAGCTATAGAGTTATCTAGGGACATGAAAAAGGAGAGTCCACCTAAGTTCAATGGAACTATCTTATATAATGGAGTTTAAGCATGGTTGATATATATGGAGAAGCATTTTTATATTTGAAGCTACTTTAAGGTCACTAAAGCATTTTGGGGATCATACTAGTTGGTTGGTGAGGTAGTTACATGGTGGGCCAACAAGAAGTTGTAAATGAACCTTAATTCAAAAAATAATACTTAGAATTAGTTTATGACATTATTTAGGTCATGGTGGCTTCCATATCTTTATTTTGATTAGAATATCATAGATTTATAAAATCTAAAGTAAGGGGATTTATCGATGAATGAGTACTAGGAGTAGTTCACCAAACTTATGAAGTATATACCTTAGTAATAGGATATGAGAGGTTCAATATCATGAAATTTATCATGTGATTAAAACCCTAGATTAGTGGAGAGTATATTTTCATGGACCTTTTACCATGGACTAGGTCTTTGAAAAGGTAGTCAAGTAGGAGTAGAAGTTGAAGTCTCTTACACAGGCTAGGGACAAGTTGAAGATTGTTTTTGAAAGGTATAAGCCAACTTTAAACAAGATGAAATGGAAATAAAAGGGTGGATACTCCAAGGGTTATCTCAAGAATAAAAATGCCAAATTCATTAGTAGATCAAGCAATAAGAAGGTAATAGCTTTAAAGGTGGTTTCAAGGGAAACCCACATACTGATAGGAAAGGACCACTTGGAGGCTATTTAATTTGTAGAGGAGACCATTATGATCATGAATGCACTTAAGAAAAGTTAAATAAAAAATGTCCTAATCCTCATTACAAATTTTTTTAGTAATGTATTCATGCATTAATTGATAATCAACAAGCTAAATTTCAAACATTACCCATAGAGCTATTTTGTACTTTGTTTAATCATCCAATTTTAATTTTGATAGATATAAGGGATAATGAATGTTTTATATCTCATAAAATGCTTAGTAAGTTTCCTAGAGGAGTTGGAGTTATGGCAAGTACATGTCTAGTATAGTATGGGAATGACTTAAAAGTTATGGTTGACAAGTGTCTAATTGAAGCAAAGATTAGGTTACCCAAATTCCCAATAGTAGTAGATCTATTTGTAGCACCACTAGGGTCATATGATGTGATCCTAGGAGTCAACTAGATTTCAAAACATAAGGCCAATATTGACTACTACTTGAATAAGGTTAAGTGTCTAGATGATTTTAGAAATCAGACACAAATTTAGGGTGAGAAAAGAGAGTTGAAGCTCAAGAAAATTTCTACAATGCAACTCAAGAGGGCTCAGGGAAAAGGGTGCCAAGCATATATCATCAATATAAATGAAATGGAGGAATATAAGGAACCATATCTCAAATATTGCCCATTTATTATATATTTTCATAATGTGTTTCTAAAAGAGTTACCAAGATTACATCCTAAACATGAGTTTGATTTCTCTATTGATATCATACCTAGATTAGAACCATAGTCTAAGGCACCTTACAAGATGAAAAACATTGAGTTGGTTGATTTTAAGGCTCAACTCCAAGAATTTTTTTCAAAGGGGTTGATTAGACCTAGTGTATCACCTTGGGGTGCACTGGTTGTCTTTATTAAGAAGGATGGTACTATTTGACTTTGCATTAATTATATGATGTTGAAAAGGGAAACTATAAAAAATAAGGATCTACTACCTCGAATAGATGATATTTTTGATCAAATGTGGAGAGTAAAATTATTCTATAAGATTTATCTTAGAGTAGGATACCATCAATTGAGGATTTAGGATGAGGATATTCTAAATATAACTTTCAAAACTTGTTATGGGCATTATGAGTTCATAGTGTTACCCTCTGGGTTGACTAATACATTGAAAGAATTCATGAATATCATGAATAGTGTGTTAAAACATTATCTAGATCATTTTGTTTTGGTATTTTTGGATGACATTCTTATATAATCTAAAAATGAAGAGGAGCACCTTCAACATCATGAACTAGTTATGCAATGGTTATGAAAGCACAAGTTATATAACAAGTTATCAAAGTGCACATTTTTCCAAGAAAGAGCACAATATTTTGGACATATTATTTTTTAAAATGGTATTTCTATAGATTTGGATAAGATAAGAGCCATTATGGAGTGGCTAGCACCAAGGAATGTGTACGAGGAAAGAAGTTTCATAGGATTAGTAGGCTATTACAGGAAATTTGTTCTAAATTTTTTCAAGATAACTAATTTAATTAACTCCTTAAAATAGAAGAACCGAAGTCTTTTTTGGTAAAAAAAGTGTGAAATAGATTTTTAGGAAATCAAAAGAAGGCTTACTTTGACACCAATGTTAAGAATTCATGACCTGAATGGTCAATTTTTAGTGATCATAGATGCATCAGGAGAGGGACTAAAAGGAGTCTTTATGTAGAAATATGTAGTGGTGGCTTATGAATCAAGGAATCTGAAAGCTTATGAGGTGAATTGTGCCTCTCATGATTTTAAACTTTTAAAAATTGTTCATTCTTTGCATGTTTGGAGACATTATTTGTTGGGAAAATCATTTGAGCTCAGGACTAATAACTTGGGTCTAAAGTATATTTTCACCTAACCAAATTTGAATGATCATCAAAGATGATAGTTGTAATTTTTTCTAACTATGAACTTGATATTAATTACATCAAAGGTAAATATAATAGAGTAGCTAATGCCTTCAGTCATAGAAGGTACATAGCAGTAGTGGCTACTATCGAGAGTACTTTCAAGGATTTTTTGATTGAGTTCTCACTAAGAGATGAATTATATGATTAGGTCATAAAAGCATTGTTTGAAAATGTTCAATATCCTCATTATAAAGGATTCAATTTTGAGAGTGATGGTATTTTATATTACAATAAAAGGATGTATGTACTAGATCAAGAGAATCTATAGTGCATAGTGATAAAGGAATTACATAATGCACCATATTCAAGACATCTAATAATAAACAAGCTCATAGTAGAACTTAGGCCTTTATAGTTATGGAAGGGAATAAAAAAAGATGTGGTGGACTATGTGTCACATTATTTGGAATGTCAGCATGTGAAATTTGAACATGTACACCCAGATGGATTGTTATATCTACATGATATACAAAGTAAAAGTGGTAGGTGATCAATATGGACTTTGTCCAAAGTTTACCAATGTCACAGAGTAGGCATGATATGTTCTTGGTATTTTCTACAAAACTAACCAAGGTGGATTATTTTATATTAGGAAATTTAATAGATGATGCACCTACCTTTGTGAAGAGGTTTGTAAAAGAAGTGCATAAGTTATATAGATTTCCAAAGAAGATCATTTCATATCATGATCTAAAGATTACTTCTAAGTTTTGGGTAATTATAACTCAACTTTGGGTATGCAACTAAATTTCAGCACCGCATATCACCCAGAGACTAATGGTCAAACTAAGTGGGTTAATCAGGTGTTAAAAGATCTTCTTCATATATATCACATGGATCAATAATATAAATGGGAATATTATCTTCCGTTGGTTAAGTTTTCATATAATAATTCAGATTAGATTTGAAGATGACACCTTTTGAGGCACTATATGAAAGAAGGTGCAAGAGATCAATCAGTTGGGATAGGTTAGAGGATATGGTAGTCTTTGGGCCTGAGATGCTTTCAAAAATGGAAAAACAAGTCAGATTAATTAGTTAGAGATTGGTTGAGGACAATGATAAACATAAGAGTTATGCTAATTTGAAGAGAATAGATAGGTAGTTTTTTATGGGTGATAAAGTGTTCTTATGGGTTAAGTTATATAAGAGCTTGATTAAATTTGGGAAGCCAACAAAATTATCACCAAGATATTTGGGACCCTTCATGTTGTTAGAAGTGGTCAATCATGTAGCATATAGGTTTTCATTGACACCAACCCTAGCTCTATTACTTAATGTTTTCCATGTATCTTATCTTAAAAATTATATATTTTATCCTTTGTATGTACTATATTGAAATTATTTACAAGTTATAGATCCCAGAGTGGTCATGGTAGAACTAGTTAGAGTAATTGACACTCATAAACTTCATTTGCATAACAAAGAAGTGTCACCACGCAAGGTCTTCTAGGATCAATACTCTAAGGATAGTGCTACTTGGGAGGACTACGATGAGTTTTATAGGCTTTTTATACATGTGTTTGCATGAGTTGATACTAGATACAATGTTTTTATTCTATTAAACTCTATTTATTTTTTAGAATTATTATTTGAATAAGTGTCATAGAGATGATGACCAATTTTAGGGAGAGGATGTTACATCTCAATTTCACCCTAAATATTATAACCTTTGAATTTGTGGATTACTATGGTTATCATTTGATTATTATTTATTTGATTTGAACTTTATGACATATACTAGTTATGGGATAATTATATGCTAATTAGTTTACATGATAGATTAATTATGTGGTAATTATACTTTCTTATTTTGTACATTATAGATGTATATTGGCTAGTTATGCATCATTAGTTTGATATGTATGGTGACTAAAACTAACAACCTACTTGTCATGAGGTGTATATAGGATTGATTATTCCCTTAGATCATGACGAAAGGAGAGCATCATCAAAGAGGATGGCATAGATGGGATGATTTGGGGATGACACAAAAACTGCTAGTAACCCAACATACACCATAGTAAAATAACTTTTTAAACTCTTTCTTTGATTTAGGCAATTAGATTATTTTTTAGTGCTAATATACTTATTCTATGATCATGTTTTTAGTTGATTCTTATGATGATCTAATTATGTGATGTTATGTATGATTGTAGTATATAGATTTAATCATACAATGTTTTTTTATGATCATGTTGTTGATGCTTACACTAAGATAGATTGTCTAATACAGTGACTGGTTTAAATGATATTTGGTAAATATCATTGTCTTGATTTAATTTATTTATGTATAAGAAATAGTCAAGCCATTAGTATAAATCTATGATTAAATAATTATATATATAAACCATATACATTGGTATTTAATTAAATTAGTTATATTGTAATAATTGGATTTGTTATCTAATTTAGTTTATCTTTTTGAAGATATAATTACTTTTATTTATATATATTTAAGGAAATTTAATTATCTTAATAATGCTAACTTAAGAGATAGTCCAATGCATGGATTACTTGAGAATTAGAGGTATAAAATTATCATTTAAATAATGACTTAAGTGGATGGAATTAGTGAACAACTCAACCTTAAAAGAAATAGAGTTCACATGCATGATTTATGATAATAATTAAAGATCAAGTTAAGTCTATGGTAGCTAATTGAAAACTAAACAATAAAGTGATAATTTATATACATGGAAAATGGAATCTTTAATAATAAAATGATAATAAGGGGATGAGAGTATAGTAATATTATGGGAAGAAGATGGTGAGATAGAGGTGAGAGGAAATTAGAGGAGAGTATAGGGATAAAGTGAGGTGAGAGAGAGCAAAAAGAAAATAAAGAATCCTAGTTCAATTTAAGCGTTGAAAGGTTGGTTTACTATCTAAGTTTCTTTTTTTATATAGAATATCGGAAATGAGTCGATCCAGTAAGTTTAATAAATTAAATTGTTTTAGTATTAAAAATTCAAGATTAGATAAATTTACAAGTAGTTTATGAGGAAAAAAACTTGAAACTGAAGTTGTACTTTATCATAGTTGGATGTGCCATGTGTGGATTTATAAATAAATAATATACAGGTATACTGTAAAGATTAAGATCTGAATTGAAAATAAAACATTACAAATGATTTGAAAAATGATCAAGAAAATAAAACTATTGGTTGATTTGTTAAATTTAGAAACAAGTCAATTTTTTGAATTCTAGTTACATACAATAGGTATCCATATAAACCAAATCTGAGTATTTATAATAGTTTAACAAATCAACAAAATTCATATTAATGGAAGACTCTTCTTCAAAGAATATGTATTCATTATTTTAGATGGTCTAAGATTATAAAATAGATTATGCATTTATAATATGTGTACTAAAATGGATTTCACGTATACATATTTGAACAAGGATCTGCTTACACATATCTGTTAATGCTTGTGAATTTTGAAATGCAAGATAAAATATATTTACCAAGTTGAATTTATAAGGTGTATACTTAATATGAGATATATAAATATAAAATTGAATATACATTTAGTTATTATACATATAAGGAAACCATGGAATTTAGATAAGGGTACAAAACTTAAATATTTTAGGTGTATGCATAGTAATCTATTATACTCTTAGCCTGTGGAATAGTATAAAAATCATAGCTAAGTATTTTTATAAATATACAATAGAGTATTCATGTTTTACATAAATCATATATGAAAATACCATATTTGTGTGTAGATTACTCAAAACTATAAATTAATGAAATGTGTGTGTGTGTGTGTGTGTCAACATTGAAAATGATGAAAGAAGCAAGACCTAAAATAATCAAATTTATTTAGTCACTGGGTCAAACCAGTGTCAATATAAGTGTTATGTTTTTAGGATAAACATTGTAGAATGGCTATGCATGTGTCTATCTTGTCCAATGATTAAGTATGTGAACTATGTTTGATTTAGTATTCATTGTGATAGGTTTTGCATGAATTATCCATTTGTAAACAAGTCATGAACTTTTAGTTGAGTTAACTAATTATAAGTGAATTTTAGTAATTGCTAAAAATAATATATCTATTATTATATGATTCTTTTAAACTGAGTGTTAAACATTTAACATAGTAATCCATTGATGTGGTTTTTGTATAGAAATTTATAAAGGGATTTATTTAATATACAAGAGATATACTATATATGGAATGATAAATCTTGTTACAAATCTGGAAACTAGTATACCATGTATAGTTGTATACAACTTGTTGTAAGTTGAACATTACCTATATGGATTGATTATAGGGATGCTTCGATTCTTGTATAAATTTAGCTATAGTACCTAGATGTTTGTGATTAAGAATTCAATGAATTCTTGTGAAGTTTATTTAATTATGAAATTGATACAATTTATGCTTGGATGGTATGATCTTTGGATAGTAATCTATATATTCATTATATTGGAAATATCATTATATGTGAGATTCATTTAATGCATTTGATGGACTAAATGCATAGTTATTATTATTTCTTATGCTTGGCATGTTTTATTATTTATTTTAATCTTTGATTTATATACTATGTTATATTTAATCAATATTACATTGATAATGCCAAACAAGTAGTGAGACGGACTTCACTATCTTAGTTAGCATCATGAATACAAGATGAAGGTAATCTGATTAAGTGCTATGTATGAAATTGACAGAGATCAATTACTATTTGAAAACTTTAGCAAAATTAATATTAGATAGACATTGTCATTTCATATGTTTGATTTATGTATTTGTTTGATATCATGTTAGAACATATTTTATTTATGATACACTTCATGTAGTAGAAATATCACAACACATGGGTACTAGCATGTCTCTTTAGATTCTTGTACCATCACTATCTATCCATCCATGAAGGGAGAGACATTCCCTAATGAGAGATTGTGTAGGGGATCAATGGTCTATGGTTGATGTGGAAAAATATCAGATGATGCTCTCCCTCCCCACTGTAGTACGTACTTGGAGACTACACTTGAGATTATCAGAGATACATGTGTTAGTTTGATGACTCAAGCTTCATGGAGCATAGTATCTATTTATTTTATTAAGGCAAAATTCCTAATGGAAATTAAATCATATTATTTTTTATATTTCAACCATAGTAGCGGTATTATTATACCAATCATGGATGGATTTTAAAGTGATTACTTTCCTTGTAATCATGCTATGTTAAATTAAATGCTAGTGATTAGAACTATTATTGTTAGAAGTTTTTAAAAATATAATATGCTTTTTAGTATGTTAAACATCACTAATTATATTCTCTTGGTGTAATCTAATAAAAGAATAAATGTTGAGTAAATAGTTTTAAAAAAATATTGCATTATTCTAGTAAAATCCATGAGGGGTTGTTAAATGCAACAAGTTCCCCTTGAAAACCAGTAATGGAAAAAACCTTTGGTGAACCAACAAAAAATACCCCAAAATAAACAAATTTCATATAACTCACAGCAATAGATTCCTAGGAATTAGAACCAAATAGATAAGAATCTACAATAATTTTTTTTTAAACCAATAATGTCAAACCTACCCAAATCCAAGAGTAAACTAAAAAAAAAAATTAGACAAAGGGTTCATATCCTTAACAGGACCATGTTAGACCTAAAAAAATTATGTTCTACCAAAAAATGCACCAAACATGAAATAGTGGAATTCGATGAAAGAAATAGTTTCAAGGCTTGAGACGTGCAACAAATGAAGAAATATAAATTTGATGAGATATATCCATATATGTTTGAATTAAGAATTATTTAGGTCCCCTTTCCACCTCATTTTGAGGCACCCAAGTTTGATAAATACAAAGGGAAGGGTGACCCTCAAGAACACATTCAAGCCTTTTTTTGTATTATGCCAAGAGGTAGCCTACAATAGTGTTTATTTTCTCCACTTATTTCCATGTAGTTTAGATGTACAAGATCTAGATTGGCTCCTTAAATTTCCTAAGAGATTAGTGATAGATTGGAATGATCTATCATAAAAATTAGTCAACCATTTTTATTATAAGATTGAATGTGAGTTAATAGTGGTTGACCTATGTAAGGCAAGATAGAGAGATGAAGAAATCTTTGCAATATACCTACAATGATGGAGATCATTATCTGGTCCCTTTAATTTACCATATAGGCAGTTGGCTAATATTTTCACACATAATTTACACCCTGAGGTAGCTCACAATCTAAGACTCACTTATGCCAACATATTTAAGTAAATTATTGATAAGGGAGTGTAGATTGAAAAGGTACTTATAACCAAGGGCCTTGTGAAAATATATTGTTAGGGTCAAACATCTAATCAAACCCAAGAACCTATTCAAACTACTACTGTAGAGAAACTAAAGGTTTTAAATAAGAATAGGAACATGGTGGGAAATGGAGTAACCTAATCAAGGTATGTCAAAATAGTGTAGGATCTATCAGATCTAAATGTGCAACCCAATCTACCAAACACTTTGCAAACAATACCTCTACACAAAATATTTAACAAGTATAGACCATTTAGTAAACTGGGAGAACTTATTAAGGTAGTATTCCAGAAGCTAGTGATAACCAATTTGATTATATGGATTATACTAAAACCATTTCCAAAAGATCAACCTAATCTTGATTGGTATCAGGAAGATGAATTTTGAAATTTCCATTATCTTATTGGACATGTTGTTTATCAATGCGTACAATTGAGACATATTATTGATGACTTGAATGAAAGTGGGGAAATTGAAGTGAAACAAATAACATAGAATACCAGTCAGGATATGGGAATATAAAAAGACCCATTTCCAAAACATAATCAATAACAATAGAGGAATAATAAAAATCAAGGTTAGGACTAATGTCAGTAAGGAAAAATTCAAAAACCTAATCAACATAATCATAATTAGGATCATAATACCCAAGAAAATAACCTAAGTTACAACACCAGGCCATATGGTTATAATAACATCATGGGACATGTTTCTATAAATCACATTATCACCATTATAATCAAAACCCATGAACCAATAATGCATCTCAAAGTGTTGGTCCCCCTATTTTAGGGTTGACACCCTCTTCTTCAAATAACTTTGCACCAAGTTCAATCAAAACCATTACACCTTAATTTTTTTGGGTTATTATTTTTGGACCTCCACCCCATTCTTTTAATTGTAATGAATCCTTACTGACTCAAAATTATGCAATCACAACTAGACTCTCACAAGTTACTCTGGAAGGCCCTTTGCCTTATTCTTATGCTGAGCCAAATTTGAACTATGTGACTTCTACTTCTTCTAATTATAATGACTCCTTATTGACTCAAAATTATGAAATTATAACTAAAAACTTGTGATTCACCCTTTATGTCCCTTTACCTTCTTCCAACATTTCTAAATTCATCAAAATTTTCAAATCAATCAATTTTTCCAAATCAATTCATATAAAATCAATTCAAATTAATTCAAACATTTCAAGTTAAATATTTTGAGTTAAACATTAAAATTAAGTCAACTCTTTCAAAGTCAAACATTTTCAAGAGTTAAAGTCAAATTCAAACATTGTAAATAAAACATTTTAAGTCAAACATTCAAATTAAATCAACTCTTATAAAGTCAAACATTTTTCAAGAGTCAAAGTCAAAATCAAATCAAATTAAATTTAAAATAAATTAAATTCAAATCAAATCAAATTAAAATCTAAACAAAGTCAAACCATTAAATACAAGACCAAGTTAAATTAGGTCCACTTTGACCAAGTCCAATCCAAATCTAAAGTAAAACACTAAAAATAAGTCAAATGAGGTCATATTTGACAAATTACAATACAAATCCAAATTCAAACATTGAAACAAAGTCAAATCAAGACTATATTATCCAAGTGACATCAATTCAAACTTAATCCAACATCTGAAAGTCAATTTAGGTCTAGTTTGACCAAGTTGCATCAAATCTAAATTCAAATCATATTCTTGACTTTTCATTAAATTCCTACACCTATCGATTAGGAATGATGAAGTCACATCACCCATCTTTTATCCCATTTTAATCAAATCTATCTATCATAATCCAATCTAAATCTAATAAAAAACTAGGTCTAAAATCTTAATCACATTCGATCAACCAATCTAAGTCAAATCAAATTAAAAAGTCATATAAAATTTGAAAGTCAAATCAAATTAAACATTTACCAAAATCACATGAGTTCTAAATAAATCATTCAATTCTCATATTATATTTTCATCTAATCTCCCACACCTATTGACTGGGAACAATGAGGTCACAATATACATCAGCCTTGAAACCACTATAATCACATGCAAAATCTAGCTCATCCACATCTAAACAGGATTTTAAACTTCTTAATGAACCATTGGAGGAAATATTTTACAATTCGTTCACATCAAACATGATTTTGTATTTACGTACCAATTATTTTATTGAAAATAGTCCAAAACTTAAGTGGTATCGAGAAGAGAAATATTACAAGTATCATAAAATTCAAGGCCATTCTTTTAGTCAATGTGCTAGATATAAGACTTATATCAAAGTTTTGATTGATAATAGAGACATCAAAATAGAACCAAATATGTCCATATATGAAGATCACCAAATAGGGATATGCCAAGATCCTTTAATATATCATGATTAAATTCATCCATTTCAAAGTCAAAGTCAAGACAACCAACCCATCTTCAACATTTTTTTGAATCACCCATCTTTGATGAGCATCACCTCAATGAGCCTCTATTTGATTATCCTCATATCTTTTATAAACCCTTCTTTGATAATCTCATATTTAAAAAACCCATCATTTAACAATAGTATCTTTCTTCCATTTCTTAATATTCCACATTTTATGAAATCCATTCATCCCCAAACCTCCATTAACAAACAAGAAGAGGAAAAGGTAATTGTGGACAATAATAACATAGAACCTTCTTATGGCCACATCTAAATCAAGTTCAATATCAGTATCAAAATCAACATCAATGTCAAAATCAACTTTACCATTGGAATTAACACCTAAATTAGAATCAAGATCTTATCACATTGACTACACACTTCTGGAAGGCCCATTTGAATACATCAGTGATCCTTCCACAAGTTTTGAGGAAGTTAGATTCAACATTAAAGTAAGTTATCATAGTATCCTCTATGATTATTATGTATTCTTTAATCATTTAATTGATATTACCCATCATTTTCACATCAACCATCATATTCCTTATCCTAAAATTTAGTTTGCCACACTCATTGATAAGGAGTGAAAAAACCATACATCGTTGGCCTTATTATATGGTAACATATCAACTACATAATTTAGGGGTATCCAAAACATCATTAAAAATTAAAAATAAAATTTCCCTAGTGAAACCTTAGTTGAGGAACTAAGTTACAATCAAATTAAAAAATTATAATCCCTTAGTGAAATTTTTTTTAAGGTGTTAGAGGAAAATCTAATTCAAAATCCCAGAAATATAAAAGAAAAGTTCTCTAGTGAAACCTTATTTGAGGTGTTAGGGGAAAATCAAATTCAAAAATAAATGTCCCTTAATAAAAAATTATTTGATTCACTATGGGACAATCAAAATAAAAATTAAAATAATCAAGACTCAATTGGTGAAAATCTCTTTGGGGCACTATTGTCACTTTGAGTTGTACCCTTTGAGGAGGTGTTTCAGGTCTTCTCACCCAATTGACATAATGGAAATACTCATAGGATTTGGGTGACCTAAATTTTGGATTGAATCTCCAAATAGGGGAACAAAAATCACCACATGATTAGATAAATCATCCATGAGTCTACACTAAACATAATAGTATAAGAAGCCAAAATTTAGTCTTTATTGATTTAATGACATACAAAAGGAGCAGGGCTTTGCCATACTCATATGGAGGATATTTTGCAATCCATTCAAATAAAAATATATATAATAATGAATGAGAGATAAGGGGAAGAGACTAAGAATCTCACGAATGCTACCATAGTCCTTTTTTAGTTACAAAACATAAGTATATTTTCACCAAGCATGCAAAGGAGGTGTCATCTTATTTCTCAATGCACTACTCAAACTGTTGATGGATTTATCCTTGATGGGTGGTTTATAAGCTCATCATGGTTGATTTTATTCTTCTTAGAACTAATATCCTCTCTTGGAGTTACAAGTCCACTTCTTGAAGGGCAGTTATAAACTAAGGTTTTGACAGATGGCCTATTCACTCATTTTAGCATCTTCTATGACATTTTTGACTCCTTCAATCTATATTTAATCTTGGTGAGAGTGAGACTTAAGGCCTAAATCTCCTCATGCTATTATATCTATCATTAGAACTTGAAACTTCATGTCAAATTTTGTTTGATCCAAAATAAAGTAGTGAGTACATGCCTATCAATCATGTGAGGTTTATTTATTTATTTACAAACTAGTACAATAACTTGTCAACTTCATAATTGTATTATAAAATAACATGGAATATTTATTTTAGCTTAAAGTCAATCTTCAACTGATTATATATATATATAAAGTCTCCATATTCTATTACCAAGGAGTTTGGAGAGGGCTATAGGTATTTATTAAGAGAATATCTAATTGTCATAAGGTCTCAAAGATGGTATTTGTCTAGAAAAACAAATTTTGAGACCTCTCTTTAGGAAACCTTATTATTCACTACTTGAAACAACTTGGTGCATATACAAATAACTTAAAACAAACTTGAAAGATTACCAAAGACCATGTTTATTTATGTGCTTTCTCAATATCATGAAACTAACAAACTGGTTGTACACTGGAGATCTCAGCCTATTTGTAGTCATTAGAATAGGCTTATTCATGACTTATAAAACCATGTAAGAGGTTAATATGATGTTCACAAGGATGTATTGAAGGTGATCATACCCCTAATGACCTTAAGAAGGTCTATAATTTCATTTGCTTTATGCAAACAAGGAGCAATCTTCATAATGAATTGATTATTTTCTTGAAAACCTACCACATCACCATGAAAATATCTTGAAAGGTTTATATAAGGTCATGAGACCTTTTCCTAGGCCTAGAAGGTATCTCCAAATGGTTAAGTAGCTTTTACACATCCAAAACAATGATATTGGGCCTAAAAAGGCACTTTATAGATAATTTGACTATGCTTTTACTCCACACATGCTAAGACCATTTCTCCAGCATGTGATTATGAAATTTTGAGATGTCATCTAAAAGATTCCAAGATATTTATAGTTCATTGGAGTCATATAAATGAGTATTCATAGTCCTTGAGCTCTCTTAATGGTTTATTAGTTATTTAGATATCTTGACCCTAACAACTCTTTTCTAATTTTTCTTCTTCATCTTAAGGATCATAATCACTCTATAAGCCTTAATAATTATGTATCACACCCAACATAATCCTCCAAAATTCAAACTCGACTCAAAATTTACACTTTCCATTAGTCATACTCACAGACTTGACATAGTCAAGCTGGGCATATATGCTCCTACTTGTACATGCCTAATGGAGTCATAGAGGTCTATCTCTTATATCATGGTAATATCATCACCATGTAGATGCCTAGGGAAAGCACCATTTGTGTGTTCTAAAATCACATGGGTTATTTTTCATGCTTAAAGGGATGTCCTCAAATTCTTCAAGTAGAAAATCCTTCAAACACTATAAAAATATTATTAAAACCTTCCACAGGGTCCCTCACATATATAATGAACCTTAAAACCTTAATTCAAACCAAAAATTTCCATTTTAACTCATATTTATACCTACAATATTGATCTTAATCTTAAGAACTGATGTTTACAACCTATCTTAGAGAATATCAGTGTAATAAAAAACCTTATTAGACTTTTTTGGAGTTTATTTACCATGATAAATATCCCAAATATGCATTGGATATTTAACTTTTGGTTAAAAGTCTATTATTTATTCTTTCACACTTGAAACCTTGTTAAAAAATCCTTACTCAATGACTTTCATGGCCTACCACCTATAATTTCTTGGCAAGAATGATCATGAAAAGCTTATGGGATGCTCTTCTAAGATGTTATAGATCACTCACACTGATAAGAAACTAATTCATCATTAGTTTCTTAAGGATTTAATTTCAAAGGCAAAATTTATCTCTTAGGTCTTCTATAGGCCTAATACCTTCTCCAAGAGATCTTTGCTTATTTGATTGTTTCTCTTCAATTTGAGTATTATAATCAATTTATAAACTTTCCTCAATGTTGTTCACACCCTACTTAATCTTTTATATCTCACGATTCAATGAAAATTTGCATCTTTCTATTCATGTTCATACTTTCATCATGTAGGTGCATCTTCCAAGCTCAAACATAGTTGAAAGCCTACTATTAGATTAGTCTTTCTACCCATACCTATGTCTAAGTGATCTTGGAGGTAAGAAGGAGTTCATTTGGTTTACCTGAGACCTATTCTCCATGGAGAAACAACACAAATTTCTCAGAACCTTTCATTCTCAAATTACAGATTTAACACAATCCAACTAGTATGAATGATCAGGTTGTTTCTTATTATTTTTACCTTGGTGATACATTGAAGAGGTCGAAGGGAGATTAATGAAGTTGAAAAAAATATGAGCATCTTGTTTCCAATCACCTTAATTCATTGAAACATCTCACAACTCAACAACCTTGCTTGCCATCTCCAAGACATAAGAACTTGACATTTATTATCAATGTGAGTCTGATCCATGGTTGCATGCATTAATTTTGGTGTTACATGGATTCTTAGGGATCTTTAAAATTCCTCCCAACCCTTCTCATTCATCCATCAAACTCCAAAATGTTATAAAAGGATCAAGTTGAGGTTTATGGGGTTTTGAAAGGGTTTTAGAGCACTTATCTTCTTAGAAATGATTCATAAATCTCTACCCAGTAATCCTAAAATTAATTCCTATTTTTGAAGGGAATAGGGGTTGTCAAAATTCCATAATATCATCTGATCTAGCATCGCTCCTCTTTCATGAAACAATCTCATGAAAATGGCTCTTCTTGGCCTACTAATGACTTGTTGGAGACATCAAATGATTAACTTCCTTATTCAGACTTGTGAATTCTTGGAGAGCATAGTTTTGAAATCAGAGAAGCTATAAGAGGCATTGTAGAGGCTTATAAGATAATATCCAACTTTAAACCCTTTAAATGAGACTTCTACATACTCTTTTTCATCAAGAACATTATTTATTTTAAGAAATGTAATGTTGTACCTACATTCAATATTATAAATGGAGTTTTCCTGCCTTGGACAATGAAGTTATAACATACAAGAAACATCTTTACCTTATTTTCCTACCATGCCTTACATCATGCTCTATTTGAAAATTAGAAAATGAATAAAAATAGTTTTTTCAAAGTGAGTGTATGTTGAAAAAGAAGTATTGTGTCACTTTAACTGAGTTTACTGACAAAAATATATATAACATGATCCTCACAAGTGTAAAATGACTCAAAAGGACCTTTTTTTTACCTCTTATGCATGGTTTTTCACTCTTCACACTTGACATTCCATATCAAATCACTTTGCAACATTAGAACATGAAATAAGACCAAAACAAGTGAATATCTTAATCTCTCCAAAAGTACCATAACTTCTCCAAAGTTACCTTAAACTCTACTAAATTGCTTTAAAAATACCTCATTTGAAAGGTAAGTTGATATAATGGTCAATTTTTGGATGGTAGAGGTTGAATTTTAGCCTAAGGTGCTAAAATTCAAATATTTTTAGTGACTCATAGGGATTGGTTACCCTAATAAATAACTAGATTACTAACCTTACTAGTCTATTAGGATATGGAATCATTAAAAATTAAGACACAAACCTGATTTAGACCTTGGAAAATGACTACAAGAACTTATAATATGTTGGCACAACTGAAGATACCTTCAAGACACACACAAAAAAAAGACACCGCACAACAACAAGACACCACATTATGCCAAGAGGCATTTAGGAAAAAGAGGGAGAAGCAAACAACTAGGAAAAAATGTGCTAAAGACACTTGGAGAAAGAAAAACTAACCTAGTATTTACAAGGATAAGAACACATCCATTACACTTGGATCAAAATAAAAACCTCTCAGGACTTCTCCATGTGGTTGATAGAGATGAAGAAATTTTTGCTTGGATGTTGTTCTTGTTAGATTAGCTCTTTTCTTGATTTTCAACCTCCTTGTTTTATTTTTAAATGGATCAATTGAAGAAAACATATCTCTTATATAAAAAAAATCCTCTTATGGTTCAATACTCACCTCACATTGTTCTTCATCATTGAGAAAACTCTCCAATGTGATCACATTCTAATTCATAGGAACAACTACAACTTTAGCCTCCAATGGCTTACTAGAACATAGTTATTGGTCTTATATGACATCTTAGGAGATGTAATTTTTATTTTTAACTAATGTAATTTGTCATGATCTTCAAAGAGATTCAAATAATGCCCCTTAGTTTCATCAAGGTCTTCTAGAGATATGCTTTGATCAACACCCTCTTGGACATGTTCTCCAATCTTGAAAACCATCCTATCAACATCTACACAAGGAAATGTATCCCTACAAACACTCTCAATATATTGAATGAGATCAAGGTATTACAACCACTCTTCATTGGTGTTTTATCTATATATTCTTTGGTTAATGCCATCTTCTTTAAGGTCTGTAACTTGATCAAGGAGTTTATACCTATAACATTAGGAATTTGAAGAGTAACAAATTCATTAGTTCCTTGTTAGTGAATGAAAATATTATTAAAATAAAAAAATTTAATAGAAACTAAACCACTCTTGCCTAAGTACTAGGTTGAGCTTACCACAATGAACAAAACTAAAAACAAGAGATAAAAATATATAAATATATTACCTCCATTGTCAAAAATAATGTTCACTTGTTGGTATAGAGGATTTTATTACTCATCTTGTGGGTTATAGAGACTTTGATCAATGTATTATCCATCTCGGTATCAATTCTCTAAGATCACATGTGGCTTTAATTGCCTTGTCTTGGCTTGGTGTGAAGCTTATTGAATCAATTTGGCATTATGAAATTACTTGAAGGGATTCTCGAAGGCATTCCTATAGAATAACCTTGCACACAAAAGCTTGTTTGGAAAGAGTGGGGGAAATTTTATTTATAAGTCTTAAAGCTAACTCTAACCCTAGTACATTTAGGTTTAGTTTTAACCTTTGTTGAGTCTAGGTTAACCTTGTCAATTTTAAGTTAACCCTAGGTTGGGTCAAAGAAATTATGAAGGCTTGACAACTCATAAAAGATATGTATTGTCATTACAACTCATAGAAGATATTTATGAGGTTTTGAATCACTTTTTCTTGGAATTTTATGAATTAATAAAAGTTATTATTAGTTCCCTTGACTTTTAACTCATCTTTATTGAAAAATTACTTTTTCAAAAAATGTAATTCCCTAATTAAACTTGGAATTTTTACTTAAGTAGCTAATTAAATTTTTATTTTTAATTAATCATGCTTAGGGTTTTTAGAATTTATTAATTATTTTTATGTTTTGCATTAATAGATTGATAGGCCAAGAATGTTAATTTTCTAGGTCATATTTTGATTGGGGTTGAATCCAAGCTAGGTTATTGTTGCATATAGGTTAATAACCCAAGTAAGCAAGCCTCAACACATTTTTGGGGAGTTAGATCCCTTATGTGAATGAAAATGGTAAATGTAGTGACCTCTAGGATTAAATTATGTTATTTTCTATAAATCAATTTGGTACTTAGTTTGGAGATGAAAGTGGCAAAAAATGAGTGTCTATAATAACCAATCTTAAAAAAATCAAACAAGTCAATATCAAGTGAATTAAATTCTTTAAATGGCACATTTAAAGGACTACCCTTCTTATCTTTATCTAGGCTATAGTCTCCTTACAAAGGAACATAACCTACTTTTTAGGACCTCAAATAAGTATTACAACTATCTTTCACTTGTTTGTGGCTCATTTAGACTCTCTTTTGGATTCATGGGGTTTTTTATGAATGTAGAAGGAACTGAATTCTACACCTTATTCACTCTATTCTTGAAACTTAAAATAGTCTTTGTACCACTCAAATTAATCATTAAGAGTTTCTTTAGTTGGTGTAATAATCTCAAGGTGAATAGTGTCACCTTCTTATGATTGTGATTGCAAGATGATGTCAAAATGATCAAGGAGTTATTATTAAAACACATACTCCTCTTGGATGTTTTGTTCACTCTCAAATTATTCCTCCATCACACCAAGTGGTAGTTCTTTGAAAAAGTTAGTATCTTCTTCTTCAGGCTCAACATTCTCATTGTGTCCACTATGCTCCATTAGGTCTGAAACAATATAAAATTCTTCATGAAAATAATGATTTATTTGAGTATCCTCCTCTTCATCAAGAGATTTAATGTTCCTTGTTTCAAACTTATCCTCTTCTTCATCAAGAGTATGACACAAATACTAATTTTATTCCATTTATCCTAAGTCTGATCTAATGATATAATAGGGGTGTCAAAGATGAACTATTCATCACATTCTCTTGAAACACTCTATTCTTCCCATAGATGATATTCACTTACCTTCTATACAAATATACCTCATTCAAAAATGGATATTCTGGGAGGGAAATAGGGTCCACTTGGTGGAATAGGAATATAGAGCATTATGGGTTGCTCTTGAATTGGATTTGGGGTTGAAGAGGAACTCCTAAAACTTGGGAATTTAGGGATAGTAGGATTATTTAGGAGTTATTTTGGAAAATTAAAATATACTTGTGTTAATATTTATTCAATTTTCTCCTTCCACTCAGCAATCAATCTCTCACATTTTGATTTTCCTTAATCTTCATGAATAATTCAAACTAAAGGGGTGGATAAAGGGCTCAAGAAACTTAGAAACTTATTTGGTTTGGCTTCTACAATTTTCTCCCTCTCTTGATTTTAGATTAGCATATGAGGAGTGGGAGATGAGCTTGGAAACTTCCTTGGTTGAGGAGTTTGATGAAATTGAAGAATAATGGGTGGAGTTTACACAAGCATAGGCTCTTTCATAAGATTGGGAGTCCTAAAGCTTATAATTTTGAAATAAGTAAGGTCATTTGAAATATTTTGTCTAAAACAAGGAATAGGAGAGAGTAATTGAGGTTTGGATTCAATTCTTTGTGCTCTCATGGGAAGTTACTACATTTTCTCTCTTTTAGCCTCATTATATCTTCTTCATCACTCTACTTCTTATTGGTGTATATATTCCTGATATACAAGATCTTCTTGATGCTTATTATATCCCCTTCCCCAATCATTCTCCATACATTATCTCTCAAATTCAAGTCTTATCTCTTGCACACTTTTTTTAGGATAATTGGAAAGAACATGACTTTCCCAAGGCTGATTGGAAGCATGAGAAAAGGTGTGAGGGGGGTAAATGTCATGATAATATTGGTATCTTTCTAGTTTATAGCTACTTGAGGTGAAGCTATAAATGTTCTCAGCTTGATATGAAAGATATGAAGGTACAAAAGACGAATTTTCACAAAATAAGGGATTGAAATACATACTAATTGATGTTATTTACGCACTTGGACTACTCAAAATAGTTATAAATAACTTGGAGTTACCATTGGTGTTTATGTAAATGTATCTAAATTATAATATGTTTAAGAACAACACCAAAAATTACTCAATAGATGAACTTCTTATCCCACCAAGTGTGCTAAAAACTACTATCACTTTGAGCTACACCCTTTGAGGAGGTGTTTTAGGTATCCTCACCAAATTGACACAATGGAAACAATCCTAGGCTATGGGTGACCTAAATGGTGGAGTGAATATCTAGAGAGGGTTGGTTCCCTTGATGCTACACGTAAGACTAACACTACATCTACTCAAATGTAAGGAAAAGAGAAAGAAAGACTTAACATGAAAGTAAAAGAGGTAATGCATCATATGTTTTGATATTTTACACCCATTTGAAAGTTCATAGTGGACCTTGATATTGAACTATAGATACACAAATCATGATTTGGTTCTTTTACATAAGCAATTTACAAAGAGGTTAAAGATTTCAACTAAACTTAAGAGAGATAGTTGTTTTCCACTTCTAATAAATACAATAAATTTATGTAACAATAACTAAAACCTATAAAAAGACACCAAATATATATAAGTAAGAATGAGACAACAAATCAAGGGTAACACAATTCCCCACATGATCAGATCAATCATCCATGAGTTTACATTAAATATAGTAGTATAAAAAGGCAAAATTCAATCTTTATTGATTCAATGGCATGAAAAAGGAGAATAGATTCACCATAATAATGTGGAGGATGTTTTACAAGCCATTCAAGGCTAAATATATATAATAATGAATGAGATAAAATGGGAAGAGACTAAGAATCTCATGAATGCTACCATAATCTTTTTCTCAGTTACAAAAATAGAAGTATCTTTTTACCAAGCATATAAAAGAGGTGTCATATTATTTCTCAATGCACTAGGCCAAGTGTTTATGGATTTATCCTTGAGGGTTGGTTTGTAAGGTCATCATGGATAATTTTATTCTTCTTAGAATTGATCTCCTCTCTTGGAGTTATAAATCTACTTCTTGAAGGGCAGTTACAAAGTGAGGTCTTAACACATGGCCTATTCAATCCATTTTACATATTCTATGACATTTTTGACTACTTAAATGCATATTTAATCTTTTTGAGAGTTAGAATTAAATATTGAATATCCTCAAACTATTATATCTATCATTATAACCTGAAAATTCATGTCAAAGTTTGTTCGATCCAAATAAGGCAATGAGGATAGGCCCATCACTCATCTAAGGTCTAGTATTTTGTTTTAAAACTACTAAAAAAACTTTTCAAATTCATAATTATATTATATAAGACCATGTAATCTCTATTTCATCTTGTATGACATCTTGAACTGATTAGCTATATATTAGGTTTCCACAGTCTATTAGTAAGGAGTTTGGAGAGGGATATAGATATCCATTAAGAGCATATCCAATTATCATAAGGTCTCAAAGATGGTACTTGTCTAGAAAACAAATTTTAACACCTCTCTCTATGTTACCTTATTCCTCACTACCTAAAACAAATTGGTGTATAGTTCAAATACCTTAAAATAATATTTAAAAACTACCAAGGATTGTGTTCATTTATGTGGTCTCTCAACATCATGAAACTAACAAACTTCTTGTATATTGGAGCTCTCAACATGCCTATAGTCATTAAATAGGCTTGTTAATGACTTATTAACCATGTAAGAGGTTAATTTTATGTTCACAATGATGTCTTGAAGGTTCTCATACCCCTATTGACCTTAAGAAGGTCTACAATTTCATTTGTTTCATGTAAATAAGGAGCAATATTCATCATGAATTGATTATTTTCTTGTAAACCTACCACATCACCATGTAATTCTATTTGAAAGTTTATATAAGGGACATCTTCCTAGGCCTATAAGGTCTCTCCAAATGGTCAAATAACTTATGCACATCCAAAACCATGAGATTGGGCCTAAAAAGGCATTTTCTAGACCACTTGACTGTGATTTTACTCCACAAGTGCCAAGACCATTGATCCAACATGCAATTATGAGGTTTTTAGATGTCATCCAAAAGTTTTAAAGACATTTATAGTTCATTGTAGCCACTTCAACAAACATTCAGAGTCTTTGATCTTTGTTAAAAGTTTCTTGGTAGTTTAGGTATCTCGACCCTAATAAATATTTTTTGGTGTTTATTATTAATATTAAGGATCCTAATCACTCTATAAACCTTCCTCATTATGTATCACACCTAGAATAATCATATAAAATTAAAACTTAGCTTAAAACTTACACTTTCCCTTCACAGTCTGTTTCTATTCAAATTTTGCTTTCTATATTCAAAGGAGAGAGAAGAAACTAAGAAAATGGTCAAGGCTTGTGTACCTGGATGTAGTCTGCGCACTATAATCCGGACGCTGTGAATACTCCTCTTTGGCTGTGGAGGAATGACACCTGTAAAGAAAAGGGACTTGGACAAAAGAAGGTGTTAGATGGATAGATGGTGGGTTGCCAAGAGAAAGCTTGTTCCCAGAAGTATGAAAACTTCCTTAAGGGAGGTCAACCCACTGTTTGATAAAAAGAAGTCTGATAAAAGACAGAATGTCAAAGTAATGATAAAAGACTGAAAAGCAAAAGGGAAGCAAAGGCTTACTTGGAAGATGTTGTCAGCCTGGTCATAGTCACCGGCGTCGGTGGTCCTACCGGCGTCGGTTAGTCAAGGGGCCGACGTCAGTTAGTCTGCCGACATCAGTTGGGGTAGTGACCGGCGTCGGTCAGGGCAGTAGGTTTGGACGTAGTCTGGTCGAGTCTGTGGATAGGGTCTGGTCAGGTCTAGGTCTGTGGATAGGGTCTGGTTGTGCAGAATGGTCTATGGACGGGTCTGAGATAGAGTTTGGCCTTGGTTAAATGGTCTGGGGTCTAAGTCTGATAGTCTGGTTGAATAGGCAGAGGGTATGGTCTGATAGAGGACAGAGGCAATAGGGAGATAGAGGAAATAAGGGTTCGGGCTAGATTGGGTTAGCAGTTTGGTCTAGGGAGAGGGAGTGTTGAAGGGGGGAGATATTCCCTGAAAGCTATAACTCAAAAGACAATGAAAACATAGACAATATACATACCTGTGCCTGTTGGAGGAGTGCTGTTGATGATTCCCGTACCTGTTGTTGATGTAGCTTATGTGGAGAACCTGCTGCTGATGTAGAAGTCTGATGTAGAATACCTGTTGCTGCACCTGAGGGAGAGAGTGAGAGGCTTGGCTGAGAGATTGGTAGATTGATAAATAGCTGAAGACTGAAGATCCCAGTTTCGTGATTAACTCCTGAGATTAGGATCTGATTTGGAGTCGTGATTTGTGATTAGATGAGAAAATTCTGATTTTGTGATTTGGGGGCCAGAAAGAGGTTAGACGTCGGTTTAAGTAAACTGACGTCGGCGATCCCGCTGGTGTCGGCCGACAGTTGACCGACGTCGGTGGGTTCAGAATGAGTAAAAGGGCATCAAGCCCATTCTACATCTGCCAAGTGCATAGTTGGTTGGAGAATTGGTCGAAGGTAAGGATAAAGATGCACGAGAGTTGGTTAGGCGGTTGGAGAGGAGTAGGAATAGGTCTTGGGTGAATCATAGGTTGGGAAATGGTCCAAGGTGAGGTGTCTTAGGTGAGGTGTCATGGGTGAGGTGTCAAAGGAGGGGGGTTTAATTCAAAATAAGTTAATTATTTTAAATTAGTAATTGTATGGTTAGGAATGGGTTAGGAATGGGCCAAGGGGGGAAAGGTGACCAAGGGTTAGACACTTTTTTGGTGTCTACATTTGCCCCTTTTTGTCTTGTTGGTTGTTCTGGATGAACTGCAAGACAAAAATAGGAGGTGGTTGCCCCAGGTGTGGGATGATGTGGATTGCCCTGAGGTATGGATGAGGTATTCCCCCTCAAAGTAGGAGTCAAGGGAAGGGAACCTGATGTCGGGTGCCGATTTGAAAAAAAGTGGATGAGAAAGATGAAGAGTGAGTGAAAACGCTACAAAAGTCGTGATTGCGTGTATACCACATCACGGGATAGGTAGGTCAAATGGTCACAGGTTAAGGGTCGAGGAGTGCCAAAATTAAAGTAACCAGGCCCCAGCATTTAGTCGTCTACTGATCGGGTCACTCAATCTAAGCTGAAGCTCCAAATGGTCATCGTGTTCTAGGTATCCCAGGCTCAAGAAGTGCTCCCAAAAACACGAAAAAGTCACAAGTAGTGCAGATCAACCGGCTTGCAATCCTATACTTGTGAGGGTCCAAAAATAAAGTCTACAAACAAGTGTGCTATCTATTCGTGAGGTAGCATGTGTGCAAACAAAACCAAGACAGAGTTGTCTCGGAAGTGGTCAGAGTCTGTGAAGATAGGCGTGATCTCCAATGGTCATTGGTCGAGGTGGACGAATGGATGAAAGGATGTGGCTGAGCTAACCTCAGAAGGCGTCATGTTATCTGAGTGTTGCCTACATAGCCCTTGTGTAAAAGGGCCTCAGGCCAATGTAGTTCTCCCTAAAAAAGGAGGAATGGTCAAAGAGATCGAATTGGTTTTGGTCAAAGTGGTCGAAGTCAAGGTCAAAAGGAGGAAAGAAGGTTTGTCCATCAGGGAGATGAACAAACGAGGGTGGTCGAGCTAACCTCAGAAGATGTCATATCATCTGAGTGCTGCCTACATAGCCCCAGTCTTAGGGCCTCAGACCAATGTAGTTCAGAATGAGAGGGTCAAAATGGTCGATGATGGGTTTGGTCATGTGTCAAAATGATGAGGAGAAAAAGATGTCATAGCCTTTTCCAAATGGTGTATTCTGTAACATTGGTCGAGGGTCTTTCATCCCTAGCACTTTTCCATAGTCATGATGGATGTATGCTAAAAATGAATTAGGGTCTATTTATGCTTCAGCAAGTATTGGTTTATGCTTAACATAAATTGGGTCTGGTCGATAGTTTCCATGTGTATTGGTGTCCATAGAAACTATGTGAAAAGGACTAGGATGATGATGATGTCATGATATTGGGTTGTTAGTCTAAAAATGTTTTGGTTGAGTATAACCAAAGTGTGAAAGATAAGTGAAAGGCAAATTGCTTTTTCATTGACAAGGACCAAAATAATGGCATGGATAGGGGTTGTTAGAATAAAAGCCCCGTGTATGAGTTGCGTTATGGACCAGGGTTATGTTAGAGAAGTAATCGAATCACTTGACGTTAAGTGATCTCGAAGTCCCTTGAGTATGTTGGGGTGATAGGATGAGTTATGTGATACGAGAGGATGGGGTGACCTTTTTTTGTGGCAGGAATAACCTTGCCCCTTTTATAGGTGACCCAAGAACGACTATAGGCATGTCCATGACTTGAAGCTTGTCAGTCGATTTTTTTTATTTTTTTTATTTTTATTTTTGATGGTGAACTGATCGATGTGGGAAGTCCACATAAAGATGTTGTTTTCTTGGTGGTCATGTTGTGAAGCTGATCGATGCGAGAAGCTTCAGAAAAATATATGCTATCTGTAGCAATAATTAGTCATAGCCATCCTTCGAGGGAGTGGTCTATATTTTGGATTTATATGTTTGATAAGACTTGGCCTAGCTATCCTTCAAGGGATCAGTCTAGTAATACAGCAATTATGTAGCTGTCCTTCGAGGGAGCAGTCTACATTTGGAGAGTTTTATGACCTGGTATGCTATGTTATTTTTGATATAATGTTGACTGAAGTTTAGCCATGGACGAGCCTATAGAGGTTTAAGGGTTCCCTTTTATAAAGACAAAGCATTCCTACTTGACAAAAAGGGTTGACATAGGACTTGTTTAGGGAATAGGGTTGAAAGGAATAGGGATTAAGAGAATGGGGTTGCTCAAGGGATGAGCTCAAATAAAACATCAAGTGATGAATACTCAACTAACAGAAGAATGGTCGTGGATGCACGGCATAAAAGGGGCTCAGGTTCTAATAAGTCTCTGGGCCATGCTAGTGCGGTAAGGTCTGAGCCAACTAGGAGCAAATTTGCCCCATTTGCCTCTTTCCAGATTGGTCAGGTGTTGATTGATGGATGTGGAGTTGGTTGACATGGTAGTTGATTGGTCGAGACTGGTTGAATGTTTTGGATAAAAAAGGTTGGTTGAATGATATTTGATTGCTGATTGGTCGAGACTGGTTGAAGGTAGGGTCGAAGGTAGGCTTGATGGTTGGATTATGTGTGGTCGAGGTTTGGTCGAGGTCATGGTCGATGTCATGGTCGAAGGTTTGGTTGACTGTTTGGTCGAAGTTAGGATAAGGTTGGATTCCCCCAGTCGCTTAGGGAGAATGTTGGATAGATTGGTCAAGGTTGGTTGAGGCTTAGTGGTTAAATGGATAGTGTTGATGTCAAATAATGGGGTCAAAGGCGGTAAAGGGACCATAATCTGGCGTGGGGATCTTGATTTAGGTGATGAATTTGGAGAGGCATGGGTTGGGGTTGATGTTTTGTCGAAGAGGTGGTCAAGAGGGTCCTTGATGAGAAGGGAATCCTTTCTCCATTATTGATGAGTGACAGCTTTAAGAGCACAACAATGCTCAGTGTCATGTCCCGGAGTGTGATGATAATGACAAAATTTAGAGTTGTCGAACCAAGATGGCCTTGATCCGAGAGTTGATGATTGGGGCGGTGTTGAAGGCTTATTGATAATGTGGTCGAGAAGAGAGGTGTCATTCCCTAGACATTGGTGAATGGCAACCTTGAGGGCACAATAATGCTCAGTGTCATGTCCAAGCGTGTGATGATATGCACAAATGCGTGTGTCATCGAACCAAGGTGGTTTTGGTCTGAGAGATTGATATGGTTTAAGAGGTGGGAGGTTGATGCAAGATGACTGCAATAAGTGCCGTAACAGTAAGGCATATGAACCTGCTAACGAGTCTGTGTCTTATTGTAGTAGGGGTTGATGACTTTGATTTAAGAGGCATAAGAGACGTTGGTCGATGGTTTGGAGGAGATGTATGTCTGATGGGTTGAGAGAGTAATGGAGGCGACTTGCCTCTGTGAAGTATGGGAGTAGGGAGCACTCCTATTAAAGTGGACGGATGTGGGTCCAAGATTGAAGGCAATGATGAAGGTGGGGGAGGAGTCCTCCGGTGTGGTCTAGTGACTTTCGTTGGTTTGGGTCGAGGGCCACTATTGTGTGAGGCAAGGTTAGATGTGAGTTTGAGTTATGTGGACGGCGGTGAGTGAGATATAACAATCTCAGGCAAAGGGCAAGAGGAAACCGTGACTGGGTCTTCCTCGGTTGAAATGGGTGAAGAGACTGGTTCTTCTCTTGGTGGAGAAGAAATAAGAGAGTGTGACTCTTCAAGTGGGCAAAGGGCATGGATGATCGTGCCTTCTACTTGTGGTTGAGGAGTAGGCAAGATAGGGTCCTCGAATGAAGGTAGGGCTAATGGTGTTGGTAGGGTCAAGGCATCCTCCAATATAGGAGAAGCCGATGGAGGACTAATAGGAGAAGAGGGTTTTTCATCCTATGATGGACGAATAGGGGAAGAAGGGTTTTCCACCTTTGAAGGAGGTTGGTCAGGGACAAGGGGCAAGATGGTGTTGATTGTGTGAATATCATGGTCATGAGAGTCATTGGTCGAAGTCTGGACATTATTTTGAGTAGGCGGATGATTTGGGAATGGTTGTTTGAAAATGTTGATGTGTTGGTTGGGTGGGGCGTTTGGGTTGTCCAAAATAAGATCCCCCTTGTCGATCATGTCTTGGATGATGTTTTTGAAGGTTCGGCAGTTGTCGATGTCATGGCCTTGGATGTGGTGAAAGTGGTAGAAGTCAGCCTCCCTATACCATGTAGGAAGGGCTTTGGAAGGGTCGAATTGAGGTGGTCAGATTGGAGGGAGATTGAGGACCCCCTGCTTGACAAGTTTTTCCAAAATGGAAGCGTATGGTTCTCCAAGTGGAGTGTAAGAATGCTGGATGTACCGTTATTGGAATTGTTTGGTAATGCTTGAAGATGTCAAAGGTTGAGAGTAATTAGTTGTCGTCGAAGATGGTGATCTAATGACCATAGTGTTGGCCACTCCTTTAGACTGGGAGTTGGTAGAAGAAGAAGGTCTGGAAGAAGAATGGTCATTGGATTTTGCATTATTATGATGCAATTTGACCTTATCTTCTTTAAGGGTGCGGAGTTCAAGCTTTCGAGCCATGGTGAAAGCTTCATCAAAAGTGTGGAATGTCTAAATCCACAAGGTAGAAGAGATGTGGCTGGCACATGCTCGAGAAAAGAGCTCGATGAGCTCGAGTTGAGGCAAGGAGAAGGATAGCTGGTTAATCAGGCCTCTCCAACAGGTGACAAAATCGACTACAGATTCATCGTCAAATTGTCTGATGGAGTAGAGGTCTGTGATTGAGACTTGTTTGGTGATGTTAATAGAGAAATGGTCGAGAAATAATTGGGCGAGTTGAATAAATGAAAAGATAGAATGTCTGGTAAGAGAGCAATACCAGTCAAGGGCGGGGCCGGAAAGTGACATAGGAAACGTGCATAAAAGCAACGCATCGTCATGGGCAATAAGATAGCAGGCATGTCTGAATGCCTGTAAGTGTTGTTGTGGGTCTTCCTTACTCTGAAAGCGAGTAAATTTAGGAAGCTCTCAATGGTTGGGGTATGGTCAGATAGAGACGGAAGGATGGATGGGCTCGTTGCAAATTTGCTCATACGAGAGAGCATTGCGTGAGCCAGAGATAGAGGTTTCAAGACTGGACATTTTATCCATCAGCATCTTAATGAGATCTACTGACAGATTGGCGGGTGGAGCGCCCCCTAAGTTGTAGGGCGCTTGAAAGAGGCTAGAGGAGGTATACGACGTAGTCGGTTGTGCTTGTAGGGGCGCAATATATGGATGACTAGTCGCAGGGACATAAGTGGAGGCCAAAGGTGGTTGCGTTATGAAGGTCAAAGGTATAGGTTGACTAGATACTGCCAAAGGTGGTTGAATAGTGGCATTGGTAGAAGGATAGGTTGGCACTCCTACATTTGTGGGTGCAAGAGTGTGAGGGGTGGAGACAATCAAGTTCTGGTATGATGTAGAACTTGGTTGAATTGTGTGGGGTTGAGGGGGTAATGAAACCCCGATGGAGGTTGGTCTAAAAATAGACGAGGAGGCCAAACTTTGCGTATTGGCCATGGTCAGGTTAATGGTTGAGGCAAAAGGTTGGGTCATAAAGGGTTGGGTGGCGAATGGTGTCGATGTCATCGCCATGTCACCCGAGAGGTCTCGCATTGGGTTTCTCGTGAGATAGTTTTGGAGGGCTGCGGCATTGAGGTCTAAGAATCTTTTGAAATCTTGGTCCCCTTCAGGGATGATGGGAATTTGAGTTGGGGTCGGTCCTATAGGAGTTCTTTCAGTCTTCGAGTGGAACTCCATGGTAGGACTGGTTAGGGATGAGGTAGACGAAGGCGGTTGATGGCTAAAGTGGTCAAGAAGGGTCTTGGTTTGACTGTATGTCAAAACCATGCAAGGCGAGAGAGGGTCAGGTTCTAGAAATTGTGTTTTTGATATTCCAGAAACTTAAAATGTGGTTTTGGCAGAAAAAGGGGTCAAGTTTTTAGGCTGTTGTTTTGGCAAAAAGGTCTGTGACAGTGACCGACGTTGGTTTAAAAACCGATGTCGGTAACAAAAGGTGGCCGACATCGGTCAGATGACCAATGCCGGTACAGAAAAGTTGCCGACGTCGGTTACAGAACTGATGTCGGTTACTGTGTTTTCCAAAAACTCAGAAAAAAAGTTTTTGGAAATGAAGAAGACGTCCTTACCAGCTCAAAAAAGATAGATAAAAAATAGAAAATAAGATGGAGACAGACAGGCTTAAGCATTAAATCTTAAGAATCAATTTTAGAGTCCTGTGGCTTATGCCTTAGATGAATGTTTGGGGAGGTTGGTTGGTAGAAAGGTCCTAGAAGAGGTAGTCTAAAGATGGTTTCGGGTCTTGTTATGGTGCTCAAAAGTCTGTATTAGGTTCGGTACGTGGCCTGGTGCTAAGGAGCAAGCTCCCCTCACTTCATGAGACCAGTGATAAGTTGGTCTCGCTTAGCCAAAATATACCTTGCCTAGAGATTATCCTCCGCCAGAGAATGGAGTGGGCTTTCCCCTTGGTGATGAAATCCAAGTGAGATTGCTAGGTAGGGGTAAGGTATTCACTGGGGGATGAAATCCCAGTCGGGCCTTGTCTCAAGTGAGTTTTATGTTTGTTTTAGTGCATGTGGTTTGGTCGTGTAACATAAAGTGGACTAGATTTATTCAATATGCGGTCCTTAATTACTATGTGTGGTCTAAGAAGTGTAAACAAGCAGAAATGAATGCAAGGTGTTTTAAGCCCAAGTCGAAAATATGAAGTTTGAATGAAGACAAGTTTGAGAAAGGGTTTGAGAGTATGATGTTGGACTAGTCTAGAAGTGCAAGAAAGAAAAGAAAGGTTCTTTTTAGTCCTGCTTATAGTGTCATTAAGAAGAGACGAAAGGAGGCGAAAAGGAAGGAACCTAATGCACCTATATGAAAAAAAGAAGGAAAAAACCCAAGGAAGGCCCTAGGGGTCCCACCAGGCGTGCCAGAATGTTTCTATTCAAATTTTGCTTTCTATATTCAAAGGAGAGAGAAGAAACTAAGAAAATGGTAAAGGCTTGTGTACCTGGATGTAGTCTGTGCACCGTAATCCAGACACTGTGAATACTCCTCTTTGGCTGTGGAGGAATGACACCTGCAAAGAAAAGGGACTTGGACAAAAGAAGGTGTTAGATGGATAGATGGTGGGTTGCCAAGCGAAAGCTTGTTCCCAGAAGTATGAAAACTTCCTTAAGGGAGGTCAACCCACTGTTTGATAAAAAGAAGTCTGATAAAAGATAGAATGTCAAAGTAATGATAAAAGATTGAAAAGCAAAAGGGAAGCAAAGGCTTACCTAGAAGATGTTGTCAGCCTGGTCACAGTCGCAGGCGTCGGTGGTCCTACCGGCGTCGGTTGGTCAAGGGGTCGACGTCGGTTAGTCTGCCAACGTCGGTTGGGGTAGTGAACAGCGTCGGTCGGGGCAGTAGGTTTGGACGTAGTCTGGTCGAGTCTGTGGATAGGGTCCGGTCAGGTCTAGGTCTATGGATAGGGTCTAGTTGTGCAGAATGGTCTATGGATGGGTCTGAGACAGAGTTTGGCCTTGGTTAAATGGTCTGGGGTCTGAGTTTGATAGTCTAGTTGAATAGGCAGAGGGTATGGTCTGACAGAGGACAGAGGCAATAGGGAGATAGAGGAAATAAGGGTTTGGGCTGGATTGGGTTAGCAGTCTGGTCTAGGGAGAGGGAGTGTTGAAGGGGGGAGATATTCCCTAAAATCTGTAACTCAAAAGACAATGAAAACATAGACAATATACATACCTGTGCCTGCTAGAGGAGTGTTGTTGATGATTCCCGTACCTGCTGTTGATGTAGCTTGTGTGGAGAACCTGCTGCTGATGTAGAAGTCTGATGCAGAATACCTATTGTTGCACCTGAGGGAGAGAGTGAGAGGCTTGGCTGAGAGATTGGTAGATTGACAGATAGCTAAAGATTGAAGATCCCAGTTTCGTGATTAGCTCCCAAGATTAGAATCTGATTTAGAGTCATGATTTGTGATTAGATGAGAAAATTCTGATTTTGTGATTCGGGGGCCAAAAAGAGGTTAGACGTCGGTTTAAGTAAACCGACGTCGGCGATCCCACCGGCATTGGCCGACAGTTGACCGACGTTGGCGGGTTCAGAACGAGTTAAAGGGCATCAAGCCCATTCTGCATCTGCCAAGTGCATAGTTGGTTGGAGAATTGGTCGAAGGTAAGGATAAAGACGCACGAGAGTTGGTTAGGCGGTTGGAGAGGAGTAGGAATAGGTCTTGGGTGAATCATAGGTTGGGAAATGGTCCAAGGTGAGGTGTCCTAGGCGAGGTGTCATGGGTGAGGTGTCAAAGGAGGGGGGTTTAATTCAAAATAAGTTAATTATTTTAAATTAGTAATTGTATGGTTAGGAATAGGTTAGGAATGGGCCAAGGGGGGAAAGGTGACCAAGGGTTAGACACTTTTTTGGTGTCTACACAGTCATACTCACAGACTTGACACAATTAAGCTGGGTATGCATGTTCCTACTTATACAAGCCTAATGGAGTCATAAAAGTCTATCTATTATGTCTTGGAAGTGTAATAACCATGTATAGTCTAGGGAAACCACTGTTTGTGTGTTCTAAGATCATATGGGCTATTTTTCATGCTTAAAATAATATTCTTAACTTGTTCAAGCACACACAATCCTTTAATCAACTATACTTTTTTTTTAAATATTTTACTCACATGAACACCTATAAAAATATTATTTAAATATTCCATATGGTACCTCATATATAACATGAACCTTCAGACCTCAATTCAAACCAAAACTTGCCATTTCAACTCATATATGAACCTAAAACATTGATCTTGATTTTGAGAGCTAATGTTTTCAACCTTTCTTAGAGAAGATAAGTGTAAGAGAATACCTTATTATACTTTTTTGGAGTTTCCTTACCAAGATAAATATCCCAAATATGAATTGGAGATTTTAGTTTTGGTTTAAATTCTATATTTTATTCTTTCACATTTGAAACCTTGTTTAAGAACCCTGACTCATGGTTTTTAAGGCCTATCACGTACAAATTCTAGGTAAGAATGATCATGTAATGTTTGAAAAATTATGGGATGATATTATAATATGTTATATATCAATTAAAATTATAATAAAATGATCCCTTATTGGTTTCCTAAGGATTAAATCTCAAAGGCAAAATTGCTCTCTTAGGTCTTTCACAACCCTAATAACTTCTCCAAGATATCTTTGCTCATCTAATGGATTATTGAAGACTATAAAAAATTTATAAACCTTAATAAATTTTATTTACACCCTAATTGACCTTTTATATCTCATTATTCAACATAAATTTTAATCTTTCTATTCATGTTCATATTTTTAGACTATAGGTGCATCTTCCAAGCTCAAACATGGTTGAAACCCTACTACTAAATTGGTGTTTCTACCCATACTTATGTATAAGTGATATTTTAGTAAATAATGGGTTTATTTGGTTTGATTGAGACCTCTTATTCATGGAGAAACAACACAAAACTTGCTCATAACCTTTCATTCTCAAATTGCAAATTTAATAAAGTCCTTCTGGTATGCATGCTCAGGTTATTTCTTGTCATTTTTGCCTTGTTGGTGCCTTAAAGAATTTTATGGGAGATTAATTTATTTGAAAAAAAATTGAACAATTTTTTTCCAATCACCTACATGCATTAAAACATCTCACAACTCAACAAGCTTGCTTGCCATCTCCAAAACAATAGAACATGACATTTATTACCAATGAAAGTCTGATCTATGGTTGCATGCATTATTTTTAGTGTTTAAAATATTATTATGTCTCTTTAAAATGTCTCCCAACCCTTTTCATACATCCATATATTTCCAAAATGTTGTTAAATAATCAAATTGAGGTTGATGGGGTTTTGAAAGGGTGTTAGAGAACTTATTTTCTTAACAATGATTCATAAATCTCTACCCCCTAATGCTAAAAATAATACCATGATTTTTAAGGGCATAATGGAATTCAAAATATAATAAGATAATTTGATCTAGCACCTCTCTTCCTTCATGAAACAATCTCATAAAAATTGCTCTTCTTGGTTTACCAATGATTGGATGGAGACATCATGTGATTTCCTACCTTGTTTGGACCTGTGAATTCTTGGAAAGCATGGTTTTAAACTAAGAATTTGGAGGAGTCCTTGGATATTATTATAAGACAATATATAACTTGAAACCCTTTCAATGAGACCTATACAGACTGTTCTTCATCAAGAACATTGTTCATTTTAAGAAATGTCTTGTTGTACCTGCATTCAATATTACAAATGGAGTTTTCCTGCCCTATAAAATGAAATGAATCATCTTCACCTTATTTTATTTCCATCCCTTACATCATGATATGTTTGAATGTTATATAATGAACAAAAATAGTTTTTTAAAAGTGAGTGTATGTTGAAAAAGAAGTATTGTGACACTTTGGTTGAGTGTACAAACAAAAACATGTAGAACATGATCCTCACATGTGTCAAATGACTCAAAAGAACCTTTTTTGACCTCTTATGAATGGTGATTAAATATTCACACTTAAAATTCCATATAAAATCACTTTTTAACATTAGAACATGAAATAAGACCAAAACAAGTGAATACCTTAATCTCTCCAAGAATACCTTAACTTCTCCAAATTTACTTTAAAATCTACTAAATTACTTTAACAAGACCTCATTTGAAAGGGACGTTGATGAAATGGTTAAGTTTTGGATGGTAGGGGTTGCATTTTGGCCTAGTGGGAAAAATGTCATAAGGCACCAATAGATGAACAAATCTATTTTACACCGCTTGATGAAGGTATCATTGAAGTCAATATTAGAATAATGATAATCCAAAAATCATTCAGATTTTAGCAACTCTCAAGTCTAAGGAGTAGAATAATCTTTGGTTCTCTTAAGAGAAATTTTTAGAATCCTTTGATCCCAAAACATACATATCATGTCACATCCAGAATAAAAAAATGATGTTTATAACTACTAGTCCCAATTTCACTTGGTCCCCCAATAGTTATATGTCCCTTGATGATTATATCCTTCATCCAAATCCTATATCCCATTATCAAATCATATATTTTATCCAATGCATATCCTAATTTACCCTCCTTAAGGACACTTTATTTCATAGAAGACAAAAATACATATTTTTAGAGTTTTAATGGAATAATAATCAATATTCAACAAATATCATAATAACATCAGTCGAGTCCACATCAGTAGTAAAATCCTGACAGAGAAGTTATCTAGAATATATATGTGATAGAGATAAAAAAGGGTCAGTATCATACATATCATAATCCTCAATTGATTTAAGATGATAAAAAAATAAAATAAAATAAAATAAAATAATAAAGATAAATAATTGATCTAATGGTGAAAACCATGCTTATTGCACCATGGGAAAGTACCATGATGAAAACTAAGTTTCTAACATCATGTGTAAATAATCAATTATCTCTAGGTGCCTCAACACTTAGGAGCAGACCCATCCTTATTCCTCATCCATTTCATTTGAACCATTGATATCCTATCCAAATACTTATCCAAGTCCATCTATCCTTATCCAAACACATCCTTCATGCCCATTAGTTTTCCCATTCTGACGTTGTTAATGAAGTGGAAGTAACATTAAGCCCTATTTTGGGAAACATATTTGTATACCATTTGAATGACACTATGATGATTGAAAAATTTGTTACCACATGGAATAGTACTCAAATATCCCTAATTTATTCATAATCATCCCTCATCCTCATCTAATATCTTTTAGCATGATCTTGACCCTGTTCCATTCATTACATCTCCCATCTCAATGCTAGAATAGTTTTCCATTTGCTAATGATACCTTTGTATATAATTAATAAAAAAATATAAAAAACATAAAAAAATACATGAAATCCTAAAAATAATAAAATTTATTAAAAATTCAAAAACATTAGAAAGACACAAAAATCTTATAAGATTAGAAAAGGGCCACAAATCTCCAATAGAGGTATAAAGCCACAAAATCAAAAAAATTGTTTAGACTTTAATCCAATCAATCATCTTGTATTAATACTTGATCAATCAATTTTATCTATCATAGGGATGTGTCATTCTTGAATCTACCTTTTTTTGACAAGTCAAATCCATCATCCAATTTTAGCTTGCATCTTTTACCCTATTTGGGGTAAATCAAATCATGTAGTTTATTTTAGGATATTTTTCCCACTCCATCCCCTTACATATATCCTTGCTTGGGGGAACCATCCAATTATCATATCATTGAGTATTAACACATGTAATTTGACTTGATTAATGACAAGATGTTTTCTCTTGATTTTGTTTTCAATTTTTTATGTGTTTTCTTATTTGTTTGTTTGTTTGATTTTCCTTTTATGCCTGACACAATCCATATGTGTTAATAGGGTCATCATGGTTTTTAAATATCATGGTGATTTATCATAATTGTACTTGAGTTCATACATTAGCATATGATAATAAATGTCATCTTAATTTTTACATATCATGGTATGTATATATCATTTATTTATTAGATCAGGGGTCAGTCCTTATACATATTACAACTAGGCCATCATGGTTTTTTTTTATCTCATGGTGCATATAATTATATGATACAATAAATAATAAGTTTAAAAGTATATATGGAGTCATGATACAATGAAAATTTATCCCATTAAAAAATCATATATTATAAAATTGCACCATCTCGGTCATATTTGACCACATTGCATCATCTCATCCTTTTTTGACATTTGTCAACATCAGATCAAACATTATATTCTTCATCAATTGTTTTTCATCACATTTCCTCCTATTTTTGGATAACTAAAATGGAATGAGGTCTATTTGGAATATGTATGTAGTGCTCAACCACCATTATTACCCTTTTTCCATTCCCATATCCATTTTCATATTTTTAGCATTCGATTATTCTAACTAGTAGTCATCCTCATGACCTACATGTGTGGACATCAGTGCACCATGTTCCTTATTTATCCAATTCATTATTACTTAATAATTATTTCATTATCCTTTATTATTTATCATTCAACCTTGGGTTATCCTTATGTGCTTGGTTTTTTGTGACTTCTTCATCCTTTGAAGATTCATTGTATTTTATTCACATATGTTTATACCATCATAAATGTGATCATCTCACCTTTAATATGTGAAATAGGTTAAATACTTAATATATTTTTTCCAGTCAATCAATCAATTATTCAATCATTTTTCCCTTATTTGAGGCAATTTAATCAATCATCCATCTAGTCTAAGCTTGTAGCTTTTTCCCTATTTAGGGTAAGATAAAATGTATGACATTTCTTTGGGATAGGTTACTCCCCAATCTAGCCTGCTTGGGGTAATTCCATCCCATATCTTTGTGGGGATATTTTCCCATGTTCAACCTACTTGGGTAAATTCAACGTGTGCATATTTTATCAAAATTAATCCTTCCCCAATCTACCATGCTTCATGAAAATCAAATCCATTATCATCAGTAATAAAAGCATGCAAGTGTTAGCTCAAACGGTCTAATCTCACCCATCGGTTAATCATCATCTAGTATTCCAACCCATATTTATTCATCACCCACCCATTATTTATTCCCTTATATATTCCAATCAATCAATTAGTCAACCAATTTTCCCTTATTTTAGGTAATTTAATCAACCATCCATCTAGTCTAAGCTTATAACTTTTTCCCTATTTAGGGTAAGACAAAATATATAACTTTTCTTTGGGATAGATTATTACCCAATCTACCCTTCTTGGGGTAATTCCATCCCATATATTTTTTAAGATATTTTCCCATGTTCAACCTACTTGGGTAAATTCAAAGTGTTCATATTTTATCAAAATTAATCCTTTCTCAATCTACCATGCTTTATGAAAATCAAATCCATCATCATCAGTAATAAAAGTGTGCAAGTATTATCTCAAGTGGTCAAATCTCACCCATGGGTTAATCATCATATGGTATTCTAACCCATATTTATTCATTGCCCACCCATTATTTATTCCCTTATATATTATTCCTCTCTTTTTAGATATTATATCTAATCCCTTCATCCTTTCATGCCCTCTCGAGGGGCCATCATTCATCATATTCTTTCATCATTATCATCTTTTTTTTCATCCACATTTTTTCATCTTCTTATTTATTTGAAAAGTCGTTACTCCACTCATTGTGTCTCATAATGCCTTCTCAAAGAGGGTAAAAATGTAAACACCTAAAATTGAACACTTTTTGTTGTCAATGTTAAATATCTGCTAACATCATCCTAAATATTCTAATCAATTCTTCTATTCGTACTAATGTTCATAGTTTATATTCCCCCCTTAATCAATTAATAGTTTATTCTATGTTCATGTCCTATCCTACCATATTTACATCACTTACCATTGTTCATTAACCTTTGTTGATTAGCTTAATCATATTCTAATATAGAATTCCATATATTTTTAGAAATTTCTATTTTATATATTAATAAATTCCTAATTTTCTCATCACAAAACAACTTGCCAATTAAAAATTCATCAAATCTTCCTCTTTCCCAAGGTGATTTAATGAAAATAGATAGTATGTGAGAAAGGTTTATGATAAGATCTTACATTTCCTTCCACACTCAATCCTTTCTTCTACAATCCATCTCTCCCTCTTACACACTCCATCTCCCTCATTTATGAGGATGGAGGACTAATCTTCATCCATTTATCTTCCATTTATTCCAATGGTCCACATTTATCATCCAAGTACTAAATTAGAGGAATTCCCCCTCATTCAAAAAAATATTGATAACACAATGAAGTGTTACCCTTATGAAGAGACACTCTCACATCAAGCTTCAACTAACATTCTAATTGTTCATCAAATCATCCAATGCAAGGGGAGATGTCATCTAAATGACTTAGTGACATTGAAAAAGGCTTTTGTAACTACATTTAGTCCAATCTAAACTTGAATTCCAAATAAAAGGAGACATCCATGAGAAAGTTATAATCATTTTATTTTGTCTTTTATTTATTTGTTTATCATTTCTTATACCTTTCTAAATTTGAGGACATGTGCCTAGAATGTTAGTTTTGTATTATTTTGGTTTGATTATCATGATAACAAGAAACTAACCTCCTTTACAATTGTATGATCATAATTCCATTTATTCCTCATGTTCTATTGAGATAGGGTTCTAAGTGAATAAGGAGGTATGGAATGGCTTCTAAAATAGATCCAATGACTCAAATTACACACACAAGACTCACAAAATAATATACATAGACTCATTTTACATAGAGGGTAAAAACCCCACCAGACATCAATGTGACCTATAGAATAAAACACAACATGACCCTATCTAGATAATGCATCCTTGTCCTATGTGGATGCAAATCCTTATTTCCAATTCACAATGACCTATTATATCCACATAGTTATTTTCACAATAGTAGTCATAGTCATGCATGTTCTATTTCCATCTAAGTTATTTCTCTTTGTTAATTTCCATTTTTAACATATTTATATATTTATAAAGTTTCATATTAGAAACTATTAACTTATTCTTATTTTATACATAATTAGTTTGCATAACAATTTGTTTAATTATGATTAAAAACTCTCTTAATCTAAAAATTTGATAAAACATACTGGTGAGCCCATATATTTATTGGATATTTTAGAAAACTAACTATAGATGCTATTAGGTTTTATTTCAATTTTTTTTTGTTATTTTCAATTGTTGTATTAGGGTTTTGTTGTTTGGTAAATTATTTCTTAACAATATTATTCCAAGTTTCTATTTCATATTTTATGCAATCTAAGAAATTTATTTCTACCTCTCTTACAAGAAGTGCTATACTATGTGGTACTCAAGTTGAGCATACTCCTATTTACCTTAATGATGGATAAGAACAATGGTATATTAAAACGTTAATATATTAATGCATAAATTAAATATGTATAAATGAATGGAAATACATCAAATCATTAACAATATAATCAAGACAACCTTAACTCTCAATATGATCATTAGGATTTACTTCCTCCTATAGGTGATGAAAAAATATATATTAATAAAGTATAAATTAAAAATAAATATTCAAAATAAATCTATGATTAACTTTAGGATTATCATACAATTTTGAAAAATATTTTACACATAAAAAGTGTAAGCATGGATCAATAATTAGAGACTTCTACTATTATGGGTTATTTACCATTCTTCAAATCATTCAATACAAATTTTTTATCACCATTTACTATGGATTTAACACAAATGGTTTATCAAATAAATATGCCAATTCCTACTCAGTCATTTGAGACACCACCTTTGGTTAGCATGCACTCTATTCTAGATGTACAATCTCTTATGTAGATCATTTTAGCTTTGTAGACTATGGTGTTACAACTGGAACAAATTGATTTAAAACATAATCACACACTTGATTCAAAGACATTATTTAATAATCTATTGGTTTATCATATTTTTTCATATCCTTTTCCAATTGGTTTTATGGAACCTAAGCTTACATTGTATGATTAAAAATGTGACCTCAAATAACATTTGAAAGCATTTCACATAGCATGTTTAGATAATGAATCTAGTGATAGTTTTTAAACCAATTTTTCCAATAAATTTAAAAGAATACATGTTTATATGGTTCTATGATTGACCACATCATCCACATTATGCATTTAATCGTTTGGTAAAAAATTTATTTATACATTTCTCAATCAACATATGTGAAAAAAAATCATATGCTCATATTTATCAACTCAAAAAATAATGCAAAGATCCTATCACATAATATGTATTATGATATAATAACATGTTATCTATTATAGCTCAAATTTTTACCCTATGAGAGGGTGATTCAAGTCCTCTCAACTTGAGCTATGCAATGGGATTGACCCTAGGTTGTGGGTGACTTTCAAGTGGGTCAAACCTCTAGATTTTTCGCTAACTTTAAAAGTAAAAAACCTAAACTAACCAAATACACTATTTGATTGAAATGAAAAATGGATAAATGAATACCAAAAATAATAATGTAACTTGAAGGTGATGCACCAAAAATGAAGACCTTAGCTTGTTGAATATGCACTATGAAACATTAGACTATAATCTGATTATACTACTCTAAAATAGCCCTAATCACACTAGCATTTTAATAAGAAGTGTGGGGATATTGAAAAGGTATTATTATTATCAAACAAGAGGTGATATTATTAAAGACTAATGGTTTATCAATTCTCTAACTAAGAAAACTAAGTAAAACACTTCATATGACTTATGAGAGGCATAACTTTCATAAGGCATGAACACAAAGGACAAATGCAAGGAGTGAAACACTATCACTAATCATTCATCAACACAACATACTCAAATTCACTATTTATAATAATGAGACAAAATATCCAAATTGAATTCATTTAAATAGGCAAGTACAAGACTTAATTTTGGTAGGGCTTCACCATAACCAATGTGAGGATCCACTACAAAACCAAAAATGACTGCTTATATAGATAATTAAGAAGAGAGAGAGGTGGACATCGGAGAGAAATGATGAGTTTTAAATCATCATGAAATTAGTTACCCTTTTCAAGAAATGAGAATACAATCATAAAAAACTCCCTTGAGATATGTGTCAATTTGTTCTTCAAGTAACTACATGAGGTTGGTGAAGATGAGAAGATAAAGCACTCATTGATTATCTTTGAGGTTTAGGAGATCTGACACCTCAACATGATGAAGTTAAATTTTTAAAACACTCTTCCAAATTCTATGATCATCTTGACACCTTCCTCAATGTTTGACATCTCATCTTGATACCCCCATACTCTCTCTACACTAAAAGGCACTTTCTTGATTAGAGAGTTAACAAATTGTTTGAAATTACCTTGGAGACTCTTGACACCTTTAATCTAACTTAAAATATGTAAATTATGCTTGAATAAGTCATCAAAACCTTCCTTTCATACTCTTACTTGCATCATGAGGTTCTCTTACATTGATCAAGTAGGTCAACTAGCAAACTAGGCCTAGTTGCTTGACACTTGTCACTTGGATGGCCATAGGCATTAAAAAAAACTCCTTTCATAGGTGATAAATGTGTGTAAATTCCATTTTTTATCTTTCTATCATGAATACCTTATGATAATTCAAACTTGTTGTTTCTTGCTCATCTAGATGGCCACCTACTTCACATTAGCCCATTGAGACTGTTTTCAACACATAGACCTATAAAGGTGATTTCATGGATAGTAATGATGAATTTTAAGTTTTTATAGGTTGAAAAACACACTCATATACACCCATAATGGTTTCTATCCACTCTTCCATATTTACACCTTCTTTCTCATTGGAAACTTACAAAAATGTAGTATTTATCATTTTCATACAGGTGATAGTATGGCATGATATGTGATCGAGACCTTACAAGAGTGTTCAACATGTTCCAACTATTAAATAGGCAAATTCAATTCATTTTGATGTATTTTATTCAATATATCCTTGATATAGATATTTCAATTATGCATAAAGAATAAGATGGAAAAGTATGGAGCCAAACATAGATAATTCATACAAAATAATATCTTTGCTATATTATCTATGTTACTACATATAATTCCATATGAGAGTAAAAATATATAGGAAAATCATTCCTATATTTGGGGAGATCAAATCTCCACGACAATCTTGGTAAATCTCCTTATATAACATAAACTAATAAACCCAATTAAATATGAACATATGGTTATTAACAATATATTCTATTAACTTATAAATCTAACCACAGGCTAACATATTATTTTTTTACCAAAAAATAATTACATTATAAATTAATAATTTTTAAACAATAACTCAACATTCACCCCCTTTTGAACATTATTAATCATATCTACACCCCCTTAATGTGAGCATGGGGAGAATATACATCTTCAAGAACTGACCTAAATAGAATCATATGCCAATGCATACTTTTAAGTATGTATACTAATGATGTGATCTTGATGCACATGAACACAACTATGCAAAATAATGCATCCCACATTTACTTTACATTACCATACATATGTGTCACTAGTGGATCATCTCCATAAATAAGGCAATTGTGGGATCTTTGTAGTTAGCTTCCCTCCTATACAATGGTTTGCCACATTCCATTATATTTACACTCTCCATTTTCTTCAAATATCAGAGGTGTTCCAAATAAGTAGGGGAATTAAAAACACACACAACTCAAAAAATGAAAATATCATGAGGAACAAATCCCCATTATCATCTTATGCATCCTTTATTAATGCTTGTTTCCACTCAAACAAAAATAACATATACAGTTTCTACTACCACTGAAGAACTATCCTTGGCATTAGCTAATTTGGCACAGAACACACCACATTAAAAAAGAGAAAAACACACCATGTTGAAAATAAAAAACCACACAAAATGTCACCAAAACATCTAGGCCCCATCATTGGTGACTGATGGGAGACTCTAGAACCTCCAGTCTCCATTTCCTCCTTCCTCTAATTGGTTCTTGCTTATTCAATGAAATAGATTTTGAAGCTTGTTGGACATCGTGTATAAGAGATAATGCATATATTACAATAAAGGGTTGGACTTTGATGACCAAATGACTCTGTAAAAGACTTTGACTCTAAACTTTTTTGACAATATGCCACATCTAACTTTTTGATAAAGAAAACCTTTTGGATTTTTTTTAAATGACTCTTTTTTATATAATAAATTGAAATTTTTGATTTGACATTATAAACATTATATGACTCAAAAAATAAATACACATATAGATAAATAGATATATTTTATAAAATCTAATTAAACTCATTAACTCTATTTTGATAGATCCAAGATAACTAAATACTATATCATATGACAAAACTAACCAAGACATAATCAAAACAACAAGATTTTATCAAACTTTGACACATTAAAATAACATGACTCAATAATGACCATATAAACTAGATGGTATTATGACTATCCAAATTAAATAACTTAAAATGACTCGTTTAAACTAAAACCATATGGTGGAGACCTAAATATAAAATGTAAAATACCCAGTTATACGTCTATCTAAAATGGTAGCTAGTCAAGATATTCTCACTTGTTTTGAGTGCATCTAACTGTCATAAAAATAGTCAAGATCTACCTTGAGGATGTGACTTTCAAGCTCAATAGTAAGCTAGGGAGTTGGGTGATGGGTTAAATTCCAGGTCGGTAGTGTAACAAAGCATAATCACATAGTAAGCGTTGACAATGTTGGATGTTTTCCATAATAGAAAGCATGCATGTTGGAAAAAATGATAGGAGTTGAAGAAATTTATAACAAACTTGGATTATGCATGATGAGAGGATTTACATGGTAGGCAATTTCAATGTTGGCACTTTTAGCTTGGCTATGGAAAATATTTATAGGCTTGTCAATAAATTAGATGCATAGAAATAAATTTAATACACAAATATGAATAGTAGTAACAAATGATATGATAGATATAGTAGGCATGGCTTCTAAAATAGGAGCTTCAATATTTATTTTAGCATATTAAATTGTCATGTTCTTTCTTTATTATTAAAACACCTGTTTTCGGCTTGCAGATATATGAGTTGGTTGTAAAATGTAGTTGGTCATAGTGAACTCATAGATTCAAGGAAACAACTCAAGTTATGGAATTGAATCCTCTCAATCTATTTCTTCATCATAGGTGAAGATCTAGGATACTCTAATACCAGATGATAGAGCTGGTTTAATTCTACATAAAGAATAAGATAGAAAAGTATGGATCCAAACACATATAATTCACACAAAATAATAGCTCTTCTATATTATTTTTTCTACTACATATAATTCCATATGGGAGTACAAATATATAGGAAAATCATTCCTATATTTGGGGAGATCAAATCTCCACCACAATCTCCATAAATATCCTTATATAACATAAACTAACAAACCCAACTAAATATGAATATATTGTTATTAACAATATATTCTATTAACTAATAAATATAACCATAAGGTATTAATGTATTATTGTTTTACTAAACAATAATTATGCTATAAATTAATAATGTTTACACAATACCTCAACACTCTTTCATCTAGTTTATATTAAGGTTTAAGAGAGGTTTAGATTCTTAGCAAAGGTTTATAAAGGTTAAGCCCCCAACCTATGAACTAATGCTGCTAGTTTCTAGTATATAAGGCCCCTCAACCTTTCCCACATCCTTAAAACTCCATGCAACTACTTCGTATAGTTATGAGTTCAAAAATGTGCTTCTCAGGTGACCATCATGCATTCTATGCACTCTTAAGGCCATTTTAGACCAAAATGGCCAATTCTAACTTATCCCCTACAAACTAATGTCATTGTCACCTCTACAACTACTACAGGAACACTTTTATGTTAGTTTTATGTCCCCATTCAACCCTTTCTTGCTTTTAACCTTGATCTCTACATAATGGTGCTTTGAGGAGGGTATTAGGCTAATAGGCTTAATGATAGTGTTTATTGTGTTTTTACCTTAAAGGGAGTGATCTAATCACTTGGACACATATGAGTGTATGGATTCAACTCTATAGACCCCTTGGATAACTTGTGTTGTCTTGGTAAGCCATTTGCTTCCTCCATAACACCTTACATAGTCCACTAACTAAACCTTAGGGTACAACTGTATGTTATCATCAAATGTGGAGACCCCTATAAGTGATATTTTTGCTCTGATTAGTTGTCTTTCACATTCCTTTATGTCACTTGAGGTCCTTAGAACCATTAAATATCTAAATGAAGTCAACTTTACCTTAAGAACCTTGAACTTGTATCTTATTCCTCATGACTCGCTATAGGTGGTGATTTCAAGGTTTTATGACTTCTTTTTTGACATTTGACACTATAAGTTTTTAGTAAACCCATTAAGACTCTGAGTGCACTAAAGACCTATCCAACAATCAATGCTTCTTAGTCTATTGATCTCATCCATACACTAAGATATTGCCTTTAGGTATGATGTGTGAAAAGAAGATCTTAACTCATCTAGGCCTTCTAGGCTTTCTTCATGAGATGCTATTGTGTGAGGCCAATTATTTATTTAGAGATACTAATGTAACTTTCATTACATCCCTTTCTCATCCCTGAATTCAAACCAAGAAGATAACTTCAATTTGGTTTGGTAGGTAGGCTTATGATCTCATTTGGTTTAGTATATGCAGATCTTGAATGACTCCTATTTGGTCATCTCTCTAACTTATTTTGGGCTTGTTATACTTTAAATGACCTTTTTAACTTTTTCACACCTTCCACCATAATCTATTCTCACCATTATTCCTTCAGTCCTTGAAGTGTCCTTGATCACTCTACACCCTGCCTGTAGATTTACTTCTTAAGGGCCAACATTATTAACTCCTTGTAATTATATATTATACCAATTTTTCCTTGATAACCTTAAACTATATATTAAAAAGGTTTTCATATTTGAATTTGATATCAAGTGTTCACAAATTTATTCTCCAAGATGTATAGGGCTTTATGTACACTAGTTCATGCATAAGGATTTTAGACATGAGAGTTGGAGACTCTTCATTTTCTCATATATATTTTTAATTATCTTCAATGGAGTCATTAAGATTTTAATGAGTGTCAAATATTTCAAGGTACACATCCATGTTGTCAACACACTCCTAACATAGACCTAGACTCATGACTGTCCATGTGTAGGCTTGTAGGCCTATGTGTGATTGAAACACTTTATTGGCCTTTATTTGAAGGTGTAATTGGATCATTACCATCATTATATAAGACTCACAATAGTTCAATGGTGTATCCTTCATGCTACCATGGATTTATCAGTACCACTCAGACCTAGCATTGATACTTAGACTTGGAGAAGGTTGTTCAAATAATGTACAAGTTTTCCAAAGTGCAAGATAATTAGAGACTATAGACAAGATTACATTAAAAGGGAGAGAACATGAATTATATAAATTTTATGGATCTTACATGAATTATGAAGTACCTGAGAACCTCTAAGAGTGACAATAACTAAAACAAATCAAAACACTTGCAACAAGAGTGACTAAACACCTTATACTTAAGACACTTTTCCTCCTATTGGAAACACTTCATGGAGATTATTTATCTAATGAAACCACCAAGTAAAGGGTATATTTAAAATCTTAAAATTTCCTTCAAAAAAATTATTCTCCATTAAATTTTGAAGTGGAGAAATAGATTCAAAATCTAACCCTACTTGGATGGACAAAGCATAGTGACCTACTATCACTCTTAGTGATTGTTCATAAAAGAGGGGAAATGAATATGCAAACCAATTCCACTAATTTAAATATTATTATGACCCCTAAAAATTTCCAAAGTTTCATCTCCTAACTCTCTCTCTCCTAGCCATACCATCCACTTGAATTTTGCCTTTCCAAGCTTGGGAAGGTAGTGATTGAGGAGATAGAATGTTTGAAGAATATGTACAACTTGAAACTTGTTATAAAGATTTAAAATTATCTTAGTGTGTGAAAGGTTCACTCTAAAACCATATTAAATTGACAAATGATCTTCCAAGGCCATATAAGTGCCCAAAAGTGCTTGTAAAGTGGCATTTTGCTCATTTTAGGCATTTAACGTATAATTTTTTAGTCTATGGCCTTTCCTAAACATTATCTAGCAACAGGTATGTTGTGTAACCTTCCTTAAATGTTTTAATTTTAAAATGATACATACATCTCATCCAAATAGGCCAAAAGGTGACTAAAATGATAATTTAGCACATAAGGACATAATAAAATGTTAACACATGATAATATGACCTTCAAGACTCATTAATACCCATTTATAATGACTCTAAAATATATCACAAATTTAACCACACTTGACAACACCAAGACATTATAAATGACCCCTAGGACTAGACAAGTCATATGAGACTAAACATTGGGCAAAACTAAACAAGTACAAGTATGACCACATACAGATTAGTCAATACCATAACAAGACATTTGTAATGCCACACACAAGTTTGAATAACCTTACAAAAGTTTCAATCTATAGGGGTTAAATTTTTTGACTTGGGAGTCAAAATTGGTCAACATTATCTAAGATGATGAATCCTAGGGCAGATAAGAAAATGTAAAACATATTCAAACAAAGCTTGCTTCCACCACTATATGAATCCATTATCTTTAATAATTTTCTCACATTAATAGATTTATGCTACACAATAAAATAAATATAGGTCAAATTATTGGCAATGATTAATTAAAATTAGGCAAGCAACCTAGTTTCTACTTCTCATGTCAATAATCTAAGTAAGCCACCATACAAGGTGAGACAAACTAAAAATAAGAGAGATCAAAAGGCAAAAATGAATGCTATTTAAAAACCTACTCCATACATTATATTATCAACTCCTCATAGGAGATAATTTACCAATTTTATATAAGATCCATACAAGGTATTAAAATATTTATTGGAATGCAATAATATATCCTTTGATTAAAGAGGTTAATATTGGGAGAAGAAATATGATAGTAAAGTTACATAGGATATTCTTTATATATTCATGAATTATGTATTTAGTTTTCAAATATATGTATATTTTATCATATCCTCCATGAATTTTAATAGGTTAGAATATGAATAGACTACTTTTCTAGTGCCAAGTATGAGTAGAATGTGAACAATCATAGACTTTAAATGAATACACACACACACACACACACACACACACACACACACACACACACACACACACACACACACACACACACACACACACACACACACACACACACACACACACACACACACACACACACACACAAAAACACACACACACACACACACACACACACACACACACACACACACACACACACACACACACACACACACACACACACACAAAGAGAGAGAGATGTGTGTGTGTGTGTGTGTGTGTGTGTGTGTGTGTGTGTGTGTGTGTGTGTGTGTGTGTGTGTGTGTGCGCGCACGCGCGCGCGCGCCCACACACACACACACACACATGTTTGTATGAAGATTAGAGTTCCACTTTCAAAGAGATCAATATAGACTATTTGGTTATAGTTACCTATTGTGTTTCTTATTTTTATGCTTACATGTGCTTTCATGGTTAATGTTTGGCTTATTTCTATCTAATTTACTCTAAATGCTCTGTAAACATTAATGAAGTGCTGGTTATTCCTAACTCTTATCTAATGCACAATAATTAATCTTTGTTATCCTTTTATTTTCCCACCTTGAATATGAATTCTCTACACTATCCTATGTACTTGATTAAAACTTATCTATCCTCATCCTTAGCATGTTCTAATCATTTGGTTACCTCTACTAACAATAGTGTGGTGAGCATGATAACACTCCCTCCATAGAAAACTTTGCTAAGATGGTTATCAGAGTAGAGAGACATTGAGACATGGTTAGACCAAAAAGTATGTAATTTATTAGAAGAAGAATCTAAATGGACTGGTCTTACCACATGAGAAATCATTCAAGATCATATCTATGGAGAGATATTAAAAAAAAATTGGTGTGAATTACCTAAACTATTAGCTAACTGGTTCATAAGATTAGAGTATTATTGATTTAATCCCAGAATAAAATAAATAATCCTCTAGATTAAAGAGAAGATAGACTAGTTGCAAAAACTAAAAACTAACTAGATATGGGAAATAGACTATTGGGTTATTTTCACCATAGATGGACACATCACTGAGTTTTTAGTACAAGGATATATAGATTTTAAAGTTTCACAAGATCTATTTGTTTGAAGAATTAGAGGAAATTTTTTGTAGTGACTACCTCTCCATGTGAAGATCTTGGTTATGGATAAGGCCATGGTGCCTACTCCAGTGAATATGGAGTAGTTTATTTGGGTGTATGAGGATGTGTAAAATATGGTTGTGAATGATGGTTAGATGAGTAAGGATTGAAATTGAATCTAGAATGGATACATGAGGAAAGAAGAATCAAAAGAAGAGTCTAGATATAACAAGTGAACTATGACAATAGAACATATGGAATAAATAGAAGAATACCCAGGTAGCTATGATTAGAGGTGAGAGTAGTAGTAAATTAGATGATAAATGAGTAAGATGATGCAATGAGAAATATGAGGAATGAAATATGAATAAATAAGATGATGATTTCCAGTACATAGAAAGAAGTGACAAAGAATGAGATGATGAAGAGATGTTCGAAGAACAAGGTGAGAATAGTGTAGAAGTATAATAGATATATGATAGATGTATTGTGTAGCTACAATAATGGCTAGATAAAAAGAATAAGAATTAATTAAAGAAGAGAAACATAGTCACAAGTTAATTATAAGTTCAAGTGCAAAAGAAGAATAAAGAACCATTCATCGAAAGAACACGCGTCCTCACAACCCAATATTTTATATTCTAGTAGAAGTTTTTAGCTAGGTGGATAGGAAGATAATAGCTGGGAAGGACCATTTTTATAACAAGTATAGCATTGGGGTACCAAAATTTAAACAAGATCAATTAGAAAGGCTTTGAAGGCCATAGGGCTTGTTGAAACCAAGCAAATAAAACATAGAAGCACAAAAAAACAAAGTGTGCATATTGACTCTCCTAGTACATAGAGTAGTACACATGTAGGCTTTCCCAAAATGTAGCCTCCTCTTATAATAGTTGTATAATATAATCCATCAACACAAGTGTACACAATGGTTCATTTAAGAGGATTCATAAACCTAGAAATCTATGATGGGTCTATAGACCCTAAATAATATTTGTTAACTTGTGAGATGAGATGGCAAGCTAAGGGCATCACCGATGATGTCAAAATTTTTAAGTTAGTAGGGCACTTGCTAGAATATCACTTGAGTTCATATACCAAAGATAATATCAATGGGAAAGTTTAAATACATTAAGGACTAGCTTTTCATAGAATTCAAGATAACAAATGCACTAGTCAGACGATATAGGACTTAAAGGAGATAATGAAAAAGTCTAGAGAATCAATCTATGATTATGAATACATATTTTCTAATATGATGAATAAGGTAGAATTTTACTTAATAGACAAAGATAAAGTTATGTGGTTCATCAAAAGACTGCACTTCAAAATTAGGTTTTTCACTATATAGACTCAATATGCTATAAAAGCATATGCTAGAGCTGCTACCTTGGGTGTAGACCAAATTGAAGACTATGGTGAAGCTCTTAATGCCAATTTTAAGATTGAAAATACACTACAAGATTATATGAAGAGAATGTAATAATACCATGAGGTAGATAACCTAAATTTAATCTTTAGTGTATGGAGTGTAAAAATGAAGGACATAATAGAAATGATTATCCTAAGATCAAGATAGAATTCTATGAAATATTTTGAGTAGTGGTGCATGTAATAACAAGGTGTCACCTTCTACAATAGAATGTCAAGAATCCATAAAATATATATTGTAATTTATTTAATTTGAATAATCATGATGAAAAGAACTATAGAGCTTTGTAGGAGCTCAAGGAAGGCATCACCAAAAATTTATTCACCATCACTGCATAACAAATTTCCTTGGCAAAGTAGATGATTCAAATCCTAGAGGTTGATAAATGACGTATGACCCAATTAGATCCATAATGGATTCTTAGTTCACCACAATACCATCCTCAAGGTTTATCTAATTGGATCCCTCATTTCCTAAATTGGACACCACCATCTTTGCAGTACTAGTATGCAACACCCTAAAGCTCACCATGATGTAGTAACAACAAATGAGTTGGACCCCACCAGAGGTACAAAAAAAATTTAGAATTAGAGATAATACTTGGTAACATCAGCATTAGAACACTATGCAACAACAAGAAGGGTATAGAGGAGGATATCAGTCTAATAGAGGAGTTATGAGAAGATACAAACAAGGTTACCAAAGTGGTAGAGGTAATAACTATCAATGGCCTACTTTGAAATGCTATCTATGTGGAGAATACAATCATGTAAAGCATAATTTCTTGATGAATCCTTAAATGTAGTCTTATTATGCATACCACAAAAGATATGACCAATATGCATAGAATATTGTCCTATCTTGAAGAAGTAAAGAAAGGACAAGGCCATTCCAAATATGAATATAGTAAGTGCACAACCTGAGGATGTGTTCTTGAACGTTTTGACATGAAAATAGTGCATAGAAAAAGGTTTGATTTTGATTGAAATGTCTTAGGATTAGGTGATTTAAAAATAAAAATTAGATAAATACCTAGATCTAGCTATATAAAAGGGGCTCATGTATGAAGTTATATAGATGTAAAAAAACATACAACAACATGACACTATTGAGGAAGATGCTACAACAATAAATACTCAAATGTATGGCCAGATCATGTGCATTATGCATCAGGATGGAGTCACCACTGTGCTCATAGATCTTTTAAAAATTTTAATAACAATCCATAATTAAGACATCTTACAAAATATCACAAAATTGCTACATAATCTACTGGAGTATGTGCAACATAGATAATAGAATATAAAAAACCTAGTCTAGTATAACAAAACAAAGAAGCCCTAGGATGTAGATGCATGAATCGACATTGAGGTTGCAAGTTATGAGATTCCAAATGTTGTCTTTAATTTTGGCAACATAGTCAACATGATTCCTAGGTTTACATGAGAAGCTATTAGATGACCGGTTCTAAGTTACAACCTAGTAACTTTGAGCTTAGCTAATTATGGAAGGGTTGAGCCTATTGGAAGATCATACTATGTTGAGATTAAAGTAATAGAATTAACCCTATAAGGTGACTTTTAAATCTTTGATATTAATATAGAAACAACACATTACCCTACACTAATCAATAAGAAATGGGCATATGATGGTCAGATGACTATCAACATGGTGTAGAATCAATTAGAGGTGCACCAAGGAGATAAATTTATCATAATTTATTTAAATAGAGCACACAAACCATACATCATTCATACTAAACTAGAGTCTCCATATGTCATACAATAAACTAGATGGATGAAGGTCAACTCTGAGGAAAATCCAAAAGATCTACGCATAGCTGAGTGCAAATTCTTTTACTAACATACAAAACCTTAGGTACAATCATTACTCACTCAATAGATAAATACATTAGAATAATGGAGGCCCAAACCATTAGTTATGTAGACTTTGGAAACCCAATTTATTATAGAATATTATGCATTTATGTCTACAAAATCCCCTACTCAGTCAGATGTTGATTTCCTCTATCAAGATGGTGATCATATGTAAGACTATATAGAGCCAGCTAGAGAAGGGAATTTGCCTTAGGAGTATCTTTATCTATCAGTGGATACTCAGACATACACCTACTCAATCAATCCCAAGGTAATTATGAACTCTTACCAATGAGAATGGTTTTTATGAAAGAGCAACAACTTCCTATGTACTATGCAACTAAAGATATCAATGACTTCATACTATGCTTATAAGTTCATGTACCTACCATCAACTAGTGGGTCAGTGCTTTGAATTATGATATGAATGGAGTTTTTGTGACATGGTGGGAAATTCATTAAAATGACTAGCTTGAGTGGGATGATGCCTACGAGCTCATGATTAGAAAGTTCTAACTATCGTAGTTCATCCAAAATAATTGGCCTTTCTTCTAAGAATGTGAGTGTCCCAAAATTCACATTCATAAATGTGTCAAAGATTGGACTAAGGAACAAGTGGCACCAAATTATTGGGTTCACATCTTCCATTATACACTTGCTCCTTTACCGTCAACATGGTATATGCATCAAGAACATAGATGAGAAATAAAGCATTGGGCACAAGTATAAAGTGATTTTATATAGACATTTGTTTTTGAAGATGAAAACCCTCTGGTTCACAATGTACTATAAAAAATCAATCAATTCTTATGCCATGGGTGCATAGAATATTTAAGCACTATGATGAAATCCACTACTTATAAGAATGCAACTTCTAATCTCAACTTAGCATTTCAAAGATATAAAGTTGAAAAGAAAGAGGAAAAATCTATTACATAGCAATGCCACTGAATATAAGATGAAGAAAAGGATATTGAGGATTTTGATTATGATGCTGATCTAGATTTAACTGATTTATTTAGACCTGAACAACTAGTATATCTAGTAAAGGACATCAATGCATAACCTACTAAAGAAGACAAGCTATGCAACATATAAATTATAGAATAGGAAGGGAAATAAATAATAAAATTATTTTTTGACTAATAAAATCACAAGATTTACCATCATCAAAAATCATGTAGCAAATATTAGAATGAGGAAGTTCCCAAATTGGTGAATATATGTGATTACTGGATAGAAGCTAATTTTTTTGAAGTTATCTAACTCTTGTGAGACTAACAAGATGTCTTTCCCATTAAATTTTTATAATTTCAAGGATTTTATTCATCTCTAGGTGAGATACATATTGAAATAAAGGAGTGTGCATAGCCTACAAAGAAATGTCCATACAATCTAAATCAAAACATGAAACTAAAATTGAAGGCTAAACTTGATAGAATACAAGATGCAAGAATAATATATTCTGTATAAAATGTAGATTGGGTTAGCCCCATAGTAGTGTATTCAAATAAGATAAGGAAAATTTGAGTATGTGGGGATCATTGCATTTTGAATTATGCCTGTGTCAATGATCCATTTCCAATTCCCTTCACAAATGAAGTTTTGGAGTCTATCGTAGGACATGAAGTCTACTCTTTCATAGATGGTTTTAATAGATATTAAAAAATACCCATTGTAGAAGAAGATATATCTAAAATGACTTTTTCCATGGAATGGGGATCTTTTACATACAAGGTCATGCCTTGTGTCCTTAAAAATCACTTATGATGTTCTCTCATGTAATGGTGATTTCATTCAAGGACTTCATTCATGACTTCTTGAAAGTTTATCTTGATGATTGGGAAGTCTTTTCTTTATTTAAAAAACATTTATCTAAGCTACACCTAATATTAGAATGATGTTAAGCTCTGTGCATTACATTAAATTTAAATAAATGTCTATTTTTCACACCCTTTGGTGTTTTGATAAGTCATGTCATATGTAGTGAAGGAATTTTGGTTGACCAAGCCAAAATTGCAATTATTTTAAGTATGCCTCCACCAATAATTTCCACTGAAGTATAATATTTTTATGGCCATACAGGATACTATCAAAATTTTATCAAAGGATATGCATCTATTTCATCTCTATTAGAATCTTACTATCCAAAATGCAAATTTTATTTGAACTTTAGAGTGCTAAGCAACCTTCATTAAGATAAAATAGATATTGGTTATTATGCCCATCCTCATATTTCTAGACTAGAACAAGCCCTTTCACATGTATGTGGATTCTTTAGGTATCATAGTCGGTGTTTTGCTTTTATATCCAAGAGATGGTGGACTTGACCATCCTATTCATTTTGCCAACCAAAAACTGTCTGACACAAAGAAAAACTACATGACCACTGAATGAGAAGCATTGGCTATCATGTTTGCACTACAAAGTTTTTGACATTATCTACTTGTAAAACTATTCAAAGTCTTCATTTATCATCAATCCTTGTGATACCTTGTCAACAAGACAATTCTAAGAGGATGCATCTCTTGATAGTTGATGCTATTTTAAGAGTTCTAATTTTGCATTAATGTAAGGCTAAGAAGAGAGAACATGGGACCAGATCATCTCAACTACATTCCTAATGGTGAAGAGCCAAAATAATTATAAAAAGAATCTCATGATGCTCATCTCATTTGTGTTTCTACAATTCCTAATTTTTTTGAATCAATAACTAACTTCCTTAAATAAGGAGTCTTCCCTATACACTATCAAGAATTTGATAAGAAGTAGTTTGTTACTAAAGCTTTAACCTACACCGTCATCAATGGAATTTTGTATCACTTAGGAGAGGATGAAATTCTAAGTAAGGTTATTTTGGAACATGAATGACCTTAACTCTTGAAGGAGGCACATCAAAGACTCATAGAAGGAAATTTTGTGGGAGAAGATATGAATAGAAAGTTGTTATAGAGTGGGTTATGTTGGCCAAATATATTTTAGGATACACATAGAGTACCATAGTATTGCAATGTCTACCAATGCATGGGCAAACCACTACAAAAAGATGAAATTCCCTTGCAGTATCTCTTAGCTAAGAAACTTTTTGAACAATGGGGTATTGACTTTGTTAGACCTATAAATCCATTGAGAAAATGCAATAAAGAAAGGTATATCATCACTGTGACTGACTATTTTACTAAGTGGGTTGAAGTTATTGTAACACCTAGTTATGATGAGAAAGTTGAAGTGAAGTTTCTCTATGAGAACATTATTATAAGGTTTATATTCCCCATAAATCTCATTAGTGATTTAAAAATAGACTTTATCAACAACACCATCAAGGCTCTGACTAAGGAATTTATGATTTCTCATCATAAAATCACTACATACCATCCACAAGAAAATGGCCAAGCTGAAGCTTCCAATTAAGTGCTAGGTAAAATGCTAACAAAGATTTACAACATCAAGAATGAAAAATCATAAGATTGCATTCCTATGATTCTGTGGGCATATCACATGAACTACAAAAGAGCCACAAGTTTTATGCTTTTATAATTAGTGTATGGAATTGAATTAACTATGTTGATGGAATACTTACTACCTAGTATGCATATAGCCATGGTCATGGGGGATCAAGACTCTCTAACCAATAGACTTATTGAATTGAATAGGATAGATGATTATAGACACAAAGTATCATGGACACATGAAGTTCACAAGTAGAGATAGAAATCATGACATGATATGAATTTGTACCATAAATAATTGCATAAGGATCAACCAGTCTTACTATATGACAATTATTTTAGAGCATTTCTAAGAAAGTTATAAATTCAATGTAAAGGGCCCTATATTATACATGAAATAATGCAACAAGGAACCATGGTTTTAAGAGATCTTCAGGGAACCATTTTACCAGGGCATGTAAATGGATGTAGTTTTAATCCCTACCACTAATATTTGAATTATTCTCATTTTTATAAGTAGAACCAAGTAGATTGAGATCTCCTAATTTTACATGTTTTTCATATTTTTTTTCTATGTGTGTTTGTAGAGATCTATTCACTTCCAGTCAAAGACCAAGATATCAATCATAGTGTATGCCATACATACATAGAAGAATCCACATGCACCTTCATGGATGTCAAATAGGAGTTAATGAAATAAATTAAGTCTAGGAAAGGTATGAAAACATCCCATCAAAAAGATATCCATCATATAATGGTCATCCACTAGAAGTAAATGTCAGATCCAAGGTTTGATTGATGTAAATATTCAATAAAATGGTGGTTCACCAACATCATTTGATCATATCCCCATATGGACATCAAAGATAATAACAATGTAACTCCAAAAATGTGTTAATGACTACTTGTCTTTATTTCCAAATCAGAATAAAGGTTTTCCACATCAACCATTACATTCATGATGAGTGGACAACTAAGCACAACATTCACATGGAATCCAAGAGGCACAAAATCTATAAAGGCTAAATTCAAATACTCAAGTTGGCATTTCATCTTTGTGCATATTTTTCATGATCTATAATTACAAAGAGCCAAGCCAATTTTCTTGCACATAGAACATATAACATTCTAATTCTATCACTGCAATAGACATGGATACTTTATGTCTCATTAGGGGCTTGATTGAAGCTCAAAAAGAGGTAATGGATGTCAACATGGATCTCAATAAAACCAAGTTTAATGACCTAGAAACATTAAACTACCTCTAAAAAGTAAAACAAAAGTTATCTCAACCAAACCCTATTGATGTTGCATAACCACTTGCTCTCATAACTCCCCACTAATTCCACAATGTAAATGTTGAGCACCTACTATGAATGCCTATATTTGGAAACCTTGGGTAAATCACATAATTTTTTCTTAGCTAATATAATGATGGTAACATATATCTTGGCCTAGACATCACCATTGTAATCAACATAAAAGCCATGGCTTGAGCTTTGGACATGCCTACACAACGAGACTCCTTATATCCATACAAGATGAAAATGCCCTTGATTATGTAAGAAGTTGGATATTTGTATGTTCAGAGTAATAGAGGAATTCCAATTGATGAAATCACATATGATCTAGTGCGCATACTTATTGAGTTCATCATCAAGAGATTTTGGTAGACAACCAAGTTTATGAATCAAATACTAAAAGGGGTTAATGGACATCAACCACTAGATGATCCATAGAAATGATAAATTCAAATGGATGGATTACTTCATCTAGGATCTACTCACAAACATCAAGAAGTGTCCCACCTCTCCAAGGTAGACCTTTTAATACCAATTCCTCATATTTTGGCTCTACTTCACACAATGGAAGTCCCTACTGTGACATCAATTTGTAACCTTGGATAGGGTTATTCAAGCTCTCTCCAATTGATCCACACAATGAGAATAACCTTAGGCTATGGGTATCCATGGTGAGGTTAAACCTCTAGAGAAGGCTAGCTTCCTCTTGATGGATCACCTAAACCAATGATACTGCTAGGAAAATGGTTAGAAAAGGGGGAATAGGGATCTTAAAAAAGCTAATAAGGTGATGTACAAAATTTAAATGAGACACTCATATGTTTAAACCCACACTAGATTAACATAAGATAATGTTATATTGCACAATCTCACAAACCAACTAATTGCATAAGTATTTCATGAACCAGGCTCACTAATGAATAAATGAAGTAAAGAGGAATTCTAAGACTCACACTAAGCATTCATCAATGGCAAAAGAGCATGAATCTAGACCTGCAAGTAACTTGAAAAAACCTTAAAAAAGGAAAGTAGAAGGAAAATGGCCTAGGAAGAATCTCCTTCACAAGGTCATCATGCACAAACCTACTAAGCACTCGTCAAAGGCAAGAGATAGGTAAAAATTCATCTTATTTCATTAGAACTTTTTGATAGGGTTTAGCCTTATAAAATGAGAGTCTCTTTTGATACTCAAAAGTCTCTAACTAATATATAAAATTTGAGAACCCGTTACCAATGTTAAATAATGGGATATATATATATATATATATAGAGAGAGAGAGAGAGAGAGAGAGCACAATTAGAGATCCATAAGTGAGCTACCACTATTCTTTAATGAATGCTTAACCACCTTTTATCCAATCAAGACTAATCCATCATAGATAGATCAAATTTCATTTTTCCCAATAGCCCATGAGTATTTTCATTAGCTGAGAAACATACTAAAAGACAATAGTTTGCTGAAGATGACGAGTCATGATCTTGATGTGAAGAGGATATTTAGAACCATAAAAATATATTAAATGCCCCAACTACAATCTCCAATCCCCAAATCCATCCATTAGAATTTTATGCCATCTTCCACTTGGATTGATTATAAAGATAAAATCCTCATTTATTTAAACCTAATAGAATCATAAATATGTCTAATTTGGGTAGCCATAAGTACCTACTTGTTGAAGATAAGACTATGTTGAAGGGTAAGACACTCTTTGATGCCTTGTTTATATCTACAGCTATGCCAACAAGAATATAGATTTATTATAGATTGAAAACTAATCCATTTCATTGGTTTTCCTATAGATATCATGTCAATGAAAACATAAAGGCTACATAGCTTCATTCTTGAACTACATTAGGTTTAAATAACCTTTTTTGCCTCTAAACCTTATGGGAATTGAGAAGTCACTACATATAAGGATCTTCCTTCTAAAAGAGAAATAAACATAGCCATGGAATAATCTTGTAACTTTTAGAGAATAGGATCGACATGTTCTAAGTCATCGATTAGAGGTCTTGTCAGAGATTTAATGGTGATAAAGATTCATCATTAACAATATTGACTATATGACTACATCTCATGCTTAACAGTGCTTGATTGAACTCTAATAGAGGCATAACCCTTTGAAACATTTAATGTGGTTTGACTTGGATTTTTTTAATTTTCCATTTGATGTCCCTTGGCCTCAAATTTTAATATTAGTTATTGATCTTGATTTAGGCCTCCCAAATTATGCCATTTGTTAGCATTGTATTCATTTTGTGGGCCCTATAGGTTATGTGAACTAGGAATTTGACTCAAGAGAGGATGATAGTATTGTGTTAGTTTCAAAATGAAAATAAAATGAAATAAAGACACTAGCATAACATATCTAGGCCTAGTTACTTGGTAGAGATTAGTTAACAAAACAAAATGGAAAGAAAAACTACAATGAAAAAGATAACTTTCTTTCACCTTCCTTGGATGATCTAAAATGCTTGTTATAGTGGCTTGCTCGACTTTATGCTCATGAAATCTATATCAATGTAAGCTTGGATACCTTTATCTCTCCTTAGCACCTTGTGTCTTTAGCTTGGCTCGACTCCGCTCAATATTTTGGAATTATAACACTAAGATGCAATAATTTTTGAATGTATTTTGGCATTATAACTTTGGCATATGAGATCTTAAAATTCAATATGCAATGCTTCCTATTTATAGATTTTTGAAAATGGCTAGAATCAACCTAAACTGTCCATCACAAGATTGAGACGTGTGGATAAGGATTAATCCAATTATGTAATTAAAATCCATAAATAGGCTCATCAATATTTGGGATAGAGGGGCATTTAATATGCATGGAAGGCATTGATGAGGCATGTGAGGGGTTAACCTTGATATTTTATGGATTTATGGCCTAGGGATATCTTCCCAAGAAATGAGGTCACTTGATAAATATTCAATATTAATTTATAAAAACAAGTATTCAAAAAGTTTCCATGGAATTCTTAATTAAGCCCTAATTTGGTTTAATTAGATCTTAAGCATTTTGTGCACAACTTACTCAAATTGATTAGAATGCCTTGTTATTGGCCCAAAATTTGACTAGGTTGGAATTGGAAGTCAATATTAGATGCATTGGATCCATTATGCCATTTAGGATGTTTCCAAAACCAAATAAAAAAGGCCCATGTCTTGTGTAAGAGATTTGATAGAAAAAAGCAATCCAGAGCACCTAGGTGCAAAATTGGCATTTTAACTCTAAATGATTTGATCAAAATTAGCTATCCCATAAATTACATTGACCCATTTAGTGATACTCTATCCAATATCAATGCTTTAATATATCAATTTGAACTCATTTAATATGTTTTAGTGTTTTAGGCCAAAGTATGCATTTTGGTATAAATTGGTCAAAACCCTAGTTAGAAGTTATTGGTGGCTAGTTTTAGGTGTCTATAGTTTACCCCTATTTGGGAAGGTGTTACAATATATAGGCATAGTAACATCTTCTCAAAGAATAAAAAAGGTCATGTATGCCTACAACTATAATGATGATGAACTAACTATATGATGCCTCCTCAAGGGAATGGTTGGCACAAGGAAAGGTTAGAAAATGATCCCTCAAAAAAAAATGGAGATGAGGGGACAAAAGATATGAAAATGATGGGATGAGAACACAATGATATTGAAAAATCAATCAAAATCATTGAGAATGCAAGTGGGATGGTGTATAATGGTTGTCCCAAAGGTGGTTATAAGCATTATACCCTGATAGTGGCAACGTGGTATGAAAACATAATGACTTGCCCAAATGTAGTTATAATCATTAAAAAGATGAAGTTATCCTAGTTAGGATAGACAAAGAAGATAATAACATGCCCCTATATCGGTAAAAAAAGTAAATTTGGTGACAATATAATGATTTGCTTAAAGGCAGTTATAATCATTGAGAAATGCAAGTGGGACAATGTGTAAGGATTTTTTAATAGGTGGTTATAATCATTGGACCTCAATTATGGAAAACATGATTGATTGGTTGATTGATGATGGTAATTAGATACAGAGGATAAAGATGAATTATATCAACCTGTTAGTAGGGAGATGCTCATTCAAACTAATCAAAGGTTAAAATTATTTTGTTACATAATTACTTTATTTGGAATATGATTGGGATTGAATTGAGATGTTGGTGCCAAAGAGATGTCAATGTTACCATTGCTGAATAGACTTCCTGAAGTTGAGGTTTGTTTTAGCACATGTCGATAGGAATCATGGTATAACATCAAGAGGACTTGACCAAAATATGCATAAAGACTGACTCTCAAAATCTAATACTCAATATAAAATAATGCACCAATGATAGAAACCATGAATCCAATGTAGATGTATGGATATGGATGGAATCAAGAATAATGTGCACAAGGAATCACCTAATGAAGGCACATAGATTGAATTAAGGCAATAGTATTGAATATAAACAAATAGACATACAAACAAAACAACAAAGAAACAAACAATCTAATTTAAGCCATACAAACATTTCCCCTAAAAAATAGGTGATAACTTAAAAAACTAACATAAGGGGGAATAGCAAAAAAAATAAGGGGGTGGCCAAGCTATCTCCATATGCACTAGGAAGGTGGATGCTACCTACATAGTTCCATGGATATAATATCTAATAAAAACTTCAATCCAAATGTAGTTCTCCCAAGAAATGAGAAGAAAATGACAACTGATGAAAGAAAATAGAATGGATGTGATAGAAGAATATGAATGGTCTTGAAAAATAGCAAGTGCATGGGAGAAAAAGGCCAAAAATGATGGGGAAACTAAGTGACAAGTGATTTACTTGTAACTTAGTAAGGGTTCCCAGAATCCTTAAGGCAAATAAGTGGTCAATGTTTTTGGAATTTTGAAGTATCTCAACTTAATTAATAATGATGAGACACTAAATGATTCAAGCTTGAAAAACAATGAAATCATGGCTTAGGTTCTTCACAAAATGATGAGAGTGTGTCTTAGGGTGACTAAGCTAACCTCAAAAAGTATCAAGTGTTGCCTACATAGTCCCAAAGTAGGACCTCAAGTCACTATAGTTCTACCCTATAGCAGAGGAATTTGAATATTGTAGCCATCTCTTCAAACAAAATAGGCACAGTTGGTATAAAAGCATGGTATAACATAGGAAATGGTAAGTTGGTATATCAAGGCTCAATGAATAAATGTAACCCTTAGTTTACCCATAGGTGATTATAACTAGGACATAATGGCATAAATCAATGGTACTAATTTGACCATAGGTAGTTATAATTAGTAGCAAGACCAGTGATAAGAAAGAAAAAATGAATGAAGGATGTAACTACTAAAACTTTTGTCATACTACTCCAAAATACTATATCTATTAGAAATACTCAAAACAATTTTTAGAATTAATTAGATTAATTCATGCTAAAAATGTGCAACTAATGGAAAAACCAAGGTCAAAAAGGCTAGGTAAATAGGATTCAAAAGATGCTGGGTCATTAGAATGAAATGGTAAGAGATAGACTAAAAGGAGTGATAAGAATGCCATTCATACAAAGAAGAATAGTGATAAAATGGTAAAACTAAAATGGTCCTTATAGACAATACACCATAGTGCTCAAGCATAGTATCACTTAAGATAGATAATATTCATCATCTTAGGAAGTTCATCTCCATCTAGTGTGGTGATCCTATGTGCTCCTGATCCATAATCTATAGTAATGATGAAAGGCCCTATCCAGTTTGGTTTGAATTTACCCTTATGCTTCTTCTCAGTCGTGGTATTCTTTTGGTTTTCTTTAAGAACAAGATCACCAAGTTTAAATGTTCTATATTTGATGCATCAATTGTAGTGGCCTTTGAGTTAGTTCTGATATACCTAAAGATTGTTGAGTATAACTATGTATTTTTCATCAAGTAGGTTTAGCTCTTGTAGGTGAGATACTTGGTAATCATGATCATCTAGGGCATTTTTTAAAGATATGTGTAGTGAAAGTAACTCGACCTCAATGGGAAGGATGAATTCTATACCATAAACAAGTGAATATGGAGTGGCTTCTATGGGGGCATGGTGATTTTTATGGTATGCCCAAAGGGCACAAAATATCTAAAGGTGCTAATTGTGACCAACATCATTGACAATATTTTTGAGAATGTTAATAATTTTTTTATTAGATGCCTCAGCCTAATCATTACCTTAAGGGTAATATATTGTAGAGAAATGTTGCATGATGTTGTATTTGACACAGCTTGTTGATATCCTTATTTTTGAATGATCCTCCATTATCAGATATAATGTCAAAGGGGATACCATAACGACATATGAGGTGGTTAAAAATGAACTTGGAAATTTGCTTTCCTGTCACATAAGTGAGGGGTATAGCTTTAACCCACTTAGTGAAATATTTAGTGGTGGTAAGGATATGTTTATGGCCATCTAAAGATGTAGGATTGATTTACCCAATGAGGTTGAGTCACCATGTAGTAAATGGCCATGGTGTCAACATTAGTTTTAGAGTCTTGGCTAGGGCATGAATCAAATTGGCATATTATTGACATTTTTCACACTTATTTACATATGTAGGTCCATCTACATCCATCATAGGCCAATAATAACTAGTATGCAAAATATTTTTGGATAAGACTACCTCGCTAAAGTAGGTGCCATACACTCCATGTATTTCTTATAACACTAGCATAGATTCTACAAAATTTAAACAACGAAGCAAAGTTCCATCAAAACTATGATGGTAGAGGGTTGATCCAATTATAGTATAACAAGTGGAGTGATGGATAAAGGCTTTGGTTTGTTTTTAGGATAGATATGGTGGTATAACTTGGTCATGGAGGTAATTATAAAGGTCTAAATACCAAATAGAATTAAGACCAATAATATCACAAATCATTACAATAGTTGAAGGTTCATGAGCTGGTATGACCAAATTCTTGATAAGGAATTGATACTCTCTATCTTTATCCATTTGTCAAATCAGGGAGCTGATAGTAGCCATAGAATCGGTAGTTATATTACTATCCTTTGGTATATGCTCAAATTGGATATTTGAAATTTGTTATTTAAGAGTGTCAACCATAGCTTTATAAGGAACCATCTTGTCATCTTTAGTTTAGAAATGGTTTATGACCTGATTGATGATTAAATAAGAATCAACATAAACCTTAAGATGAATTGCATTCCATTTTACTACTTTGTGAAGCCCTAAAAAAAGTTCTTCATACTCATCCATGTTGTTAGTATAAGGAAAAATGATTCTAAAAGACTTAGGAATTATATCCCCATATGGTGTAATAAATAAGAGGCCTGCCCCTAATCCATGCACAATAAATGATCCATCAAAATATAGATTCTAATGTTTCTCTTCAAGAGGTATGCCATTGATGGTCATGATAGATTCATCAAGAAATTGGAATGTGAGTGGCTCCATGTCTACAAGGGCTACTTCAGCAAGGTGATCTGCAAGGACCTATCCCTTGATTGCCTTCTAATTGACATACTATATGTCAAAATAACTAAGAAGCATGATCCACTTGGCCATTATACCTTGTAAATATAATTTAGAATGATCCACTTGGCCATTATACCTATCCACTTGATTGCCTTCTAATTGACATACTATATGTCAAAATAACTAAGAAGCATGATCCACTTGGCCATTATACCTTGTAAATATAATTTAGATACTTGAGTAGATCTATATTTAAAATGACCATGGTTTTATTATTCAACATGTAGTGTCATAATTTTTGAGCTATGAAAATCATGGCTAGATAGGATTTTTTAATAGGCATATAGTTGTGTTCATACGTGACCAATGTACATCTTAATTAGTATACTGCATGCTCTTTTCCATTGTCATCATGCTGAGCTAGAAGTGCCCCTAAGGCACTATCTGTAGCTGATAGGTATAATAAAAATGGTTTGCCTAGTATAGGGGGTAATAACATAGGTTTGCTAGGTAATCTTTGAGCTATTGAAAAGCTATTTGATAGTGATTATTTCAGTGGAATGTGACTCCCTTTTTTAGTAGATGTGAAAATGGATGACACTTGTCTACTAACTGAGATATGAAGCATTAGATTGATTGAATATTGCCTTGAAAATTATGGAGCTACTTCAAATTGGTTGGTGGTGGTATCTCTATTATAGTTTTTATCTTAGATAGATCAACTTCAATGATTTTATGAGACACGACGAAGCCAAGTAATTTTATTTATGTTACACTGAAAACACATTTCTTTGGATTAAGTTAGACTTTATACTCATGCAGTCTTTCAAATATTTTACATGACACTGTTGGATGGTCAACCCTAGTTTTTAATTTTCCTAGTATGTCATCAATGTAGTCTTCAATAATATCATGCATCATATCATGGAATATGGCAGTCATGGCTCTTTGATATGTAGATCTAGCATTTTTAAGACTAAATGGCTTTACCTGATAATACAATGTTCCCCATGGAGTGGTGAATGTTGTCTTGTGTTGATCTTTTGGTGTTATTCTAATTTGGTTGTATCTTGAAAATACATCCATGAGTGAAAGCATCTCATAACCCATAGTGAATTTGATGATCATGTTAATATTAGGTAATGGAAATTCATCTTTAGGGCAGGCTTTGTTTATGTCTCAGAAATTAGTAAAGATTCTAATTCCTTCAGGCTTATTCCTAATAGGTATAACATTAGAGATCTATTTTGAGTAGTCAATAGATCGAATACATCTTACTTATAAGAGTTTTTATAAATATTTTTTTACTAATATAGTAATTCAAGGATGCATCTTGCATAACTTTTTATTAATTAGTTTGGCATCATGATTTACCATAAGGTAATGTAAAACCAAGGTGAGGTCCAAACCTGGCATGTCAGAATAAGCCCATGCAAAAATATCTACAAATTCTCTCAATAGAGTTGTAAATATTTCACATTCCTCCTCAGTGAGGGATGTACCTAATCTTATCCATTTTAGGTTTGATGGAGTGCTAATGTTTACCTCTATTTATCCTCAACTAAAAGGGTTGAACCATCTTCTAGGATAGTAGGCAAAGACTTGAATTGTTGGGATATATTAGGGTCCTCTATTAGGACTTGCTCTTCAAATTCTCATATGAATAATGAATTTGAGTCCTCCAATGGGAAATCTGGCCATGTGATAAAAATAGTCATAAATTCTTGAAGAATTTGATTAAACACTTATTGCTCAAAACTAAACTCGAATCCATAGACAAGTTCATCGTTGGTGGTCTCCTATTTTAAATTTGAATAAGAATGAACACCCCTATCTAATGGTGCCTAAAACAATTTTTCACCACTAGACTGGCCTTTATCTTTAATTTTTTCCTAGTAAAACAGTGCCTCAAAAAGGTTTTCACTTTAGGACCTCAATGTTTTATTTATTTGTTTTTGGCTAAGGGTGTACACTAGTTCTCCAAAATAGGCTAAAGATCTAGTGTGATTAAGAACCTTGATTTATGATATCCAATTGGAATATTGTCTCTAAGGCCTAGGAAATCATAAAATGCCTCATCATTCTAAAACTCATCAATTGGTAGCCTAGATTCTTGTTGGTCCCAATCTATAAGTTGGGGATAGTATAATGACAATGGGTTATTATGAATGATTGGGCTATAGGTACATATGTAATTATTATCAAACATGTTAGTCTCAGCTAGGTCATCAAATATAAGGCTAGTATCAGACTCTCTTTCACTGTTATGATCATCATCACTAGCCACCAGTGATGGAACTTGAATGAGATATGTGGAGTCACCCCCATGTGATTTAAATCCAAGTCCATAAGGTCTTTTATACTTAGTCATGAAAATTGGCTCAATGGTTCCTTGTTGATTTAGTTTGAGGCCTCTTCCTTCATATTATTGATTCTCCATGATCTTATTAGGAATAAGATACTTTTCACTCTTATAAAAATTAGCTTGGTTGTCATTGTATAACCATGATTCATCTCCCTTGAGAGGGTTTGGTTCTAGGCCAGATACTAGGACAAACATGACAGGTCCTTTATTTTTGTTATTTTTTTGCCAATGTATGTGTGGGGTAACTTTAGGTCTTATAAAGGAATTTGGGTTCTAAGGAAGATTGGCAATATGAAAGGTTTCATGGGTCACATACTCTTTTGGGCCATTATCTATAATGGTGAAATGATTGGAAGCTTCATGAGGTGGCATGTAAGAAAGCAAATCTAGTGTATTAGGATCTATGCAATTTTCCTCTAGAGAATCAATAAGTATGGCCTTTCCTTTATCCTACTTGGAACTTGGATTCATGCCATATTGGTGATAATATCTTTGGAACTTAGCCTTGATATGTTTGTAGTGTTCATATAGGTGCAAATCTCTTAAAATATTCACCTTCATCCCTGAATGGGAGAACTTGATACATTGGTGTAGTGTTGATGGGACTACATGAATCCCATGTAACAAAGGCCTACCTAAAATCATATTATATGATAACTCAAGTTCAAGAACATGATAAAGTGTATTATGGGTTAAAGTCCCAATGATAACTGATAGGTTGATGGTGCCTTATGATTCTCTCTCTCGATTATTGTAGGCTTTAATAGTTATCATTTTTTATTAGAGATCCACCATTGTGTACCCAAGAAGCTTGATGAGATTTAAAGACACTATGTTGAGGCCCGATCCATTGTTTATAAGGACACATTTCACTTTATGCCTCTTTATATAAACTTACATGTATAATGGATTGTTATGGAGCAGGCCAATGGAAGACATATCACTTTGGTTGAATGTGACTTGTTGGCTTAGAGCTAGGTGTCCAACCAAAGCTTGAAATTTATCAAGAGATATGTCACTAGAAATAGTGGATTAGATTAAGAAATCATTCAAAATGTTCTTATGGATTGTCAACATTCACAACAAATCTAAAATAGATATTTGTGCTGGTCTCTTCTACAATTATTCCATAATATCAAACTTCTTTTCTGAGTCAGTGGTAAATGAACTATTCTAAGGTTGAATGGCTAGTTGGTAAATGAACTATTCTCCATTATTCTAGATTGATTTTTCTTAGTCTAGGATTAATGGAGATAGTGTTAATACTAACCCCTGTAATGTGACCTACAACCCTATTGTAGTCATGTGCAACTGCATGGTAGGTTTATTGTTTGTTACCATTCTGACCTTGGTTTTATCCATTGTTCTAACATTGTTGGTTTTGCTATTGATTTTTTTGGTTCTAATGGTTTAGTCTTTGATTTAGATACTATTGATTTTGTTGTTGCACTGGCCTTTGCTATTGCTACTATTGTTGTTATTGTTGGTTATGTTGTAAAAAAAGGTTTTGATAGATGTCAAGATTCTGATTGGAGGTGGAAACACTACCATCCAATGTGATCTCCCTATTCTCCAACATATTTTTTATTAAATGTTTGATTTGTACACATCTTCATGAATTGTGCCTGTTGAACTGATGATATTCACAAAATTCATTTTCATGGTACCAATTAAGATAAAGGATACCTTGAGGATAATACTTTGGTATAGGAAAACTAATCAAATTAGTGGTGACAAGTTTGTGAAATACAAAATCAATAGACTCTCCAAGGTCACTAAAAATGTGATGTGAAGGCACAATTCTCCTTGGAGGAGGGTTTGTAATGGCAAAGGTTGTGAAATTTTTTATGTGGGTCTTGGTTGTTGTACTTGTGGCATCGATTGAAGAGGTTTTTGGGTAGGAATGAACTAAAAGTTGGCATAAATGATGTTTTCACCATTCAGACATGATGTGACTCGGTTACTCCATTTCCCACAACATTCCTATTATGGTTGAATTGATTTGGTTTTTCTTGGTTATTGGCTTGTGTTGGTTGTGATGTTTATGTTTGGATTAGATGGTGGTTGTTTCCACTTCCATAATTGGTATATTAGTTGTAATTAGTTTAATTAAGCTTTATTAATCCTTTATTAATGAGATCTCACTCAATCAACAAACCTTTATCAATGATCTCTTTAAAGGTATGTGCACACTGTAGTTCCAAATGATAGGCTATCTCACTATGCAAGTTTTTAGTGAAAATAGTAGCTAATTATTTATCTATTAAATGATGAGTGAATCACATTGTAAGTTCTCTCCATAATTGTAGGTAGCTAACAAAACTCTCACATACCTTTTATTTTGCTTGCATCAAGTTGAATAATGAAATATCATGCTCGAGATTATAGGAAAAGTGCTACACAAACTATTCTAAAACATCATCAAAATCAATTACTAAATTATTTGGCAACTTTAAGAACCATTCCAAGGCTTTTCTAGCTAAGCTCCTTAGAAACAAAAACAAAAGGTATATATTTTTATATGCCATTGGTAGATAGGTGACAAAGAACTTGATTAAATGGGCTTTGGGGTCACCTTTCCTCTTGTATTTATCAAAATTTGGTGGTTCATATCTTGGAAGAAATGAAATTTATAATCATTTCATATTGAAAGGATAGGAACACACATCGTCTAACTTAAACTTTTTAATCTATTTCCTTTCTCAGATGGTAACAATTGCATCCTTCATCTATTGTAACTCTTGATCTAGGAAACTTGTGAAAATGCTAGCTTGGGTAGATGGTCAGGTTGTCACAAGATTAGCACTTTGACTAGGGTATGATGATGGGGGTATTTTTTATACATTATATTGGTTGGGAAATAAACTAGGAATATGCATATGTAGATTAAGATGTATTTGTTGAAATTACACATTTGGTTGCATAATATTTTTGTTAGGGTTGGTGATGAAGGTTTGACTTGGAGGATTTTGAGGTTGGGTTAGAGGTATTTAACCATAATTTACATATTATGTTTTAATAAGGATCTATTTCTAAATACTTAAACCTTGCTATTGAGTTGGAACTTGTGAACCGAGACCCTACCTCTAAATGAGTGACACATTTTGAACAAAAGGAAATTGTTGCCTCGTAGGTACTTGAGAAACATTAAAACCTCCTTGTTGCACAAATCCTTGTTTGGAAATAGATGATTGTTGTGTATTTAACACCTTTCACTATTCAACTTGAATACATTATTGATTAAACATCAGTTGGTTTTGAATTGGCATGTTGGTATGTAAGGAAGAAGGTATGTTTGTTATTACTTGATGAGGTGGAACATTGGTAGCCCCTTGTTGAGGTGGAAATATGTTCAACCTCTATTATATTGGTATTGTATTTGTGATTATTGTTGTGTAAATATATTCATCACCTTTTGAGGAGGAATATGATTCATGACATTCTGCTATTGAGGTATGACATTGATTACTAGTTGATTACCTGATCCTATTGGTTACGCACTTGATAAAGTAGTTGGTTGAGGATTAGAAGTAACTGATTGAGGTTGGGGTTTAGAATCTATAATTCCTAGGTTGGTATATCCACTCATGGTATTAACTAAAGGCACATGTTGTTGACTAGTTGTTTGTGCATTAGTACCACTTTGATTTGGATTGGATGTTGCTTGTGCATTATCCACTATATTTTACTCATTATTTTATGTAGAATTAGAAGACACTTATTCAATAATTGGTGTATGTGACAAGTTGTCTACTAAATTATTTTGTGCAAATGGGTCTAAACTTTGATTGTGCTGACTAGTTAACTAGTCTGGTTGAAGGAACTAAGTCAATAAGAGGTTTACGCACCATGGTCATCTAATTAAAATTATGCGCTAGATTCAGGTAGGTTTGATAGTCTACCTACATTTGGTTGAAGTGGTCTTCCATGAGTTTATTTCCTTTATTATGTATATTAGGATCCTAATAAGTGGTTTGGACTAGAGTCAAATGATTTATAGAAGAAGCCTGTTGACTATGCAATATGTTGTGAGGAATTCTTACTAGGCTTGGTAAAATTTTGTGAGGGAAGTCTATTGGAAACTTAGCCCCTGCTTCTATAGATCTAACCAAAATCTTGTCTTTGTTCTCCAATAAATGATGCTCAAACAAAAATGGATCATACGTGGAAGTCATATTAGAAGAGTATGATTGTTGAAAAACTAGCATATACATGGTTTCATCAAATGTGGGTATTATAACTAAGTATTGTGCAATTTGTTCTTGGTCTTGTTCTAAATATGCTGGTGTATTTACAAAATAGCTAGCTAATGGATCTTGAATTTGTACCCCTATTTGAGTATTATAAGAGGGATAAGGATTCATCTCATAAGCAATGTCAACTATGTAGGGGTCTTGCACCATTTCTTCTTGCACAAATACATTACTAATCCCTAGATTATACATGAGTCCACTATGAGTGTAGGAATACATTTTGGGATCCATAGTGAATGTTTCATACTAGAAAGGGAAAAGAGTTTGACAAACTCTAAAAAGATAATGCCTAAAAGATAATGTTCAAACTTGGTCTAGATTCATCAAAAGGATGGAAAAGTCTATGCAATGATTTGTGATAAAACAAGATAGAATTAAGTATCTAATGCCTCACATTTCTCATGAAGATGATAAAGTAAATGGAATGAAAATAAAAATTCCAAACTCTAATGTCAAAGTGTTTCAAGTCAGTCTAATCTAGGAAAATAAAAGTTGTTAGGTCTTTTGGCCAAATGCGGCATCAAAAGCTAGACTTTGAAATAGATGAGATTTTAATCTAATGGATTTGAAACACTTATAACAAAAAATAGGCATTTGACTCTTAGACATGAATTCGATCAAATAGGTATAAGGTATGAAACAAAAGATACTCTAGAGATAATTTATTTTCTCATAAAAAATGGTATAAAACTAGGCTCTTATGACAAATAGGCTATACAAAGGTGAATGGCGTAACCACGCTTGAAAAAGATTCTCAAAAGGTATACTCATATTTGGTGTGAAAAATGTGAAAAACTTGAACTCTCTACAAGAGGGTCTATGAAACAATGCTTGAAATGTTTTTGGGTAGCGTAACAATGCGAGACTACTCAAAAGATGTGACAAAATGTTTGTTTCAAAAACTTTCTAAGGAAAAGATGGTTTCTCACAAATTTAGTATTGTAACACTACCTTTCTTATCTCAAATGACATACATACCTTTCAAATTTTGATAATATCTCTAAGGCAAAAAGGTATTCATTCAAATGACCTCAATTGGAAATAGGATGGTAACACAAAAATGTTTGGTGCATAGACTCAAAGTACAAGTGTTTAACACAAAATGACTTAGGTCGATCAAGTGGTGATAATGATTATGAGTCTTAAACATATTTCAACCCAAATTGGAAATTAAACCTAAGTTCCCTCAAGTTTAGTGAAAATGGTGAACCCACTTAACGCATCAACCCTATGAACTCATAAAGGTTTAATTTTGAATTTAAGTTATAAATTAAGGACTTAAACAAAGTTTGGTATAAGTATATAATCAATTAGGTAGCATAACTATGCCAAAGTGGATGATATGATTCTAAGTTTTGATGAACTTTGAACATAGAAAATTGATGATTTACATGGGAAGCATAATGCCTCTTTGTTCAAATAAAAATGAGGACTATGTTTTTGGTTTGTATCATTTTTTCACACCAAATTTTGAATCTAAAAAATACTTTAATCTAAGACAAAACCAACTAATTAATCACTCTTAGATCCTAAACTGACATGGTTTACTTGGTATTGTTGGAATCCATCAATATACATCATTTAATAGGCTTTTAGTGTTCATCTAAAAAGTAAAAATATACATTATATAGTAGGGTTTTTATGCCCCCCCTTCTCTCAAATGATATTAATGTGACATGGACCTTGAGGTGCACCTTCCACCAATAACACTTTTGCAGCAAGTAGGGATTTGTCTAAGATCTACAAGGTTTCAAAATTTTTTAGGGGAGTCAATTACAAAATGACTTTCATGTCATGATGAAAAATAAAATCACATAATTGGGTGTCTATGGCACTTGTCTTGTTATAAAAAGGTCTTTCCTTTTTTGCAACCACTATATCCTATTGTTCATTCAGTGTAGTGTGATGTCCAAAGTGCAGATATGTCCCATGTGTAACTCCATCAATAGAAGGTGGTTTAACCACTCAAACATCTAATCCTAGTGGGAATGGTTGAATTCAATTCTGGGAGATGAAACCCTAGGTCAAAGGTTCCCTATAGAACTTGCAGGAGGTGATGAAGCCCCCCTCACAAGCTAAGATGCAATAAAATAAAAGACATAATAGAAAGATTTTAGGGTCATTTTCAAGATCACCCAAACTATTGTGAGTTTTTGGGGAGTGCTTTAGATTACATTATTTCTAAGCCTTGTACTAAGTTTTTTGAAATAAGGATGGGCACTTTTGATTCCAAAGGTTCCCTAAAGGGGACAAGTGGAAGGGCATACACACAACATCCTTCTCTTTGCCAAACAAAAATTAGTTCAAATAACTATTGAATAAAAAAACTTGGAAAGATGAGTTATTTTGACCCCTTGATCTTAAGTTGTAACTTTTAAAGTCTAACTATCAAACATTCATCTTAAGCACCTAAATGTTTCATCAAGTACTAAAACAAAATTCCTAGTTCATTTTAAAAGCATGCAAAAGATGGTCTAAAACATATTTTACCAAATTCCAAAGTTTGATTCTACAATAAAATTTTTAGAGTATCCTTTAGATTTGAAGCTAATTTGAAAATGGAAGGATAAACTTTGAAATTTGAGGTCTCTATTGCAAAATCAAAATCACCCAGTCAATATCATTGTTTCCTGCAAAATCACCACTATCAAATAGAAAAACACAAAAAGATACAATATCATTGTTTCAAATGAAATCATTAGACCAGATGATAATATCCTTTTCTATAGAAAGAAAACACAAAAATAAAAAAATCACCATTTGGATGACAAAATCACTATTATACGAAATCACTGCCTAAAATGATGAAATTGCTACCCAAAAGAGTGATATCATAGCCCAAAAGAATGATATCACTACCCAAAAGGATGATATCACTTCTCTAGAAGACAATCTTTCTACTCAAGTCTATGAAATCATTGTTTAGCTAATAGTGATTTCTTTTACACAAAATCACAACTGCATAACAATGATATCATTCTATAAAGTAAAATTGAGGTTTTAGAAACAAAAACATTTTTATAAAAATGGAAAATTAAGTTAAAATTTCACTCTTTTGGCTCTCCAACTCTAAGATCTTGCATGGAAAGAATTAGTAGGTTTCTTGAGAGATTTTTTTAACCAAATTTGTGAAATTGGATCCCATTGGGCATGCCATTGTGTGAACTAGGAATTTGACTCAATAGAGGATGATTAGTATCGTGTTAGTTCCTAAATGAAAATAAAATGAAATAAACACACTAGCATAAGTATCTAGGCCTAGTTACTATAGAAAGCTTAGTTAACAAAACAAAATGGAAATCATAACTAAAATTAAAAATACAAATTTCTTTCACCTTCTTTGGATGCTCCAAAATTCTTGTTGTAGTGGCTTGCTCGACTTTGTGCTCATTAAGTCTGCATCAATGGAAGCTTGGCTACCTCCATCTCTCCTTAGCACCTTGTGTCTTTGGCTTGGCTTGGCTTGAATAAATATTTTGGCATTATAAAACTAATATGAAATGATTTTTGAATGTATTTTGGCATTATAACTTTGGCATATGAGAGCTTAGAATTTAATAGGCAAGGCCTTTTATTTATAGATTTTCGAAAATGGCTAGAATCAACCTAAACCATCCATCTCAAGATTGAAATGTATGGATAATAATTAATACAATTATCTAATTAAAATCCATAAATAGGCTCATCAATATTTGGGATAAGAGAGTATTTATGAGGCATCGGAGGCATTGGTGAGGCATGGGAGAGGTTAACCTTGATATTTGACGCATTTATGGCTTAGGGATGTCTTCCCAAGAAATGAGGTCACCTGATGATGTAGATATTCAATATTCATTTATAAAAACAAGTATTCAACAAGTTTCCATGGAATTATTAATTAGGACCTAATTTTGTTTAGTTATCTCTTAACCATGATTAAACATTTTGTGCATAAATTACTCAAATTGATTAGAATGCCTTGTTATTGGCCTAAAATTTGACTGGGTTGGAATTGAAATTTGATGTCAGATGCATTGAATTATTATCCCATTTATGAGGTTACCAACACCAAATAACAAAGGCACATATCTTATTTAAGAGATTTGACAAAAAAAGAGCAATCCAAAGCACCTAGGTGTAAAATTGGCATTTTGACTCAAAATGATTAGATTAAAGTTAGCTAGCCCATAAATTACATTGCCCCATTTAGTGATACTCTATCCAAAATCAGCACTTGAATATATCAATTTAAACTCATTTAATGTGTTTTAGTGTTTTGAGGCCAAATTATGCATTTTGGTATAAATTGGTCAAAAGCTTGGTTGGAGGTTATCAGTGGCCAGATTTACGTGTCTACAAGTTCCATCTAGTTCCTGAACTTGCACCACATGGTGGCCTCATGTTCATCCTTAGTAACATTGACTCTTTGATTTATGTGCACCATTGATCTTATTTTTCATGGGTCAAATGTGTACCATTGAATTATCTATAAGTTACTTTAGTCATGACACTTGGTAACTCCTTATTCATTCTCAAGATTCATTGAGTTGTTGACCTCTCACTCACCATCGATCCAATTTTGTATGGTTAAATGTTCTCCATTTATTTGCCTAGACCCAATGAATTTATTGATCATCTATGCACCATTATATTTTGACTTGAGTTCCCAAGATCTTGGTACTTGTTAGCTCTATGTTCATCCTTAGGAACATTTGAATCCAAATGATTACTTATCATATCTTTAACTTGAATTCCCCTTGCACATCCTACTTTGCAAGTTTAACTTTGAAGGTTTATAACTCAAGATAAAGAACCCATCAAGATATGAAATTTGTATAGGATGTTCATGGGGCCAAAGACATCATATCCATGAATTCTTTTGATTTTGGTTGACTTCCCAAGTGCATTTATCTAATGTGCAACCATATTGACCTCTTTTTTCCTGTATGATGTGTTGTGACGATCTGGTTCTTTTATACTTGCTCTTGTAACTTTTTTATCTATCAAATATTTGAATAACCTTTGAGGCTTTGTGTAAACCTATTTCATGCACCTTAAATGCTATGAGCACCATGAAAACCTATTGGATCCTTTCTCTTGAAACTCTAGACCTACTTCCAAAATTTCTTTTCAAAGATCAATAGATTACACTTTAAGCTTGATTAAAGCATTTCAAAACCTTTTCAAGTGATATTTGATCTTCTTCTTCATCATGGATTATCCACTCGATTAGGAACTTTTCTTAGCTTGTTGTTCCATACTAGGACTTCTAGAAACTGACCCATCTAGGCAAAGTTATATATATATATATATATGTATATATATATGTATATATATATATGTATGTATATATATATATGTATGTATATATATATATGTATATATATATATATGTATATATGTATATATGTATATATATATGTATATATGTATATATATATATATATATATATATGTATATATATGTATATATATAGGCCAAAATTAGCCCATTTTTGGTGACATCCTGGGATTGCATGCCTGCTATGTAAAGACTAGTAGCCTTATTTGATCTATTAGGCATATAGAGTCATAGTCTTTCCTAGAGAAAATATTGTAGAATTGGTACAAGGCTACCCCTTTCTATAATTTTTTTTCTTAAAGTAACAAAGACCAAAACAAACAATAGTGCCTAAGGCACTTATTGAATGGAAATATAGAACTGAAATAAAATGTGCACAAGTCACTTAGAAGAAAGCATACAAATCTACTCTAATATGTACAATATTATACATTGGCTACAAACCTTTTTAATAGCAAGGATGTAAATGAATTCCATTAACTGCGATGGGTAATACCTCTCCATTTAGCTTGACAAGTTGAAAAGCATTATGTTGTTTGCATCCATGGATCAAATAAAAACCACTTCACAAGGTATCAAACTTGGTATGGTTACCTGGCTTGGCTTTATTTGAATCCCACTTGAAGACTAGGTCCCTTTATTTGAAGTCCCTTGTTGTATATCTCTTATCAAAGGCTTTCTTAACCTAATCTTGATTTGACTTTAATGTCTTCATTACAAGGTCCCTTGTTTCTTCAAGCTCCATGAGCTATGTCATCCTCATGCTCATAGGTTCACTCTCTATCAACTCAAGTTGATGGGCTAACTCAAATATGGGTAATTAAAGATAAATGGGAAATTTGGCTTCCCTCCCATATAGTAAGACATATGGAGAATTGCCAATGGTAACTTTGGGAGTCACTCTGTTAGCCCATAAGGTTGTCCTTAGCTTTATGTGCCACACTCTTTGATTCTCCTCCGTCATCCTCTTGATATTACTTATCAAGTTCTTATTTGTGGAATATATAAGAACATTACCTTAGGGGTAGTAATTGGATGATGTACTAAGGTAGATGCCCAATTTAAGTAACCATTCACTTATCCTCACACCAATAAATGCTAAGGCATTATTTGATATTATTGTAGTTGGTACACCAAACCTAGTCACTATATTATCTTAGAAGTCCAATACTAATATTTCGTTAGCTTATTTAAGGGCTATTGCTTATACCCACCTAGTGAAGTAGTTAGTAGTAGTTATCACCCATTTGTGTCCTCCATTGGAAGGTGGATCGATCATTCCTATGAAGTCTAGACCCCACTACATGAAGGGTTATTCTACCTAAATTGGGTTGAGAGGAAGGGATGCTAATATTTTTTTACCTATAAATATAGCATATTTATGATATTTTATAACCCATGCATAGGAATATTTGAAAAGGATGGGCTAGTAATAACTAGCTCTCATCACTTTTTTTTACTATTGTCCTTGGAACAAAATGGCCTCTTGAAGGCCCATCATGGAATTACTCTAAAAGCTTTGTTACTTGATCATCATCTATGCACATTAGAATTAATCCATTGAGGTATTTTGTAAATAAATACCCATTAATCAATGTATAAGGTATGGAGTAAATTATAAAATACATTTTCTTTTCTCTATTCAATCCTTGAGGGCACTCACCTATTATTAAGAAATGTGTCATGTCTTAGAGCCAACTGGTGTGAGGTGGAGTTGTACCTATTTGTGAGTTATCTTGTGTCACTAAAACAACTTATTTATCTTCATGGAGGTCCTCAACCATGTTATCATATAATCCTTTGCCTCTTACTAGCTTAATGAATTTTATCTCCATGTCATACTCCATGAATTTGGTAACCCATCCAGGCCTCTTCTCATTCAAATTTTTGTTAAGTAAGAAGTCCCTAACTCTAGGATGAGACACCATAAGATGAATCCTACTATTAGAAAGCATTGTTCTAAACTTTTTGAGGCTTTTTAAAGCTTTAAGGACTTACTTTTCTACAAAATTATACCTTACCTCATATCCTTCAAGCCCTTAGCTGAAAAAAGGAATCGGTTACTCAAGTCCTTCACCATTCTTCTACATCAGCATATCTTCTATATTTTCGACATTGGCAAAGGTATAAAATATGAAATCCTTTGAGAAATCAAGATTCATGAGTGAGGGTGCTTGGGTAGTGGCCTACTTGATACCTTCAAATGTAGCTTTACCTTCATTTGACCAAGTGAACACTTGGTTCTTCTTTAGCATGGCAGTGATTGGGTTGACCAAGTTTGCAAAACCAACTATAAACCTTCTCACAAAGTTTATTTTCCTAAGGAAGCTCTGAAGTCCTTTCTTGTGCTTGGGTAAAGATAATTCCAAGATGGCATTGATTCTATCAGGGTCAATGGCTAATCCTTACTTTGAGATAATGTGACCCAAAAGTTTTCCTTCATGAATATAAACCACACACTTATTGGGATTCAAAGAGATCTCATATTCCTTACATCTTTCAAAGATCAGTCTTAGGTGATCTAAGTGCTCACTAGCCTTCTTGGAGAAAACTATGATGTCATCCAAGTGGATCAGCACCATCTGGTTTAGCAATCCTTAGAAATCCATATCCATTACCCTTTGAAAGTTTAACCCAACATTTGATAAGATAAAAGGCATCTTCTAATAAGATTATGTGCCCCACTTTATGGTGAAAGTAGTCTTATATTGATCTTATTTTCTTACCATCAGCTAGTTGTATCCTAAATACCCATCTAAGAGAGAGAAATGTTCTAAACCAACAACTATCTGAAGGAGTTACTCCATGGATGGTAAGGGGTAATGATATTTCAAGGAGACCCTATTTAGATCCCTAAAATACACACACAATCTAATCTCCCCATTCTTCATCCTTATAGGTACCAAATTGGTTACCCATGAGGAGTGCTTGATGGGAAAGATGATCCTAGATTCAATTAGTTTAATCAACTCTTTCCTTATAATCTCTTTAATTTTGGGGTTGATATGATTTTGTTTTTACCTGATAGGCTTGGCATTAACCTCTAATTCTATAGTATGTTGGGATAAATTGGGATCAAATACTTTCAGGTCATTATATTCCAAAGCAAAGATGTCTAGATATTATCTACAAAGCTCTATGAAATCATGCTTTTTAGACTTAATGCTTTACTTTCCAAGCTTGAGAAATTTATCTTTAAGGATTAGAACTCTTTCATAGAAGATACCTTCAAGGGTGACGAGACTGTTTCTAACAAGTTTTTGTTTTTCTACATTCAAAGGAAGTAAGAAACTAAGATAAATGGTCTAGGGTTAGATGATACCCAGATGAGGTCTGCGCACCATTATCCAGACATTGTAAGGACTCCTCTTTGGCTGTGGAGGATGACACCTGTAGAAGAAAGGGACTCAAACACAAAGATTGTTAGATAGAGATAAGGTGGACTGCCAAGCAGAAGCTCAGTCCCAGAAGTGTAAAGACTTCCTTATGGAATGACAATCCACTATCAATAAGTAAAAGTGTCAGAAATAAACAAATGACAAATGACTAGCAAAGAGGAAACTAGATAATGCGTACATGCTGTCTACTATCGGTCTGCCACAGTCGTCAACATCGGTTAGTCTACCGACATCGATTGGTCAAGGTTGCCAACATTGGTTATGTCTGTTGACGTTGGTAGGGGCAATGGGCCTGGAGGCTGACGTTGGTCGAGGCAGTGGCCTTGGATGGATTCTGGATGGGTCTCTAGTTGATGGAATGGTCTGTGGTAGTCTGCGAGTCTGATGGTTTGTGCAAGGTAGAGAGTAAGGTCTGAGGAATGAGTCAGATAAGGGACAAGGTGTCAAAAAGAGTGAGAATATGAAGAAGGTTTCTTAGCCTTCTCAGGAAGAGAGTCAGGTCTGGTCTGGTTGATAATATGGCTTAGAAGCAATAAATAGAAAACTAATTACAAATACATTCTAGGCTACTAAAATGACATAAAAGAAGAATACTTAGCTCCTTAGTAGAGAACCAGAAGTGTAGAGGCCTTGTTGTTGATGTCGAAGACTCCCTAGAAAGAGGTAGAGTAATTGATGCAGAGTCCCTATGCCCTGTGATGCTTGATGTGTGTCTGGGAGAGAGAGAGAAAGGTCGAATACCTGCAGATGGAGAATTAGCATTCAGGTCTGTGATTGATTGATTCAATGTCCCAGGAGGAAGAGAAGTCAGATTTTAGGTTGTTTTAAGCGACTAATGTCGGTGATCCCACCGGTGTCAGCTGACTGGTAACTGACGTCGACATCTAGAAGAATGGAAAAAAGGCTAAAATTAGCCTTCTACCTGTTCTTCCAATTGCTGAGTTTAATGGTCATTGGAAAATGGTTGAAGGTGGATTAAATGAGTGTGAGAGGGTTGAAATAGGTCATAAATTGGTCATAGGGTGATGGAGGCATCCAAGGGGAGGAATCCAAGGGGAGGTGAGGTGTTATGGGTGATGTGGCAAGGGTAGAATTATTAATTTAAAATAGATATTTTAAATTAATAAAACATAGGTTAGGCATGGTGAAGTTTGAAAGGGACCAAGAGGGAGTCGACCAGGGAGTAGACATGATTTCAGTGTCTACATTTGCCTCTTTTTGTCTTGTTGGTTGTTCTTGACGAATTGCAAGACAAAAATAGGAGTAAGTTGCCCCAGGTATAGGATAAGGTCATTTATGTCCTGTTGATTGTTTAGATGAACTGCAAGACAAAAATAAGAGATTGGTTGCACCAAATGTGAGATGAGGTATTCCCCCTCAAAGCAGGATTCAAGGGGAGGGACCTTGAAATTGGGTGTCGATTTGATAGAGAGTGGATGAATATGGTGAAGTTGGAGTGTGAACACTGTAATAGTTGAGATTGTGCGCATACTACTTCACGAGATGGTTAGGTCAAATTGTCACAGGTCAGGGTCGAGGAGTGCCAAAATTGAAATAATTGAGCCCTAGCATTTAGTCATAGCTGATTGGGTTATTTGATCTAAGCTGTAGCTCCAATGGTCGTCATGTTCCAAGTATCTCAGGCTCAAGAAGTGCTCTTGGAAAACACAAAAATGTCACAAGTAGTGGGGATCAGCTTGCTCGCGATCCAATACTTGTGAGGGTCAAAATATGGTGTGAAATTTTTTTTGCTAACCATTCATGAGGTAGCAAACATGCAAAAAAAACCAAGGCAACATTGTCTTGGAAGTGGTCGTAGTCGAAGGAGATAGTTGCGATCTCCAAGGTTGTTGGTCTAGGCGAGCGGAGGTATGAGATAGATAGTTGGTCGAATGAATGGATGGATGAAGGAATGTGGCTGAGCTAACCTCAGAAGACGTCATGTTATCTGAGTGCTGCCTACATAGCCCTTGTTGTTAGGGCCTCAGGCTAATGTAGTTTTCCCTAAAAGGGAGGAAGATGGTCGGTTATGGACGGGTTGGATGAGGTTAAGTCATGGTCAAAGGGTAACATGGTTTGTCCATCAAGTAGGTGAACAAATGGATGTGGCTGAGCTAAACCTAAAAGACATCATGTTGACTGAGTGTTGTCTACATAGCCCCTATTGTTAGGGCCTCAGACCAATGTAGTTCAGGTTAAGAGGCAAAATGGTTGATGATTGGTTTAGACTAGGTTAAGGGTAATATGGTTTGCCCATAAGGTAGATGAAAAAATGGATGTGGTCGAGCTAACCCCAGAAGACATCATGTCATTTGAGTGTTGCCTACATAGCCCCTATCGTTAGGGCCTCAGACCAATGTAGTTTAGATTAAGAGGAAAAATAGTTGATGATTGGTTTGGTCGTGATTAGAGGTGAAATGGTTTGTCCATCAAGTAGACGAACAAATGGATGTGGCCAAGCTAACCCCAGAAGATGTCCTGTCATCTGAGTGCTACCTACATAGCCCTTATTGGAAGGGCCTCAGACCAATGTAGTTTAGGCAAAGAGGCAAAATTATTGATGATTGGTTTGGACTGGGTTAAGAGGTAATATGGTTTGTCCATCAGATAGATGAACAAATGGATGTGGCTGAGCTAACCCCAGAAGAAGTCATGTCATATGAGTGCTGCCTACATAGCCCTTATTTGAAGGGCCTCAGACCAATGTAGTTCAGACGAAGAGTCAAAGTGGTTGATGATTGGTTTGGTCATGGTCAAAGGTTTAGCACTTCCCATATGTCTGAGGGTACATGCTTAAAATGATGAGGGGAAGATGATGTTACAACGTTTTCCATATTGTGTGATGGTGTATTCTGTAACATTGGTGATGGTTTTTCATCTCTAGCAATTTTCCATATCGGTGATAGATGTATGCTAAAAATGAATTGAGTATGATTTATGCTTCAACAAGTAATGGTTTATGCTTAACATAAATTGTGTGGTTGATAGTTTCCATGTGTATTGGTTTCCATAGAAACTATGTGAAATGGACTATGTCATGTTTGTGGTCTGAAAATGTTTGGGTTGGTTGGGTATGTGTTTCTATCGCTAATTCGCTCTCTACATTCAAAAGATGAATAAAGAAACTAAGGACATGGACAAGGCTAGAAGTACCTAGATATAGACTGTGCACCGTAATCCAGATGCTTGTGAGCACCCCTCTTTGGCTGTGGAGGAATGACACCTGCAAAGAAAAGGAACTTGGACAAGAAAATGTTAGATTGATAGGCAGTGGGTTGCCAAGCAAAAGCTTGTTCCCAGAAGTGTCCTTGAGGGCACAGCAAGTCTCGATATCGTGTCCTGGTGTACGATGATATAAGAAAATTTTTGTGTCGTCGAACCGGGAGGGCTTAGACCCGAGAGGTTGGAAAGGTCAGATGGGTGGAAGGGTTATGTTGGAGGTCTACAAAAGTCAGCACAATATCAATGAGTATGAGCCCACTGAAGGGTCCGCGCTAGTTGATATGCGCGAGGTTGGTGACTTTTGCTTAGGCGAGGCTGGAAGAGGTTTCCGTACCACCTTATGGGTTGATGGTGCGGTGACAGATGGAGACAGCTCTTTCTTGGTGATTGGTACCACCTTTTTGGGAGAGGGACGGCTGGAGGTAGGCAGAGGAAGCAAAGGAGGCAACGAGTTTTGATTGGAGGCCGGAGTGGGAAGGATGCTAGCCAAGGTCGAAGGATGGGGGCCCAAAATGGATGGCAATGGTGACGGGAAAGGAGGCGTTCGCTTCTATGGTCTGGCAGTCTTCTTTGACTTGGTTGGAAGACTACTACTGGTCGAGGTCTGGTCTAGGTCCACCTTCACTTGCGGGTGAGTGAGGGTGGAGACAGGACGAACGCCAAGTGATTTGATGGGCTTAGACGAGATAGATGTAGGTTTCAGTTTTGACAGGTTTGGTCAAGGTTTGAGAGTCTGGTCTTTGTCAAGAGTCTAACGAGATTCTGCCTTGGGATGGTTAGCAGCATGTGATGAGAGGGCACGGGTATGTTGAAGGGCTTTAAGACGCTCCCACAACACCTGAGGCATCACTTTCCTCAGAGGGAGAAGTTCTATTTTCTCCACTAACCGGGAAAATGGCTGAGAAGAAGATGTTGATGGTTGCGAGGTTGAAGATGAGATGGGTGTAGTGGTCTTAGACGCATGGTATGGTGAAGGCAAGATAGATTTAGATGAAGACGAAGGGGAGACAGGTTCTTCCCCGGGTGGAGAAGAAATCGGGGAGCGAGGCTCCTCCAGCGGGTAAAGGGCAGGGATGATGGTGCCCTCCACTTGCGGCTGAGGAGTAGGAAGGGTCGGGTCCTCCATAGGTAGTAGAAAGGAAGATGGCGAGACCAGTGGTGCTGGTAAAGCCAAGGCATCCTCCAAGATGAGAGAGGTCGAAGGAGAACTAGCCGAGAAAAGAGGTTCATCCACATGTGATGGACTGATTGATGGCCTAACCTCTTGAGGTTGATTGGGGACGAAGGGAGAGACCGTATTGACTGTTCGAATGTTGTGCTCATAATTGTCGTCAATTAAGGTCTGGACATTGTTTTGAGTTGGCGGATGATTGGGAAAAGGTTGTTTGAAGATGTCAATGGCCTGATTAGGAGGTGCATTTGGATTGTCTAAGATGAGATCCCCCTTTTCAAGCATATCTTGGATTATGTTCTTAAAAGTTTTGCAGTGTCATGGCCCTTAACATGGTGGAAGTTGTAGAAGTCTTGCTCCCTATACCACGCAGAGATGGCGCATGAGGGATCGAATTGTGGAGGAGGTCGGGCTTGAGGGAGATTGAGGGCCCCCTATTTAACAAGCTTTTCCAGCACAGACGCATATGATTCTCTGAGAGGAGTATACCGTCGTTGTACCTATCTTTGCTGGAATTGGCGAGTGGCGCTCTGAGATGTGGATGGCTCAGGCTAATTGGTCGAAGAAGATGAAGGTCTAACAACCACGGCATTAGCTGAAGCTTTGGATTTAGAATTGGATGATGATGGCTTAGCAGAAGAAGAGTCATTGGTCTTAGAGCTAGGATTCTTGCTCCGTAACTTGACTTTATTCTCCTCGATGGCACGCAACTCAAGTTTGCGAGCCATTGTGAAGGCCTCATCAAAAGTGTGAAAGGTTTGAACCCTCAGGGTGGAAGAAATATGTCTGGCGCAGGCTTGGGAAAAGAGTTCAATAAGTTCGACCTGGGGTAAGGAAAATGAGAGTTGATTGATGAGGCCTCTCCATCGAGCAACGAAGTCGGCTATGGACTCGTCCTCGAATTGCCAGATAGAATAGAGGTCCGTGATCGAGACCTTCTTGGTTATGTTGATGGAAAAGTGATCGAGGAAAAGCTGGGCCAATTGTGTGAATGAGAAGAGAGAATGGCTGGGAAGGGAGTTGTACCAGTCGAGCGCAACACCCGAGAGAGACATAGGAAATGTGCGTAAGAGTAATGCATCGTCATGGCCAATGAGGTAACAGGCATGTCTGAATGCCCGCAAGTGTTGTTGTGGGTCTTCCTTGCTTTGAAAGTGAGAAAACTTCAGAAGCTCCCACTGGCTAGGATATGGTCTGATTGGGACAGAAGGATGAATGGGCTCATTGCAGATCTGCTCGTATGAGAGGGTGTTGTGTGAGCCGAAAATAGAGGTCTCTAGACTGGTCATCTTATCCATCAGCATTTTGATGATGTCTACCGATGGATTGATGGGTGGCGTGCCTCCTAAGTTGCAGGGCGCTTGGAAGAGGCTAGGGGAGGCATATGACGTAGTCGGTTGTCCCTGTAAAGGTGCAACGTAGGGGTAACTAGTCATAGGGATAGATGAAGAGGCTAAAGGTGGTTGGGTAGAAGGCATAGCTAAGCCCGATGTTGCCATGAGAGGTTGGATTGTGGTAACAGGGGCCAAGGGGTAGGAAGCCACCCTGGTGTTGATAGGGGCCAGGGTAGGTGGAATAGAGACGACAAGGTTCTGAAAAGGAGTGGATAGCGGTTGAGCAGGTTGAGGTTGACAGGGGGCCGGAACCCCGGTGAAAGTGGGCCCAAAGATAGAGGGAGAGCCCACACCTAGAGGATTGGTCAAAGTCTGGTCAGCGGTCGAAGTGATGGCTTGAGTGTCCAAAGGTTGAACTACGGGTGCCATCGATACAGCCGTAGTCGTGACAAGAGAGGTTGGCATTCTATAGATTGGATTGCGCAAGGAGTCTCGCGTTCGGCTATGCATGAGATAGTGTTGCAAGGCCTTGACGTTGAGGTCCAAGAATCATTCGAAATTTTGGTCCCCTTCTTGGACAATAGGAGTTTGCGGAGGGGTTGGATGGGTAGGAGTTCTTTCGGTCTCCGAGTTGAACTCCATTGTAGGCCTGGTCAGGGACGGGGTATACGGAAGTGGTTGACGGCTAGCATGGTTGACAAGAGCCTTGGCTTGGCTACGAGTCAAAACCATGCAAGGCAAAGAAGGTTCAAGTTTCAGGAACTGTGTTGTTTAGTTTCAGAAAACTAGGATGGAGTCTTTGACAGACAAGGGACAGGTCTTAGGCTGTTGGTTTTGAAAAAAAAGGACAGTGACAGAGACCGACGTCGGTTGAAAAACTGACGTCGGTAAGAAATATGGCTGACATCGGTCAGATAACCGATGCCGGTAATAAGGGAAAGCCAACGTCGGTGAAAGAACCGATGCCGGTGACTGTGTTTTCTAGAGAACCAAAAGATTTGAAGATTCTTGGAAAAACAATGAAGGAAGCGTCCTCACTCACTCAAACAAATAGATGAGAAGAGGAAAACAGAGAGAGATTGACAAGCCTAAGCGATAAATCCTAAGAATTAACTTTAGATGCTGTGGCTTATGCCTTAGATGAATGTTTGGGGAGATTGGCTGTCAAGAAGGTCCTAGAAGAAGTAGTCTAGAGCTAGTTTTGGGTCTTGTTTTAGGTGCTCAAAAATCTGTGTTAGGGTCTGGTACGTGGCCTGGTGCTAAGGAGCGAGCTCCCCTCACTTCACGATTCCAGTGGTTAGCTGGTCTCGCTTAGCCAAGATATACCTCGCCTAGAGTTTATCCTCCGCCAGAGAATGGAGTGGGCTTCCCCCTTGGTGATGAAATCCAAGTAGGGTCACCGGGACGGGTAAGGTATCCGCTAGGGGATGAAATCCCAGTCGGGCCTTGTCTCAAGTAAGTTTTATGTTCGTTTTAGTGCATGTGGTTTGGTAGTGTAACATCAAGTGTCTACAATTTATTCAATATGCGTTAAGTTACTAGATGTTGACTAAGAAGATGCAAGCACAAGTAGAAATGAATGCAAAGTGTTTTAATGCCCAAGTTGAAATGTGATGTTTGTTATGAAGACAAGTTTGAAAAAGGGTTGAGAGTATGACATTGGACTAGTCTAAAATGTGCAAGAAAGAAAAGAAAGATTCTTTTTAAATTCCTGCTTATAGTGTCATTGAGAAGAAAAGGAGGAGAAAAGGTAAGAACCTAATGCTCCTGAATGAATGAAGAAGAAAAGGAACCCAAGAGGAACCTAGGGTCCCACCGGGCGTGGCAGAATGTTTCTATCGCTAATTCGATTTCTACATTCAAAAGATGAATAAAGAAACTAAGGACATGGACAAGGCTAGAAGTACCTGGATATAGACTGTGCACCGTAATCTAGACGCTTGTGAACACCCCTCTTTGGCTGTGGAAGAATGACACCTGCAAAGAAAAATAACTTGGACAAGAAAATGTTAGATGGATAGGCAGTGGGTTGCCAAGCGAAAGCTTGTTCTCAGAAGTGTGAAAACTTCCTCAAGGGAGGTCAACCCACTGATAACAGACAGATAAAAGACCAAGAAAATGCAGAATGCCAGAATACAGAAGTGATAAATAGATTAGAAAGGAAAGAAAAAACAAATGATTACCTGAAAGGAGCTGTCGGGCTGATGACAGTCGCCGAGGTTAGAAATGTTGCCGGCGTCGGTTATCTGGTCTGCCGACGTCGGTTATCCTGCCGACGTCGGTTGGGGAAGCGACCGGCGTCAGTCGGGGTTGTGGCCTGTGGTCGGGTCTGGTTTGGTTTTTAGACTGTGGATGGGTCCGATTTGTGAACAGGGTCGAGACAGAGTTCGGGGACGAATTAGGATGGACTGGGGAATGGTCTGGTTCTGATTAGGTGCCCTGTATAGGGTCTTTGTTGGCAGGGGGATGAGGAAGTTGTCTGGGATTGTATAGAAAGGGGGACAGTGTGAGAGGAAGATGGATAGAGGACAGGGCCTGAGAAGGCTTTTCAACGTCTCAAGGGGAAGGACAGAGGGAGTAGGAGATAGTAGATATGCTAGATAACTGAAAACTTAAACAAAAGAATGAAATAACGGACTCTGCTTACCTTTTAGCTTGCCGAATGAAGAGTGGGAGAACTGTTGTTGAGACCACAGAAGACTTTGCAAGAGGAAATATCTGATCAAGAGTCTTTGCACCTATTGCTGCTATTGCACGAGGTCTAGATGGAGAAGAGACGAATGCCAAAATGCCAAGAGAATTCAGTTTGCGAGCTCCAGGGTCCAAGGGCTGTAACGGATGCAGAAAAGGGGTCTTGAAGGCTGCCGACGCTGGCAGTTTCACCGACGTCGACTGAAGGGTCGCCGACGTCGGTAGTGGCAGAATGGGGACAGAGACTAAAAATAGCCTCTGCCCATTCTTGCACGCCGCCGGGCGAGGGATTGTGGGAAGAATGGTCATGAGGATGCTTAAATGGGCGTGGGAGGAAGATAATGAGAAGATTTGGCATAATAAAGGCTAAGAGGAAGGTGGAGGGATTCAAGGGAGGATCCAAGGTGGCAAGGGTGAGGTGGAAAGGGGGCCAGGACATTAAAATATTTAAGTTATTTTAATCAAATGAATGGAGAGGACTAAAGCCAAGGGTTAGGATATGGGTTTGAGGCGGACAGGGGGGAGAACCAAGGTGCAGACACATTTGCGGTGTCTATATTTGCCCCTTTTTGTCTTGTTGGTTGTTCTTGACGAACTGCAAGACAAAAATAGGAGTTGGTTTCCCCAGGAAAAGGATGAGGTGTTCCCCCCTCAAAGTGATAGTCGAGAGAAGGGAACCGAAGATCGAGTGTCGATTTGACAGAGAAATGGATAGAAGAGAGTGAGCGAAAATGCTGCAATAGTCGTGATTGCGCGTAGTCCACTTCACGGGAGGGTCGGGTCAAATTGTCACATGTCGAGGGTCAAGGAGTGCCAAAATTGAAGTAATCAAGCCCCAGCATTTAGTCGTCTGCTGATCGGGTCACTCAATCTAAGCTGAAGCTTCAAATGGTCATCGTGTTCTAGGTATCCCAGGCTCAGGAAGTGCTCCCAGAGACACGAAAAAGCCACAAGTAGTAGGGATCAACTGGCTTGCGATCCTATACTTGTGAAGGGTCAAAAATAGTCTACGGACAATTCTGCTAACCAACCGTGAGGTAGCACACACGCAAAAACAACCAAGGCAACATTGGCTTGGAAGTAGTCGAAGGTCGAAGGAGACACGCATGATCTCCAATGGGCATTGGTCAAGGGGATGGATGGACGAAAGGATGTGGCCGAGCTAACCTCAGAAAACGTCATGTGATCTGAGTGCTGCCTACATAGCCCTTGTGTGAAGGGCCTTAGGCCAATGTAGTTCTCCCTAAAAGGGAGGAAGGGTCAGAGAGATTGATTGGTCTTGGTCAAAGTTGATGGAGTTGGTCGTGATCAAAGTCACAGAAGAGAAGGTTTGTTGATCAAAGAGATGAACAAATGGGGGTGGTCGAGCTAACCTCAGAGGATGTGGTATCTGAGTGCTGCCTACATAGCCCTGGTCATAGGGCCTCAGACTAATGTAGTTCGGACAAAAGGTCTGATTGATTAATGATTGGACGTGGTCAAGTGTCAAAATGATGAGGGTAAGATGATGCTACTGATGTCATATTGGTCGAGAGGCTTTCATCCCTAGCAAGTTTCCATAGTCGTGATGGATGTATGCTAAAAATGAATGGAAGTCTATTTATGCTTCAGCAAGTATTGGTTTATGCTTAACATAAATTGGGTCTGGTCGGTAGTTTCCATGTGTATTGGTGTCCATAGAAACTATGTGAAATGGACTAGGATGATGTCAGCTGAAAATGATGAAAATGACTTGGTTAAAGATGAGTCGACAATTGATGTGGTTAAAATGTGACCAAAGTGTAGAGAAAAGATGAAAGGAAAATCACTCTTTCATTGACAAGGACCAGAAAGGAAGCATAGATAGGGGTTATTAGAACCAAAGCCCCGTCCATGCATTACGTTGTTGACCAGTGTGGTGTTAGAACGGTAATCGAATCACTTTGACATTAAAGTGAGCTCGAAGTTCTCTGAGCAGGTGATAGGAGGTGGATAGGGTAACCCAGTTTAAGAGCAGGAATAACCTTGCCCCTTTTTATAGGAGACCCTGAGACAACTACAAGCCAAGTCCATGACCCGCTTTTTTTTTTTTTTTTTTGGGGTGTAGGCTGATCGATGCGGGAAGCCTACATAGAGATGTCTTTTAATTTAGTGGTCATGTTGCGAAGCTGATCAATGCGGGAAGCTTTTAAGAAAGGTTGTTGTTTGTAGCAAGATTTAGTCATAGCCATCCTTCGAGGGAGTGGTCTATATTTTTGCTTTATAATATTTGAATAGCTGTCCTTCGAGGGATCAGTCTATTAGCTACAGCAATGATAGTACAGCTATCCTTCGAGGGATCAATCTGTCTTTTTGAATTTGATTTTGTGACCTTGGATATGTTTTGACATCTTGATTTTTTTTATTTATTTATTTATTTATTTTTTGAGTCATGGACAAGACTATAGAAGTTTAAGGACTCCCTTTTATTAGGACAAAGCATCCATGCGTCATAAAAGGGTTGTAAAGGACTTGTTAAAGGGGAATAGGGTTGAAAGGAATGAGGATTAAGAGGACGAGGATTGCTCAAGGGACGAGCTCAAGTTACGTGTCAAGTAGACGAGTACTCGACTAACAGAAGAATGATCGAAGATGCAACGCATTAAGAGGCTCAGGTTCTGGCCATCCGTCGAGGGAGGATAGACGATAAGTCCCTGACCCATACTTGTGTGTGATGATAAAAGGTCCAAGCCAATTGGGGGCGAATTTGCCTCGTTTACTTTGCTCTATATTGGTCACGTGCTGATTCTCTTTGAGGACGAGGTCTCCGATGTTGAAATCTCATTCTCACAGATTTTTGTCGTAGGCCCGCTTTATGCGACTTTGGTAGACATGGAGATGATTGAGGGCAGCAAGACGGCGCTCGTCAAGTAACTCAAGTTGAGCTAAGCGATCTTGACGAAAGTCATCATTGGAGAGAATGTCATGCAGGGAGATGTGGAGAGACGGGATCTGTACTTCGAGAGGTAAGACAGCCTCTGTTTCGTACACGAGGGAGAAGGGAGTAACACCCGTAGAGGTTCGGATGCTAGTGTGGTAGGCCCACAAAGCGAAGAGAATATGAATGTGCCAATCCCTTCCTGTATCGTTGACCACCTTCATGAGAATTTTAGTCAGAATTTTGTTGGAAGCCTCAGCCTGCCCATTTGCTTGTGGGTAGTAAGGCGAAGAAAAGCTGAGTTTGATGCCAAATGAGTCGCATAGTTTTTGGACAGTCTTGTTTTTGAATGATTTGCCATTGTCGGTGATGATTTTGTAAGGGACACCGAAACGACAGATGATGTGGCTGCTGATGAAGTCGACAATTTTGTCAGCTTTTATGGAGACAAGAGGAATGGCTTCCACCCACTTGGTGAAATACTCAGTGGCAGTGATGATGGATTGATGACAAAGGGACGAGTGAGGGTTGATCTCATCGATGAGATCCAAGCCCCACTGAGAGAAAGGCCAAAAATCTTGAGCGACGTGCAAGGCGTGGCTGGGGAGATGAAGCAGGTTAGAGTGTTGCTGACACTTGATGCAACGTCGAACATAGTCGCTACAGTCTTGATGAAGGGTGGGCCAATAATAACCCAGGCAAAGGATGCGCTTGGCAACCGAGTTTCCACTGAAGTGTCCACCACAAATCCCATCGTGGACTTGCTTTATGGCTTGAGAATCTTCAGTGGAGGTTAGACAGCAAAGGAGGAGGCCGTCGAAGCCTCGCTTATAGAGAAGACCTCCTAGCATGGTATAGCAAGCTGTGCGCTTGATGAAAGCTCTCCACGCATTGCTAGAGAGGTTGGGAGGAGTGACAGAAAGAGACAAGTAGTCCACAAGTTGCTTATACCAGTCACCTCGTGGGCTAGGATTGATAGTGTTGATATGGTCGATGTGAGGAGAGATGTATGAAGGCAAAGGTACGCAATGCACTGTGACAAAAAGGCGAGATGACGATGATGAAGACGGGATATGCGAAGCAAGAGAAGCCATGGTGTCGGCGAACTTGTTCGTAGAGCGTGGAACAGCCTGCAAGAGGTAATGGTCGAAAGATGCCAAAAGAAGGTCAGCACGATTTTTATACCTCTGTAAAACTTCATTTTTACAGAGATATGAACCGTTAACTTGATTGACAATGAGCTGTGAGTCGCTAAAGATGTTGATAGACTTGATGTGGAGGGAAAGGGCAGTTTGAAGTCCCAAAATTAAGGCCTCGTATTCGGCCATATTATTGGTACAATCAAAGTCAAGCTTAAAAGATAGAGGCATGGGCTCCCCTTCGAGTGGGATGAGGATGACCCCCGTACCCCCACCGAGTTGACATTTGGAGCCGTCAAAGAACATGGTCATTTGGTAGACGGTGTCATCGGTGGAAAGGGTAGCGATAGACTCGTCAGGGAACTCAAACTGTGAAGGTTGGTTGTCGGGAAGAGGGGCATCTGCCAGTTGGTCAGCGATGGTTTACCCCTTGACAGATTTCTACTGGATGAATTTGAGGTCAAACTCAGCAAGCAACATGAGCCACCGAGCCACACATTGATTCTGATATGGCTTGGAGTGCATGTACTTGAGAGGGTCGGTGTGAGTGACGACAAAGGTTTTGTGGTTGAGAAGATAGTGGCAGAGCTTGGTGGTGGAAAAGACTAATGCCAAACAGAGTTTCTCAGTATGAGTATACTGAGTTTCATAGTCGACCAGTGTTCGGCTGATGTAGTAAACCGCTTGCTCACGATGATGCTCGTCTCGGTGCGCGATCATGGCACCTAACGAATGGTTGGTAGCAAAGATATAAAGGTAGAAGGGTTGGTCATCTTTAGGTGGAATGAGGACTGGTGGAGAGACCAGATAGCTTTTGAGGGCTTCAAAAGCCTCTTGACAGTCCTCATCCCATTTAAAGGAGACGTCCTTCTTAAGGAGGTGATGAAAAGGTTGGCAGTGGTCTGAAAGCTGCGAGATGAAACGACGAATGGACTGGAGCTTCCCTTGTAGACTACGAAGCTGCTTGAGATTGGTCGGGGGTGGCATTTTGAGGATAGCACGGATCTTGGCAGAATCTATCTCGATACCATGGAAGGAAATGATGAAGTCGAGAAGCCTGCCTGAGAGGGCCCCAAAGACACACTTCTTGGGGTTAAGGCGGACATTGTATTGCAGAAGGCGAGAGAAGATGATTGTGAGAATGGTCAAGTGGTCGCGGTGAAGTTTGGACTTGCCGAGAAGGTCATCCACATAGTCCTCCATGATTTTGTGGAGGAGATCGTGGAAAATGTAGGTCATGGCGCGCTGATATGTGGCACCAACATTTTTCAAGCCGAAAGGCATGACTCGATAGCAGAAAGTCCCCCATGGGGTGATAAAGGTAGTCTTGTGCTGATCTTCTAGTGCGATCAGGATTTGATTGTATCCTAAAAACCCATCCATGAGAGATAGCATTTCATGGCCGGCCGTGAGATCAACAAGCTGGTCAATGTTAGGAAGAGGGAAGTCGTCTTTGGGACAGGCTAGGTTAAGGTCGCGATAGTCCATGCAGATCTGAATCCCCCAGTTGCTTTAGTAATTAGGACGATGTTAGAGACCCACTGTGGATAATCGATGGGTTGGATGAAGGAGACAGAAAGAAGGCGTTGAAGCTCCTCTATGACAAGGAGCGCAACGCGAGGATGCATCTTTCGAAGCTTTTGCCTAACAGGCTTAGCCTCTAGTTTGGTGACAATGTTATGGGTAGCAATGGTGGGGTTGATGCCAGACATGTCGCTGTAAGTCCAGGCAAAGGCCTTGCTATGGTTGGAAAGGAATTGGGCATAGTTAAGCTGCTCCTGAGCAAATAAAGATTGGCCAATCTTTAAGACGTGAGGAACATCAGAAGAAGAAGGGAGGTTGATGTCAATGGTGGATTCATTTAACATAACTTGGGTCTCAAAAGGGAGGAAACGCTGGATGAAAGAGTCATCGGCACCCATGTAGGAAAGGATGGCGTCATCGTCAATGCAATGGACAGTATGAATGGTTTCCGACTCATCCTCTACCATGCTAGGAAAAATGAGAAGGAGAGACCTGGACACCCCATTGAGCTGATAGGTCAGGGGTTCCAAGCGAATGGTGTTTATGGAAAAAAAATTGGGAGGGATGGAAACCACCGACTCCGTAGATGACGAAGAAGAGATGGGTGAGTTTAGAGGAGATTGGTCAATGGTTGGCTCGGGACAAAGGTCAAAAGGAGCCTGAGTGGGGTCATGATATCGAAGGCCATACCGTTTCTTGGCATCGTGATCATTGAGCGGCTCGATGGGTTGATGGGAGCCCTGCTCATAACGTCTGAAACCGAAACCCTTCCATGCACACCTGTGAAGGTAAGTGTGTGCAAAGGCGGGGTTGCCAAGAAACGAGAAATCAGATGTGAAAGGTTGGGGTGAAGAGAGGGAATTGCCATTGGTAAGAGCTTGATTGAGCCCCCCATAGACAAAGTTGGTTCGGAAGTGAGGAGGACCATAAGGCACGACCATCCCAATATGATGGTCATAATTGGGACTGAGGTGAAGGCATCCATACTCTTGCGGAGTTTGGAACATGTCTAGGGTCAACAAGTGATATTCCCCAAGTGATAGTCATTGGAAGATGTCTTCCATGGGGTCTTTGGTCGGTGCTTGAAGAGGAGGGGTGAGGGCGACCACCGATTATGAACTGGTCGAAGCTTCCACAGATGGGGGCGGTGCCGGAGTTGACGGCTTGATGGGAATGAGAACATCGTTGGGACGATAGGTTGTGTTGCAAGTCTTGAAGGGTGAAGGGTCAGCGGGAATGGTGTGGACTTGCCCATCATGCTCAAACTTCACACAACAGTGCAGGGTGGAGGGTATACAGGCCATGGCATGGATCCAAGGTCAGCCCAATAGAAGGTTGTATTGAAACTCTCCTTCGATGATATAGAAGAGCTTCGGGACTGTGCGTGCACCAACGCGAATGTGAAGGATGACTGTGCCAATGGTCGTGGCGGTGGTATCATTGAAAGAGCGTAAGATCGCGTTAGTTTTAGAGACATAATTCTTGGGAAGAGCCAGCTAATCAAAGGCATGGGTAGAGATAATATTGATGCTAGCGCCTCTGTCAATCATAACGCGTTTAATGCGTGTCCGATCAACATAGGCAGTGATGAAGAGGGCAGCGTCCTGATCTTCCGTGTTAGATGTGGGAATCTCAGAATCGCTGAATGTGATGGAGGCGACAGGAGATAAAGAATGGACGAGGGCAGCGAGTGGTTGGGGGTCCTCGGGTTGGACCTCCACTGCCTGCAAGGCTTGGATGAGGGCTTGTCGGTGCTGAGGCGAGGTTTGGATAAGGTCATAAAGAGACATCTTTACAGGTGTCTAGTGAAGCTGCTTCAGCATGGAGTCATGAATTGGCCCAGAAGAGGAAGATGAAGAAGGCTGGGATGCGCCAAGAATAGAAATTTTAGGCTTAGGCGCAAGAGGTGGCTTGACGAAGGGATAGGTCCAAGGAATGGCAGTTTTTTCTTTTGCCTTGTCCTTTTGCGACCTAGTGGTTATACAAATAGCATTGATTTCAAAAATAGGAGGCAAAGAAGGGGTCATGTCTTGCTGGTGAGATGTTGACGTGGTTGAAGAGGTTGGATGGGAAGGAGTCGGGGTCTGGTCAAGAGTGTCCTCAAGGAGAAGAGTGTCTTTCTCCATATGGCGGTGGATGATGGCCTTGAGGGCACAGCAAGTCTCGGTATCGTGTCCTGGCGTACGATGATATAAGCAAATTTTTGTGTCATCGAACCGGGAGGGCTTGGACCCGAGAGGTTGGAAAGGTCAGATGGGTGGAAGGGTTATGTTGGAGGTCTGCATAAGTTGGTGCAATATCAATGAGTATGAGCCCACTGAAGGGTCCGCGCTAGTTGATATGCGTGAGGTTGGTGACTTTTGCTTAGGCGAGGCTGGAAGAGGTTTTCGTACCACCTTATGGGTTGATGGTGCGGTGACAGATGGAGACGGATCTTTTTTGGTGATTGGTACGGCCTTTTTGGGAGAGGGACAGCTGGAGGTAGGCAGAGGAAGCAAAGGAGGCAACGAGTTTTGATTGGAGGCCGGAGTGGGAAGGATGCTAGCCAAGGTCGAAGGATGGGGGCCCAAAATGGATGGCAATGGTGACGGGGAAGGAGGCATTCGCTTCTGTGGTCTAGCAGTCTTCTTTGACTTGGTTGGAAGACTACTACTGGTCGAGGTCTAGTCTAGGTCCACCTTCACTTGCGGGTGAGTGAGGGTGGAGACAGGACGAACGCCAAGTGATTTGATGGGCTTAGACGAGATAAATGTAGGTTTCAATTTTGATGGGTGTGGTTGAGGTTTGAGAGTCTGGTCTTTGTCAAGAGTCTGACGAGATTCTACCTTGGGAGGATTAGCAGCATGTGATGAGAGGGCGTGGGTATGTTGAAGGGCTTTAAGACGCTCCCACAACACCTGAGGCGTCACTTTCCTCGGAGGGAGAAGTTTGATTTTCTCCATTAACTGGGAAAATGGTTGAGAAGAAGATGTTGATGGTTGCGAGGTTGAAGACGAGATGGGTGTAGTGGTCTTAGATGCATGGTATGGTGAAGGCAAGATAGATTTAGATGAAGATGAAGGGGAGACAGGTTCTTCCCCAGGTGGAGAAGAAATCGGGGAGCGAGGCTCCTCCAGTGGGTAAAGGGCAGGGATGATGGTGCCCTCCACTTACGGCTGAGGAGTAGGAAGGGTTGGGTCCTCCATAGGCAGTAGAAAGGAGGATGGCGAGACCGGTGGTGCTGGTAAAGCTGAGGCGTCCTCCAAGATGAGAGAGGTCGATGGAGAACTAGCTGGGGAAAGAGGTTCGTCCACATGTGATGGACTGATTGATGGCCTAACCTCTTGAGGTTGATTGGGGACGAAGGGAGAGACCGTATTGACTGTTTGAATGTTGTGCTCGTGATTGTCGTCAATTAAGGTCTGGACATTGTTTTGAGTTGGCGGATGATTGGGAAAAGGTTGTTTGAAGATGTCAATGGCCTGATTAGGAGGTGCATTTGGATTGTCTAAGATGAGATCCCCCTTTTCAAGCATATCTTGGATTATGTTCTTAAAAGTTTTGCAGTGTCATGGCCCTTAACACGATGGAAGCTGCAGAAGTCTTGCTCCCTATACCACGCGGGGATGGTGCGTGAGGGATCGAATTGTGGAGGAGGTCGGGCTTGAGGGAGATTGAGGGCCCTCTGTTTAACAAGCTTTTCCAGCACAGACGCGTATGATTATCCAAGAGGAGTATACCATCGTTGTACGTATCTTTGCTAGAATTGGTGAGTGGCGCTCTGAGATGTGGATGGCTCAGGCTAATTGGTCGAAGAAGATGAATGTCTAACAACCACGGCATTAGCTGAAGCTTTGAATTTAGAATTGGATGATGATGGCTTAGCAAAAGAAGAGTCATTGGTCTTAGAGCTGGGATTCTTGCTCCGCAACTTGACTTTATTCTCCTCGATGGCACGCAACTCAAGTTTACGAGCCATCGTGAAGGCCTCATCAAAAGTGCGGAAGGTTTGAACCCTCAGGGTGGAAGAAATATGTCTGGCACAGGCTTGGGAAAAGAGTTCAATAAGTTTGGCCTGGGGTAAGGAAAAGGAGAGTTGATTGATGAGGCCTCTCCATCGAGCAATGAAGTCAGCTATGGACTCATCCTCAAATCGCCAGATAGAATAGAGGTCCGTGATCGAGACCTTCTTGGTTATGTTGATGGAAAAGTGATCGAGGAAGAGCTGGGCCAATTGTGTGAATGAGAAGAGAGAATGGCTGGGAAGGGAGCTGTACCAGTCGAGCGCAGCACCCAAGAGAGACATAGGAAACGTGCATAAGAGTAACGCATCGTCATGGCCAATGAGGTAACAGGCATGTCTGAATGCCCGCAAGTGTTGTTGTGGGTCTTCCTTGCTTTAAAAGCGAGAAAACTTTGGAAGCTCCTACTGGCTAGGATATGGTCTGATTGGGACAGAAGGATGAATGGGCTCATTGCAGATCTGCTCGTATGAGAGGGCATTGTGTGAGCCGAAAACAGAGGTCTCTAGACTGGTCATCTTGTCCATTAGCATTTTGATGATGTCTGCTGACAGATTGACGGGTGGCGCGCCCCCTAAGTTGCAAGGCACTTGGAAGAGGCTAGGGGAGGCATATGACGTAGTCAGTTCTCCCTGTAAAGGTCCAACGTAGGGGTAACTAGTCGTTGAGATAGATGAAGAGGCTAAAGGTGGTTGGGTAGAAGGCATAGCTAAGCCCGATGTTGCCATGAGAGGTTGGATTGTGGTAACAGGGGCCAAGGGGTAGGAAGCCACCCTGGTGTTGATAGGGGCCAGCGTAGGCAGAATAGAGATGACAAGGTTCTGAAAAGGAGTGGATAGTGGTTGAGCAGGTTGAGGTTGACAGGGGGCCGGAACCCCAGTGGAAGTGGGCCCAAAGATAGAGGGAGAGGCCACACCTAGAGGATTGGTCAAAGTCTGGTCAGCGGTCGAAGTGATGGCTTGAGTGTCCAAAGGTTGAACTACGGGTGTCATGGATACAACCATAGTCATGACAAGAGAGGTTGGCATTCCGTAGATTGGATTGCCCAAGGAGTCTCGCGTTCGGCTATGCGCAAGATAGTGTTGCAAGGCCTTGACGTTGAGGTCCAAGAATCATTCAAAATCTTGGTCCCCTTCTTGGACAATAGGAGTCTACGGCGGGGTTGGACGGGTAGGAGTTCTTTCGGTCTCCGAGTTGAACTCCATTGTAGGCCTGGTTAGGGACGGGGTATACGAAAGTGGTTGACGGCTAGCGTGGTTGACAAGAGCCTTGGCTTGGCTATGAGTCAAAACCATGCAAGGCAAAGAAGGTTCAAGTTTCAGGAACTGTGTTGTTTAGTTTCAGAAAACCAGGATGGAGTCTTTGACAGAGAAGGGACAGGTCTTAGGCTGCTGGTTTTGAAAAAAAAGGACAGTGATAGAGACCGACGTCGGTTGAAAAACCGATGTTGGTAAGAAATATGGCTGACGTCGGTCAGATAACCGATGTCGGTAATAGGGGAAAGCCGACGTCGGTGAAAGAATCGATGCTGGTGACTGTGTTTTCCAGAGAACCAAAAGATTTGAAGATTCTTGGAAAAACAATGAAGAAAGCATCCTCACTCACTCAAACAAACAGATGAGAAGAGGAAAACAGAGAGAGACAGACAAGCCTAAGCGATAAATCCTAGGAATTAACTTTAGAAGCTGTGGCTTATGCCTTAGATGAATGTTTGGGGAGATTGGCTGTCAAGAAGGTCCTAGAAGAAGTAGTCTAGAGCTGGTTTTGGGTCTTGTTTTAGGTGCTCAAAAATCTGTGTTAGGGTCTGGTACGTGGCCTGGTGCTAAGGAGCGAGCTCCCCTTACTTCACGATTCTAGTGGTTAGCTGGTCTCGCTTAGCCAAGATATACCTCGCCTAGAGTTTATCCTCCGCCAGAGAACGGAGTGGGCTTCCCCCTTGGTGATGAAATCCAAGTAGGGTCACCGGGACGGGTAAGGTATCCGCTGGGGGATGAAATCCCTGTCGGGCCTTGTCTCAAGTAAGTTTTATGTTCGTTTTAGTGCATGTGGTTTGGTAGTGTAACATCAAGTGTCTACGATTTATTCAATATGCATTTAAGTTACTAGATGTGGACTAAGAAGATGCAAGCACAAGCAGAAATGAATGCAAAGTGTTTTAATGCCCAAGTCGAAATGTGATGTTTGTTATGAAGACAAGTTTGAAAAAGGGTTGAGAGTATGACATTGGACTAGTCTAGAATGTGCAAGAAAGAAAAGAAAGATTCTTTTTAAATTCCTGCTTATAGTGTCATTGAGAAGAAAAGAAGGAGGAGAAAAGGTAAGAACGTAATGCTCCTGAATGAATGAAGAAGAAAATGAACCCAGGAGGAACCTAGGGTCCCACCGGGCATGCCAGAATGTTTCTATCGCTAATTCGCTTTCTACATTCAAAAGATGAATAAAGAAACTAAGGACATGGACAAGGCTAGAAGTACCTAGATATAGACTACGCACCGTAATCCAGACGCTTGTGAGCACCCCTCTTTCGCTGTGGAGGAATGACACCTACAAAGAAAAGGAACTTGGACAAGAAAATGTTAGATGGATAGGCAGTGGGTTGCCAAGCGAAAGCTTGTTCTCGGAAGTGTGAAAACTTCCTCAAGGGAGGTCAACCCACTGATAACAGACAGATAAAAGACCAAGAAAATGTAGAATGCCAGAATACAAAAGTGATAAACAGATTAGAAAGGAAAGAAAAAACAAATGATTACCTGAAAGGAGCTGTCGAGCTGATGACAGTCGCTGAGGTCGAAAATGTTGCCGGCGTCGGTTATCTGGTCTGCCGACGTCGGTTGGGGAAGCGACCGGCGTCAGTCGGGGTTGTGGCCTGTGGTCGAGTCTGGTTTGGTTTCTAGACTGTGGACAGGTCTGGTTTGTGAACAGGGTCGAGACAGAGTTCAGGGATGAATTAGGATGGACTGGGGAATGGTCTGGTTCTGATTAGGTGCCCTGTATAGGGTCTTTGTTGGCAGGGGGATGAAAAAGTTATCTGGGATTGTATAGAAAGGGGGACAGTGTGAGAGGAAGATGGACAGAGGACAAGGCCTGAGAAAGCTGTTCAACGTCTCAGGGGGAAGGACAGAGGGAGTAGGAGACAGCAGATATGCCAGATAACTGAAAACTTAAACAAAAGAATGAAATAACGGACTCTGCTTACCTTTTATCTTGCCGAATGAAGAGTGGGAGAACTGTTGTTGAGACCACAGAAGACTTTGCAAGAGGAAATCTCTGATCAAGAGTCTTTGCACCTATTGCTGTTGTTGCATGAGGTCTAGATGGAGAAGAGACGAATGCCAAAATGCCAAGAGAATTCAGTTTTTGAGCTCCAGGGTCCAGGGGCTGCAACGGATGCAGAAAAGGGGTCTTGAAGGCTGCCGACGCTGGCAGTTTCACCGACGTCGGCCGAAGGGTCGCCAATGTCAGCAGTGGCAGAATAGGGACAGAGACTAAAAATAGCCTCTGCCCATTCTTGCACGCCGCCGGGCGAGGGATTGTGGGAAGAACGGTCATGAGGATGCTTAAATGGGCATGGGAGGAAGATAATGAGAAGATTTGGCATAATAAAGGCTAAGAGGAAGGTGGAGGGATTCAAGGGAGGATCCAAGGTGGCAAGGGTGAGGTGGAAAGGGGGCTAGGACATCAAAATATTTAAGTTATTTTAATCAAATGAATGGAGAGGACTAAAGCCAAGGGTTAGGATATGGGTTTGAGGCGGACAGGGGGGAGAACCAAGGTGCAGACACATTTGCGGTGTCTACAGTATGGTTGAGAAAATAATTTGGTTGGATGTGACCAAAGGTATGGATAAGAAGTGAAAGGCCTGTTGGTCTTTCATTGACAAGGACCATAATGATAGCATAGGTAGGGGATTTTTAGAAATAAAATCCCCATTCATGCATTACGTCATTGGCCATTGGTTGTGTTAGAGAAGCAATCAAATCACTTTGACATTAAAATGAGCTTGAAATCCCTTGAGTAGGTGATGTGATATGGTAGGAGAGGGTAACTCCTTTTTTAGTAGGGATAACTTTTCCCCTTTTTATAGGAGACCCTGAGAACAACTATAAGTCAAGTCCATGACTTTTTTTTTGGCAGACTGATCGATGCGGGAAGTCTACATAGGGATGTTGTTTTTTGTTGTGGTCATTTGTGAAGCTGATCGATGTGGGAAGCTTCTAAGAGAGTGATGTTTGTAGCAATAGTTTAGGCATAGCCATCCTTCGAGGGAGTGGTCTATATTTTTGCTTTATATATTTTTGAGGGCTTTGAATAGCTGTCCTTCAAGGGAGCAGTCTATTAGCTACAAAAATGATTGTACAGCTATCCTTCGAGGGAGCAGTCTGCATTTAGAATTTATGACCTTTTGATATTTTGACATCTCAATTTATTTTTGACAGAATTGTGAGTCATGGACAAGACTATAGAAGTTTAAGGGCTCCCTTTTATTAAGACAAAGCATTCATACTTTATAAAAGGGTTACATAGGGTTTGTTTTAGGGAAACAAGGTTGAAAGGAATGAGGATTAAAAGGACAAGGATTGCTCAAGGGATGAGCTCAAGTTAAATTTAAAGTGAATGAGTACTCGACTAACAGTAGAATGGTCGTAGATGTAAGGCATTAAGGGGCTTAGTTTTTGGCCGGTCTTCAAAAGAAGACAGACGATAAGTTCTTGATCTATGCTTATGCGTGATGATGTAAGGTCCGAGTCAATTAGGAGCAAACTTGCCTCATTTGCTTCTTTCCAAATTGGTCACATGTTAAAGATGATTAAGAAGTTGGTTGATGATTGGTCGATGTTTGGTTGGTATGTTGTTTGGCCAAGGCTTGGTTGAGGCTTGGTCGAGGTTTGGTCGAGGTTTGGTCGAGGTCTGATTGATTGATGTTTGGTTGAAGTCAGTCAAGGCATGGTCGAGGTTTGGTCGAGGCTTGGTCAAGGTCGTCATAGTTAATATAGAGTCAAATTCCCCCAGTTACTTATGTGATAGGGAGAATGCTTGAGAAATTGTTGGGCTAAGGCAGCTAGTGGTTGGGGGTCTTTAGGTTGAACCTCCACTACCTGTAAGGTTTTGATTAAGGCTTGATGATGTTGTAGAGAGCTTTTTATGAGGTCATATAAAGATGTCTTCACACAAGTTTGGTGGCGTTTCACCATGGGAGCATGAATTGGGTTTGAAAAAGGTGGTCAAGATGTGCCCAAGATTGAAATCTTGGGTTTTGATGGTTGAAGAGACTTGATGAATGGATCTGTTTGGGGGAGAGAAACCTTCTCTTTCCCTTTAGCCTGCATGATTTGTGACCTATTGGCCACATTGATAGTGTTGATTTCAAATAATGGGGTTGAAGGTGATCGAGGGACCATAGTTTGATGATGGGCTCCCGATTTAGGTGAAGATGTTTGAGAGGCATGGGATGATGTCGAAGGCTTAGTTAAAGGGTGGTCAAAAGGATCCTTAATGAGAAGGGTGTCCTTTTTGAAGTGTTGATGAATGATAGATTTAAGAGTGCAACAACACTCAGTGTCATGTCCAGGTGTGCGATGATACGCACAAAATTTAGTGTCATCAAACCAAGATGGCCTTGATCCGAGAGTTGATGAGTGGGACAGTGAAGAGGGTTGGGAGGCATGAGATGGTTTTGGAGATTTGTTGATAGTATCCCCAAAAAGAAGGGTGTCTTTATTGATGAATTGGTGGATGGAAACCTTAAGGGCACAACAATTCTCAGTGTCATGCCTAGGTGTGTGATGATATAAGCAAATTTTGGTGTCATCGAACCAAGACGGTTTTGGTCTGACAGGTTGAAATGGTTTGATAGGTGGAAGAGTGATGTTATAGGATTGCAAAAGTTGGCATAACAGCAAGGTGTAAGAACCTGCTAATGGGTCTGCACATTGTGTTGTAGTAAAAGTTGGTAGCTTCTATTTAGAAGCTATTGAGGGAGTGTTTCATATCATCCTTTTATTTGGCAATGTGGCTAGACACGTAGATGACACTTTCATGGTAGGAGGCATTGGATGTTTTGAATGAGGTATGTTCTTGTTAGGTGTTGGTCGAAATGGAGGTGATTTGTTTTTAGGTGAAGTTGGAGTAGGAAGCACTCCTTTTAAGGTGGATGGATGAGGGCCCAAAATGGAGGGCAATGATGATGGTGGGAGAAAAGTTCTCTGCTGTGGTTTAGTAGCCTTCTTTGGTTTGATTTGAGGGCTACTATTGTAGGGGGTCAGGTTCAAGTCTACCCCCATCGGATCTTCTTCGACCAAAGTAGGTGAGGTGGTGAGTTCCTCTCTCGATAGAGAAGGGATTGGAGAACATGGCTCTTCGAGAGGGTAGAGCATAGGGATGGTGATGGCTTTGGCATGTGGTCAAGGTGTAGGAAAAGTATGATCCGCCATTGCTGATAAGAAGGATGAAGGCGAGGCAGCCGGTGTTGGAGTCATCAAGGCATCCTCCAATATGGGAGAGGTCGATGGAGAACTAATAGGAGAAGATAGTTCATCCACCTATGGAAGAGAAATGGGAGAAGAAGACTCTTCTTCCTGTGATGGACCAATGGGTGGGCTATCTCTTCAGACTGTGAGAGAGGTTGGTTAGGCATAAGAGGCGAGACCGTGTTAATTGTGCGTATATTACGCTCTTGGAAGTCATCAGTCATGGTCTGAACATTATTTTGGCTAGGGGGATGGTTAGGAAAAGGTTGTCTAAAGATGTCGATGTTTTGATTAGGTGGCACATTTGAGTTATCCAAGACTAGATCACCTTTATCTATCATGTCTTGGACAATGTTTTTGAAGGTCTTGCAGTTGTTGATGTCATGGCCCTAGACACGGTGATAATGACAAAAGTCATTTTCCCTGTACCATGTAGGGATAGGTTTTGAGGGGTCGAATTGAAGTGGTCAGATTTGAGGGAGATTGAGGACCCCCTGCTTAATGAGTTTATCCAAAATGGAAGTGTATGATTCTCCTATAGGAGTATACTGACACTGTATATACCATTGTTGGAATTGTTTGGTGATGCTTTGTGATGTGGAAGGTTGAGAATGGTTAGTTGTCATTGAAGATGATGGTGATCTAATGACCATAGTGTTTGCTGACTCCTTGGATTTGGAGTGGGAAGAAGAAGGTCTAGAGGATGAAAGGTCATTTGACTTGGTGTTGGGGTTTTTACTCCGCAATTTGACTTTGTTATTCTCGATTACACGTAGTTCAAGCTTCCTAGCCATCATGAAAGCTTTGTCAAAGGTGCGGAATGTTTAGACCCATAAGGTAGAGGAAATATGTTTGTCACATGCCTGAGAGAAGACCTCAATGAGCTTGGGTTGGGGCAAAGAAAAGGAGAGTTGGTTGATTAAGCCTCTCCAATGGGCAACAAAATCAGCTATGGATTCATCATCAAACTGTCTGATAGAGTATAGCTCTATGATTGAGACCTTTTTGGTGATATTGATCAAGAAGTGGTCAAGGAAAAGTTGGGCCAGTTGAGTGAATGAAAAGATAGAGTGACTGGTAAGAGAGTTATACCAGTCGAGGGCAGGACCATAAAGCGACATGGGAAATGTGCATAGCAACAATGCATCATCATGTGCTATGAGGTAACAAGCATGTCTGAATGCTCGTAGATGCTAATGTGGGTCTTCCTTACTCTAAAAGTGAGTGAACTTAGGAAGCTCCCACTGATTGGGATACGATTGAATTGGGACAGAGGGATGGATGGGTTCATTACAAATTTGGTCATATGAAAGGATGTTTCTTGAGCCCAAAACTGAGGTCTCAAGATTAGACATTTTGTCCATCAGCATTTTGATTAGATCAGCTGATGGATTTATGGGTGGGGTGCCCCCCAGGTTGTGAGGTGCTTGGAAGGGATTAGAAGGGGCGTATGACATAGTTGGTTGTGCTTGTATAGGCACAACATACTGATAACTAGCCATAGGGATAGAAGTGGAGGCCAAAGGTGGTTGTGTCGTGAAGGTGGAAGGCATGACTAGGCTTGATGTTGCCAGAGGTGGTTGGATTGTGGTGATATTAGCCAAAGGATGAATAGCCACCCTGGTGTTGATGGGGACAAGAGTAGGCGGGATGGAGACAACTAGATTTTGGAAAGGGGTAGAGCTTTGTTGAATAGTCTGCGGTTGATGGGGGGCCAAATCCTCAATGGAAGTGGGCCCAGAGATAGAAGGAGAAGCCACACTTAGAAGATTTGTCATGGTCTGGTCATTAGTCGAGGTGACGGCTTGGGTGTCTATGGGCTAAATGACAAAGGCAGTTGATACAGTTTCCATCTCAACTAAGGAGGTTGGCATCCCATAAATTAGGTTGCCTAAAGAGTCTCACATTCAAATTCTTGGGAGATAGTGTTGAAGGGCCTTGACATTGAGGTCAAGGAACCTTTTGAAGTCCTGATCCCCTTCGGGAACAATAGATGGTCGAGTCAGGGTCGGTTGGGTAGGAGTTCATTCGGTCTCTAAATGATACTCCATTAGAGGACTGGTTATGGAAGGCAAAGGCGGGAGTGGTTGTTGCCTCACGTGGTCAAAAAGAGTCTTGGTTTGGCTGCATGTCAAAACCATCCAAGGCAAAAAAGGGTCAGGTTTTAGAAACTGTGTTTTTCAATTTTAGAAACTTAGAATGTGGTTTTGGCAGAAAAGAAATGGTCGGGTTTTGAGCTTGCTATTTTGGAAGAAAAGTTGTGACAGTGACCGACGTCGGTTGAAAAACTGATGTCAATGAGAATAAGTGGCCGATGTCGGTTAGATAACTGATGTCAGTGAAAATAGGTTGCCGGCATCGGTTGGAAAATTGATGTTGGTTATTGTGTGGTTGGGAAGGAAGAAAAAAAAGGTTTTGAGTTGTTTGAAGCTCAGAAAAAAATGCATCCTCACTAGCTCAAAAACTCAGATAAAGGCAGAAAAGAAGATGAAGACAAGCAAACCCTAACGTTAATTCCTAAGAATAATTTTTTAGAGTCTTGTTGGCTTATGCCTTAGAGTGTGTTTGGGAAGTTGGCTTTTAGAATAGGTCTTAGAAGAGGCAATCTAAAGTTGGTTTTAGGTTAGTTTCGGTGCTCAAGATTTGTGTTAGGTTCTGTACATGGCCTGGTGCTAAGGAGTGAGCTCCCCTCACTTCACGAGCCCAGTGATAAGCTAGTCTCGCTTAGCCAGTATATACTTCCCCTAGAGTTTATCCTCTACTAGAGAATAGAGTGGTCTTTCCCCTTGGTAGTGAAGTCCAAGTGGGATTGCTGGGATGGGTAAGGTATCTGCTAGGTGATGAAATCCTAGTCGGGCCTTGTCTCAAGTGTGTTTAGATGTTTGAGTTTGTGCAAGTGGTTTGGATGTGTAACATAAGTGTGCTACAATTAATTCATGATGTGGTTTTAATTACTAGATGAGTGGACTAAATATGCATTCAAATAGAAATGAGATGCAATAGATTTTAAGCCCAAACTGAAATGTGTGTTTGTATGCAAACAAGTGAAGAAAAGGTTGAAGAGTATGACTTTAATACTCTAAGATGCAGGAAAGAAAGAAAAAGAATGATTCTTTTTAACTTTGCCAATAGTGTCTTTTCGAAAGAAATAGAAGAAAAAGATGCAAGAAGAGACCTAATGCACCTATATGAAAAGTTTGTTTTTAGAAGAAAAAGTATGAACCCAAGGAAAATTCCTAGTGTCCCACTGGGCATGCCAAAATGTTTCTAACAAGTTTTCACTTTTCCACATTCAAAAGAGATGAAAGAACCTAAAGTAATGGTCTAGGGTTAGATGATACCTGGATGAGGTCTGCACACCGTTATCCGGACATTGTAGGGACTCCTCTTTGGTTGTGGAGGATGACACCTATAAAAGAAAGAGACTCAAACACAGAGATTGTTAGATAGAGATAAGGTGGACTGCCAAGTAGAAGCTCGGTCCCAGAAGTGTAAAGACTTCCTTGTGGGATGACAGTCCATTGTCAATAAGTAAAAGTGTCAGAAATAAAGAAATGACAAATGACTAGCAAAGAGGAAACTAGATAATGCGTACCTACTATCTGCTATCGATCTGCCACACTCGCCAGCATTGGTTAGTCTACCAATGTTAGTTGGTCAAGGTTGCCAACATCGGTTATGTCTACCAACATCGATAGGGGCAATGGGCCTGGAGGCCGACATCGATCAGGGCAGTGGCCTTAGATGGGTTTTGGACAGGTCTCTGGTCGATGGAATGGTCTGTGGTAGTCTGGGACTCTGATGGTTTGTGCAGGGTAGAGAGTAAGGTCTGAGGAAGGAGTCAGATAAGGGACATGGTGTCAAAAAGAGTGAGAATATGAAGAAGGCTTCTCAACCTTCTCAGGAAGAGAGTCAGGTCTAGTTTGGTTGATAATATGGCTTAGAAGGAATAAACAGAAAATTGATTACAAATACATTCTAAGCTACTGAAATGACATAAAAGAAGAATACTTAGCTCCTTAGTAGAGAACCAAAAGTGTAGAGGCCCTGTTGTTGATGCTAAAGACTCCCTGCAAAGAGGTAGAGTAACTGATGCAGAGTCCCTGTGCCCTGTGATGCTTGATGTGTATCTGGGAGAGAGAGAGAGAGAGAGAGAGAGAGAGAGAAAGGTCGAATGCCTACGGATGGAGAATTAGCATTCGGGTTTGTGATTGATTGATTCAACATCTTAGGAGGAAGAGAAGTCAGATTTCAAGTTGTTTTAAGCGATTGATGTTAGTGATCCCACCGGCGTCGGCCGACTGGTAACCGACGTCGGCAGCTAGAAGAATGGAAAAAGGCTAAAATTAGCCTTCTACCTGTTCTTCCAACTGCTGAGTTTAATGGTCGTTGGAAAATAGTCAAAGGTGGATTAAATGAGCACGAGAGGGTTGAAATAGGTCATGAATTGGTCATAGGGTGATGGAGGCATCCAAGGGGAGGAATCCAAGGGGAGGTGAGGTGTCATGGGTGATGTGGCAAGGGTAGAATTATTAATTTAAAATAGATATTTTAAATTAATAAAACATAGGTTAGGCATGGTGAAGTTCGAAAGGGACCAAGAGGGAGTCAACCAGGGAGTAGACACGATTTCAGTGTCTACAGAGACCTCTAAGAAGTTTGTTAGAATTTTATTTGAAAATTTTTCTCCTCATACTGATGTTGAAATCTATCAAGGTTTATTGAGGAAAATTTTGCTTCCTACTGCAAGAAATAAGCAATCTATTTATCATTCTCAAAAACACCAATGAACTTCATTGTCTAGCACTGATGGTCTTACTACCACTTTGACATGTGGTTGTACTTTGGATTTTTTAAATTCATTTGGGAGGTTAAATTGAGCTCCCATAGCTACCAATGTATCAACATGTTGGTTTTGGTTCTTTGGCATTACTTGGATGTTAAATCCCTCAAAGTCCTCAATTATGTCCCACACTCTATGTTTGTAAGATTTCATCAAGGGATTCTTGGTGATATTTTGGCCTTTGACCTAATTCATAATTAGTTAACTATGCCCATATGCTTGTAACTACTTAATTACTCTCTTATTATCCCATTGAAGTCCATGAATAAGACCCTCATATTCAACTGCATTACAAGAATAACTGAATTGGAACATATAAGAAGAGAAATACTTATCATTTGAGGGAGATACTAACATTTCACTTGCACCTTCCCCATGTTTTCTCCTTGACCCATCAAAGAACAATTTCCATAAGCCACTGGAGTCTTCTTGAGGTCTCATGAGGGATGGCATGGATTCAATCCCCTCATGCAAGTAATAGACACCCATGTCTCTTTATTTAAAACCTTATAGGGGGTCAATCAACTAACTGTCACTCCATAACTCATCCAAGAACATATCAAATATCTTCTTAGGATGAGTGTTTAGTTATTGACCAACTATGAATTCATTCTCATCAAGAATGTTACAATTGATATTTAACCTATATGTATCATAAGTTTATATGCATAATTATGCAATAAGATCAACATTGATGGATACCTTGGTCCCATATCTTGTCTTAAATGCCATGTATAACCAATCTATTGTTAGATAAGATCCAATTTTTATTGTGAATTCTCTACATAAACACAATGCAAAACAAGGAGGCACATCTAGAATCAACACATATTAAGCTATTGATACACTAAGACAAGCATGCAAGGTCAAGTTGAGACCTTTAATGATGCCAGTTGGTCTACTGCAAGATCCATCAAGTTGTAGGACCCCCTTAGATTGGGGTTTATACTTCAAACCAAGTTGATTTTCTATAGATTTAGGCATTAATGAGGTACTTGCTCCACTATCTACCATGTAATTTTGAACCAAGGAGTCACCAATAATCATATAAATATATAAGGGAGGGGGTTCAATCATCTTACTTGACTACCTTTCATTTGGTCCTTTGGTTGCATTAGTGAGAATGACATTTTCCTTACATGGTGGCTTATCTAAAATATTAACAGGGCATAGACAACATGTCCCACATTAGAAAACTAACATTATACTTTTTCATTTGTTCCACAATGTTTATGGACAAACCACCAACTTTTTCTTATGATTTGGGATCCATAACTATACTTTGAACTTGTGAGTTTTGTGGTACAAAGGTAGTCCCTTGGTTTTGTTTCTTAGGAGAAATTGAAACCTTTGGAGTAGCAATAAGTTCCTTTAGATTTGATAGTAAAGGACTAAGGGTAGGAATATCTTTGACTACTTCTTAGTTACCATCCATGTTCCTTCTTTTGAACCTTTTATTAGTTGCCACTAAAATGTATACTTGGCTAGAGCTAGCCTATTGATTGAGTGCATAGCATTCTTCTTACTCAAAATTTACCATTGTAGCATCAAATTTTCTTGGTTCTTTATTAGGCCCTTGATCTTGTGGAGGTTCTTTAGGTTTTGTCATCCTAGGTACTCTTGCACTTTGAGCCATAAGAGCTTGATTATACCCATAATTAGCAGCCTAGTACCATTGATCATTGAAATCTTGATTGAGGTTAGTGTTTGGAACAATGGATTGACCAAAAGACTGATTCCAAAGCATATTCCCTTCAACTTCTTGAGTAAAATTATTTTTTATAGGGACTTATAATGATTTTGCTTAACATAGTTAGGCTACCCTTGACCTTGGCCTTGACCTTGGAAATTTTCTTTATAAGGTGGCATATTTTCTTGATAAGATTGTTATTGAGGTTGATATGGAACTTGATGGGACTATTGAATAAATCTTACTACCTCTTCACGTTCACCAATTCATTTCCCAATGATCGTAACATGCTCTTAAGCTCTTGAAAGTTCTTGTGTTCTTTGGAGTCAATAAATTGACTAGTGGAAGCCTTTTCTTGCTTTGGTTTAGGTATAATAGAAATTGTTGGCATGGGAAGAATAAAAAAAAGGGAGGAATAGAGACAGGAGGTCAATGGATCTTATGAAATAAAAGTTTTGGTGGTCTAGGGGTAAGCTTTCCAGCTTGTACTAGATAGTTCTCTACTCTGCTTGCTACCTCATATGCATTTGGTAGTATGTTTATCCCCATAGACTAGATCATGACTACAATGTCACTGTTTAGAGATTTCAGTAGTCCTAATAGAGAGTAAAATCATGTCCCATGTCTTTTGAAACCTTATGTTAATGTCTTTTAAAATTTCATGAGGGGCTCTTTTGATTGTGGTCAACTGCTCTATGAGTGACAAATGGTCACTTTTGTCTTCAAACCTCTTACATAATGCATCTCCCAATTGATCCCATGATGTGATGGAGTTTTAAGTTAATATTTTATACCAATCTAAGGCTTTACCCTTGAAAGAGATGGATAATAACCTAATATTTACATTTTATTCATTTACATTATGAATATTTTAAAAATTAGCTACGTCCATGAGGTGTTCTAAAGGGGTTGTAGATTGGTCACCTGTAAAATAGGGGACACTTTTAAGAGCTATTATTGGAATAGGTTCATATTGTTGGAGGTGTAAAGGAATCTAGACATTAAAATCCACAAATGGAAAAGATCTAGGGGTTATCATGGCAATAGAAGGGGCTACCAAATATCTTTTTGTAGGGGTAGACCTTGGAATTGATATAAGAACAAAGTTGCCTTTATATGTATTTGTATTAGAAAATATTAAACTTTTCACTAGGTTTAAAGGAAATTCAATAAATTCAAAAGGAATACCTCTATAAGTTGATCTTGTAGTCACCTTTGGCATGAGATGTGTCACTACTCTGCTACTATAATGTTGGATCTAATTTTGGAGTTTTCAGATGTTGTTGCATGAAATCTATAACTACTACAAATTGATCAAACTAGTATCAAACTTTGACCAATCTTATTTGAAATTGGGTCCCATCAAGCATTTTATAAACTATTGTGACATCAATTTGCACCCTTAAAGAGGGTTCTTTAGGATCTCTCTAATTGAGCCACACAATGGGAACAACCTCAGGCTGTGGGTATCTTATAGTGAGGTTGAACCTCCAAAAAAGGCCAACTTCCTCTTGATGGACCACCTAAACTAATGTTATTGCTAGGAAAATGGTTAGAAAAGGGGAAATATGTCTCTTAAGAAAACTAGCAAGGTGATGCAACAAATTTAAATGAGACACTCATATGCTTGAACCCACACTAGATCAACATAAGATAATGTTAGCTTACACAATATCACAAACCAACTAATTGCATAAGTATTTCATGAACTAGGCTCACCATGAAATAATTGAAGCAAAGAGTAATTCTAAGACTCACACTAATCATTCATTTATGGCAAAATAAAATCAATCTAGACCTACAAATAGCTTGAAAACACCTTCAAAGAGGCAATTAGAAGGACAATGGCCTAGGAAGAATCTCCTTCACAAGGTCATCATACATCAAACTCTAAGCACTTGTCAAAGGCAAGAGATAGGTAAAAAATCATCTTATTACATCAAGAGGTAGTTCTTAAATTTTTTGATAGGGTTTAGCCTTATCAAATGAGAGCCTCTTTTGATTCTCAAAAGTCTCTAACTAATATCTAAAATTTGAGAACCCTTTACCAATGTGAAATAATGAGAGATATAGGGGAAAAAGGAAGAGAGAGAGAGAGGAAGCACATAATCAGAGATCCATAACTGATCTACCACTATTCTTTAATGAATGTTCAAACACATTTTATCTAATCAATACTAATCCATCATAGATAGATCAACTTTCATTTGTCCCAATAGCCCCCAAATATTCTCATTGGCTGAGAAACATACTAAAATATAAGATTTTGTTGAAGATGATGAGTCATGATCTTTCTATGAAGATATTTCAAAACTTGAAAATCTATTAAATGCCCCAACTATAATCTCCAATCCCTAAATCCTTCTCTTGGAATTTTATGCCATCTTCCACTAGGCTTACTTATAAGGAAAAAATCCTCATATCTTTAACGCTGATAGAGTCATAATTATGTCTACTTTGGGCAACCATAGGTACCTACTTATTGAAGATAAGACTATGTCAAAGGATAAGGCACTCTTCAACACCTTGTTTATAGCTCCACCTATTTCAACCTGAATATAGATTTATTATAGATTAAAAACCAATCCATTTCATTAGTTTTCATATAGCTATCATGTCAATGAAAACCTATAGGCTACGTAACTTCATTCCAAAAATAAATTAGGTTTAAAAAACCTATTTTGCCTTTAAACCTTATGGGAACTAAGAATTCACTACACATGAGGATCTTCCTTATAAAAGAGCAATGAACAAAGCCATGGAATAATCCTACAACTTTTAGAGAATGGGATCAACATGTTCTAAATCATTGACAGAGGTCCTATCAGATCTTTAATGGTGATGAAGATTCATCATTAACAATCTTGACTATATGACTACATCTCATTCTTAACACTGCTTGATTGAACTCTAGCGATGGCATAACCCTTTGAAACATTTACTCTGGTTTGACATAGATTGTATTTGTTTTCCATTTGAAGTCTATTAGCCTAGACTTTTAATATCAATCATTGATCTTGATCTAGGCCTATAATCATTTTGTGGGGCTTGCATTTAGTTCCATCTAGTTCCTATGCTTGTACCACATTACAACCTCATGTTCATCCTTATAAACATTGACTTTTTGACCTTATGTATACCATCAATATTATTTTTCATGGTTTAAATGTGTACCATTGATTTACAAAGTACTTAATTTAGTCATGATACTTAGAATCTCCTTATTCATTCTCAATATTCACTAACTTGTTGATCTCTCTCTTACCGTTGATCCAATTTTGTACGTTTAAACATGCTCCATTGATCTGCTTAGACCCACTGACTTCATTGATCACCCCCATGTTATTATATGTTTACTTGACCTCCTAAGATCTTACCACTTATCAACTCCATATTCATCCTTGGGAACATTTGAATCCAAATGGTTACTTACTGCAACTTTAACTTGACGTCCCCATGCACATCCCACTCTACAAGTTCAACTTTAAAGGTTTGAATCTCAAGATAAAGAACCCATCAAGATATGAAATCTATAGATGATGTTTATGGGACAAAAATAATCATGTCCATGTATTCCTTTGATTTTGATTAACTTCCCAAGTTTATTTATCAAATGTGGAACTAGACTAACCTGTATGTTTTTGCACGATGTGTTGTGATGGTCTAGTTCTTTTAGACTTGATCTTGTCAATTTTTATTCTATTAAATATTTGAAGAACCTTTGAGGCTTTGTAAAAACTTTATCCATGCACCCTAAATGCTATAAATACCATGCAAACCTATTGGATCCTTTCTCTTACAACTCTAGACCTGTTTCCAAGCTTTCTTTTCAAAGATCAACATATTACAATTTAAGCTTAAATAAAGTGTTTCAAAATATTTACAAGTGATATTTGATCTTCTTCTTCATCATGGATTATCCAATTAATTAGGAACTCTACTCAGCTTGTCACTCCATACCAGGACTTCCATAAATTGATCCATTTAGGCAATTTTTTATATGTAGGCCAGAATTGGCCAACAGTCCCAAGAGGGAAAAGTGCATCCCAATATAGATTATTGGTTGGTGTAGCAATTTCATAATCTCATCTAGACATAGGTATGTGAATCCATAGTACATGAGGGAAATTTCAAATCATGATACAAGGAGTGTCTAAAGTTGATCATAATATAACCTTGGGTGCCACTAGATATCATACAATATCTAAGTCAACACATAGTTGTCACCTTGATCCTAAAAGGTGTGTTCATTAATATTCATGAGTTACCACGATCACCCTTTACATAGTTCCCATTATTTATCATAATATACATGTCATAGGTTGAAGTCACTAGATAAAAATCCTTTGCATCTCATTGTGTTATTTCATTATATACTATTATAATTAGCATAATCATCCCTATAACATAATAACTAGAAAAAGATACTAGCTCATAGCAGTAAAAGGGAAAGTACAACATTCTTATAGAACATCATTTTGCATCAACTCCTTTGAATCAAAAGACATGCAATACAATAACCTAGATAGATGATCTAAAGGTACCTTAGATCACAAGCTCGTGTAAATTTCTACAGATGGGCATAGATGAGTAGGAAGTCTACCAGGTCATGATGGTAGACATGGCTAGATATTTTTACAATAAGGAAGAGGAGAAGGAATTCTTCTTCTAAAAGGCTATATGCATGGTTTAAGTGTGAAAGTAGGTTCCCATAAAACTATGGGTGGAATTTCTATCTTGACCACCATTCATAGTTATTGACACCATCTAGGAAGAAGCAAAGCAGTTGTAGCATCGAATTGACTTTTACCAACCACAACCTACTCTTACCTTTGTAGTCAAAGACATATTTGTACACCTTTTAGAGATCCCCCCTGAATCACTTGTGAACATACCTTGAATAAGGCAAGAGGATAGAGTTTCCCCTACACTTGAAGATCATATTTTTAGATGACCAACCATTATGTAGGAAGCACAATTTGCCCCTGCCTCCGCTTCACCACCACCAAAATATAGACTAGTCATGCTCAAACATAGGAAGGCATAGGTTTCCAACTTGAAATTATGACCAAGTGATTCACCATTATCACCCTAGGCCTAGGAGGTTGAATATCTCACCCATGAGTAACCCATATAAGTATAAAAATAGACCTTAAGGGAATAAGTAACTCACACAATAGAATGATGAGTGAGGAAGGAGTAAAATAAGAATTAGAATGAACAAGCACAACAACAACAAGCCACTCAACAAGATGAATAATTCAAAGCTACAAAAAATTCCAAGGATGTAGAGGCTAATAGATAAAATACCATGGATGTGGCCAAGAAGGCTCAAGAAGTAGTTGATGTAGTCTAAAAAGCACAAGAAGAGAAAGACAGGAAGGAAAAAGAATCTAATCTTGTTGCCTAAATGAAGGTAGAAGAAGAAGATAAACAAAAATAGGATATATTTAACCAAGAACAATAGGCCCTAAAAGCTACAAAGTGCACACAATAACAAGTAGAAGAACCTACAAAGAAAAAGGAGGAAGAAGATGAAGCCATACATCAACAATAGGCATAGGTATAGGCACAACAACAAGCTCAAGCTCAAGCTCAAGCTGGAGAAAAAATATAGGCCTAGGCTACACAAGAGCAAGACAAGGTTATGGCCCTAGTAGAAAAAAAGAAGAAAGATTCAGAAGAATAGGAAAATAAATAAAAGGCTTAGGAGGAATAGGTAAAGCTACACATTGTGCAAGAAGTGAAAAAGAAGAAAAAGGAGGAAAAAAAAAGAAAGTAGGTTGAAAATGTTTCAAAACTTAACCTAGTAATAAAGGCCATAGTATAGAAATAACAGGCACTAGAGTAGCCTCAAACATAAGTAGAGAAACCATCACAATACGACTGACTAGATGCAACACTGATAGGCCCTTAACTACATGAGTTACCATTGGGAAGTGTTTGGATTTGGGATGTCCAAATAGCTGGTTCTTGGTGTACCACTTTATAACTCCCACTTTCCTTAATGCCATGAATAGACCCTATAGCTTCTACAAATACATTGTTTTCACTCTCAATCAAGTAGGAAGCTTCCTTAGATGTCTCCAAGCTTCCCCTAAATAAATAATTTAAGGGTGTAACAAATTTTTAGGAATCCATTGTGTAAAAGGCTACCTCCTTATAACTATAAATGAGTTAATATAAGGTGAAGATTATGGATTTGAAGGCTCATATTCATGAACCTTCAAAGATGATTTAGGATACGTACCCAAAATTGGTCACTCATGTAATCAGGAACCAAGATGTGTTTGATCATCACAGGCTCAATATATTGGTCTCTAAGCTCACTAAAGATTGGTGCATAGCCCAAAAATATTTGTAGTTGGTAAATTAGGCCAAAACATGAATGCTAAGGTAGCCAAATTGATCACCTTGCATGAAGAGTACCATAGGATGTTAGACATTGTAACACTACAAGCACAATAGGTCATGTAATGTCTGCTAGACTAGAGGCATCACCTTGATGACTCTTTAGTTAGTTCTAGTGTAGATTTCACAATAGCCATAGCTACCAAGACAACCATGGGTAGTCACATCACTTTAGTAGATGAGAATGATAAATCTCTTTAGGACTTGCTCAATGCCTAGGACAATGTGCATGATAAACTTCTCAATTAGTAGAGTGAAATTCTATACAAATTATCCATAGGTCTCCGAGCCCAACACCATGCAGACAAGCTAGAGCAGCTAAGTGGAGAGATCCAAATGAGGTTTAATAATACTAAGGTATCCATAAGCATCATTGATGACTTTGAACTAAAATAACTCATTGGTTATCACTCACCACTATGCATCCTATTGTGCATGGTCTAGGAAGTTATGATTGATTGGCATACATACAAGACTGACATGTCTCCATTCTACAACAAAGTTTCTCATATCCTCAACATTCTAGTCTACAAGCTATCATATGAGCTCCAATAATTCATCACATAGTGCAAGGATATACAATATATAGCCAAAGATCCTATTAGCTAGTCATCATACACATCAATGCCACCTCCTTCAAGCTAAGTACTATGCAAGGCACAAATTTTAAAAAATTTGTATTGAGAATGACTAGTAAAAAAAGTGGGGTTAGGTTGGTTGAAAACCCATAAAAGGTGGCCACCTAGTTACACCAGCCTATTGAAAACCCAAAAGGGTGTTAGGCTAATATGATACTTATTTGAAAACCCAAAAGGGTGGATAAGTAGTGCACAAGAGGTGAAAACTAGAAATAATGCCTTGAATGATTACTATGAATCTTACTGGTCTAACCACTTTTTTAGCTTCTACTCTTTTGTGTAAATTCAGTTGATCATGTGATATTATCTTGAGATGAGACAACATTTTAAGTCTAGGAAAGTGTTGGGAGAACAAATTGGATAGTAAAGCTACATAGGGTATTATTCAGATATTTGTGTGTTATGTATTTAGTTTTTAGATATATGTATATTTTATCCTATCCAACATGACTTGTAATAGGTTAGAATATAAATAGATTCCTCTTTTGGTGCCTAGTATGAGAAGAATGTGAATAGTCAAAGACTATAAATGACTATATATGTATGTTTATATGAAGAATAGAGTTTTATTTTTGAAGAGATCAATATAGACTATTTAGTTATGGTTACCTATTGTGTTTCTTATTTTGTTCCCTACATGCAATTTCATGGTTAATGTTTGTTTATTTAGATATAATTTACTCTAAATGCTATGTAAATATTAATTAAGTGTTGGTTGTTCCTAATTCCTATCTAATGCAAAATAATTCATCTATGTTATGCTTTTTTTCCCCACATTGAATATGAATTCTCTGCACTATCCTATGTACTTGACTAAAACTTAATTATCCTCATCCTTAGCATGTTCTAATAATTCAAAATCCTCTAATAATAGTTAATGTGAGTAATCCTCTTCCAAAATGATTTGATCATAATGCCTTTTATGATTTTAATAAAACACCAAAGCATCCTACAAATAGATGCATTAATTTATGACATAAGATTTAGGATTTGATAGATGAAAACATCACTAATGTGGGAAATTCTACATATAGTAAAAGTCACAACCAAGTGAAATTATAATCATGACTATATTTAGTGATCCTTTTTATAAGCACACAACTCCATAAATAGTAGATACATTAGGAATGCATTACACATATAATACACATCCTCTATTTGCTTATTATCAACCTTATATAAAGGCATGACATCCTTCGAATGGTATCATCAGTATATATCATACTTCAATGCCATCCAAACCATTCATCACATTTGTAGAGCATGATATAGTTGATGATGATTGACTTGCATTCTTTGTTTATTTAAGCTCACATTGATCAATAGCCTATATAGAGTGTTAAGGTTGAAAATGGTTCAAGTGTAAATATGTGTAATATCAAACTTATCTATCATCTTGGATACATAGATAAATATGTAATTCTTACAACATTAAAAATTAATGGATTCAATGTCAATATTCAGAGTTCTATTAGTGATATTACATTACCACTTGAGGTTAGTCTAGCACATATGGTCACCAAGTTTATATTAGTATCCAATGTGAGATTATTTGATATATTTTTGGGATGTGATTAGACTCAATAACTTTACATAGTTACCTCTATAATAAATATAAGTTTGAAGTATATTTATGCTAATGAGGTCATCATAGTTCATAGTATTCCATCTGAATACCCCATTCACCAAATATAATTGTTGCTATAGAATATATCATAGTTTAATAACCTCAAAAGTTTCAACATAATTATAAATTTTAGAAAAAAGTGTCCAAATTTCCAATTATACATATGTTTTAAAAACCACTCAATAAACATTTTATCAAATATTCTATAGAACCACTCTCTACACTAATACATCCTACATTTATATTATAAGGCACTAAGGGTGTTCCATAAAGAGCATCAACTAATATTTCATACATTCCATGATGGGTTCTAAAGAGTCCTATAGTTCATGATAATAGATAGAATACAAAACATGTTACATATCATCATCATGATAGTGTCCCTTATGGTACAAAATCAAAAAAAAATTTAGATTCCAGTTGAGACCAATTCATTAAGAGTGGCATGACACTTTCCATATGTGATAGGCCATTCTTCCTATGAAAGATATAATATATATTAATTATGAGGTTCTTATGGGATTCATTGGCTAGTATACTTCTTCTCAATTATCATATATTCAAAAAGTATTAATTTAATACATTCTCATAAAATTAAAAGTTTGGACCTATGCATGTTATGTGTAATTCATTTACATCAATTAATTTATGCTCAGTATATACAAGATTTATTTATATCCAGTTTATATAAAATATGCTTCACATGTGTATTTGAGTAATTTATAGAACATACATGTTTTCATTATCAAATGCAATTGTATGTGTTGTATACAAAGGGGAATGCAACTAATCCATTAATCAATCCTATCTCAGAGAAGATAAATCCTACTTAAACTTTATATCATTGATACATTAGATATTCAATGTCATATCCATATTTCTCTCTAAGATTAACAACCTATTTGATCTATGGATTATTATGGTTATTAATTGATTAACTATTATTTTATTAAGATTTATGTGATATGTTAATTATGGTATAGTTATATGTTTCTTAATTTACATGATTGATTATCTATGGGTTATTTGTAATTTCATATTTTGTACATTATTATTATGTTTGTTAGTTTATAGAATAGTATTTTGTGGATATATTTATGTTTCAAGATAACTACCTTCATTATTGTGAGGTGGATGTAAGACAAATCCATCCCTCAGAGTGTGACTAAGGGAGGGCATCATCATAAAGGATGGTGTAGATGGAGGCATTGGGGGATGACAAAGAGAAAAACTAGAAACCCATGCACACACCACCATATTTTTACATGTTTTATGTTCATTTATTGACTTAGATAGCTGTAGTATGTTTTAATTTTTGTTATGTATGTCTATTGTGATCTTATTTATTATTTTATTTTCATGTTGATTTCACTAATCTGGTAGTCATATGTATCTTATCTTATATGATGTTATTGCTTGGTTAAATGAGTGAATCTGTACATGTTTTACTTGACTTACCACTGTATTAGATGTGGCTGAGTGTTTTTATAAATAATACTTAGTTTGGATTCATAGTTGTAGATATTATATGGATTATAACATTGTGATTGATTTGGTTTTTAAGTGATTACTTATTCTTATAATGTTACTACCATCATTTATAATAATTGCATAACCTATATTGAGTCATTAATAAAATAGAAGTTCTTTGTTAGCATTAATAAAACTAATGTTATTGATTAAAGATTGTTATTAAGTCTTGTGATTAGGAAATAAACATGATTTTATACCAAGTTAATAAAGGTGGTTTTATTTCTAAATGATAAAAGGAAACATCATTATATTAATGTAGACTAAGGTTGAGTTATTCATATTAATAAATAATGATTATGTTATTACTAGGAAAGATGAAGTCATAGTGTTGAGCATTGTGGTTAGGAATTATATCGAAGGTTGTATTAGTTACACTATCATTGTATATTATAATGTTTGAAAGAATTTTTGATATAACCAACGGTCTTTTAATAGAAATATGCTATATCAACCTTGTCATATGGAATTATAATGTGTAATGGACTTGTTGTTTAGTTGAATTCATATGGAGATTATAATTTTGATGACTTTTATAAAGTCAAATGCATGGATATTTATTAGGGTAAATGAGAATGCATATTATGAAGGATTATTATAATGATTATATTATTGTTTTTGATATTAATAAGCTGCATAAAGGCAAAAAAACCTAGTACAAAAAGCCACAAGGGCAATGAACTAGGACAAAGGCCACAAACAGTAGAAGCAGATCAAAAAAACTACCCACTAACAGAAGAACATAGAAATAAAAGCCCAAACATAAGAAAAAATATTAGAACTAGTTAAAAATATCTTCCTAGTCTTCCTTGAGGAAAGCTATAATTTCCTCCTTGGTGGCAGTCTTTCCTTTTATTACCATATCTTCACCCAAATCAACCTAGAAGATAGATAGGGTGTAGTAACACGGTGAAAAACTTTAATACATAAAGTGGTTATAAATTTCATCTTGTTCTTGAGAAAATTTAATCCATTCTTGACCTCTTCCAATTCCTTTCTTGTTTGAGAATAATTATCATTGGTGGCTTCTTTAAAAGGAGCATCCATGTATTTTGTAACGTCCTTATCAGAGTCATAGTAGGATTTTTTAACTCCTCAACGTGGCTAGTGCTCTCCTTTTCTCCCCTTTGATCTAGGGTAGAATTGACCCTTAAGATTTCAACTCCATCCTTAGGATCAAAAGCTAAGGAGTAGTCAATAATTTTCAAAATAGGGGTCTTACCTCTAGCCAATCTACTAGATCTTTTGATGATCTACCTTCTACAAGTGCTTTCCATATTCTCAAAACCAAAATCTTTATGAACATTCTCTTCCCCTTTCTCTTAGTGATATAATTTCTCCTTATCCACATTCAATTTGCCTTGCTTCTCTTCCCTAGTAGCAACTATTTTGGTTTTTTTTCTTACCCAACTTTTTAGGCAAATATTATTCCCTATTGTCCCCCTTCCTCCTTTTCCCACTTGAGTGTAATGACCTATTTTTCATTTCACACAACCCTTTGGTCATTTTTTGACCAGGGGACCTAGTAACATCACCCTTTGGAGACAATGAAGTAGTTATCTATAGAAGAGGGGACTTGGATCCTTTACTAGAGTGGGGTTGTAGACCTAGGGAATTTGTGACCAGATCCTTAGGTTTTTGGGGAAGTCCTATGGGCCCAAAGAATCTTTTAGGGTGGGGTTAGAGGCCTTGATTTTAAGTTGGGAACCAAATTTAACACTTAAAGGAATATTATCCTCCCAATCACTATCATGGGCCTCATAAATGAAGTGAGAAATAATGGGTTTTGGTGGTCAAAGCTCTAGATGGAAATGATAGAGATGAAATATTAAGCCTTAATGGAGAGGGATAGCTATGACTATAGGGTTGATTTCAAATGCACTCTTGGAAACTCTAATAGAGGAATCAAGAGAAGACAATAGGTAATATATAAAATTCACCAATAGATTATGGCAAAAATGGCTTAACAAGTAAATTGATAATGATAATAACATTTAAATCTACATTCCAAAGTAATATATATTCATAATGAGAAAACAAACCTTATCTTAAGGATAGACTAGGATTTCCTCATCAAAACCTCCTTGTAGCCAAATCGACAACTCACCTTCCTTAAAGAATTTTCTCATTCCCTCTAGGTCTTATACTTTGGTTAGATTCTTTAGACTTTAGCCTTTACAATACAAACCTATGGATTTAGCAATCATATCTTCACTAATTTTGAGTTGGATTTCTCTGATTCAAGCCTTATGATTTCCATCCTAATAAGTAACAAATTAGGTTGAAAGGTTTTCATTAAATCCATTGAGGCATTATAGGAAGGGAAAAATACCTCCTTCATAGCAGATGTTCCATAACATAGCATTTACTTTAAATTCAACATAGGACTGTGGCTCTATTTTGACTTTATCCCCTCCCATGGTTGAGCTCTTCCCAGAGTTAAAGAGAGGATTACTCAAAGTAATTTCCAAAACCTAATGCAAAAATATGTATAAGTTTCTCAAAATAAAGGTATGTTTATATTCATTTAACCAACACTTATTTACTCTTAAACCCCTAAGATTATTCATAAAAATAAAGTAATAATTTGCTGAATTAATGTAGCTTATGTAGATTAGTAGTTGGAAATTGCACCTCTAGGAATTAGAGCTACCTCATGTGATATCCAAGTAGATGCCTCAGGCTTTCACCAAAATAATTTTTGCTAAGGTGGCATTTTCCATCATTAAAAGTGTATTCTTGCATCATATTTTCCATTATGATGACTACTGTTATTCGCCCTTCCAAGTGGAAGCTGTATATCATGAGTCCCCAAATTATAATATATTTTAAAATATATTCTAACCAATAATGTTTTACAAAGGTCATTGATTTGAATAGGGTTGGACCTCCAATTGGAGGTGATATCTAACGTTGGTTGGTAGATTTTTTAGGTTCCTCCAACATCTAAGAGGGAAAATATTGCTTCATAAATTAGCCATTGCATCTTCTACTTTGTTACCTTCTCTATAAATATGATTTACTTCAACTCCCTCAAAACCAAGGAGTTTCCTTATGTCTTGTATAATGTCATCAATATTCCATCCCACTTTTACTTTATCTTTAACAACATCAATAATAAGTTTATAATCCCCTTCAATTGACATATTTTTTATTCCAATGACAAGAGCCGCCTTGAGATCCCAAAGAAGGGCCATGGCTTCAACAACATTATTAGAGTTTTCTCCCAACCCACTAGTATAAGCCACAATAAGCTCTACCTTATTGAATCTTAGTAATCCTCCCCCACTTGATTTACCTAAGTTTCCTTTAGTAGCCCCATCAAAAAATAGCTTCATCCAACCAATAGAAGGGGGAGTCCATATAGTAGAAGCATGAGCAATCCTCTTAAAATTATTAGTTCTACAAGTGTGGATTGGGATGCTCCACCAATTGACTATACTTTATTCCAACTTATTAGGAGGAAATTTTATTATTTTCAAAGTACTGTAAGAAATATTTTCGTGGATTAATTTATAAAATCTATGAAAAACCTCCTTGGGATCTTTTTCTTTGTCTCTAAATATGTTATTATTACACTCCTTTTAGATTTCCCAAGTTAGGATGGGGGGAATTTATTCCCATATCTCTTTGTTTAAAGGGTGAACAAAGGGGAAAATCAGCCTCTAATGACATTTGAAATTTCATGGTTCATGCTTTAGTATACACCTAGATTATGCAAAGCCAGGCTCCAAACCTCCCAAGAGAATTCAAAATGCAATAAGAGGTAGGAAACTAATTTTTCTTCTTCTTTACATAGAATACAATGGTTAGGAATTTTAAATCCTTTGAGATGGAGATTATCTATAATAAGGATGTTTTTATGAGTGGAAATCCACCAATAATGATTGATTTAGGAATAATGTTGTGATTCCAAACCTTTCCCCAAAAGTTTGAGTCATCATAAAACTCAAGGAGTAGATTATAAGCTGAGATTTGACTATAAAAACTCCCATTTTATCCTAGGCCCAAAGTAGTTTATCCCTAAAGGGTAATATAAGAATTCTATAGTTTCAGAGTAGGACTTGTAATTCCTCGGCTATTGGGAAAAGGTCATTATTGTCCTGATAGCAGTCTGATAGTTATTTCTAGTCATTATTACTAGACAAAATATAATCAACTACTAATCTCCCAAAGTGTGTAATGGATTTTTCTACTAGTCTTTGGAAGTGATGTATCATATTAAGAGGAATGTATTTTAGACAAAAATACTCCCAAAATTTTATGTTTATACCATCCCCTAGTTTCCACTTAATACCCTATTGTAGAAGGGTTTTTCTTTTCAATACATTATTCTAAATCATCGATCCTCTAGGGATACCTTGATTATGAAGGAAAGCTTCAGGATTGTTGTTTGATAAATACTTATCTCTCATAATACTAATCTAATCCTTGTCACAACTAATGAAATTATACCCTATTTTAGCCAAGAGGGATTTGTTGATTAGATGAATTTTCTTAATTCGTAGTCATCCTTGCAATTTGGGTTTGTAAACTTTATCCCAGCTGACGAGGGCCATTTTTTTTCTCCTCCACCCCAGTCCATAAAAAGTTATTCTAAATTGTTTCAATTTTTTTATAAAATATATTTTGGGATTTTGAAAAGGGAAAGGAAATAAATAGGAATTCCATGAAGGGAGGCATTCAAAAGTTGATATTTTCTATCTTGACTCAATAATTTTCATTTCCATCTTGCCTACTTCTTTTGAATTCTTTCAAGGATATAATTCTAGTATAGGGGGGAAACATAGTTAACCACTAAGGGTAGGACTAGATATGGTCCTAGGATCTCACCACTTGAATAACCAAGTATCCTCAAGAATTTATATTGAAGGTCTAAAGATATGTTGAAAAAGTAGACCAGGGTCTTGTCAAAGTTGATACATTATCCTGAAGCATCCTCATAATCCTTGATAAATTTCATGCATTTCCTAGCTTCCACCATTAAGGCCACTCCAAATAGGATAGTGTCATCAATAAATTATTGAATGGCATTAGGATCCACTATTGTATAGGTTTAATTCCTTTGATTTCCTAAGATATCAATATCTTCATGAAACTTCTCCTATAACCTCCACCATAAGAATGAATAGATAGGGGGACAATGGGTCACCTTTCCTAAGACCCCTTTCTATGGTAAATAATCCCTTAGAATCCCCATTTATAAGGATAGAGTACCTTATAATAGTGACACAAGTTTTGATGAGCCACATGACTCTATCCTAGAATCCCATTTTCTCAAGTATTCTAAATAGAAAGTTCTAATCTACTCTATCATAAGCCTTATAGATATCCAGTTTGAAGACAATCTTAGGTAATTTCTTTCTCTCTATAGAATGAATGTATTCATGAGTGGATATATCAACATCCAAAAAATTTCTACATAGAATAAAACCATTTTGGATTTTACTAATTAAACAATCCAGAATTGGCTATAATCTACAAACCAAAATTCTAGAAAATATATTGTAAATAGTGTTACAAAGGCTAATGGGCCTGAAGTCCCCCATACAAATAGGATCCAATTTCTTAAAAACTAGTGCTATAAAGGTGTGGTTCAACTATTTTAACATATTTATAGACTTAAATAAATCTAATGCCACCTTAGTCACATCATGCCCCATGATTTCCCATAATTCTTGGAAGAAGGCCAGAGGGAAACAATTTGGACCGAGGGCCTTATAAGCTGCCATCAAAAAGAGGCAAGCTTTAACCTCCTCTTCTATAATAGGTTTTATTAGGGAGTTATTATCTTCATTTTTATTTGAGTAGGAATAATATAGATTAACTCTTGTTATTCCATTCTATCTTGAGATGCAAGGAAATTCTAAAAATAGTTGATAGCCACCTATCCTATTTGAATATCTGACTGGATCAAAGTTACATTATTGTTCATCAATTTGTGTATACAATTTCTCTCCCTATGCCTCATAGTAGATTGATGGAAAAATGTAGTTTTCCTATTCCCTTACTTAATAAATTGAAATCTATATTTTTACTTCTAAAATATTTTCTCCTTTTTCAAAAAGTCACTCCATTCCTTTATTAAAGAGTCCTCATGCTTCACCAAATCATTATTGATGTCTCCATTAGCCATATACTATTGAATATTAGTAATATTGGTGGGTATCCTCCTTTTATTCTCAAAAGTGTATCCATTCCAGCCTTTGACTTTATTTTTAACCATATTTAATTTATACACTAGCCTATACATGGGGGAAACTTGAATAATGATCCAATAGCTGGCTAGTTGGTAGTTAAATCCAGGGTGTTGGATCCACATGCATTAAAAATTGAAAGGGAAGGGACACTTATTTTACCTATCCTTCCAAGATAAAAGGAGAGGGTTGTGGTCAGAGTTCATCCTAAGGAGAGCTTCCAAGTTATAATCACTAGTGTCATCCTAATTGGGGGAAACAAGCACCCTGTCAAGTCTGACTTGTATTAAATTATCACCTCTCCTTCTATTACACCAATTAAATCATTGTCCTCAAAGATCAAGATCCATAAGACCCATGTGATTGAGAAAATTATCTAAGTCACTCATGCTATCAGTGTATTCTAAAATAATGCCAACTTTTTTTGAGGGATAGAGTGGTGAGTTAAAATCCCTAGCAAGCATCCAATAATCCTCCATGTTGCTTTCAATCTAGTTTGAGAGTATACCCCATAAGTCTTTTATTGTATTTATTTTGTTATGAGCATAAATATTTATTAGATTCAAATACTTATTATGAGTTTCCATCTTAATACTCAGACTATTCTTACATCTAGATATAAGACTTCCTTTCACAACATTACTATTCCACATAGTGACAATACCTTCTGAAGCTCCTGAGGCATAACTTATACAATACTCAAAATTATTCCATAATTATTTGGCAATAAGATAAAATCCTTCAATTTTCATCTTGACTTCTTTTAGTAAAAGGATATCAATTTTATTATCATAAATGTAGTTCTTGATAAGGAACTACTTTTGAGGGCTATTAATCCCTCTAATGTTTCAAGACAATATATTTTCTTTGGACTTTTCTAGAGCTGATCTCTAGAGTCCTCTAATTTCCCATGGTAATGTCCTTATTGACATTCTTTTGTCTAGTTTCTCATATGGTAGGTCTTCCATTTTTGGAGTCCATACCCACATCAGTAGTTTTCCTTCCTTGACCTTTGTCCTTCTTAGTAGTAGTCCAAACTTGAAAATATAAGTCCTTATCATTATTGTTGGGCCCTCCTCTTGGGGTTATATTAAGGTATTTATTTCTTGGTGAAGTGAATCTTCCTTTTAGTCTAGCTTGTAGTTCCTTTATGGATGTGATTACCACCATTATCAATATTAGATAACTCAGACCTTCCTAAAATTAGATCATCACTATTTTAATATCTTGATTAATCTCTCCCTCCTCTAAGTTTTTTAAAGAGGGGATATTTATTTATAACTAGCTATTTAGAAGTTTCTTTAACCCAAGTTTGATGTTTGGGGTTTTAAGAGGTTCTATCCTAGACTTGGAAATATTAGGATCTTTCTCCTTATCATTCGACAAGCCTATATATTCTTCCCTATCAATGCCATTTTCTCCTTCTGAGGAGTACTAATGATGTTTAAGATGTCCTTTTTAAAAGGATAATCCTTTTATTCTCTATTGGTTTGACTATGTGACATAATGGAATTCTTTTTATTTGCTTTACATTACTTAAAGAGGTGTTTTTTCCTATTATAATTTTGATAGAAAACCTTAGCATTTTCATATTGAATCAAGTGTGTCCACTTGCCTAATTTTGACTCTAGCATGATAAAATTAGGTAGATTTTTATTAATGTCAACACTAGCATAGAAATGAGTGAATACTAACCTAGATTTATTCTTGGTGGTATTGTCTAGAGTAATGAAGTGACCAAATATATTTGCTATCCAAGTGATGACTTCCTCATCCCAATATTCCAATGGGAGACTTGGAAGCCTCACCCAAACTAGGGATATTTTGCTTAGATTAGTAGCAACATCAAACCCTAGTTTCCATTTTCAAAGAGAGAGGTTGTGCATTCCATACATCCATGGACCCCCCACCAGGAATTGGGAGAGATATTCACTAGTCATAAAATTGAATAAGAACATCCCCTCAGCCACGGCACTCACCGAAACACTGCCTTTCACTTTCCATTTAGTGGTGACCCATCTTCTCACCAAATCAATATTTGGTCTGAATTCAAAAAACTTCCCCACTAGAGTGTGATCCATTAAAGAGATAATTCTTTCCACCATTAGATCAGGGAGATTAAGGAAACCATCCACTAACTCTAAAAGTAGTGGGCCAATTTTCTAACTTTCACAATTTTTGTCCCTAAAGAGGACATTCTTCCAAGCATTGGGAATTGATGTGTCTCCCTAAGTCACAAGCTTAGAATGGCCACTCATGATATTCAAAATGCTAGACCATACCAAAGGGGAGAGGAAAGAGGACTAGGGGGTCCCCTTAGGTCCCCTATAGCAATTACCAAATTCAAAATTATCATAGGTGGGAAAGCATGCTTCAATAAGATTGGTGCATGTTAGGTAGAATTAGTGTGCTTATATTATTGTTAATTGGGAAGGTTCAAGAGGATTAGGTTTTCTAATCTATCTTTGACTTGGGATAACAATTATTTAACAAAACCATATTTGGATTTTGGGGTCATCTATATGAGGAAAATATGGTGGATTGTTAGTTCAATTAGCTCCTTGTTTGCATGTATAGAATAAGATATAAGTGTGGCCAAAACGTTTTGGGGAATATATGGGCATGGAAGAGAATAAAAGAAAGGGGAAGGAGGCTTGTGAGTGGATGAAATTTAAGGACACAATAGTTAGAAGATAAATAAGGGTTATTCAAGATAAGAAGATAATATAGACTTAATTATTTGGCATATAAAACTCTCTTGTAGGCTGGTGGTGTTATTAAAATTCTTATTTGATAAGTTGGATTAATTCTAGTAATGAATTTAAAGGTTAAATAGTTTTAGTTAAAATGAAATTATAATAAATCAGTTATATGTAGGGCCATGTGGATGGATCAACCATCCATATAACCCTACATGTAACCCAAAATAACCCTAAGTGGAATGGATAGGAATGTATGTTTTTCACCATGTTAGTATTAATACTTTGAAAGCTCTATGCTAATACTTGTTTCAAAATTTTAAACCCTATAAATCCATAGTATAATTATTTCATTAAATGTGTATTTATACCTAGACTATGGAATGTCTTGGACTTAGTTTTAGATGAAAAAATAGTTAGTTATACATACATTAATACCTTGATATAGATTTGAGCCTGTATAGGGTAAGACGGTTGAAAAATTGAGGGTTTAACTCATACTTGGTAAAATAATTTTTAAAGCTTTTCTTTTTAATAGTTAAAGGATTAAGTATTTTTATATCAATTTATAATTTTATAACCCTAGGTAGGGTTTGACTATGTATTTTGGATGTTAGGTAAAATAGTTATTTTATTTAAATTGTTTATCTAAAATATAGATAAACATATGTATATACAGGGATATGTATATGAACCTTATAAGATTTTAATGACCTAATGTACATATTCATATCGATTTATATACATATATATATATATATATATATATATATATATATCAATATATATGAGAATTCAATAAATGTTATGATGTGTGTGTGTGTGTGTGTGTGTGTGTGTGTGTGTGTGTGTGTGTGTGTGTGTGTGTGTGTGTGTGTGTGTGTGTGTGTGTGTGTGTGTGTGTGTGTGGGAATCAACTTGAGATTGAATATATAACTGAAAGATGACTAGTTATTAGTATGAATGTAGAGTAAATAATCCTAGTATATACTGAGACATTTAATGACTACAAAATACCTTGGGATTTAAGTGAGTTTGAAGATTATATAAATTGTGTTTGGAGGGGCCTAGTTAGTAGTTTAATATAAATTGTATATATACATCTAGGTGATTGCATGTCGAAGAATTTAAATAGAAGATTGTAATTTGTATAGACTATTCTATTTATTGTTTTCTACCAAATAAAAACATGGATAAATTCAATATAATACAGTTGGATGTGGCTATACTTATGAATGTATGTTTGTTGATACTTTTTTGTACTTAAATAAATTGTGCCATGTTAAGATACAGATGGTTGAGTATAAACTACCAAGTGAATACTAGGTCTATAGGTATCACAAATAGATAGATAACTTAATCTTAGTTGGAAAATGAGAAAGACAATCTTCAGTGTATTAATATATGTCATTATACATTTATGTATTAAGTGTTAGATGTGTTTTACATACTTTAGTAATGGTTGTTATTTAAGTTTGATATTGAAACATTCCACTTATCTTAAGTTGTAACTTGGGGGATTGTTTCTTAGATAAATAAGTATATGCATTTGATTATATACGTGATAATCATGAGATTATGGAGAAAATACCAAGTCCATATAGAGTATAACATATTTATAATGCATATATAGTTAAATATTTATATTATATGTTCATTTATTACACATAATTGAGTATCTGCTTAATATATACATATATGGTATACATGTATATTGTGACTTAGTTCTAATCTGTATACATACATACATACATACATACATACATACATACATACATACATACATACATACATACATACATACATACATATATATATATATATATATATATATATATATATATATATATATATTCACACTCAATAAATTACTTAAACATATAGAATGATATGTCAAATATGTATGGGTGTATTTTGAATATCTTGGTTGAGTTCTAAGTGTGTATGACTATTTTGGGAAAACATTTATATATGAAGTATTTGAAATGGAATACTTGACATTTTAATCTTGTATGGTAAAATGAGCTTATTTAAACATACATTTATTATGTTGTTTTTAAGCTATGATTTAATGTTATTAGATGGATGAAATGACATTTGAGTTACCTATTGTTGTTTAGTAACTTGTAGTCTAGATATGAAGCTTACCTAGATGGTATATTTATATTGAGGACTGTTCATGATTCTCTTTATTATTCTGTAATAAATAATATTATTATTAGATTAATTATGTTACATTTGATGTAATAAATGTATGCATTTGATATTTTTCATACTTAACATATTTATTATTAGCTAGTAGGAAATATTCCAATTGAATCTATTGGTTTTTATATTATTATATAATGAACCAAATCTCGCATTTATGACACTAAATAAGTAGTAGATGAGTTCCATTGGATTAATTAGCACTATGAATACAAGATAAGGTGTAATCTAATTGTATGGTGTGTATGAAATTAACTAATCCTAGATATTATTAACTATTTAAAAGGCTTTGGCCAGAGTGATGTTTATAGTTAAACATTGTCATTTCATGTGTTTGATATAGTTTAGATATTTGTATGATATCATGTTATAATAGATTTATTTATGGTATACATTATCTGTTAGTGATATTAAAACACACTGGTTCTAGTTTGTCACTTTGGATTCCTGCACCATAATTATCTACCCATCCATAAAGGGAGGGCCATTCCATTTTTGGGAGATAGTTTAAGGGATCGATGGTACATGATTAGTGTGGAAAAGCACTTGGATGATTCTCTCCCTCCCTGCAGTAGTACTACACTAGAGACTACACTTGAGATTACAAATAGATACTTGAGTCAAGGAGACTCAAATTCTTTGGAGCTTTGTATCATTGTATTATTACTGAGACATTATTATTATTGATACTGTACTACTTATTCATTTATACATCTATAGTAGTGGCTATAATGTTGTATCAGTCATGGTTGAAATTGTATTATTACTTTAATGAAATAAATGTAGTCTTTATTATTTGTTCAACATTGTACATCATTTGTTTTATCATTATCATGGTGATCATTAGCTAAATGGATTATCTATAAAACTTATGTGGCTAACTAAATAATAAATTTAGTTAAATATTACTTAGATTTATTTTTGTGAAATATATTAGATGAATATGTGTAATTAATTTAAAAAAATACCTTATTCTGGTAAAACCTAGTGGGGTTATTGCATTTGGGTTCATGACCAAGATGGATCTTCTAGACCTAATTAATAGATATCTTACCACAATAAAATCATTAGACAGAGTTCAAAATCCTCTAGTCAAGTAACACCATAAGATAAACCTATCTAGGTCCTATGGTTTCATATTCACAAAGTATATGCAAATTAAATTAAAATATAATCTAGTTCTCACCAAAGCTTGTGGCACAAAGTGGGGGTTAATAAACATAAAAGTAAACATGAATATTATAATCCTAATTAGGTTATGTATAGGTAAAACCCTAATGCATGGAGATAGCAACATATTCAAAGTCCATTACTTATACTACTTTTATCTACTAAAATAGAGGAGTAAAGTTAGAGATACTTACCTTGAAGATAAACCCATCGAGACTCAATCTCTCCCTTAGCCAAAGGTGATTTAAAAGAGGTTGTTGTGGTTTTTAAGGATCATTAATAAATTCTAAATCATCTAAGACTTTTCCAAAATATAATATTCTTCTCCAAGTATAAACCCCAAGCTATAACTCCTAAAGTAGAATGGCAAAGTAACAGATTATAAAGAAACACAAATGAATAATTAACTCTATTCTCTCCAAGAAATGGAAAAATGAATGTGTATATATAGATGAATATATCCCTAAACTTTTCTAAAAATTTAATTTATAGGGTTCACCCAATTGAATCTATATCATTATTGATAAAAATAAATTAGGTCTTGGTCTAGGTCAGTTAGGGGCGAACCTAAACCCTTAATATGTTTTTTTCAATTTGAGTACAAAGTCGATGGGGATGATAGTGTAATGTAAACCATCAAAAAGGGTTTTAGGCTTAGGAAGGGGATAATGAAGGTATTAAATGGTCAAATAAGGGTGTAAAATAAGAGATAAGGCTTAGGGAAGTGTTGAGTAGATGGTTGTGTAGATAGTAAGTGGTGGTATAGGTGACAACAATCTTACAAAGTACTAATGATCTTCCCACCCCTTTCCCAATGTGCCCTTAAGGCATTCACTTAGAGACATTAAGATTTGATAGGTTCTTGCAAGAGAGAAATCATAAATAATTGATAAAGTTTTAAAATATTATGTGTATACATATTCCCCACTTGAATTTCATCACGTGTCACTCAGGTGAAACAGGGGATGGTGTTTTGAGGAAAGAAAATAACAACACACAATTTTGAAGATAAACAAATTATAATATTTTAAAGCATAAAATAACTAAAATTAAATGACTAAAATTAAAAGTAAGGTATGCATACCTTGACTTAAATTTATCATTCGATGGTTGTCTATTATGTTATTAAATTTTTAATCATGGATGGTGTAGAGACTGCTTTGGAGAAACCTAAGGATACCAAACTAAAGAGCAAAAACAAACAAATACAAGAAAGCCAAGATAATAGACATCATATATATAAGATGTACTTAGAAATTTGGTACGATAGAGTGATAAATGCCAAGTTAGGACTAAATGACTAAGTCAAACTTTGGATTAAATCATGTAACCAAAAATCCAAGGTTACTAACTGACCAAAAAACTCAAACAAGTAAACATTAAGTAAGAAAGGCAAACAAACCAAGTCAAACCAATGATACATGTAAAAAATGGTAATCAAACATAACATTAAAATAAAATAACAATCCTTAATTAAATAAAAATGGGAAATCAAATGGTAAAACAACATTTATGAGTGAGAAGTAACAATCCTTAATCAATCATCAATGGAAAAAGTGCATGACAGGTAAAATAACATTGGTGAGTGAGAAGCAAGAATCCAATCTCACTCAACAATGGAAAAAATACTAAAAAGGTAGAAATAGTTGTAGGGGTCTAAAAAATGGAGGTAAAACAATGTAAAATGGTAAAAATAAACCAAGGCAATTCTAGAAATATAAATCAATGGTGTAAAGAAAGTAAAACATAACCACTCAAACATGATGTTTTATTCTAAGGATAGATAAAAATTAAAAAAAGTAGTGATATCATGTTTTAAGATGTAAAGAAAAGGAAATAGAGAAGTGGGAAAACATATTTTAGAATCACACTTCCTTGTCAAGGGGGAAATGAAATGGGTGGAGGGGAAAACAAAGGAAAAATCAAGGTAGAGAAAAATCTTTATTGAAGCCAAGACACTTAAATTAGGTTTGTCAAAAAAAGATGACATTTAACATTAAAGACTCTAAAGAACTTCTCTTAGTCACACAAATTAGAGTTCATCAAATGATGTATGAATATCACCTCATGAAGGCTTTATGCATGAAAAGTAAAATAGACCTACCTTACCACAACATTTTCCCATTCCTTAGGACCCCTTATAGAGCCATTAGTCTACTATGAATATTAGGTACTTGTGTGAGAAAGTAGATATCACCATAGATTTTGTTTAAATTTTTATATCCCAATTTACTATCCTACCACACCCCAATTGAACTCAGCTTTATCGTGAAGCCAATTGTGGAGTTTGAGCTTTTATTAGAGATAGGAGATGTGCTACTAATCACAAATTTTAGTGTGCTTTTGACTTTTGACTTTGTATGCTGCATTTTGATCATTGATTTTTGTTTCAAATGATCTGGATTTTAACTTTTTTTGGATTTTTATATTCCTCCACCATATGGATTAAGAGAACCAAACATGGGTGCTAAAGATGACTATCATTTCAAAACATTGGACTTGGTTACTTAAGAAATTGAACTTAGAGAGCATGGTATCTAAAAATCTTGTTAATTCAATTAAAATAGAAGTGTTATCTTGACTTAGACCTTGGTTTATCCAAAGTGTAATGAAAGGAAAGGAAATCAAAGAGAATGAAACATGAAACAATTTGAATTACTTCAAATCACAAAATTTTTGATAAAGGGTGAAAAAGGTATACAATGATACGTAAGTGTAATTACTTATCATAAGAATGTTAGAAAGTGTAGGGAAACATAATAATATATTTTGTTGTGAAATTTTTATCTACAAAATGAAACAAAATCTAAAACTAAGAACAATAGATCATAAACTTGTAACCATTACTTGACATTATAGAAAAAGAATACTGAATGAATTAAAGATGGTGATTTTACCAGGTGGGCCTAGTCCTATCCATGGTCTTACACTACAACTCATAAAATATAAACCCAAGAGGGTGAACAAAACACATGAAAATTAAAGTGAGTAAAAGGAATTCATGAGGAATATCAGGTAATATCCATGATTTTACAATTTTACTCATGAGAAAGAGAAGCCTAGGACCAAAATAAGGAATGAAGGTTTATGGAAAGAAAAATTGCTATGAAAGGTGAGACCTATGTAAATATCCTACAAAAAGTGTTATTAGGATATATTATAGAAATTTTGATAAGAAGGGAAAGATCTAAGCAAATTAATTCTTTAAAAATTATGCATCTGTGGGCTCCTTAAAAATATGGCCTTCATTAGTTAGTAGCCAATAGGTGCTAGGACCAAATATGTCTTTTACTAAATAAGGGCCCCAAAATTTTTGGGAATATTTTCCTTATTTATCATGGGTATAGTATAATTTAAGGACTAGATCCCCAATATTGAAATTGTAGACTTTAACCCTTTTGTTATGTTTTTTGACAATACAAGATTTATATTGGTGATTGTGTTATAGAGTGGATAGATGGTGTTCATCAAAAAGATCAATAGCATGAAGGAAATATTTTCATAATTTCTCATCAGGTATGATACCATGAATATATATATGGAAAGAGGCAACCTAAAATTTTAATGTTAGGATAAATTTAAAACCATAGACTAGTGAAAATGGTGTTACCCAAATGGTAGTGCAATAGGCCATAAGAGTGGGATATAAATGATGATGCTAATTCATGTGAGTTTCATGAATTATATTTTTGAGGATTTTATTGAGAATTTTTTTAGATGCCTAAACTTAGCCATTGCATTTTGGATGTTAAGGTGTGTAAAATTTGTGAGAGATTTTGAATTTATCACCGAGTTGTTTCACATATTTATTTTTGAAATTTCCACCATTATTGGAAATCATAGTATGAGGAAGTCCAAAATGATAAATTGAGGATGAATTTATAAATGCTGGTTCTGGTGACATTGATGAGAGGCATGGATTTGACCCATTTGGTAAAATATTTGGTAGTAATGATGATAAATACATTCCCATCTTATGATCTAGGTAGTTTTCCTATGAGATATAATCCCCACATTGAGAATGGCCAAGGGTATTCCATAGTTTAGAGCTTGGCTAGTGGTGAATGGCTTAGATCATTATAAAGTTGGTAAGGACTACACCTTTTAGTGAATTTGATGGTATCCATTTTAATATTATACCAAAATTATCCCATATGTAAGCATTTTCATGTTGTATCGTGAATGTTACAATGACCACCACAAATGACCCCATGTGCTTGTTTAATAAGAGGAGAAACTTCTTTTTTCATTGCATAGCATATCAGGGTACCTTAAATGTTGTGATAATAAGAGATGTTATAGATAAAGGCATATTTGAAATCTTCATTATGAATTTGAGTCTTTTCATAATAATTTATGTTTAAATGATAGGTTTGATGCTTAAGGAATTAATAATGTCTTTGTACCATGGGCTCTATTGAATGGTGACAAACTCAATATGGTAGATAAGTGAATATTGTAGTTTAATGAAAGATGGGGACTTTATTATTTGAATAAGAAATGTAGAATTAGTAATAACAAGGTGTAGATGAAATAAGGATACTGAAGAAGTGAGTGAATCAATAATAGAGTTTTGATCTCTAGGGATGGGTTTGACGGTAAAATAAATGAATTCTTTGGTAAGGGAAACGGTCATTTGATGGTAAGAAATGAGATTTTCACTTTTAAATTGATAATAACCATTAATATATTGTAAAATGAGTTTGGAGTCACCTAAAGTGTGAAAATATGCAATGTCTAAGTCAAGCCCTACTCTCATGCCTAGGATTAATGCTGTTTACTCTACCATGTTATTAGTAACATCAAATGTAAGGTGAAATGTGAAAAGAATAATTTTACCAAGAGGACTAGTGAGTATAAAACATGATCCAGCTCCTTAAAGGCATTTGGCACCATAAAAATGAAGAGTCCAAGTGTCGTCATGTAAATCAACATCAATTTTAGGTTGTTCTTCGATGACTACTTTAGATTTATTAGTATTAAGGAGGATAGAGAAATCTTCTTGATTACTAGCTTTTAGATCAATAGTGAATCTATGGAAGTAATCTTTGAGAGAGATAGCCTAATTAAGAACTTCAATACAGAGTATTATTTTTAGGGAAACTATATTGAAGGTGATTGATAATAGGTATTGGAGCTATTACAAGTTGGTCAGCAATGATTTGTCTTTTGACAGCTTCTTGTGTGATAATGCAGAGATAAAATTCCATTATAAGGACCATTCACTTACCAATTCTGTCTCCAAGGATAAAGGCTTTAGATAAAAAGTGATGGAGTGGATCTAAATGATTGATAACATAAGTGGTTTGATAAATCATATAATGATAGAGCTTTTTAGCTACAAAGTATATAATGAGGCAATCACATTATAATTTTGTATAACATTTTTCATAGTCAACAAGACCTCAACTGATATAATAGATGGCATACTCTATTTTTGTATCAAATTATTGAAAAAACATTTCTCCAATTGATATGGGTGTGGAAGAGGTATAAAATATTAAAGGATAATCATTAGAGGGTGGATGGAGAAATGATTATTTCATATTGGCAAATGCTTTTTGACAAGGATCCTATTGACAAATTTGACCACAAGTCAAATTAGGTCAACCCTCTATAGTTAAAAAATTATATAGGGGTCCCCTAGGTTGTAAAATGTGTACCATGGTCCACATGAGGTCATTTAATGTGTCTTTAGCCTTGATCATATTCATTTTTAGTCATGTCATTTTATGTCATATAAGGTCATTTTGAGTCATTTAATGAAATTATATGGTTTACCATAGAGGAAAAGTCTTTTAAAGTGTAATTTAACATCCTATATGTCAGATTATTGTTAGAGTTGGTAGTCTTGGACTGAAAAATGTAGATTCTACATTGAAATCAAGAAGATCAAGCCGTTTCATATGGTTTTCAAATGTTCTATGAACTATGTAGTAGTTTTAGAATGTGGGAAGACTTTTAATGTGACTCTTCAGGTCCCCTCATCTTAGTCCCATTCTTAAGCAACTTTGACAAGCTCAAAAATGGTAAAAAACCATTGTCTTTCCATCACTCTCCTACATAAGTAGAAATGGTCAACTGATCTTTGCATGGTATAGACAGGAGGAGGTGAGTTGGATCAAGTGCCTTTGGTAGATGATAAAAATATTTTTATAATTAAAATCTATGGAAATATTTAGACGATTAGTTGATTTTTCTCTATGAACCATTGATAATAAGGTTTACACTTCTTTTATACTTATACATCCTCATGGCCTTCAAATTTTCTCTCTATTTTCATAGTTCTATGAAAACTAGGTGTTTTACATGTTATGGAAGGGAATTAAAACCATTATCATAAGGTTAATTGTTTGGTTTGCATGTGTGGTGTGAACGAGTTGACATTGTCACTCTCATCTTGCTAGGAAGATTCCATTGATAGTTTGCATACACTATTTTCATTCTTGCAAATCTTACCTTCTTATAGTGGCTTTAGAATAAAGATGAAGAGATTGAATTCAAAATATGATAATGGTGATTAGTTTTCCTTAATTAAGGTTATTTGTCTAAATAATGTTCTATGTGAAGTATAATGTCTAACATATGTACATAGTCAACATTCTTGTAATATTCACTTATAGTCAAGTGAAAGAAATATTGAACACACTTGTCTAAGAAGACAAGAAGATTTCAAGGTGAAAAGAGGGTCCTCAAAGTGGCAACAATAATTTTGAACCTTCCAAAATGGTTTGAGATTGGTTATGACAAAAAATTCTTCAATATACATAGTTTTGAGTCTAGAGATCACCTACAAGCAACTCTAAGAGGGGCCTACGTGCAATCCAAAGAGGTATAAAGATGATAAGATGAAGTTATTAAAGATTATTGGGACCTTAAATCAATATTGAGAATGTAGAAGACATTGTGGTAATAGTGAAGTCATAAGGTGGAAGATAGATCTAAAACCGTGCCCTCAATTTGAGAAAGTGGCATAGAGAGACATGTTACCTTATTTTCTCTGAATAAGGTATTTGCTCATATAAAAAGGTCACATCTTGGTGATTATCTTGAGGAATGGATAGGTCTTATGGTTTAACTCATGTATCCCAAACATAGGGAAAATTTATTAACCTAAGAGATTGAATTTTTGGTCATAATAAGGATTATGTAGATAGGTTTCCAACTCAAGTAAAGTCTTACTGTATACTTTCAATGTAATCTATAGTACTCTTGAAACCTAATTGATCTTATGATGCAACATGAAATAATAAAGCATGGCCTTCAATACAAATGACTCCATTTGAGTGAGAATGACACTAGTGATCCAAGGAGAAATTGAGGGAGTTGAGGTACCATGGTTTGACATAGGTAAGCACCTATAGGGGTCTCTTTTGCTCTCAAAATATCACCTATAATTTTACTGTAGACTTATAGTACAAGGAGAAAAGATAATTTGGATGTTGGCATAGCCTAAGGCATGATATAGATATGTTAAATTATGAATATGATCTTGATAAATTCAAGAAAGATATAGGAATGTAACATAGGGATAAAACACACACTTTCACCTACATGAACCTCATTTTCATAAGGTGAATACACCTACAATCAACACAATTTGTAGTCTGGCCTAAACAAGTATATGCAATAGTTTGGAAGGGTATATGGGGTGTATGATGAATAAAAATGAATTATACCAATCTCATAATGGTGCTTACCATATCACATGATACTCAAATAAGGAAATAGGGTAGGAACACCAACCTACAGCCACAACCTTGGAGTTTCTCTAGACCCTACACACTCAAACCATATAAGTCTATCTTAGAGATTTTAAGTATTAGGGACTCTAAAAAGATGATCTAGATTTTAAACTTGGTATATAATTTCATAAATACATATTATATCCCTTCATAGCTTCAATTTAACTGAACAAATAGGGGATATGCCCTTTATTTTATCTCAGATAAAGGGCACTCCCAGTCAAGGTGAAGACTATAAGTTTGGCATGTAGTGATAGTGGAATGTGATGGGGACTCTTTGAGCATTGAATAAAGGTGTGAAAAGTTTAATTAAAGGTTAATGAGCATTAAAAAACACCCATAACTGGTAGAAACATTCACATTTATTTAAAGGCTCAAGGAGAATAGTCAGGTATATTAGGCCTAGACTAGGCCTAAGCCTTAATAAGGCTCATTTCCATTTCTAAGACCAAATGAACCTTCCTACCTAGTTGAGAATCTTTAGGAGGAGGATTAGGATGAGTTATAACCTATTTTTTGCATTAAAATAGCATAGAATGGTCAAATTAGTTTGAAACCATCATAAGGGCACACAGAATATATTTTAGAGCTCGATAGGCCAACTTCAAGCACTCATATCTATACAAATTTATTGCATGGAAACCCAAAGAGTTAGGGATGGTTTAAGAAGTTACCTAAATTTTTATTAGTGATTTTTTTAGGTTTGAACATCTAAGTTTTATGAATTATCACTAAGAACCAAAACTTGATAAACCCCCCCTCAAACCCTAGTATTGACTTAATGGACAAAACATGCAAGGAAATGCATTCAAAAGAAGTATTTTTATTGGGAAAGTGTTTTTTTAATTTTGTATGACTCTCTCATGATACTTCCCACCCAACTGGTGAGTACCCTACTTATATGGGTAGGGTACAAAATAGGGTTTTTTGTAAGTTTATGATTATTTTGTAGGTATAGAAGAAGATGAATAGGTGAGAGAGATTGGAGGGGTCGATTGGGACATATTATAACTATCAATATTCATTTCTCACCAAATATGAGCATGGAAACACTTCTATTAACTCATTTATCTAAGGTAGTCTTTGGCAAAGATTGAAGATAAAGAGTGGTTGCCTAGTAAGAGGATCAAAAGTTAGTTTTTGGGACCTTTTAAGGTCTAATTATTGGAGTGAAAGGTATAAGGGTCTTATAAATATGTCCTAACACCTATTACACTAATTTTATTAAGAAATTGAAGGCTATTTTGGTGATAAATGTGAATAATAAGTCCAAGAGGGCTAATCAATGATTATAGATGGTCAGTACAAGTTTCCAGAAGATGCCTAGTAGTTAGAGACACACCTGATGACTTTCATGACAAGTTTACAACCCCCATAATATATTGAACATGTGTCAACTCTCCCTACTTCAGTTTTGAGCACTCAAAAGATTCTTAATCATGAAGGCAATTTTAATAAGGCAGGTAAAAGGCCCCTATGCTAGTTTGAGGAGTTTATATGTTTTAGATGGACATTTTTCTAAGAATACCTTCTATACCTCTATTCTCCACTTCTCATTAAATTTAACTAGTTTTGATGCCTTGACATGTGTCATTATGACTGTTAAACTTCTCTTATCCTCTTTCCTCTCACATGTTCTATAAATGCAAGCCATTTTGGATTTTGTAATCAATTCCACACCTAGTATGGTGAAGCCCTGCTAGTTATTTAAAATAATATTTTAAATCTAGTTTTGAGTTTATATGACTTTATTGTCTAAGTATGTGAAGTGATGTATAGTGAAGTTCTAGTGATAAGTCTCTATCCTTGCCTTCTCTTTATCTTTTCATGTTTGGAACAAGTAGTTCTCAATCTAACATGTCACATAAAGTGTAGCTAGTGTGTTTGAATATCTTCAAGTGTACTAGTAGCCTTTGTATCTGAAATATAACCTATGGTTCACTTAACTTGACTTGTTTCATGCATATCACCTCCATGTTTGAAATACTAATGTTAGAGCAATTCAAGATTTTAAGACTAGTGTTATAAGCCATGTCTTCTAGTGTAATTGTATGATGGTCTAGTGGAGATATTTATAGTGTATCACATCAATATAGTAGTTTATTTCCATGTTAATTCTATCTTTTTTCACTCAAGAAAATATTTAGTTTGGGTGATAATAAAGTAAATAAAAATCTAGGGAGCTAACCCTTAAACGTAGAGGTTTACCTCTATCATAGGCAACCCAAAGGCTTAGAGGTATTCCAATGTTGCCCAAATATTAGAGTAGGATTGAATAATAAAATATATGGTGAAATATTTCATGATAATAGTTTTGGCATGCCTGATGGGACCATTGTCTTAGAGAAATATTATCAAGGTAAATGTTGGTCTTGAAAACATAACAATTGCATATGGTGTGTTACTCAGCATTTGGTGACTTCATTTAAGGTAATATCTAGTTATAGACCATTTTTTTATCATTTCTTGTGTGCATAATTCATGTTCCTTAATAGGTCATATACTAATAGAGATCTCAATGCCATAAACCCTCTCTTTCAACCTAAACTTCCTCTTGAATTTCAACACCCTCAACCTATCTTTATCTTTGAAGAACAAGATGAATTTGTAAGCCAAGAAGATCAAGAAAGTGAAGAAGAACTTGAGGAGAACATGGCGAGGTAGCATTCCTTCTTAGACTTTAACATAGAAAATTTAATTAGCCTAAATGTATATGATGATATACCCCTTAATGATACCAAATGTGTTCCTACATTCAATGGTTAAGCTCATGTCACTCCTAATGAGCATATTAGGGATATTTCAAACTTGTGTAACTCTCATAGTGTTATTAAGTTCAAAATTTCCATTATACTCCTTATCATTTCCCTTAGATGGAAATCACTTGACTAGTATAGGACATTTCTTGGAGGGTGTATCACAACTTCGGATTATTTTGGATCATTTCTAACCTAAAGGTTTGAAGATAAAAGTGATCACACATCACTCATTCACCATCTTAATGTAATTAAAATATCCCCCAAGGAAACTATGCATGAATTTAATGAGAGATTCCAAAGGACTTGGCACAGGTTACCTCCATGCATAATACCACCTACAAGATTTGTGTTTCCTACATACCTAAGGGCTATTGGTATTGACATAGACATAATGGTGTAGTTTATGGGTGGTCGCACCTTACCTAAAACATATGATATTGCTATTAGAGTAGAGAATGGCCTAATATAAGATAGATAATTACCTCCAAAAGTATCCATGACTCTACTTCCGAATATATATGTTATTACTCCAAGTGTTGCTGAAGTCCCTAATGCAAATACCAAGTCTATAACTACCCCTAAGGAAGCATAAGATGTTATTTATTGGAAGACAAGATATAAATCCTTAGAGGCTCAAACTAGGCAACAAAATCTATGGTATGGTTTTAACCAAAACTCCTAACCCTATACTCAATAATTAAATAGGTTTCCACCTCTAAAATATGGTAAAGGTAGAGGTCAAGGATAACCTAACTTTAATAGGCTAGCTAATGCATACAATCCAACTTCCACCTCTAACACAAGAGCCATGATACTAGTGCATAGTAACTTGGTCCAAGGAGAAAAATGGAAATAAGGATATTTCATGGATACCAATGAAGGTGGAGATCAAGATTTGGTTTCTCAAGGAGGAGTCATTCCTCAGATGTTAATAGAAGATGATTTTTTCATGCAGTTAAATGAAGGATGGAAGCCCCAAAAGGTAAACCTTAAAAACTTTCTAGTTGAAGATAACTATGTTTTCAATTAGAATTATTTAGTTGTAGATAATACTAGATAAAATAATAAGTACTTAGGAGATGCCCATGGTATTCATACAAGTTCAAATATCCATCCTACAAGGTAATAAGGTGTGATTGCAAGTATAATAGTCCCTACATCTTCTACATCTATCTCAAATTAGAATGTTGGAAGGGTGAATCAAAGTGTTCCAATGTATCAATATCTATACACTTATTTTCCTTCAAGGATAAAATAAAAGGTAAATACTCCTACTCTAAACATTATTGATTCTTTGAAGAGTGTTAAGACTAGTATCTCTCTTTAGGATATGCTTCACTTGCCTAGTCAAAAAGAGCTCCTTCAAGAGTAGTTGTCCATAATTCATGTTATCCCTCAAAAATAAATTCATGTTAATGTTTCCCTCACAAATTATCCCAATCACATTGTGTAACCCTCTTCCAAATCTTAAAATCCTCCACCCTTCTACCTCAATGTCAATGTTGGAGACAAACTTATTCAGTAATACATAGTGGATAGTGGGGCTAGTACTTTAATGATGCCCAAGTTTATAGTAGATAAATTAGGTATAAAATATAAAACATATAATAAGGGAATTATACAACTTGATGGGCCACCAAATAAGTCATTGGAACTAGTTAAAGGTTTGAAAAAATTCCTCCTTGATTGTCATAGATTCCCTATCTTTCAAGACATAGTAGCAGTTGACTTCACTACCCACTTTGCTATCTACCTCTCAAGGGATTTCATATCCAAGATAGGAGGCTACCTCTCATATAATTGGTCCTTCTTGGCCTTTAGGACAAGGTATGGAATAAAGGTAACCATCAGGACTCAACCACTAGTTAAGTTTCATATTGAGCCCCATGTAGAAGCAATCTCTAATCTCAATTGCACAATAAATGATCAAGGGGAATATGTTTTGGATGATGGATCATCCTCTAATATTGATGGAATATCTAACATTTTCCTATATAAGTATGGTGAAGACACCTATGAACATGATATATACACTTACTTTGAGTAAAATGATCTTGGCACATACATCATCCATGAGGGGGCATATGACAAATCTGAAGTAAGCATTAAACATTATTTTATATAAGATACTAATGGAGATTAAATTATTCATATATATTATGATGATATTTTAAAAATCATGATAGATCAATATGATGAATAAAACAATGTAATTTTGCATGCATATGATGGAGGAGTCCATGAACATGATAGCCATGAAGAAGAGGATGACCTATGGAAAAGGTTCTATGACATAATTATATATTTTGATTATTTGAGTAAGTATACTTATCCTCCTAATAAGTGTGTATCTGATAATAAGGTTATTAAGGAAAATAACAAGTAGGAAGGAGAGTGTCTTGTTAAGCATGAGGTTGAGTATCTAGCTATTAACAAAGAGGTTGTAGCCATGGAGGAGTATAATTAACACAAGATAAAGATGCATATGTATGAAGAGAAATAAACACCACAAATTGAGGTTGAATCACTTTCAAATGTGTTGAAGTAGACTGAAAATAAGCTTGATGCTTCTAATCATCAAGTACATCATGTTTTAGAAGAAAGCAATGTTGAAGCAAATTTGGAGACCCTCAAGATTTAGTTTGAGGAATGCCATGTGAACATCATAGAATTACATCAAGATACAAGATCAAATAATATTTTTGGAGGGTAAAAATGAGTATCCTTGAAATCTCAAAGTAACACACTTGTAGATAGAAGAAGAGCCAAAGATGGTAAGTATTTTTACCATCCACATAAGAAAGTGTTTGTTGATAATCATGTTTCACATGATAGATTATTTTCTTGGAGAATAAATGATGTAATAGGTACCATATTTGACATTTTTTGAATCATGGTGATATGTTATTCACTTCAAGTGTTTGAGGTCTTGTAAATATAAGGATAGGTGTGTGTATTTTGCTTATGTTGTGTGTGTTTTCCCTAAATATTCTTGAGAACACATGTGTGTTTAATTAAGTGTTTTGTTTTGAATTTTATTTTGTGTGATTTTATATTCAATTAAATTTACATATAATGTATAGCTAAATCCATATCCCAATGGATAGGAGTAGGCTACTAGTCTTTGGCATAGCTGGCTTGCTACCCCTAGGAAATTGTCAAAAATGTTAACTAATTTGACCACAAGTCAAATTAAGTTAACCCCATATAGTTTAAAAATTATATATGGGTATCCTAGGGTGTAAAATGTGTACCATGTTCCACATTAGGTCACTTAATATGCCCTTAGCCTTGATCATATTCATTTTTTGTCCTTAGTGTCATTTTATGTCATAAAGGGCATTTTGAGTCATTTAATGAAATTGTACAATTTTCCATAATGAAAGAGTTTTAAAAAGTGTAATTTAACATAATATATGTTTTATTATTGTTATAGGTGGTATTATTAGACTAAAAAATGTCGGTGCTACATTGAAATCAAGAATATCAAGCAATTTCATATGGTTTTCGATTGTTGTATGGATTATGCAGTAGTTTTGACACATGAGAGTACTTATAAAGTTAATATTAAAGTCCCATAAACTTATTTACATGTTTTGGAAACTTTTATAATCTTAAAAATGGAAAAAAAACCATTCTATCTTTCCATCGCTCTCTTACACAAGTATAAATGGTCAACCAGTCTTTGCATGGTATGGATAGGAGGAGGTGAGTTGCATCAAGTGACTTTAGTAGATAATAAAAATAAATATCTACTTAAAATACATGGAAATATTTTGATTATTTTTTTCTTGTGCTCTATGAAATATTGATAATAAGTTTTTCTCCTCTTTTCTACCTGCACATCCCCATGGCCTTCAAGTTTTCTCTTTATTTGCATAGTTCTATGAAAAACAATGTTGAAAATGTCCTATAAGGGTATGAAAACCATTCTCATAAGTTTATTTTTTTAATTTTCACATGTGGTGTGAAGGATTTGACATGATCACTCTCATCTTACTAGGAAGACTCCATTGATAGTTTGCATACACTATTTTCACTCTTGCACATCTTACCTTCTTGTAGTGGCCTCAGAAAAAAGATGAAATGCTTGAATTAAACATATGATAATGGTGATTAGTTGTCCTAAATAATTTTTTGTGTGAAGTATAATGTCTAACATATGCACACAGTCATCATTCTTATAATATTCATTTATAGTCAAGTGAAAGAAATCCTAACACGCTTGTCTAAGAAGACAAGAAGATTTCAAGGTGAAAAGAGGGTCCTAATAGTGGAAACAATAATTTTTAACCTTCCAAAATGGTTTGAGATTGGTTATGACAAAAAATTCTTCAATATACATAGTTATGAGTCTGGAGATCACTTATAGGTAGCTCTAAAAGGGGCCTAAGTGCAATCAAAAGAGGTATAAACATGATGAGATGAAGGCATTAAAACTTATTAAGACATTCAATCAAGATTGAGAATATAAAAGAGGCCATTGTGGTAATAGTGAAGTCATTAGGTGGCAGACATATCTAAAACCTTTCCCTTAGTTTGATAAAGTTTCATAAAGAGACATGTTACCTTATTTTCTCTGAATAAGATATTGGCTCATATATAAAGGTCACATATTGGTGATTATCTTAAGGAATGGATAGGTCTTGTGGTTTCACTAATGTAGACCAAGCATAGGGGTAATGTCTTGACCTAAGAGATTGATTATTTAGTTATGATAAGGATTGTGTAAATATGTTTCCAACTCAAGCAAAAGTCTAACTGTAGACTTTAAGTGTAATCTATAGTACTCCTAAAAGATAATTGATCTTATGATACAACATGACATAATAAAGCAATTCCTTTAAAATAAATGAATCTATTTGAGTGAGAATGACACTAGTGACCCAAGTATCAATTGAAGGAGTTGAAGTACCATGTTTTGACAAAGTTAAGCACCTATAAGGGTCTCTTTTTCTCTCAAAATGTCACCTATAATTTGACTATAGATTGACAATACATGGAGAAAAGGTAGTTTGGATGTTGGCATGGCCTAGGGCATGATATGGATATGTTCATGTATGAATATGATCTTGATAAATTAAATAAATACCTAGGCATGTAACATAGGGCTAAAACACACACTTTTACCTATAGGAACCTCATTTTCACAAGGTGAATACACCTACAGTCAGCACAATCTGTAGACTAGCCTAATCAAGTAGATGAAGTAGTTTGGAAGGGTATCTAGTGTGTATGATTAAATATGATCTATAATACTCTCATAATGGTGATAACCATATCACATGATGCTTAGATAAGGAAATAGGGGAGGAACACCAACTTATAGCCATAGCCTTGGAGTTTCTCAAGACCCTAGTTAAACCACATAAGTTTGTCTTATATATTTTGAAATATTAGGGACTCTAAAGAGATTATCTAAATTTTAAATTTGGGGTATAATGTCCTTAAGACATACTCCATCCCTTCAAATCTTCAATTTTACTGAGCAAATAAGGGAGATGCCCTTTATTTTATCTTAGATAGAGGGCATTCCCAATCAAGGTGAAGACTACAGGTTTGGCATGTAGTGATAAGGTAATGTGGTGGGGACTCTTGGAAAATTGAATAAAGGTGTAATGAGTTGAATTAAAGGTTAATGAGCATTGAAAAACCCCCAAATTTGGTAGAAGAATTCATAGGTATTCAAAGACTTAAAGAGCACAGTCAGGCCTATTAGGCCTAGAGTAGGCCTAAGCCCTAATAAGGCTTATTTAAATATATAATAAAAAATAAACATTTCCACCTAGTTTATAACCTTTAGGAGGATGATTTTTATGAGTTATAACCTCTGGTTTCTAGTAAAATATCATATAATGGTGAAATTGGTTTGAAACCATCACAAGGGCACACAAAATGCATTCTAAAGGTTGATAGGCCAACTTAAAGCACTAATATATAAATGGATTGATTATATGGAGTCCCAAGTACTTTTTTATGGTTGAAGGAGGTCTCTAAATTATTATTAGTGAATTTTTTTTGTGGTTTTAACATCTGATTTTTATGAACTATCACTAAGATCCAAAACTTGCTAAAACCCTCCTAAAACCTTGGTTTTGACCCGTTGGATAAAAAATTAAAAAAATCAATTAGGAGAATTATTTTTATTATTAAAGTGTTTTTTAATTTTTTACTAATATCCCAAGCTCTTTCACCTGACTGGTTTGTACCCTACTTGTACATATAGCATACAAAACAAGGTTTTTTTGCAAGTTTGTCATTGTTTTACAGGTATAAAAGAAGATGAAAAGGTGAGATACATTGGAGGGGTTAAATTTTGACCTATTATAACTATTAATATTAATTTATCACCACATATTATTATGGAAACACTTCTATTAACTCATTCATCTCAAGTAGTCTTTGGCAGAGATTGAAGAGAAAGAGTGACTACCTAGTGAGAGGATGATAATTTGTTTTTTTGGGACCTTTTAAGGTATAATTAATGGATTGGAAATCATAATTATATTATAAAATTTTCCTAACACCTCTTCCATATATTTTATTTAGAAACTAAAGGATACGTTGTTGACAAATGTGAAGAATGAGGCCAAGAGGGCTAATGAATGACTGTAGATGGTAAGTACAAGTGTCTAGAATATGGATAACATTTAAGGATGCATCTAATGAGTGTCATGGAATTTTTAAAACCCTAATAATCTATTTAACATATGTTAAATATTCCTACTTCAATTTTTAGTGCTCAAAATATGTTTAATCATGAAGGTAGTTTCAAGAAGGCAACTGAAAGGCCTCTATGCTAATTTTAGGAGTTTTTATGTTTCAGGTGGACATTTGTCTAAGAAGACCTTATAGACCTTTGTTATCTACTTAATTATACTAAAATGTAACTATTTTTCATTCCTTAACATGTTGAATTTTGACCTTTAAACTTCTCTTCTCCTCTCTCATCTCACATGTTCTATAAATGCAAGCCATTATGGCTTTTATAATTGATTCCACACATGGTATGGCAAAGCCCTACTAGTTTGATGTTTTACTTTGATTTTGAAATAATATTTGTAATCTAGTTTTTATTTCTCATGAATTTATTGTCTAATTATTTTAAATTATGTATAGTTAAGTGTTAGTGATAAGTATATATCCTTTCCTTCTCTTTATCCTTTCATGTTTGGTGTAGGTAATTCTCACTCTAACAGGTCACATGAAGTGTAGCTAGTGTGTTTGAATATATTAAAGTGTAAAATTAGTTTTGTTTTCTATAATATGACTTCTAGTTCACTTAACTTGAGGAGTTTCATGCATATCACCTCCATGTTTAAAATACTAATGTTAGAGTAATTCAGGATTATAAGACTACTGTTGTGAGTCATGTCTCTTAGTGCAATTGTATGGTGGTCTAGTGGAGATATTTCTATTGTATCACCTCAGTATAATATTTTATTTCCATTTTACTTCTATCCTTATTCACACAAGCAAATAGTTAGTATAGGTGATAATCAAACAAAGAGAAATCTAGGGAGCTAGCCCCTAAACCTATAGGTCTACCTCTATCATATACAACCCACAGACTTAGAGGTATTCCAATGTTGCCCAAATATTATATTAGGATTGAATAACCAAATCTAGGGTATAATATTTGGTGACAATAGATCCATCCATTTGAGAGCATTACCATTCTTTAGAAGAGAATTAACAGAATAGATGTAATAAGCCATTTTGAGGAGAAATCATCTTATTTTCCTAAGCTTTCCAATGTAAGTATGAATATCTAAAATAGAATGAGGAATAGGCATGTTGATCAAATTATATTATAGTTACATCATTTAGGAGGTGTTATATGTTTGAATTATGTTCATTTTTTTCACTATCTATGTACTAATTTGAGTGGTATCAATTGGTGGGTTGGTGTTTGTAAGAGAATTCCCCAAATTGGTATTAGGGGGAGGGTTTCTAGGTGGAATATTCTATGTGGGGTTATTAGATAGGATTGTGTTAATTACACCCACATTATGGTGAGATATTTGAAGATGTAAATTGTCTTGATAGGTATAGAAAGGATTTGAGCTACAAATCTCATATATTTGAGTGATTTGGTCCATGTTGAAATTGAAATATGAGGGAGGAGAAGAGGTACTACAATAGTGATGATCTTCTTGGGAGGTAAAGATAAGAATCAAATAACACCCCATATAGTGTCCAAATGGATTCAGGTTATCCAAAAAGATTTTGATAAAGGATTTCATGATGTTTTAATAAAGAATATAAGATTAAGAAACAAGAATGAAAAATATGGATAGATTCAACTAGATAGACAATAATTTTAGCTAACAAGTACAAAGTTGATTGGGTCAATACAATATGTGAAGAAAATTCATAGAATAGGAAAATAAGAGAACACAGTCAATTTGATCGACTATGTGTTGTAAAGAATTAAATTAAAATATGCAAAATAGATACACACTCGTATGGGTTGACAGTGTACTTTAGAATATGAAACAAGCCAAGAAATAAGAAGACATAATCAGATAGGTCAACTATGTACTACTTAGACAAGGGATTAAATAGAGAGATAAAGATACAACTGAAAAGGTTCACTAAGTACTCTAGGTAGATAGGATAAATAGTCTATAAGAGACTATGTTGACATAAATAATAATGTTATAAAATAGAGAAGGTTTTGAAAGATAATTGTGAAGCAAATGAATTTAACCACCCAAGTAATTGGATCAATGTAACTGATCTAATTGGAACACACATCAAAAACCTTTCACCAATGTTGGCTAATGTAGGTTTTAAAATACAACATACAATGATCAAAGATCAAGTAGAAACTTGAAATTAAATGCTAACTAGTTGGTCACCCTAAGTTTTATTAAGTTATAATGAAGTTTAATTTTAATGTGATGGGAAGTTAGCTATAAGAAAAAACTAGAAAGTAATCTAAGGTTAGTTTTATGAAGTTTAGGTTGAAAGCGATTTGTATCAGTGATGGTATTGGCTTGGTATTGGTGCCTACCCATTCACTTAATAATCCTAAAATAATAAGGGTATCAAGTGTTTTACCAATATATATCATCAACCATGTGTTTATACTTGACCAAAAAATAAGTTAGCTTCCCTTTGGTGATGCAATCCACATAGGTAGACCTTGGGAAGATAAATGTTTAATGATTTTTGAATATAAAGTGATTTAGAATTGTGTGAAAAATATAAAAATAGTGTGACTAAATTGGTAATTTAAAAAACCACCTAATTAATCTATATTTACTACTCTAATAATGAAAGCAACTGAAAGGAAAGGTGAATTGATTACTAGTAAAAAGAGATTAGTCTCTTGATTAAGAAGAGTACAGAGTCAGTTCAAGTTGAACTATATGCAAATAATGTAAAACAAATTTTATTGGGTCACTATTATTCTATATAATCAAGATCTATAAGAAAATAATCGAATAGGTTGACTATGTCTCTAAGATAAAAGATAGGCTATAGAATTGTGTCAAATTGGTTGACCCATTTGGATGTAGGGATGTAGTTTTATAGACTGTAAACTTGAGGAAAAAAGTACTTAAAGAAGAAAAAATGAAATGATACATAGATAAAGAATGAACCTTGATGGGCTTGAATATGTTTAGATTCTAAAATTTTATATTGTGATGCTCAAATGCTGATTCAAAATTATTCTAGAAAAATTGATTAGTTTGATAGAGTTTGTAAAACTTGTGTGCTAAAAAAGAAAATTTATGAATAGAGTTAGCTAGCTTGACTATGTTTGCAGACATGCATACTGAAAGAAAATATTTGCAAATAGAGTCAACTAGTTTGACTTCTATGTAAATATATTAATAGAAAAGAATATTGTGTCGAACTAATTAATCTAGTAACCTATATTTAGATAAGACCTACATGAACATAACATATTCATTTTGGAGAGACTATGTGTTGAATTTGTGCATATATTTTTATAACTATACTAACTAATTTGATATAGAACTGTAAAAATAGAAAAAAATAATATAATGATGAAATGAAAGTGTGAAATAAAACCTAAAAGGGTTTAGTTCATGTTGGGTTCAACATCATGTATACAAAGGGAAATGTAACTGATCTATTAATCAATCTTATCTTGAAGAAGATAAATCCTGATTACACTTCTGATTGTTGATACAATAGATATTTGAGGTCATGACTAAGATGGATTTGATAGACCTAACCAAGGGATCTATTACTATAATAAAATCACTAGAAAGGTTTTCAAATCCTCTAGTAAAGCAACACCATGCAATAACCCTAGTTGGGTCCTATGTTTTCATATTCACAATGTATATGCAAATCAAATTAAAATATAATCTAGTTCTCACCAAATATTATTACACAAAGTGGGGGTTAATAAACATAAAAGTAAAGATCATAAGAGAATCCTAATTATGTATAGGTAAAACCCTAATGAATGAAGAGAGTAATATATTCAAAAGACATTACTTATGCTACTTCTATATATTAAAATAGATTAAAGTTAGAGATACTTACCTTGAAAACAAACCCACTGAGACTTGATCTCTCCCTTGGCCAAAGTTAATTCACAAGAGGTTGTTGTGGTTTTTAAACATCACTAAGAAAGGATAAAGTATCCAAGACTTTTACACTAGACAAGATTTTTCTCCAAGTATATACCCTAAGCTATAACATCTCAAGTAGAATGGTAGAAGATCAGATTGTAAAGAAGTGAAAATGAATAATTAATTTTGTTATCTCCAAGAAATGGTGAAATGAATGTGTATATATAGCTAAATCTAACCCTAAACCTTTTAAAAATTTTAGCCAATAGGGTCATCCCAATCGAATCTGTATAGTTATTGATAAAAATAAATTATATCTTGGTCTAGGTTGGTCAAGGGCTGACCTAGACCCTTAATATGTTTTATTAATTTGAGTACAGGGTCAATGGGGCTAGCAGTGTAACGTAAACTGTCAAAAAGGGTTTTAGGCATAGGAAGGGGCTAATGAAGGCACTAAATGGTTGGAGGAGGGTTCAAAAGAGGAGACAAGGCTTAGTGAAGTGTTTCATAGATGGTTGTGTAGATATTAAGTGGTGGTATAGGAGAAAGCAATCCCACAAAGCATTAATGATCTGCCCACCCCTTTCCTTGTACATCCTTAAAGGCGTGCACTTGGAGATATTGAGAATCTAAGGGTTCTTACAAAAGATAAAACATTAGTAATTGATAAATCTTGAAAATGTTATGTGTATATAGGTGGTGATATTGTATTAGACCCAGAAACTATACACAAATAAAACCGCTCTAACCTAGATAATAAGACAATATGCTCTTGTCTAATTCTACTAGACTTGTCTTAGTGAACATAGGCTATAAATTCTCATGTTCAAACCAATCACAAGCCTTATATAACTTTTTTATATCTTAGAAAGTTCACTAGGATCATTTTTTCATAATTTTTATCATTCTATGACCATCCCTTTTTGTTTCTATTTAAATATAGTACATTACACAAATTATTTCCATATTTGTTCACTTAATTTCACATTGCTATCTTACTAAATACATGAGTTTCTAAATATAATAATGTTAAAAATTCCTTATGTAGATCAATATCACCTATTCATGAATTATTATCATGTTTTTCTTCTCTACTTCATACCCTATGTATATTTTATACTTTGGATTGAGGACATTTTAACACATTTTTTATGACTAAGAATTATTGTATGCTTCTATGTGCATGAGTGAAATTTTAACATGTCCATTTTATGTGGCCCTTAGCCTTATTATTTCATATATTATGTTCTTTTTTGTGTACTCATGATGTGTGTGCATCATGGACATGAATCTTATTTTCTCAGTTTATGATGTCATGATCAATATCATGCATATTCTTAGTTTTAATGCCATGATGGATATCATGCATCCTCCTTGATATCTATCAGTTTTAATTGCTTAATTTTGATCATTATTCATTGTGATTCTCATATTTAACATCTATCTTGACATGACACTATGCATGTTTGGTTCTACATGGATTTCACATTACTATGTTTCTTAGTTTATTTATGATGATGACATGATATCTAATTTTACCATTATTAATCTAGTTTAAATTTTGTATATATCATCACTTTCATAACTTTAATATTTTAAGCTAACTTATTATTCAAGATACACAACCCACCTCAAAAGAGTTGGCATACACAATGGATTGTCTTAGATATTGAGCTAAAACAATTCACTACAAATATAGAATAGGATAATGTTTCCTCAAATGACCATAGTCCACAATCAATGTTTTCTCGAAAATCACTTTCAAGTGACAACACTCCATTTAAAAATGTAGGTCGACTACATCCATGATAGTGCATTATCATCCCAATAGTGAAAAATGCAATTCTCTATGATTCTTAGAATTAAAATTAGTCTACATTTGAGTTTTATTATTGATCATAAATAGTTTTCTAGATCTATACTCAATTTGTCTCAAATTTTTTTATTATAATTAGGGGAATCATGCACCACATGTGTTCTAGGTTTTTACACATTTTCCTTATAAAATCACTTGATTTTATTCTTTTCTAAAATATATATACTAAAATATTAGATTGGGGGCATGTGCATAGCACATGGTCACTTCTCGTACTCAATTTATATTGGTTTTATGTAGAAGGAATGGTAACTCGTAGAATTATCTACACAAAATACACCAGACTTAGAGCATACTATTTTATCACTAGTTTTGCGCCAAAAATGAATCTAACTCCATCTTCATATGTTGATTCACCTTTTTGCACTAGTTTTTCACCATAATGATCTATTGGAATCGTTATGTTGATTTCAAGCTACTCTACTACCTTGGGCATGTAATTATGGAGTAAATCACACCTTGAGTTCTTAATAAAACTCTCTTTATAATGAGGATTTGGGTAGGCATAGTATAATCCAAGTGTTTCAATGAAAATAACTTTCAAAGGGTCTTACCCTCTCTAGTCATCAATTTTATAAAATAAAACACAACAATTTACATACCCAAACATGTGTATTTGTTCTTTGTTATTTTTATCTATATTTTTTCTTATAATTACTTTCATATTTCCATATTAATCAATGATTGGTTTATGCATGTTTTACTATAGTTTTTTATGAGGCATAGTTCAACATGTGGCCTACATTCAAGACTATTCTTCATAGGTAAGTTTGGGTATAACTCTTTTAATTTTACTTATTACTTTCACTTTGTTACATTATTATAATAAAAATGGAAAGGGATTTAGTCACATAAATTAACATTTATTACTAAAACAATTCACTGGTGACCAATCTTTTTAACACACTTAGCTCATGCCCAATTCCATAGGTCTAATCTACTATTCCTCTATTTATATGTGGATGAACATTACCTTTGAGAAATTAAAATACATAAAATCCTTATTTCTCATTCCAAAAAACATAATCTCATCCCTATACTAATCCATACTTACAACTTATTGATCATTGATCTTCAGACAAGGTCACTCCAAAACTATCCCACTCACCAATAGTGTTTGATTCCAATTCATACATTATCCTACTAAATAATGACTATTTTATCAAATTTAAATCCAATTAATGAGTCATCTCGCATGTTTTACGAGTCCCATTTTATTAATCTAAAAAATTATCACTATAAATCTATATTTTATAACCATTTTTCTAACTTGAGGATGACATGATTGAAAACCACTGAATGTCTAACTAAATAGTGAAAGGAAAATATCTATTCTTTCCAATTATGCATCCACACACCTCAAAAATCATAATTAATTGTTGAATCACATAATTGAAATAGGATTTCACCAACATCTAGCATTACAATAATATATCAAACACGCCATTATAGTATGGTAGAACTACATGGAGTTTGATCCCTCTTCTAAGTATCTATATTTTTGCAATACTCAAGATAGGGGACATTAAGTTTAAGAATAAATTCAAATACTAACCCATTTTTTCAATTTATTCTTCATGTTTAATTGAGCTAACATCCCAAGTGAATAATAAGGTACACAAGAGCTTCCACAACATATCCAATTACTCCAATCACACACACAAGACTCATAGGAGGTGTACAAAATCATTTTTACATAGAGATAAAAATGTATTGGACACCAATGTGCCGTATAGACTACAACATAGTATGACCATGTCTAGATAGCACAACATTCTCCCAAATAGATTCAAATCCCTACTCCTAATTCATAATGACCTCTTAGAACCACACAGTTAGTTTCACAATCACAATCAGTCATGCATGTTCTATTTCTAAATATTTTTTTAATCTTTAGTACTTTCCATTTTTAGCATATTTATATATGTAGTAAGTTTCAAATAATAAATTCTTAATTTATGCTTATTTTATACATTTTTATTTTAGGTAGCAGTTTATCTAATTAGGATTAAAAACTCTCTTAATCCCAAAATTTCATAAACAACTGCAAAAAAATCAACCTACTAACCATAGGGTTTATGTATTAGTTTACAATTAGAATGCAAACTTTAAATCCACCCTAATTAAAACCTGAGTTATAATTAAAGGTTTTTCCTTGGATGCTTTCATAGGTTTGGTGCAATAGAAATTTTTGTTTCTTCTTCCATTTCTATTACGTGTAAAATTAAACCCACTAGAATAAGTAAAGGATGGGAGGTATAATTTTGCATAGGCATGAGAGTTCAAGTTATGGAAGGCACAAAACAAATTTAACTTGATTTAGGTATATTTAATGTTAGCATAGGTTCCTGGAAAACCCCAGAACATGCTAATTATAGGGATAGTTTGTGTAGTTAATAACAAAAAGGAATATTTGTTGGTAATTTAGATTGAATGAATCCACTAAAGACTAATTCGAGTTCATTATATGAATAGATGAAAAATTAATGTAAGAACATTCAACATCAACTATATGAATAATATATTAAAACATCCATGATACTCACTACATAGATATTAATAAGTAAAATATATATAGGAAAACCATCCAGGACATTATATTAATCTCTATCGCATAAAAAACCATCATCAATTATAATTGGGAGCTATTTATAAATATTTTATAAAGCATTATCTCTTCATCTTCCAACATTTTACTATGTTGAAAAGAAAGGACTCTTCACATTCTAAGATCAAATAATATTCTATCAAAGGTTGAATGTATACAAAAAATTATACAAAAGATAAAATAGATCAATTCACACATGTGTTCATCAACTATACTTTGTGATTTTAGTCAACCCTATTTTCATCCAAGACTTTCCTAGACTTAGTTTATTATCTCATCCCTAGATAAGGCTGTATCAAAATATTTAGATATGAAGCTTAAGGAATAAACAAAAAATAAGAGTCATGGTTATCACTCCAGGTGTTGTTTACTAGTTTTCACCCTTTGTGCACTACTTATATGCCCTTTTAGGTTTTCAAATAAGTAGCATATTATCATACAAACCTTTCAAGTTTTTAATAGACTAGCATAAAGAGATGGCCACCCTTTATGAGTTTTCAACCATCCTAGCCCTACTCCTAATTTTTAAGGTTATCCTACAAAATTGTGCAAAGCTTGTGAACACTACAAAATTGGATTGTGTGATACCTACTCGATGGATGGTGGCAAGATTTGAAGTGGTTTCATAGTAGGATACTATTTTTCTAGTTCAACTTGTATTACAGATGAATCACTTAGCTACATAAAATATGTTGGTGGGAGTTATTATTATTGGGTATCTACTTTTAGCTTCGTGTTTATATTCTCTACTATAAGATCTACTAGAGTTGTTATGGTGGAATGAATTGAGACTCATACACAAGTTGAGAAATGGAAGTATTAATATTGTAAGAATCTTGCTTAAGCATCTTCCATTATATTAGCACCTCTTGTACTATAGTAAGCATTATGCGTAGTAAGATTTAGATTACCATAAAGTTCTGCATATATTCTTATTTTATGATAGTAATGAGTGATTTAGCATTTAATACCTTGAGATGGATATCTAGAACCAACTCATCTAGTTGATCCACATGCCTTTGAGCTTATAGTCTATCAAATGTAGTGTGTAAAGTCTCATTATACGAAGCCTAAATTTTTTGTATGGTGGTATCCCTTGAGTCTAGTAATTACTTGAGAGTGTTGCTAATTGCATCAAAATTACTTGTTGGTTCATCCATTAAAGATTTGGATTTATCTATTTTAGTGAACTCTAGTTGAGTGATATCCAATGAATTATTAAGGTGTTACTTCTAATTTAATATCCCTTGTGCTATATATTTTGTTTGTTATGTAGTAGTATTTAAAACCTATTTATATTCATTGAATAATTTGTATATTGCCTCCATCTTCATTTTTATGTTTTGCCCTTGTGCTCTTAGTAATTACAAGTGATCTGTAGCCATTTAATCCTTTGTAATTTGGTTTAATAAAACTATGAGTTATTTTTATTCAAACATCAATTGGTCGACCACTTAGGGCTTCTATAAACAATGTTAGGAAGTTGTTATTAATTATATGGCATACATTTATAATCTATCATCTTAATTGAATATTGTCACCTCAAAACACGAATACTTATAGTTCTAAATCTGAAGCCTTTTGTGATATGGACTTTTGAAACATAGTTGTTCCCTCAATATGCTTAGTTAAAGACAAATGGGAAATATATAGAGATGTTTCAACTGCATTGGTAGCAACTGCCATGGATGTGGTCGGAATCATTGTAAGATTTAGCATGAATTGGGCTAAGAGAAGAGAGAAGGTGGCATACTAGGTGGATGATGTGGGAACATCCCACATCCACTAGTTAATGATTTGAGGTTTCAATTGTGAAGCGTCCTCCTATTCACCTCTATGTATCACTAATTTATGTTGTTTTATATGCTTTATTCTTCCTTAGATTTAGTCTCATTTTAATTTATGACTTGAGATTTAGCTTCAGTCTTAGCCTTATCATCTACCTTAACTTGGGCTTTGGATTGCACTTTAGCCTTTGTATTAGTTTAAACTTCAATTTTATATTTGTCTTCTACTTCATCCTTAGCTATGGATTCTACATCAGCCTTGGCCTTAACCTTAGCTTTAGCTTTGGATCTATCCTTGGTTGCCTATTATTTGGATATGAACATGGATTGTTTATCTTTAATTAGCTACTCATATTTTTATTTTTTCTCCTCTTGAGCCTTTGCTTATGCTGATGCTTCCTCATACTTCTATTACACAACTTTCAGTTCTTCATGTTTTCACACTACCTCTTATTACTCTTTTTTCTTCACCTCCACATATTCAACTCATTTATTGTGAGCCTCTTCTTCCTTAGATTGCTTTTTTTATAACATCTAATCATTTAGCTCATTTCTTATGAACCTCTACTTAATCGTCTTATTTTTTATGTGCTTCTTGTGTAGCTTGTTGTTGGCATTACTATTCTCGTGCATTTGTCTATTACTTGTGATGTTCTTCCTTCACTCTTACCTTTATCTTTACTTATTTATCATTTATAATTTTTCTCTTCCTTTTTTTTTGTTCAACCTTCCTTTGTTACTCCTCTAAATCCTTTGGCTCCTATGTAGTTTTTATTTGTGGTTCTATCTACTGCAAGTTGGTCTCTTCCACTTCTTCCATAGGAGTTGGAGAGTCTAGTATTGTCATTGATTGTGAATATTATAAAAGAGAAGATTTAACCACAAAAATTATTCCTCATAACCATATTCTTTCTAAATATATGAGGAATAATAAGGATCTTATTTTATTTATTCATAGTCTGGCCTTAGGGCTGTGGTTGTGCTTCCAACACTTGATATTCTCCCCTCTCTTCTACTTGTTCTCTAAAAGATACCATTTACTCTTTTATTTTTTTGGATATCCTTGTTGAAGGATGAGTCCTTGGTTTACACAATAAGGGTTGAGTTGGAATATCTTATATAGGCTATTCTTATTAGTGTGTAGTAGAATATCCCATAGCTAGATCTCTATGGAATATCCTAAACTTCAACTTTTATCATGTTGCTTCCTACCTATAGTGTCAAAAATAATAGATGGGGTAGGGTGAGTGATGTCAACCCAAAGTTTTTGCCTTACCTGAGTATGCACTTAGTAGGTGCACACTATATTCTATAAGAAGAATTCATTTTCTTCTTCATTCTCATAATGATCAACATTGACATCTTCCAGTCTAGACTTCAAAACGTCTCACTCATCGACTCCTAACTCTGCTAGGTCACACTCACCTTCTATTTTTGTAATGTTTAGATTGTCCAACTAGGACTTTGTTTGGTGATTTCTCTTCTTTGGTGGTGGTGATGAGGTTATCCATGATGGTGTCTTTATTTTTCCTTTATCATATTATGATGTATTCACTGAGGTTGTGGTGGGGCTGTGGTTATGCTTGTGGTTGTTTAGGCATATTCTATTGTCTTCCTAAATGCATGGAATGTAGAGGTTTTACTGAATTCATAGCTAGGTATTTTTGGCACCAAAATTATGCTTGTTCATACAACATAGTGATAAAGAATTGAAATGAAGTCATAGTTAGATTATCCAACTCATGTACTTTGGTTTGGAATCCATTTTGCAATTTAGTAACCAATTCATGTTGCCACAAATATAGCATGACATCCTAGGGTATTTGGGGATGCAAATTTCTCAAGGTGAGGGACTCAATCTACCATGTCTTAGATCTTATTATTTTCTCATAGTATTATCCTATTCTAGTCTACGTAATGTTTACAAATGTGGAAGTAGGCCAAAAATGTATAACTAAGTTGATTGGTCCATCTGATGATTTACACTATATAAAGTAAAGAATTAAAACTAGAAAATGATAGTGAAATGCCTAGGAGGTTCCTAAGAGTATCTTCTCAAAATTGGTGGTTAACTCTGAGGCTAGAAACTCAAGCTAGTTAAAGTCTTCACACATATGTATCATGTCATATACAATATTTATAACCCCTTTTTTCTTACTTAATTGATAGTCAATTGATATTAATCAATATTATAAACCAAGAAAATGGACAGTTAATTGATATTAATTGAGGAGGTAAACTCATGCATAATCATTGTAGCACATTTAAACTAGTTAGATATACATATTTGGATTACAAAAGATTTATAAAAAATGGAATATAAAACACACATCCATTACAAAATTATATTAACAAGATAATTTTGTGATCTACATTCAAAACAACTATTTGTGCACTTAGTCTTCAACTAGCCAGATCAAGCGAAGGAAGTGTTTAAACCATCCCACACCAAAAACCATGAATTGATCTCAATTTTTGATCCCATTTATTGATTTAAAAAAGAATAAATTGGGATTGGATTAGGCCTAGGGAAAACTAAATATAATGACCTTGACCCATTTGACTTCATTGATCAAGTAAAATCCACTATGTTTACTCCTAGGCCACAAGAAGCTGCACAAGCAGGAGCCCTAGTGTTCCAACATCTAATGTGAGGATTATATGTAAAATGATTAATAAAACTAATTACATTTATACAACAATGAGTTAATTATCACTCTTTTAAATAGGTATAATGAAATGGCTATTCACTTGTCTCAAGATGTTATAATCTGGATCAATCCTCATATTATGGCACAAGTAATAGGCCTCCCAACTCATAGAAAATACCCTCTCCCTTACAAGTCAACCACTACACCAATTCATTATAATATTAGGGAGAAGTATATGGAAATGGTAGGTATAGGGATACCAATTGATTCGATAGATGATGCTTTAGTGTGCAGCCTAATTGAATGCATTACCAAAATGTTTTAGCATACTACAAAATAGGCTAAGTAAGCAAAAAAAGGGGTTATAAATATTTTATATCACATGATACATATGTGTGAAGACTTTAACTAGATCAAATTTCTAGCCTCAGAGTTAACCACCAATTTTGAGAAGATACTCTTAGGAACCTCCTAGGCATTTCACTATCATTTTTTGGTTTTACATCTTCACTTTATATAGTGGAAATCATCAGATGGACCAATAAGCTTAGCTATAGATTTTTGGCCTACTAACACATTTGTAAACATTACATAAACTAGAATAGGATAATACTATGAGAAAATAATAAGATCCAACACATGGTAGATTGAGTCCCTCACCTTGATAAATTTGCATCCCCAAATACCCTAGGATGTCATGCTATATTTGGGGAAACATGCATTGGTTAGTAAGTTCAAAAATGGATTCCAAATCAAAGTGCATGAGTTGTATAATCTAACTATGACTTCATTTCCATTCTTTATCACTATGTTGTACGAACAAGCATAATTTTGGTGCCAAAAATACCTAGCTGTGAATTTAGTAAAACCTCTACATTCCTTTTCTATTTATGTTATTTGAAACATGATTTATCATGTAGCTAATGTGACTTGACATCATTTCATCTATCTCATTTATTTTATGACCACACCTATCATTCTACCATGCAATCTACTTCGAGAAGGACATTATCTACTCAAGTGTCATGTAATTAATGGTTTTGAATGATTGTTATCTATCCTTTCATCATACTTGTATTTTTAGTTCCATCTTCCTAGACTTATTTTATAACCACATTATAATTGTTTCCAAATATCCTTCCTTCATAATGTATCTGTGAATTAGTCAAAGTATGCATAACTCACTCTTCGAGATGTGTTATGATGTGTTGTAATCTAAAAATCACACTCTACAAACACTCTAATCTTAAAAAACAAAAAAAAACACAAAAAAACATAAAACAAAAACCCTAATATATAGGGTAATAATCAACACCCTCTCTTTTTATTAGAAAAAATGATAGATACTAATGATGGTAAGGCTTAAGCCTATAGCCATTCACACATTCTAGTAATATTATTTGATGTTAATATTTTAACACAATGGTACCCTATTGTGAGACTTAATGAATAATGTATGTTACCTTCCATATAATTTATATTTTTCTCAAGAACACCTTAAACCTACTATGATATAATAATAACACTTGTTCTAGATGAAATTACTTAGGTCACAAGTTGTAATCATGTCATGCCTTCTTGCTTAAGTTATGGATCTCTTGCATACACTATGCCCTTTATCAAATTTATTCCATTCTAACCAAGTCTGTTTATATTTGATTTAAATAATCTTGGTCTCCTAGCCTCATAACCATTACAACACACAAATTTAGAACAATGTACTCCATAGGCATTACTGCCTCAAGACCATAGACAAGATGAAAGAGATTGAAACTTGTGGAACACTTATAATTTGTTATATATGCCATTTTTTTTTAGGAATGTGATATTCCAAATCACCCATTTTTAAATTACATATTTTCATTAACATTTTTTCCAATACTTTGTTTGATGCTTCAGCTTGTCCATTTACTTGGGGGTGATAATCCATGCACTTATGGTGTGATACCGTAAACTATTCAATAAAAGTATTGATAGTGTTATTGAGGAAATGAGTTCCTCTATCACCAACCATCTTGATTGGGCATCTAAATCTTATAATAATTTTTTCATATAATAATTTAGAAACATCTTTTGCACCATAACTTGGGGTTGCATAAAATTTCACCCATTTGGTGAAGTAATCTACTATAGTAATAATATATTGCACATGAATTGATTTTTGGGAGACTTATAAGTCTAAAAAATTAATTTCCCATTGTTTAAATGGTTTTTATAAAATCATTAGGACTACAGGCATCTCATCATGCTAATTTAGTTTTCCCATTCATTGATACACATCACAATGCTTAGCTACCATGTACACATCTTGGAAATTTTACCACCAAATACCACTATGTAATAGTTTTATTGAATTGGATTCACATGTGAAGTGACCACCATACAATTCACTGATGTGATTCTTGAATAATTTGTGGTCATTCATGTTCTAATGCAACTCTCCATAACACATCATCTTTGCCAATCTTGTATAGAAATATTTTGATGAGACTATATGGAATAGCTTGGGTGACCAATTGTTTTTTATCCCTTTAAATATAATGTATAGGTAAATTTCCTTCATCCAATAAGTTTTAAATGTCCTCCATATTATCTAAGAATATAGTAGACCTGAATAAGTGTATATTTAGGGACTCATCCTTTATTTCTTCCAGTTATGAACCAATTTGTATCTTGCTTAGATGATTTGGTCTAAGACTTTTTTAACCTATATTTACATTGATTCATGATTAAAACTCTTGAAACATCATGAGACACCTAGAGATCCATTCTCCCAACATTAGCTTATTAACTAGGTATCACAATGCTTGGTGGTCAATAAAAAGATCAAATAGTGTAGCCAATAGATAGTGTCAAAACTTTTGCAATTCAAATACCATAGCTAAAGCCTCTCTTTCTATAGTTGTATAGTTATTATCTTCTACCAATATTTTTCTACTATCAAAATGTATGGGGTGATCTATCCACCATCCCCTAGTTGTGCTAAGACAGCCCTTATTGCAATAATAGAAGAATCCACGTGTACATGGAATGGCTTCTTATTAAAAAAAAACTAAAATAGGTGTTATTACCAACCTTTTTATTAATTTATAAATGTTACTTGGAATTTTGAGGTCCACTCAAACTTTATATATTTGTGCAACAGTTTTTTCATTAGCTCATATATGGTTGTGTATCCTTTGATCAAATTTTTATAGTATTTTATATGACCCAAAAAGGTATACACTTCTGTAGAGTTGGTCATGGGTGGAATCCCCACTATTAAAATAATAATAGCTTGGTCAACCAAAATTCCATCACTACATACAATATGGCCGAGAAGAACACCAAAAGGTGTGAAAAATAAGAACTTAATTAAATTTAGAGAAATACACAAAGACCGAAACCATTCTAACATTAGTCATAGTTTTAATAGAGTCTCTTTCAATAGAGAAAATGCAACCCAAACATCTAAATATACTTACAATAAATCATGAATGAAGTCTTTAAATACAATTATTATAGCTCTAGATAAACAAATTAGTGCATTCTTCAAACCAGAATGCACTACCTTTTATGCGAATGATCCCCATTTCATTGTAAAAGTTATCTTAGCTTTGTCCTCTTCTATGATCAAAATATGATGGTACCCAATTAATCCATCTATGAATGAGTACACTTCATGACTTGTGACTGACTCAAGGACTTCAACTATGAATGGTATTAAAAAAATATCATTGATGTAAGCATCATTGAGTACAAGGTAGTATCCATAAACCCATATCTCCCTAGACTTATTTGGTTGTATCACTATGGGACTCACCCAATCTGATTTTTCAATTGGATAAATTATTTTGACTTCTTGCATTCGATCTAGTTCAGTGTTTAATTTTACTTTCATGTTGGGGTTTATCTTGTATACATTCTTTTTAATGGGTCAAGCACACTCTTTCAACTCTATGTGCATCTCCCCCAATGATGGATCTACACCTTTTATTTCAAATAATTTAGTCAAGAAAATATCTTGATATTCTCATAGTAGTTGTATTGTGTTTGAGATCTATTCTTACCCCCAATAATATCCCACCTTTACAAGATTAGGAACTGATCTAATCTAATGTTTTCTTTGATATTTTTCAGGGGTTTTTGATACATTTTTTTTGATGCATTAGGTAGAGCCTCATATAGAGTGCACTCACCTTCCCATTATGGAATGTTTATATTGCATAATTTTTCCTCTTCAACTTTTTTTACGTTCTAGGTTAGTGTTGGTTTGACTTCCCTTTTTGGTTCAATGAAGCCTTCTAAATCCAAATCTTCATCACTAACACTAGATTTTGTCAACTCTTTTTTAATTTTATTATAAGGCTTAATATGAGATTGTTCCTATTGACTTATCATGTAATTGTGAAGTTCCAAATTCAAATCATGAGTTGCTTCCTACTATTATGATGACTATATTGTAACTCCCATTTCTTTTGCTCACTAGAACCTAGAAATTTTTTAACTTTTTAAAATGCATTGTGCACCAAAGTTTAAATGAAATCTTGTTGTACTTTTTCCCAATTTTTTCTCTCTCTTATATTCTTTTTATGCATGTACCAAGCCATTAGAAATGTCACTAGTGTGTGGATAAAAAATATGTACCCAATACCTCAGTTCCACTCCTTACACAAACCATATATCTACACATTAATGAATGTACAGCTTGGGACATATCCTTAATTAAATAATGGCCATTTGGATTTCACCATAGGTGGTAACTAAACATTCACACATAAAAACTCAAATGCTTCCTCCTAATGTATCTCTATATCTCTTTGTACTTTCCACCAAGTCACAGTAATACCTTTTAGTGTATAACTGAGTGTGCTAACTATTTGATCCACTTTTAACACATGGTGTTCTAACCTCAAGTTGAATGGATTAAGGTCCTTTATTAAAAATTATTGAATTAACTAACATTTCATAGTTAACACCATGTGCATAGGTCATATCTCATGATCTCACCTTGCCTAGTTCAACATGTGAGTGTCTAAATCATCACTTATGTAAGATGTTATTTCCAAAGGTAAAACACCCTTTGGAGTAGGTTCAGTATAATACATCATTGTTATACTTATATTATACATGACATCCACCTCCAACCTAGTATTATATCACACCAATGGAGAGGTACAAACTTTGAGTTGAAACTTTGGCACTAAAGAATTTGTTATCACCAGCTTGCAAGATAGATGCTTTGTTGTCTATGATTGTTCCACTTATGGGTTCAAAAATTGATACTCAATAACTCATAGTGTATTCCTTTGTGTATTTGTTCCAAATTTAAACCAACTATTATCACCATAATCATATGGTGACTTTAGTTCCTTTAGAATTATGTAAGGCTTCTATTCTGCATTATTCAATGAGATGACAACTATCTTATCTCCTTGATGATCCTCTAGTTGGTTGCACACTATGTTAATAGTCATTTGAGCATCATAAGCCCATTTATTACCAATTAAGGTAGGGTAATCCGTATAGGTAGTCTTCATATCAATAACTTCAAAATCACCATGTAGACTTTTCTCGACCACTCTAATCTCTACATCCTCGAGGTAACCAATTGGTTTTATCTACCCATAATCAATGAGGTTGAGGGTGAAAATATTTTAGGTTAGTTGTATACTACCAATGGATTCCCATATAGATCTTGGGATCATATTAATATTAATCTTAAATTTGGATACTAAGTTAGGAATTTCATAACATACAAGCTCAATATCTATTCAAGAATCAACATCCCAAGGCTTCTTAGTTTTCACATACAAGATAACCTTATCTATATGTTGTTAACCTCGCTACACACACTATAATATATTAGGCAAGAGTTTAGTAATAATATGAAATATATCCTCATTAGGTAGCATATTGAGTAACTTTAGTAAGTCTTTCAAAGTAGTTACAACTCCCTCCTACTTCATTATATGCACAATCTGCCCATTCATTTAGGCATCAATGGTTGTTGTATCTATTTTTGAGGATTCTAATATTATATATTTTGTAGAATTTGATTTTATTAATACATGATAGTATTTTCCCTTATAGTATCCTGATATTTATCATGTTGAAATTTTATAATTTCCTGATATACTAGCATTTCGAAAGGTGATAATCATTATTCTACATGCTATTATCTAGTAATTTCTTGGATGAAGGAATTCTCCTTCTATTGCACATTTATCAAGTTTAAATTACACACCATATTGTTCTTCCTTTTCTTGTTGATCACTTGAATATCTTTTGTTTAATGTTAGACTTAAAATCTATAGTACACATAGTAGGTCTGACTCTATACATTGGTAGGGAAATTTTTTACATAGTGATTGTATTCTCCACACAAATAACATTTCATAGGTGGTAGGGCTTACCAATTGTGATTGTTAAAAATTCCTTGACACCCTATTAGGTATCCTCCCCTATATCCTTCTCTATATCCACCTCTATTTTTTTGTTATCCCCATCCTTGCAACTATTGTCTAGCATATCCTCCTTGCTAGTTTTTATGTGTATCCTACCCCCCATATTGGTGTTGAGGCAAACTTGGATTCTAATTAGATTGATTTTATTTTGGACTCACATTATTCTAGGAAGACTGATAGTAGTGTTGTGGAAAATATGGTATCCAACAAACTAGACCCTAGGGTTGGTATTATTATGATGAAAGTGTCCACTAAGGATTGCTTGGGTTGTACTTGTCATATCCACATTTAGGCATGGGATACACTACTTTATAGTTGTTAATTATTGTGTAAAATTATGAATACATTCTTCATAATATATTATTTTAGCTATATAACTCCTATCATCATGATTTATTGATTTTCAAAAGTTAAATTACATACTCTATAATTTATGGATATATTGTTGTAAATTATGGCACTTTAAAGGAGCATGTCTAACTATTCTACAAATTTCACTAAACTCTATTTTAAGTTTTAGATAGTCATTCCTATGATGGCCTTCTTGACCACATTATATACACCATAAGCCTAAATTAGGATTATCATTCTAATGCATCTCATCCATTCTTCTCATAAAAACATCTACTTTTGATTATACTTTGGAACCAACTACTAGAATGTGCTATAATCCTCAATTTATACCACTCATAGAGTAACAGATCGAGCATTAGCATTAGTCAAGAATTGAGACTACACAATAGAAAATATAATCCTTGGTTATAACCCTTATACAAACCAAATATACTTACCCTTATCTTCTATTATGAAATTTATCTTATTCATGAAATTAAAAGATTGATGATCATAGTCTTCGACTGATTCTATAGACTTTAGTAAAATCTCTTTTAGGTCTTCAATAGTCTGGCTTGTGCATTTATTCACCTTAAAATCTAAAACTAATATAACTTTAACTTGTGCAAGATCAAGATTACTAACATTAATTTTACATATAAACTCAAACCCTCAACCTCATAAATCCCCTATGAGTTTTCATTTCTTTACATCATCATATGTTACCCCCTAAATAGAGTATTGCTTAGGGTCTATATACCCATCATATTGTATTAAATAAATAAATATGCTGGAATTGAGTGACATATTTATCACACTTGATGTTGATAAAATTAGTATATACCCATTGATGACTATGATTATAGGTGTCTGTGTAATGGTGACTATAGCTATATGTGTCTACACACTAGTGACTGCAAATATGGACTTATACACACTAGTATTTTTAGGTGTCATAAAAAGGAATATCAACTCTTATGTCCTCTTATTATCTATTACATGCTTCATATTCATACTTAACTTTCCAAATTTATCTATAAATGAATCAGACCAACTTGTATCTTCCTCTTCTCTTGCACTTCCTCTTATCTTATACTTCTCCCAAAAGATAAATTATGTTGGGGGATGCCTACTTTTGAAGTGAATGATCTCTATTTTTAAATTCTTATAAATTTTACTTGAACATATGATAGTTATACATTATAACCTAACTTATTCCCAAGAACATTCCTTCACAAGTCTGTACAATATCCCTTTCATTAACTGTGATCTATTTATATCTTCTAGTTGTTTTGTTGTTAGCCTACTTTATTCTTGCTCAATGAGCTCTATATATACACTATTTATATTTATTTCTTCCTCTTCATCAAGCCCTTATACATAATATATGAATTGTTGTATTCCAACATATTTCATATCCTCTCCCTACACTTTTACATCTCTAGCATCTTATACTCTAATACTACTCCTATTCATAGTTAATAATGGATTACTCACTTTGTTCCATATTCTCAATTATCATAGTTCTCTTTCAAATCCCATTATTTTTTTCTTGCTATATCTCTTCTCATCCTCCATATTCTAGGTTCAAGTTAAAGTTTCTCTATTCAACTCTACATCATTACATTTATCCCATATGTACCTCTATGGTGCCCAAAGTGACTACTCCATGTTGGCAGGAGTAGACACCATGGCCTTTTCCACAACCAACATTTTGATCAATATAGACAATCACTTAAGAAACTTACCATGGATTCCTTTGATAAATAGGTCTTGTGTAGATTCAAAAACAAAGTAAACTTTCACAACAAATTCTATGATATATATGTAAATTTTAGTCTCGTTCTAGTAATGCATAACACAACTCCAATTAGTATCTAGACTTCATAGTATATCTAAATTTTCTTCCATATAAACTATATACTATGTCTTTCTCAACTAGAAATAGTAATAATTCAATCTTGATAATCATGTATCTAACAATCTATCTAATTCATACCAAAAGAGTTCATAAATCTCTCTATATAAATGTTCTTGAATTATCTCCTTCACAACCACTTCAACTCCTCTTGCTTCCTACTCTACAAATTTTTAGATTCTCTAATATAACTATCTTTATAAATCTCTTTGTATTAGAAACCATCTCAACATGTTTAAAAAATTTCCATGCTCACTACACCATTGTTAATAGAGGTTCATAGAAAACTCTAGAACATGTTAATTATAGGAATAAATTGAGTAGTTAATAATAAAAAGGAAAAATTATCAGTAATTCAAACTGAATGAATCCATGAAATACTAAGTTGATCTCATTATATTAATACATGAAAAATTAATGTATATAAAATAGTTGATAAATAATATATGAATAACATATTATAACATCCATAATACTCACTATGCACATATTCATAAGTAAAAAATATATAGGAAAACCATTCAAAACATTTAATTAATCTCTATCACATACAAAACCATCCTCAATTACAAATGGGTGTTATTTATAAATATTTTACAAAGTGTTGTCTCTTCATCTTCTAATCTTTTACAATGCTGAAAAGAAAGGACTCTTCGCATTCTGAGATCAAATACTATTCTATCAAAATTTGAATACATATAAATGATTATACAAAAGAAAAAATCTATCACTTTGCAACGTGTTCATCAACTATGCTTTATAATTTTAGTAATCCCTATTCTTTATCCAACATTTAAGATCAATATAAATTTATATTTGGCACCTTTGGGTTATTCTAACCTGATTTTTTGTATGGATTGGCTATAACAACATTGAGATAGATTTTATTATTTTATAAAAAGGTGTAATATATTGATGATTTTGGCAACCTAGTGTAAATATAGGGTATCTTCAAACCTATGTACTATGAAATCCTTTCATCTTTATAGATAAAGAAAGTAGTTTACAAAGGGTATAAGCTTTAAAAAAATTAGATGATAGAGATTTCTAAATATAAGGAACCTACAAAACCACACATTATAAGGTGTAATATATAAGAGGATTTTTGATGTAGACACTACAAAACCACACATAATAGCTCTAGATATCAAAACACCCCTAGACCCCCTAAGGACCATCCCACAAACCTTTGACTACAAACTTGAGTCTAGTTAGCTTATCTAAACTAGCTCACTAACCCACCTTGACCAAACTTGGCATTTGATCCTTAATCACTAATGGTCACCCTAACCATCGATGGTTAGGCTTGACCATCAAAGGTTAGGTTCTCATTGTCTAAACACTAAACACCTACTTCAACTACAACTTGCTTTTTTATATTTAGCTTTTCTAATTCATGTATGATCCTACACATGCAAAAGTTAAATTTAAACTATTTGTTGAAACCCTTGTTAACATATTACTTCACCTCTCCTTCCTTCTTATAAAAATAGAGGAGGAGGTGAAAGGGATCCAAAATAAATCAATTAATCTACCATTTACATCCAAAATCAATCAATCAATCTATCATCTGTATCTAGAATCAATCAATCAATTTATATATCATCTTATTGAACCAGTAAGTGTGATATGGATTTGAAGCATAGTCATCTATTATCCAACAACCAAGCATTATTACTCTACCAAAATTTCTCCAAGCTTCACCAACCACCTCGACCCTTCTTCAGATTAACAACTAGGAAAGTTAAATATCTATTTTCAATAATTAGTTACTTTATTTATATTTTGTAACTAACCCAACCTGAACCCACCTTCTAGATTTCCATTCTATAACCTAACCAATTAGTCTTTATTAACTAGACTAAAACCCACAGTAATAATCAATGGTCACTATGACCATCAACAGTCTGCCACAACCACCAATGGTCACCCTAATCATCGATGGTCACACCTAACCATCGATGGTCACTATTAGACAAATAAATAGTAATTTGTTTTCACCTACTAGGCCTTAACCAAATCCATTTTTTTACCTCTCTACTTGATCACAGAGCCTCACCCTATTTTATGAACCATACCTAATTTATTTGGCATTAATACCAATATAATTATTGTTATAATTAGTCAAATTCACCTATTCATTTATCAAGCACTTCTTGTATTTCATTTCAGTATCTTCTATGATATATGCAAGTAATTCATATTTTATTTTCATAACTTTATTGTTTAAAAGCATAGATTGATAGCCTCCAAGGAATCTCATGCTTATTGGATCTAGCTTGCTAGGTAGTGCACCTTACTATCTAGCTAATCAACCATTTTTTTAGTGATTTATCATTTGTAGGCCATTCTTCCCAAGACAAAGATGAGTACCTATAATTGTCTAGATCAAATTTACACATAACATATCAAGTTTTTATACCATACCGTTCTTGAGTATCTTTTCTCTTTCCTCTAAAGAATATAAGCAAAATTTCTATAAAACATTATGGCACACCCAGCGGGACCCTTGAGTCTTTTTGTGGGTTCATAGCTACATTTAGGTACTACTTCTGTTTTCTACTCATACAAAAAAATCAAAAATTCTTTTTGGGCTTAAAATTGACTACATCCATTATTTTTTTTCTTATTTTATCTCACATAGCTTAATTAATCAAGTGAATCAAACATAGTTTCACTCTTATCACACACACAAGACCAAACCCCTCACACTTAATCAAGCATAAAAACATTGACATAAGGTCTGACTAGGATTTCATTACCTAGTAGTAGCCTTTCTCGACCATCTTACTTGGATTTCATCACTAAGGGGAGAATCAACTCAACTCTCTAGTTGAGTATAATCTCTAACAATTAGTATATCTTGGTTAAGCACCCAACACCCTTATTTTTATGGTGTGTGAAGTGAGGGGGTAGGCCCCAATATCAAGCCACATACTGATTTCCACATAGATCCCTCTAAGAGCCTAAACATAACCTAAAACCAACCATAGGCATTTTTTCTAGTACCCATTCTACACGTCAACTTCAGTCACATAATTCTCAAAACTTAAGGCATAAGCCATAAGAGAGACTAAAAAGAACCTTAGGATATAATGTGATTTAGTGTGTGTTTCATTTTCTCTTTATTTGAGTTGTGAGATTGCTTGTATCTTCCTCCTTTCCCCATTTGTATGGTTTTGGCAAAGCAACAACTAAGAAACCAAGCAAACTAGCACCCACCTCCTAATCATCCATCTTCCTCTTCTCCCTAATCTATGGAGTACATCTCATATTTAGAGATTTATCCTCATCCTTTTGGGAGTCTTACCATCCCCCAGATAGTTTCCCAAGGTGATGTAGATTTCATCACCTTTTTTGGATAACAACCCCATAGTCCTCAAGCATTACCTTAACACCACATCCCACCAAACCCATGCTTTATTTATTTTTATTGACCAACCCTATGGCATGCCATCCATCTCATGGGTGACACTTATGTTTCCACCATCTCTACCCAACCTTTAGTCATGTAGGCATCCTCCTCTACCAATAACCCTATCGATACCACCATCCAAAACTAATGCATGCAACTAAAAAACACCCAAGCACCTTCTTCCCCAACTGATAACCCTCCTAGTATAATATCAACCCAACCCTTGGGCACCATTACTTCCCTTATTATAGGATTACCCTCTGATAGTGCCAACCCCATCCCTCCTATTTCAAACCTACCTACCTCCACTCCATTTCAGAGCTTGGTGGTTCCCATACCTTCCACCCTTCCACCCATCAGTACCAAAGTCACCACATACCCTCTATCTACTAACCCAACCATACCTCCTACCCAACCTATGTTAATATCTCAATATGTCCCCATTGCACTAAACTCAATCTATGTCCTTAACCCACAAGGGTATGTACCTCTACCTTTCACCCAACCACATATGTCCATGTATTCATATGTCGCATCATCCCAACCACCCATGTCCACATACCAATATATGGTAGCATCTCAACCCCCCACAAACTATACATATGTGATACCTACCTAAACCCAACACAACCTACCTTACAACTATGGGGATGCACAACCCCAAAGAGACCTTGTCAAAATGTTAATGGACAAAATGACTAATTTGGAGTCATCCATTTCTAGAGCTCATAATATTTTTTCACATGACCAGCTTTATAATGAAATAATCCACCCATCCATCCTGATTAAACCATATCCTCCTTACTATTTCTAAAATTCTCAAAGTTTCAGAGTAAGGAAGACCCTTAATAACACCTGAGAGCATTTAGGAATTCATGTTATATGATTTCCTATGATGATGCTCTCCTTCTTCGTAGCTTCCCCATGTGTCTATCAGTTCTGACACTAGATTTGTACAATTTTATTACAAATCACTCCCTCTTTTATTTTTCCCAATGAGCTCAATTTTTACTAGATCAATTTTTCATAAACATCTCTAAGAAAGTCTCCATCACTGATATTTACTCCATTCAGTAATTTTATGATGAATCCATTACTGACTTCATATCTCATTAAAAAAGTTTGATAAACCAACTCTCCTTCTCTCTACCCCAACCTAAAATGATTGCACTCTTTGTGTGGACTTGTACCAAACACATCTCCTCTACTTAATGGGTTCAGAGCTTCAAGACCTTTGATGAGGTTTTTACCATGACACAAAAGCTAGAAAACAAATCCATTGATGAGGGGAAGTTGAAATTGAGAAACAAGAATTCCACCTTCAAATCAAATGAGGTTTCCTCCTTTAAACCCAAAAACCAAACCAACACTAACTCTAAAAACAAGGGAACCATGAATGTGGTTGTCCTTAGGACCACCCCTCCACCCATTGTCAACCAATCTAACTCTTCTAATTCCCCCAATCAAAACATCAGAAACCTAAATTGTAACACCTATAAGTAATTTACTCTACTTGGAGAGTCATATGATTTGGTTTTAGAGAAATTATTAAATTATAATATCATATATCTTCCCCTAATCAAACCTCCATAGCAATTTGACTCCTCTTATCTTGTACCTAGTTGGTACAAAGAGAATGAATTATGTACCTTTCACTGCATCATTGGACATGATGTTAGTAGGTGTAATACCTTCAAGAATGTTTTCCAAACTCTCATTGACAAGGGGGAACTTGTGTTGGATAACCCTAATGCACCCCTAAACCAATCACTTGACATATTTAGAAAACCATTTCCCAACCATGCTTCTTCGACCAACAACAAAAACAAAGCAAAATTTTCTCATACTCATGAGGCCCATACCATCAATATGGTTCTTGGTGAACTTACTATTGATAATACCATCAACCAAATCACATATTCCATTAATCCACTTATTAAGGTAGTGGAGTCACCAACCTCTCCTTTGATATTCACATCAGAGGAGGAAATCACTCCCACTTTATCATTTGCTTCAAACATACAACAATCTACTTTTCCTCTAGTGATCATTCCTAGGGAAGAAACCACTTTGCCTACACCTCCCACCAAGGAGTTACCTTCTTAGATATTGGACCCTTTTTATCATTAAAAGTATGAAGTAATCATTCCTCCCCCTAAACCCTTAGGTTTATCCTTTGAATCCACTACTGGGGGATTCAACCCGATCTATAAACCCTTCTCCAAACTAGTTAAAAACTTAGAATTCATATCCAACCCTAATTTGGATTGGGCCACCTTTTAGAAATAGCTTGGAATCCTATATAAAATCAAGTAGGAACCTTATTTATAAAAACAACCTACCCTTTCCACTATCAAATCCACTATTATCACAACCTAACCATCAAACACCCATAACCATCAAACAATAGCAGCACCACCAAAACTAAACTCACTCAAAGTAACCAAATCACCCTATACCAATCTAATAAAAGCCACCAAGAACCTTGGCATATTTCCTACTCATAACCTTAATCACCTGTCAATCAAGTTAGATTTAAACCCACCAAATCTATCAAAAAAATCCTAAGATAAACCAATAAAGAAGGTAAAATCACCTAGAAGCCCAAAAACCAAAACTCTACCTCCCCTTTCCACTTTTCCCTCTATTTTGGGGCCTCATCCCTCTACCTTAATTGAGAAACCAACCATCCCAATCAAAACCCAACCACCACTTTTGGTTATTCCATCAATCCTACTTTCATTCACACCTATTTTCACTTAACCACCCATGAACATACCTCATATCTATCAATCATCTATAAACAAACTGCTTATCTCCTAAACGTCTAACCCAAAACCTTCTAACCCTAAAATATCAACCTCTCTACTAAAATTGAAACCATCTACCAAGAATTATCATTTAACCAAAACCTCTACCACTAAATCCACTCCCAAAAGGCCTTCCACCTCAATTCCCAAAACCAAGACCCCTATGCCTTTACCACCATTACCTAAATCTTACTCAAATAGCTTATCAAGCTAATGCAAGAATCATGCTTAACCTTTCCACATAATAGATAATTTGAGCCATACAGCCCTAAACCATTTTGGTATAATGATAAACTAATATGCTCATATTATAGAACACCTAGGCATTTCACAGATAATTGCAAGGCCCTCCAAGTATTAACCCATCAGATGTATCATGAGGATGAATTATTGTCAGATGAACCTCCTATGAGCCCACCACTATTCTAATAACTAAGATCCATCAACCAACACTTACCTACTCCTCCACTCTCACCTCAAAATGAAGAGGAGTTGAACTATTTATCTATTTTGACTCCTGCCCCAATCCATACCATCCATGTGGTCACATGATCATAGGCTCAACCAAAAGATAAGGGAATGAAAAATGTGTCTATTCCATAGACATATCCCTCTTCCACCACCCAACCACCTAGCCCACACCAAACACCTTTACCTTCAACCAAACCCAAAGTGTCCATCTTTGGACCCTCTCACTCTAATCCATCTAAATCATTCCAATGAGTATTTATGAAATAGCTTCACCAAATGCTGGTGAAGATTTGTTTGTATGAATTGATCAATACCTCACCTCATCATCACCAAGTAATGATATAAGTATTGAAATCTATAAAGGTTAGGATAAAAGACCCTCAACCTTTAGTAGCCTTTATTATATCTCTTCACATTTCCAACCTTGTTACCTTCAAGGATTCAAAAATACCTTCCATCTATCCAGATGATCCAAACCCTCCTCTTTTCATTATCACCTATATCAACCAAACCCACATCACAAGGGTTATAATTGATGGGGGAGTTAGTATCAACATCATATCCTCCCATGCATACAACTAACTCAAATTACCTAAGAACTTTATGTCAAAAACCTTTATGGTGCTTTAATCATTCAACGATACCATGGCCATAACTCTAGAAAATATTGTCGTTCACATTCACCTAGGATGTTACATACTTCCTAGGATATTTTATGTGGTACAAGGGAAGTTTTAATACAAAGTTTATTTGGGACACCCTTAGATCTGTTCTATGGGCCATGTGTCATCCACCCTGTACTGTTGCATCAAATTTGGGCATGAAGGTCAAGTTGTTACCATACAAGCCAACCTGAGCCTTTCACATCATGCCACATGATATATCAACCCAATGATATTCTCCTTCCTCTATCTAATAAGCCTTCATTGGTAAAATATGATGCTTCATCTTATTTTACCACTGAATCCTCCCCAGTTCATCTATTCTTTCCACATAAATCCCCACAATACATCCTTTATAATCAACCTTCTATTGTCTTTTATTTAGGGAGTATCACCTTCTAACCCTTGATTCTTTCCCTAATCCCCCAGAGTATGGGAAACTTGACCACCAACCTAGTTATGACCCGAATAGTTGAACCATTATTCCTTTTAGACCCTCAACTTGTCAAACTAATTTTATCTATGGGGGACTTGATAAACCCCTTGACACTTCTACCACCTCTTTTTCACCTTGACCATTCACCCTCAATTTCTCCTATTTGGATAAACCAAAATTTACCTAGACATACCTTTATAGGTGTGCTTGGAAGGGATTTGGTCTAGGTCAATATGAACATGGACCACATAAGTTGATTTTGATCAAAACCCAAAAACCTCACAAAAATCATGGCCTTGATTTCATGCCACCGAAATAACAAACCAACCCACCTCCCACTACCATCATTGATGAGGAAATCCCATCTTCACCATCCAATCCACCATCAATAGCTGAGGATTTTGACATCAACCTCCTAACATTTTTTCATCAACACGGTCAACCTCAGACCCCTAACTTATCAAAAGGATGGGGAAACCATGACCATTCCTTTGACCCACCTTGAGATGATAGGATATGACTCTCCTACCATTAATATCATTCAATGTTAGGATGATGATTCCATTCTCACCTATCTTAATGTATAATATTCCTCTATCCATAAGTCTCTTCCTCTTGAGACTTTGACCATGTTGAATTAATCCACTATTGATATCAACTTGGGTACTCTAGATAACCTATGTATTGTCAAAATTAGTCACTCACTAAATTTTAAGGATCTTTAATATTTCCCCTCTTTCTTTAAATATCATAGCATATCATTTACTTGGTCTTATAGTGACATGCCAAGAATTAACCCCTTCATCGCTACACATAATGTAGTCACCTACCACGATGCCAAGCCTATTAGTAAAAATCTTTGATGAATGTACCCTCACATAGCCTTTCTCATCAAATAGGAGATTTAACATCTCTTATCTATCAATTTCATTCAACCCATTGACTATCCCTAATGGGTCTCAAGCGTCATACCTATCACCAAGTATTGACTAGCTAGTTGATCTTATAGTTGGCCATGAGATGTTATCTCTTATTCTTGGGGTATAATCATATCCTAATTTCCCTTGAAGATCAAAATAAAATTTCCTTCATCACCCCATGGGGGAATTTTTATTATAGGGTCATACCTTTTGGACTAAAGAACGTTGGTGTAGCCTACCAATGCACTATGACATACATCTTTCATGACCTTATCCACAAAATCATCAAAGACTATGTTGATGACCTTCTTGAAAAATCTAAATGTCGTAAAAACCATTTGGCCATTCTTAATATTAACTTTGAGTGACTCATCCATTACCATGTCTACCTTAACCCCACGAAGTGTATTTTTGGGGTCTTATCAGGAAAGATCCTTGGATTTATCATATCCATTCAAGGAATCAAATTTAACCCAACTAAAATCAAAGCAATCCTCGACATGCCTCCTCCTACCCACCTAAAGTAACTCCACATATTGTAGGGAAAGCTCTAATCTATTTATCACTTTATCTTCCAACTCTCAGACTGATGCTAACCCTTCCATCACCTTCTAAATAAGGATGTATCTTTTACATGGAATAAACAATATCAAAAGGCATTTAATTCACTTAAAGAGTACCTTTTGTTTCCACCTATCCTCATTCCTCCCAAGGAAGATCAACCATTTTACCTTTATATCTTTAACACTGACCACTCCTTAGGGGAAATACTTGCTCATCAAGATGAACAACATAGAGAGTAATCCATCTATTACATTAGTCACATGCTTGTAGAGTATGAAAATTGGTATACCCATACCTAAAAACTTTACCTAGCCTTAGTCTTTGTGGTCACCAAACTTTGCCACTACCTTCTCAACCAAAAAATCTGTCATAACCAATACCAACCCACTCAAGTATATGCACTCCAAGCCCTACCAAACCTAATGTATGGTGAGGTGGATCATGATTTTGGTTGAGTTTAACCTTTATTTTATTCATCAAAAGTTAATTAAAGTGAAATTCATTACCAACCAACTAGCCAATGCACCCTTGGCTGATGATCAACCTCCTCTCAAGTTTCTCAATGAGTCCATCATGGCCCTCTCTCAGGTAGACTTTACCTATCAAGTGATCATGTTTTTCGATGGATAAAATGTCAACATGGTAGGGGAGATAGAATCATCCTTATCCCCTTTCATGGTGAATCTCTTCCCTTATCCTTCAAGTTATATTTTGAATGTACCAACAACATGGTTGAGTATGAAGCCCTAGTGATAGGCCTCCAAACTGCATTAGCCTTGGGAGTCAAAATGATTAACATATTTGGTCACTCCCAACTTGTGGTCAATCAAATTGATGGCTCTTATCAATGTAATAATGGTGTTTTATAATATTACAAATAATTAGTTGATGTACTCTTAGCATCATTCAAACACTACCATATCTAAACCACTCCATGATCTATGAACAATTTTTCTTATATGATGGCTTCCTTCACTTCTCAAATTCTATCTACACCCTCTAAATCTAAGTTATATGTCATTATCCACTGACTTACCCAACCCTCTTATGTCAAATTAGACTATCCCACCATCTTTAATGTCGAATAGGCCTAACCTGACCTTTGGTATTATCAAACCTTTAATTATCTCAACCTCACCATCATTCCTTTTGGTATTTATAGAAATTCTCAATGAGTATTTATCTAGAGTACCTCATGTTATACCATACTAGGGGGAATTAATTATAAACATGACTTTGATAGTCTCCTCTTCCATTACCTGTGTAGTCATGAAGGCTCCCACACTATCAAGGAAATACATGATGGGATCTATGGGGGGACACTTTAGTGGTCTACCATCACTAAATGCATCCTTAACCTTGGTTATTACTGCCTACCCTTAATCAAGACTACTATGATAATGTGAAAAAGTGTGTCAAATTTCAAAAACATGCCAACTTATATCATGCACCTTGCCATAGTCTATAAGTATCCAAATAATTTTATCCCTTCTCATAATGGGGTTTGGACCTTATTGGTGAAATTAACCCCAATTATTCATAGTTACATCATTTTATCATCATTGTAATTGAATATTATACCAAATGGGTAGAGGTTATTCCTCTCATCTCCATAAAATCTAAAAAAAAATGTCAACTTTATCAGCCATCACATTATCTATCATGTTAGTGTTCTTCATAAAATCATCACTAACAATGGAAAATCTTTCAAAAATAAACAAGTCCAAGGTCTTTGTGATGCATTTGGTATCAATTTAAGTTTTTCATCACCCTATCATCCTCAAGCAAATAAATAGGTGTAAGCCTCTAATAAAACACTCAATAACATGATAACTAAGATGGTAAATGCATCTGGTTGAGATTGGAATTTACACATCCCCTTCACCTTATGTTCATATTATACTAGCATTCAAGCCACTATGGGTGATACCCCTTTCTATCTAGTTTTTGAAGTAGAGGTTGTCTTGCCTCTCTAAGTCCTAATTCCCTCTCTTCACATTCCTTGAAAGATCTCATCTCTGAGAACAATTATCATCAAGAATGTTTAACCCAAATTTAACTACTTGACAAACATCATTTAGCAACATTCACTCATCTTCAATTCTATCAAGAGTGAGTCAATCATGCTTATAACGAACACCTTAAAGTGAAATAATTCAATATAGGAGACCTCTTCCTAAATAAAAACCAACATGTCACCAATATGGAAAAAATAAAGTGAATCAAGTTTGATTTCAATTGGCTTGGACCTTATATCATACTACACAAGTATGGATCAAGATATTACTAATTATCCTCTCTTGAAGGGAACTAGAACCTAAGCCCCTCAATGCTTCACATCTATGTCTTTTCTTTTGTTAAAATAGAATTAAACTCACCTTTTATCCAACTTAAGCTCATCCCTTATTTCCAAACCCCATCCATCCCCTTATTTTAGGGATAATCAATTAAAACGAATTCATGTTATTATCCATCATAACCATAGACTAATATTAAACAATGGGTACCATGGCTCTACCCATGGAATGATTCTCAACTTTTATCCCCTTTCCTAGGATGAATTCTCATGGTTGTTGTCACCTAAAACTCTTTTAAAACCTAATCAACCTTCTTGTGCTTTTAGTTTTATCTTCATAAAAGGTGACCCTTTAATCCTGTATAAGAAATTTCATGACATTAAAATCCAGCATCAAAATAAAAATCAAAAGAACCCATATGGATCACTCTCTAGCATTTGTAGACTACTCCCTCGAAGGATATCTGCAAAAACATATCAAAATTGCTCAATATAAGATAAAATGCTCCCTTGAAGGATAGCTATCAAAATCCTTAAATGAAACACACAAAACTTAGACCACTCCCTTAAAGGATGGATGAGTAAAGCATTTGTAAAATCATAATAATTTATTGGAAGTTTCTCGTATCGTTCAGCTTCCCCAATAAAGCAAAAAACCCATTATCAAACATCAAAAAATGGAAAAATAATTTTAAAATTTGTAATCAAATATCATAATTAGACGTCCTACATTGATAAGTGTAAAAATCATATGACATGGACTTATTTATACTAGCCCTTTGGTAGCCTATAGAAAAGGCAACCGAGTCTCCCAAGAAGGTCCTGCCTTCATCCACCTCCCCTTTATACACTATAAGTAAGGGATTTTGAGCTTAATTGACATTATGCAATCAATACACCTTTTCAAATGCTAAAACATGCTAATGTGAAGAATTTGAAGGGTTTATGGTCCTTAATCTGATCCAACTTTGGTTTGTTTTTAGTCCTGGCCAAAGAAAAAACATCATGCCTTCTTCTCATTCTCTCATACTAGTTGACATATTCACTTAAACATTTGTCTCTAGTTTGTCTTCTCTTTCTTACATCTGGTGTTGTTATTTAACTTATCTTATGTACTTCACTCCAATCTAAATAGAATGACCATAATCATAACCACATCACATGATATCATCATCACATAATAAATAAAAACATACATCAATTAGCATTATCACAAATCAACTATCACCATCACAACCTCATAATCACATATATCATATCCACTACATGTCTAAATCTAAATAAAGAAGCATATACTCATTAAATTTGGGCATGAACATAATCATCACTATCATCTTAGTCATCCATAAACCATAACAATAATCACATCATCACCTTGTCCACTTAAGCATAACTAGTAGCCATAACCATGATCATATCAATATCCTAAATATAATCATCTCAAAACATGAAATTACATGATCACATCCATTAAAAAAAAATACCATAATCATAATGTCATAACCATCATCCTAATCATCAAACATACATCACAAAATCATATCAAAATCATCATAGTCATCCATAGCCATCACATCATAATCACATCAATAACATTAATCCATCCTAAACATCATCATGAACATAAATTATAGAGACATATCATCACATACCTAGCTAGGTGAGTCCACATCAAAATATCATAAGTATAATCATATCAACATGACATCATCAATGATCAACATGAACATCACAACCATAAACCATAACCAAAATATCACATATATATCTAATATATAATTATCATAATGTCTAAAAAATATACATGCCTCTCATAATAAACATCTCACTACATTATCTTGTAGGTTGATATCATAATCATATAAATATATCAAAATATAAAGTCTCATCACAAAATCTATGATCTTAGAGCACCACTACCTCCTAGAGCCTTCCCTCTTATACCTACCTATCCACCTATAGATGCATCTCATTAACCTGGTGTCATCATGCTAGTACCACTTGTAATCCTTATCCTATATTCATCCCATTAGGGATCATCTAGTAGGAACCTGAAGGCCAAGGCCTCATAATATTATAGCTCCTCCATAGTCACTACATATCTCTACATAGAGATAGTACCTACTAGTCCTATAACTATTGGTACTCTACCTCCTGCTTGCTAGAGATAATCTCTCTCCTACATCACCAAGGTTAATTAAGACCTAGCCTAATCTCTCTAACCTATAATAATGACTGACTAACCTTGTTTTATTACTTGTAATGAATATACCACTACCAAACATGATATGTTGTGGCTAAAGCCACTCATGCCTGGTCCCTCTCTGTAGTCACTACTTGTACATCTAGGAAAACCCTTGGCATCTAAACCTACTGACCATCTCCTCCTACATCCACATCCATATATTATTGATCCCATCCTCAAGACCAATATTAGCTATGGCATGGTGTGCTTGATACCAAGTAGGGTATCTATCGATAACACATGCATCATCTATCTATATCCTTATAGTTAAATCCTCATGGTGAATGAAATACTAGATTAGCTTCAAAATAGGTATTGGAAACTCTACATCCTCCTTATATCTCAAGATTGCCCTGAGTATGTCATGAATGAGGCCAAACTACCTATGTAACCTATCAAATGGTATTATCTCTATCTTACCCTCTCATCTTCTGTATACCCATTAGTAGCTATGAAGAGATAATGTATGCCTCTTATAGTGTGCCCATCTTGGAGTATACAAATCACATCTCTAATGACCAAGGCATCCATCAAGCCCCTGTACCAATCTATATCACATGATCCTCCTCTTGGTCCTAAAGGGACATAATCACCTCTCCACCTCATATATCCAACCCTGTCATCCATATGTGTAAATCCCTCCCATGATATCCCCATAGGTTTTAGTACCTAGCTATGCTTGTATGCCTAGTAATGAAGAACAAAATTGACACTAATCTCATATCCCCTATGGGCTCAAAATCCCCATAGCTCTTGATAAATCTGAACAAGTAGCATAGGTGCATATGTAAACACTTTGCAACCCAACCACATCTCCATAATCACCCCAAAAAACAAGGGAACCTCCCACTACTAGAATCATGTAAGGCATAACACTTCACTATTATCATCATCATGGTGAAAAACCTCCTTGCTTCCCTATCCCTCTATTACAGTGGCATGTAGTGAAAGCCTCCTAAGTGCCACCTCACAAAATTGAGGTCATCTCTATTTAGGAACTCCATCTATCCATCTTGATCATCACTTTTAATGTGGTAAATTGGCTTACCTTGAATGGGTAGCTGCACTATCATATGGATGTCCTCAGGCAAGACCATCAGCTTGCCTATATGAATCAAAAAGGTGTTAATGGTAAGATTCCATCTCTCAATGAGTGAAACTAACATCATAACATCTTGAGGTACATGCTATTAGTACCTCATTCCTTTAAATCCCACATCCTCCATATGCTTCTAGTCCACATCGATCATCCTACATTAAATCTTATCTAGAATCTGAGAAACTTTATCCCTTATCTATAGCCACTTTCAAGCCTACAAGGTTCTATAACAACCTTAGTTCACTAGCATATTTCACCTATGAACTCTATCTATCACACCTACCTCATATTATTATACCCCATCATCTGACCTTCTTGACCTGTACACATTACCTTAACCTAACCCCCTGACCAAAAACCATGACCAAAACCCTCCTTTTTTAACCTTCCACCTATCACCCATTTACCAAACCTTAACCCATGACCTTAACTATTAAAATTTTACCAAGACTTATAAACTTTGCCTTCCAACTATTGATTATCGATAGTTGACTATTCTTATAATCAACCATCGATGGTTAGGTGACCGACAACTAATGGTCACCATAATGTGGCCTATCAATGATTAGTGGTTAACTATTGATGGTCAGTGGTTGACCATTGATGGTTGATCCTAACTGGTGATAGTCAAAAATGATAATCGATGATTACTATCAAGTGATCATTGGTGATCAAAACACACCCTACCCCTTAAAGACAATTACCTAACCTCATAATAGCTCATACAAACCTACCTACACCTACCCCACCCTCCCTTATCTACCCTACCACTATAAATTTGCATCTAACCTATCGTTCTTACTCCCAAAAAAAAAAAAAAACCTATCCCTTTTAGGGCTAACATGTCTTTGCCCTTTTAGGGTTGATATGTGAGCATCGATAGTCAGGATGATTGTCAATGGTCAACCTCATGGGTTAATCCTAACCATAGATGATTAACTTTTTTAAGTTTTTTTTCCCACAACTTTATCAACCACATCTTCATCCACCACACCAAACCAAGTGACCACCATAAAATATTTCTTCTCTGACAAACACAACTACATGATGTCAACCTCACTAGTTATTTGGGCCAAAACTTTTGCATGTTTTACGATGACCTTACCTTTAGTCCTTTTGATTACACTAACTATATTTTCCACATTAAACATTTTGTGCTTAAGATACCTTATGCACACCTAACCAATTTGTGTCTTCATGGGAGCACTTCCTACCTTGGATACCCATGAAAACACTGACCTTGTCTAGGAGACTCACATTTACAAGCGTAGCCCAACCATCACATACAATCATGTGGTTTACTAGTCACTTGTCCTTCTAGTACTAACCTTATTTTTTTTACCAACCATGGTAACTTAATCATTACATGATCTTGGCTATCATAATTATTCATACTTCATATGCATGTTTGTACTTCAATGCCTAACCTACCACCTACTTCATTACCAACTTACCCGATCATCAAACCTACACCTGATTCTATTTCATCTTATTGATTCCTAGTGTGAGGGAGAACACCTCCTCCCATGCTCGAGGTAACCTAACCTTCAACCTATAATCCATTTTTTTTGTAACTTTTTGATACAATTTTCATAAGAAAAAGGGGCAAAATGTAGATACTAAAAAAATTCATAAAAGAGTTCTAGATATCAAAATGCCCCTAGACCCCCTAGGGACCATCCCACAAACCTGAACACTAAACACCCACTTCAACTATAACTTGTTTTTTTATATTTAGCTTGTCTAATTTATGTATAAGCCTACACATATGAAAGCTAAATTTAAACTACTTGTTGAACCCCTTATTAACCTATTATTTCACCTCTCTTTCTTTCTTATAAAAATAGAAGAGGAGGAGGTGAAAGGGATCCAAAATCAATCAACCAATCTATAATCTACATCCAAAATCAATCAATCAATCAATATATTATATGCATCTAGAATCAATCCATTGATCAATCTATCATATGCATCTATAATTAGAGCTAACTAGCAAACTAATAAGTGTGATAGGGATCCATATCATTATTGTCTATCAACCAATATCCAAACATCATTAATCTACCAAAATTACTCCAAAATTTACCAACCACCACGACCCTTCTTCATATCAATAACTAGGAAATTTAAGTATCTATTTTTAAAAATTAGTTACTTTTTTTCTATTTTGAAACTAGCCTAACCTAAACCCACCTATTATATTTCCATTTTGTAACCTTGCTAATCAATATTTCTTAACCAAGCCAAAACCCATAGTAATCATTGATTGTCACTCTGATCATCGATGGTATATGCCAACCACCGATGGTCACCCTAACCATCGATGATCACCCTAACCACAGATGGTCACACCCAACCACTGATGTGGTCTCTATCAGACAAATAAAAATCAAGTTGTTTTCACTTGCTAAACCTTAACCAAATCCATTTTTTTCCTCTCTACCTGATCACAGATCCTCATCCTATTTTTTGGACAATACCTAATTTTATTTAGAATTAATATCAATTTATTTATTGCTATAACTAGTCAAATTCACCTATTCATTTATTGAGCACTTCTTGCATTTCATTTTAGTATCTTCTATGATATATGCAAGTAATTCATCTTTCATTTTCAAAACTTGATTGTTTAAAAGAGTGTATTGACATCCTCCAAATAAGCTCATGCTTCTTGGATCTAGCTTGTTAGGCAATCCACCCTACTATCTAACTAATCAACCATTTCTTTGAGTGCTTTATTATCTATAAGTCATTATTCCCAAGACAAAGAGGAGTATCTACAACTATTTGGATCAAACATGTACATAACATATCAAGTTTTTCTACCATACCCTTCTTGAGTTCTTTTCTCTTTCCTCCAAAGAATATAAGTAAAATTTCTATGAAACATTTGGTCTTGGAATAATTTGAGTATGTATTACTTAAGAACATCCTAGTTATCCACCTGTAAGGAAGTTTTATTTTATAATATATATATATATATATATATATATATATATATATATATATATATATATATATATATATATAATACCTAGATCTTCACCCACATCTAAATCACCATATATGATGAATGTGGCAGCTATATAAGAGATTAATATTTAATTGAATGAACTCATGAATAAAGGGATGATAAGGCCAAGTATTTTTCCTAGTTTTCCATCATTATCTTCATCAAGAATAAGGATATAACATTGATAATTTTCATTAACTATAGGATACTAAGTAAGGTCATAATCAAGAAAATTATGATTTGTCAAGGATTGTCTTTGATCAGATGAAGGATTATGAAGTTTTTTCTAAGATTGATCTTCGACTGAGGTACCACCAACTCTAATTAAAAGATGAATATGTATATAAGACTAATTTTATAACTTGATATGGCCATTATGAGTTCACTATCATTCCCTTTGGCTTGACCAATGAACTTGTGGTATTCATGTACTTAATGAACAAGTATTCATATATTTATTAAATTAATTTGTGTTAGTATTTTTGTATTATCTTCTAGTATATTCCAAAAATGTATCCAAACATGATCAACATTCACAGTTAGGCTTGAAAAATAGGAAACACAAGCTATATGATAAGATTTATAAATGTTCATTTGTCAATATAAAAATCATTACTTGGGGAATATATAATTTAAGAAATTTATATTAATCCTTCTAAGATCAAAGACATCAAGGAGTGGCCTAATGCTAGAAATGTTCATTAAGTGTGAAGATTCATGGGATTGGTTGGATACTATAGTAGATTTGTTAATTTGTTTTCTAAATTACCTAATCCCATTAGTTTCTTTTAATGTAAAATAAAAAACTTTGTTTCAACTCCTTAATGTGAGGAAGCTTTTCAAATAATTAATGAGTTTTTAACTTTTTCACATATCCTCATTATTCCATATCCTATTGGTAACTTTGAAATCTTGACTGATGCATCAATTGATAGTTTTTGAGGAATTTTAACTCAAGATGATTGAGTGGTTACTTTTGAGTCTCAAAAACTCAAAAAACATAAAAAACTCATCCTATTCAGGATCTAGATTTAGTTTTAGTAGTATATGCACTCAACCAATGAAATCAAATTATACTTTGGAAACATTTCAAAGTGAAATCAAATCATCACAAACTTGAACACTTATGTTCACAAGATGATATGAATTCAAGGAATCAAAGATGTATGAAATTTATCAACAATTTTGATATGGATATTTCTTATGTTTAAGGTAAGTAAAATCATATTATTGATGTAATCATCAAATGCACTTATCTTGTTGCCCTTTATTTTCTAATATCTAATTTCATAAATTATATGTTGGAATAACAAATAACTAATGACTTTTGCAAGGAAATTGTGATAAATTATACAAATAATTTATGGCTAAAGAATTTCCTAATTATTCATTAGACTCAAAAATAATTTCAAGGTATTAAGGCAAAATCTATATTCTTAATTTAGTTAATTTAAGGAAGAAAGTGTTAGAAAAAGTAAATACTACACCTCATTTTGCTCATCCAAGTGTCACTAAAAGGATAAATGAAATCAAAAGGTTCTATATTTATCTCAGATTAAGGATGTGGTTGATTTTGCATAAAATTATTTAGACTAATAATGTGTTAAATTATAGCATTACCATCTATGTGTTTCTCTCTCTCCCCATTTGGTACCAAAATATGAATGGCTTATGATTTCAATGGATTTCATATTATAACTACCAAATTATTGAGGCTAGCTTGATACTATTTTGGTAGTGATCAATAAATTTACCAAGGTTTCACATTTTATTACATGAAAAATTATTAATAATTCATATACTCTTATTGATATGTTTACGGAAAACATTGTTCACCTTCACAGAGTTTTTGAAGCTATCATATTTGATAGAGATAAGTTATTCACTTAAATATTTTGGATGAATTTAAATATTTATTTTAGAACATGTTTGAATTTTAGTTATGTATACCACCTATAAATGGATGGTTAAACTAAAATGAGAAAGCAAGTGGTTGAATATATTTTAATAATGTACATAATAGATTGAGATGGATCCAATTAACTAAATTTGCTTATAATATTACTTATTATTTTATGATTGATATGGTTCCCATTGAATCCTTGTATAGATAAAAATGTTAAACTTCCCTTGGTTAGGAATGTTTGTAAAACATAAAAGGTGTAGGACCCAAAACTCTAAATGATTATGTCACTCATATGTTTCTTATTCTAAAATGATGAAGGTCGATTCTGATAGACACAATGGTTATGCATATTTGAAAATATATCATAGAAAATTTAAATTTTGGACAGCTTTTTCTAAAATTTAGAGTTCAAAAAAGTTACATCAAGATTGGCAAGGCATCTAGATTGGTTATATGCTTTGTTGGTCCATTTCATATTGTGGAAAAGGTTATCCCTATTGTTTGTTATCTAGATATTCATCCTTATCTTTATAATATCCTAAATGTGTTTCAGTATATATGTTGTGAAAATATACATTTAATCCATTTCATATTTTAGATAAGAATAATCTCTAGGTAATTGAAGAGGAGACAATTTAGTTAAACTTACTCAATATCTTGGCCCATCATAGTGTAAAGTTATGAAGCTGAGATACTCAACGAGTATTTTTCCAATAGGATCAATTGAACGAGAAAATTTTCATTTGGAAAGATTAAAATATTTTTCATAAGTATTATTCTCACTTATTTGGGTATACAATAGGTGTTTAACCATAAATTTAGATGAGTCAAATAGTATAGGGTTAATAATATAAAAATGAATAAACACAAGGGTGATAAATATATCCATAGCAGGCCAATTAATTACAAACTCAGATAAACAATATTTTAAATTTATAATACTAAGATATGATAAAAATAGAAAGTACTACTATTTATTGATATTAAAAAGAGTGTAAAATAGGAGTACTTAATTGGTTTATTGTGCAAATGCATATATTATATGGAACATCCTGGAAATAAACAAGATCTAGATTTTGGATGAATTGTTAGATTCTTCAAATTTGTACTTTATGGCCTCAAATGCCTATACTGGATCCAAATAGTTGCATTAACATTGGTCTCTAAGTTTGATGTAGGTATCCAGTATGGAATATTAACTGGATCTATATGTAGGTGACCACATAGAAAATTATGGGTTTTCTATCACCTTTGCTATGGTGTTTTTTATATTTTACACACATGATATCACTCTTTATAAAATGATCAAACCCTAGCTTCCTCACCCTTGGAGTGACTATGGAAAAAATTGGTAAGTGGGATTATAGTGTTGAGTTACCCCAAGGACCCCTCTATCAATGGGCATAACCTACATAGCCAATACTCTGAAGATGGCTTCAAACTTATGTACTTTTCTCTGTTATATGTTAGTTTGTGTGTGCATAAGGATGAAATGTGTGATAATCAATTACATAACGTGACCTATATTTTAACTTATAAAATATGGCTCATGGGATGGTCCTTCAGTACTTCAGACCTATATAAGGGCTATCCCTATGACTGATATTTATATAGAAAATAATAGGGAAGCTATGCTCACTTGAATGCTTGATTGAGTACTTCTGGCAAGTTGCCTTCTGAGTTGATAGGTCTTTGTTAGGTGAGGAATAAATGAGGAATTATAATGTATATATGCTAATCCTTTTAGGAAATACCTTATGTTAAATCACTTATTCCAATCATAAATACATGTTACAATTAAAAATATAATGATTTTAGGGCACCAGACACTTAGTTTGTCATGACATGTGTTGAGATAGGCGTCTAGCTAGGATAGAAGTGTCTAGGAAGCTAGAAAATAGGTACAAGTTCAAAACTTGAAGAAGATGATAATAAGTAGGTTTATATTATTTTTCACAATTTAGAAGGCCTAGTCATGAGAATAACATATGGTCAAAATAATAGATAAGCAAAAGGCATAAGAAATAATGGATGTGAGGCTTTCAATAATGTGAAGGTCTTAGGAACTAAAAGATACAACCATGATGATTAATTTCTAAGTATACAATACTAATGTGTCATATAATTCAAATTTAGTGTCTAAATTTACCCCCCCTCTTAATCCTAGTTTAAAGGAAAATAAATGTGCACTTGGGTGTGTATAACACACCTTGTCTTTGTGAGATCCCAACTTAAGTGCTTTACTAATGATTGACCTACAACCAAGAGTATGTTATAGTATATAATCAATGCATATATTCTATAATTGAAATAATTTAAAATGTTTAAAAGTAAACATAAAAATCTTAGGAGTAACCCTTTATATAGATGCAACCATCTTGCCTTTTATAAATTTGATTTGAAGATATGCTTTAATATATAATATTAGAGCTAAGATTAGAAAAATTTAAAAACCTGCAAGTGTGTGTGTGTGTGTGTGTGTGTGTGTGTGTGTGTGTGTGTGTGTGTGTGTGTGTGTGTGTGTGTGTGTGTGTGTGTGTGTGTGTGTGTGTGTGTGTGTGTGTGTGTGTGTGTGTGTGTGTGTGTGTGTGTGTATTGGAGGATAAATTGCCCCCAACTTTAGAGAAAAGGTGAGTTACCACTTGGTAGTTGAGATTAGCTCAACCATGTAACTTAATTATAGTTATAACATGGGGAGCATGAGTGATTAAATTTAACTCACACTATAAACCTAGCAATAGTGGATGATTTAATGACTCCATCTTATAAACTTAGTAATATTGAGTGATTTAGTCACCTCAACCTTGCCAAAATTTAAAAAACTTCTAGAGTAAATTGGCTCAATAACAATATAAAAAAGTCCATCTTGGTGTGTGCTAAAATACATATAATTATTTTAAATCTAAAAATAATTTTGATTTTACAATTTAATATACCCTCTGCATGGCATATTCATGTCATATATGTCTCAATCTAAATTATTGGTATAACAATTGTACCAATGTATAGAATGCTACCAAAAATGTGTATTTGGATAATATAACTATGAAATTTAGCCAATTTAAAAATATTCAATTGTGAAACACATGTTACCATGACATGTCCCCACTAGAATCTAAAACTGAGAACCAATATGAGTGTAATGAATGTGTTTCCATAACATGTCCCCACTATAATTTAAAAATGTAGAATATTGAATAAGTGTATAGGTCATGCCTTTTTTTGCATGCACCCACTAAAATATAAAATTTTGAATATGTGAAATCCATGCCTCTATGACATTTCCCCACTAATATGCCCCCCTTGAAGTGAATAAAATTATAAATTGGTAGTTACTTAATCTGAAAAAGATAATATAACTATATAATTTATATATGGATCATGTGTCATATAGGAGTAGCATGTCTAGGTAGATATATAAATGAGGTATATAGTATGTGATCACATCAAATTTTAATATGCATGATGTGAGTCATGGAAATGTCTAGATAGTAACAATACAATCTTAACAAGTAATCAAGGACATACACAAGAGCACTCAAAATCAAATCAAAATACAATGGTTTAAGGAGACCTTAAACAAGGATAATGGTCAAATGTTGCACAATCGAAGCGACATGAATTTTTAAAATTTCATTACATATTAAAATGTCCATAAAATAAGCAATGACATATTCAAATGTTAAAGTAATCAAACAAAGGCACAAGGGCTGCAAAAAATGGAGCATATTTAAATGCTCAGACAAGTAATATAAAGAAGGCAAGGCAAGACACTCAAGGGATTTCATAAATGTAAATAATTGAAGATAATAAACCAACATAATCATGTCATACTAGTCCCTAGATATATGTGTTATCAAAAAATGTTAAGCGCATAGCATATCAAGTAAAATACAAAAGATATAAACATGGATAAAGTCATGTGTAAGTATATAAGCTCAAACATGATAATGGAAATGATCATATAATAATATAACCTATGTGTATCATGATCAAATAATATCATACCCCTAATGTACTGATGATCTGAGTAGAGGTAAGGCCCAACATCCATATGTGTATATATCACATGCCTAGGTATACATGTATCACACTTAAAAGATGTGCAAAACATGTGGGTATATATAAATAAATGATATGTTATCTACCAACATAGAAAAAATAAAATACAATCCAAGGAGATAATATAGGTATAAGTGCTATTATAACCCAAGGATCTCATCAAGGAGATGCCTATGTGAAGGTCCTATATCATGTGTGTCATATTCATATGTTGCATATAATTAATATCATCATGATCATACCAATATTTTGTATTATTAAGATCATAATCATCAAAGTAATCATTATTATAGGATAAATGTAACCTCTTAGGTTATTCTTGAACATGTAATATGTTTTTTTGATCATCTATATATAAATAACAAAGTATCTCGTATTGTGGTTTTGCCTTTTTTGATATGCCATTATGTATATCTATGTGCACCTCAGATCTTAATACCTTATGAACATACTGAGTTATATGGTTTGCCTTGGGCTTTCTCTTATTTGTATTTGGATCTATACATTATAGATATGGATTTACTTTATATGTACAAGGACCTATATGTATTAATAGATTGTGTGGTAATTTATTAAACATATCAAAATGAAACTTGCTCAATTATTCATATATCATATTGATATTAGGAATAGTATCATTATTTTCATAATCATTTGGATATTTAAAATCTTTGGAAATGGTATCTTATCTATTTATTTTTTATTTTGACCCTTCTCCTACTTTGAATTGTATTTTGGTAACCATTTTTGTTATTTTTGCACTTGTATTTTAGGAAAAGTACTCATAATGTGAGTGGATTGCTTGAGTTATGTATCAATGATAGGATCACCATTTTAATTGAGACTTTGAAAATTTTGTTTTTAATTTAAAAAATATATATATATGATACCCATGCATTCTATGATATGCACAATAGTACTTAAATCTCTATATAGTATGTAGAGGATGTAATTTGATCTCATTGATATGAATCATTTCTCTTAGGATTTCACTTGGTCTCTTAATAACCTTTTGTTCACTTTTTGAATCACTTGTTTTAGATGTATTTTATTTTATCTTTTCATTTTGATATGAAACTTTATTAGGTATAATAGTTTTAGATGAAGATGTAAACACATGATTAACACTAGCATATTTTGGATTTTGCATTATGTAATCTAATTTTGTAACTCTTTTGTTTACTTTTCTATATTGGTGTTTTGATATTTTAGGGATTCAAAACCACAAATCCTAGGTGATTTGGGTTGAATATGCATATATGTACGATCTATGGATTTAGGAAGGGTTTGTTTGCTACCCTTTTTTGGCATTATATGATGGACCACCTTACCCCTTAAAGAAGTGATAGCATGCACTTGGCTATAGGGATGGTGTTTATCACCCTCCTTAGGGATAAAAGGATGAAGAAGTTACTTTTTATCCATATTAAATATGATTTTAAGAAAATAAATTCTAATTTTTGAAATAGATTGTAATAATTGAGAGATCAGGAAAAAAAATAGAAAACCATGCTAGGAGTTGCATGAAAAGACACAAAGGTTGTGTTCACCAAATGTTTAACCCTAAATTGGGATGGGTAAATATAGTATAGGGTTAAGAATATAAAAATGGATAAACACGAGGGTTATAAATATATCTTACCACACCAATTAATTACAAACTCAAATAAACAATAGATTAAAATTATAATACTGAGATAGGATAAAAATTATAAACTAAAGATATTGATTGGTATTGAAATGAATGGAAAACAAGATTACTTAGCTAGTTTATTATGTGAATGAAGATTTGATTATAATAGGCTATAGATAGACTGGATCTAGATTTTGGACCAATTTTCACATTCTATAAATTTTCACTTTATGGCCCCAGACACCTGTGTCAAATCCAAACAATTATGTCAACACTAGTGTTTGAGGTGGATGCAGGTGTTTAGTATGGAATATTAACAAGATCTATATGTAACCACCTAGAACCTTCTATATTTTATGTTTCATTTACTTTGGTGGTTTTGTATCTCATGCATAGGCTATCACTCTTTGTTAATTTATCAAACCCTAGCTTCTTCACCCTTCGAGTCATTGTGGAAAAAATGGGTTAATGAGATCATGCTTTTAAGCTTTATCACTAAGAGATACCTATATAACTAATAAATTGAATAAGGACTCATACTTATGTAATTATCCCTTGCATGTTGGCTTATGTGTGTATAAGGATGAAATGTGTGATAAGCAAGTGCATAGAATGATCTAGCTTGTATCATGGAAAATATAACTCATGGGATGTTCATTTAGTAATTCAAACATGTAGATGGATTTTACCTATGAAAAAAATTGAAATAGGAAATAATAGGAAAGTTTTTCTCACTTGAATTCTTGAATGAGAGCTTTTGGTAAGTTTCCTTGTGAATTCCTACATCTTTGCTAGGTGAGGAATGAATAAGGATTAATCATGAATATATACCAATAATTTTAGGAAATATATCACATTAAATCACTTATGAAAACCATAAGGACACAATAAAATTGTAAATTTGATGCATTTAGGTCACTATAAACTTAGTTTGGCACATAACACTTATATCAACATAGGTGTTTTACTAGGATGTAAGCGTCTAATAATATGGAAAATATGTACACATCAAAAACTTGTAGAGGATGATAATAAGCATGTTTATAAAATTTTACATAGTATAGAAGGATTGGTCATCAAAATAACATATGGTTAGACTAAGAGATAAGCAATAGGCACAAGGGATAGTAGATGCCAGCCTTTTGGCAGTGGGAAGGTCTTAAGAACTTAAGGGTACAACCATGAGAAGTAATTTCCAAGTATACAAGACTAATGTGCTATATGATTTAGATTTAGTCTCTAACTAGGATAAGGTCTCTTTTAATAGGTGTTGTATTTTATAGCCTAATTTTATAGAATTATAAAATAAGCATACAAAATAATTAGGATAATATTTTCTTGTTGTTTTCCTAGGTTACAATTAATTTCAAATTGAATTATACTTTTTTTATGAGATAATTGCATTCAATGAGTTATTAGTAGCTTATCATTAGTAAATATTTTGTATAGTTGCTCAAAATTAGATAATTGTTTTTATATGGTAGTATATATCTAATCCTTTTCATATATGTGTTTTTGATGCTTGTTTGCATGCCTATAGGTAGTACCATCCTTTCATATCCTAGTTTTTTTCTATAAATAACATGGTTTCATATATTTTTGTAATTAGACATACCTGATGGTTGGATGGATTTACTATTTAATTACCATGATTTAGTTATTTGTATATACTTGATTAAACTTAAATAAGTTGAATTTGATTATTTATTTAATATATTATTTACTCTCAGTTATTAAGTATAATACTTTATATATATGAATTTCATTCAATATTTTTAATGTTGTTTGATTATTTTAGGTTGTAATTAATGAAGTAGGCCTACTAGTGAAGGGGTATGACATGCATAAAAAGTGTGATATATAAGTATACACATGTTTATAATTATTAGAGAGATATACTTTACACCTTGCATGATTTTTTGTGATCGATGTGATTGACACATAATATGCATTTTTTTCCCCTGTATTGTAGTGGTTATGATCATGGACTAATTAGTTTGGTCACCTAATTAACATGTTGTCACTTGTGCTTTCAGGATAAAATGCATCACTAGTGAATTCAATATCTTAAATTTGGTGTCACATATTTTACTTAGTATTTGGTGAGAATTAACAAATAATAATAATAATCTTAACAACACTTTAGTGCTTATTAAATTTTCATTGTTTGACATTATTTTCCTATTTAATGCACTTGTAGTTATAGCATGTTATGAGCAAAAATATAATAGTATGCTTGGTTATTTAACCCAATAGCTAGAATTATATTTTAAAATTGAATATGTATTTTCTATGAAACACAATTAGATATGGATATAAGTGATTATAACACAAATCATTCAAGACCACAACATGATCATTGTCATTATTAACATAATGGTTGTACAAACCTTTGAGTATTATTGATTGTTTCACTTTTGTAAATTAGGAACATAAAGTGTAGGGTACAAATTGTAATAGGGTACCACCCATTGAATAAATATTAACTTTTAAAATTAAATGATTAGTGAAATGTTTTCTTAGATAGGAAATTACTATTTAATCATGCCCTAATTTAGGCATTGACCTAGCTAAAAGGAAAAGAAGAATGATAATAAAATAGAAGAAGGATAAGAAGTTGATGGAGCTATGGAATAACCCTTATTTATCACCTAATAAGTATGAGAGAGTATGAGAGTGGGAAAATAATAGTAAAACTATTAATAATATTCTTTGTGTCCTTAGTTTTACTTCTGAGGATGTTTTGGTGGTATTTGATGGTGGTTTTGGTGGAAGAATCCATAGGTAGAGAAGGGGAAATAAAGATATAACAATAACTATGGAATATAATTGGGGTTTTAAAATTATTTTGGTATGTATTGGTATTTTACAAGAATTAAGTGTTAATTTTAGTTTTAATTCCTTCTAAGTGATGGTTATAGTAGCTATGTGTTGGTAATCCTACATTCAAAATTATTTTTCTTATGCAAAAATTATTGGTTGGTAATCCTTCATCAAAGGGTTGACTCAACTAGGGAACATTATTCTTTCACTTAATCCCTTATTTTTTAATTAATACTAGGAAATAATATTTGAATGATTAATTCCTACAATCCTCGCTCTCTTATTGTTATCGTGTATTGTGATGTTGTGTTTCTTTATGGGTGTTGTGGTGGAAAGGATAAATAAAACCTAAGGTACCCTCCTCAAGAAATTAAATGATATGTATGGGTGAAATATTGATAAGTATCCTTATATGGTTACAAAAATGATAAATGACTAGGTTCCAATAGATGGTTGTCATTTGATGGTTGGTTTTTTAACCTGTACCATCACAAGCTTATTGTGTTATGTTGTATTTATTACATTTTGAATTTTTTATTCATGTCATGTGTAAACCATTTAAATGTTTTATTAGAGGAATTTTTTTATCTCTTTGGATTATTTACTTACAAATATTTTTATTTTACTATCTTCATTTGCATGGGGGACAAATTTTTCCCAAGTGAATGGTTAGGTGGTAAGGGCCATTGATGGATGAGATAAACATACTCATTTACATTCTATCATTAGTTTCACAAGTTAATGTTATTGTAGAGTTTTTTGATTCTTAGTTTTACTTGAAATTGTTGACATTTTGGCCTCCTAGGCCAAAATTAAACCCATTCCAAACAAAACTTAGCCATTATATCAATTTCCCTTTCAAAAGAGGTCTTTTACAATGTATTTTAGCAAAGTTTAAGGTAACTTTAGAAATATTTAGGTTAGTTTGTGAAACTCAAGGTCTAGGTGATCCATGGAGGAAGACTATGAGGTAGTGATCATTCAAGAAATATTGATGCTCCATAGTGCAAAGTGGATAAGAATCAAAGATAGTGAAGTAGTAACATGGTATTTTCAATCACTTTGGAAAGTTTAAGGTAATTTTGGAGATTTAAGGTTTCATTCATCTTGTTATGTTGCTTGTTTCAATGCCATAATGTAACCCCCTTGTGGAGAATATAAAGTGTGAGGAGTTAGTACCATGTATAGAGGTTATAAGGGTATTAATGGGTCATTTTACACTTTTAAAATAACATATTATATTTTTTATCCATACACCCAGCCAAGAAGTGTTAAAGCCTTCCTTCCCAACGTATAACTCACCTTTGCAACCTCCTTGTTCATTGATTCAACACCAAATATAGTATAATGGTAGGAAAAGAGACATAAAATATTCTCATGCATTGCCATAATCATTCCACAATCAATAATATCTCCATTTAATTCTTGGTATGTAGCTATAGTAGGTTATTATTCCTAATGGACAAGTCTCATGGCAAGAAAAGACATATTTTTAAGGAAGATTACATGTTTTCATGATGGTTCAGGGATATTCAACCAAGATAACAATGAAAAAAAGTGATAAATATTATCCAAAAAATTTTATATCCACACCAAGCTCAAAACCATGCTTAATAAGAACATACATGTCCAAAAAAGGTAGAAAACACTTGATATTTACATCGAGTCACTTGCAAGGTAAAAAGAATCATTTTGATGTGGTTGTTTAATGAAAGAAGAGAGGAACCAATAAAAATGATCAAGGTATGTTTCCAACCCATATTACCTTAAAATCCATGGTATAATTTTTGGTATTATTGGGCAGATCTTTATAAATAATTGTTAAGAAGTTTACTACCTCTTAAACCCTTCTAAAACCCTAACGCCTTGGTTTTCTCTTGTTGAATGAATTACTGAGCTCATTGATGAAATTGAAAGAATATTAGGGATATTTAAAGGCATAATAAACTATTATAAACCATATCCAATCAGGTATCCAATGCAAATAAGAGTGAAATTTGTAGGTACAAGTCTGTAGGGTTTGAGAGTGCAAGTTTTGGAGTTTGCTTGATACTTTTGAGAGGTTTTGGATTATTATAGAAGCCAAAACACATGATATGAAATTTTAAAAAAATTTAAAACCCATTTAAATGTTTCTCCAATCCAATACTCATCCCCAAAGTGGTTTTCAAGTGTTGGTTTATCACATAGTCCTCAAGAGAGAGAAACACAGTCATATGGGCAAGCATGTTGATGTTTTGAAGAATAATATATATAAGATAAGATTTGAATAACTTATGGATAAGTGTATTTAATTATTAAAAATCATAAAAAAAAAAGGTAAATCCATTCATTATCCTCTTTGAGGATATGTTATAATTGGCAGGCTATGAAAGCCATTGGTCTAGTGTTCTCAAGCAAGGTTCTAAGTATGAAGAGAGAAGTGACATAATTGTAACCAAGGGTGAGGATAATAATGAATTATTGATATTTTAAAATTTATTTTCATACCTAAATAAATTTTTTAAACCTAACTCAATATTATTCATGAGTAAATATGGAAAGAGAACAAGGTATTCATGCACACACAAGCAAACTATGTCAAATCTGTAGGCAGAGTTGAGAGATTCTTGATAATTTATTTATGTTTTATAATTTGGTAAAGTATTAAAATATGTAAAAAAATACAAAATTTCTCCCAATGTATTTAACTTAAATAATATGTAGTGGATTCCAATTCTATCATAGGTTTGCAATAACTTTTAGGCCTAGATAGGCACCTACAGTCTTAAATATAGGAAGATTGGAGAATATGCATTTTTGTGTTGAAAATGAAGCTTAATAAGGTCATTAGGGTGTGAGGGACATTAAGGGAGATGGTTTAAGTGTTTATATTAATTATTATGTAGAAAAACCATTTAAGGGAAAGCCATTTTCAAGCTTTAATAGGGTGATGGGTCTAAAAGAGATTACATAGGTTGCAAGTGTAAATATGGAAAAATTATGCATTTTTATGTTAAATTTGAGGTTTTTAAGGATATTAAAGATGTTAAATACACTTAATAAGTTTCATAAATTGATAATATGCCTCGATATGAATATAAAACATCAAAAGATGATAGTTAGGGTTAAAACCCCTAAACTATCAAACCCCAACTATGGGCTAAAATAGATTTTAGAACTTTTAAGAAATTAAAATAATTATATATGGGTATATAGACCTTTTATGAAATGTATAAAACCTATAGGAAACATTTAAAAGAAAAAACAAACATAAAAAATGATTTTTGATGAAAATAGTCCTCTAGAATGCACACCTATAGGCCTGCAAGCCTGAGAAGGCAAACTTTACATCAAAATTTGGATGAACATATTCATGGGGTAAAATTAAATTATGGGATAATTATAAGTTTTTTAACTCCAAATTTTTGTAATTTTCCAATTCATCTAGTGGCTCAAATCTATGAACAATCATTAATAAGATAGAGACCTAAAAATACCTATTTTTCCCTCAAAGATCTCAATGAATAAGAATATTAGTTTAAATGATCATAATTTACTTAAAATTCCATTAAATTAGATTTATTAATTTTTGAAACCTCATGGTCACCTATTGGTTTATTAATCTTGACACATGTGGAGGAGAAATGCATGAAAATGGTTTAGAAACAACCTTTCCAAGCCTGTTTGCAAGTGTTTTAATGAGTGAGGTCCTTTTGATCAATTTAATATACATCCTAGGCCTAGGTATAGATATAATTATCTCTTAAAAACCATTTTATATATCCTCATGCTGTTAATGTAAGTTTCAATCAATTAAACCTAACCAAAATGAAGATTTTTCTCATATTTTCATAGAAAGTTGAGTTTGGAGACCTTCTCAAGGTAAAAAATGGAAACATTAGGCTTTATGAAACAATTTTATATATTTTATGTCACCCTTTAGAGACTATAAAGGTGATATAAAAACCCATTTTTATGAATACAATCAGGTTTGAAATCTCCAATACACAAGCAGTTTGTCCAATTCATGATGTTATGAGAACACAAGGATGAACATATCCCCTTAGTAGTATTTCAAGACTATTTCAAGGTATTTTCACTATACATTTATATTTAATATAGAGTGAGGAATAATGTGGTCTATAGATAAGTCTAAAAATTTATTGTTTAGACAAGTATCAGCCTTGAGACATTGTGACAATTTGAATATGCTCTTAAGAATACCTATATCTCTCTCCAAACTTCTTGTTAAGTAAGTTATGAATAAGAAATTAAAAGGTGATCTATAGGATTAGATATATATGTTATGACCTTGTATAAGACCTACATGGAATTTATAATATTGTTGTGATAATCTTTAAGCAAAGAATAGATCTTTTATGAGAGATAGGTTTGTCCTCATTGATCTCTTTTGGATTAAATAGGTTTAGACATGAAAATTTTAGGTTATCATGGGACAGAGTATAGTATAAGTAAGTACAAATCCAAATTTTAATTCACACCAATATGAGAGATATATTACAAGATCCTATGATGGAATAGAAAGATTCTAAGGAGGTCAAGTATGCCATATGTTAAGGTAGCAACTTGTAGTTGCCCTTCAAGATGTATAATTATAACTCCAAGACAAGAGATTTAGTTTAAATAAGATTCAAATCAGACTTGATGAGCTTCTATGTTATCCTTTATTGATAAATTCACCAACACTTGGCCTAGTGTGTTGAAAACAAAATGATAACACTTCTTTGCATGGTTTATTGAGAGATACTTATATTTGTTAATTGAAAAAAGGTTTTTGGTGGTATTAATGAGATTCCAACACATTATCATCCCTCTCTCTCTCATTCATTCTTATATATTTGGTCTTGAATGGATTATAATAGTATCCTCCTTATTAATATGGTGAATCCATGCTAAACTTGATACTTGTTGATTTTGAAGTGAATACAAACTATTTTTAGCTTCTTCATATCACATTTAGTGTGTTCATGTTGAATTTTTGATGAATTATAGTGTTTATGTTCAATCACATTCCATTTGTCCTCTTCATTATCACATATTTGTGAGTAGGTTATCTCTTGTAGGTCATATGGTGTGTACCAAGTGCCTTTGCAATTGTTAAGTGTGAAATACTTTCATCAGTGCCTCATTCTAGGCCTCTTGATTATCCCTCTTAGTTGATGTATTAGATACTTTCTCCATATTGAAACACTTATGCTAGATATATTTTTAAATTTTTGGGATCACATTCATCCTTGTCCTATATTTATTATCAATTCATGGTCAAGAGGAGGATACCTACAATTTGTTTCAACATCTTTTTTCTATTTGCTTTCACCTTTCTCTTTCTCTTTCTCTTTCCCTTTTCCTTATAATTTGAGTAGGTGTACTATCAAGGGAGATAACCCTCTCTATCGTTTCTCTCTAATCATAGGCCACCCATGGCCTTAGAGATTTCTCATTGTGTCAATTGAGTGAGGAGACCTAAAACACCTCAAATGGTGCAACTCAAGGTGACAATAGGTTTTAGCATGCCTAGTGGGACATAATTTCATCTACCAAGGAATTTTTCATGTTATTATTTAACATATCAACATTTAAATGCATTTTACAAACACCAATGATGATTCCAAGTTTTATAATTTTGTTTTAAGCAGTCTAAGTGCCTAAAGATCATCAATTGATATGTATTTTAATCCTTCATTTTGTGAAAATGCATCTTTTATACCTTCATATCCTTCATCTCAAGATGAGAAAATTTATGGCTTCACCTTAACTAGGCCTGAAACAACAAGATATAAGTATTCTCATGAAATTTACCTCTATCCCACCTATTTATGCTTCGAATCAACCTTGGAAAAGTCATGTTCCTTTCAGTCGGCCTAAAAAAATCTCAATGAGATAAGACTTGACTTTGAAATACAATATATCAATAGTGATAGGGGAAGAGAATTAAAAATTCATCAAGAAGATCTTGCATATCAGTCTTATATGCACTAATAGGAGGTAAGGTCATGGAAGAGATGTAATGAAGGATGCTTAGTTGGGTAAAATGAGGCTACAAGAGGGAAAATATAGTAGTTGCCCATGAGAGAACAAAGAAGTAAATTTAAAATCCCAAGTTGGGAACAAGAAAAACTCCCTAAATTTTAAGTGAGTCTACTTGGTTCAAAATCCAAAGCTTTAGTATCCTATGAAATAGTTTATGATTGTGTAAAATCCAACCATTATACCTCAAATTCTTCAAACTACTCAACCAAGTAAATTTCTAAGATTCTAATGCACTCCTCAATTGCCCATCCAAAATCAAGAGAGGGAGAAATTTTTAGAAGACAAATAAAGAAAGTTTCCAAATCTCTTAATCCTCTCATCCACTCATCAAGTTTGAATTGTTCATGAAGATCAAGGTATATCAATAATCGATGGGTTGATTTTTGATTGGAAAGAGAAGAATAGAGCATCCCTAGCACAAATTTCCTTCCCTCCTCTCTAATAATTCTTGAATGAAACTATCACTTCTAAACCTTAAATTCTTAATAATGTCTCTTCAACCCTAAAGTCAATTGAAGATCATCTTATAATTCCCTATATTCATATTCCACCAAGTGGACCTTCTTGCCCTCCCACCATCTCCCTTTTTGAAGGAGGACTAGTTGTATGGAAGGCAAGTGAAGATCATCCAAGGGAAGAAGAGAATGTTTCAAGTGAATGTGATGAATAATTCATCTTTTATGACCCTCATTATATCATTAGATTAGACTTATGAGAAAGGGAATAAAATCAATATTTTTGGCATACTCTTGATGAAGAAGAGGCTAAGTTTGAAGGAAGGGATGTCAACTCTCTTGATCGAGAAGAGGCTACTCAAATAAATCACTATTTTTATGAGGTAGTTCACATTTTTATAGACCTAATGGATAATAGTAAACACAATGAGAATGTTGATCCTGAATAAGAAGACATTAGCTTGTTTGACGAACTACCACTTGGTGTGGTTTAGAAGACTTTAAGAGTGAAAAAAACATCCAATAGGATCATGTGTTTTAAGAAGAACTCCTTAATCATTTTGAAATTAGTTTTAAATCACAATAATAAGGAGACAATATTCATCATGACGTTGTTATATCAGCTGAAGAGACTCTTAATGACTCATTTAATAGGGCCAATGACTATTTGAGTTTCAAGAATATAATCAAGAAGGTGTAGACTCTAGTTCCTTCTCCATTCTTGATGAGAACACCTCCATAATAGCCCCCATAAATCCAAAAGAGGGTTTAAATGAGCCACAAAAAAGTGAAAAATAACTACAAGACATGTTTGACGATCTAAAAGTATGTTATGTGCTTTTAAAATGAGACTATAGTCTAGATAAGGCTGAGAAGGGAATTCTTGTAAACATGCCATCCCAAGAGTCCATTTCAATTGATATTGACTTATTTCATGTTTTCAATATTGGTTATAAAATCCTTGATCAGGTTATAGACCTTAAAGAGAATGACATTAATCAAAGTATATCTAGAGAATATCCCAATGAAGAGTGGTAGCAATACCTTGAGCTCATTCAAGATATTGAGACTCTTTATAGGCCTACATATCCTTTTGAATATGTTGATATGGTGGTTATCAAGATTGGATAACATGTCCAAGAGGGTGTTGATTAAATCATATCTTAAGAAGACTTTGATGAAGTTATGGGAAGTATTTGGAGCTCCTTAAAGATCTTAAACAACTTATATTAGTTTATAAGAAGAATGACATCTCTCAATATGTTATAAAAGGTTAAGAAAAATTTTCTAGTGAACCATTAGAAGTTGAGGTTGCAGTTGTTCCTATGAATTAGAATGTGGTTATATTAAGAGCTTTATCAATGATATTCTTAATCAAACATATATCAATGATAGTTTTCTTATATATGATATATGTTTTCTTCAATTGATCTATTTAAAAACAAAACAAGGAGGTTGATAAGTAGGAAAATAGCTCATCCAATAAGAACAACATCCAAGTAGTAGTTTGTTCTTCATATTTATCAACCATGTGAAGAATACCTATGAGGATTTTACTTTGATCTAGGTAGATTGGAGGTTTTTTTAGCTTTGTATATATTAGTTTAGTTTTTTTATCTCTCCAAGTGCTTATAGCACATATTTACGTAGTTGTTTATTGTGCTCTTTTTCCTAAGTGCCTCATGGCATTGGTGTGTTTGTTTCTTGTTTGTTATGTGTTTGGGAAGGTATTTTTAGATGTCTCAAATTTTCCAAGGTTTACAATCACTTTTCAAGGCCTAAATTAGGTTTGTTTCTTAGTGTTCAATGACTCCATGGCTCAATGGATTGATAAGTCTACTAATCTAATTGTTTAGCAAGATAACCAACCCCTGTGAATCACAAAAATGTCTACATTTTGGCCTCCTAGGCCAAAATTTAACCCCTAATATCCAAAACCTAACCATTGCATCAATTTACCTTTCAAAAGTGGTCTTTTAAAATGTAGTTTAGAAAATTTTAAGGTAACTTTGGAAATATTAAGGTTAGTTTATGAAAGTCAAGGTATAGGTGATCCATGGAGGAAGACTATGAGGTGGTGATCATTAAATAAATATTTATGCTCCATATTACTTAGTGGATTAGAAGTAAATCTATTGAAGTAGAAACATGGTCTTTTCAATCACTTTGGAAAGTTTAAGTTAATTTTGGAGATTTAAGGTTTCATTTATTTTGTTATGTTACTTGTTATAATTTCATAATGTAACCCCCTTGAGGAGAACATAAAGTGTGAGGAGTTAGTACCATATATAGATTTAAAAATGGTATTCTTGGGTCATTTGACACTTTTAAAAAATAATCTTATATCTTTTTATCCATACACCTAGCAAAGAAGTGTTAAATCCTTATTTTCCATCGTATAACTCACTTTTAAAACCTCCTCATTCATTGATTCAACACCAAATATATCATAATGGTATGAAATTAGAAAAAATAGATTTTTATACATTTCCATCATCATTCCAAAATCAATAGTAACTCCATTTGATGCTTGGTATGTAGCTACAATAGGTAATTATTCCCAATGGACAAGTCTCATGGCAAGAAAAGGCACATTTTTTAGGAAGATTATAGGTTTTGATGTTGGTTCAAGAATAGTGATCAATCTTATTCACAAAATTTTATAGCCTCACCAAGCTCAAAACTATGCTCAAGAAGAACATGCAGGTCCAAACAAGGTAAAAAAATGCTTGATATTTCCATCGGGTCACTTACAAGGCAAGAAGAATAATTTTGATGTCATTATTTAATGAAAAAGGAGATGAAAAAATAAAAATACCATTAGGATATTTTTACCACCATATTCACTTCAAATCCATGGTATAATTTTTAGGATTTGGGGTAATAGCTTTATGAATCATTGTTAATAAGTTTACTACCTCCTAAACCCTTCAAAAACCCCAATGGCTCAATTTTATCTTGTTGAATTCATTTTGGAGATAAATATGAAATTTAAAGAATATTATTAATATTTTAAAGCCTAACAAATTATCCCAAACCATCTGAAATTAGGTATCCAATGAAAATATGAGTTAAACTTGCACATATATGTCAATAGGGTTTGAGCGTGCAAGATTTGGAGTTTGTTTAATACTATTAATAGGTTTAGGATTATGAAAAAAAACAAAAAAACATTATATTCACCTATTCCAAGTAAAAAATAACCATTTAAATGTTTCTATAGTACCATAATCATCCCTAAAGTGGTCTTTAAGTGTTGGTTTAACACACAGTCCTCAAGAGAGAGAAATACAATCATATGGGCAAACATGTTTGATGTTTTAAGGAATAATATATTTATTATAGGGTTTAATATATTATGTATAAGTTTATTTAATAATAAATAAGCATCAAAAAAATTTGAAACCATATATGATCCTCTGTGAGGGGATTTTATAGGTGGTAGGCTATGAAAGCCATTGGTCTAGTGTTCTCAAACAAGGTTCCAAGTATGAAGAGAGAAGTGATAGACTTGAAACCAAGGGTGATCATAATAATCAATTATTGAGATATTAATATTTATTTTAATTCTTAAAAAAGGTCTTTAAACCTCATTAAATATTATTTATGAGCAAATATGGCAAGAGAACAAGGTATTCATACATGCACAAGTAGACTGTGTCAAGTTTCTAGGCAAAGTTTAGAGATTATTGACAATTTATATATGTTTTATCAATTGGTAAAGTATTAAAATAGGTTAAAAAAAATTTAATTCCTCCCAATATATTTCAAGGTCATAATATGAATGGGAGTAAAATTATATGATAGGTTTGTAATAAGTTTTAGGCTAAATAGGCATCTACATGCCTAAATATACGAAGATTGGAGACTATGCATTTTGGTGTTTAACATGAATAAAAATAATAAAATGGGGTGTGAGTGACCTTAATTTATATGTTTTAAGTTTTTATAATCCTTGTGATGGAGAAAAAATATTTAAAGGAGAGCCATTCTCAAGATTTAAATGGGTGAGATGTATAAAAGAGAGCACACATGCTACAAGTGTAGATATGGAAAGATTATGAATTTTTATGTTGAGTTTTATTTTTTAATTATATTAAATATTATAAATATAATAAATAATTTTAATATATTTATTATAATCCTTTATATGAATTTAAAACATTAAAAGATGATATTTAGGGTCAAAACCCCTAAACTATCAATAAACCCCAACTATGGGATAAAATATATTTTAGGAATTTTAAGAAGGTAAAATGATTTTATATTGGTATATATACCTTATATTACATGTAAAAACCTATATTAAACATTTAAAACCAAAAAAAAGCATAAAAAATGATTTTTGATCAAAATAGTCCTCTAGAATACACACCTACAGGCCTGCAAGCCCGAGAAGGCAAACTTTCTCACATGGGAATTTGGTTGCAAAAATGCATGGGTTATAATTAAATTATGGGATAATTATAATTTTTTTATAATCCAACTTTGTGATTTTTAATTTTATTTGGGGGCTTAACTCTATGTACAATCGTTAACAAGATAAAGACCTAAAACTGCCTATTTTACTCTCAAAGAAATTGATGACTAATAATGTTGGTTTAAATGATTATAATACACCCAAAATTCTTTTAAATAACCTTTATTATTTATTCACACTCATGGTAATGTATTGGGTCAATAATATTGGCACATGTGGAGAATAAATGCATGAAAGGGTCTAGAAATTGCCTTTTCAATCCTGTTTATAAGTGTTTGAATGAGTGAGGTCCTTTTTATAAGTTAAGTAGACCTCTTAGGCCCAGGTAGAGATATATTTATCTCCTAAATACCATTATTAATATCCACATGGTGTTAATACATTTTAAAATGAACTAACCCTAACCAAAATGAAGATTTTTCTCATATTTTCATAAAATGTTGAGTTTGCAGACCTTCTCAAGGACATAAATGGAAACAAGAGGCTTAATGATACCTCTATAGATATATTATTTCACCCTTGGGAGACTCTAAAGTTGATATACAAACCCATTTTGATGACTACAATCAGGTTTGAAATTTCTAATACACAAGCAGTTTATCCACTTCATGTTGTTATGAGAACACAAGGATGAACACAACCCCTTGGTAGTATTTCAAACTTGTTTCAAGGTATTTACACAATAAATTAAGATTTTGTAGATAGTGATGAATTAGGTGGCCTGGAGATAAGTCTCAAAAGTTTTTTTTCATAGAAGTGTCAGCCTTGAGACCTTGTGACAATTTAAAAATGCTCTAAAGAATACCTACAACCCTCTCCAAACTTCTTATCAAGTAAGTTGTGAATAATCAATTGAAATATGATATATAGGATCAGATATATATTATATGATATTACAAAATACATACATGTAATTTACAATATTATTGTGATAATCTTCAAGAAAATAATAGATCTTGTATGAGAGATAGGTTTATCCTCATTGCTCTCTTTTGTATCAAATAGGTTTAGACATGAAAGTTGTAGGTTCTAATGGGATAAAAAATAGTATGAGGAAGTATAATTCATATTTTTAATTCTCACAAAGATGGTAGATGCATTGAAAGAGCCTATGATGGCATAGAAATATGCCAAGGAGTTCAAGTATGCCATGTGTTAAGGTAGCAACTTTTAACTGCCCTTCAATAATTAGACTTGTAACTCAAATACAAGAGGGTCATTTTCAAGAAGATTAAAGTCAACCATGATGATATTCTATGCCATCCTTTGTTGATAAATTCACCAAAACTTGGCCTAGTGCATCAAGAATGAGATGACAACATTTGTTTGCATGCTTTATTGAGATATACTTATGTTTTATAACTAAAAAAAGGACTACAGTAGTATTCATGATATTTATACACCTTCCCCTCTCTATCATTAATTATTCTATATATTTGTCCTTTAATGGATTTTAAAAGGATCCTCCTTGTTAGTATGGTGAAGCCCTAATAAACTTGATACTTGTTATTGATTTTGAAGTGAATGCAAATATTGTTTAACTTTTTCATATCACATATAGTGTGTTCATGTTGAATTGTTGATGAATGATAGTGTTTATGTTCAATCACCTTACATTTTTCCTCTTCATTCTCACCTCTTTGTGAGTAGGTTATCTCTTTTAGGTCATATGGTGTGTATCAAGTGGTTATGAAACTGTAAAGTGTGGAATACCTTCATTAGTGCCTCATTCTAGGCCTCTTGATTATCCCTTTTAGTTCATGTATTAGCTAATATCTCCATATTAAAACACTTATGCTAGAGTACTATTTGAAGTTGTGTGATTGTATTTAGACTTGTTTGATATTTGTTATCAATTCATGGTCAACATGGAGGAGACCTATAATTTGGTGCATCACCCTTTTTCTATTTGTTTTTAGATTCCTCTTTCCCTTTTTCTTACAATTTGAGTAGGTGTAACATCAAGAGAGCCAGCCCTCTATGGAGGTTATCTCTAATAATATGCCACCCATAGCTTTAGAGAGTTCCTATTATGTCAATTGAGTGAGGAGACTTGAAACACCTCCTCAAAGGGTGAAACTCAAAGTGACAACATAAATCTTGACACCTGATTTGAAGACAAGTATTTTTTCTCTAAAATAGAGTTTTTTTTGAATTGTAGTTGAAAGTTTTAGATTGATGGATTGAAGTTTTGAATTGATGATATTGTCATTGATTATAAAATCTAATGTTTATCTCTAAATATTGATGTTATTCCATCTAATTTTAACTAATCTTATTAATATTTCTATTGATAAATCTTAATCTTATTGAACATGGTATGTTACCTATATGTCGTATATTCATTTTAAATTTAATAGATATATTGTATTTATAATATGGTAATATTACTTAATGGAATTTGTTTGGATCATATTCTATGTACATAAAATGAACTAATTCATTCATCTCTCTAGATGGTAAGTACCTTCCCATGTTTATAGGTCAATATGGTAGGTTCTTGAAATGTAATAATATTTGATTATATTATATTTATTGCATGATCTTGTGTTTATCTCAACACACATAATGAACCCTATAATATATTTAATCTAGCTGGTATATATACCATTTTGACTAGGAAATATGAGGCTTATAATTGGATGTTTATACTTAAATTCATTGAGGGTAACCCCACTTTTAGATATGCATATTTATGATATTATTAATTAATTAAATCAAACTATAGTATTGTATGGTCATTTACATTTGGATAATTTTAGTTATTTGATATTCCTTTTTTTATTATTGAGATGGTTAATCTTTTTACATATCATTTAAGTGAAATACAATCTTAGACGTATCATTTTGAGTTGACATGCATTCGATGATAGCTTATAACATGCAATACTTTCTTCTATGTTGTAAGCTTGTTAAAATTCTCACTTCCATGTATAGTTTAAAATATGGTAAAATTTTGACAAATATAGTTATATATTTCATTCAAATTAATTTTTAAGAATTAGTGATATTGTATTAGATCCTTGTTGAACTATGTTGTTTTGAATTTATTGAGACTGAAAGAAGGATTATGTGGTATGCTTGCCCGAAATGACCTTGTTATGCTAAGGTAAATAAACCATACATGGTAATCCCATGTTTTTCAAATTTTAAGTAATAATTAATTAATAAATATTTGAATTTTATATTCATTATATTATTATATGAAAATTCTATTTACACTTAAACTATTTCTTGAGTGAAGGATTGTATAATGAATGTTTGATAATTCCTTGTATAAACACTACTATACTTTGAATGTAATAACCTCCATTAATTGATTAAATTTGATAATTAATATGATCATTTAGTGGTGTGAGAGTGTAGGTATGAGGTTTTAAATGATAGGTATAAATAGATAAAACTACACTATTCTTCTTAATCATAACTAGTATTCTAGTAAGCCCTGCATTTATGACTTGGGGTAATTGCACGATTGGATGTTGTTTAGCTTAGATCATGGTGAAAGATAACTATACATTATTTGTTTTACATGAAATATTCATATATTTTTATCATATAAATATTTAATCTTAGATGATGTTGTGAACATTGGAGTGTGATTTAGCTATCAAATTATAACCTATATGTTTTCTAAGATCTCCTTACATGTACTTTGTTAAATGAATATGGAAATCATTTGATGATCTTAAGTGAATGTATGAAAAATCTATTAGTTATTATGTATACTATATAGCCTCAAGGGAAAGTATAAAATGTTAAGTTTTTTTTATGGATTTCTTGTTTAAACATAAGTGATGGAAATAAGAATAACTTATGCACTAATTTATTAGTTTCCGAATCAATGTTATATTATTCCTAATCTAGTAAAGGTATTCAGGTTTATATTTTATTTTGAACATATCTTCACTTAAAGTTTATAGTGATATTATAAGTTAAACAAATGTTATTACATTATGAAATATATTACATTTTTGTGTTTCCATTTTTTTGCAATTGGTTTTATGTTTGAAATAAAATACAAAGTGTATGGTCCTTTGCTCTCCACTTAGAAGTAGAGTGTAATGTTTCTTTTGAATATTTAAACACTAGTATTTTTATCTAATATTTAATTCTATGATAATACTTTTTTGAGAATCAAGCCCATAGCTCGAGTGAGTAACCAAATCTAAGATGGGAAACACTTGATAAGGAAGAGATTTATTCTTTTGATTAAACTTATTGTGTAAAAATTAAATTGGTAATTTTATACATTGATTGAGTTGGAAATATTATATATGAATTCTTGAATATATTTAATGGTTGGTTATATCCTAAAAATATAGTGAAATTATATAAATGATTTTTGATATATTAATTTTGGTCTCTAAAACTATCTTCTCTAACTTACTGCAGATAAATGGTTTCAATAAGTTGGACTTAGCAGCATGTAATAACTTATCATGAGAGCTAAGGAAAATGGTTTCCTCTATAATTAAAATATATTTTAATTCTTTAAAATTTATGAATATTTTTTTAATGTATTCTAACCTAATATATAAACCCTAAATTTTTTAATAATAGGTAAAAGTGGGTTTTCTAGAAGGGTCCAAACTCTTATACAATCATAAAGGAAAATATATAGATACTACAATAAAGACCAAGACTTGAGACAAAAATAAAAACATGGAAACACATTAGACCAAATGCAAAAATAATTTCCTACAGCAGAAAAAAATAAAACTAAAACAACAAACAATAATGAAATAATAAACTAGATTAGCTAAGGAGATCCAAGATCACTTAAGACTCTAGCTACCTCCCATTCCTCTACTAGAAGTTTGGGGTGAACTTTTGTCATATCTATGTCAACATCCCTACACTCAACCATATTACCCTTCTCTTGAATTCTGATCCTTTTGCTAGCCCAGGTCCCTAGATAGTTTTTTATTTATTTTTTGATACCTTCTTGAAGCATTGTAATACTAACAACACTATTTTTCTATATCACTCTACTTAGCTACAATATTTTTTTGTTTAGGGCCTTCTTAGTAACCAAAATAAATAATTTATCTTAAAACAAGGACACTTTATTTTTTAATTCACAAATCATCTCATACATAACCCATAACTCCTTATTGATTGGGTTTTCCTTATGAGTTTGGTGTTCCTCTCCATTTAATTGAATAATCAGTTGTTCCACTCGTTCCTTAAGCATTTTTCTCCTTCATCAACCACTTAATGAGACACTGATGAAGGTTATAATATTTTTAAAAATAAATAATTATATCTATAAAATTTAGGGGTGAAAACTCTACAACATTTCACTTTCTACCCATCTTGGCTAACACTTGTGTATGTTCTTGACCAGGACTGGAAATTACCTTGTCAATAGTTTTTCATTTCCTATGGTTAGAAGGGAGATGAGAGAAAGGGTATGGTGTAGAATAAAATCATGTTTTTCATCCATAAGTAAATTATAAATAGATAAGCATTATAAATGTCACAATGGGCCCTTTAATTTTATAGAAGTACCATCATTCTTATTAATAGCATTACCCTCAGGAGGAATTAAAATAGTGATTGATTTAGGAGTTACGAGAGTTTTAGGATCTTTCCTTATAGAGATTGAATAAGGTTTAGGTGAAGTAGGAAAGGGATAGGATTCAAAATAAAAAAAATTGGACTGATATTAGGGCCAAAAGCTTCGAATTTTACATGATGAAATAATGTGATAATTAAGGCTTGATAAATAGGAACTAACACCTTTCATATTTGAACATCAAACATATAATTCTCTAATGATAAAATTGGGAATACTGGGGTAACAATCAATTTCTTATGCCAAAAATGATTCAAAAAATTAAAATGATATGATAAAGCACATTATACCTCCTTTCAAGAGGACATAACTCATAACATGAAATAGAACCTCATTCCATGTCCAAGGGATAGAATCTCTGAGGTGCCATGCTTGAATCTTAGTTAATTTCTCTTTACCTATGAGAAAAGCCAACATATCCTCTTGTTAATCCAATTTTGACTTGTATAATTTTATACCCTCTATGCTCATACCACAAACTTGAGAATTTTTTTCCTTATAAATATTAAAATAAATACCTCTCAAATTTATAGTCTTTACATTCCATGATTTGGAAAATTCCTCTCAAAGAAGAGGGTCAAATCTCATGATTCTCTCCATTAAACTATAAATCCCTCCCTATTTGATAATCTACCACACCATGGGTCTCTTTCTCACATCTTCACACAAAGTTAGTTCCACTCTATATTTTTCGCTTCCCATTTTTTTGCTAGTGCTTTTTGGCCTCCAATAAAGTACACCCTTAACACCTCTATTCTCCCCTATTTTTTATATTCTAGACATGATTATTAATTATCTATATTATATCTCTCTTCCTTACATCATGATCACCTATGCTCACACATGTGTCATTGATTACCCTTAACATAGAGTGTATTATTATACTAATAATGAAAATATGAATTTCAAATTTAGGAAAAACATTGTCAACTTTCTAAATGACATAAATCAAGAAATTTTGACCTAGAGCATAAACCATAATTATGATCATAAGAATAGACAAGGTGGGGATATAAGACTCAACTAATAAATTCATCATGTATCATTATTAAAAGGGAGAGATTGAGATTAATACATTTTTAAAATCCATAATTGGAGACCCCTTTATTAGTAAACTATTCATCCACCCTACTGCCTTCTCTATACACATGGTTAATATAAACTTATTTAAAATAATGTAAAATACCTAAGTCATCAGCCATAATATTAATTTTTATATCTCGAGTGTTTATTTATAGAATTTAAATTGATGATATAAATAGAATATCATTATATATAAAGACCTATTATATCCATCTTTTCTTCCACTAAAATACCCTGTAGGGCTACTTTAGCTTCCACCATGTGATTTGTTTACACGCTAAGATTCCCTGCATAGGTTTCTAACAAGTTTACTCTAGTGTTCCTAATAATACCACCTCCACCTGCTATCCCAATATTTTCTTTATAAGCCCCTTAAATATTTAGCTTGACTCATCCAAGAGAAAGGTGAATCCATTTAAAAAGATTTATATCTATCTTTCTTCAATCAATTTATTTGTTCTATAATTATATTAGATTACAGATAACATCTATCTTATATTCATAATAACTAAACCTTTCCTTTTTATTAATTTTAATAAATGATAAATTTTCTAAGATTGAGGACATTGATGTCTACTATTGACTAAATTTGACCCTAAGTCAAATTTGGTCAAACCCCATGCATTTTCAAACTTTCTTAGGTCGCATAGGTTTGAAATTGTTTACCATTGTAATTGATGAGGTCATACAACATGTTCTAATGTTGTCATATTTTTCAATTCTTTCTTATGTCCTTTTAACCAAATTTTGGTCATGTTAGAGTGAAATGTATGGTTTTTCACTATGGACAAATGTTTTAAGAGGATATATAACATACAACATGTTATAAAAGAGATATAAGAGGCTTTGAAACTAAAATATGGTAGGTTCAACATAAAAAAGAAGAAAATCACCATAAAAGGAGGAATTTCTAATGTTGTACAGACTATATGACACATCTAGCATGTGTGAAGGATTCAAGAGAGTCAATTAAGATCCCTAAAAGTATATTCTAGGTTTAGATATATTTAATAGATCAAAAAATGGAAAAAATGGTTTTTCTCTCTCATCTCTCTCTTAGGTAGGTCATCAAAGTCAAATGGTTTACACTTGGTACAAAAAAGAAAAGAAGAGTTGGAATGAGTTCACTTGGTGTATGATAATAGTCCTTGTGAGATTCCATTCCATGGTTATAGTTGAAGGATTGGTGGTCTGTGTTTCATGAACAATCACTAAGACTGTTAGTGACTCTAAACTGCATATGCATCCCCAATAGCTTCAATTTTCTTCTTTGTTTGCATTGATCTTAGTAAACTAAGTGATGAATATGTTCTTTTAGAGTATATTCATCCTTTTCATGTAAATTTTAGTCTAGTTTGTATGTGTGGATATGAAAGGACAAGCAGAAGTATCTCCTTGTGCTAGGAATGAGCACCATTGAGAGCTATGGACAATGTTTTCATAGTTACAGTGTTTTGATCTTTTGAGAGTGACTTCAAATCAAATCTAACACATTAGTTTTCATTCCCTCAGTGTAATTTTATTTTTTAATCTCACTTGATCATACAAGCATCTATTTGTGGTCATGGTGGACCTACATTATCACTGTCATCTACAGGTAGAATACACATTGAATATGTATGTTTCATGAGGTTGGAGGTGTCAATGATATGTTAGAGAACCAAGTTGTATGTTTTGAGCTCTATGTTAGGTATTTATATTATTTAAGGCCTATAACATCCTCAAGGTTTCTATCATCTCCAAGAAGTGTAATGGGTTTTCAAAATAGTGAGACCATCTACTTACAGTCAGACCTAATGAGACCACAGGGCTATAACTATGTATAAAATGGAGGTAGAGTGATAGGATGACTTGAGAGTAGTTTTAGGATGATAATATAGTGAGAGTGCATTTTGGTAAAAATTGAAGATTATGAGATAACATGACAGGTTTGAAAGACCACCTCAAGTAACACCTACAATCTCAAAATTGAAGAAAGTTGCTCAATGGGAGAATTTACCTTAGTTTCTTTGAAAGAGGTTTCTACACTATAAAGTGTTATTTATTGGCAAAATTTGATGAAGTCTAGATAAACTTGATGGTTCCTTTCTTTTAAGTCTAAGCCTTAGCTATCACAGCTTGACATATGATGAATTTGTTTAGTTAAGAGAAGAGGATGGTTGAATGGTTTCAATTCAATCAATTTTATACTGAAGATGCTCAGTGAAACATAGTGCCATTAATCTAATAAGAATGTGAAACTTGCAAACCTACAATACATTAATGGTAAGAGATGGTCATATGATCTCAAGGTAGAGATAATTCCATTCAAGGGTGATGTGGTTCTAGTGACCTAAGGAGGAATCAAAATTAGTGAAACATAGTCCTCAAACACTAACCATCACCTATAGGAACCTATAAATTTATACCTAATAAGCACTCATAGTCTGATTGAGGAGATAGACTTGATCAAACTAACGGAGATTCAATTTGAAAGATAGATAGAGGTTTAATATGGGTGAACACATTGAAACCATTCTCACACTTGTCCAAATATTTTTCATGTGATTTTTAGATGCAAGGAGATAGAGCAAAGAGTGGGTTTTGAACTTCATACTCAATCATATAAAACCCTACACACAATGATACCTCTAAAAGCTAGTCATGAGAGAATTTAATGTTGAAGTGTATATGGGCATGGAAAAGGATTTAATATTGGTACATAATGTCCTCAAGACCTAATATAAACCTTCATAGTCTTATTTTGGCCATACCAATAGGGTAAGTGTCCTCTATTTTGTCTCAAATAGAGGGCACTTCACAGTCAACATAGCTTGCAAGTTTAGTACATAGACAGTGAATATATGAATAAAGAGACTTGACTAAATGATGATATGATGTGTAAGGTTTTTTTTTAAGTTAAAAAGTTTTGAATGTCACCTAAAGTCAATGATTAAATCACTCACAGGTGTTCATACAATTTGAAGCATAGTCTAGGCCTATTAGGCCTCAAACTAGGCCTAAATCCTAATGGCATATAAGTTGATTCATATGACCATGTGACCTTCCCAAACACTTTTATAACCTTAATGGGAGAGTTGAAGACTTATTTAACCCATTGATTTGTAGAGAGAAACTCAATACTGGTCATTTTGGCCTAACTTTCTCTCAAGGGTACCCAAAATGTATAGTATAGCTCAAGAAGCCAACTTCCTTCACTACACACACACACGCACACACACACACACACACACACACACACACACACACACACACACACACACACACACACACACACACACACACACACACACACACACACACACACACACACACACACACACACACACACACACACACACACACACACACACACACACACACACACACACAATGTGCATGGTGCCTCAATAATATAGGATTAGTTGAGGAGGGTCATGAATTTAAACTTTGTGTAATTGGTTCAAGAGTTAGATGTCTAACTATTATGAATCAATGTTAAGAAACTAGATGACCTAAAACCCTTCTAAAACCCTCTCAAGAACCCAATGAATAATACATGAAGTGAGATGAATCAATAAGTGTTAAAATGGCCTATAAATTTTTTTTGACTTATTTTTCACTCTCTTGGACTCCTCACCACTTAGTCTTTTTGTATGGTCACTTATACAAACAACCCTAATTTAGTGTTTCTTATAGGTTTTGAGTTTTTTTACAGGTATAGAAAGGAATAGATGAATGAAAATCATTAAATAAGGTGTTTAGAGACTTTTTATACCTATCCATACTCATAACTAATCTTAATTATTCATGAAAGTACCTATGTTAAGTTGGTCATTGCAGGCAGTCTTGAAACAAGATAGTGAAAAGTGAAGTGACTACCTAAGTTGAAGATGAGAAATGTGTTTTTGAGTTTAATTTAGGTCTATTTGATATACCATAAGATAAATAGGTCTGAATTATTTATCTAAAACCACTAAAATAAATCTCCATGAGCATCTATAGGTCACTTAAGTGACAAGTGTGAAGTTTCAGGCCTAGAAGGTTAGTGAGTAGTTGCAAGGGAGTGAATGGCAAGTGGTGCAGAGAACTTCATTAGTTTAGGGGAATATAATAAATATCATAATATTTTTTCTAACTTATAAATTCAAAAAACATGTGTCAACAACTTCCAAAGATAGTTTTGGACTCCCCAGTCACTCTTCATTGAGAAAGGCAGTTTCATGAAGGATGTGAAAGGTCTCTATGCCAACTTTAGGATAATGATGCAATTATGATATAAAATTGTCCATGATAAATTCATAGACTATTTTTTAATTCATTATATTACATTTTAACTAGTTTTCAAGTCTTGAAACTTTCTCATATGACTGTCTAACTTCACCTCTTCTCTCTCCTCTCCTATGATCTATATATGTAAGCATTTTTGGCATTATAAGGGATCCATAATTTGTATGATGAATCCCTACTGGTTTGACATCTTGATTTTTCTTTGAATAAAGTTCTAAAAGTTTATTTTGTATCTTCAAATCTTGCCTAAATATGGAAAGTAATGTATTTATATTCCAAGTGATGAATGTCTTCTCTTTGCTTCCATTCTACTCTTATATGCATTGTGTGAGTATATCATCTCTTCTACCAAGTCTCATGAAGTTTATGTGTATGTTAAGTGTGTCTTAAAGTGTGAGAGAGACTAGTATTTTTTAATATCAGACCTATTTTCACCCACCTTTGAATATGCATAGTAATACACCTCTATGAAGAAACACTTATGTTAGAATAACATTGAGTTGAGGTCAGTTTTAGTAGTCTTCTTTCTTAGTATATATGCAAGTGTGTTTTGTGGACTTATATTTGGTGCATCACCTTCATTAGTGTAGCTCTATTTATGTTTCATCATTCCCTTTTCACCCCCAATAGTGATTAGTTTAGTGTAGTGTGTGAGCCTAAAAGATAGATCAAGAGAGATAGCCCTTCAAATCTAGAGATTTATCTCTTATACTAGCTTGCCTATTTATAGAGATAGCTCCATGTTATCCCAAATTTGTGATGGTCTACATGAATTATCTAGGGTCAAAATTTGGGCTATAATAGCTACCATGTAACCAAATTTGACATTTTAATCACCATCCACTAAAGCAACCCAAACCAAATCATCTTCTCAAGCTAAGTCATTGAAATGATGGCCTTCTAATAGGTAATTCAAATCTAAGATGATAGATAATTCTTCCTAATTGGTAGAGTTCAAGGTAATGGATTTACACATCTTTCAATATTTTTTATGTTTTAAATGATAAATTATCATATTTCTCATGGCTAAACTAACCTTTCTCTAGGGAAAATAAGTATAAGCATATATCTTGTTTTAAGTTGACTTTAACACTATAGTGAATATGGTTTTCATTTGAATCTAGGCATTATTATGAATTACTTGATATTTTTTGTTGGAGTTGATTTTTCCAAAATCATGTTATACATAGTTAATGAATGATGTGATAATGATGTTATAGTTATTTTATTAAATAATAAATAGAAGTAGTTTCAAGTCTAATAAATAAGTTTTGATGATTAGAAGAAACTTATAGTTGTTGGAAGTATTTATAGATTAATTAAATGCATTGATTTTATTGTATTTAATTAATTAGGTTATTATTTATAGGAAAAGAGTTACATTATACTGAACATGAAATTATATATTTTCCCAACATGATGCATTATTAAATTGGCACTTAAAAAAATCTCTGAGTTACTTTAAGGTTAATCTCACCTTTAACTAGCCTTAGGTATCCCTTTTGAGATTAAATAAACCCTATAGGAGGACTCAAAGTAAATTAAGACATATTACCTTGATTTAGGTAAATTAGGTCAGATGTTTAACTCTAATTCACCCTAATCAATGTAAATGGGTAGGTTGTATATCAAGCATTGAATTTTACTTATGAAACTTCTTGAGGCAAACTAGAACCCTTAGAGCAATCTAGTGTGATTTGTTTGAGTCTAGTCATGGACTTAGCTCATTTCTACATATCTATCTTGTTGTCTTATATCATGTTGAGTTTTTTCCTTAAATAAAATAGACTAATATAGAGATGTGATTTTTTTCATGATATGATGGCATACATTGATTGATAATACACTCACTTTGTGTTAGGAAAACATATATATATAATTCAAACTAAAAATGTTTATAATAATCATATATATATATATATATATATATATATATTCTTGATTATTATAAACATTTTTAGTTTGAATTTTATGGATATAACATTGGTGTCAGGACACAAATTGATACCCTAGGGATATTTGGGAAAATTTATTACCAAAAATTAAGCTTATGTATCTTAGGATGGTGATAACATGAACCAATAAAGGTTCATGTACCAACCCTAAAAAAGGAAATAAAATGGAAGAAGAGATGATAAAAATAGGATGGCCTCTTCCCAATTATGGTAATAATAATGGTATTGATAACATTGGTACTAATCCTTTGGTGGGGAATGATGAGGCTATGGTCAATATATTGGGAGTACTCGCCACTATCCAAGTAGTTAATATTGAAGACCTTGATAATAATAATTTATAGCTAGGAGAAAATCATGTGGAAGTAGTAAATGCACTACCAAAAACTTGAGTTACACTTGATCCTTTTATTAATGAGATCAAGAAGATTTCTCTAGCCAGCTATTCTAGACAATAATTTGGTGATGCTACTAAGGCATGGTTGATAAACTTACAAAATTAATTTACTTTTTACAATATGAGTTCTAATATTAAAGTTCTTATTGGAGCTTATCAAGTGATTGGTGATGTTACCTTGTGGTGGAATCATATTTGGGTTCTCAAAGGGTATGAAGCTTTAAAACTCACTTGAGAAAACTTTAAGAGATTTTCATTAAAAAAATCAATTCCAACTACAAATAATATAAAATCACTAAGTTTCAGCTACTAAAATGGAACAATATGAAAAAAACAAAATACAAGAAAAAGTTTATCAGTTTTTTGTGTTATGTTAATTGCATTCATGATGAAAATTCAAAATTCACTAAATTCAAATTAGAATTACATGAATTTTTGATGTAATATGTAAACATGAAAAATATGTGTACCTTAACTTTTACAATTGAATTTTTCCATCAAGCTGAGAAAAAGGAAAAGTCTCACCTCAAAGCTAGACAAAAACTCAGAAATAATAGACAATAGCCCAAATTTAAAGCTTTTACACATGTTGAAAATAATTTCAAAGGCATGTAAAAATAATTAAAGAACTTTTCAAAATCATAACAGAGGTTCAAAACTTTATAATTTTCCCAATTTTATCCTTACAAATAGAAATCATACCCAAACCAGTTCTTGTGGACTAGCAACTAGTGATAATTTATAAAAATTTCATCTACAAAGAGATAAAATTCTAGGAATGTAGTTATAACCTCTATAAAAAATATAGATAAAAAATCAGAAATAATAGACAACAGTCCAAATTTAAATCTACACATGTTGAAAATAATTTCAAAGGCATGTAAAAATAATTAAAGAACTTTTCAAAATCATAACAGAGGTTCAAAACTTTATAATTTTCCCAAGTTTATCCTTAAAAATAGAAATCATACACAAACCAATTCTTTTGGACTAGCAACCAGTGATAATTTATAAAAATTTCATCTACAAAGAGATAGAAAATTCTAGGAATGTAGTTATAACTTCTATAAAATATATTTCCCAAAGCTAAAGAGAAAGCAGCCTTTCAACCATAGAGTGTATGTAATGGTTGACAATAAGAATTCAAATTTGCATTCCACACTAATTGAAACCCGAAGTATAATTTTTAGTTTTTCTATGTTTATTTTAATTGATTTTGGAGCTATATAAAGTTTCATTTATCCTTTTATTGTAAGTAAATTTAAATTTAAACCCACTAGAATCTGAAAAGGATAGGAGTTAGAGTTTGGCATAAATAATAGAGTTCCTATTTTAGAATGCATGGAAAGAGATGAGCTTGATTTTTGTGTTTTTAAGGTAAGTATAAATATGTTTTTGGCACATTTGGGATCTTATGACATGATTCATAGCATGAAATAACTAAAAATCATCAAGTTAGGATTGATTATTTTATAAAAAAGGTGTAATGCCATGATGATTTTGGTAAATTGGTATAAATCTAAGGAATCTTGAAACCTATAGTCTGAAATATCCTTTTATATTTATATGTGAAGAAAGTGATCCATAAATCACGTAATCTTTATAATTTTAAAATTAAAGAGGTTCCTAAAGAAAATAAAAAACCTCCTCTAAGGTATTTTATAGTCTCAAGAGAATCTGAAGATGTATTCCCTGAATAAATACCTTGTTATGACCTAAAATGGAGTTTGACTTTACAATTGATATTATACTTGGATTTCCACCTACATTCAAAGCTCCATATAAGATGAAGGTAATAATTCTATAATATTTCAATGTTAAATTACAATAAATAAATTATAATGGATTGATTAGATTAAGTGTTTATTATTTGGGTGCTCTTGTTACCTTCATTAAGAAGAAGGAAGGAACACTAAGGATTCGTACTAACTACATAATGCTAACTAACGTCATAATTAGGATTAAACACCCCTTGTCTAAAATTGATGATATTTTTAATTATATGATAGATGTTATCATTTTATCTAAGATTAACCTTAGATCAAGGTACCATCAACTCTAAATCAAGGAAGAGGATGTGGATAAGACTTCCTTAAATACTTGGTATGCTCATCATGAGTTCACTACTTTGCCTTTTGGATTGGCTAATGTAGTTGAAAATTTCATGAAACTAATGATAATTATATTAAATAATTTATTTAATCAATTTGTGTTGGTTTTTAGAGATATTTATTCTAATAATGAATTTGAGCATGATAAACACTTACACTTAGTCATGTAGAGACTAAGGCAACACAATCTCTATGGTAAGCTTCCAAAAATTTAATTTTATGAGATTAAGATTCATTACCTAAGACATAATATTTAGGAATGTATTTGTTGATCTTGTTAAGATCAAGGCTATAAAGGAGTGGTCCACTCCTAGGAATCTTTATAAGGTATGAAACTTCATGGGACTTTTTGGTTACTATCATAGGGTTGTGGATTTTTTTATAGAATATAATAACCTATTACATCCTTACAACACAAATATAAGAATTTTTTTGGTCACGTCAATGTGAAAAATATTTTTTAAATTTCAAAGAGTTACTCACTTTTGCACCAATATTTGTTATACTTGATCTTAATGGTAATTTTTAAATATGGGTTGATGCATATGCTAATGGATTTGGTGGTATTATTACCTAATATGGTAAATTGGTTGCATATGAATCTCATAAACTTAAGGAACATGAGAATAATTATCCTACTCATGACCTAAAGTTGGAAGCAATTATGCATGAACTTAAACAATGGAAGCATTTTTTTTTGCTTGGTAATAATTTTAAGGTAAAATCCAATCACAACCTTCAACATATTTATTAAAAATATGATTTAAATGATAGGTAGTAAAAATGGATGAAATTTATCAAAAAAATTGATATATAAATCTCTTATGTAAAAGGTAAGGAAAATCATGTTGTTGATGCACTTCGCAGATACACTTATACTACTACACTTTTTATTTTGAGATTAAATTATATAAATTATGTATTGGAACATTATTTTAATAATGATATATGAAAATTAATTTATATATAATTAACCCAAAAACTTGTGGATAAAACCTTTTAAAAATATTCATTAGACTCAAATGATATTCTGAGGTATCAAGGAATAGTTTAGTTCCTTTATTATAGTAATTTAAGAGATTAATTTATGAAATAAATGCATATTTAAATCCATTTTTCCCATCCATGTGTAATCAAAATGACACACTAATTAACAAATACTATTATTGGCCTAGTTTGATGAAAGATGTAACTTATTTTGTTGGGAAATGCTAGTGAGTTAAAGTTGAGCATTGTCACCCATGTGGTTTAATTTATCCCCATGATCTACCAAAACAAAAATGGGCTATAATTTTAGTGGATTTCATATTGGTACTAGTTAACTCTCAAGGTTTGCATAAATTCACCAAGGTTTCACATTTATTATCAAAAGTCTATGTGATGATGCCTCTATTATTTTTTTAAAGCTTTTTGAAGGAATTTTTTCACCTTCAAGGAGTTATAGAAGTGATTATCTCCAATAGTGACAATTTTTTCACTTTAATAATTGGCATACTTTGACTATTACTTTTGGAATTTACTGCATACCACCTAAAAATGGATGGTTAAATTAAAAAGCTAAAAAATATGGAAGAAAATATGTTAAGAACGTATATTATGGATCAACAAACCAAATGGGAAGATTATTTGCATTTAGTTTAATTTTATTATAACAAAACTTATCATTTTGTGATTAATGGCACCTTTTGAAGCCTTTTATGGACAAAAATGCTAAATTACCCTTTCTTGGGAAGCTTTGGAAAATATAGTTACTATGGGACCTAAAATTTTGTATAGTTATGAAATGTAGATGGACCTTATTCATCAAAGGCTAAAATTTTCCTTTGATGGCATAAAATTTAAGCAGACATGAAAAGAAGACCTAGAAAATTTGAGTTGTGGTATATGGTTTTTCTAATATTTAAGGCCTCAAAAAAAAATTTGTTAAGTTTTTCAAAGCTTCAAAACTAGATCCATGTTATGTTAGTCCATTCAAAATTATGGAAAATATCAACCTTACTTATTATAGGATAGATATTACTCATTCTATTTATAGGATTCATGATATATTTCATTTTTATTTATAGATAAAATATATTTTTAATCTATCTCATGTTTTGGGTTACAACAATAGTTAAGCATCAGAAGAGGAGGCCACTCAACCATAATCAGTTAATATCCTATCCCATATAAATGTTAAGTTGTGAAATTGGGTCATAAATTAAGTGTTGGTCTAATAAGACCAAATTAGTGAGTGAAGTGACACCTATGAAGATGAATATATTTTATGGTAGTATTACCCTTACTTGTTTATGAAGGAACCGAGATGATGTCTCCTTTAATAAAGTGGGGATGTCATATGACAATTTTATTCTATAAATTTTGTGGTTACATATATTATATTTATCAGACCTGCTTAATGTTTGGATGTATTTATAATTTAAGTACCATGATGTGTTTGTTTATTTATACTTGATAAAATTTCAATAACATGATTTTAATGATTTATTTAATACATATTGTTAATTTTAATTATTTGTCAAATATATATATATATATATATATATGTATATGTATATGTATATGTATATGTATATGTATATGTATATGTATATGTATGTATATATATATATATATATATATATATATATATATATGTATATATATATGACTTTTATTTAGGTAATACTAATATTATTTGACTTCTTCAAGTTTTACGAAAAGAGCTAGCTTGTTGCTGAAGGGGGATGACATGCAGACAAAATGTGACATACATGTATTTACATGTGTATATTTTTTAAAGAGAGATACTTTACACCTTGCATGATGTGTTTGAACCATGACGTGTGATTTTATTTTTAATTTCCCTATATTAGAGTGGTTGTGATCATGGAATGATCAATTTAATTAGTTGATTGACATGTCCTTATTCATTATTTTAGATTTGAATGCTTCATTGGTGTGTTCCATGTTGTAAATTCAGTGTCACATATTAGACATAGTCCTTAGATATAATTAAGAAATAATAAGAATATTAACAACACTTTAGTGCTTATTATATTTTCATTATTTGAAATTCTTTTATTGCTTAATACACTTATAGTGTTGGCTTGATATGAGTGCAGATCTAATATTTTGATTGGTTAGGCACCACATATTGTTAGTGTTCTATTACAAATTAAATTATATTTCTCACTAAGAAACACACTTTGATATCATAGTAAGTGTGTAACACATAAATCATTCAAGACCACATCATGGTCATTTACATTAGTAACATAAAGGTTTTGAAAACCTTTGAGTTTAATTTTTTGTTGCACTTCAGTAAATTAGGCACATAATGTGCATAGTATAAATAAGAATAGGGGACCACCCATTTACTGAACATTAAATTTTTAAATTAAATAATTAATTGAATATTTTTTAATATAATAAATGATTATTTAATCATGCCCTAATTTAGGCATTGGCCTATCCAAAAGGAAAAGAATAATGAGAGGAAAATAAAAGGAGAAAAATGAAAGGGAGATAAGGTAACACCTTGGTGCAACACCTAAGGAGAATAAGAGATTGGGAAAATAATGTGAAAACTACCAATAATATTTTCAATGATGCTATTTTTACTCTTGAGGAATTTTTGGTGGTATTTGATGGCAATTTTGATTGAAGAATACATAGGCAAATAAGGAAAAATAAGGACATATAAATTTAAAAAATAAAGAAGGTTAGAATTCTGAAATTTTTGTTGTCTATATTTAGGATTTTACAAGAAGTAAGTGGCATTTTTATTTTTACTTCCTTGTAATTCCTAGGTATACTAGTTATGTGTCAATAATCATGCATTCAAGATTATTTTTGTTTTTAAAAAATTATCAATTGGTAATCATCGAAAGGGGAGAGTTTACTAGGTCACACTATGCATTCACTTAATCCCTTATTTTATTATTCATGACAGGTAACACCATTTTCACAATGATTGTTTGCAAGCCTTGATATGTTCTCATTATTTTGTATTATGATATTATGTTTATTTATGGGTTATATGGTGTAAGGGATAAATAAAACCATAAGTACCCACTCAAGGACTTCAATGAGAGGTATGGGTTAAATATTTGTAGGTATACTCAAATGGTTGTAATAATGATAAATGGTTAGCTCCCCTCAGATGGCTATCATTTTAAGGTGAGTAACATAGACCATTGTGAGCTCACTATGATGTAATGTGTTTCTTAAAATTTTGTTTTGTTCTTCATTGATGGTGTAAACCATTTAAATTCTTTTATAGTGGGCAAACTATATCTCTTTCTTTAGATTATTTATTTACATATGATTTTATCTTGTTGTATTCATTTACATTAGAGATAAATTCATCCTTAGGATGATGATTGGGGTGAAAAAGGCCACTAATGGATGGGATCCTCTTACTCATTTCCATTTAGTTACCAGTTACAATCACTAAGACTATTCTAGAGTTGTTTGCTTCTCATTTGTACTTGAACTCTTGACTGCTAGGTTGAAGATCTGTAATGTTTCTATTTTTGGAGTTGTTTTACATTGTAGTTGAAACTTATAGATTGATGGATTAAATTTTAAACTAATAATATTTTCATTGTAATTTATTGTAATAGTTATTAATGTATTAGATCAATAAGATTGTAAATTCTAGTCTGTATGTATGAATATTATTTATATTTCATCTAATTGTAACTCATTTTTAGTATGAGAGATCAATGTAAAGTCTAATCTATTACTATTATGATTGCTATTGATTTATATTAAGCTTATTGAACTTGGTATTCTACCTTTGATTTGTAAATACATGTCTAAATCTGATACTTATTTTTAATTTAATATTTTAATATTACTTAATGACATTTAATTAGAACATATTTTGTGAACATAGACTAAACTAATTTGTTTATTGCTCTAAATGACAACTACCTTCCCATAATTATAGGTTAATGCTGTAAATTATTTAAATGGAAGAAGTATTGCTTGTATTGTATTTATTGCATGATTTTTTAATTTTATTTTCAACGTACATAATGAACCCTATGACAACTTTTTTGTAGATGGTTTAATAGACCATTGGGACTAAGGAAGTTGAGGATTACAATTATATGATTGTAATTAGATTCATTTAGGGTAAACCCACTTTGAGATATGCATATTTTTTATATTCTTAATTAATTAACTTAGACTATAACATTAGATGGTCCTTTACATTTGAATTAATATATTTATTTAATATTATTGTGAGTATTATTAAGATGGTCAATCTTGTTACATCTCATTTAAGTGAAAATGAAGTCTTAGACCTATTGTTTTGAGTTGACATGCATACCATGGGAATTTATAACTTGAATTACTTTTTTCTATATTGTAGAAAAAATTAGTTATTCATTTCCATGTATAGTTTACAATATGATTAAATTTTAATATCTATAATTAGATCTTTCTATTAGAGCAAGTTTTAAGATTTATTGATAATGTATTAGATCCTTATTGAACTATATTGTTTAAAATGTAATTATTAGACTAGCATATGGATTCGATGGTCTACTTTCTTATAATAACCTTGTTGGGATAAGGAAACTGAGCCATATAGGGGCATGATATGTTTTTAATTGTAGAAGTAAAAATTAATTAATAATTATAGGACTATGATTTTCATTAGTCTATTATATGAAAGTTGTATTCACACTTAAACTATTTCCTAAGTGGCGGACTATATAGTTAATGTTTGATCTTTCCTTATAAAAGCACCATTATAATTTGAATGTAAGAACATCCATTCCTTTTGGTAAAGGTGATATGCAATATGATTAGTTAGTGGATTAGAGTGTAGGGACAAGGTCACAAAATGATAGGTATAAACAACTAGAAAGGCCATGTTCTACTTTATCAAAAAAGGTGTTTTAGTAAAGCCTGGATCTATGACTTAGAATTATTTCATTATTGGATTTTGTCTAGCTTAGATCATGGTACAAGAAAAGTTTTATTTCTTTATTTTTATACATTATGCATACTCTATTTGCCATATGAATATTCATTCTAAGATAAAGTTGTGAACATTGGAGTGTGATTTTTGCTTAGGTATCTTACTATAACCAGTATGTTTTCTAAGATATCCTTACTTATAATGGATTAAATGAATACCAAAAGTATTTGATGATGTTAAATGAATAAATTAACAATCTATTAATTATTTTTTATACTGTAAAGACTCATGATAAAGTTTTAAAAATTAAGGTTTTCTCTAGATTATTGTATTGAAACCTCAACAATGGTAATAAGAGTAAATTATAAACTAATTTATTAGTTACTAAATCGATGTTATAAAGGTATTTGATGATGTTAAATTAATAAATTAAAAATCTATTATTTATTTTTTATACTATAAAGAATCATGATAATTTTTTTAAAATTAAGGTTTTCTCTATTTTATTATATTGAAACCTCAACAATGGTAATAAGAGCAAATTATGAAATAATTTATTAGTTACTAGATCAATGTTATATTATTCCTAGTCTAGTAAAGTTATTATGAATTAGATTGTATTTTTACTATAGTTTATCTTAAATTTTTTAGTGATATTAAAAGATGATAAAAAAATTCTCACATTCTAAATTATCTTTACATTATTGTGTTTCTATTTTCTTGCAATTGGTTTTTTTTTGGATACAAAGTGTGAAGTGTATGGTCCTTTGTTTTCCACTATAAATCATAGTGTAATGTTTCCTTTGAATAATTAAAAACTATTATTTTTATTTAATATTTATATCTATAAAAATACTTATTTCAATATTCAATCCCATAGCTCAAATGAGTAACTAGATGTAAAATGGGAAACACTTGATAAGGAATAACTATGTTCTTTTGATTGAACTTATTGTGTAAAATTGAAATTGGTACTTATATATATTTATTATTTTGAAAATAATATTTATGAATTATTAAACATATTTAATGATTGGTTTTCCCCTAAAAATATAGTGAAATTTTGGAAACAATTTATGGTATATTAAATTAGGTATTTGAAAATTATCTTATCTAACTTATTATAGAGAAATGGCTTTAATTTTTTTGGATAAGCAGTAAGTAATAGCTTAAAATTAGAGTTAATAAAAAATGGTAACCTCTTTAATAAAATATGATTCAATGTTATGTTATTTATGAATATGTTGTGAATATATTTTAACCTAAGATAGAAACCCTAACTTCATCATTAATTTTTTTTTATTTTTAGATGATAAAGTGTCTTATTTATCATGGTTAAACTAACCCTACTCTAAGGTAAAGAAGTGTAACCATAAATATTTATTTTAAGTTGACTTTAAAAAAATAAAAAATAAAACTATTTTATTTTTACTTTAGGCATTATTATGAATTATGAGAGATTCTTGTTTGAATTTGATTATTCCAAAATTTTGTTATATAAATTTAATGAATAATGTGATAGTGATGCTATATTTATTGTATGAAATATGAAATATTGGTTCAAGAAGTTTCAACTCTAATAAATATTTTTTTATGATTAGAAGAAGCATATAGTACTTGGTATATATATAATGTAATTTTAATGTATTGGCATTCTCTTGTTTAATTAATTGGGTTATTTTTAATGGATAGTATTCTAGGAAAAGAGTTAAATGTTGTGCTAAAATTGAAAGTAAATATTTTCAAACACAATGGACCTATAAATTTATGTTTGAACAATGTTGTGAGTGAATTTAAGATTAATCTCACCTTTACCTACCTTTAGGTAACCCTTTTGAGATTAAAAAAAAAATCTATAAGATAACTCGAAGGAAATTAAGACCTCCTACCTTGAACAAGGTAAGTTAGGGCCTAATTAACCCCAATAAATTTAAAGGGTTATATTATATACAAAACATTTGATTTTCCTTAGTGAACTCCTTAAGACAAACTAAAATTTGTATAAAAATTTAATTTAACTTGTTTGAGTTTGGTCACAGACCTGACTCATTTCTATGTATCTATGTTTGTCTTATAGCATGTTGAACGTTATCTTTAAATCAAGTGGAATAATACCAAGATAAGTGAGTTTTACTATTATCTAATGGCAGACATTGATTGAGAATAAACTCACTCAATTTTAAGAAATGTTATATATATCCTTGATTATTAGAAGAAAAAATGGTTAAATTTTTAAAAGATATGACATGTCTGATAGATGAGCTAATCATGAGGATGAAAAAGTCTAATGAATAAACAATGCTACAATCAATATATATATATATATATATATATATATATATATATATATATATATATATATATATATATATATATATATACACATATATACATATACATATACATATATACACATGTATAAATAATGAGAGAGATAATTTTCTACCTTTACCTTATTTTTCATCTTTTAATGTGTTAAACTAGTACTGTGCATATATTCTTATTTGATATTTTTTGTCATGGCCCTATACTAGAGTGGTTTTAGTTTAGTAATTGACTATATTTGATTAGTTGTGATTGGAATAATTCCATGAGTAATTTCAAGTTGAGGGTGAGTTCAATTGACCCTCTTGATATTTTGGGTCACTAAGAAGTATTTTGCATAATAAGACTTATTTTGAGTCTTTGGAAAAATGAAGGCAAAAAAGAAGGTTATGGCATTTAATGCTCACTAGTTATTTAATAATGTAATATTTATGTGTACATTTGATAGTGCAGGTTTATTGTGAACCTTTATTTTGATATGCACCACTTTGTGCTAAAGTATTAGTGTTTATTATTTTCTTAAATTATATGTAGGGACTTATAGTGTTTGTATGTATAGGCTAGGATGTCCAATAACAATCATCTTTCTCTCAATAGACTAGGTTATAAACAAGGTCATAATAATAAACCCTAAGTAAACTTGGATTATCAATTAATGACCTAGAATAGTTTTAAACCTAGTAAAGGGGTAATCCACACTTAATTTAAAGAGGATAGAGTTTCAAAGTCTGCATGTATGATATAAATGATGACTCTCACTAAGCCTAAAGATATATCAATAATTGTAATAATAGTGAAAATTGGTGTATCAAGGATATAGTAAGGATACCACATACAAGGAATTGATTAACAAGGGTATCCTAGCTCCAATATAAATACAACTTACTCAAATATTAAGAATGTAAGTGGTGTAATGGGAAACCAATGGAAAACCTATGTAGCCTAAATTTATAATGACAAGCCTAAGTAACCATATAAATATACCATATTATTTAGTATAAGTAGGATCACAAGCAAGTATAAAAAAAATACATCCACTATAGAAATAAATTATGCAAGTATAGCTATTTATTAAATACAATTTAGATATAGATTCTTAACTTTGTGTGGACTAATCGGCTCATCAATTTTCCCTTTGGTCTCAAGTGAAACTTTTCAAGATATTTTGTAGATTGAATACTTCAAATGGAAAGAAGAATATCTCCAAAGACTAGGACACCTCCTTAGAATGACTCCTCCTATTTATATTCAAAGACCTTAAACAATACTATACCTCCAAGACAATATTTTAACCTATAACTCCTTTCACTACTTAAGAGAATAAAAGCAAGTTTGAGAATAACATATGAATGTTTCATAAATTTAGGAATTATAATGTGACCCATGTATATATGTCTCCAATAACCTAAAATAAACCTAAATTCAAAGACAATAGTATCATTTAGACCAATATAATAAAAAAGGATGTCATCTTAGACAAAATTGTAATGAAAAAGCTAATATAGAACAACTGATAGGGACAAGACTTAGAATTGTATCAACTAAGTCAATATAATATAAGGAAAGATATGTGTGAAACATATTATATCAACCTAGATGATATAGTAGTAATATAGGGTGGCTTAAAAAACTAAATTTAAAGTAGATGGAGAGGTAAGAGAAAGATACTTAAAGGAGGTTATATTAGCAAAAATGAAAGTATGATATAATAGTATACAAATATTGCTCAAAAAGTACCACAAGCTGATCCTTCCCCATTCCTAGTGCACAATTTAGGATATGCACTCAAGGATATTAATACACTAATAATCCCCTACAAGATAAAATTTTAGGAAAGTGATAAATAAAAAACTTTTAGGTGTATGTATATTCCCCACCCAAAGCTCATGACATAACATAATAGTGTAACACAAGATGGTACTTTGGGAAATATACATAACAACACAAAAGACCATAATATAAAATAAATGTTGAAATAATTAAAAAGTAAATAAATAAATATAAATATATACTTTCACTTATGTTACTAACTTTAAAAATGTGTCTACATGTGTCGTAGCTAATGAAAGATGCCAATTTTTAAGATAGATAAGAAGATATAAAAAATTAAAGATAAATCCAAATTTATGGATTTTTGTAATTATCACCTAAAACATTCCTTATTTTATCAAGATCCCAATTCTTATTTCATTTCATCAAAAGGATATACAATAAAAAAACATATGAAATATTAAATAATGGGTTTTTAAATTTTTAAATTTTATTATAGATAAGTGAAAATAATTCCATTTGTTCATAGCTATTTTTGAGAAAATTGCTAGAGGAAAATGAGTAAAATGCATGGGAGGTCACCATGGTGAGATATTAGGAGATATATATCTAGGTGATGCATTTATTTTTTCTTTTGGTAAAATAGGGTAGATAGAGTAGATATAGGAAAATTGTGTGTCAGGGAAAATCCATGTAGTGAAAATTTTCCCAAAAAGTGTCACAATGTAGAGAAACTTTATATGGGTGATATCTAGTATACCAAGTGTCAAATTTAGGATGGGTATATTTATTAGGTCAAAGGCAATAAATAATGATTACCAATTAACTATATTGATTAGGTTAATATAATTGAGTGAAGAAAAATCATAATCTTGGCTAATACAATCTAGATTGGATGATGAATTAATTATCAAAAATCATTGTATAAATCAGTATCACATATGTTGTTCAATACTTACAAATATGGTAAGTAATTTGATATAAAATTTCATGGTTGATACCATATTGTATGTCTAATATAATATGTATGTGATCGATGTCATAGGATAGAATTATATGGTTGATACACTATAAATATGACTGATATAATTTGATGAGAAATACATGGGAAGCAGTAGAAAATATAAGTGGATTATGTACTAGGAAAAGAGAAAAAATGACTAATACAATATAAATAAAGACCATTTTTTAATTATGATGAAAAAAATTAGTAGAAAAAAATTAGTTATATTTTAATTTTATTTCAAAATTTTATATCAAAATCTAACTTGGTATTATTTTTGATATGTTACAAAGATATAGGTGACTTTGGATGATATTAGACATGATATAGATTCCATATTTATTGTCCAAAATTATATATGTGGATAAAGCATGGTTGATCAGTCTAAGATTTGGAGGGATCATGGAGATGTGTTGGGTCCCTCTTAGCACAGAGCTATTTGCTATTTTCTTGGGTAGTAGGAGTGGATCATTGATACATTCAAGGGGTTGATGGATAGGGATACAATGGAGGGCATCATTAGTTTAGAGGATGTACATTATATATTATGGGTTCCCATTGAAGGTACACCTATTATTTATGATAGACCACTATCTATAGTGGAGTGTGAGGAGTTCATCTGATAGGCCATAGGGTTTGAAAAGTATGATCAATGTAAGTTGATCATAAGGATATTCATTGTATACATCTATAATTACAAATATCCATATGGCTATCATTAGATTAGTGAAAATTTGAATGTTGTGTCACAATTTGGATGGGAAAGTGTTACTATATAGTATATCCTTATGTTAGTCTGACTTAGAGCAGAGCACTATGTATAATATGGGAGTTATGATCAGGGTGCAATGAGTACATGAATTTTATTGGATGTTGAGAAAATAATAGAAAACCATGGATCCAATCATGTTGTTCACCTATTGGATATATGAGAGGTACCCTTTATATCAGCTAGCAAGGCTATCACTCTAGATCAAGGACCACCAACATTAGGTGAGGATGTAGGAGTAGGATCAAGAATGATACATATCCCTATACAACAATCACTATAGACTATATGTAGAGATTAGATCATATGGATGTTATAAAAAATAAATATGGACTCATGGGCATCATGGCCCTCCATAGTATAGGAAAGGATGAGGGTTTAGATCACATGTCATTACACCTAATAGTCTAAGCCTCACTTGCACAATCAATTCCTATTATAGTTTAGATAGGTGCAACCAACAACACCACTAGTAGTCCAACCCCATTGGGTGAGACAATCAAGAGATTTTTGAGGATTAGGGGGACAAGGCATACTAGTTGACATCCCAATTTTGAGACCTAATCATGGCCCACATAGTGGGAGATAATGAAGATGGTATTATTAGGAGAGGATAGAAGAGGAGTATATGGGTGATAATCTTGATGAACCTATGGCTAAGGCACAACCACCTAAATAGGATAGATGGGTGATCTAAGGATAGGTGAGGCCAAATAGTCATCAGATCCTAGTGGTCTAACATGAGAAATGGGTAAGGGATTGACCTAGTCCAATTTTAGATAGTGGGCCTATCCTTGGAGGTTTGGAAAATAGAGATACCATCATCGATAACCTCTCATAAAAGCATAAATGAATATTAATTATTTACTATCACTTATATTTTCTACTCTTAGAGATATAAGTGATAGGCACTTAGTGATATATTTACTTGCATATTTGATATAAATATCAAGATATGGTATTAATTTGGTTTAATTTTTATAAATTTAGCACTAGAGATAACATAGTGAGGGACTATTGTGAATACTACCCACTACGATATTATAGATGATGTATTTCTAAAGCATGACACCAAAAATATGGGGGATCCTTTTTTACCATCTGTTGAAGATCAAGTGAGATCTTTAAGATTGGTTGGAGTAGCTACACAAGACATATGGTGATAGGATAAAGCTACTATTACTACTCTCTTGATAATCCCAAAAATAAGAGAGGCTACAACATGGTAGTATGTGTCTACATCATAGGCTATATTGACCATGTATATTACTACATACATGGTTATTTTAGATAGAGAAATAAGCTAGAGACTAACTTGGTTAGAGTGTAGGGAGAAGTCCTAGAGTTATGATCTCGTAACTAGATACTAGTGGCATCTCTAAAGGCAACTTGATTCGTAACTTCCTTAGGGAGTGTATAACCTTTCCCACCATCTAGGGATGAAGGTGGAAAAAATATTTATATGTACAAATGTTTATGTATTTTGATTTGGAAAACTTTACACACACACGCACACACACGCGCACACACACACACACACACACACACACACACACACACACACACACACACACACACACACACACACACACACACACACACACACACACACACACACACACACACAATTGATTCCTTATATTCTACATAGGCTTGTAAAATCTTATCATTATCACATATTATCATTCTAATATCATGGTTATGAAGAATTTTATAATTTTGTTTAAAATTTAGACTTTTCTAGAAAATAAATAAATGCATGTTAAAAAGGAACAAAAGCTAAAGTGTAAAAATAATATATTAAGTAAGTTTTAATGTTTAAATTTTTCTAATTGAATGCAGCCCACAAATCAAACATAACATGGGATATCTACTTAGTTTGTCATTTATCTTACTAGGGAATATCCAAATACAACTAGTTATGTTTCCTATTCTAATGTGAACATACCAATTAAAAAAACTTGGAAGGGAAAAGGGAGATATAAATAAATATAAAATGGGGTGGTGCACCAAAATAGTAAAGAATATGACTCCCTATCTATGTAAACATAATGTTGCTAGAATGTAGGAAGGGAAAATAAAATAACTTATAAATTAAAATTTTAAGGTCAAGTCACAACCCATATATGGAATTACCACATCAATCCCAGAACCAAAGGGTAGACAAATAAGAGCCATAATAATTTTTTTACTCATAAGAAATATTCATAATCATATTGTATTGCAATGTGGGCTCGATATATTCATACATATAAAAATAAAAAGGATTTAGATATAAATTATTAATAAGTAGTAGGATTATAATTCCCAATAAAAAAATTTATACTAAAAATTAGTAATAAAAATATATTTCAAAAGAGAAGAGAGGTAAAAGAATGAATTAGATCATTAAGTACCTAAGAAGTATTTTATGATAAGTATTATCAATTTTATTTTCATAATGCTCCATTTAGATATGATGGACTCCCCTTTGAGAATATTTTTTATATTCCCATTAATACATGGAATGGGATACCTCTATAAAAATAATCCCACCCTCCTACTTGATTAGGATGAATAGATGTGTCATAACTGTTATGTGGATTTTAACTCGATGTCAAGATGACATCCTTGAAAATTGCCTCTATTTATCCTTTATTAATAGATTTAACCTTCATATCTAAAAATAAAATGTGTTTTATCATATGATTTATGGAGTAATTTTCCATGAATATAATTTTTTTCTATATTTGTCTAAAGTTGAATCAAATAGTTGTGTTCCTAGTCTTGGGTGGATGAATGACAAAATATTATTTCAAGAAATATCGATCTAATGATGAGAAGCCTTTTATTAATCTAACATCACTCCTTATAACATAAGGAGATCATGAAATTATATGATAGTGCATATGATGACCTAATATCAATGTGACAAAGCTAGATGAGACTTAGGGTGTAAGCCTTAAAATAATAAATCCAATCTTAAATAGAAAAATAGGGTGATCAGAGATCATTTTGATAATTATATGATTTGATATTGATACCAATAGATTACACCATTTATCACTACCACATGTTTTGAATTTTCAATGGTCCCTTAGACATTAATCCAATGACACAACAACCATACCCAAAATTTACCTATCCAAAAATATGAGAGACATCTTTATAGTGACATCACCATGTTTCTTAAAAAATAATCACATCATTACATTTTAAATATCCTATAGAGAGATTCTCACTAAAAATGAGAATTCTTACATCCTTATATTAATTAAGATTACATAGTGAAGCCATTACTAGAAGATTTTATAGTTAATTATTTTTTTAATACCTTGAAGATGAGTTAAAAAAAGGAATGATATTTAGAATATCTCATCAAAGGAATTAAAATATTTAAAACTAATGCAAGTTTGTTAAGTGGAGGATGAAAATATTTTAAAAGCTAAAATTCATTATGACACTAAAATGAGAATAAGAAACATTCTCATTTCACCTTATATATTTCTCTTGTTTTCTAAATAAAAGCACATCTAATGTAATGTTTTAGATTTACATTTATTGGTGACTTTGAGGGATCACTTTTGTAGGAGGTGAGATGAACCCAACATCCATTAGGACATAAAATCTTGCATGAGTAATTGATGATCCTGAATTTCTTCAAAACCTTGTAATTGTGAAAATACTACCTAAGAAAATTCAAATGAAATCACCTAGAGAGTTTAGTATTAATTTCACATTATCCCTTGTTGATTATTATGTAATGTTTGTTGAAAAGAGGTTGTTGAATTTAATAACTCATTTATTCATTATAATTTTTTCCTTTTAATTAATGCCATTAATGAATCTTATAGTCACATCAAGTCCACACATCATTTTTAAATGTGTTCATTAAATAATATAAGCTCAACATAAATGTTTACTAGACATTGAGGGTCCTACCTTCACACTTCTCATCATTGTATATATTTTTATTTGGATTTTGTTGTTGCAATCATAATTTTTATTCTAAAATGAGCATTTATCGAGGTCAAGTCATATGTTCCAACTTATTTATAAAATGAGGAGTTTTATCTTCCATTTTCATTAATAAATGGCTTGATCATTCATTTACATTATATATATATATTTATATATATATATATATATATTAGTCAACTTATTATGGCTTCCTTCAATCTACCTCCCCCCTAGTTTTATTCGCTCTATCTGTAGGTTTGAGGTGATCGATGAATAATTTGTTTATTGTATCTTATTGAGTGTTGGTAGAAATATATTTTTATTTCACAAGAAGATTCCTAAAACAACCCATAAATAATTTATAACCCATTTGGATATGATTAGTTTGGCATTTAATACCTTACAACTAGTAGCATATAATATTCTACCCTCAAGTGCTTTGCTATCCATGGAGATACCACGGCATATTTGGCTTCTACATCACACATATACTATGCTTTCTAATTTTATAGGAGATGTAACATTCTCCATTTTAATGTATTTGAGGGTTTTATTTCTATGCCTGAAACATACTCATCAATACCAGTATCCCATGCCCATGAGCCAATCATTCCTTTGCTAATGATTCATACACCAATAGTCAATTTTGATATTAATGATTTAGTGGTTTTGGTTACTAAATAATATAATAAATGTTTCCTTCATTATAAATCTAGGTTCATTCCCTATTATCTTTTTTCCTATACAGGAAAAGAGAAAAGTTAACATATGTATAAATTTATAGTATTTTTTTTTTGAACTATATATTATAAAATGTGTATTATTATGTATCATTCTAAGGGTGAGGGCCCATATAAATACCATTAGGTTAGTTGAATTTATTTAAATTATCTCTATTGAGAATATCGTATTTCCTTTCTCAGTTTATGTGATTGTGAAACATTGACAATAACAACTAGGTAGGAAAATAAGATCTCTATTTTTTATTATTTTTAGTCAATTAATCAATGGTACTAAAATCTCTATAATACATGTGCATCTCCCATGTTTTTCTTAGTTTCTATCATGTATACTTGTCATTATTTGAGGTGGAAATAACATTAAGAGAAGGAAAGGTTTTGTAATCTAAAAATTAAATCATCAATCAGCAATTTCATTTTGAATATATCTCTATAGTTACTGTGATCTTTCTTAGCTTATTAGATGGCTAGAAATTCATGTGGTAGATTATTGATTAGATGATTAGATCTTCTTTTGAGATATGACATCTTTAGGTATTTCCAACATATCTCATGTCATTAGATCTAAGAAATATCTATGACTAGAGATCCTCATACCTTCATCAAGATTGCTCATGGCCACTATGTGTCCATTCATTTTTTCAACCATGGAATCCAAATTTATTTATGTTATTTAGCTTTGAATAAATATGTAATATATAATGACTTTGAAGGCATACCTTCTAATCAAATGTTTTGAGATTTATCTAACCTTTTAATAGAAACACTTAGCCATTTTGAATACCCATTTCTTCCATGGTATAATCATATTCGGACCTTTGAATCTCCCATATTTTTGTTCTATGGATCTAAACATTTACCAAATTGATCATCCATACCTACTTTGTAGATCTGATCTGAACTTATTCCCTGACGGCTTATGTGAAATTTTATTTAGTTTTTAATAAGAAAAGCCATAAACTAGAAGTTTGCATCTTTGTAAATTTGCTTCCATGGCTTATCCTTGATCAATCCTTTTTTGCCAAGCAATATTTTTATCGAGTTTAATAAAATTAAGCTCATCTTCTCTTCTTCTTGATGCCTTTTCTCTAAACCTTTATTTATGGATCCCTGCTAAAAACTATTTAAAAATGATAAGACACATACATGATTCAAATAAAATATGTAGGGTGATGCAAAACATATTATTGTGCAAAAAATGGAAAAATCCTACTCTAAAAAATGTTAGTGAGTTTCAAACAAACTCACTAATAGGAATAGAAAAATATCTACCTCTCCTAATGATTATATGCCATTGGACCAAATCTGAGGCAAAAAAAGATGTGAAATATAAGTAAGTAACAAGATTTCAAGTATTTTAGGCTCTCCTTCTTTATATTCAATCTTTGTTTGAAGTTTCATCCATTTTTCATCAACACTTTTTGGATATGATGTAAATGAATGAATAGGCTAAGATTATTCAATTATTGACTCCTCCTTATGATCTAATATGAACATTATCATTAGATCCTTCTCATTTTTTGTTGTCAGGAACATCATTGGGAATTCCCTTTAAAATTATATATTTGTAGGATCATCCCAAGCATTAGGTTATTTTATTATATTTCTATAGCTAGATTCACTTGGACACTCTTCATATTTTAAAACAAAGGATTCCTTATTTTCCTACTACCATTTTCTCTCATATTCTTTCTCTCTTTGATCATTGTAGATTGAAATCATGAAGTCTTCACTACTTTCTTACAATTTTTCTCCTTCTTAAAGACCTTAATATTTTTTATCTTAAAAAAGAAAACAATCTAGGAAAAATAGAGAATAAATTATCATAACTACCAATAAAATTTGTTTCATCAATCTCTAGAAGGTCTTCTAGCATCAACTGACATGTTATCTCTTCAAAAGTAGACAAGGTTTGATCTTCATAATCACCCATTATAGTTGATAACCTACCTAAATATCCATTTTCAATCAACCTATCAAAGTTATTGTTAGTAATTTGACCTATCAAGGCCAAATTACTACTCCTATCATACAAAACTTTCCAAAAACCAGTCATAGCCTTTTAAAGTTGGTCAAACCAAAGAATTGTGGCCTAAAAATAACTAATTCTGGTCAAAATGTCAAAAATAGATTGTAAATTGGTCATTATAATTTGAAAATAGCATTGTCAAGTTCAAATATGTAGACAATCCATGCACAGGGATCAATTTTGAGAGAAAATTAAACATTTTGGGAGCTACAGGTGGTTTCAAAACCTTACATTTTGTACACAAGGTCATTACGAGATTGATACTATTATTAAAAAAAATCATGGCCATTGAATAGGTGGAGATAATCTTTGTTTTGTAATAGTTCTTAGCTATCCATTGGAGATCACCATAGGAGTAGGCATCATTCTCGAGTGTCATAGAGGTTTCTAAGTCTACGTAAAAGTTTTAAAATCATGGGATGATGTTTTTAAATCATAATCAGACCTTTAAATAGTTTTAAAACTCTAAAATTTAATCAAACCATGCTCATGTAGGCTTTTGCAAGAAAACAGGCATAAAGGCCAAAAAGAGGATTTTTTGAATTTTCAAGCAAAATATGATTTTAGAGTGTTTTGATAGAATGGTAAAGACCCCATGATGATGTTTTAAATCATTTGGAATAATGTGAAGAGTTATTTTCATTTTTTCAGTTCTAGACACACTTCCTAGCCTCATGTCCAGATGCTCATATATTTCACCACATGTGGAGTTTGGATGAATGATATTATTATTTTTTATTAATCCTATTTACTTATAATTCATGAAAATTTTATACCATTTTATTGGTTTTTATTTATGAACAATCATTAAGAGTGTAGGTAGCTTAGAATGCAATCAAAACCCCACAGGTAGATTTCTCCACATGGTAACTTTTTATATATTTTGAATGGGAACCAAATATTTTTATGTATGTTATTGGGGTAAATTTTCTACACATAAATATATTAAAAAATGGATTTTGAGGTCTGTACTTCATGAACCATCATTTTGAAAATTTAGCTTCAAAGCCCGCCTAAACCCTCAAAAAACTAGTTTTGTGAAAATTTGATTTTATTACCATCAAATAATATTGGATAAACCTAAAACAATTTCAAATTTCAATTAAACTCAGAGGGGATTCCAGCAATGTCAATTTTATGTATGGATATGTACGGATGAGGGCATAAATCATGTTTTTTATAGAAAAAAGTACGTAAAATGAAGTACAAGACACTTCAATGAAATATAATAAATGTATCTAAAATCATAATAATTTTTATTGATCATAAAATTTTATTTTGGTCATAAATCATCTTAGAATTGTCCCAACCAGCTCAATCAAAATGGCCAGTCTATAGGAAAATGGAGCAAAATAGGCCTAGTCAACCCTGTTGACTGAATGGCGAGTGTTTTCTCATCAAAATAAAATATTTTGGTGATGAATAATTTTTTTTAGGTGAATTTTTTTGTTTTTTTAAGTTTAATGTCTTATTATTTTAGGTTTAATGGAGTCCAAATACAAGAAGATATGCTATTAGGCCTAATTGGTCAATCAAGTAAGTAAAGAATGGTGTTGAAAATCTATCAAATAAATTAATTTTGGAGCTAAATAAATTAAATTCATAAGTTTTAATTCATGCAAGTTAAGCTCAAGTTGAGTTAACTAGTCCTTAAGGGTCAAATCTTTTCGATTGACTAATTTCATGCATCTCCCATGCTTTTCATGCAAGATAAAGACTTTAAATAACTTAAAATAAATTTTAATATAGATTTATATTCTAATTTATGGTGTTATTTTCATGCAAAGAAGGTTTAAAAGTCAACATGGGCCCACCACTTCTCAATTCTATGCCAAAAATGAAGAACACGCCAATTTTGAAGAATTAGAAGATTTTAATGCCTTTATTTAATTTTGTAAAAGGATTTAAGTCTTATTTTAACTCAAAGAAGACTAATCCTTCTATTTTCCATGTTACTTTAGCTTTATTTAAGCTCTTAGACTTATATATTGGCTTTTTTAAGCCATTTTTGATAAATTCTGGAAGGCAAAGAAGAAATTATAATTGACACCATTTATCAAATAAATATGATTTTTTCCATATGTTTTTTTTTTGGATTAGAATAGAGTGTATTCTTGATTATGTACTAGCATATAAGTGAGATATATGTCCATTTTTTTTATAATCTTTCCTCACCTACTGTGAAAATCTCATCCTCTACAGGTCATTTGAAGAGCTAAGAATAAAATTTGTTTTGCAAGCTTCTTTCAGGCCTTCTTTTGAAATATTTATGTTCAAGATTGAATGAAGAGTTTTCTTTTAGATTCATGTGTTTCTTAAATTTTATAAATATTTCATAGAATATCAATCATTTAGGTGCATCATCCCATTTAGATAGGATTTCCCATTTTAGTTTCTTTCTCTTTTTTCATCTCCAAAAATCAAAATAGTTTGGTCTTTAGAGATAAATCTTAAGGGAACCAGCCCTCTCTGGAGGTTATTCTTATTACAGGGTCCACACTCTAATAATTCTTAATTATATCAGCTAGAGCGAGGGTGTGTTTTACACATCTTCAAGTAGGGTGCACTCTAGAGTGATAACAGTTTCTGGCATGCTTGGTGGGACATCATTCAGAAAACCAGTGCAACTTTTAAGCACTCAAAGCTAGTTATGAACATCAAGAATCATTTCAATATTGATTCCTTTCAGTATTTGGTTTACTAATGGTCTCCAATGGCTTGTTTTAGTATGGATCCATATTATCCTCACTGTAATTAGTAGACCGACCACACTATGATCCTCACCAGGAGTTTGAGGATGTATATCAAGCATATATGTAGGAGTACTACCCAAATCCTCAATATGAAAAGTCATTATATCATAATACTAACCCTTACCAGTCGTATCATGATCCATACTACCCATTTAGCCAACCCAATCATGGCCATTTTGTAGCTACCTAATCCATACCAGTAATTAAACAAACTTTAGTGAGCCTTAAAAAGCATGCACTAAAGTTGCACTCATAGAGCTATTATAGCCAAGATACTCCTACTCACCAAATCCATTATGTGAGAGAGTCATTGGAAAAAATAAAATAGCAATGGACACCTATTGAGAGAGCCAATTAGAACAATATTATTGGTGAAATGATGGATGTAGGTGGTTACATTCAGAATATCAAGGATAAACTAAAAGGCCTTAAAGAATAACATGTTCAACAAAAACCTTCCTATATGCCATCGATTCCTCATCAAGTGACCATTCCAAGAGCCCCTTTGAGTTTGACAAGTTCTTATATTTCTTAGACCTTCCCTTCTTGGAGATCTATCCAATATAATTGTTAAAGACAGAAAGAGGTTGTTATGGGACACCCTGCTATTGAGATCATTGACCACTTTAAAGAAAAGATATTCTAAGAGAATATTGATAAGTAGATCAGAGAGATGGAGCTGAAGATAAGGAAAGAGGAGAAAAACCAAAATCAAAAGGTCAAAAAAGATCTTTTGTCTTTCCTATCTTGGAACCAAATCATGGAGTCAAGCAAGAAAGAGGAACAATCAATCATCATTCAGGATGTTGAATTCAAAAAAGAGATTATTTAGCCTTCATCCCTTCCTAATCAAAAGCCAAAGTTCAATAAGAGGTAGAGTAGAGAGCTAAAATAGCATCTTCCCAAAAAAACAAACAAACCCAAGTGCATATTTCAAGATGAGTCCAATCAGTTGAAAATTGAGATAAACTGAAACTAGGGAACCTATCTTGAGCCCAGAGACTTGCAAAGCCAAGTTTAGTTTACATCGGTCACCAACCATTCATTAGTATGGGAACCAAGGCTTAAATAGAAAAAAATATAAAATAATTTTATTTCTAAAGGCACCTCACTTTATTTTGAGGACAGGAGAGGAGTGGCTATCTGAACAGCAAACAAACCCTGCATCCCTCTCTGGTCCCTACCATGTGGCCTCTATTTTTAGAGCTAATAAGTCTCAACCAAATTTTGCCAATGCCATGAAGGTATTCAAATAAGGTTGTTCTTAGTTGTGACTAAAACTAGAGCATACATTATAATACTTGTTTGGTCAGTGAATTAACTCTAGAATTCTCCTCTCCTCTCCTAGAAGTTAAGTTGTCTAATCTGGGAGAGGCTAGGCTCTGCTCTAGAGGTCCTCTTATCTAGAACCTATATATAGATGAGAGATATTATAGAGGGATTTATTTTAGAGTGGGGTTATGTGATTTTGGGTCCCTTCATTCCATATACCATACTAATAAGATAAGAGTGTCTACTCTATTTGAGTCTGTCTCTTGTCTTACAAGCACCCTAGTTTTGAGTATAGCAGAGTTTTCCACCTAATTGACAAACAATAGCTCGGTGGGGCCTCAGTATGGAACTATTCCTTGATAGAAGATAAAAAAAGGACTAAAACCTTTTTGGGAAGTGACTCCTATATAGATTAGAGCTTGGCTCGCTATCACTATAGAGGAGGAATCAGTCCTTATTACTAGAGAGGAAAAGTTGGTTCCTCTGAAACCTTTCTAGGGAGTGACTCCCTCCATATTGCTCAATTATCAGAGGGTGTTTCTGTTTGGTACCTTCTTGGGAGTCACATTTGCTCTATGCCTACTTAAATCTAAAAATTATGGATTTAAACCCTAGTCCCTATTATGGGGGCAACTAGCCAATCAGCTACTACTATTAAGATAAGAATAGTTTATAGAGGTTTAGTTTAGGTTTAGTTTAGAGAGGTTTAGGTTTAGTTTATAGAGTAGAAGCACTAGAGGTTTAGTTTAGGTTTGGGTTTAGTTTATAGAGTTTTAGGTTTAGGTTATAGAGTAGAGGCACTAGATGTTTAGTTTAGGTTTAGTTTATAGAGGTTTAGGTTTAGTTTATAGATGAGGTGAAGGTGATCCAGGAAGAACAACCTCATGAGAAAAATCAGGTATCTATGGTTACTTCTGTAGATCTTTCACATCTTACTAAATACTTTCAAGGATCTACCATGCCACTTTTAGAGCAAGAACCTCTTCTTTGTGAGGTATATGAAGAAGATGTAGCCAAAGAGATAGAAAATAAAGGTGCCTTAATTAATCAATAAGAATATGATCATTAGCAATAGTTATACCATGATTTCTTGAATGAAATTGAAGAGCTTAAGATAACAAATTTGGATGATGAGATAGAACAACAAGTTGATGATTCATTTGAGGATTCCACCAATGTTTTAGAGCTTTAAGAAAGCAATGATATTTTGGAGATCCCAAAATAAGATGAATTGGAGCTTGAGTGGATAAATGAGATGACATTCTCTACAAAAGATGAAGATGAATCGAGTACAATAGATCAAGAACCTTCATATGACTTCATCTAAAAGGTAGAAATATGTGATCAACATATTTCAAATGGTAATATTGAAAATGAATTTCATGTCCTTTCATTTAATCATGATGAAGAGGCCTTTTGGGATGATTTTAAGAGTTTTTATGCAAATTTTGATAGTCCATCTCCAATCCATATGGAAATTTATGAATTTTTTGTAAAGATTACTGTTGTAGCTATTCATCAAGAAGAAATTAATGAAATATTGTAGCCATGTTTAATTCCATTCCAAGAGGTTAAAGATCTTAGTGAGCCACTACCTCAAATAGATCATAATGAAGATACCAATCCAAGCATACCAGTTGCTTTGCCAATACAATTATTGAATGAGAATGTGTCAAATCATGATCAACCTATGAATGAGACAAAATTAGTAGTGTTGATGCAACAACGAAGAATATGGGAGGAAGATGATTAGATCTTAGATCCATATCTTTAATCCATACAGCTAAGAATGGGATTTGGAGGCATAGCTTCATCATCTAGAACACATGAACATATAAGTTCTTCCATTTGCAAAAGAGGGCTATCAAAAGGAAGCAAATACGTTTCAAAGTTCCATAGTGCATCAAATAACTTTCCTTTTGATCTAGGAGGGCCAAAAGGTTGTAGGTTAGTTTTTACATAATAAAATTCTTGTTGTTACTTTCATCTAAGTCCATATCTGCACATGCTTTCAGTGTTGTTTTTTCTCTTTTCAAGTTGTTTTTATCCATTCCTCTAAGTGTACATGTGCACATGTTTATTGTTGTGTTAGTTGTCTTGTTTGTGTTTTTGTCTACAAAAGATCTTCCAATATTCAATGTATATCCAAGTATATCCTTGTCATAGTTTTTAAGTTATTTAACCAGAATTATGTTCAACCCTCAAAATTTGCCAAAATTGTTAGTAATTTGACCTATCAAGGCCAAATTACTACTCCTATCATATAAAACTTTCATAAAATCAGTCATAGCATTTTACAGTTGGTTAAACCAAAAAATTATGGCCTAAAAATCACCAATTTTTGTCAAAAATGGATTTTAAATGGGTCATTATTATTTCAAAATAGCATTTTCAAGTTCAAATATGCAGACAATCCATGTATAGGGATTAATTTGGATAGAAAATTGAAAATTCTAGGAGCTATATGTGGTTTTAGGACCTCAAATTTTGTACACAAGGTCATTATGAGTTGGATGACCTTATAAAAAAAATTCATGTCCATTGGAAAAGTGGAGATACTCTCTATTTTTTAATATTTCTTAGCATGTCCGTTGGAGATCACCATTGGAGTAGGCATCATTCTGGAGTGCCACAGAGGTTTCTAAGTCCAGGTAAATTTTTTAAAAAAATGGAATGATGTTATTAAATAATAATAATACCTTTAAATAGTGTCAAAAATCTAAATTTTAAGCAACCCATGCTCATACAGTTTCTTGCAAGCAAACAAGCATAAAGGCCAAAAAGGGGTTTTATTGACTTTTCAAGAAAAATGTGATTTTAGAGTGTTTTTATAGCATATTACAGAACCCATGATGATTTTTTCATTTTTTAAAAATAATTTTAAGATTTATTTTCATTTTGGTGAATTTTTCATTAATTCAGTTTTAGACACCCTTCCCAACCTCCTATTCAAATGCTCATATCTTTCACCACATGTGGAGTTTGGATTAAACTTATTATTATTATTATTATTATTTTATTAATAATATTTAATTATAATTCATTAAAAATTGAGACTACTTTATTTTTTTTATTTATGAATAATCATTAAGAGTGTAGGTAGCTCAGAATGTAGTCAAAACCCCACAGACAGATTTCACAACATGGTAACTTTTTATATATTTTGAATAGGAACCCAATATTTTCAAAGATGTTGTGGGGGTAAATTTTATACACATAAATGAAAAAAAAATTGTATTTGGAGGTCTGTAATTCATGAACCATCATTTTAAAAATTTAGCTTCAAAGCCTGCCTAAACCCTAAAAAAACTAGTTTTACAAAAATTTGATCTCATTACCATAAAAACATCTTGGATAAACATAAAACATTTCAAATTTAAATTAAACTTAGAGGATATTCCATAAATGTCAATTTTATGTATGGCTATGTACGGATGAGTGCATAAATCATGTTTTTTGTAGAAAAAACATGTAAAATGAAGTACAAGACACTTCAATGAAATATGATCAATATATATCAAATCCTAAGACTTTTTATTCATCTTAAAATTTTATTTTGGTCATAAATCATCTCAAAAGTGTCCTAACCAGCTCAATGAAAATGGCCAGTCTGCAAGAAAATGGAACAAAATAAGCCTAGTCAACCCTGTTGACTAAATGACAAGTGTTTTCTCATCAAAATAAAATATTTTGGTGATGAATAAATTTTTTCAGGTAAAATTTATTTTTTTTAGGTTTCATGGCTTATTATTTTAGGTTTAGTGGATTCCAAATTCAAGAAGATAAGTTATTAGGCCTAATTGGCCTAATAAGCCTAATTGGTCAATCAAGCAAGTAAAGAATGGTGTTAAAAATATATCAAATAAATTAATTTTGGAGTTATCACATGTAATATATGTTTTTTAATTTTATATATCATTATAAATTCAATCCGCAAGTTTAATTTCATGCAATTTGAGCTCAAGTTGAGTTAACTACTCCTTAAGGGTCAAATCTCTTCGGTTGACTAGTTTGACTAGTTTCATGCATCTCCCATGCTTTTCATGAAAGATAAAGACTTTAAATATATTAAAATCAATTTAAATATGGATTTATATTATAATTTATTTTATTATTTTCATGCAAGGAAGGTTTACAAGTCAACATGGCCCCACCACTTCTCAATTTTATGCCAAAAATGAAGAACATGCAAATTTTGAAGAATTGGAAGATTTTAAAGCCTTTATATAATTTTTTAAAAGGATTTTAGTATTATTTTAACTCAATTAATAATAATACTTATATTTTTCACATTAATTTTACCTTTTTTAAGGTTTTATACTCATATATTGGCTTTTTGAAGCCATTTTTGATGAATTTCGAAAGGCAAAGAAAAAGTAATTGACACCATTTATTAAATAAAGAAGATTTTTTGCATATGTTTTTTATGGATCAGAATATATTTTATTTTTTATTGTGTACCATCATATAATTGATATCTATATCCCCTTTTTTTAGGTCCTTTCCTCACCTACTGTGAAAATCTCATCCTCTATAGGTCATTTGAAGAGCTAGGAATAGAATTTGCTTTGCAAGCTTCTTTCAGGGCTTCTTTTGAAACACTTATGTTTAGGATTGAATATAGAGTTTTATTTTAGATTCATATGTGTGTATTAATTATTTTTATAAATCTTTCATAGAATATCAATCATTTAGGTGCATCACCCCATTTAGATAGGATTTCCCATTTCAGTTTATTTATCCCTTTTCATCCCCAAAAATCAAAATAGTTTAGTTTTTAGAGATATATCTTAAGGAAACCAGCCCTCTCTATAGGTTATTATTATTATTATAGAGTCACCCACACTCTAAGAAGCTCCAATTATATTAGCTAGAGAGAGGGTGTGTTTTACACATCTTCAAGTAGGGTGATCTCCAGAGTGATAATAGGTATACTATCTCTCATCTTATACTCTCTCTCATCTTGTGAATGGCCTTGTTGGACAATAAGTATTACATTAGTTATAATTTATTATGATTCTCAATATTAATCCACTCCTCCTCTAAATTATCTAAATATGATTTTTATTGCTCAACATCTGCTAAGTTATCTCTTCTTTCCTCATATAAGGATAAAACCCCATTGTTGATTCTCTCATTATCAAAGAAATATGTCAGGTTTTCAACCATTAACTTATTTCATATTATTTTTTGGTTCACTAAGGCTTGAGAAGGGACTGAGATGGAAAATCATGAGGCATGTTTGAATTTTTATTAACATGGGGAAAGTGGATCAATTAATGTCTTGGGTATGAGACTTTGTTTGTTTGAATCCCAAAGCCTTGGGATGAATTATATGAATAATTTTTTTAGGCTTTAAGTATTCAGTTGGTTTTAAAAATCCAAAAACTCTCTTGAAAGTTCCCCTACTTGGATTCTCAGTTATTCCATTACAATAGAGCTTGTGTATGGGATTTGGGTTGTTGGGATGGGTTTTGGATATGTTAATTGGAGCTTTGGGGAGTAGGGACAATAAGTAAATCAATAAAAAACAGCATTATATTCATGGGAGTGATTTGAGTAGCTTTAATAAGTTATCTTCCACCTAGTTCAACAATGGTCATAAGCCTTAGGAAGAGTCTCTCCTCCTAGGGATTTAATTATGAGGGAAACAACATAATTAAGGGATTTCAAATAATATAAGATGGCCATAGCTGGTATAGGTCTAATTTATATAGGTTTTCTTTCCCATATATGTTTCTTAAAATTAATGTGAATTCCTTGTCCTAATTGATCCCAACTTTTAATTAGTTACATGGCCTATGACCAAAACCATTATTGGGATCTACCTCTAAGATAATATACAATTATTATAAGCACTACATACAGCTTAGTGATATGATGGATTATGTATAAATTTACACATCTTTAATGTTGGTCTATGTGAGTTTTGGAATCATCTCCAATGAATGTTGGGAGGGATTTTAAAGATATATTATGGGTAGGATTCCATTGCTGAAAATTTATCAGGCTCTTAAAATTCCATGACATAAATGAAAGGGCTCTTGGGTTGGCCATAAAAATTTGATTTCATTACATTAGTAATAAATATCAAAGAAGAAATTTTTCTTGAATAATATCTAATTTTATTTTGAATGTGAAGGCAATGGTTTTCTTCCTTTGAATATGGGTTCCTTTGACCAAAAGATTCTCTAAGTGATTAAAATTTTTATTTCAAAAGCTATTGGATCTTAAATTCTCACAAAAAAATAGAATTTAATGTAAATTAGGAGAATTTTCAAAATATTTTTCAACTAAAACAAAATCCTTGTCCCTCCAACCATGCTAAAAATATTAAAGTCTAAATTTGTCTAATTAAATGCAGTTCCTAAAATCAATCATAAAATGGGATATATGTTCAATGTGGGACTGGTTTTAGAATATAACCTCAAGAGACAAGTAGTTATATTTTTTATTTTAATGTTAATCTACCAACAAAAATAAAACTTGGAATGGAAAGGAGAGAGAGAGATAAATAGAAAATGGTGATGACACACTAGAATAACAAAGTTGGTGAATCTCTATCTATGTGAACACAATAATACTAGCATGTATGAAGGGAAAATAATATAACAAATAAAATAATTTTTTGAATTTAAAGGCACAACCCATAAATGGAATTGAAACATAAAGACCAAATCTAATGGGTAGAAAAATAAGAGCCACAACAACTATATTACTCATTGGAAATATGCATAATTATAGTTTATTTAAATGAGAGCTTGGGATATTTATATACAAATAAATAAATAGGTCTTAGAGATAAATTATCAAACTTAATAGGTTTTTAAATCCCAGTAAATCATCTTCTACTTAAAAATGAGATATTAAAATATATAGTAGAAGAGTAGAGGTAAAATTAAGACTTCAGTCATTAAGTGCATAAGTAGATGAGAGTGTTTTCTAACAAGTCTTGTCATTTTAATTTTAGAATGTTTCCTAAATACATGATATCCTCCTTATTGATATCACTACATATATGTCTTTCATTAATATTTGGTATGGGATACCCATATAAAACTAGGTTTTCCCTAGTACTTGATTATAATGAATAAACATGCCATAATTGTTATGCAGATTTTATCTCAAAGTCAAGACATCATCATCATGGATTGCCTCTAATTGGATCTAAAATATTACATCTCCATATGTCTATAGTTGAATAAAATAATCAACCTCTTGGACTTATGTGGATTAATGGATGAATATTAATAAATGAAATATTGATCTAGTAGCAATAATCCCTTTATTAATCTTACATCACTCCTTATAACATAAGGAGCTCAATCCATTAGAATAAAATGCATATAATGGATTGAGACCAACTTGAAAAGGTTAGGTGTGGCATAGGATACAAGCCTTCAAATAATAGATCTAATATTAAATAAAAGAATCAAAGAATCAGAGATCATTAGGATAATCATATGGCTTGACATCTATATTGATAGTATACACCATTTATCATTTCCACATGTTTTTAATTATAAATATTCCTTAAGGCATTAATCCAATGGTCTAGTAGCCCTACCTAAAAATTACTAATATAAAGATATGAAAGAGATCTTTACAATGACATTTCCATGTTTCTTCAAAAACATTGATGCATTTAGATTTAAAAGATTTGATAGTTATAAAATTCTCTCTAGAAATGAGAAGGCATACATCCTTTGAAAAAATTAGCCTGCATGGTGAGACCATTTTTAAGAGATTTTATACTTAGCTACTTTTTCAATTCCTTGGAAATGAGTTTAAAATAGGGAATGAGATTTAAATTTTCTTATTACAACAAGAAAGGAATTCAATTATTTTACACTAATGTAGGTATGCGAATAGATAGAAAATCTGAATAAGAAAAGATGTAAAGGTAAATTGAATTAATGTAAAACATACCAAATGTAATAAAGATGAAAAATATTAAATAAAAACATAAGATAATAAGTTATAAATCACATCAAAATTTAAGACAAATAAAAGCATAAGATGTGAAAAATAACTATAAAAAGAGATTTCCAATGTAATGAAATGCAAAATTGAAACAAGGATACAAAAGTAACTAAAATTTTAATCTAAAGTAAATAAGTAAGAACTTGACTTAGACAAAAGGGAAGATTAAATTATTGTATAAACATACAATGTAATTCAAGTCTAAACTCAAATCAAACAAAGACATACAACAAAGGAAATCAAAGACTATGATGAGTGAAAGCTTGAAATCCATGCTTGTGCTAAAGTAAAATAGAGGAAAACATGACCATCTAGAGACATAACTATGATGATGGAGATGGTGTAAATATTAAAAGTAATGGGTTTAAGTGAGGAAGGATTAGTTTTATTCCCCAAGGTCTTACAATGCAACTTACAAACTAAAAATGGACAAGAGAATAATGAAAGGCAAGAGTCAAATATGAATAAAACAAATAGAAAGTGGAAATATAAAGAAGATTGATGTGATAAACTCAAATAAATATCCATAAAAGGTATATTTTAAAATATAAAATGGAGATATAATAAAGTAAGGTGCCACAAGTGAGATTTATAAATTCTTGGCAAAGATAAGACACTCTAATCAAGTGGGAAAGGCTAATATATTTCAACATTAAGGACCTAGAGAACCCCACCTAGCAAGCATGAGCTTAGGCTAATAAGGGAAGTATAAATATCATACCATGAAGGGTATATGCATGAAAAATAAAAGGATATTACCTTCCCACAATGTGTTCCCTACTACTTAAGACCCTTTATAAGGTTGTCGATCTATTGTGAAGATGGGGTGCTTATGTGAGAAAATAGGTAGCACTAGAATGTAAGATTATATAGATAGATAGTGAGACATCTTACCTCATTCTACTGACCTACCACACCCTAATGGACTTTAGCTCTATCATTTTTAGCAGAGGTTATTGAATCATCAGAACATGCTAAGGATGAGGATAGTCATGAGAGATTTCATGTGCATGGGATAGTTTATCATGAGAATGCAAGAAATTAGATGACAAAAAACATAAAGTAAATTAATTATCTTACATTATTAAGGAATTAGGAACAACTAGTATTACATAAACCAAAATAATACATTCAGAATAGTTCAAAAAAAAAAGTAACCAAAACATTACACACAAGGAACATAATGAGAAATTACACAAGTAAACATAACCATATAATATATATATTGATCTCTTCTAAAAAGTGGAACCTTCTTCTTCTTAAAAACAAAAGTATAGATAGACATTTCTAGTCTATGATTTTTCATATTCTTCTTGTAATTATCACTAAAATTTGAGTCCCTTCATATTATAGCCTATTATAAGTAATGAAGATAGTATAAAATCGACTTATACAATGACAAAATGAGTGCATAATGCATGAATATTGGACAAATATCCTATACAGCTTTATAATCCATGTTTTTATACCAACACTTTCCTAGACTTAAAATGTTGTCTAGTCCTAAAATAATGTCACAGGATCTCTAAGAATGCACAAGTGATCAGAGGTTGAAGAAATGGTTAGACTAGTAAGATTCAAAGTAATCGCTTAGGCACCATTTCTAGTTTTCACCTCTTGTGCACTACTTAGCCACCCTTTCAGGTTTTCAACCAAGTAGCATACCAACCTATCACCCTTTCAAGTTTTCTATAAACTAACGTAACCAAGTGGTTTCCCTTTATGGCTTTTCAACAAACTCGATCCTGTTTGTCTTTTTAAGTCATCCCCAATACAAAATGTTATACAAAATTTTAAAATTTTGTACTCTACATAGTACTTAACTTTATGGTGGTGGCATGGATGCATATGAAGTTTGAATGGAGGAGTCCTTAGATTGATAATTTTCATCCTTGCATCATGTGATTATATATTAGAGATCTTAAGGTGGTATACATGTAGGTGTATTGACAATCTGGGCAATTGCACTGGTGAAAGGAGCCAGATCCATTTTTTAGGCATTCTAGTCTAATATCACTTCTTATATCAGCTAGATTTGGGTGCATAATGAAGTGTGATATTTGATGATCTTCTTGAGGTCTACATTATTAATTATGCTCAAGGTTGCCTTGGTGTTCATGACCCTTGTCTAAATCTCCCCACTCAGCTACTCTATCTTGTCTATGTCTCATTAAGTTTAGAAGCTAGTGAAGGAATTTCACAATAGCTTATTATACCAATTCAAGAGGTTATCTTACACATTATCCCTAGAATTTAGTGACTCCTAGAGTGACTAGACATATTTTTTTTGGTGGTGTTGGCCTTTGAAAAATTGTGCTAGAACTGATAAAGGTGTTATCCAATTATTTCTTCCATTATAAAAAGGTGTGTATGACCTATTGAGATTTAAGTGTGACAGTGTTAAGAATTACTTGATACTCCTGTAGTAGTGTGATGAGTATTGCATCATCAAATTTAACATCCTAACCCAATTTTTGACTTCATGGAGTTTCTTTTTATGCACCAATCCTTTGTTAACTCAAAGACAAGTGTCTCTATTTTGTGTTGGTTAGACATTACTTGGTCCCCAATTGCTCAAGTGACCAACTTAGGATAAATATTATACATAAGTATGGTTACTTCATGAAATAAAGTATTTAAATCAATGTTATTGGCCTTGGATTTATCAATATTCTACTCTAGAGAGGTGGCCTTCAATGCAATGGATTGTTGGAATGCTATAGCACCCTCTAACTATTTATTCAGTGGTTATCTAGCAACATCTAATGAGGCTTCTTGTTGAAGGGGGAATGTTTCCAATGTTCTTTTTGTCTCTAAAGGATCAATTTATGGCATGGTCACAAGTGGTAGTGATAAGGTGGTGTGTTGAGCACCCATAGCTAGAATGTCTTAGAGCCAAACTCATCCCAAATGCAAATCCGATTGCAACATGCCTATTATATTTGTAGGTTGATATTCTTGTTACTCTGACTCACTACATCCTAATGTGTTGTTGTTTAAGTCCTTAAAATTATTGTGTTGTATTGTCTTCTATAGGATTTAATTGTTTTTCAACATCTTCATCTTTTTCTCTTGGCTTCTTCTACCACCTTCTTGTTGAGTTATTCCTCTGTAGCTTTCTTTTTCTCATGTTCCTGTGTTATTGTGTGAGAGTGGCATCTTTTCGAGCCTTCTACACTACCACATCTTACTATTTATTATCTTTTTGGAATCACAATGACTTAGGGGGGTGTAAATTATTCTTCAAAAACTTTTACAACTTTATTTTATCTATCATGAATTATCAAATCAATATAGTGAACTAGCAACACATCAAGAACTATTTATATGAGCATGAGATAAGAGCATAACACATAGAACACTTATTTGAGTGGGAAACCCTCAAGGGGAAGAAAATATACCAATCTCTAAAAATTGACTATATTCCTGTAAAATGAAAACCAATCTTTAGTGAAGCACCAACTCCACATGGATCACCAACTCCAACTAGTCAAGCACCTATTCAACTAGGCTTTATCAAGCACCCACTTACACAGAGGCACCAACCCCCTAGATGACTTAGCACCAACTTAGCCACCTAATTTCATTGATCATATTCATTATACCTTATTACTTATACAATATATGATGATCACCTTCTTCATCTCTTCTCTCTCTTCTAACCCTCTCAAATTGTCTTCTAGGCTCCTTCACTCAATTAGGTCTCTTCAAGATAGATTGGGTCATATATTCTTGATATCCATCTACATTAAAATTTTTATAACTTTATGATATTTTATATACACCCTTATTATGGTTTATAATACCTCTTTCAACTCTTAAAAGTGTTATATGCTTCGCTTCCACTCACTCATTCTCTAACTAGTCTATTAGGCCTATTAGGCCTTATTCTTATACTAGGCTCTTGCTCATACACCTCTTGGTCAGAAATACACACTTGTCCACTTATATTTTACACACAATAATCCTTATTTCATTCCAAAAACATTAACAAATCATTATATTAGTTTGGACATAGCTCAAATATACCAAATCCTTATTTAGGCTTGAACGAGACCTAATTCAATTAGGCCTTCATTAGTACATGTTAACCTTTGATCTCTTTGCAACACTTTAAAAATATAAAAATGGTAGTAAAAATTCACATACCACTCAAATATACCCCCAATAATCTCATCTTAGGTCTATGACACTTTCTATCTCCAACCACCACTTGAAGCATGCCATTAGTACTATTAATAATTAAGCCTACTCATACACAAAAAGTCTATCTTCACCTACTAAAGATTAAATAAAAATTACATAAAAAAACATGTAAATAAAAAATATAAACATAAAATACATGACCTTATGGTCATCACCATATTATTTATACTTCACAACTCAGGGAAAAAGGACTCAAAAATTCTCTAACATGTTAATTTAGAACTACTAATTTTCCTCAAAGACCAATCATGATGACTCAGACATCTAACACTTGTATATAAATATTCAATTACATATAATGCATGTATATTATCATATGAGATAATAATACAATTCTTAAATATAAATATAATATTTTCAAATGAAAATATTGGTCTTATAGACCAATCTCGTAACCTTATATCTCACTGACTCATTTGAACCAGATAGGTCAACTTGTGAGAAACTTTATCACTATAATCACTAACCTAAAAAAATTATAACAAAAATTATAATTTATTAAAATTATTGAATAATATCTTCATTCACTTTGTTTCATCATTATTTCATGATAACACATTCCTAATCATCTTCTCACTATTGCCTGGGTTTTTTCCTATTTCCATCATTAGGTTTGTTAGTGACTGGCTAACTTGGATAACCAGTTTAGAAAAATTCAGGGATATAAATTGTCTAAAAACACTCATGTACATTAAACATGTGTCTCAAAATTCATCCTCCATTTGTTTTCAAACTTTTCCAATGCAAATTTTTACAACTAAAGTAACTTCTTCAAAAATAAACCTATATATTCACATATTTTCTCTTATATCTCTAACCACCACCACTTAGAAGTACCTAGAAGAGTTCAATACAAGATAAAAACACTTACCTAATCATTCCAATCTATATAGTCAATTTTTAATCATATCTTCAACATCATGTACTTATAAGGGTTCTAAGAGGGTTTAAACATGTTTCCATTCTTAACAATTATTCATAAATCATAGCCCCTCATTCTAAAAATAAATGCCTAGAATTTTGAGCTATGACCCTTCCTAATTTAACATGAATATCTTATGTTCCCATGTAAATGTTTTATGAGATAATGAACACCTAAAATTCCTTCTCGAGTTTGCATGCCTTCATTTTATGTACTCAAGAGACCTCAAAACCACTTTTCATGCCTTTTTTTATAAACCATGAACTCAAAATGCATGAACACATTGAAAAAACATACCTCGCCTCTAAAAACTCTTACATAAGCTCAAATTCTCTAAAATATAATCATGATCCCTCATTAGGCCACATTTTCTCTCTTTTCTCTCTAGACCTTGACCTGCAAACCACCTTAGGCCTTAGAACTGACCTTCAAGCCTCTTTTAATGCACTCCCCACCTCAATAACATACTTAAAAAACCTCTCTCATTTTTAAAAATTAATATATATCCTTTATAGGCCTTGACAATAGATCATGATGTCTTATTAGGCTAGGCAAGGTCTAGAAATGGTCTAGGTACAAACTAGTTTTGAAGGTCCTACCCTTGTAGGCTCACCCTGAGACTCTCATGAGTGCTCCAATTCTTCTTATACATGTTCAAGAAACCTCATACAAGCTCTCATGCCTCTATACATTCATATTACCAAGCCATGATGCTCGTTCATGCATAAGACTAGGCATCCTATGCACATACGTTCTCAAAACACTACAAGGCTCAAGCACTTGATAATTTTGACAATAAGGACCTTCCATGATGACCTTCACATCACTCATGTAGACATAAAAACATATACCAATCAAAACTTACAATCTCAGAATCACTACAATACTGATCAATAATCTCTTTCATAGCTACACTCTTTAATGACCTCATGAAGACCTTTTCAAGAACCTTTGACATCAATGACAACACTAATGCCAAACCTTAACAATATGAACAATGCTCAATAATATCCCCCTTTGTCATGGATGGAAAAACACACACAAACTGATCATTCTAGTCTGTCTACCCCTTTGATATAAATGACAAAGTGATGTCTACAACTCCTTAGATCACACTCCTTGCAACCAAAATATTCAACACACAGGACTATGAGTTCATGAGACATAATATAAACATGATCCCCTTATCTACATGCATACGTTCTTGGAATAAATCACCTTTTCTTCTAGCTAATGAACCTGATTATCTCCCCCTAAGACTTATCTTCTTCAATGATTGTTAGGGGAAAGAATTACACCCAAATCCTATTTTAGGTGTTCAAATGTTACCTTTGGAAGTGGTTTGGTCAAAATGTCTAAAATTTGATCTTGTGTAGAAACATATTCAAGTCTAACACTTTTTTCACTTAATTTTTCTCTTATAAAATGATACCTGATGGGAATATGTTTAGTCTTTGAATACATGATAGGGTTTTTTTAGATGCTTATAACACTTGTATTGTCATAATAGATAGGGCTAAGACCATCATACTCTAACTTTTATTATTTTAGGGTCTATCTCATCCATAAGACTTGATTGCAACATGAAATTTCTTTAATGTACTCAAAATTACAAGTGGATATTGCTACTGATGTTTGCTTCTTACTTATCCATGAAACTAGGCACCCACATAAAAAAAAGGCACATCCACTGGTACTTTTTCTATCATCTAAACATCCTTCCTAGTCTACATCTATATAGGCTATAAAATTGAACTCCTTGATCCTTGAATGCCACAACCTATACTCCATAGTCCCCTTGAGATACTTGAGTATCCTTTTGACAGCTTATAGATGATTTTCCTTTGGAACTACTTGAAACCTTCCCAAAAGACATACGACTTACATGATGTTAGGTCTAGAAGTAGTGGTGTATAGAAAACTTCCAATCATTACCCTATATGATATTTTATTGACCTTTGTATACTCATCTCCCTTTCTCAACTTACACCCTGTGATCATAGATGTACTAACCTCATTGCAATATTCCATCTCAAACTTCTTCAACATATCTCTTATGAACTTGGCTTGTGAAATGAATATACATTTTTCATATTAAGTGATTTTCAACCAAATAAATAATTATAGTTCTCCCAAAATGGACATCTTGATATCTTTGTTCATCATCTATGCAAAGTCATTAGTCATGTTCTCATTATTTCCACCAAATATGATGTCATCCACATAGATAACTACTATCAAATGATGGTCATCTTCTAATTTTGTGTAAATATTACTATCTTCAACTCTTATTTTGAAACCTTGATCCAAAAGATACCTATCTAACCTAGCATACCAAGCTTTAGGAGCTTGCTTTAAACCATAAAGAGCCTTTTTCAATATTCACACATATTCCTTGTCACCTGATAATGACAAACCCTCAGGTTGATCTATATACACCTCTTCTTCCAAATTCCCATTTAAGAAGGTGGATTTTCCATCCTTTTAGTATACCTTGAACCCTTTGAATCATGAATATGCTAGAAACAATCTGATGGCCTCCAATTTTGCTACTAGTGTAAAGGTATCCTCAAAGTCTACCCCTTCAACTTGTGCATATCCCTTTCATACCAATCTAGACTTTTTCCTATTGAATTTTCCATATTCATTCAACTTATTTATAAAAACCCATTTTATGCTAATGATATTCTTATCTTCAGGCTTAGAAACTAGTTCCCAAGTCTCATTCTTCTCTATTTGATCTAACTCCTCATTCATATCACCTATACAAATTTTATATTTTCTTGATTTTATAATATTCTTAGGTTTAATATTAGATAATAGCAAAACATTCTCTTGATTTAGATTACTTACCAATCTTCTCCTTGTTTGCATACTTAAAATCTTATTGTCAATGATTTGAGAATCAGGATGATCTCTTAAAATATGTCTTGAGTGGACTTTTGAGTCATGTCTCTCCTCAACTTCTTCTTCTTCCTCATCAACCTCTATAGTTTCCTCTTCATTCTTAAATTCCAAATTCTCTAAAGTATCCTTTGACTATGAGTGTGATTTCCTTGTCTCATCAATCTTCACATTAGTCCTTTCCACTATTTTTTGTAGCCTCTTGTTATAACATCTATAGGATGAGCTCATTGATGAGTATCCTAAGAATATACCGTTATCAAATATGGAATAAAACTTTCTCAATTCTTCATCACCTCTTTTTATGAAATATTTCCTCCCAAACACTCTGAAGTGTTCCACATTGGTAGGTCTACCCTTTCATAGTTCATAAGAGTCTTATTTCCATTAGTCTTTATTTGTCCTCTATTCAAAATGTATATAATAGTGTTTATTTCATCTCTCCAATATCCATTAGATAATATAGAATCACTCAACATAGTTCTAGCCATCTCTTGAATTGTCCTATTCTTTCTTTCCACTACCCTATTCTGCTGAGGTGTCCTAGCTACTAAGAATTGTCTCCTTATTACATGAACCTCACATAAGTCATAAAACTCATTGGACAAAAAATATCCTTCTCTATTATATCTTAGCACTTGGTCTTCCCATTCTTCTCATTATCAACAAGATCATTGAATACCTTGAATTTTTTAAGAGCTTTTGACTTTTCTTTCAAGACTACAACCCATGCCATTCTTGTGTAGTCATCTATTAAGTAACATGAAGTAGCTATCTCCTTAAATTATTTTAATTATTATAGGCCCACAAAGATCAATGTGTATTAACTCCATGGGCATTATATTAGATTACTCCTTGGACTTGAACCTTCTTCTAGTCTGCTTACCATGTTGATATGCCTTGCAAAGTATGTTTGTAGGTTTGGTAATCTTAAGCATGTTCTTCACAAACTTATTAGTACTTATCTTAACAAGATTGTCAAATTTTAGGTGACCTAACCTTTTTTTCCATATCCAAATTACAAATATATTTCTCATAAAGCATATGTCCTTCTTAATCTCATTCAAGACATATAGATTATTCTCAGTCTTCTTAGAATTGACAATTCGCCTTCCTAATTTGGATATTCTTATCTCACACCCTCTATCATGAAAGGTTAGTATGTGTGCTTGATTTCATAATTGATTTACACTAAGTAGGATATGTTTCAAACCTTCCACATACAACACATTTTATGTCTTTGTCTTTCCATTATCTAAACTCAAGATACCCTTTCCAACTATATTGGTAATTGTGTTGTCTTCAAACCTCATTTTTCTTACAAAATTCTTCTTCAATGAGATGAACTTATTTTTGTCTCCTATCATGTGGATTGAGAAACCACTATCTATATACCATTTCATTCTTTCATCTTGAATGTAAACGGTTTTCTAACCTAGCATAGAATCCTCTTTAGTCTTTTGTTCCTCCTTAGCAAATAGTCCATCTTGACTCTTAAGCTCAATATGATTAGTCCTAACTTGATTTAGATTCCATACCAATGTTTGATCCTTATCATGAATTATAGGAGATACATATGTCTTTCTCAATCCTTAGGGACTTCTAATTATATTAGAGTAGAATCTTGTAATGTGTCCTATATTATGATAGATGTAGCAAATAACAATTTTGTACTTACTTATTGACTAATTACTCCTTTTCTCATGGTCCTATGATCACTTATCCTTTATTTCTTTGGGTTACCTGATAGGTATTTTCATTTTGGTACTCTTTAATTTTTTTGACTTCTAATTCTCTTTCTCAAACTTGTTCATCTTGTATGTGAGCATCTCATTCTCAATATTTAATAAATATAGCTTTATCTTCAACTGGTCATACTCAACTTCCTTTGATATAAGCCTTGTATTAACACCTTCTAACTAATTCATATAATCCTTATAGTCTTCTTTTGATGCTTAAAATCATCAAGGGAACTTATGATCTCAGATTTAAGGTCTACTTCAGCTTCTCCCTCTTCAATTTCATAGTATACTTCTTCATCATACATGTTGTCTTATTCCTTTTGATCACTAGAGATCTTGTGCTTCTTAGGATCACCTTCAAGTTGTTAGATTTGATTCAAAGGACTAGGATATGATACCAATTATTGGAATGATAATGACTAAGAGGAAGGGGTTAATTAGTTTTTAAAAAAAATTACAAATTTACCTTATCATTCATGAAATATCAAAGCAATAAAGTGAACTAGCAATACATCAAGAACCATTTATATGAGCATGAAACCAGATCATAACACATAGAACACATATTTGAATGGTAAAACCTTAAGGGTAATAAAACCAAATGATATATAAAAATTTACTAAAGTATTATGAGATAAAAACAAATCTATAGTGAAGTACCAACTCTACATGGAGAATCATCCCCAACTAGTCAAATACCCACTCAACTAGGCTTTAGCAAGCACCCACTTGCAAGGAGGCACCAACCCCTAGATGACTCAGCACTAACTCATCCACATTATTTCACTAATCACCTTTATTATACTTTGTTACTCATATAATATATGATGATCATCTTAGTTATCTCTTCTCTCTCTTCTAACCCTCTCAAATTGCCTTCTAGGCTCTTTTGCTCAACTAGGTCTCTTCAAGATAGATTGAGTCATATGACCTTAATATTCATCTACATTACCCCTATTATATCTTCATCATAGTTTATATTCACCATTATTATGGTATAAATAGCTCCTTTATATATTCAAAGTGTCATATGCTTTGCTTCTACTCACTCATTCTTTAACTAGTCAATTAGGCCTATGAGGCCTTATTTTTATACTAGGCTCTTGATCATACACCTTTTGGTCAGACACACACACTTTCCCACTTAAATTTTACAAAAAATATGCCCTATTTATTTCCACAAACATGAATAAATAATTATATTAGGTTGGTCATGGCATAAATAGACCAAATCCTTCTTTAGGCCTTAAGGATACCTAATTTAATTAGGTCTTCATTATGCACGTTACCCTTTGATCTCTTTAGAACACTTTTAAACTATAAAAATTATAGTAAAAATTCATATACCACTTAAATATACCCAAAATAATCTCATATCATGTCCATGACATGTTCTATCTCCAACCACCACTTGAAGCATGCCATTAGTAGTGTTAGCAATTAGGCCTACTCATACACAGAAAGTTTGTCTTGAACTACTAAAGATTAAACAAAAATTAGCTAAACAAACATGGAAATAAAACATATATATAGAAACCAAATTAACTTATGGTGATCACCATATGATTTATACTTCACAATTCTAGGCAAAAGGACACAAAAGCACTCCTTCAACTTGCTCACTTAGAACTACTAGTTTTCCTCAAAGACCAGTCATGGTGACTCAAACCTCTTAACGCATATATAGACATATTAAATGAATTATAATTCATGTATATATGATCCAATGAAATCATTATGCAATTATTATATATAAATATAATGTGTTTAAATGGCAATGTTGGTCTTGCAAACCAATCTCATAACCTTATATCTCACTGACTCATCTGAACCAGATAGGTCAACTTGTGAGTAAATATTTCACTATAATCACTGACCTCAAAAAATTATAATAAACATGATAATTTATTAAAATTAATTAATAACATATCCATTCACTTATTTTCATCACTATTTCATGACAACACATTCATAATCATCTTCTCTTTGATGTTTGGGTTTCTCATTGTTTCCATCACTAAGTCTGTTAGCAACTAGCTAACTTGGATGACCAGTTTAGAAAACTTGAGGGATATAATTTATCTATAAACCTTCATTTCCATGAAACATGAGTCTTAAAATTCATCCTCAATCTATTTTCAAACTTTTTCCAATATAACTTTTTGCAACTATAACAACTTCATAAACAAGGTTGTATCTTCGCATTTTCTCTCTCCTCTCTCTAACCACCACCACTTGGAGGTACCTGTAAGAGTTAAATAAAATATCCAAACACTTAAATAATAATTAAAAACCATCCTAATAACTTTTTAATCATATCTTCAACTTTGGGTCCTTATTAGTGTTCTAAGAGGGTTTAAACCTAATTTCATTCTTAATAGTCATTCATAAAGCATAACCCCTCATTCCAAAAACATGCCTATAATTTTGAGCTATGACCCTTCCACATATACCATTAATATATTAGGTTCCCATGTAGATTTTTTATGAGCTAATTAACACCTAAAATTCTTTTTTTGGGTTTGCATGCCTTCATTTTGTGTACTCGAAAGACCTTAAAACCACTTTTCATGCCTTTTCTTGCAAACCATGACCTAAAAATACATGAAAACACTTTAAATAACATAATAATCTATGAAAATTATTAAATAATATAAAATTATCTTAAATATAAACATGACCCCTCATTAGACCACATTCTCTCTTTGTTCTCTAGACCTTGACCTGCAAACCACATTAGGCCTTAGAACTGACCTTCATGCCTCTTTTCATGAACTCTCCACCTAACTCATATAATTAAAAAAACTATATAATTATTAAAAACTACTATACATCATTCATAGGCCTTGGAAATAGATCATGATGCCTCATTAGGATAGGCAAGGTTTAGAAATGGTTTACGTGTAGACTAGGTCTGAAGGTCCTACCCCTGTAGGCTCACCCTGAGACTCTCATGAGTGATCTAATACCTCTCATAAATTTTAAAGAAACCTCATACAACCTCTCATGCATATTTTCATTCATATTACCAAGCCATCATTTTCCTTCATGCAAAAGACTAGGCATCTTATGCATATACCTTCTCAAGACACTACAAGGCTCAAGCACTTGACAACTTTGACAACAAGGACCTTCTATGCTGACCTTCACATCACTCATGTAGTCATAAGAATATATAAAAATAATATATTAATCCCTTATAATCACAATAATACTGATCAATATTCTCTCTCATAGCTACATTCTTCAATGACCTCATGAAGACCTTCTTAATAACCTTTGACATCAATGACAAATTCAATACCAACCCACAACAACAAGAACAATTCTCAAAATATATTATTATGCCTTGGACTTAGTAGTGATCATAGCCTCTTTATTCTTATATTATTCATCCATCTTCTTTTGGTATGCATCTTATCCCTACTTTGCTACATCTATAACTTCTTGCACCTTTTTAGCCACCTTGAGAGCCTTTTGTTAGTCAACCTCTGCATCTTGGGCCTTTTTATGGACTAAGCTTCTTCATCTTGATGACTTAATTATTAATATTTTTACTATTATGCATTCTCCTTCTGGCACTTCTTTTCTTCTTATCAGACTCATCATTCTACTATGCGAGTTACTTCCTCCCATGAATCCTATTGTTCTTCAGTTGTAGGCTAATTTGGAATGAGCTTTTTAGCCTCCAGGTCTTGTTCTAAAGGTTTTGAATCACTTGGATAGAACATGGAATTTGAGATAGTGTATTTTTTGTGCCCCAAAGTAACTAACCTATGTTTGGGTGGTGGTGAAGTTGAATAAGGGTAAGGATTCACTTCTTGTACCATGGTTGTCCTACCAAATGTGCATTTTTATAGGGTAGGAGAAACCTTAGTTTCTCACTAAGTTTTGGGTTTACAAACTAGAGACCCTTGTGGACTTTCTAATAGTGGTGAAAATATGTTGATAGTCTTGAAATTGGTATAATTTTGTTGATATAAGAGGTCAACCATTTTTTGTATCTGCTCAGCTTATTTACACATTGTATCAACCATAATAGATACAGGCCATGGTGGTAGTTCTACCCAAAGACTTGGAGGAACCTTCTTATGCACTTAGACCATGTGCACTACCTTCCAAAATAATAACTCCTTTTCCTCCTTGTCATAAAATTCACCTACCATGTTTTTGACCATCACCTAGTAGACCTCCTACTAATTCATTCCTATCTGAAGTAGGTCATAGGAACTTACAATCTAGAGTACCTTAGGTTCATCTAGTTAGGTTAGGATGCTCCTTATCTTGAGATTTAGTGGAGGTGATGGTTTTTTTTTTTCATAAAAGTCTTTGTTCTTTCCTTTCAATTACTATAAGGTTATGGTTTTTGATTGTTACTATACTAAAGTACTATTATACTAGGTGGTATGGCTTGGAGTGGTATTGCATGCCTAGATACATATGTTTTTTATTTTGTGACTTCTACTTGTGCCATGACCATGGTAATAAAGTATGGTAGGGGTCCAAATGGCAACCTTAGTAGCTCATGAATGTGGATGAACACACCTTTTGAGAGAAAGGTGATAACAACATGTTATCTCAGGTATTACAAGATGTCTAGCGACACCCATGGATGTGTTTCAATCATCTCCCAACACTCCTCCCACTATGTCTTGAATTTTCCCTCATGTGTTAGGGCACTGAACTTAGGTGTCCATATCAGATTTTTAAATTACTGTGTTATCCATTATTCAATGTTAGGGTGCACTTCTTCTTCATGGGACTTCCATTGGGTGAAACACAATAGAAAAATGAGAAAATGATACTAGAAGGTATACTTTGAAGTCATGTAGCACTTATTTATGTTTATAAGAAATTCTTATACAAAATATTCCAGCCAATTGAATTGTTATTATGGTGGATCATATGATGTGCAATGCCCACCACTCCTTTAGGATTTATTTCATAGACTTAATGGTTTACCAAAATCTCCATGTGATGCACTCGACCAAGATACACACTTGTTCATCTTAGATTTATTTAATTGGGATTCCTCTAGAGACCTAAACATATAATTATCTAACCTCCTAAAGGATATGAGGCATTTTATTCTTATACTAAGCAAGAGAATCACCCCATGTAGGCATGCCCAAAGCTCAGGCCATTGCTTTGGTGTTGATGACTATAGTAGTGTTGAGGCCAAGATAAATATTATCATAATTTTATTGGCCTAGCAATATTTGCACAATCTTCCCCAAATTATTGAATTTGGATACAAGTGAAAGTGGTAGCACAACATCGACTAGATGTGGTCGAAAGAATTTTTGCTCTACCAGATGGAGGTAGTCAAACAGATCTAGATCAGTGTATTTTATCTGATAAAGTGTAAGGTTGATGCCCATTTCTTCCTTTTGAGCATCTATCAAGCTCCTGATGAGTTATGAATGATCTATGATGGGTGAATATTGAAATTGAAAAACTTTTTGCTTTTTACATAGTAGAAATTATCTCAACTCTAAAACTTTAGTTCACAAAAGTTTGCAAGAATGAAATACAGACTTGATTTATAACCTTATGCCTTTATAGATTTTGAACCTTTTGGTTTACATGTAAATTTCAAGCTAATCTATCCATTTGATAGTAATGTCAATGTTGATGTGGTAAATCTTATCCAATCTAACAATAAAGGTAGTTAGTCATTGGCACATGTGTCAAGATACACCATTATATTCTTTGTTATCTATATTAGATTACAAATAGATAGTGTTGAATGGACACTAATTTGGTGAATATTAGATTAATATGACCTTAGATTTGGCATTAAATACTTGGGGATGATAGTCATATGACTGAGATCTTGGCTGATGTGAATAGATTTTACATTTCTCAAACTTAATTGCTTGCTCTTACTCCTACTTACAGTAATAATAGTGCACCTAAATTTTTATATGCATGGTTGGTGAACACTATATTTCTTATCATGGTTCCAAAATCTATTGAATATATCATCTACAAACACACACACACACACACACACACACACACACACACACACACACACACACACACACACACACACACACACACACACACACACACACAAAAAAAAAACCCACACAAAAAACATACAAAAATGGTAAATCCTAACATAATCAATGTTACTCAACACCCACTCATTTGGAAAAAAGAGATCAATTAAGACTATTAGTAGTAGAACTTAAGCTTACAACTATTGACCCACCCTGTAAAAATGGTTCCATATAGATCTCTCAAAATAATGGTTCCTTATTGTGATATTTTGTGTATAAAATAAGGCCCTTTCCACCTAATTTTTAATTTACTTGGTAATGCTCTGAAGTGACTATCATATAAAAAAATTAGTTGATCATTGTGAAATTTCTTATGGCATAGATTATTATCATGCTATGCTTTCTAGCTCTATTTATAAACTTCCTGCATCCAATATGCTCTATGCCAATACTCATCCATCCTATTTAATTTTATAAGCTTGTATATGAGAGACTCATGATCCCCTAGTCTCATAACCATTGTAATGCATAGACTAGGTACCAAGTATTCCATCAACATTATTGTTTTAAGCATTTAGACCAACTAAAATGGAGTAAAACTTGTATCCCTCTTATAGTGCATTTGATAGGCCCAAATAATTATAGGAATGTGGTCTTCCCAATCATCCCTCTTAACATCACATATTGTTTTCAACATCATACCTAACACTTTATTAGAAGCCTCAGCTTGGTCATTATCATGTGAATGGTATGCAGTACTTTTATGATGAGAAATTATGAATTATTCATTAATATATTTGATGGTATTTTTCAATAAGTGTGTCCCTCGATCCCTAATGAGCTTGATAGTACATCCAAACCTTATGATGATATTCTCATAAAGAAACTTTGTTGCATCTTTCACACCATAGTTAGGTATCATAGTAGCTTCAACCCATTTGGTAAAGTAATCTATCATAGTAATAATATACTGATCTTTATTATATTTACATGGGGGATTGATTGGTCCTACAAAATTGATGCCCCACTATTCAAAAGGTTATTCAAATAATAAAGGTTGTAAGGGCATTTTATCCTTCTGAAGTGGCTTACTCATTCATTGGCATACATCACAATGATACACTACTCTATGTACACCCTAAAAAATGTTTGGCCACCATAACCCACTTTATAATAATTTTATTGTAGTAAATTATCCAACAAAATGACCTCCTCTTATTCCTTGGTGTGTTTTATGTAAGAGTTGGGGTCATTCATGTTCCAAAACTACCCTGTATAGTACTTCATCCTTCCCCAAATGATACAAGATCCCATTTATAATAGTATATGGAAAAGATCTAGTGACAATTTTCTTCTTATCTCTTTTTTGGTAGCACACAAGGAATACTCCTTGTTTTAATAAATTATCAATTACTTCAAAATTATCAGAGATTGTAGAAACTCAAAATAGATGGGCATCAGGAGAATCTTCCTATAGTTCTTCAAGTTCTTCCCTACTTGTGATGCAATTGAGATGATCTGGCCAAACATGTTTTTGCCTAATTTAACATTGATACAAAATTAAAATTATTGAAAAGCAATCAACCATATTGGAATGCATTCACTAAGCATATGATTATTAACTAGGTAGTGTAGATATTCATGATCTATGAACACTTCAAATGGTGTCATAAGAAGATAATTTCAAAATTTCTACATTTTCAACACTATAGCTAGTGCTTCCCTTTCAGTTATCATGTAATTAAATTTTGTGTCAGATAACTTTTGGCTTACAAAATGTATGGGGTGGTCCACCATCTCCTAGTTTGCAAGCACAAAACCAATTGCAATATCAAAAGCATCAATGTGCACATGAAACAACTTGATCCAATATAGAAAGATGAGAATAGGTACAATGACCAATCATTATTTTAGTTCTATGAAGGTTGATTGACACTTAGAAGTCCAAACAAACATCACACCTTTGTATAAAACACTCTAATGGGAATGAAATGGCTGCATATCCCTTGATAAACTTGTGATAATACCCTGTATGGATATGAAAGGATCACACTTTCAAATAGCTAGATGGTGGAGGCATACTTATAATGACTATAATTTTGGCCTAGTCCACCAAAATCCTTTCACTACACAATACATGACCTAACAGGACACTAAAAGGAATAAAAATTAAACACTTTTTCAAATTCAAGGAAATGCATAGAGCTTGACAACATTATAACATGAGGTACATATTGGAAAAGTGATCTTTAAACAAATATAAGATTTCCCACTCATTTAGATATACTTACAGGAAGTCATGAATGAAATCCTTAAAGGTAGTCACCATTGCTCTAGAAAAAATTGTAAGTGTGTTCTTGAGGCCAAAAGGTATTACCTTGTACACAAAGGATCCCCATTCTATGGTAAAAAATATTTTATCTCTATCTTATTCTGTGATGGATATCCGATGATAGACACTAAAACCATCTATGAAAGAGTAAACTTCATGACATGTGATAGATTCCAAAGCTTCATCTATTATGGGAATTGGAAATAGATCATTTACACATACATCATTCAAAATTTGGTAATCACCACATACTATGATCTCCCTTATTTTCTTATGATTCACTACCATGGGTCTAACGCAATCCATCTTTTTTGTTGGATAGATTATACCTTCTTCTTGCATTCTATCCAGTTCAACCTTCAATTTCAATTTCATGTTTGGATTCAGATTATATGGCCTATTATTTATGTTTTGTGCACACTCCTTAAGTTCAATGTGCATATGACCTAGGGAAGGATCTACTCCTCTAATTTCTAAAAATTTTGTGGGAAACACATATTTCTAATCCTATAGGATTTGCATATGTTTTAAAACTTTGGATTCAGTCCAATAGTCACCTATATGTGATAGTTTAAGAATCTCCTCACTCCTAATATTTTCCACATATTTTTAATAGGTTGATGGTAAATATTATGATTTTCCTCAATAATAGATTCTTGTAGCATTTTTCACCCTTCCTAATCTAGAATCTATATGTTTTATGTCTTTTCTTCTTCAGTAGGTTCTATGATTGGAACCCTGAATGGTTATACTAGTCATTCATGTTCAAAAAATTTAGTCAAATTAATATCACCATCAGTATCAAAATCCTCAATTTCCTCTTCTTCATCTTATATTTGGTGCCATGACTACATAAATATTGTTCTTCCATCTTGGTAGCTTTATATCTTTGTAATGTTGTATTCATATCACTAGATGCATTTTTATACATAGTAGACTCTATTATGGTGCTTAAATCTTATGTGTACCAATGGCATAAGAAATGTTTTATTTTCAGTAGTGCATTATGAACAATAAGATTTTAGTCTTCAAATGCAAAAGTTTATATGAATTCACCTGTGCCTAATTCTTTGTCTCCCTCATACATCCTTGATGCATATACTAAGTTGATGGTAAAGGGGCAAGTGTGTAATGAAAGATATGAGCCCATTACTTAGGTGCCACACATTCTTCATTCCAAACCTGAACATATTTGTTGATATGTATTTCAAGGCACTCACCTTCCTAAAAGAAAGGCCAATTACTTTTGATGACCTATGGTAGTTGAAATCTACTAATTATAAGTTTGTACACATCATCCCATTCGAGTTGATCATCTTTATGAATTGCCCACCATATCACTACAACTCCCTTCAAAGTGTAATTAAAAGTACTAATCCACTAACTAATCATAGGCACATGAACTTTTAGGCACATAATGAATTGATTTATATCCTCATTCACATAGTATAAAGGAATTTATCTTTCATAAGTGAAGACCATTCTCATAGGTTGAATTTCATGATCACCATGAGCTCAATTGAATATATGCATATTTGAGTCTCCACTTATAGATGAAGATATTTCCCAAGGTAAGGTGCCTTATCTGGTTGTCTCTATATAATCTTGTATATGATGATCTTCTTGATAGAGAAAATTAACTTCTGAATGAGTAGGGGATTTAGCAAACATGGATACACAATCCTCTATGACAAACTAAGATGCCCTATTGGTTTAGGCTTCCATTGTTCAGATGCCTTCAACTATTGAGTGAGTAAAGGCTTCACCTAATGTTTATTATACTCATATAATAAATTACACTTGGATGTGCATAGAGCTTTTGGGTTCTCCTTAGAGTTTAACTTTATCCAACTGGTTTCTTGTGAAATATACAAAGAGCCTGGTTTAGTCAAAATGATGTAGGGTTTGTGTGCCTTATGTAAAGGAATGATTAAAATCTTATCTCCATGATGCACCTCTAATTGATCTACATAGTATTGATAGTCATCTAACCATCATATTCCCATCTATTAACAACTAGCATAAGATAATGAGTTTTTGTTATCTTTATTCAATGACTTCAAAATCACCTTGCAAGCTCAGTTTTACGACTTTGATCTCAACGTCTTCTAATCAGCCAATAGGTTCAACTCTTCCATATTCTACTAAGCTCAGAGTTACTAGGTTATAACTAATAATTGATCATCTAATTACCTCCCATGTAAACCTAGATATCATGTTGGCTTTGCTACCAAAATCAAAGAAAATATTTAGAATTTCATACCCTGTAACTTCAATGTTGATTTGTGCATCTACATCCCATGGCTTCTTTATTTTGACATACCAAACAAGTTTTTATGCCTTTTGTTTCCCTAATTATGCACACTACAGTAGATTATGTATCAATTTTATGATGTTCTAAAAAATTTCTTCATTGAATAATGTACTTAAAATTTTCAATAAATCTATTAGTGCAATGATAAATCCATCTTGGTACATAGTGCACACAATCTAACCATACATTTGGGCATCTATTTCTATAACATCTAATTTAGTAGTGTCTTAGTGTTGAATATTTTTCAACATATATGCAACTTCATACATGAGCCCTTTTTCTATATTTGGGTCCAGGTATTTATCCTATTTTGATTTTTAGATTCCTTAATATCAAAGCATTTCAAGAGGAGGCAATCCTCTCTTTGTTTGTTATGTCTTGTAATGGCATTTAAAAATGCATCCTCCTTAGATTGTGCATTCACCATGTTAACATTCTTGATGGCCTTTTCCTTCCTTTGATTTTCCAAAATAGGATAGTATTTTATCCTATGATGATCATATACCCTACAATATGCTCAGTAAGATTATCTTTGGGGATTCAAAATACAATTGAATTATACATGATTATACTCTCCACATAAGTAGCATTGAAAAGGAGAGCATTGGTAATTATTTCTTCTACCACCTTGGTAACCCCTTTTGTATCTACCCTTAGAACATCCGTTATTAGACTAATAACCTCCTTGTTATTTCACTATATTCTAATGTTAATGTTATTAGGTATTATCTCCAATCCTAAATTTGTATTGTAAAATTGGTGGGGTCCGACTAGTTTGTTGTCATTGCATCATTTTTAGATTTCAAGGTGTTGCATACTAATATTGTGGTGATGGTGGTGTCCAACTTGATGAAAGAGGGATCCATCCAACCAAACCTTGAGGTTGGTACTAAGGTGAATTGGAAATCCATTGTGAACCTACTTGGTTCGCACAACCCTTATCAACTTTTAGGCCTTGAATCATCTGCTTCATTGAGGACACTTTCTACAAAATGATGATGAATACATTCTTTGTGATATCTTATTTGAGCTCAAATAAATCCCTATAATTATTTTTATCATGATTATATGACTTACAAAAATTAAAATACAAACTTTGTGGGCTCTTTAAATACTATTACAGGAGATGGAACTGTGTTTTTGCATGCCTTACTACTCTAAAAATTTCATATAACTTTGCCTTGATCATAGGACAATCATTCATGTGATTTCCTTTGTTCTCACACTCCATACACTATAGATTTAGCTTAGGTTTATCTTCTTCATGATATTTCTTCATCCTCTTCATAAAATCTTGCAATGTATTTACAATTTTAGAACCCATTATGGGAGCTTCCCCATAATCTTCAATTTTCTCCACTCAAATAACATCTTTAGCATCTACCTTAGTATCATATTGGGTTTGCACTATAGAAAATATGATCTTGGAATTCAATCCTTCAACAACCATGTAGCTTTATCTTTATCTAATAAGACAAACTCTACCTTATTCATAACATCAAACAACCTATGATCATTATTATAGACTGATTCTTTAGACTTCTACCTAATCTCCTTTAGGTCTTGAATAGTCTGACTTGTACATTTATTTATTTTAAATTTTGTGATAATCCATTCCTTAACCTACTATAGATTTGGCTGAGTAATTTCTCTGCAGTACATAAACTCAAGTGTTCTTATATTCAATTCCCATATTAATTCACACTTCTTTATAGCCTCATTGATAATGCCCATATCTTTTCATCTCATTTAACATGTTATTAAATACTGCTTAGGGTTCACAAACCTATTATAGGTTACCAGGATAAATGCTCCTACAATACCCATTTTATAAACTGGTGTCAAGGGGATCTACCACATAGCTATTATAGTGTGATATTGCATTCTATGTGATCTTACTTGTGTACTAAGAAGATTTACCTACACATTAAGAGAGTTTTTTGCACACTCTGATTTTTTGTATTGTCTGCTTTTCTTTGCTTGGTTTCAACAAACCCTATGGCCTTCAAAGCTTTATGAATTGAGGTTATTTCAATTTCATTACCCCATCAATTCACTTTTTCTACAAATGGACGTTCCTAACTACTATTTTCCTATTCTTCTAGGTGAAAACCTTTATTGGAATACAACAAATTAGGCTATCAGGATGTGTGTTCTTTTGATGAATGATTATTTCCTACAACTTCTTATTTTGAGCCTAAACCTGTGATTATTCTATGAATTTTTTATACTTTTTTCTTAATACTTCATGTCCTTATTTTGATAATACTTGTTCTTTTATTTGTGTATTATATCTATCATCTAACTAATCTACCTCTACACTAATCTCGGCTTCATCTTTGAACATCTCTTCTTCCTCTCATTCTCCATCACTTCTTTCTTTCTATCAGCATTCATCATATTCTTTCATCTCATCTTTATTCATCCTTCATCCTTAGTACATTTATCCTCACTAATCATGCCCTCCTACTCATTCTTCATCTATGTTACTACTACTTTTAACTCTACTCATAGCTACCTGGGTATTTTTATATTTACTCCATATATTTTATTATCGTACCTCATGTTCTAAATCTAGGCTCTTCTTATTACTCTTCTTCCCTTGTGTCTCTATTCTAGATTTAGGTTCAAGCCTTATATAATCCTCTAATCATCATTCACTGTCACGTCACACACACCCCCATATGTCTGAGGTGACTACTCTATATTAGCTAGAGTAGGCTCCATGGCCTTATCCATAACCAACATCTTCACAAGGATAGGTATTCACTATAAAAATTTCCATTGAATTCCTCTAACAACTTCAAAATATATGCATCCTTATATTGCAAACTTAGTTATATATTCGTTTACTATAGTAGCAACCCAATGATCTACTACTCTTGTCCAGTTGATTTCTAATATCTATAATTGGTATATCTTTTCTTCATCCAAATTATATTTTCTTTCATTATTGGATTAAATCAATAGTATTCCAACCATGCTAACTAGTTAGTTAGCAATTTAGACAACTCGCACCAAAAAAAATCATAAATTTCTTAATAAATATGCTCTCGAATGATTTCTTGTATGGTAATACTAGTCATTTTTTATTATTCTTCTACAAAATTACATATCCTTTGGTCTAATTATATCTCAATATCTTTCTACCCTAGTAACCATTTTGGCATAATTCCCTCCAAAAAGAGTTCCATGCTCATTACACCATTATTAACAGAGGTTCCTAAAACATCAAACATGCTAAGGATGAGGTTAGTTATGAGAGACTTCATGTGCACAAGATAATTTACCATGAGAATACAAAAAATTGGATGGTAAAAAAATATATTACATTAATTATCCTATGTTATTGAGGAATTAGGAACAACCAGTATTACATAAACCAAAATAATGCATTCATAATAGTTCAAACAAAAAGTAACCAAAACATTACGTATGAGAATGCACATAAAGAACATAATAAGAAATCACATAGGTAACCATAACCAGATAATTTATATTGATCTCTCTAAAAATTTAAACCTTATTCTTCTTAGAAACAAAAGTATATATAGATGTTTTCAATCTATCATTGTTCATCTTCTTCTCATACTTGGCACTAAAAGTGGAGTCTCTTCATATTCTAACCTATTACAAGTCATGAAGATAGGACAAAATAGACTTATACAATGACAAAATGAGTGCATAATGCATGAATATCAAATAAATATCCTACACATCTTTACAATTTGTGTTCTTTTACCAACAATCATGAGGCCAACTATGGAGTTTGAGCTTCAACTAAAATATGAGTTATGCTAAAAATATCATGTCTCTTTAGTTTGATATAAATTTTAATATTATTTTTCTTTTTAACTTTTCCTTTTATTAAGATATGAATTTTGAATATTTTGTATTTAGTTATTTTTCTCCTTAATTTGGATTCATAAAATCTAAACATAGGTTCTAAACTTGATTAACACAAGAGAACCTACACCCAGCTCCTAGAGAAGATAATCTAAATATCAAGATTCCTAAAGGCTCCTAGACTTGAACTTTAGAAAATAATGAAATTATGAAACTAACTCCCAAGTGTGACTCAAGTGAAAAGAGAGGAAAATATGGGTATCATGGAAGATTCATCCGTGAAAAATATTATAATGAGAATGTGTTAATAATTAATCACAAGAAGCAAGAGTTTTTCTTCAGAAGTGACTAAGAAAAAAGAGGGGATCTAAAAGTACATGGAAATGTAACTGAAATCATGAAATCAAAACTCTAATAATGTAAATTCTATGAAAAATGTTAAGCATGTCAATAGATAAGCCTTACTAACATATATAAGGTCTAGCACAATCACTAATAAGAGAAATCATCCCAAAATAGGATTACCAAAAAGAGACCAAAGGACCCATAAATGAAATAATGGCCAAAAGGAATAAGGTATTAAATGTAAAACTATAAAATAAAAGGCCACAACATCCCAAAAAGGAAGGAAGTGGAGTCATAAAAACCCAAAGGTGATACCAAATATCCATAATGGAAACTAAGGCCACTATAAGGTAAAGTTATATAAATAAAAGACTACAACATCCCAAAAAGGAATGAGGTGAGTAATAAAAACCTAAATGTAATACCAAAAATAAATGAAGGAAACTAAGGTTGATTGTAAAGTGAAGTGATGTAATGAATATAATGTTGTAAAGTAAAATATCATGCTAAAAATAAATTAATATAAATTAAAGATCATGGTGCAAGAAATATATATAAAATGAGCATCATGAATGCTAAATATAATAATATGAGATTAAATCATGAAAAAAAATTGAAATAAATGAGGTATCTAATTAAAAAACAACATAAAATATATCTACATAAATCATGAATAACATCTATGAAATCTAGATATAACTAATATCTTACTCAAACCATACTCTCTTCTATATTTTTTGGGAGTTTGGAAAGGACTTCATTGTGTATGATCTATAGAGAAAATGTAGGCACTATAGCAATAAGGATGTGGATCCTCCTTATTAGAATAACATAGATGAGGAAGAGGAAGTGCCACTCATGAAAGGAGTGAGTGAGCACAAATAATCTAGTCAAATAGGTGGTTCTAGCCATAGGGGAGGTCATTTATTCATAGTAGATGGGGGTCGATGTTGTAGAGGATCTTAAGACATGGACCTCTAAAAATCTTGAAAATGTTGTTAAGTAGCTCTACAAGTATCTATGAAATGTGTAGAAAACTCATGCTAATAAAAATACACCTCAACATTTTTAGGAATATATGTAGGGGTGACCTTAAAAGGTGACATGTTTGGATAAATAATTAAATTGATTGCCTTGAGATGAAGTACATCCAAATAATATTGAAGAGCTTGATAATTAGTCGATGAATGTGTACAAGTCCCATAGAAACAATAAGAGTGCATGGGAGTAGACAAAAGTGATGGTCCACTATAAATATTAGGAAAATAGCCTTGTGGCCTTTGTTGTGCTAAAAAGATATGATAGGCTATACACTGTTAAGTTGAATGAATAGAATCCTTGTGAAACTCATAGTATGACTCTTCTTATGGGGTGGGTAAGCATTATTCTGGAGCCACCTTTGAGAATAAATAAATTTATTCAAAAGAAATCCATGTCATCCATATCATCAAAATTATTAGGTGCATCTATCATAATAAGGAGTGGATCCATATCATATCTAGAAATAAAAACTGGAGAAGGAATGATTTTAGGAAAATATGAAGCATTACAAGATTAAATTAATGATATTTGAAAAAAGAGGGTAACTAATTGTAAGAGCATTAATGGGAGGAAAGGTGTTGTAGGATTTCTAAATCATTGGATTTGGCATAACTAAATAAGTATGGGTCATATAAGGCATAATTTTTGTCATAATTAGGAGTGGTGAGATTGAAACTAAGGGATTCAACCACTATGTCACTAGAAAATCTATCAAATAAAGG